>CM040125.1:204228250-205659231 GCA_022559845.1 Amorphophallus konjac | reverse complement strand
TTGAGTCAATCATTGTACTTTTTCCTTTTATTGAGTCTTGGCATTTTCATTTGTAATAGAAGTACTTTGAGGTTGTGATTGAATAAAGGACTGGGTTATCTTTAATTTTACGCACTTTGTCTTTGTGTTGAATACACTAACGCTCTGATTGACATGATCGATATAAACACGTCACGCGTCTCCGAGTTCCCTCCGCGCTCGGGGCGTGATAGTTTTTGTGGTATCAGAGCCTAGGATATTCAATTCCTAAGAAACCCCAGTCCAAGGATAGGTTTAAACCTTTACCAGGTGAGAATTGGGTAGAACCATGGGTTAAAGTAACTAAGGTATTCAAACTCTTGGTCAAGTCTCATATTAATTAGTTATTTAAATCCTTGTAGGATAATGGCTGCCAAACGTGCTCAGTGGCGTAACATGCAACACACCATTCAAGGCATGACTCAGGCACTTCAACAGGTAGCTCAGGGGACGGTGAACCGTGGAGCGGGAAACCTCCACCAAAGTTTCAAGAACATGAACCCTCCTAAGTTCATGGGATCCACTGATCCGGATGACGCAGAGCACTGGATCTGAGAGACGGAACGTATCTTTCGGGTTATGCAATGCACGGACCAAGAGAAGGTCTTGTTAGCAACGTTTCAACTGGAAAGGGACGCCCGCTGCTGGTGGGAGTCGATAGAAGCCACATTAGATCAAGGACAAGTTACTTGGGAAGAATTTGTTGAATATTTCAACAATAAATATTTCTCAGGCCGGGTCTAGGAGAAGAAGACCGCCGAGTTCACCGCACTTAAACAATGATCATTGTCGGTGGCTGAGTATGAGGCACAATTCTCTAGGCTATCCCGGTACGCTAATCATCTAGTTAGTACCGAGAAAATGAAAGCTAGAAGGTTTCTAAATGGGCTCAGGCCCCAATTTATCACACAACCGGCCCCGATGGACATACAAGTCTATTCGGAGATAGTACGACGGGCCCAGCTACTGGAGGATGCCACGGAACTATCTAATAGGATCCATGGAAAGGATAAGAAGGAGCAAGTCACTAGTTCGGGTTCTTTCAAACCCAATTTCAAGAAGAGACCGAGTAATGGAGGTACTCCCTCCCAAGAACAAAAGTTCAAAAAGACCAAACCTTTCTCCATCACCACTACACCTTCTAAGGTGGTATGTAAGCATTGTGATAAGGCCGGCCACAAGGCCGAAGAATGTTGGAGGAAACTTGGAGCGTGTCTCCGTTGTGGGAGCCGTGATCATCAGATTCCCGACTGTCCCCTACTCAATGATCAAGCCGGTGACGGAAAGCGCCCGGTAACAAAGAATGCACGTCTCCAAGCTATTAAGTAGACAAAACAAGACGAGGGCGGACTAGTGGAAGGCACATTGAAAGTTTGTTCCAAGTCTGCATATGTCTTATTTGATACTGGTGTCTCGCATTCCTTTATTTCTAAGAAGTTTGCTAATCCATTACCCATGGAACAGGAATGGATGAAATTAGTTCTTTCAACCCCTCTCGGAAGTGAAGTTGACCTTACTCACCATTATCAAAATTGTGAAGTCTTGATAAAGGGAAGAAATCTTCCTATCGACCTCATATGCTTAGACCTAAAAGACTAAGATGTCATATTAGGAGCAGATTGGTTATCCAAGTATCAGGCAACTGTGGATTGTCGTAATAACAAAGTTACTTTCAAGGAATTCCCGGAATTGGTCTATACTAGCCCCAAGAGTCGAAGCAAGTCACCTCTTATTTCGGCTCTCCGAGCTAGCAAGCTAATAAGGAAAGGATGTGTATCTTTCCTTGCGTTTGTCACCATTAAGGAGACTAAGGAGACTAAGCTAGAAGACATCCCAGTTGTGCAAGAATTTCCAAACGTGTTTCCGGAAGATTTGCTTGAATTAACCCCACAAAGAGAAGTGGGCTTCACCATGGACTTGATCCCTGGTGCTGGCCCAGTTTCTAGGGCACCTTATAGGATGTCCCCTGCCGAACTTAAGGAACTAAAGGAGCATATGATGGAACTTCTCAAGAAAGGATTTATCAGACCAAGCACTTCCCCGTGGGGAGCACCTGTGCTATTTGTAAAGAAGAAAGATGGATCCATGAGGTTATGCATCGACTATCGACAGTTAAACTATCTCACTATCAAGAACAAGTATCCACTGCCGAGAATCGATGAGTTATTTGATCAAATATCTGGATCCAAGTATTTTTCGAAGATTGATCTCAGGTCGGGATATCACCAACTAAGGATCAAGGATGAGGACATTTATAAGACCGCATTCAGAAGCAGGTATGGGCACTATGAATTTGTTGTTATACCTTTTGGACTAACAAATGCCCCTGCTGCCTTTATGCAGTTGATGAATAGTATATTCAGGCCTCATCTAGATCAATTCAAAGTGATTTTCATTGATGATATACTGATCTATTCAAAGACCAAGGAAGAGCACGAGGAGAACTACCCAGTCCATGACTTAGAATTGGCGGCGGTAGTGTTTGCACTGAAGATATGGAGACATTATTTATACGGAGTGCAGTTCACTGTATACACCGATCACAAGAGTCTCAAGTATCTCTTCTCACAGAAGGAATTGAACATGAGGCAAAGACGTTGGCTAGAATATCTCAAGGAGTTCGACTTCACTATACAATATCATCCTGGAAAGGGAAATCCTGTAGCCGATGCCCTCAGTCGAAAGCCAAGAGCACTATTAGCCAATTGTATGATTCAGGAGTGGAAGTTGCTAGAACAATTCTCTAAACTTAATATAAGCATAGACATGGACAGTAGGTGTGTCACATTATCACATATGAGCATACAACCAGACTTGATATCCGAAATACAAGGACTTCATGATAATGATCATGTACTAGTGGAAATCAAAAGCAAGATTAGAGAGCAATCAGATTTCAAGATAGCTTCGGATGGAAGATTGTTGTTCAGAGATAGAAATTGTATACCAGATTGTCAGGAGCTAGAGAAGAAGATTTTAAAGGAAGCTCACAGATCAAGGTACACGATTCATCCATGGTCTACTAAAATGTACCAAGATTTGAAAAGGACCTTCTGGTGGCCCAATATGAAAAGAGAAATAGCAGACTTTGTGTCTCGCTGTCTCACGTGCCAGCAAGTCAAGACAGAACACCAAAAGCCTACCGGTAAGCTACATCCTCTAGATATTCCCAAATGGAAGTGGGAGGATATCGGTATGGACTTCATTATGGGTCTGTCTAAATCAAAAGGAGGACATGATGGAATATGGGTTATCATCGACCGATTGACCAAATCGGCACACTTCTTGCCAATCAAGAGTCGATGATCAGTTGATGTTCTTGCTGCATTATTCCTTAAGGAGATAGTCAAGTTACATGGAGTACCTGTCTCAATCGTGTCCGACAGAGACCCTCATTTTACTTCTCACTTTTGGAAGGGTCTACAACATTCGTTGGGGACGAGACTTAACTTTAGTACAGCTTTTCATCCTCAAACGGATGGCCAAACCGAGAGAACCAATCAAGTAGTTGAAGATATGCTCAGAGCTTGCATCATTGATTTTGGTGGAAGCTGGCATGATCACTTGCCTTTGGTTGAATTTACATACAATAACAGCTACCAGACAAGTATACAAATGGCTCCTTTCGAAGCCTTATACGGAAGGAGTTGCCGATCACCCTTATGCTGGGACGAAGTTGGTGAGAAACAACTATTAGGTCCAGACATGGTAAGGGATACCACTGAAAAGATTCCTTTGATTAGAGAAAGACTTCAAGTTACTCAGTCTAGACAAAAGGCTTATGCTGACACAAGAAGAAGAGATCTCAAATTCCAAGTCGGAGATCACGTATTTCTCAAGATATCACCTGGACATGGAATAAGGAGATTTGGTGTTAAGGGCAAGCTTACGTCGAGGTTTATCGGACCTTTTGAGGTACTGGAAAGAGTTGGCGAGGTTGCTTACCGTGTCGCCTTACCTCCTCAATTGTCCAAAGTTCATAATGTATTCCACGTATCCATGTTGAAGAAGTATGTGCATGATCCGTCACATATCATCGATCATGGAGACCTGGTGATTCAAAGGGATCTCACTTATGAGCAAAAGCCCATAAAGATCTTCGATCATGAGGTGCGAACATTAAGGAACAAAGTTATTCCCATGGTTAAGGTGCAATGGAGTAAATGTTCAGAGCACGAAGCCACATGGGAGACTGAGGAGTCTATGAGGAAACGATTCCCAGACTTATTCTAAAAGGTATGTACTCTACACTCTCAACGTCTATATACGATTGAATTTGGGGACCAAATTCTTTTAAGTGGGGGAGGGTGTAGCAACCCTAGTAAATTTACGGATTAGAAAGTTTGAATAAATTAAAAATAATAATTAAGCAAGGCTTAGGCCTTGTACATAACCCTCTTGCAAACTGAAAAGTCTTACAAAAAGGGCTCATAAACCTTACCATGATATTCGAATAAATTAAAGAATAACATGTTATTTTTAAGTAGCCCTTTGATGCACAATATAATTTTAATTGAATTAAGAATCATTAAATCTCGAAGAAAGTGTCAATTTATATATATTTTTTAATTTAGAAAATTTAATATTCTACATTTACTATATTATAACTTTATTAGAAGGGAGAAGGATATATATATATAAGATTTAAATACATTAAAGATATATAAAGGATAAAAATGGACATATATACAATTTTAGTCTTTTCAAGGGCAATGAGAAATGACTAAAACTTAAATGACGCCTTTTTGTATAGGCGTATATAACGTGAAAAATGACTTAATATAAGTCGTTATTTCTAAATTAGTAAAAGTTAAATAAAGTATATAGTTAAGGATATTATAAAAGAATAGGGGTATATATATACGATATCGATCTTTTGGAGGTCAAATAGAAAAGTCAAAAATCAATTGACGCCAACATCTACGAGCGTCAATTTCATAGAACATGACTTAGAATAAGTCGTCATTTCAAAAAAAAATGAATAGTGCCGTTTTTTTGACTAAAAAATTTTGGAAAAATATTTATATGAAAAAATAGAGAAAAATGGAAAATTAATACTTCTAAAATTTATCATCTAGATCACATCTCGAAAAAAAGATAAAAATCTCGGAAGATTCTAACACTTAAGTTATTATGTGTTTCGAACTGTTAATAAAGGGAACACTAATACCATTAGGATTGTTACTAGGAATGCTATTCCCAATCGAACTCCAACCCTATAGGGTCACCAGAACCCTATAAATACCAAACCCTTTGCTAAATCCCTTCTAGATTTTCTTCTCAGAAACCCGCTGCTGCTTCGTGCGTAAAGAACATAGCGAAGTTCTTCATCTTCTTCTTTCCTCCTGCTTCGTCGAGAGGAGCACGTGAAGGAGCCTTCTTCTTTTGCTGAAGGACTTCATCTTCTTCTTTTCCTCTTGCAAGTCGTTTGCAACAAGAAGGGCAAGGAGCCTTCTTCTTTTGCTGAAGGAAGACCGCCTGGGTTTTCTACCGTGCGAGTACTGCTGCTGCTGCTGTTTGCCTTTGATTGAAGGAGAGGCTAACATCTCCTTCTTGATATCTAGTTGTGCTCTTCCTCTTCTTCCTTACTGCACAAGGGTGAAGGCCGTTGCTGCCTTCGCTGCCACTGTTAAGAATCAAGAGCTGCTGGTCTTGTTATTATCTTTCTGCACCTTTGCTGCAACATCGTCATCCTGTGGCCATCACAAAGAGGGAACTTGTAGCACCTTCTTCCTATTTTCATATACTTGAGGTTCCTGTTCTTCAATCGTTCTTCACGTTCTGTCAACCAAATCAATCCACGAGGTAGGTTTTCTCAAGATTCATGCAAAACTTAGTTAATAACAAGTAATTGCATATATATAGTTTGATCTTGATCCGTTGTTTTGATTTAACGACTTTTTAGTTAGTCAAAGACTATGATCACACATCGTCTAAAATTCAATAACTATGAACCTTCAAATCTGAATTAATGCATGAGTATCCTAGAAAATTTGTGCTATTTGTCTCTGTATATATCCATATCTCTAGATTCTTGTTTGAAAATACCCCAAAATCCATGTTAGTGACATATGACTATAAACAACGACCGTGCTGATGCCGTCAATTGAAACGGACGCCCTCACCCACAGGCGTCAACTTAGTGACAACCCCATGGATTTTCATATCGTGAAATCTACTTGATTATTGAAATGATGACATAGACCATGCCGTCAGTTTTCTATAAGACGCCTGTAACTAAGGCGTTATTCACTGAATTAAAGACTTAACCTAAGTCGTCATTTATATATTATCTGAAATTTTTGAATGTTTTAAAAAATTATTATGGATATAACGACGGCGTGAATAGTCGTCATATTTGGAACTGACGACCTAGCCAAAGGCGTCAATTCCTGAAATAAAGACTTAATCAGAGGCGTCAATTTATTGATTTACTGATTTCACGGATTCCTATAACCCACTGTGAGTGAGTTAATTGCTAAGGCACTATATTCCATTCCGTGAATATAGTCCCACGTTTCACGTGGTTTTTATCGATTACCCACTATTTCTCGGTGATAGATGAACCCTCCGCGGGACATTCCGTTCTTTCGGATCGGTGACTTTATCATAGAGACCTCCGTAAACCTCCGTCAGCTTTGGATTCCCTCAAAGCAGTCGAGCTGGTTGTACCCTTAAAACCCATGACACTACTTAACTGCCATGTCACTTTAAAGAAACATGGTATACCGACCCTCACGACATGCTGTTTGTATGTTATGAGAATATTCTTGAAATAATGGGATGGGTAATCCATACCATTCATATCCTTTAAGAATAGTGTGACGTACTTGTGTACACCAACTCTATCTACCTTATCATGTATAAGAACGAGCGACCATGTTCATGTGGGCGCTAATTCCTATCGTCATGGCACCCGAGTTAGGGAGCCGATTCCACCTAGTTTTATCATTAATCGTGATTATACCGTTATTATCGTCATTATACCATATGTTCAATCCTTGAAATTCTATTCCACAAGATCTACCTTAAAGTCCCTACAAGCTTATTCAATTGAAACTCTATATTGGCTATAACCATAGTGGATGTTGAAAAATACACGATCAATGCCTGCGCATATAAGGGCCCGATCTGGTCCTGGGAGGAGCACCCAAAAGTACTTGTGCCCATGGGAGTTGTAATGATCACGGTGTGGCATTGCACCGAAGTGCATGACTAGCTTGATTAGACATTTCACAATCTCGTACTCGACTTGATATGACATGACTTGCGTGAACCGGAAAGGGTATTTATTGTTACTTGCTCGAAATATAATAGCCAATCCTTGACATGACTTGATAAACATACTTGCTTGAATGCCTTGATCATTATTGACATGAATTCTTGAATTACATGCTAGTTCACTCAATTATCTCTTGTTATACTCTATCTCTTATTGTTTTATGCAAATATGCATAGCTTTATTGCATTCATGAAACATGTAATTTACTTAAAGCAAGTAATCTCTTGAGATATAATTCCTACTGAGCGTTCGCTCATCTAGTGTTTTTCCCCTATTTTTTCAGGTAAGTCCGAGGACGAAACTCAATCGGATGGGGAAAGTCAAGAGTGAAGAGATTAGAGCTCTCCGTCTATCCAAGCGTTTACTAATCTTATCTTTCTAATTTCTTGAGTCAATCATTGTACTTTTTCCTTTTATTGAGTCTTGGCATTTTCATTTGTAATAGAAGTACTTTGAGGTTGTGATTGAATAAAGGGTTGGGTTATCTTTACTTTTGCGCACTCTGTCTTTGTGTTGAATACACTAACGCTCTGATTGACATGATCGATATAAACTCGTCACGCGTCTCCGAGTTCCTTCCGCGCTTGGGGCGTGACAGTGACCGTTCCTCTCGAGAAGTCTAGTGGCCAGGGGGAGGGGACATTCCCCATGGATACCTCTGAATCGCTAGTGGATCATAGGATCATGTTTCTCCATGGCATGCATCTTCATGAGCTGTCGGGCGAATATCAATAGGGCTTTAGCCTAACATCAAATCCACTATCCCCAAGGATGATGTGGTGACCATGGGTTGTGTGCCCCTCGTACGCTGGCCCTCGGGGTTTCCTCCCTCAATAGTCGTCCCTTTTTTAATCATGTTTTGGCCCATGGAATATTGGTGCCCCTCATAGGCTAGCCCTCGGGGTCTTCCATCCATTCGGGTCTGCCGGTCGCCGTTG
This sequence comes from Amorphophallus konjac, assembly GCA_022559845.1. Taxonomy (NCBI): domain Eukaryota; kingdom Viridiplantae; phylum Streptophyta; class Magnoliopsida; order Alismatales; family Araceae; genus Amorphophallus; species Amorphophallus konjac. The sequence goes on along the minus strand of CM040125.1, from coordinate 205,650,993 downwards.
TGCCACCCGATATTAAGGAGCTTACTCCATCATGTGGGTATACCTCCACTTTCCCCCCGCAATCCTCTGGAGAGGGGGAGGTGCTGCCAAAATTTCTCCAGACTGGTTAACTAATTGCCCTCACAGTTTGGGCTTAATAAGACACGATTTTGAACTAATGAACTTCTGTGCTCGAGTATGAACCTCGCACGAGTCTCAACCCTATCCCAAGGGCATCCTGGACCCCAATTCACTCATTAATCAACTTAATCCATGTTCATGGTTCAAATAAACTAAAAAATATGCAAAAATTAGCAAAAATTAGTTAACCCGATGCATCCCTAATCCGGCCACCCAAATCCGGCGCGGTACCCCCCCCCCCCCCCGCGCCGGATTAACCCTACAATCATTCTCATAGATTTTTAAAAGGTCATCATCCGAAGCGGCCTAACCCGGCGCTCCCTAGGCGGGGCGCGCCGGTTAAGGCCTTTTTCCCACCACGTTGTTTTAATCCCTACTCCTACGCTACCTCGCGCCGTATAACCCATTTACCTACGCTACCCCGCGCCGGTTTTGAATAAAAGTGCGTCTGTCACGCCGTTTTAATTCCTCTCTCATTCTTGAGCCAACCCTCGCCTTCCACGGCTGGCGTCAGTCAATGTAATCAACCATGAATCAAATAAAAAGAAACTCTTCAAGTTGAAATCATCTGTCATCATGCATTTGCAAGTTCATGCATTAAATACAGATATGCATTCTTATGTGCCTTGTTAGTGCATGCTTGGCTGAATGAGACCTCGGTATATCAAATGGCATCGACGGAATGTCGGGTCACGCCCGACCAGAAGTCTTGGCTATGCGCGATGGTGGTCTTCAGACCTACGTCCTCCGCCCCGTACCGAAGGCTTGAACTTAATGAACTATGTCTGCCCTGCATGATTAAGAAAATGATCAATGAATCATTCCATGCGGCCTTAGAGGCTTCATCATCGCATGCATTCTCTTGCATTCTATTTCAGCCTCGAACGGCTCGCTATCTCGAGAATTAATCAGAGGTTTTCCTTCTTATTGGAGGATGTAATTAACGCCATAGCCTTAATGGTATGGCGGACTTTCGGTCCCAACATGGATCTCACTCTCGCCCGCCCTGGGTCAGATTGATCGCATAATAAACTCGTCACCTAGTGACTGGCACGCCCTACGCAAATAAACCTCTAATAAATAAACCAAATAAATCATGATAATAATATCTCAATATATAATAAAAAAAATCTCTTTCTCTCTCCCACATAGCTTGGCACGCCCGGTGGGACCCAGTTCTCCTCTCATCTGTTTGCCGAGATAAACGGGCCTCGAGGCCCCCTAAAGGAGTCCTAATCGTTTGCTTATTTTGTTTTACAGGGAAAGTGACGATGGCTACTGGACTCACTATGCTAGCCTTTGGCCTCGAGATCGTGGCCAACCATGCTACTGACGGGTACCTGGCAGTGCCGATGATTTTTGATTCCTTCCCACCGGTGGTCGGCTTCCCCAACTTCCTGGGGGTAGCCTTCACTAACATACTGGAGGTCGAGCTTTCAGAGCCGACCGAGCAAGATGCTGCCATGAAGACAAGGGCCCATAACGCCCGAAGCTGTAAGAGTCTGGCGATAGGACAGACTCAGTTCAGTAGTTGCATGGTACATCATGTGGCCCAAGGGGATCGCCCCACTTACTGCTGCAAACCCTAGAACTTTCGCCAGAGGAGTTCTCGCCGAGGAGCTGCTGTTCCTATGACCGGACGATTGTCAGTGTTCCGGAAATCTGTCCTGATTGGGGGTGTCAGAATCTTCCTAGACGGGTGTGAGACCCAAGAAGTTCCATACCGGGCGGTTGCTGTTTTGCCAACCCGCAACTCCTTCCAAGCTCTTTCCGGGAGGAGGGCTGAGAAAGAAGAAGAGGTCCGTCGAAACCGGGGGGAGCTGGCCCCAAGGCCCAAGAAGTTTAAACAAGTCTGGGTCCCTAAGAGGATCCAACCTGCTCGCCGTGAGGTGCCTATCTACTACCACTCCAGGCCCGCTCAGGCGAAGAAGAAGGATGAGAGGGTGTCACCCCCAAGAAGAGAAGAGGCTATTGCGGATCCTCCTTACCGCACAAGTTTTAGGGCATGTGCCTGACAAGTTGATATCCCTATAGCAGGGAGAAGATTTGAACAACCTGCCGAAAGAACTCCGCTGGCCTATATCCCTCCGATTGGAGGTCGACAACCACCCCCAGTCCTACATCAGGGGCTAGGATAGGAAGAGATGACTAGTATGGTCAGAAATTACTTCAGGGGTATAGGCAACCCCTCACTGGGCCAACAACGGCTGTTACAAATAGCCATGGTAAGAGAAGACTACAGTCCACCGATGGTAGTCAAAGAAGAAGAGGAAGAAAGAGGAATGACGTCGTCAGTTGACGACAATGGATATGAAGGCGGCTTAGAAATCAAAGCCGAAAAAGCCACTCCTCATCAGCAGGAGGAAAGAAGAGTCTTCGTCTTCGAGAGACTGACCTTCCCTCAACATCTAAAGAGGAGGGTCCATCGCCGAAGAAAGGAATGCGAGTCTTTACTTGCAATATGGCTGGAGTGTTTGGCCGATATGAAAGACTACCTGATGAACCTCAGGAGCTGGCTCGATCGGCCGAAAGGTCCGGGCTGAACACTCGAAGGAGAGAAGCCGCAAGAAAAATTCTAGCCGCGCCAAAAGGAAAGCAAGTTTTAACTGATGGGTCAACCGTGTTGACTGCAAACGTCGTGACAGTAGAAGAAGAGGATGTGCTGATAGATACCCCGCCTGAAGGTGCATCAGGGGAAACAATAAAGCTATCCCCGCTACGGTAGCCATAGACCCATCGGTGTTGATGATACTCCAGAGACATCAACAAGAGATAGAGCTGTTGAAGAAGCAACTGATGAAGAAGACGGAGCAAGCCTCGGCCTCTAAGCAACCTGAGACGCAGGCCGAATCGTCACGGGAGCCTTCAACCCAAGTGTCACGCTCCGAGCGCAGAAGGAACCCGGAGATGCGTGACGAGTTATATCATTCATGTCAATCAGAGCGTAAGTGTATTCGACACTCATAGACAGACCGCGCACAAGTAATGATAACCAAGTCCTTTATTAATCATAGGCCTTCAAGTGCTCATATTACAACTCACCACGAAAGTACTAGGACTCAATAAAATAAAAATACAATGGATGACTCAAGAAAATAGAAAAGACAGGACTAGATAACGCTTGACGGTTGGAATGGCTCTAAACTCTTCACTCTTGTCCATCCCCATCCGAATGAGTCTCGTTATCGGAATTACCTGAAAAATAAGGGAAAACACTAGGTGATCGAATGCTCAGTAGGAATTATATCTCAAGTGCTAGCTTGCTTTAAGTAAATTACATGTTACATGAATGCAAGTATAGCTATGCATGCTCGCGTGAACCGACAATAGTGAGAGAGTGTATAGCTATGCATGCTCTTCGAACCATCTCCGAATAGACTTGAATGTCCACCGGTGCCAGTTGGGTAATATATTGAGGTCGAAGCCCGTTGAGAAATGCTTCATCTTCTCGGTACTTACTAAATGTTTCACGTACCATGACAGCCAAGAGAAGTGGGCCTCGTATTCGGCCACTGACAGAGTTCTCTATTTGAGTGAGGCGAATTCTACGGCTTTCTTCTCTTACACTCGGTCAAAAAAGTATTTGGTATTGAAGTGCTCGGTGAACTCTGCCCATGTAATGGGTTCTTCACCTAGGGTGGCTTCTACGGACTCTCACCGGGAACGGGCGTCTCTTTCTAATTGGAAAGTAGCTAGCAATACCTTCTCTTCATGAGTGCATTGCATAATAGGGAATATCCTTTCCACTTCTCGTAGCAGATGCTCGGCATCATCAGGATCTGATGAGCCAACGAACTTAGGTGGGTTCATAATTCTGAAACTTCGGTAGAGGTCACTAGCTCCACGGTTTACCGTTCCTTGTGCCACTTGCTGTAGCGCCTGTGTCATGCCTTGATTAGTGCATTGCATGTTACGCCACTGAGCACGTTCGGCAGCCATCTTCCTACAAGAATTTTTTTAATAACTAATCAATATGAGATTGCCCAAAAGTTTGAGTACCTAAGTTACCTTAACCCATGGTTCTACCCAATTCTAACCGGTAAAGGTTTAAGTCTATATTTGGACTTGGGTTTCCTAGGAATTGAATATCCTAAGCTCTGATACCATAAAAACTGTCACGCCCCGAGCACAGAAGGAACCCGGAGATGCGTGACGAGTTATATCATTCATGTCAATCAGAGCGTAAGTGTATTCGACACTCATAGACAGAGTGCGCACAAGTAATGATAACCAAGTCCTTTATTAATCATAAATCTTCAAGTGTTCATATTACAACTCACCACGAAAGTACTAGGACTCAATAAAAATAAAAGTACAATGGATGACTCAAGAAAATAGAAAAGACAGACTAGATAACGCTTGACGGTTGGAATGGCTGTAAACTCTTCACTCTTATCCATCCCCATCCGAATGAGTCTCGTTATCGGAATTACCTGAAAAATAAGGGAAAACACTAGGTGAGCGAACGCTCAGTAGGAATTATATCTCAAGTGCTAACTTGCTTTAAGTAAATTACATGTTACATGAATGCAAGTATAGCTATGCATGCTCGCGTGAACCGACAATAGTGAGAGAGTGTATAGCAAGCGATAACTTAGAATGAACTATCAAGATACCCAAGATTTTATGTAATCATATCAAGATAGGCAAGCATGTATGTTTATCAAGTCATGTCAAGAATTGGCTACCACTACCAAAAAAAGTGGGATTTTAGACGGATATTTCAGACGGATATTTTCCGTCTTAATATCCGTCTGTATTTGTGACGGATTAGATTCAGTCACAAATTCCATCTCTATTAACGACATACTATACTCGCTCTGAAGATCCATCTATAATTATAGACGGAATATATTCCATCTTTATATCCGTCATAAATTTAGGACGGATATTCAGACGGAAGTAATCCGTCTGAAATTTCAGACGGAAATAAGTTCCGTCCAAATTTCCGCCTCAAAATTCCGCCTTTCCCGCCACCGTCGGCCCCTCCCTCCCACCCCTTCCACCTGACCCCATTTCCACCCCCCCACTCTCCCTCTCACTCTCTCCTTCTCCTCTGCCCTCTGCTTTCGGTCGTCACCGCCGGAGCCGCAAAGCCGTCGGAAGCCGCCGTCGCCATCCTCGCCGTCCTCAACGTCGACGTCCTCGCTATCGTGCCCACCGCCATTCGTGGTAGCTCGCAGCCGTGCCCACCTTCCTCGCCGAAGCTCAGACGATCGCCGCCGGTATGTCCCCCCTCACCCTCTGTCTTTTTTTTAACCTGCATTTGTTCTCGCTGGGGGTGTGGGAGGGGTGTCGATGGGGAAGGGGAGAGGAGGGGCATCGTTCCCGTGGTGGCGGCTGGCGGTGAGGGGACGGGGGGGTCGGTTGGGGAGGGCAGTTGGGAAGGGGATGGGGGTTCCCGTGGCGGCCGGGGGTGAGCGGATGGGGGTTTAGGAAGGGGAGGGGGGCCGGCGGTGAGGGGACGGGTGTTTTGGAAAGGGAGGGGGTTCCTGCGGCAGCCGGCAGCGAGGGGACGGGGGGGTCGGTTGGGGAGGGCAAATGAGGGGAGGGGGGTTCCCGTGGCAGTCTTGTGTTTGTGTTCTCTCCTCATTTCGCTCCTAAAAGATTCTGCCTTTGTTCAGATGTCTTGTGTGTGTGTGTGTGTGTGTGTGTGTGTGTGTGTGTGTGTGTGTGTGTGTGTGTGTGTGTGTGTGTGTGTGTGTGTGTGTGTGTGTGTGTGTGTGTGTGTGTGTGTGTGTGTGTGTGTGTGTGTGTGTGTGTGTGTGTGTGTGTGTGTGTGGTAGGGGGGGAAGCTTTCCGGACTCTTCTCCTTGGGCAGGGGCCACTGGATCATGTGGCCAGCAATGGCAAGTACGCCAACTGCTGACAAGGGTGGCCCTTGGGGTCTCTACTGCCAGGTTGTCCAGAATGGAAGGTTCCTCTCAGTTGGGGTGGCGTGCCTATGTTTGTGATGCCATTAACAGTGCATGTCTATGATATGTGTACATCGGATCCTAATTCCCTGGGTGGGTTTGGCCTTTCCACTTTCTTATTACCGCTCCATTTCCTGGCACTTGCCTTCTGTAAGGGGAGGGTCCAACCCAGATGGCTGCTTCACCCCGGAGAGGCGCGTGGACGACCTCTTTAATTGCGCACTCTGTTGGCCGATGAGATATAGATAAACAGCCCATTTTTTGCCGTTTGGTGAGGGTTTTACGAAGGGGTTGTTTGGTTTGACAGAAAATATCCTAAAATACTGTATCTTTTGTGTCATACAGGTGTGGTATTTCACAGTACTTTATGATGAAACAAACAACTCGTAAAATGAAATTAGTTGAAAATTTTGGTGATTAGAATGATCATTCATCTCACTTTACCTCAGCACCTGAGTTCCTTCGACATCCAATCGACATGGCATGTTTCGTACAGAAAAGAAACGTTATCGCTATTATTGTTGAATTTATAGAAAATAAAAGGAAATCTTTCCTTAAAAATCTGAAGCTAGAAATCAAGTGTTTGAGGTTCCAAGTGGGTGATAAAAACGGGTCACCATCTATTATTAAAAAAAGATTAATCAAACTTTCTGGGTAAAAACAAAGTGTCTTGATGACGCCGATGGTATTTCACGTCAATTAAGCTTTAAGCTTACAAGTCAAAGCTTAAATGCGACCTACATTACGATCCACCTGTCACCCAACTTGATGTGACATGAAGATGTGACATGAGGCAGCCTCCAGATCTTCTGTATCTTGGACTGGGCATTTGGCAACAACATCAAATTATTGCATTCCTCCCACTTCAAAAGTGTTCCCGCACCACTACCAAGAGGTTGTTTCCAGACATTTTTAAATTTATGAGGTTAATAAGTATAGAAAGTCGAAAATGACACTATATTTAAAGTTCAAATACTGACCTAGTTACAATCAAACGATAATATTTTTATTCGAAATTTGTATTATTTAAATGCTATTTTCCCTCTGTATGCAATGCACCTGACAATAAAAAAGGTGCCACATTAATGCGGTTGACCTGATACCCTTGACTTGGGGAGTCGTTAACAGCGGCACAGACATATGGGCTCTAGACTTCTAGACTGCGTCGAACATTTTACCTGTTCTGCAGGGGCTCGGCCCAGCACATGGGTTTGAGGGCCTCTGATCAGAAAGAAAGGCAGAGTAAAAACTACATCAAAGGTAAGTTTACATCTCGTACACCAATCGTACTTAAGAATAAGAATAAGGGTAAATTAATACAGAATAACTTACGTCTATTTTTCTCAAAACTTATTCCGATACCAAACGTGCCCTCACATTTGAAGGGGGAGATAGCCAATATACGTGGTGCCGCCATATCACAAAACCTGATAATTTTCCCTGGTTAATTGATGAGACTCAAGGGTTATATTTCCTAAACATGGTCGAGCATCACTTTTATGCCTCGGATTAAGTAAAGCTTCTACATTTATCAACAATGGACGTAGATCTCCATTGGCTTGTAGGAGATCCCTTTACTGCACCAATAATGTTTTGCTGCATCGCCTTCTAACATGGCTGGTTGAGATCCCAGTCGTGCGTGCACCAATAAGACACTCATCTTATGGGTGGGCGACATGAATGCCCAACCAATGGGGGGTTCTTAAGGGAGGTAATAAAGGAGCATGGATGAGCAAGGGAGAAGCTATGAATGTCGAGTGGACGGTGGGGGCAAAGAGGTGGGTGGGGAGGTACCGAGGGCTGTGCACCACAGTAACTCTTTTGGCAGTTATTTTTAATTGCATGTAAATATATTTTTAAATCTGATTTTAATAGAAATTTGATGTTAATTTGACTCAAAAATGTAGATTGTTTAGCTTCGATGTTCTTCATTTGAAAATTTTTGTAATTTGGGTGTTATTTAATTTGTTATGTGCATAATGATAATTGCGTTGTTATTTAATTTTATGTTATATAAATGCATGGGATATTCCCTATGAGCTGAGGTGCGTGGGTGCGACCTAACATTACACGCACCTCAGGAGAGCGCGTTAAAACCGTGTCAATGTGCCTTCCCGTTCAAGACTTTGGGATTGATGTGTATGTTCTCATTTGTTTATGAGAATGTATATATCTACCTCAAAGTCTTGAATTGTCCCGTTTGGACAGTCTGTGAATGTTTGATCGCACTTAGGCAGTCATTTACTATATGTGTTTGTATGGTTTGTTGAGAATTTCGGTTGCGTCTCCTCACTCTTCTCTGATATACCATTATTGATTTTGAGTGTTTTCTTAACCACTTACTTGTAAGTGTTTAAGAAAATTTCAAAATCAATAAATATATTTGGTATATCGGAGAAGTGTGGGGAGATGATGCCAAAATTTTTAGCAAATCGTGCAGCACATATAGTAAGTAATTGTGCGATCAAACCTTCATGGATGGGTTAAAAAGTGATAATCTAATCAATATTCCTCTTCCAACTGCAAATGGTCTATGATGATTGATGTGAGGAAAGGGTCGGGTGTAATATTATGAGTAATGATTTGAAAGTTAGGATGTGTATTGTCATTTATTGGGTGCAGGCAAAATGTCGACAGATCGTTCATGGATGTATCGTAGAATAGTTGACCGGGTGGTGTCAGATGACTTTAAGCTTGGGGTTGAGAGTTTCATTCAATTTGCATTGGAAAATCCAAATGCAGCAATAGATCGCGACGGTCACATTCGATGCCCTTGTTCAAGTTGTAGAAACTTGAGGTGGTGTTCAACATGGGATGTGCAACATCATTTGTACACGAAAGGGTTCGTGGATGGTTATACGAATTGGACGTGTCATGGTAAGCAATTCTTGAGGTATGAGCCCGACAATATTGCAGGCACAAGTGGGTACGTGGATATGGTTGTAGATGCTGCTGGTCCTAGTTTTAATATTCATGATGAAGCGTCGAATAAGACAGCCGGAAGATTTTATGAACTACTTAGGGATGCTGATGAGCCACTGTGAGATGGTTGTGAAAAGCACACTCGATTGTCTACAGTGTCACAGTTGTTGAACTTGAAATCTGAATTTCACATCAGTGAGACTTGTTTTGACCGTCTCCTCCTCTCGATCAAGAGTATGTTGCCTCGAGACGAGAAGTTGCCAGAAACTTTTTACCGTGCAAAAAAGATGGTCAATGACTTAGGACTTGGATATGTGAAAATAGATGCATGTTCGAATCATTGTATGTTATATTTCAAAGATGATGCAGATAAGATATCATGTTCCATTTGTGGCCATGACAGATTCAAACCTAAGGGGGGGGGGTCAATTCAAAGGCAAAAGATGTACCTTACAAGGCGTTGCGATACTCCCCTCTTGTGCCTAGGCTGCAGCGACTGTATATGTCCTCAAAGACGGCTCGACATATGACATGGCACACCGAAAGAGTACGTCGTGCCGATGATATAATCAGTCATCCTGCCGATGGTGAAGCTTGGACTCACTTTAGTCGTACTCATCTTACCTTTTCAAGGGAGTCACGTAATGTTCGATTGGGTTTATGCACAGATGCCTTTAATCCATTCGGTGGTTCAGTGGCAGCTTATTCTTGTTGGCCAGTGTTCATGACACCGTACAACCTTCCGCCGCACATGTGCATGAAGCGAGAAAATCTATTTTTATCCCTAGTAATTCCTAGTCTAAAAAGTCCCAAAAAAAATTTGGACATATATCTCAGGCCGTTGATTGATGAGCTTAAATTTTTATGGACTGATGGAGTTGTTACTTATGATGCATATAGGAAGCAAAATTTTATTATGAAGGCTGCACTGATGTGGACAATAAGTGACTTCCCTGCATATGAAATGCTATCTGGTTGGAGCACACATGGGAGGCTAGCATGTCCTTACTGTATGGAAGATACCAAATCATTTGTATTGAAACATGGGGGGAAAAGCTGCTGGTTTGATTGCCATCGGCGGTTTCTACCAAGTGACCATCCTTTTCGAAGGCAAAAAGACTCGTTTAAAAAAATTACTGTTGAAATAGATGAAGCTGACTTGCAACGGGTGTCGGGTCTACATATGGCGTCACGGGTGCACAATTTACCAGATGTAGTTCAATTGTCTGGTAGCACACGGCAACTCCCTAATTTTGGAAAGGATCACAACTGGGTCAAGAAAAGCATTTTTTGGGAATTACCTTATTGGTCAACTCTTCTTGTACGACACAATCTGGATGTCATGCATACCGAGAAGAATTTTTTTGATAATGTGTTCAATACGATCATGAATGTTAAAGGGAAAATAAAGGACAACGCCAAAGCACGTATGGATTTAAAGATGCTTTGTAGACGTCCAGAACTGGAACTACAAAACGTAAATGTCAAAACTGTGCAGCCTAAAGCAACTTATGTGCTTCATGATACACAGATCAAGGAAGTATGCCAGTGATTGAAACAGTTGAGATTCCAAGATGGATATGCATCCAACATAACCCGTTGTGTGAATGTTAATGAGGGGAAAATATATGGTATGAAAAGTCACGACTGTCATGTGTTCATGGAGAGGCTACTGCCCATTGCATTTCGTGATTTGTTGCCAAAGCAGATATGGGGAGCACTAGCTGAGATGAGTCAATTTTTCAAGATTTTATGTGTATCTGAACTCAGACTTCGGGATGTACAAACTATCGAACAAGAAGTTGTCACAACCATTTGCAAGCTAGAGAAGATATTTCCTCCAGCATTCTTTGATTCGATGGAGCACCTGGTCGTTCATTTGCCATATGAGGCTATCGTCGGAGGGCCAGTACAATTTCGATGGATGTATCCATTTGAGAGGTATGTGATAATTTTTGTTAACTTATAAGTCGTCCATAGCCGCTACATATCGTTGCCATCTGACTTATTGTTGTAGGTGCATGCATGAATTAAAAATTAAAGTTCGCAACAAGGCACAGGTGGAGGGTTCGATTGCTGAGGCATACATTCTTGAAGAAATTTTGAACTTCTGTTCTATGTACTTTGAGCCAGAGATTCAAACTCATCGTACTCGACCTCCACGTAATGATGATGGGGGAGTGGATGAATCTTCCGATCGGCTCTCCATATTTAAACATCCTGGACGTGCGTTCGGACGTTGCTTGACTCGCACGCTCGAAGATAGAGAGTTGCACGCCGCTGAGATATATATTCTTTTGAATTGCCTCGAGATTGAACCTTATATTGAGTAAGTTCTTAATTCACATTTTCAGCAACTCCATAAGTCTATACATCCTTAAAGTCTATACAATATTAACTTCACAAAGTCTATACATTGGCTTCCTCAAAGTCTATACATCCTCAAAGTCTATACATTGGCTTCCTCAAAGTCTATACATTGACTTCCTCAAAGTCTATACAACATTGACTTCACAAAGTCTATACATTGGCTTCCTCAAAGTCTATACATCCTCAAAGTCTATACATTGGCTTCCTCAAAGTCTATACATTGGTTTCCTCAAAGTCTATACATTGACTTCCTCAAAGTCTATACATTGGCTTCCTCAAAGTCTATACAACATTGACTTCACAAAGTCTATACACTGGCTTCCTCAAAGTATATACATCCTCAAAGTCTATACATTGGCTTCCTCAAAGTCTATACATTGACTTCCTCAAAGTCTATACATTGGCTTCCTCAAAAGCTATACAACATTGACTTCACAAAGTCTATACATTGGCTTTATCAAAAAATTTTAATCATTTTTTATACGGGGTGCTACATTTATATTACAGACAATTTGATTCAGAATTAGCTGAAAAATGTCCAAATATCCAGGATGTGGAGATTGTAAAAGAACGCGAGAAGTTTTTTTCCAAATGGCTAAGAAACCGAGTTAGTGTGAACTCTGAATATATATGTTTGTATTTACATATGTTGAGGTAATTGTTATTATTTTAACTACTCTAATTTGAATATAGGTTGAACAAGGTCTCATTACTGATCAAAGAGTACAACAGATAAGTTATGGCCCCTCGAACCAGACACGTGCCTATCCGGGATATATTGTGAATGGATACAAATTTCATACAAGGGATTATGGGCGAAATAAGTCTACGATGTACAGCGGCGTATGTGTGAAAGGAAGTTTATACAATGAAATGGAATTGGACTACTATGGTATTCTTGAAGAAGTCTTAGAACTTCAGTATTTGGGACAAGACAATCATGTATACATATTTAAGTGTCAATGGGTTGATCCTAATTCTGTTCTACATGACACAAATTATGGGATTGTCAATGTCAAGCATAGGTCTAAACTTAAGACCTATGAACCGTTCATTTTAGCCGTACAAGCCCAGCAAGTGTACTATTCAAGCTATCCATCATCCAAGAATAGAGATTGGTGGGCAGTTTGCAGGGTTAATTCAAAACCCTTTCCCACTTATGAGTTAACTATGAGTGGAGATGTCTCAGAGGTTGCTCATGTTGAATATTATCAATCAGACGAAGTTGGCGTTGTCGGTTCCTCTAGGTTTAATCTGGACGAATTTGATGAGCCACTATCATTACGTACGCGAGATGGAGTGGAAGAAGTCGATCCGACGGAGCTAAATGTTGATGTTAGAGGTGAGGAAGAATCAGATGAAGACGAAGATTTTGAATCTCATGAGACTACTATGGATGACGAAGATGATGAAGTTGAGCAAGATATATCAACATGAGGGAGGCATGTTTTGATAATTTAGTAAGAAGATTCTTACTTTTAAGCATAATTTTAAATAACATTTGTCTAGCCTTATATAATTGTGGATTAATATGTATTAATTATTTTGTTATTAATAAGGAAATGGTGCGAGGAGGTCGTACTAGGGGTGGGAGGAGATCTAGCAGTGAGAGGGGCGCTACTCCCTCCTCGCTACCATCTTCTTCAGACACAGGTATATTTGATCAATAAGTTAGCTATATAAATATTTTAATTATTTACAAACTTAAAAGAATTTATTTATAGGTGCAAGTGTCGGCTCACCACCACTTGTACATACGCCACCACCTCCCGCTACAGGTACGTATATTTTAATTTAAATTCTTGAACATTTGTTCTACTTATGAAAATAAATTCTTGCAGGTCTCAGTGGCCTCCCACCTATTGTGCATACGCCACTCCCACCACCTCCCGCTGCAGGTTTGTATATTTTAATTATATGTTCGCAGTATATGTATCACTCCACATGACAATAAATTCTTGCAGGTCTCAGTGGCCTCCCACCTCTTGTGCAGACGCCACCCCCACTACCTCCCGCTGCAGGTATGTATATTTTAATTATATGTTCGCAGTATATGTATCACTCCACATGACAATAAATTCTTGCAGGTCTCAGTGGCCTCCCACCTCGAGGATCATGTATGTATATTTTAATTTAAATTTTTTAATATTTGTTCTACTTATGAAAATTACTTCTTGCAGGTCTCAGTGGCCTCCCACCTGTTGTGCATACGCCACCCCCACCACCTCAAGCTGCAGGTATGTATATTTTAATTATATGTTCGCAGTATATGTATCACTCCACATGACAATAAATTCTTGTAGGTCTCAGTGGCCTCCCACCTCGAGGATCATGTATGTATATTTTAATTTATAATCTTCAATATTTGTTCTACTTATGAAAATTACTTCTTGCAGATCTCAGTGGCCTCCCACCTGTTGTGCATACGCCACCCCCACCACCTCCCGCTGCAGGTATGTATATTTTAATTATATGTTCGCAGTATATGTATCACTCCACATGACAATAAATTCTTGCAGGTCTCAGTGGCCTCCCACCTTTTGTGCAGACGCCACCCCCACCACCTCCCGCTGTAGGTATGTATATTTTAATTATATGTTCGTAATATATGTATCACTCCACATGACAATAAATTCTTGCAGGTCTCATTGCCCTCCCACCACCTCCCACTTGTACAGGGCCCACCCCCACCAGTCAGCCCCTTGACGATGCCGGCAGTTGTCACGAGGGAGGCACGACCCATGATAGACGTCGCCCGTGTTGGGTATCCGGGTAAATCTATAAGGTTATATTACATTAATTAGCCCTCAACTGTCTAATATGAATATTTTGACATTTGCAATTGCAGTATGAACCTTGAACCCCACAGCGCTGTCCATCATTCCACCGAACTCATGTTGGCACATGTGCCCGGGGCAGCTTCCACTTTCAGAGATTTTTCGATGTCCGTCCGTAATTCATTGTACAACATGTTCTTAGTAAGTAATTACGTCATTTAATTCAAGTATTTCCCAAAGTCAATTTACAACTTTATACTAAGTGTGAAAAGCAATTGATTTACAGCGGTCTTTTCAATTCACATGTGGACATGACGCGGCGAGATGTCGTCGTGCCTGGGAGTCTACTATGTTCTCAAGTTACAAGAGGAAAATACATGAGGCCCTAGCACACGCTAAAAAATTGAGTGGGGGGAGTGAAGACCGACAATTGTGGGAGGTGCATCGCCCTCTATGGATGAGACATGAGGATTTGGAGATATCTTGTGACCATTTTGCTGACCCCAAGTGGATAGAAAAGTCCGAAAAAGCCAAAGCAAACAGGGCGTCAAAACCAGGTTCAAATTTGCATACGAGTGGGTCCATCTCTTATGCGGCTCATAAACAAAAATTGGTAAGTAATATACCAATTTATCTTCTTACAATTTATCCCAATATTTGACTTTTTTTTACTATGAATTGTATAACAGGCTGTGGAGCTTAATCGACCTCCGTCGTTCCCCGAGGTGTTCGACAGAACACACAAAAAGAAGGGGACTAATTATTTTGTGAGTGACACAGCTAAGTCAGCAGCGGTAAGTTTATCTACATATGTAACTTGTACCGTTCATTTAAATCGGCATGTAATTCATATGAAATTGACGAGTTATTTTATTCAATTTGTAGGAAACATATAGCAAAGCAGTGACAGAGAAGTACGGGGAGGGAGACACACAGCAGCCGGAGTTCGATCCGGTGGAGTGGGTGGCAGCAGCTGGCGTACCGAAGAAAGGCCGACTATATGGTTTTGGGGAGAGCCTAGACGCAAGCGCGGTGACATCAGCATGTGCGAGTTCTATCTATACTTCTTCCAGTGGCAGTGCCTTCACTATACCTTCCATTGCCCCCAGCGCTTTTGCCAGTGACATGATGGACATGGTCCGATCGTAGATTTCTGATATGCAGCGGCAGCATCAGCATTTCCAGCAAGAGATCTCTAGCCAAGTGTCAGTATTCTTGCAGGCAATCAGTGGCCTCCTCTCCCAGAGCGGAATGGTCCCTCAGCAATCCACCACCACCACAGCACAGGCCGCACAGGTGAGTGTTTACTATGTTTTTATTTTGATGGAATTACTCAATTATGTTCATTATTAATTTTAAAACTCATTTACTTTAGAAGAATTGAGAAAATTCAGGGTCCGGGGGTCTAAAACTTGAAATACCGGCTGGATGCCCGTGCCGATCGTTCCAACACGGCCCGGGAGATGAAAGTGACTTGTCAGAACTGACGGAATCCAAATCGGATGCCCGGTTTGAGATCGGCTCTCAAAGTTCATTTCTAAAATACACATAGTTTAAATTAACTCACAGGTCACGACCGGGGGTCTAAAACTTGAAACTCCGGTCGGATGGCCGTGCCGATCATTCCAACACGACCGGGGAGATGAAAGTGACTTGTCAGAACTGACGGAATTCAAATTGGATGCCCGGTTTGAGATCGGCGCTCAAAGTTCATTTCTAAAATACACATAGTTTAAATGAACTGCCAGGTCGGGGCCAGGGGTCTAAAACTTGAAATACCAGCCAGATGCTCATGCCGATTGTTCCAACACGACCGGGGAGATGAAAGTGACTTGTCAGAACTGACGGAATCCAAATCGGATGCCCGGTTTAGCTCGGCGCTCAAAGTTCATTTCTAAAATACACTTAGTTTAAATGAACTGCCAGGTCGCGGTCGGGGGTCTAAAACTTGAAACAACAGCCGGATGGCCGTGCCGATCATTCCAACACGACCGAGGAGATGAAAGTAACTTGTCAGAACTGACGGAATTTAAATCGGATGCCCGGTTTGAGCTCGGCGCTCAAAGTTCATTTCTAAAATACACTTAGTTCAAATGAACTGCCAGGTCGGGGCCGGGGGTCTAAAACTTGAAACACCGACCGGATGGCCGTGCCGATCGTTCCAACACGACCGGGGAGATGAAAGTGACTTGTCAGAACTGACGGAATCCAAATCGGATGCCCGATTTGAGCTCGGCGCTCAAAGTTTATTTCCAAAATACACTTAGTTTAAATGAACTGCCAGGTCGCGGCCGGGGGTCTAAAACTTGAAACACCGGCCGGATGACCATGCCGATCGTTCCAACACGACCGGGGAGATGAAAGTGACTTGTCAGAACAGACGGAATCCAAATCGGATGCCCGGTTTGAGCTCGGCGCTCAAAGTTCATTTCTAAAATACACTTAGTTCAAATGAACTGCCAGGTCGGGGCCGGGGGTCTAAAACTTGAAACATCGGCCGGATGGCCATGACGATCATTCCAACATGACCGGAGAGATGAAAGTGACTTGTCAGAACTGACGGAATCCAAATCGGATGCCCGGTTTGAGCTCGGCGCTCAAAGTTCATTTCTAAAATACACTTAGTTCAAATGAACTGCCAGGTCGGGCCGGGGGTCTAAAACTTGAAATACCATCCGGATGGCCATGCCGATCATTCCAACACGACCGGGGAGATGAAAGTGACTTGTCAGAACTAACGGAATCCAAATCGGATGCCCGGTTTGAGCTCGGCGCTCAAAGTTCATTTCTAAAATACACTTGGTTCAAATGAACTGCCAGGTCAGGGCCGGGGGTCTAAAACTTGAAATACCGCTGGATGCCCGTGCCGATCATTCCAACACGACCGGGGAGATGAAAGTGACTTTTTAGAACTGACAGAATCCAAATCGGATGCCCGATTTGAGCTCGGCGCTCAAAGTTCATTTCTAAAATACACTTAGTTTAAATGAAATGCCAGGTCACGGCCGGGGGTCTAAAACTTGAAACACCGGCCGAATGGCTGTGCCGATCATTCCAACACGACCGGGGAGATGAAAGTGACTTGTCAGAACTGACAGAATCCAAATCGGATGCCCGGTTTGAGCTCGGCGCTCAAAGTTCATTTCTAAAATACACTTAGTTCAAATGAACTGCCAGGTCGGGGCCGGGGGTCTAAAACTTGAAACACCGGTCGGATGGCCGTGCCGATCATTCCAACATGACTGGGGATATGAAAGTGACTTGTCAGAACAGACGGAATCCAAATCGGATGCCCGGTTTGAGCTCGGCGCTCAAAGTTCATTTCTAAAATACACATAGTTTAAATGAACTGCCATGTCACGACCGGGGGTCTAAAACTTGAAACTCCAGCTGGATGGCCATGCCGATCATTCCAACATGACCGGGGAGATGAAATTGACTTGTCAGAACTGACGGAATCCAAATCGGATGCCCAGTTTGAGCTCGGCGCTCAAAGTTCATTTCTAAAATACACCTGGTTCAAATGAACTGCCAGGTCGGGCCCGGGGGTCTAAAACTTGAAACACTGGCCGGATGCCCGTGCTGATCATTCCAACACGATCGGGGAGATGAAAGTGATTTGTCAGAACAGACGGAATCCAAATCGGATGTCCGGTTTGAGCTCGGCGCTCAAAGTTCATTTCTAAAATACACTTAGTTTAAATGAACTGCCAGGTCGCGGCCGGGGGTCTAAAACTTGAAACTCCAGCCAGATGGCCGTGCCGATCGTTCGAACACGACCGGGGAAATGAAAGTGACTTGTCAGAACTGACGGAATCCAAATCGGATGCCCGGTTTGAGCTCGGCGCTCAAAGTTCATTTCTAAAATACACTTGGTTCAAATGAACGGCCATGTCGGGGCCGGGGGTCTAAAACTTGAAATACCGGCCGGATGCCCATGCCGATTATTCCAACATGACCGGGGAGATGAAAGTGACTTGTCAGAACTGACGGAATCCAAATCGGATGCCCGGTTTGAGCTCGGCGCTCAAAGTTCATTTCTAAATTACACATAGTTTAAATGAACTGCCAGGTCGCGACCGGGGGTCTAAAACTTGAAACTCTGACCGGATGGCTGTGCCGATCATTCCAACATGACCGGGGAGATGAAAGTGACTTGTCAGAACTGACGGAATCCAAATCGGATGCCCGGTTTGAGCTCGGCGCTCAAAGTTCATTTCTAAAATACACTTGGTTCAAATGAACTGCCGGTCGGGGCCGGGGGTCTAAAACATGAGATACCGGCCAGATGCCCATGCTGATCATTCCAACACGACCGGAGAGATGAAGGTGACTTGTCAGAACTGACGGAATCCAAATCGGATGCCCGGTTTGAGCTCGGCGCTCAAAGTTCATTTCTAAAATACACTTAGTTCAAATGAACTGCCAGGTCGCGGCCGGGGGTCTAAAACTTGAAATACCGGCCGGATGGCCATGCCGATCATTCCAACACGACCGGGGAGATGAAAGTGACTTGTCAGAACTGACGGAATCCAAATCGGATGCCCGGTTTGAGCTCGGCGCTCAAAGTTCATTTCTAAAATACACTTAGTTCAAATGAACTGCCAGGTCGGGGCCGGGGGTCTAAAACTTGAAATACCGGCCGGATGGCCATGCCGATCATTCCAACACGACCGGGGAGATGAAAGTGACTTGTCAGAACTGACGGAATCCAAATCGGATGCCCGGTTTGAGCTCGGCGCTCAAAGTTCATTTCTAAAATACACTTTGTTCAAATGAACTGCCAGGTCGGGGCCGGGGGTCTAAAACTTGAAATACCGGCTGGATGCCCGTGCCGATCATTCCAACATGACCGGGGAGATGAAAGTGACTTGTCAGAACTGACGGAATCCAAATCGGATGCCCGGTTTGAGCTCGGCGCTCAAAGTTCATTTCTAAAATACACTTAGTTCAAATGAACTGCCAGGTCGCGGCCGGGGGTCTAAAACTTGAAATACCAGCCAGATGGCCGTGCCGATCATTCCTACATGACCGGGGAGATGAAAGTGACTTTTTAGAACTGAGGGAATCCAAATCGGATGCCCGGTTTGAGCTCGGCGCTCAAAGTTCATTTCTAAAATACACTTGGTTCAAATGAACTGCCAGGTCGGGGCCGGGGGTCTAAAACTTGAAATACCGACCGGATGCCCGTGCCGATCATTCCAACACGACCGAGGAGATGAAAGTGACTTGTCAGAACTGACGGAATCTAAATCGGATGCCCGGTTTGAGCTCGGTGCTCAAAGTTCATTTCTAAAATACACTTAGTTTAAATGAACTACCAGGTCGCGGCCGGGGGTCTAAAACTTGAAACACCGGCCGGATGGCCGTGCCGATCATTCCAACACGACCGAGGAGATGAAAGTGACTTGTCAGAACTGACGGAATCCAAATTGGATGCCCGGTTTGAGCTAGGCGCTCAAAGTTCATTTCTAAAATACACTTAGTTCAAATGAACTACTAGGTCGTGGCCGGGGGTCTAAACTTGAAACTCCGGCCGGATGGCCGTGCCGATCATTCCAACACGACCGGGGAGATGAAAGTGACTTGTCAGAACTGACGGAATCAAATCGGATGCCCGGTTTGAGATCGGCGCTCAAAGTTCATTTCTAAAATACACTTAGTTTAAATGAACTGCCAGGTCGCGGCCGGGGGTCTAAAACTTGAAATACCGGTCGGATGCCAATACCGATCTTTCCAACACGACCGGGGAGATGAAAGTGACTTGTCAGAACTGACGGAATCCAAATCGGATGTCCGGTTTGAGCTCGGCGCTCAAAGTTCATTTTTAAAATACACATAGTTTAAATGAACTGCCAGGTCGGGTCCGGGGGTCTAAAACTTGAAATACCGGTCGGATGGCCGTGCCGATCGTTCCAACACAACCGGGGAGATGAAAGTCACTTGTCAGAACTGACGGAATCAAAGTTCATTTCTAAAATACACTTAGTTTAAATACTGTTTCAGGCTAGTAGTTGATTTATAAAATATGCAGTTATCAATTTGATATGTTTGCTTTCAATTTATGCTAATTTTTTCGCACTAATTTTTTTATCTATGAATGAATGTTATTATTTTTTTAATGTATGGGGATCCTTCTGCGGGCGGCGACAGAGGAGATGAGCAGGGCGATGAGGATACGGACGATGAGGATATGGACGATGTACCGGATATTTCTTGATATTTGATGATATTCAGATGGATCAGCAGGGTTAATGTCTTTTTTTGTGGTATTTATTTGATCAGAATTTTATTTTTTGGTGGTGTTTATTTGATTAGCAGGTTCCCAATATTTTTTTTTCAACATGTAGAATTTCTTGATGTTTATGTATGATTAAACAGGTTTTGTAAAATAATTTAAGATTTATAAAAAAAATGATGATTTCAGACGGATTTTCAGACGGGATTTGCGACGAATATTGTCCGTCTATCAGCCGTCGTAAAATCCGTTTGGAATATAGACGGATTTCAAACCACATTTCGGACAGGAGTTGAGTTGAATTTCAGACGGTTATTATAGTCGTCGTAATGTCCGTTTGAAATAGCGACGGATTTCGGACGAGTTTTCATATGGTAACATGATTTGAGACTAAGAGTTGGGCTTCATTTCAGACGGTAACTATATTCCGTCGTAATATCCGTCTGAAATTTCAGACGGAATTTCAAACGGAAAATATATCCGTCGCAAAATTTCAAATTTCAGATGGAAATGTCTCGTATGAAATTCAGACGAAATTTGTGACTGATTAAATTCTGTCTTATTTTCAGACGTAATTTCCGACGGAAACATAAACTGTCACAAATTTGTGACTAAGAATTTCAGACGGTCGGTTTCAGTCTGAAATATGTCGCAAATCCGTCACAAACGTGGTTTGTGAAGGCTTTTCAGACGGATTTCAGACGAATACTGGCCGTCTGAAATCCCGCTTTTTCTGGTAGTGTACCATGTTATCAAGTAAGCAAGTAAATACCCTTTCCGGGTCACGCATGTCACTTCATGTCAAGTCAAGTACAAGTACAAGAGTTTGTGGAAATGTCCAACCAAGTAAGTCATGCACTTCGGTGCAATGCCACACCGTGATCAATAATAGCTCACATGGGCACAAGTACTTTCGGGTGCTCCTCCCAGGACCAAATTGGGCCCTTATATGCCCCAGCATTGAGTCTTGTATTTCAACATCCACTTTTGTTATAGCCAATTTAGACATTCAACGGAATGAACCTTTGTAGGAATATAAGGTAGATCTTGTGGAATAGAATCACAAGGACAGAACTTTCAAGTAAGGAGATACTACGGTCAAGTCGATACAATCACAATACTCATAGAAACTTGGTGGATTTAGCTCCCTAGTGGGTGCCAAGTGAACAAGAATAAGCACTCATATTCTCATGATTGCTCGTCCTTTGTACATGATAAGGTAGGAAAGAACTAGTGTCCACATGTAGGGCACTAAATCTTTGAGTGATGGCAATGGTATGGTTTCCCATTCCATTAGCTCAGGAATTATTCTCATGGTGGCTAACTCGCATACCATGAGGGCCGGTATACCATGTTTCTTTTAGAGTGACATGGCAATCAAAAAGTGTCATGAGTTTTAGTGGTACAACCTGCTCAATCGGCCTTGAGGGAATCCAAGGCTACGAGGAGTCTTACGGAGGTCCCAATGACTAATTTACCAGTCTGAAGGAATGGAATGTCCAACTGAGGGCTCGTATGTCACCAAGAGTTGATGGGTAATCGATAAAACATCATGAAACGTGGGACTATACTCACGGAATGGAATATAGTGCCTATATACATAACCCACTGTCAAGGGTTACAGAACACCACGAAAATCAGAAATCAGGTAATTAGCGCCTGGGGTCAAGTCTTCATTTCATGAAATAACGCCCTGGGAAGGGTCGCTAGTTCATGATATAACGACTGTTCATTCAGTCGTTGTATCCAGATTCTAAATATATTAAGATATGTATATGTATCAAATTTCCAGAAATTATGTGAATGGCGCCTTGGCTTAAGACATTAATTCAGTAAGTAGCGCCCTAGTCAGAGACACCATATTTCAAAATAATGGCAGGGTGCATGTCGTGATTTCAATTATCAGTGTAATTTGGTCATGAACAGTAGCACTTTTTCAATAAAAATAATTTTGCAAGAACAAATTGATGGACATGTATAGAAAAATAACAGGAATCTAGCAGTATACTCATGCATTAGATTAGATATCATTGCTCTTAGTTATTAAATTTTTTAACATGTGTGTTTATTAAGTTACTGAAGGAATAATGACTATTTACATAGTCGTTAATCAAAATAGCGCCCTATAGGGATGCGCCTTCTATTGAAACTCTCATAAACATATCAAAAGCTACTGGAAAACAATCTAACAGACCTATATGCATGATCATGATCGGATGTTTATTAGATTGGGCTTGTACTTGAGAACACCTACCTTGTGGTTGATTTGGATGATGGAAACGTGAAGAGGTTGAAGAACACTAGGAATTATAACCCCTGAAATGATACTCTGTTTGCAACAGAGAAACTGGATAGAAGGAATAACAGCAACAGCAGTACGAGAAAGAGCAGCAACTCCTCGACAGCCTCAGGGATGAAGAAGAAGGAGGAAAGCTTCCTGCTTTCTTCTCCTCTTCAAAGGAAATCTTCAGAAGAAGAAACTTATAGCTTCTCCATGGCAACACATGAACAACAATAGAGGAATAATAAGCAGAAGGCTTCCTTCTCCTTTGCTCGTAGGTCGACGTCAGGATGAAGAGGGGCAACTAGTTCCTCTCTCAGTGGCAAGGGATCACACGAATAGCAAAAATTGGAGCTTGTTGCTAGTAACAGGGTATTTATATAGTAGAGAATCCTAATGGGGTTTAAGAGTTTGATTGGGATCAAAGTTTTCATGGAAGGAATCCTATTAGTATTTAAACTTTCCACGTGTTCAACCTTTCTAGATTAATACTATCTTGAGTAGCAGTTAGCTTCCCAGTTCGAACCGAGCACTACAGTCGACTTACCAATTTTCCTACTGCAAGGAAATAGCGCCTAGGATAGGGGCGCCCTTCATGTAAATAGCGCCCAAGATAGGGGCGGCCTTTATGTAATTGGCGCCCCCATGCGGGGTCTTCAATTCTTCAATTAACGCCCTTTTAAGGGGTCTTCAATTTATGAAATGGTGCCCTAAGAGGAGGCGCCCTTCATCTTTGGCCCATTTTTAAGACCAAGGCCCATTAGGTATATATATATAAGTGGTTTAAGAATATATATGGGTTGGGCCTTGAACATTAGTTTAGTTTTTTAATCCATTTAGGATTTTATTCTTTTAATTCACCAGGGTTGCTACACCCTCCCCCACTTAAAATGAATTTGGTCCCCAAATTCAATTGTATATAGACGTGGAGGGTGCATAGTACATACCGTTCATAAGTAAGTCGGGAAGTCTCTTCTTCATGGACTCCTCGATTTCCCATGTGGCTTCTTGTTCTGAGCATTTGCTCTATTGCACCCTGACAATGGGAATTGTCCTGTTCATTAATGCACGTATCTCACGATCAAGGATCTTCATGGGCTTTTGCTCATAAGTGAGATCCTTTTGTATCACGAGGTCTCCATGATCTATGACATGTGATGGATCGTGCACATATTTCTTCAACATAGATAGGTGGAAAACATTATGGACGTCGAACAATTGAGGAGGCAAGGCGATGCGGTAGGCAACCTCACCAACTCTTCCTAATACCTCAAAAGGTCCTATGTACCTTGGTGTAAGCTTGCCCTTAACACCAAATCTCTTGATTCCTCGGCCTGGAGAAATTTTTAAGAATACATGATCTCTGACTTAGAATTCGAGATCTCTCCTTCAGGTATCGGCATAAGCCTTTTGTCTAGATTGAGCTACTTGAAGTCTTTCTCTAATTAGTTGGATCTTATCGAAAGTATCTCTAACCATGTCTGGGCCTAGTAGTTGTTTCTCGCCAACTTCATCCCAGCACAAAGGTGATCGGCAACTCCTTCCGTATAAGGCTTCAAAAGGTGCCATCTGTATACTTGCCTGGTAGCTGCTGTTGTATGCAAACTCGACCAAAGGTAAGTGATCATGCCAGCTTCCACCAAAATCAATGATGCAAGCTTTGAGCATATCTTCTACTACCTGATTTGTTCTCTCGGTATGACCATCCGTCTGAGGGTGAAAGGCTGCACTAAAGTTGAGTCTTGTCCCCAACGAATGTCGTAGACCCTTCCAAAAATGAGAGGTAAAACGAGGGTCCCGGTTAGACACGATTGAAATAGGAACTCCATGTAGTTTGACTATCTCCTTGATGTAAAGTGTAGCAAGACTGTCAATTGACCATCGGCTCTTGATTAGCAAGAAATGTGCCGACTTGGTCAATCGGTCAATGATGACCCAAATTTTGTCATGTCCTCCTTTAGATTTAGACAGTCCCATTATAAAGTTCATACCGATATCCTCCCACTTCCACTTGGGAATATTAAGAGGATGAAGCTTACCGACAGGTTTTTGGTGTTTCGCCTTAACTTGCTGACAAGTGAGATAATGAGACACGAAATCTGCTACCTCTCTTTTCATGTTAGGCCACCACAATGTCCGCTTCAAGTCTTGGTACATCTTGGTAGATCCAGGATGAATCATGTACCTTGATATGTGAGTTTCTTCTAATATCTTCTTCTTTAGTTCTGCACAATTTGGCACACAAGTTCTCTCTCTAAATAATAGTCTTCCATCTGTTGCTAGTTTGAAATCAGACCGCTCTTCTATCTTGCCCTTGATTTCCACTAATATTGGGTCGTTGTCTTGAAGACTTTGTATTTCCGAGAGTAAATCGGGTTGTATCCTCATATGTGATAGAGTAATACACCTGTTTGCCTCGTCTATACTTATACTAAGTCTAGAGAATTGTTCCAGCAATTTCCACTCCTGAATCATACAATTGGCTAACAACGCTCTTGGCTTTCGACTGAGGGCATCGGCTACAAGATTACCCTTTCCTAGATGATATTGGAATGCGAAGTCGAAGTCCATGAGATATTCCAGCCAACGTCTCTGTCTCATATTCAATTCCTTTTGAGAGAAGAGATACTTGAGACTCTTATGATCGGAGTATATAATGAATTGCACTCCGTACAGGTAATGTCTCCAGATCTTTAACGCAAACACTACCATAGCCAATTCTAGGTCGTGGACCAGGTAGTTCTCTTCATGCTTCTTTAGTTGTCGGGAAGAGTAAGCTATGACTCTTCCTTGTTGCATTAATACACATCCGAGGCCAATGCCAGATGCGTCGATATATACCTTGAATTTTTCTCCTTCAATTGTTAAGGCCAAGATCGGGGCAGTAGTCAAGTGACCTTTTAGAGCTTGAAAGCTCCTTTCACAATCTTCACTCCATTCATAACGGATCTCTTTCCGGGTTAGCCTAGTGAGCGGCACGGCGATCTTGGAGAAGTCCTTAATGAATCGCCTATAATAGCCTGCGAGACCCAAGAAACATCGGATCTCGCTAGCATTGGTTGGTCTCTCCCAATTCTTCACAGCTTCCACCTTTGATGGATCTACTGATAACCCATCCTTGAAGATTACATGTCCTAGGAAGGATACTTCTTCTAGCCAAAATTCACATTTGCTAAGCTTTGCTAATAATTGATTCGTCCTTAATATCTGTAATGCAATCCTCAAATGCTCTTCATGCTCTTCTTTGGTTTTTGAATAGATTAATGTGTCATCAATAAAAACCACCACGAATTGATCTAGATGAGGCCTGAATATGCTATTCATCAACTGCATAAAAGCGGCAGGGGCATTTGTTAGTCCGAAAGGCATAACAACAAATTCATAGTGCCCATACCTGCTCCTAAACGCGGTCTTATGAATGTCCTCATCTTTGATTCTCAGTTGGTGATATCCTGACTTGAGATCAATCTTCGAGAAATACTTAGATCCAGATATCTGATCAAACAATTCATCGATTCTCGACAGTGGATACTTGTTCTTGATATTGAGATGATTCAACTGTCGATAGTCGATGCATAACCTCATGGATCCATCCTTCTTCTTTACAAATAATACAGGCGCTCCCCACGGGGAAGTGCTTGGTCTGATAAATCCCTTCTTGAGAAGCTCCTCCAATTGTTCCTTTAACTCCTTGAGCTCGGTAGGGGACAACCTATAAGGTGCCTTAGAAACTGGACCAGCACCAGGGACCAGGTCGATGGTGAAGGCCACTTATCTTTGTGGGGGTAATCCAGGCAAATCTTCTGGAAATACATCTGGAAACTCCCGAACTACCGGGATGTCTTCTATCTTGGTCTCCTTAGTCTCCTTTATGGTGACGACCCTTTCTTTATAAGCTTGCTAGCTCGGAGAGCCGAAATAATAGGTGACTTGTTCTGACTCTTAGGGCTAGTGTAGACAAGTTTCGGAAACTCCTTAAAAGTTACCTTGCCTTCACGGCAATCGACAACAGCCTTATGTGTAGATAGCCAATCGACTCCTAAGATAACATCGTATCCTTTTAAGTCTAGACATATTAAGTATGCCGGTAGATTATTCCCTTTTATCATAACTATACAGTTAGAATAGTGGTGTGAGATCTCAGATTCATATCCGAGTGGGGTTGCAATTATTAGATCTATCCACTCTGGTTCCATAGGTAATGGATCAGCGAACTTCTTTGAAATAAAAGAGTGCGATGCACCGGTATCAAATAAGACATGAGCATACTTGGAACAAATCTTGAGTGTACCTTCCACTAGTCCACCTTCCTCTTGTTCTGCCTCCTGAAGAGCTTGCAGACATGCATTCTTCTTCACCGGGCGCTTTTCATCTCCGGCTTGATCATTGAGTAACGGACAATCGGGAATCCGATGTTCATGGCTCCCACAATGGAGGCAAGCTCCGAGTCTTCTCCAGCATTCCTCGGCCCTATGGTCGGTCTTGTCACAATGTTTACACACCTCTTTAGAAGGTGTGGTAGTAATGGAGAAATGTTTAGTCTTCTTGATCTTTTTCTCTTGGGAGGGAGTACCTCCATCATTGGCTCTCTTCTTATTGAAAGAGGGCTTGAAATTTACAGGGCTTATAATAGGTTCTTTCTTGTTCTTCCCACGGATCTTACAAGACAACTCAGTGGCATCTTCTAATAGTTGAGCTCTTCGAACCATCTCTGAATAGACTTGAATGTCCATCGGTGCCAGTTGGGTAATATATTGAGGTCGAAGCCCGTTGAGAAATCTTCTTGCTTTCATCTTCTCGGTACTTACTAAATGTTTCGCGTACCTTGATAGCCTCAAGAATTAGGCCTCGTATTCAGCCACTGACAGAGTTCTCTATTTGAGTGAGGCGAATTCTACGGCTTTCTTCTCTTGCACTCGGTCGGAAAAGTATTTGGTATTGAAGTGCTCGGTGAACTCGGCCAATGTAATGGGTTCTTCACCTTGGGTGGCTTCTACGGACTCCCACTAGGAATGGGCGTCTCTTTCTAATTGGAAAGTAGCTAGCAATACCTTCTCTTCATCCGTGCATTGCATAACACGGAATATCCTTTCCACTTCTCGGAGCCAATGCGCGGCATCATCGGGATCTGATGAGCCAACGAACTTAGGTGGGTTCATAATTCTGAAACTCCGGTGGAGGTCACCAGCTCCACGGTTTACCATTCCTTGCGCCACTTGCTGTAGCGCCTATGTCATGCCTTGAATAGTGCATTGCATGTTACGCCACTGAGCACGTTCGGCAGCCATCTTCCTGCAAGAATTTTTTTAATAACTAATCAATATGAGATTGCCCAAAAGTTCGAGTACCTAAGTTACCTTAACCCATGGTTCTACCCAATTCTCACCGGTAAAGGTTTAAGTCTATCCTTGGACTTGGGTTTCCTAGGAATTGAATATCCTAGGCTCTGATACCACAAAAACTGTCACGCCCTGAGCGTGGAAGGAACCCGGAGATGCGTGACGAGTCATATCATTCATGTCAATCAGAGCGTAAGTGTATTCGACACTCATAGACAAAGCGCGCACAAGTAATGATAACCAAGTCCTTTATTAATCATAAATCTTCAAGTGTTCATATTACAACTCACCACGAAAGTCCTAGGACTCAATAAAATAAAAGTACAATGGATGACTCAAAAAAATAGAAAAGACAGGACTATATAACGCTTGACGGTTGGAATGGCTCTAAACTCTTCACTCTTGTCCATCCCCATCGAAATGAGTCTCATTATCGAAATTACCTGAAAAATAGGGGAAAACACCAGGTGAGCGAACGCTCAATAGAAATTATATCTCAAGTGCTAGCTTACTTTAAGTAAATTACATGTTACATGAATAAAAGTATAGCTATGCATGCTCGCGTGAACCGACAATAGTGAGAGAGTGTATGGCAAGAGATAACTTAGAATGAACTAGCAAGATACCCAAGATTTCATGTAATCATATCAAGATAGGCAAGCATGTATGTTTATCAAGTCATGTCAAGAATTGGCTATCATGTTATCAAGTAAGCAAGTAAATACCCTTTTTGGGCCACGCATGTCACATCATATCAAGTCAAGTACAAGTAAAAGAGTTTGTGGAAATGTCCAACCAAGCAAGTCATGCACTTCGGTGCAATGCCACACCGTGATCAATAATAGCTCTCATGGGCACAAGTACTTTCGGGTGCTCCTCCTAGGACCAGATCGGGCCCTTATATGCGCCAGCATTGAGTCATGTATTTCCACATCCACTTTAGTTATAGCCAATATACAATTTCAATGGAATGAACCTTTGTAGGAATATAAGGTAGATCTTGTGGAATATAATCACAAGGATAGAACTTTCAAGTAAGGACATACTACGGTCAAGTCGATATAATCACGATGCTCATAGAAACTGGGTGGATTTGGCTCCCTACTGGGTCCCAAGTGAACAAGAATAAGCACTCATATTCTCATGATTGCTCGTCCTTTGTACATGATAAGGTAGGAAAGAACTAGTGTCCACATGTAGGGCACTAAATCTTTGAGTGATGGCAATGGTATGGTTTCCCATTCCCTCAGCTCAAGAATTATTCTCACGGAGGCTAACTAGCATACCATGAGGGCCGGTATACCATGTTTCTTTTAGAGTGACATTGCAATGAAAAAGTGTCATGAGTTTTAGTGGTACAACCTGCTCAATCAGCCTTGAGGGAATCCAAGGCTACGAGGAGTCTTACGGAGGACCCAATGACTAACTTACCAATCCGAAGGAACGAAATATCCAACGGAGGGCTCGTATGTTACCAAAAGTTGAGGGGTAATCAATAAAACATTGTGAAATGTGGGACTAGACTCCCGGAATGAAATATAGTGCCTATATACATAACCCACTGTCAAGGGTTACAGAACACTATGAAAATCAGAAATCAGGTAATTAGCGCCTGGGGTCAAGTCTTCATTTCATGAAATAGCGCCCTGGGAAGGGTCGCTAGTTCATGATATAACGACTGTTCATTCAGTCGTTGTATCCAGATTCTAAATATATCAAGATATGTATATGTATCAAATTTCCAGAAATTATGTGAATGGCGCCTTGGCATAAGACTTTAATTCAGTAAGTAGCGCCCTAGCCAGAGGCACCATATTTCAAAATAATGGCAGGGTGCATGTCGTGATTTCAATTATCAGTGTAATTTGGTCATGAACAGTAGCACTTTTTCAATAAAAATAATTTTGCAAGAACAAATTGATGGACATGTAGAGAAAAATTACAGGAATCTTGCAGTATACTCATGCATTAGATTAGATATCATTGCTCTTAGTTATTAAATTTTTGAACATGTGTGTTTATTAAATTACTGAAGGAATAATGACTATTTACACAGTCGTTAATCAAAATAGCACCCTATAGGGATGCGCCTTCTATTGAAACTCTCAGAAACATATCAAAACCTACTGGAAAACAATCTAACAGACCTATATGCATGATCATGATCGGATGTTTATTAGATTGGGCTTGTACTTGAGAACACCTACCTTATGGTTGATTTGGATAATGGAAACGTGAAGAGATTGAAGAATAGAAGGAATTATAACCCCTGAAACGATACTCTGTTTGCAACAGAGAAACTGGATAGAAGGAATACAACAACAACAGTACGAGAAAGAGCAACAACTCCTCGACAGCCTCAGTGATGAAGAAGAAGGAGGAAAGCTTCCTACTTTCTTCTCGTCTTCAAAGGAAATCTTCAGAAGAAGAATCTTATAGCTTCTCCACGGCAACACACGAACAACAGTAGAGGAATAAAAAGCAGAAGGCTTCCTTCTCCTTTACTCGTAGGTCGGCGTCGGGATGAACAGGGGCAACTAATTCCTCTCTCAGGGGCAAGGGATCACACGAATAGCAATAACCTGAGCTTGTTGCTAGTAACATGGTATTTATAGAGTAGAGAAAATTAACGGCGTTTAAGAGTTCGATTGGGATCAAAGTTTTCATGGAAGGAATCCTACTAGTATTTAAACTTTCCACGTGTTCAACCTTTCTAGATTATGTTGAGTAGCAGTTAGCTTCTCAGCTCGAACTGAGCACTACAGTCAACTTACCAATTTTCCTACTGCAAGGAAATAGCACCTAGGATAGGGGCGCCCTTCATGTAGATAGCGCCCAAGATAGGGGCGCCCTTCATGTAATTGGCACCCCCATGCGGGGTCTTCAATTCTTCAATTATCGCCCCCTTGAGGGGTCTTCAATTTATGAAATGGCGCCTTAAGAGGAAGCGCCCTTCATCTTTGGCCCATTTTTAAGACCAAGGCCCATTAGGTATATATATATAAGTGGTTTAAGTATATATATGGGTTGGG
The DNA here is from genome assembly GCA_022559845.1 of Amorphophallus konjac. Classification (NCBI taxonomy): domain Eukaryota; kingdom Viridiplantae; phylum Streptophyta; class Magnoliopsida; order Alismatales; family Araceae; genus Amorphophallus; species Amorphophallus konjac. The sequence goes on along the minus strand of CM040125.1, from coordinate 205,619,999 downwards.
CCTCGAACATTAGTTTAGTTTTTTAATCCATTTAGGATTTTATTACTTTAATTAACCAGGGTTGCTACACCAGGCGACTTCCCACCACTCTATACCTCGCCCAAGTTGGTAGAGCCCGGCTTGGCAACCGCTCAGCAGCGCCCACCACAGCATCTGATGCCGCCAGTACTGCCACAGGTGCACCAAGCGCCTCCGCTACTGCGTCCTCCTCCGCAGGCGACCGCCTTGGTCACCCCCTATCTCCAGCCGACGCACTTCTACCCAGAACTAGTTGATCCGATCGCCGTGAACAAGCTGATGGTGGAAACGATGATCAAGCTAAAGCTTGCCGAGCAAAGTGAAGGTGACTACGTCGCATTTGATGCATACCAGGTGCCATACTCACCACATCATGCTGCTAAGTGACTCCCTCCTGGGGTCAACAAGCCACCTAAGTTCGACAAGTTCAACGGTAAGGGATCCCCGAAGGAACATGTCGCTTACTATATGACCATCATGGGTGATCTAGCCACCGACGAGTCATGTATGTTGATGTTTTTCGGGTCCTCACTGACAAGGCTCGCATTTGAATGGTATTCCAGCCTCTCGGCCGGATCAATCAGCGACTGGCCGGATATGCAAAAGAAATTCAGTGAAAGATTCCATGTCACGGAGAGGGAGGTCACAGTGGCCGAGCTCTACTCAACAAGACAAAGGGTTGATGAAACAACCCTTGAATATATTAAGAGGTGGAGGAACCTCAAAATGAGATGCAAGCGGCCCCCGCACCAGGAGGACACCGTACAAATCTACAAATAGAACCTCAAGAGAGAGGTACTGGAAAAGATGATTGGAATGGAAATCCGGTCCTCGACCATCTGAACAATGTCATGGCTGAGGTGGAAGCCTTCCTGGCAAGAACTGCCCCTACATCAACTATTGCCCCTACACAGAAGGCAAAAACAGCAGAGCGGCGTTCAACGCCTAATGAAGCAAACACTCTTGACATTAAGTCATTTGAAGAACCAAAAGACAAAGGCAAGAAGGCGGTTGCCCCTTAACCTGCTAAAGCCGGAGATGACCGAGAAGGTCCCTCACTCCGAGATAAAATGAAGAAGGCCTACTCCTTGCCAAAAGAAAATACCAAAGTCCTGTTCGACTCGGTGACCCAATATAATAAGGTTACCTTGCCCGAACCGAAAAGGCTGAAAGACTTGAAAAGAAAAGACAGCCCAAGGTTCTGCCCCTATCACTAGATGTTGGGACACCTGATTGAAGATTGCTATGTTTTCAAGGACATCATTGAAGGCATGGTCAAGAAAGAAGAAATAGACTTGGGGGAGTACAAGGTTGACCCTCCACAACCTCAGGAAGCACCTCTGAGAAGAGCTGCGGTCAACATGATCTCTCTGTATCAGGCGTTGCCTGAAGAGATCACAGAAGCTAGCACTCAACATGCTTTTGAGGCCTACTTCCTGACACCAATAAAAGAACAAGAGGGATGGCAGCAAGTCCCTACAAAGACCAAGAAGAAAGGCTCATCTCGCCCGAAAGTGGGAGTGTAGATCCGTGGCATCACACCACGACCCACTCTACCCGAGGCAGCACCTGTGTGGACCAATCCACCTGCGGCCATCAAGATACCTACACACAACCGGAGAACACGGACTTCATTGCCGATGGTCAAGGAAATTAGTCCGGAGGCCCGACGGCTGCAAGACTATATAAACGGGCTAGATGAATATGTATAGCCCGAACTGGAACCTTTACTGGTACAGGATTATGTCCCGTGGCAGGAATTAGAATAGCTCTCATTAAAGTAGGAGTAGGAAGACAAAGCATCAGACAAGGATGACATCATGTTTTGGGGGCAAGTGCTGGCCGAAGAAAAGAAAAGGAAACGAAGAAAGAAAATAAAAGCCAGCAAGGCCACAAAGGACATAGTCCTCTTGCAATACCATGTCTGCCCTTTTCAATCTGCCCAGTGAGGAAGATGAGGATGAAATATGCTTTACACCCGCCGCCAGGGAAAGTCAGGCTGAAGCAGTGACCGCTACACACGCGACCCGGTCGGGTCGAAGATGGGGGCGTCAGCCACCCGCCAACCATAATATCATCTTCAGGGGGGAGCAACCCTATAAGATACCCCCTCCGGAGGTCAGGGGAGTCCAAGTCCCTCCTCCTGCAGGTTTATACAGTCAGAGTGGGGGTAGCACTATTGCTCCTTCCTTTCTGGAATTCCTGAGAATGTCAAAGGGAAAGCAGCCATGTCAGGGCGCCGGCCCGTAGTCGGAAATACTCACCCGCAGCTCCAACGGCCTTCTGGAGTTCCAGATGAAGATGAAGCTCGCCAAACGGCAGCCAATGAGAGACTGCAGGAAGACGACACCAAACAGAAGGGTGCGGCCTCAGAGCCCGATGAAGCAGGCCCATCAGGGGCCGTGGTTCAAGACTCTCCCAAGCCCAAGTGGGCAGAGGAAATGAAGCTGTCCAATGTCCGAGTAGGAAGTCCGGTAGTCAAGTTGTTAAAAAAGCTCCTAACGAGATTCACTGTTTGGGAAATCCTCTCCCTGAGTGAAGAGACCCGACAGGCGATCATCACTGCTTTGCAGACGCCTACCCAATATGAAGCATGTTTGGCTGAAGGACTACTAGAAGCCAATGTGACCTTCACTCAGGAGGACATGATACTCCCCACTACCAGCCACAACAGGCCGCCGTACATGAGAGGACAGCTGAATGGTCGGGAGCTGAGCAGAATCCTGATAGATCCCGGAGCGGCTGTCAACATCCTGCCCTACAGAATATATCAGAGGTACCACTTCAACGTGCGCCTCGATAAAGTCAGAGACATGCGTATCGCCGGCTTCAACCAAAAATGTGAAGTACCGCTGGGAGTAGCGGAATTCACACTCACTCTGGCGGATCTTACTACGAGGGTGCGGTTCCATGTCATTGACTCCCACACCTCGTACAAGGCGTTGCTCGGCCGCCCCTTGCTACATGAGTACATGGTGGTGCCCTCCACGCTACACCAGTGCCTCAAATACATCCAGGAAGGGAAAGAGGAGGGGATATTTGCCGAGCTCCACCCAATCGAAGTATTCGAGTGTCACCTGCATGATGCTCCTCTATATGCGGAATGGTCTCTGGAGACCTCTGAAACCAAGACCCCTGTTAGGGCAACAAGAAGCACCTCCAGCGATGACTCGTTCCCACCGTCGCCGCCCGGGTACATCGATCCCAAGACGGTTTCACATATTGCCATCATCGGGGATGTGGGCAGAGCAGCACCTCCTACAACCTATCCTCAAGTCAATGAAACCAAGGTCGACCAGCAGCCTGACCACATTAGGGTCCCGGAAGACCTTACCAAGCCAATTCTCGGCCTAGATAATATCATTGTCAAACCTTTCAAAAGCATGGAGGTGACGCAGTCTGATGGCCCCAACAGTTTGTATTACACAACTGAGGAGCATCCCCCACGGGAAGACTCGGATTGCCATCTTCCTAAAGATATGGAGAGCCCGTTAATCCCCGTTCGGGGGTTGACGTTTACAACAAGCCGGATGGCCAAGATGTTCCAGAAACAGCACATCCCTGCCGGCCAGCCCCGCAAGGAGAAAGAAGCATTCCAGAAGCTGTGGTATCTTGCAAGCCTGGACAAAGAACTAAGGCATGTCTCTCAACATCCAGGGTTAGGCTTCACCCTTGAAGAATATTACTATAGAGGGTGATACGTGGTGGATACCATTTCCACTTTCTGCCCTGTCGAAGACAGCTTAATGGGGGCAACCTTCGATGAGTACCCAACGGAGGTCGAACATACTGAGCCTGCCCAACCAAGAGACTCAGAACTGGAGGCTATAACGCATTGCCGATGCTGGGAGCAAGTATACCCTGAAGAAGTGGCTCTTCAAGATAGATTCGACACGGCCGGCAGTAGCGAAGCCGAAGATGTGGAAGAAGTAGGGCTGTCTCCCTCCAGTGGCCTTCCTCTGATAATGATGTCGGCGCCCCTCGTGCCGACCGGGGAAACTGTTGCCGAAACGAATCAGGAGATGCATGCTGCTAGAAAAGAAAAGGGTACCTCCACTGAAGACATGGCGATCCAGGGGGCGGGGCACTCTTGTCTTCTGCTGCGAAGCCGTGATGCTACTCTAGCACGGTGATAAAAATCCACTAGTCCTTCAGGGCTGCAAACACATCTGCAAGGGCCGAGGTTGTCAGCTCGTCTCTCAATAACATGGTGGCTACAGATCTGCCAACAGAACAGCTCAAGTAGTCACCACTACCTGACTCATAAATCCCTGATGAAGCCCGGGTGGAACAGAATGAGGAGGCCGAGGTACTCGAGCTTGAAGATGATATTCCAAATTTCGTCGACCTTCAGCCTGCACCCCCGAAAATAGAAGATGGAGGCCAAGCCACAGTTGACGAACTGATAGAAGTTAACTTGGGAGATGAGGCCGACCCTAGGCCGACCCTCCTCAGTGCCCAGTTATCTGCTGAAGAACAAAAGCTATATGTCAAACTGCTACAACAATATCAGGATTATTTCACCGGGACCTAAAAAGAAATGACAGGACTCAACCCCGTAGTCTCATAGCATGAGCTAGCTATAAGCCCTGACGTCGAGCCGGTGAAGCAGCCGTCACGGTGCATGAGGCCAGAGCTCATCACTCAGATATTCAAGGAAGTGGACAAACTCATTGATGTGGGTTTTGTTGAAGAAAACCAATACACCACGTGGTTAACTAATATTGTGCCCGTGAAAAAGAAGAATTGGCAGATCTGGATATGTGTTGATTCCCGGGATCTGAATAAAGCATGTCCCAAGGATGACTTTCCGGTGCCGATCACTGAAGTCATGATTGATGCCACAACCGGCCACGAAACACTGTCATTCATGGACGGGTCTTCCGGCTACAACCAGATATGGATCACGGAGCATGACCAGGTCCCTACTGCCTTCCGAACTCCAAAAGGTATCTATCACTATAAAAGGATGCCGTTCAGACTGAAGAACGTTGGTGCAACTTATCAGGGGGCAATGACCAGAATATTTGATGAACTACTCTACCACAAGTCAAGTGCTACATAGATGACCTGGTGATCAAGACTAGAAGAAAAGAAGACCATCTGCAAGACCTCAGAATTGTGTTTCAGAGGCTCAGGCAATATGAACTGAAAATGAACCCTATGAAATGTACGTTCGGGGTGTCGAGCGGAAAATTCTTAGGCTTCATTATCAGATACAGCGGGATTGAAATAGACCCCGTAAAGATCAAGGTGATCCAAGAGCTGCCCCCACCCAGGAACCTCTCCGAGCTGAGATCTCTACAAGGCCGCCTGGCATACATCTGGCGGTTTATATCCAACTTGTCGGGGCGATGCCACCCCTTTCATAAGTTGATGATGATGGACGTTCCATTTTATTGGGATGAAGGGTGCCAAACATCCTTTGACAAGCTGAAGGACTACTTGAAGACCCCTCCAGTGCTGGGTGCACCAGTGAAAGGATGCCCGCTGGTTCTATATATAGCAGCCACACACTACTCACTAGGGGCAATGCTCACCCAGAACAACGAAGAAGGGAATGAACAAGCCCTTTACTACCTCAGCTGAAGGCTAGTCAGAACCGAGGAGAAATATACCTTCATCGAAAAAGTCTGCCTAGCATTGGTCATCGCCGTCAAGAAGCTCCGGCACTATATGTTGTCGCACGAGATCAAGCTGATATCCAACGCTGATTCGCTGAAATATATCTTGTCCCAACCAGCACTCAAGGGCCACTTAGGCAAATGGGTGGTCATCCTTATGGAGTTTGATATCTACTATATACCGCAGAAGACTATCCACTGGAGACAGAACTCCCTGACGATGAGACCCTGGAAGCTGACCAAGTGTGACCCTCCTTATGGCAATTGTACTTTGATGGCGCATCCAGAATCGACACCCCAGCAACTCGATCGGCCAAAGTCCAGGCAGGGGTAGGCATAGTCCTGAAATCTCCAGAAGGAGAAGTCATATATACATCCTATTCAATAAAATAACCTTGCACAAATAATGAAGCAGAATATGATGCCCTAATCATTGGGTTACAAATGGCCTTGTCTATGGAGATTCAGATGCTTGAAGCATTCGGGGACTCCATGCTAGTGGTAAAATAGCTAGAAGGAGAGTTCGAGGTGAGGAAGCAAGAACCCCTCCCCTATCTTCAGCTGGTGATCCACTTGATGGCAAGATTCTATCTCATCAAAGTGAAGCACATCAACCGAGGACAAAATGCCCAGGCAGATGCCCTCGCAAAATTGGCCAGCTCTTTGGCGGTCCCGCCAGATATAAGCCTGAATATAGCAGTAATTAACAGACGACAGGTCCCCATCATGACCAAAGTCCTGGTTGCTGCAAGTTTGCCAAGGCTTGCCAAAGATGCCAAGAGCACGCCAACGTGTCAAGATGACCACCGGTGCCACTACACCCCACCCTACCAAGTTGGCCGTTTACTCAATGGGGCACGGACGTGGTAGGACCTTTGCCAACATCGTCGTCAGGATGTAGATACATCTTAGCCGCCACGGATTACTTCTCCAGATGGGCAGAACCAATAGCGCTACGGGAAGTCATGGGAGAATTAGTCGCCAGGTTCGTCTGATAGAATATAATATTCCGGCTAAGAGTCCCCAACCGAATTATCTCTGACAATGGCAGCCACTTCAGGAACCAAAAGGTTTATCAATTGGCTGATAAGTATAAGATTGATTAGAGGACATCGTCCCCCTACAACCCTCAAGCCAATGGGCTCGCAGAAGCCTTCAATAAAACGTTATGCACTTTGCTCGTGAAGATTGTTAATTCCAACAAGAAGGATTGGGAGGAAAGGATGTACGAGGCATTTTAGGCTTATCGTACAGTCTATAAAACCCCAATTGGCTGCTCACCATTCTCTCTTGTATATGGGTGAGAGGCGGTAGTGCCAATTGAACTGGAAGTCCCGTCGCTTCGAGTCACCGTTCAGTATGGGTTGGCTAGCAGCGAACAAACCAATATAGAAAGAAGATTGGAAGAGCTCTCTGAGCTCGAAGGAAAGCGTCTCCGAGCGCAACAAAATATCCAATTATACCAAGCTCGCATGGCCCGCGCCTTCGATAAGCTGGTCAAGGGATGAGAATTCAAGAAAGGTGACCTGGTAATGGTTAAAATAAGAGAAGTGATGACCTCCAATCCTAAGGGGAAGTTGGTTGAAAATTGGGTCGGGCCGTATATTATCCGCTGAGTATATGAAGGGGGTGCCTACATTCTTATGGATCACAAAGGAGTAGTTCAGTTCTCCCCTCATGATGGGAAACATATAAAGTTGTACCACGTAGTCCCACCGGCATTCCCAGAATGATCGAAGCCTACTTTGGCCTAGTGGCCCTCCACCTTGGCCGAACTCTCTGAAATGTCTAGTCTGCCCAGGCTGACCACCAGGTCATTGGTCTACAGTTTCGGGAGCATCCGCAACAAGCACTAAACCTGAGATCTTTTGAAGACCCGCATATACCCATCAGGGGCATCACTTTCATACAATATCATCATTATGGACCTTACGTCCGAATCGGTGCAGAAATCCTTCTTTGCGTTAGCATTACCTTCTTGTTGACGAATAAACCCCTTTTCTTGGTGCAAGACTTTATGTCCCAGCTGACCTACATACAATGTTGCCATTATGGGCCTTACGCTCGAATCGGCGTAAGTTTCCTCCTTTGCGTTAGCATTAAGCCCTTGCTAACGAATAAACCCTTTCTCAGCGCAAGACGTCATACCCTAGCCGACTTCTACACATTATCGCCATTATGGACCTTACGTCCGAATCAGTGTAGAAACTCATCCCTTGCGTTGGTATTTATCCTTACCAACGAATGAACCCCCTTTCGACGCAAGGCTGCGTGTCCTAGCCGACCTTCATACAATATCGCCATTAGGGACCTTACGTCTGAATCGACGCAGAAATCCTTCTTTGCGTTAGCATTACCTTCTTGCTAATGAATAAACCCCTTTTCGGCGCAAGACCTGGTGTCCTAGCCGATGGTCATACGCCACCACTCAGGGGCGAACGTCGTGCATCGACCCATCAGCAAGTCCCTACAAAGACCAAGAAGAAAGGCACATCTCGCCCGAAAGTGGGAGTACAGATCCGTGGCATCACCCCATGACCCACTCTGCCAGAGGCAGCACCTATGTGGACCAATCTACCTGCGGTCATCAGGATACCTACACAGAACCGGAGAAGACAGACTCCATTGCCGATGGTCAAGGTAATTAGTTTAACTTGGACCACACAGGTGCAAAAATATATTCATTAACAAGGACGGAAGGTCCAGGTTAAGGAGAACATCTACCGATCATGCCGATGATGACAAAGGTCGAACACGGTTTGTTCATCGACATTGGTTAAATGCTGAAGCAAAAATATATTCATTAACAAGGACAGAAGGTCCAAGTTGAGGGGAATGTCGATCGATCTTGCCTATGATGACAAGGGTCGAACACGGTTTGTTCATTGACATTGGTTAAATGTCGAAGTAAAAATATATTCATTAACAAGGACAGAAGGTCCAAGTTAAGGGGAACGTCGACAGTTCTTGACGATGATGACAAGGGTCGAACACGGTTTGTTCATCGACATTGGTTAAATGCCAAAGCAAAAATATATTCATTAACAAGTACGTAAGGTCCAAGTTAAGGGGAACGTCGACCGATCTTGCCGATGATGACAAGGGTCGAACATGGTTTGTTCATCGACATTGGTTAAATGCCGAAGCAAAAATATATTCATTAACAAGGACGGAAGGTCCAAGTTAAGGGGAACGTCGATCGATCTTGTCGATGATGACAAGGGTCAAACACGGTTTGTTCATCGACATTGATTAAATGCCGAAGTAAAAATATATTCATTAACAAGGACGGAATGTCCAAGTTAAGGGGAACGTTGACCGATCTTGCCGATGATGACAAGGGTCGAACATGGTTTGTTCATCGACATTGGTTAAATGCCGAAGCAAAAATATATTCATTAACAAGGATAGAAGGTCCAAGTTAAGGGGAATGTCGACAGATCTTGCCGATGATGACAAGGGTCGAACACGGTTTGTTTATCGACATTGGTTAAATGCCAAAGCAAATATATATTCATTAACAAGGACAGAAGGTCCAAGTTAAGGGGAACGTCGACCAATCTCGCCGATGATGACAAGGGTCGAACACGGTTTGATCATCGACATTGGTTAAATATCGATAGGCCAAGCATCCCTTTTTTTGGAAGGATATTCTTATGTGCCAAGCTATGTGGGAGAGAGAAAGATATTTTTTTTATTATATTGAGATATTATTATCATGATTTATTTGGTTTATTTATTAGAGGTTTATTTGTGTAGGGCGTGAGTTTATTATGCGCTCAATCTGACCCAGGGCCAGCGAAAGTGAGATGCGTGTCAGGACCGAAAGTCTGCCATACCATTAAGGCTATGGCATTAATTACATCCTCCAATAAAAAGGAAAACCTCTGATTAATTGCCGAGATAGCGAGCCGTTCGAGGCTGAAATAGAATGCAAGAGAATGCATGTGATGATGAAAGCTCTAAGGCCGCATGGAATGATTCATTGATCATTTTCTTAATCATGCAGGGCAGACATAGTTCATTAAGTTCGAGCCTTCGGTACGGGGTGGAGGACGTAGGTCCGAAGACCACCATCACGCATAGCCAAGACTTCTGGTCGGGCGTGACCCGGCCTTCCGTCGATGCCATTTGATATACCGAGGTCTCATTCAGGCAAGCATGCACTAACAAGGCACATAAGAATGCATATCTGTATTTAATGCATGAACTAGCAAATGCATCCCCGGTGGGACTGAGTTCTCATCTCATCTCTTTGCCGAGATAAACGGGCCTCGAGGCCCCGCAAAGGAGTCCTGATCATTTGCTTATTTTGTTTTGCAGGGAAAGTGATGATGGCTGCTGGACTCACTACGCTAGCCTTTGGCCCCGAGATCGTGGCCAACCATGCTGCTGACGAGTACCTTGCGGTGCCGATGATTTTTGGTTCCTTCCCACCGGTGGTCGGCTTCCCCAACTTCTTGGGGGTAGCCTTCACTGACATACTGAAGGTCGAGCTTTCATAGTTGACCGAGCAAGAAGCTGCCATGAAGACAAGGGCCCATAACTCCCGAAGTTGCAAGAGTTTGGCGACAGGACAAACTCAATTCAGTAGCTACATGGTATTGAATGTGGCCCAAGGGGCTCGCCCCACTTACTGCTGCAAATCCTGGAACTTCCGCCAGAGGAGTTCCTATTGAGGAGCTGCTGTTCCTATGACCGGACGATTGTCAGTGTCCAAGAAATCTATCCTGATTGGGGGTGTCTGAATCTTCCTAGATGGGTGTGAGATCCAAGCAGTTCCAGACCGGGTGGTTGCTGTTGTGCCAACCCGCAACTCCTTCCAGGCTCTTTCAGGGAGGAGGGCTGAGAAAGAAGAAGAGGGCTGTCAAAATCGGGGGGAGCTGGCCCCAAGGTCGAAGAAGTTTAAACAAGTGTGGGTCCCTAAGAGGATCCAACCAGCTAGCCATGAGGCGCCTGTCTACTACCACTCCAGGCTTGCTCAGGCGAAGAAGAAGGATGGGAGGGTGTCAGCCCCAAGAAGAGAAGAGGCTATTGCGGATCCTCCTCACCGCACAAGTTTTAGGGCATGTGCCCAACAAGCTGATATCCCTGTAGCAGGGAGAAGATTTGAACAACCTGCCAAAAGAACTCGGCTGGCCTATATCCCTCCGATTGGAGGTTGACAACCACCCCCAGTCCTGCATCAGGGGCTAGGACAGGAAGAGATGACCAGTATGGTCAGAAATTACTTCAGGGGTATGGGCAACCCCTCACTGGGCCAACAATGGCTATTACAAGCAACCATGGTAAGAGAAGACTACTGCCCACCGATGGCAGTCGAAGAAGAAGAAGAAGAAAGAGGAATGACGTCGTCAGTTCACGACAATGGATATGAAGACGGCTTAGAAATCAAAGCCGAAAAAGTCACTCCTCATCAGCAGGAGGAAAGAAGAGTCCCCGTCTTCAAAAGACTGACCATCCCTCAACATCCAAAGAGGAGGGTCCATCGCCGGAAGAAAGGAATGCGAGTCTTTACTTGCAATATAGCTAGAGTGTCCGGCCGATATGAAAGACTGCCTGATGAACCTCAGGAGCTGGCTCGATTGGCCGAAAGGCCCGCGCTGAACACTCGAAGAAGAGAAGCCGCACGAAAAATGATGGCCGCGGCAAAAGGAAAGCAAGTCCTAACTGATGGGTCCACCGTGTTGACTGCAATTGTGGTGACAGCAGAAGAAGAGGATGTGCTGATAGATACCCCGCCTGACGGTGCATCACGGGAAACAACAGAAGCTATCCCCGCTATGGCAACCATAGACCCGTCGGTGTTGATGATACTCCAGCGATATCAACAAGAGATAGAGCTGCTGAAGAAGCAACTGATGGAGAAGACAGAGCAAGCCTCGTCCTCTAACCAACCTGAGATGCAGGCCAAATCGTCACGGGGAGCCTTCAACCCAAGCGACTTCACACCACTTTATACCTCACCCCAGCCGGCAGAGCCTGGCTTGGCAACCGCTCAGCAGTGCCCACCACAGCCTCTGATGCCTCCAATACTGCCACAGGTGCACCAAGCGCATCCGCTACTGCGTCCTTCTCCACAGGCGATCACCTTGGTCACCCCCTATCTCCAGCCGGCGTAATTCTACCCAGAACCGGTCGATCCGACCGTCGTGAACAAGCTGATGGTGGAAAGGATGATCGATCTGAAGCTAACCGAGCGAAGCGAAGGCGACTACGTCGCATTTGATGCATACTAGGTGCCATACCCACCACATAAAGCTGCTAAGCGACTCCCTCTTGGGGTCAACAAGCCACCTAAGTTCGACAAGTTCAACGGGATGGGATCCCCGAAGGAACATGTCGCCTACTATATGACCATCATGGGCGATCTAGCCACCGACGAGTCATATCTGTTGAAGTTTTTCGGGTCCTCGTTGATAGGGCTCGCATTTGAATGGTATTCGAGCCTCCCGGCTGGATCGATCAGCGATTGGCCGGATATGCAGAAGAAATTCAGAGAAAGATTCTATGTCACTGAGAGGGAGGTCACAGTGGCCGAGCCCTACTCAACAAGACAAAGGGCCGATGAAACAGCCCTTGAATACATTAAGAGGTAGAGGAACCTCAGAATGAGATGCAAGCAGCCCTTGCACCAGGAGGACGCCGTACAAATATGCAAACAGAACCTCAGGAGAGAGGCACTGGAAAAGATGATTGGAATGGAAATCCGGTCATTCGACCGTCTGAACAATGTCGTGGCTGAGGTGGAAGCCTTCCTGGCCAGACCTGCCCCTACATGAACTGCTGCTCCTACACAGAAGGCAAAAGTTGCAGAGCGGCGTTCAACGCCTAAAGAAGCAAACACTCTTGATGATGGGGACATCACCTCCCATGCACACGTTCACAGCTCGTCTCCTCGCCCCGGTTGCATCCGGCATGGTTTAGTCATTTAATTTTGAGTCCTATGTAATTTTATTTGAGTCATTTGATGTATTTTCCCTTTTATTTGAGTCATGTTCCTAGGTCTTGAATTTATTTTCCTAAGTTTGAGTGTCATTAGATTGTGTAATATGCTATTGGGCCCAATTCTTCGGGCTTGGCCCATGAGCCCCCCCTACCCCATCGGTTATTTGTTATTGAGTCTTTTGTAAGGGACTTATTGTAAAATGTGGGTTTCCTATATATAGGGCCCCATTTCCTTCATTTGGAGGTAATGAATGAATCAATGAAAAAAAACTTGCCATTTTGAGAGTTTACACTTCTTATCTAGTGGAGAGATTCTATTTTTTGGGTGAGAAATCCTAGGGGAGAGATTCCCCACCCTTCCCTCTCTTAATCTCTCTTTTTCACTCCACTTTCTCTCTCCTCAACACCCAAATTCGAATTTTCTTCTCTCTCCTCCCTTCCCAACCACCTCCACTCCCCACCTACCCCATTTAAGCCTCTTCCCATTCCCCACAACCCTCATCAATACTCCACCCCTTCCCAAGACCCCCTCCACCAATCCTCTCCTCACCATCCAACCCCCAACTACCCCTCCCACTTTCCCAAGCACCCTTCCCACTACCCCAAGCACCCCTTCCCTTCCCCAACACAACCCCCCCCATTCCCAAGACAAAAAATCAACCCCACCCTTAAACCTATTTTCGAATATCCTTTCCCTCTCTCCATTCCAACCAAATTCGCAGCCCCCACTACCACCATCTTTTGGACCCTCTTCCAGACCTTATTCTCCACCTCCCACACCTTAGAACACCCCCTCCAAGACCCCCTTACAACCAGGGGTCACTCCCACACTCATCTACCCCCTTCCCCTTCTTCTTTCTTGGTCATTGGAAGCTACTTCGAAGTTGCAGTTTGCTGTCCAGAGGTTACAGATGAACTAGCAACTTGCATCGGCCACCACGACTTCCTCCGGAGGAGTTTGAAGACCCAAGAGCCATCGTCGGAAGCGTCTACCAGTCTCCTTCACAACAGAAGTAGTTTCATCTTCTTCCGATCTCCGACCCGTCCATGAGGTCCATTCTCCCACAACTGCGCAGTTCTGCCTCGGCTGAGGACCTGATCCAGATTAGAAGCTCTCCCACGACGAACCCCGAAGGAATCAGTCCATGAGTTATTCTTCAAAGTTCTTCATCGCCCAGTCTACTTCCAGAATCAAGAAACAGAACTTCATTCGGCATTCGTGATCCAGAGTTCTCATTTTTCTCCCTCAGCTACGCAGATCTGCTACTCATAGTCTGCACCGACCAGTCGCCATTGTTCTGCATTCTCTAATCTTTTCCGACATTGGTTGGCTTCTCCGTCAGTTTTTCTACAAAGAGGACTCGTCCACGATTCTAACGACTCTGACGGCGCTTGATTCCGAGGTCGGGAGCTGTCGGGGCATCCTCTGCAACCTTCTATTGGAAACCAGGAGCTAGCTCTGTAGAGATCCTGATCCGGAGAGAAAGCTTCACCACGACAAACCCCGGATGAATCAGGCCACATGCTCTTCTACAACGTTCTTCCCCTTCCTGTCTAATTTGAGAAACAAGAAGCGGAAGTCCATTCAGCATCAGGGAACAGAAGTTACCAATTTTCTTCCACGGTCGCGCGACTCTGTCTTGCATAGTCTGCACCGACCCCTCCTCACTCTTCTGATGCCACAAATCGTCTCCGGCAGCCACTGGCATCCCCGTTTCTTTTAATGCAAAGAGGACTTACCCAAGGTTCTAAAGGAACTGACGTGACCTAATTCGGAGTTCGGGAGCGGCCGGGACAGCGTCTTCTTCCTACTGTTGGTGACCTGCTACTGTCAGTCCGAGAACCAGAGGCCCTGTTCGAGCTCCCGCCCCGACCGGCAGCGACCCCATGAGAAATTAAAAAAATTCTGAAGCATCCATGATCCTGTAACGAAGAGTTTCCCACTGGTCTCGTCCCCGGTAAAATTCCAGAGACAGATCTATAGCTCCGGCACCGACTGTCTGTCCTCATTGGCTGAAAGGAGGCAGATTCGGCGTCTTTGTTGCTTCAACATCTTCGACTTAGTTTCCCCCTCCCCGCTTGGCCGGTTGAAGGCTCCTCCCTGTGTGGAGGTAGTTTTGATTGTAATCATTTAATCCCCACCCCAAGATCCCCCTCCTGCGAGAGTCGTAGTGTTGTAATTGATTTGAGCAGGTCAAGCTACACCGCCGCGGCGTGTGGGGACCCACTCGCCTCCCCGCTCGCCCTCGTCTCCGAGCGGGACCGGTTTCTTCAAACCGGTCGAGTAAGTGCTCAAACCCTCACTCCATTTAGTGCTTATTTTTCAATATTAGTTCTTAATTCCGCTGGTTATGCGAGTGAGAGCCCGATCCTCAAGCCCCGTTATCTTGAGTGATCACCGTGGGAAAATTGCAACTGGTGCCTTTGGCACATTGTCGGCCCCCTTGATTTGGGCATCCACACCCTTTGGGAATCAAGTCTTGGCCTTGCTGGCCCTCTACCATCAAGGGTCCAACCCCTCAACCTCACCTTGGCATTGCCAAGTTACCCCGGGCTTGGGTGAGCGACGATAGAGCGGTGGCCCAATTCGGCCCATTTGAATGCGATTGTGCTTGCTTGCATTAGGTCCGAGGTTGGTATCACATCACTTGACATTAAGTTATTTGAACAACAAAAAGATAAAGGCAAGAAGGCGGTTGCCCCTCAACCTGCTAAAGCCGGAGATGACCGAGAAGGTCCCTCACTCCGAGATAAAATGAAGAAGGCCTACTCTTTTCCAAATGAAAAGGCCAAAGTCCTGTTCGACTGGGTGACCCAATATAATAAGGTTACCCTTCTCGAACCAAAAAGGCCGGAAGACCTGAAAAGAAAACACGACCCAAGGTTCTGCCCCTATCACCAGATGTTGGGGCACCCGATTGAAGATTGCTATGTTTTCAAGGACATCATTGAAGGCATGGTCAAGAAAGAAAAAGTAGACTTAGGGGAGTACAAGGTTGACCCTCCACAACCTCATGAAGCACCTCTGAGAAGAGCCGCGGTCAACATGGTCTCTCTGTATAAGGCGTTGCCTGAAGAGATCACGGAAGCCAGTACTCAACATGCTTATGAGGCCTACTTCCTTACACCAATAAAAGAACAAGAGGGATGACAGCAAGTCCCTACAAAGACCAAGAGGAAAGGCACATCTCGCCCGAAAGTGGGAGTGTAGATCCGTGGCATCACACCACGACCCACTCTGCCAGAGGCAGCACCTGTGTGGACCAATCCACCTGCGGTCATCAGGATACCTACACACAACCAGAGAAGATAGACTCCATTGCCGATGGTCAAGGTAATTAGTCCGGAGGCCCGACGGCTGCAAGACTATATAAACGGGCTAGATGAATATGTATAGCCCGAACTGGAACCTTTACTGGTACGGGATTATGTCCCGTGGCAGGAATTAGAACAGCTCTAATTAAAGCAGGAGCAGGAAGCTGACAAAGCGTCAGACAAGGACTGCAGCCTATTCTATGGGCAAGTGCCGGCTGAAGAAAAGAAAAGGAAACGAAGAAAGAAAAGAAAACTCAGCAAGGCCACAAAGGACATAGTCCTCTCTTGCAATACCATGTCTGCCCTTTTCAATCTGCCCAGTGAGGAAGATGAGGATGAAATATGCTTTACACCCGCCGCCGGGGAAAGTCAGGCTGAAGCAGTGACCGCTACACACGCGACCCGGTCGGGTCGAAGATGGGGGCGTCAGCCACCCGCCAACCATAATATCATCTTCAGGGGGGAGCAACCCTATAAGATACCCCCTCCGGAGGTCAGGGGAGTCCAAGTCCCTCCTCCTGCAGGTTTATACAGTCAGAGTGGGGGTAGCACTATTGCTCCTTCCTTTCTGGAATTCCTGAGAATGTCAAAGGGAAAGCAGCCATGTCAGGGCGCCGGCCCGTAGTCGGGAATACTCACCCGCAGCTCCAACGGCCTTCTGGAGTTCCAGATGAAGATGAAGCTCGCCAAACGGCAGCCAATGAGGGACAGTAGGAAGACGACACCAAACAGAAGGGTACGGCCTCAGAGCCCGATGAAACAGGCCCATCAGGGGCCGCGGTTCAAGACTCTCTCAAGCCCAGGTGGGCAAAGGAAATGAATCTGTCTAATGACCGACCAGTAAGCCGGGTAGTCAAGTTGTTAAAAAAGCTCGCAGTGAGATTCACTGTTTGGTAAATCCTCTCCCTGAGTGAAGAGACCCAACTGGCGATCATCACTACTTTGTAGATGCCTGCCCAGTATGAAGCATGTTTGGCTGAAGCACTGCCAGAAGCCAATGTGACCCTCACTCAGGAGGACATGCTACTCCCCACTACCAGCCACAACAGGTCGCTGTACATGAGAGGACAGTTGAATGGTCGGGAGTTGAGCAGAATCTTGATAGATCCCGAAGCATCTAACAACATCCTACCCTACAGAATATATCAGAGGTACCACTTCAATGTGCGCCTCGATAAAGTCAGAGACATGCGTATCGCCGGCTTCAACCAAAAATGTGAAGTATCGCTGGGAGTAGCATAATTCACACTCACTCTGGTGGATCTTACTACGAGGGTGCAGTTTCATGTCATTGACTCCCACACCGCGTTCAAGGCTTTGCTCGGGCGCCCATGGCTACATGAGATCATGGTGGTGCCCTCCACGCTACACCAGTTCCTCAAATACACTCAGGAAGGGAAGGAGGGGAGGATATTTTCCGACCTCCACACGTTCGAAGTATTCTAGTGCAACCTACTGGACGCTCCTCTATATGCGCAATGGTCTCGGGAGACCTCTAAAACCAAGACCCTTATTAGGGTAACAAGAAGCACCTCTGGCGAGGATTGGTACCCACCGCCGCCACTCGGGTACATCGATCCCAAGACGGTTTCACATATTGCCATCACTGGGGACGTGGGCAGAGCAGCACCTCCTGCCACCTATCCTTAAGTCGATGAAACCAAGGTCGAACAGCAGCACGCCCACATTAGGGTCCCGGAAGGCCTTACCAAGCCAGTTCTCGGCCTCGATAATATCACTGTAGAACCTTTCAAAAGCATGGAGGTGACACAGTCTGATGGCCCCAACAGTTTGTTTTACACAGCTAAGGAGCATCCCACACGGGAAGACATGGATTGCCATCTTCCTGAAGATATGTAGAGCCCGTTAATCCCCATTCGAGGGTTGACGTTTACAACAAGCCGAATGGCAAAGATGTTCCAAAAATAGCACATCCCTGTCGACCAGCCCCGCAAGGAGAAAGAAGCATTCTAGAAGCTGTGGTATCCTGCAAACCTGGACAAAGAATCGAGGCACGTCTCTCAACATCCAGGGTTAGGCTTCACCATTAAAGAATATTACTATAGCAGGCGATACGAGGTGGATACCATTCCCGCTTTCTACCTTGCCGAAGATGGCTCACTGGGGGCAACCTTCGATGAGTACCCAGCGGAGGTTGAACATACTGAGCCTGCTCAACCAAGAGACTCAGAACCAGAGGCTATAACGCCTTACCGATGCTGGGAGCAAGTATGCCCTGAAGAAGCAGCTCTTCAAGCGAGATTCGACACGGCCAGCAGTAGCGAAGCCGAAGATGTGGAAGAAGTAGGGCTATCTCCCTCTAGTGGCCTTCCTCGGATAATGATGTCGGCGCCCCTCGTGCCGACCGGGGAAATTGTTTCCGAAACTAATCAGGAGATGCATGCTGCTAGAAAAGAAAAGGGTACCTCCACTGAAGACATGGCGATCCAGGGGGGCGGGGCACTCTTGTCTTCTGCTGTGATGTTGCTCTAGCACGGCGACAAACAACCACCAATCCTTCAGGGCTACAAACACATCTGCAAGGGCTGAGGTTGTCAGCTTGTCTCTCAAAAACACGGCGGCTACAGATCTGCCAACAGAATAGCTCAGGCAGTCGCCACTACCTGACATAGAAATCCCTGATAAAGCCCGGGTGGAACAGAATGAAGTGGCTGAGGTACTTGAGCTTGAAGATGATATTCTAGATTTCGTCGACCTTCAGCCTGCGCCCCCGGAAATAGAAGATGGAGGCCAAGCCACAGTTGACGAACTGATAGAAGTTAACCTGGGAGATGAGGCCGACCCTAGGCCGACCTTCCTCAGTGCCCAGTTGTCTGCTGAAGAACAAAAGTTGTATGTCAAACTGCTACAAGAATATCGGGATTGTTTCGCCTGGACCTACAAAGAAATGCCAGGACTGAACCCCGCAGTCTCACAGCATGAGCTAGCTTTAAGCCCTGAGGTGGAGCCGGTGAAGCAGCTGTCACTACGCATGAGGCCAAAGCTCATCACTCTGATATGCAAGGAAGTGGAAAAACTCGTTGATGTGGGTTTTGTCGAAGAAAACCAATACACCACGTGGTTAGCTAATATTGTACCCGTGAAAAAGAAGAATGGGCAGATCTGGAAATGTGTTGATTTTTGGGATCTGAATAAAGCATGTCCCAAGGATGACTTTCAGGTATCGATCACTGAAGTCATGATTGACGCCACAACCGGCCATGAAACACTGTCATTCATGGACGGGTCTTCCGGCTACAGCCAGATATGGATCGCGGAGCATGACCGGGTCCATACTGCCTTCCCAAACTCCCAAAGGTATCTATCACTACAAAAGGATGCCGTTAGGACTGAAGTACGCTGGTGCAACTTATTAGCAGGCAATGACTAGAATATTTGATGAACTACTCTACCACAAGGTCGAGTGTTACATAGATGACCTGGTGATCAAGACCAGAAGAAAAGAAGACCATCTGCAAGACCTCAGAATTGTGTTTCAGAGGCTTAGGCAATATGAACTGAAAATGAACCCTATGAAATGTGCGTTCCAGGTGTCGAGCAGAAAATTCTTAGGCTTCATTGTCAGATACTGGGGGATTGAAATAGACCCCGTAAAGATCAAGGCGATCCAGGAGCTGCCCCCACCAAGGAACCTCTCCGAGCTGAGATCTCTACAAGGCCACCTGGCATACATCCAGCGGTTTATATCCAACTTATCGTGGCAATGCCACCCCTTTCATAAGTTGATGATGATGGACGTTCCCTTTTATTGGGATGAAGGGTGCCAAACAACCTTTGACAAGCTGAAGGACTACTTGAAGACCCCTCCAGTGCTGGGTGCACCAGTGAAAGGATGGCCGTTGGTTGTATATATAGCAGCCACACACTACTCACTGGGGGCAATGCTCGCCCAGAACAATGAAGAAGGGAAAGAACAAGCCCTTTACTACCTCAGCCGAAGGCTAGTCAGAACCGAGGAGAAATATACCTTCATCGAAAAAGTCTTCCTAGCATTGGTCTTCGCCGTCAAGAAGCTTCGGCACTATATGCTATCACACGAGATCAAGCTGATCCGCTAAAATATATCTTGTCCCAACCAGCACTCAAGGGTCGGTTAGGCAAATGGGCGGTTATCCTTATGGAGTTTGATATCCACTATGTACCGCAGAAAGCTGGCAAGGGTCAGCCATTGCAGACTTCTTCGCTGAGCATCCAGCACCAGAAGACTGTCCACTGGAGACAGAACTCCCTGACGACGAGACCCTGGAAGCCGACCAAGTGCAACCCTCCTTATGGCAATTGTACTTTGATGGTGCATCCAGAATCAACACCCCAGCAACTGGATCGGCCAAAGTCCAGGCAGGGGCAGGCATAGTCCTGAAATCTCTAGAAGGAGAAGTCATATATACATCATGTTCAATAAACAAACCTTGCACAAATAATGAAGTAGAATATGAAGCACTAATCATTGGGTTAAAAATGGCCTTATCTATGGAGATTTAGAAGCTCGAGGCATTCGGTTGTTGAGGTGCTATGAACAGATTCAGAGGGGGGGTGAATGAATCCCCTTAAAAAATTCTTGCCAATTTAAAAGATTAAGCTACAAACAGTAAGCTATGCGGAATTAAAGATTGATTAGCTTAACTGAATGTGAGCTATAATGAAAGATGGACAAGACATATGATAGCTGACTCAGGGCTATGATGAGGCACATAGTCAAATAGATGGTCAGCGAAAGCAATGTGCTACTCAGCAACTTCAAATGGTTTGCAGGAGTAGATTACGCACACTAAGAAATCTTAAAGCACACAGATAGAACGGTCAATTGAAATGCACCTAGGCATTCATCTAGCAAAAATCAGATAAGAAATCAAACCACGGTAGATAGGAGATATTTAGGTGGTTTGGTCCTCCAGACCTACATCCACCCCACACTCTAAGCAAAGTGTGGATTCTGCTACCAAACAGCTTGAATGGCTGGGCCTTACAGCTTGCCTACAATCCGCTGGGCTTTACAGCTTGCCATCCGTTGGGCATTACAGCTTTGCCGACCGCTGACTAACAGCTTGACCGTTGGGCCTTACAGCTTAGCCTCCACTACACAGCTTAGAAATCGAAATAACAAATAAAAAATGACGATGAAATCAGCACCAGAAAGCTGACATTAAAACCAAAACTAACAAGTTCACGCAAAAGAACTGTGTCTTGGATTTGATCAAA
Source organism: Amorphophallus konjac (assembly GCA_022559845.1). NCBI lineage: Eukaryota > Viridiplantae > Streptophyta > Magnoliopsida > Alismatales > Araceae > Amorphophallus > Amorphophallus konjac. The sequence continues at coordinate 205,598,874 of CM040125.1, read as the reverse complement.
AGAACACAGAATAGAAAGATCCTTAGATCTAGACTTCTTAATGCTTCTTACTCATGAGCTCTTCAAACCAGCACCTCTGCTTCTATCTCCCCCTCTCTCTCTTTCTCTTTCTCTTTTTCGTTAGCTCTCTGCCGCTCTCTCAATCTCCCTTTTCTACTCTTCTCTGCTGCTCTCTTCTCTCTTCTCTTCTCTCGATCTCAACATCACCCTCTTCTTCTATCAACTCTCTACAGCTCCCTTTTTCTTCTCCCTTCTCTTTTTCTTTCAGAATCTCCTCTTCTGCTGCTCTCCTCCTTCTTCTTTCCCCTTCCGCTCTTTTGCTCGCTTCTTTGATCGTAGACGAGGCCTTTATATAAGGCATCAGGCAGGGTCCCAAGAGCTCATGGCTTGGGCGTGAGTGAAGCTCATTCCCGCCTTTTTCAGAGAGGCCACTCGTCAGGTGCAGAGGGAATCTTAATCCACGTGGCAGAAGATGCTTCCCTAGAATCATGTGCCAATCATTCGCTCCCTGGGTTCATCCGCCATTATGCCACCATTTCTGGGAACACGAGCCTCGTCTTAGCTCGACCTCACGTGCTGTCTTTAACCTGTCAGTCATAAGAGAGGCATTTCGTCAAACATGTTGTTGTCTGGTAGTTTTCAATATGCACTGACCTAATAGAAGCTTAGACGAGAAGAATGCTCAAACATAACAACGTGCTTAGACTTCAATTGCACATATGCTCAGACCTACATGTGCTGGGACTTGAAGCATGCTCAGACCTTCATAACATATGATCAAATGTGCACAGACATGGTACAACAAGATGAGAACAATGCACCGACCTTGTTTATGGGAAAAATAGGCCACTGCACTGACCTTGAATGGTAAGAGCACGGATGCAGTGACCTTCTAAATAAGCATGCAACGATAGATGCACAGACCTTGTTGACCCATGTATAGACCTTTAATACACAGGCCACAAAGTACACTGACCTACATATGTTGCCAGGCAAACATGCACAGACTCTATACCATGTATCCACACAACTAGCACTGACGTTGTTCTGCCTAACGACGGATGTGCACAGACCTACATATGCAAACCAACTGAGTATGCACCGATGTTGTTTGAACCAAAGAGCACGTTGCACCGACCTATATGCATGAAGCACAAATGTGCACCGACCTGATGTTCTATAGAAGAGAGAATGCACCGGCCTATATTGCATGCGTGCAGCACCAAAGCTTGCACTAACCTTGTTTATGCTGCACGAAGACAACATGCACAGACCCATAATGCATAGCAGTAAAACATGCACTGACTTGCTACACATGCATTGACCTAAAGAGCTCGCAACAAAGACTGCACCGACATGAGCTCGCATACTAACAGAATATGAATCGACGCTAATCATGTGTAAGATAAGGTGCACAGACCTTTATACGCATGTATGAAAACATGCTCGGACCTTATGACGTGTAAGGTGAGATATGCACAGACATTTTATACACGGTAAAAGCAATGCACAGACGCATTGTATGCTCAAAATGAGATATGCACAAACCTGTCTATATGCATGATCAGTAACATGCACATACTATATGCTGACTATCACAGACAACTAGCATAGACTCTATGCATCCTAACATAGACTCTATACATGCTAGCATAGACTTGGATGCATGACACTTCAAGGTAACACAGACCTTAAAGTATGCTAACATAGACTTGGGCAAGCTAGCGTGGACTCTGATGCATGAGACAATGCAACTAGCATGGACTACATACGAAGGACACAGCAACTAGCATAGACTTCATTTATGCTAACACTGAATTGGATGCCAACAGACGTAGACTCTTTGACATGCTAACACAGACTCTGTGCAGACTAGCATCGACTTAGTTTATGCATGATGCTCAACTAACATCGACTTCTAATGCATTACTATGCATGCTAACACTGACCTTGGTGCATGAGTTATACTAAGCTAGCATAGACTTCAGATCATGATCAACCTAAACACGAAGGTGACCAAACTTAATGCATTGACCTATAATTGTGGCACTAACATGACTTAATGTTGACCAGTCAAACCAACTATGATGTAATGAATAACAAAATGACATATACTTCCTGAACATACATGACAAAGCACATCACAGCTAGTTAGTTCCGATCAGCAAGTTAAACATATATGACAATTTAGACACAACCATAGTTCAAACACATATGACATCATGCATTACGAGTCATAGTGTTTAGCATCATCAAAACACAGACATCCAACAATCTCCCCATTTTTGATGATGACAACACTATGAGTCTCATGAAGGAATTCTCATGAATACCATCTCATGAAGGAAAGTACAGACTCATCAAATTATTCTCCCCCTTTGACTTCATCAAAAAGAGAGGACAATAATTTGATTCATCTATTGATGTCATATGAAGCAACATGAGATTCATACAAAGGAGGGCAACATAATATGATAGAATCAATTAAAATAATGCTTCCCTTGTGCATTTATTTATGCAGACATGCATATGTAACAAATGGAACTATATGACTCTACAAATACTCCCCCTTTGTCATGGCAGAAAGTGGAGTACTTATATTGAATCACATATGCAGACAATGTGGCACACTGTTCTTCCTTTATGCTTTTTAAACAAAATGTAGACCTGCTATGGGAATGGAAGTATAGTGATCAGACTTGGAACCAGTGCATGACCTGTCATCAAAGATGCACACTCTCCCCCTTTTGCATGTTCTCCCCCTTAGACAAACCAGACAATTTTTCCTCTATGATGAGCAATGACAAGAAAATGTTTGAAGACCTCGTATACCCTCTGATGTCAATGCACAGAGTGAACCTACAGGGATGAACTCTGGTTATCCAATGAATCAATCTGGAATATTCAACCATAAAGATTTTGAAGTTCAAAAGGCTGCAAGTGAACAAGGTAATAATGACTATGGATCCTCACATTTGTATGGTCTAGAGAACCATCAGGATTTGCTGGCCAAAGGAAATATGATAGTGGAATCCAGTGAAAAAGAATCAGGCTGATGTGCAGAGATCAATCAAAACACATATATTTCATGAACAATTTTTGATATCAGTTGAAAGGACCAATGATAATAATAGAGATCAATAATTAAGCAAATGCATTATTGAATTTTCAAAGACCCTGACATACATAATTTTTCAGTAAGTTACCAACTTCATAAACCAAAATTTAGGTTTTAGAGTCTTCCACTATAAAAGCTTATGAAACCTTTGATTGACAGATATGGTTTAAGAATGATGTAAACAGAGTTTTTCAAAAGAAACCATACTCATATCTTAAACAAATTTTGAATAAAAATGAACCAAATGCTCATATAACACTTCTAGTTCAACCTTCTTCCATCTTACTCAGTTTACTTTCCATGACTTCTTTAAGAGTTACATAATGTAGTATTGAGAATAAACACTCGTGAAAGCATCTGAAATTTAACTTTTCTTGCAAGAATTTTTTGATGCACATATTTTTCTGATTTTTCTTATTGAGCATCAATTTATTTTTCAATGAGCAATTTTGATTTAATCAACACCTTTTTACATGAGGCACAACACGTCTTAGGTGAAGTGACCCAGTTACTCAGTGTGATAACCGTATTGCTTCTCTATTTTGAGAACAGAGGTAGCATTAGAAGTATCTTTGGCATGAGGAGACACCTTGATTAGAGGCCAGAATCCCCAATTACTTGATACAGCCATGCCATTGCTCTGCCATATTTTCAAATTATTTTCAATAATTTTTAAGCAGAGTTAACTATGGTACTTCATGACACAGTCCTTTGGACAGGTTTCTCAGTAGCCACAGTCATTGCTCTGTCCACAATATTTCTTTTAGGACAGCTTCAGAAAAATTTAATGTTTAAGAACAATACTTACACTATGCATCTCAACCAAAGTAAATCAGGTTTCAACTTTTCAGATTTCAGGAAGTCTTACATGAACTTATATAAGCCAAACAGTTAAGGTTTATTGAAAAATTATATCAGATATTTTCAAGTTCTTTGAGCTCAGACTTAAGAGTACATTAGACTTAAACCAATTCCAAATCAACAAATATTCTTAAACCTGTATAATGGAAGATTCCACATTACAAATGTTTTAACCTTTATGAAGCAGTCTTCAAACTGAAGGTTTACTTCAAATCTCAGTTCAGTTATTGAATAAGCAGCAGCAACCATCAGAAATATAAACAAGCATGCATAGAAAATGATGATTTCAAAACTCATGCTGGTTATAGAGTTTATCAAAGTGAATCGGCCAGATTTTCAGGAAGCTTAGTTGAAGAGCAGTAAACTGATAGACATTTCAAGTTATGCAGCAAAGATTATGAGACTGAGATTGAACAGAGGTTCAGAAGCTAGAAGCAAAGTCTAGAATTCAATCAGACCAAATGAAGCTCTCCTTCAGCTAAGTAAGGAGTTGTAGATAGAGTTTCAGATTTTAGAATTCAGATGAGAATCAATTGAAAATCGGCCAACAATGATCATTTGATGATGTGAGTCACTGGAATGACAGATCTGGCAAAATAAATCAGATAGTTGGGCAGGAAGAGTTCAGGAAATGACAAAACTAAGATTTTAAAATACTCTCCTTGTCTATATGCAGTGACTCACTTCTTTTTGGATTTTCAAAATAAATGCAATACAATTAACTATATGCATGCATATGCAGTGGCTTTCCTAAAATCATTACAAGTACATGAGCGGCATGACCATCATGCAGGGACAACCTGACTCCCCCTGACTATATGCACTATAATCTAGAATTCTAAATGCCAAAAATGCATGACACTTTATGCACGAGAAATCATGAACTATGCTTATGAATGTATGGACTGCCCTATGTGCTATATGACCCATGGTACCAGGCAGAGGACTTGGTCTTAAAGACCACCTCACACATAGTAAGAACCTCCAGACAGATTTCATCTGCCCTTTAGTAGCTTACCATTTGATATACCATAGTGGTCATGCATGACAATGCAGTGCCAATGCAGTCCTATATGCATCAGATTTTCAAAGGATACAATACAAATTCGGACACACATCAAAGCACAAATCATGTAAATTCAGATGTTTTCAAAGAATTCTAATCAGAGAATGTCTGTCAACAGAGTTGAGTGCAAAGCATAAATTTCAGATGAGCAGAATTCAGAGGGTTCAAATTTCACAATATAGATGATGAATGAATATGCAAAAACAAATTTAACATGCTATGCAGTAATCAAAGACAGAAAAACTTGAATGACAGAAATTGAGCAGAGTTAACATGACAGACCTGGTAAATGCAGAACCTGGGTTTTCATTCTTGAGTGCCTTGGTTATTACCCCCAAAATATTCTTCAGCCCAAGGCACACTTGCAAAATAGCCTTTATTTCACACAAGCAGGTACCCAAGAGGTCTTGGGTCCTGAATTAGCAGTGACACCTTTAGCAGTTGTTCTAAACAATTTTTGTGCATGAAGGTCATAAGATCTCATCAAGTAGCAATTATTCATTGAATGACCTACCTGACCATAGTAATGGCATGATGCAGCAGATTTCAAATTCTTTTTATGAAAATTACTGTTGTCATGAAATCTATGTGACTTTGCATGAAAAGTTTTGTTAACAGAATTAAGATTATGTTTACCAAAGCCAGCCTGTTCATTATAACCTGCCAGCCAACAAGTTACAGCCCTGTGACCATACTTTCCACATTCAAAGCACACAATGTGCTTTCTTCTAGAATCAAAATCATTTCTATCAAAACCATTTTTGTTAACATGGAAATTAACAAATACAGAATGAACTTTCTTTCCCTGATTATGCCAACATTGAGCAGCAATGTGGCCCAGTTTGCCGCAATGAAAATATTGAATGTTCTTCTTATGATTTGCATGATTTTTAGCATGAACATTCCTATCATGCAATTTTCTAGCATTGAAGTCATCATGTTCCATTACTTTTCATCCATGCATGAGATGACCTACTATATGATAATAAAAGTATTTAATTCTCTTGTTTTAAATATTAGAAGGTTTCTTCATATTAGAATTCCTAGCATTAATTCTATCAGATTTCAATTCATCCTTCTTCATGATAAAATAATCATCCATCTCATGACCAAAATTTCCACAATAAAAATATTTAACATTCTTTCTTTTAACAGTGAACATCTTGGTCTGAGATTTTTCAGCATGCAATTTATTTTTCTTCTTTTTTGAATTTTTATTCTATTTTTGAGTTTTAACTGTAGCAGATTTCTTTGGAGATGTCCTAGAGGTTCCAACTACATCAGTGCTTCGGATAAATGTGGTGTAAAGCTAGTTCCTCATGACCCTTTTTGTTTCAGAAAAGTTATCAGTCTCCTCACTTTGATTACTCAGTTCATCTTTCAATGAGGTTTTTGACTTCTCTTTACCTTTTAGAGTTTTTCACAGAGAGTTTTTTAGATCACAACTTTAATTTTCTAGAGAAGCAATCTGAATCTCAGAACTGGCAATCTCTTGTTCACTACAATTAACGAATTCACTTAGCACTTTGTTAGCGGTTTTATATTTCTCAATTTCTTGTTCCAGATTGCTCAGTTGTTTAGATTCTGCATTATAGATAGTTTTTCCTTTTTCCAAGGCAAGCAGTCTTTCAGACGTGGTACAGTTCAACAGCTTCAGTCCTTCATTTTCTTTTATCAATTGCTCATTCTGAACTAGTTCATTAATTAGGACATGATAACTTTCTAATGATTTCAGCTTATTTTCTAGTTCAGAATTCTTAACAGCAAGTTCATTATTATCAGATTTCAGTTCACTCAGTTTTAAATTAACATGATCAAGCTCTTTTATCAATTTCTCATTATCCACAGAATTTAAAGTCTAATGCTTATCAGATGAGTTCAATTTATCCTCCGATTCAGAAATCTTTGAATATAATTTATCATTCTCATTTTTCATCATAATCATATGTTCCTTTTGCTTGACAAGTTCAGCTTGATTTTTTTTTTGAGGTCTTTTAACCTTTTCATTATTCTCCACAATCTATCTTTTGTAGATTTTATTCTCAGACTTCAATTCATTCATTTCTAAAAAAGTATTTTTAAAACCTTCCAATTGTTTCTTAAAATTCTGAATATCAATCAAACACGCATCATGAGACATTTTCAGTTTTGAACAATTTTCACTAGATGAATTAGCGCAGTTTTGATCAATCTTTTTCTTCAGATTTTTATTCTCAGATTTCAATTTCCTAGATATCTCTAGTAGTTCTTCATACATCACTACCAGTTCATCAAACGAGATATCTTCTGATCCGGAGCTTACCGGAGATGACGTTTCATCCTGTTTATCACTCCGGTTGGCCATCAGGCATTGTTCTTCTTGTTCCACATGTGTTACAGTCACTCTATCAAATATTTCCTTTCTAGAAGTACACCTGAGAACACAAGGAAATATGTCAGTGTTAACTGCAGCTTTCAATATATTAAGAATCATATTGTTTTCACTATCCTTCAATCTATCTTCATTAGACCACTTGGTCTGATCATGAGACAGTTTATGTGGGCCTTTTGTTGCAAGATTCCATAGATTGGAATCGATGGAATCCACATAAATGCATAGGCCTCCTGGCCATTCCTCAAAATTAGATCCATCGAAAACAGGAGGATGAGCCATTAAAACATATTACAAGCAATTCAAAGCAATTAACTAAGACCGTTAAACCGCAGCCAAAAATAGCATCAAACGCTGGCAGGATCCTCTGCAGATCGTTCAATTTGACTAACCAGAGCCTGCTCTGATACCAATTGTTGAGGTGCTATGAATGGATTCAGAGGGGGGGTGAATGAATCCCCTTCGAAAATTCTTGTCAATTTAAAAGATTAAGCTACAAACAGTAAGCTATGCATAATTAAAGACTGATTAGCTTAACTGAATGTGAGCTATAATGAAACATGGACAAGACAGATGATAGCTGACTTAGGGCTAGGATGAGGCACACAGTCAAATAGATGGTCAGCGAAAGCAATGTGCTACTCAGCAACTTCAAACGGTTTGTAGGAGTAGATTACGCACACTAAGAAATCTTAAAGCACTCAGATAGAACAGTCAATTGAAACACACCTAGGCATTCATCTAGCGAAAATCAGATAAGAAATCAAACCACGGTAGACAAGAGATATTTTGGTGGTTCGGTCCTCCAGACCTACATCCACCCCACACTCTACCCAGAGTGTGGATTCTACTGCCAAACAGCTTGAACGGTTGGGCCTCACAACTTGCCTATAATCCTCTGGGCTTTACAGCTTGCCATCCGTTGGGCATTACAACTTCGCCGACCGCTGACTAATAGCTTGACCGTTGGGCCTTACAGCTTAGCCTCCGCTGATACACAGCTTAGAAATGGAAATAACAAATAAAAGATGATGATGAAATCAGCACCAGAAAGCTGACATTAAAACCAAAACTAACAAGCTCACGCAGGCGCACTGTGTCTTGGATTTGATCCAAAGAACACAGAATAGAAAGATCCTCAGATCTAGACTTCTGAATGCTTCTTGCTCACGAGCTCTTCAAACCAGCACCTCTGCTTCTAACTCCCCCTCTCTCTCTCTTTCTCTTTTTCGTTAGCTCTCTATCGCTCTCTCAATCTCCCGTTTCTACTCTTCTCTGCTGCTCTCTTCTCTTCTCTCGATCTCAACATCACCCTCTTCTTCTATCAACACTCTACATCTCCCTTTTTCTTCTCCCTTCTCTTTTTCTTTCAGAATCTCCTCTTCTGCTGCTCTCTTCTTTCCTCTTTCTCCTTTCGCTCGCTTCTTTGATCGCAGACGAGACCTTTATATAAGGCATCAGGCAGGGTCCGAACAGCTCATGCCTTGGGCGTGAGTGAAGCTCATTCCCACCTTTTCAGAGAGGCCACTCGTCAGGTGCAGAGGGAATCTTAATCCACGTGGCAGAAAATGCTTCCCTAGAATCGCGTGCTAATCATTCACTCCCTGGGTCCATCCGCCAGCATTCCACCATTTCTGGGAACACGAGCCTGGTCTTAGCTCGACCTCACGTGCTGTCTTTAACCTGTCAGTCATAAGAGAGGCATTTCGTCAAACATGCTATTGTCAGCTAGTTTTTAATATGCACAGACCTAATAGAAGCTTAGACGACAAGAATGCTCGATCATAACAATGTGCTTAGACTTCAGTTGCACATATGCTGGGACTTGAAGCATGCTCAGACCTTCATAACATATGATCAGATGTGCACAGACATGGTACAACAAGATGAGAACAATGCACCGACCTTGTTTATGGGAAAAACAGGCCGCTGCACTGACCTTAAATGGTAAGAGCACAGATGCATTGACCTTCTAAATAAGCATGCAACAATAGATGCACAGACCTTGTTTACCCATGTACAGACCTTTAATACACAAGCCACAAAGTACATCGACCTACATATGTTGCCAGGCAAACATGCACAGACTCTATACCATGTATCCACACAACTAGCACCGACGTTGTTCTGCCTAATGACGGATGTGCACAGACCTACATATGCAAACCAACTGAGTATGCACCGATGTTGTTTGAACCAAAGAGCACATTGCACCGACCTATATGCATGAAGCACATACGTGCACCGACCTAATGTTCTATAGAAGAGAGAATGCACCGACCTATAATGCATGCGTGCAGCACCAAAGCTTGCACCGACCTTGTTTATGCTGCACGAAGACAACATGCACAGACCCATAATGCATAGCAGTAAAACATGCATTGACTTGCTACACATGCATCGACCTAAAGAGCTCGCAGCAAAAACTGCACCGACTTGAGCACGTGTACTAACAGAACATGCACCGACAGTAATCATGTGTAAGATAAGGTGCACAGACCTTTATACGCATGTATGAAAACATGCTCGGACCTTATGACGTGTAAGGTGAAATATGCACAGATATTTTATACACGGTAAAAGCAATGCACAGACGCATTGTATGCTCAAAATGAGATATGCACAGACCTATCTATATGCATGATCAGTAACTTGCACATACTATATGCTGACTATCACAGACAACTAGCACAGACTCTATGCATCCTAACATAGACTCTATACATGCTAGCATAGACTTGGATGCATGACACTTCAAGGTAACACAGACCTTAAAGTATGCTAACATAGACTTGTGCAAGCTAGCGTGGACTCTGATGCATGAGACAATGCCAACTAGCATGGACTACATGCGAAGGACACAACAACTAGCACAGACTTCGTTTATGCTAACACTGACTTGGATGCCAACAGACGCAGACTCTTTGACATGCTAACACAGACTCTTTGCAGACTAGCATCGACTTAGTTTATGCATGATGCTCAACTAACATCGACTTCTAATGCATTACTATGCATGCTAACACTGACCTTGGTGCATGAGTTATACTAAGCTAGCATAGACTTAAGATCATGATCAACCTGAACATGAAGGTGACCAAACTTAATGCATTGACCTATAACTGTGGCACTGACATTACTTAATGTTCACCAGTCAAACCAACTATGATGTAATGAACAACAAAATGACATATACTTTCTGAACATGCATGACAAAGCACATCACAGCTAGTTAGTTCAGATCAGCAAGTTAAACATATATGACAATTCAGACACAACCATAGTTCAAACACATATGACATGATGCATAACGAGTCATAGTATTTAGCATCATCAAAACACAGACATCCAACATCGGGGACTCCATGCTAGCGGAAAAACTTCTAGAAGGAGAGTTTGAGGTGTGGAAGCAAGAACTCCTCCCCTATCATCAGCTGGAGATCCGCTTGATGGAAAGATTCTATCTCATCAAAGTCAAGCACATCAACTGAGGACAAAATGCCCAGGCAGACGCCCTCATGAAATTGGCCAGCTCTTTGGCGGTCCCGCCAGATATAAGCCTGAATATAGCAGTAATTAACAGACGACAGGTCCCCATCATGACCAAAGTCCTGGTTGATGAACAAGAAAATGAAGCGGCAGCTGGGGAGAAAATCCAATAGCCCGACTGGCGGGAACACCTCCTATGTTGGTTCCAGCATCAACAGCTCCCGAAAGAAAAAGAACAAAGAATGAAGCTCCTGAGGGTCAAGGACTCGTATGAAATGAAGAACGGAACTTTGTTCTGGATAATGGCGGATGCCCAAAAGAAGATTTTACTTCACTGCTTGTCTCTAGTGGAAGCCCGGCAAGTAATGCAAGAAGTCCATGATGGGTCAGTCGGGGCACATCAGGTCGATCCGAAAATGAAGATCGAAATAAAGAAACTGGGCTATTACTGGCCCTCCATCTTCAACGATTGCTGCAAGTTCGCTAAGGCTTGCCAAAGATGCCAAGAGCACGCCAACGTGTCAAGAAGACCGCTGGTGCCACTACACCCCACCCTACCAAGTTGGCTGTTTGCTCAATGGGGCACAGACGTGGTAGGACCTTTGCCAACATCGTCATCAGGGTGCATATACATCTTAGCCGCCACGGATTACTTCTCTAGATGGGCAGAAGCAATAGCGCTAAGAGAAGTGACAGGAGAATTAGTCGCCAGGTTCTTCCGACAGAATATAATATTCCGGTTTGGAGTCCCCAGCCGAATTATCTCTGAGAATGACAGCCACTTCAGGAACCAAAATGTTTATCGACTGGCTGATAAGTATAAGATTGATTGGAGGACGTCGTCCCCCTACAACCCTCAAGCCAATGGGCTCGCAGAAGCCTTCAATAAAATGATGTGCACTTTGCTGGCGAAGACTGTTAATTCCAACAAGAAGGTTTGGGAGGAAAGGATGTACGAGGCACTTTGGGCTTATCGTACAGTCAATAAATGTAACGCCCGGTAATTTTAGAATAAGAATAAATATATTGACAAATACATATTCTTACAAATAAGTATATAATGTTTATTCAAATAAATATCCAAGTGATATTACTTTAGGCTAAATAAGAACCCAATTAATTATGAAAAAGATAGTTTATATTTTTACATATTCCTATACATAGTTAATAAAGGTGAACAAAAGAATGAAAGTAAATATCTTACCTAGGATTAAAACCTGCCTCTGATACCTAGGACAAGGACAAATAAAAATTAAAGAAATTATGGGGAATAAAGTCTCTAATGCACAACATAATTGAATTAAGAATCTTTAAATCTTGAAGAAAAGGTCAATTTATACTTTTACTAATTTAGCAAACTTAATATTCCATATTTATTACATTATAAAGGGAGGATATATATATATATATATATACGTGTAGACATGAGAATGAATTAATGTCTCAAGCAATGGGGAATGCACAGACATTGGACGTAAAGACTTATGATGTGTAGACTTTGCATCGTATAGACTTTGCATTGTATAGACTTGGGATAATGAGATGCTCTGGAGTGTACAGACTTAGGAATTTAGGCTTGTAGAATGTAAAAACTTCAAGAATGCAAAGACTTTGATAATGTATAGACTTGTGTAGTAGGATGTATAGACTTCAGGAATGTATAGACCCCCGATTAATAATCAAGAATAAAAATATTCAAAATAAAATGATCAAGTTGTATAATATATATATATATATATATATATATATATATAATTTCCACCCATTTTACATTAAGAATAAGTCAAAATGTAAATAATGCCTCTTATCAAGACGTGACTTAAATAATTAACGCCTTTACCTAAGGCGTTAGTTTCAAAAGAGATGCCTGTACCAAAGGGTGTCAAATCTCAAAACACCTAAAGTGAATAAAAGGAAAGAATAATTAACGCCCCATTCCTGGTCGCGAATTGCAAAAGAAACGACACCATGTAAGGCGTCAATTAGAATTAACGCCCTAACCCAAGGCGTTAATTCCATTTATGTTCCGTTCGACCCAGGAGATTATCCAGGGTAAGTTTCTGGATTACTACGTGTTCGATTGATTATGGTAAAGACTCTATCACGAAAACTAGAGTTCTAATCAAATTCCAACCCTAAAGGATTCCTAGAACCCTATAAATACCCCTTCCAATCGAACCCTAATAGCTATTTTGTCGAAGGAAGGCCTGCTGCTGTCTCGTGTGTGAAGAACAGGTATGTTCTTCCTTTTTATCTTCAGTCAGGGAAGCATGAAGAATATTAATGCTTCTTCCTCTTCTTTCCCTGTAGGTGGCCTGCCTCATGGAGGTGTTCCTGTCTAGCTGAAGAACGTGGGTTCTTCATCAACATCATTTTCCCAGAAGACTCTGTTTAGAACAGAGTATCGTTTTCTCTTCACATCCTTCACGTTCCTTCACCCAAATCATCATCAGGTAGGTTTTCTCAAGAACTGTAGCCCAAACTAGCATAAAATGTATGATAATATCATCTGTTAATTCATGCATATAGTGTTACTACATTTTCGAAGTTTTCTGTGAAATTTTGGAAAGAGGCAACCCTCTCGAGGGCGCTAATTCAAGTTCTGACGACTGACAGAAGAGTCGTCAATTCCACATAATTAATAAATACCCATGTTTAAAATTTGATATCTATGAAACCATGAATTTGATGTAATGCATGATCATATATATCGAATCCGCATATTTCCCTTGTCCTGACCATGTACCTTGTTTCCTGAAAATTTATTATCCTGGAAATTACCACTATTCATGTTAATCCTGGAAAAGAATGAATTAACGACCCCCAGTAGGTCGTCTTTTATGAACGTGACGCCCCGCACAAGGACGCTATTTTAAATTAAAGACTTAGAATAAGTCGTTAATTCCCTGAAATTACTGGAAGTTATTAAATTCTGGAAAAAAGTAATTAACGACATAGTGCAAGTCGTTTCTTGGTGAAATAACGCCCCTGGCTAAGGCGCGTTTTATCAAAAATATAGAATTGGGTAAATTTCAGCAATAATAGAAATTAAAGATGGGACGACTGTTCCAGAAGTCGTCAAATAGTAAAGAAACGACCCACAAAAGGTCGTGAATTTATTAAGTAGTGACTTGTCTTAAGTCGCTAATTTCCTGTGTTATTATACTATTTTCTATGAACCGAGGGTTTCATATATATATATATATATATATATATATATATATATATATATATATATATATATATCGGCACTATATTCCATCCCGTGAATATAGTCCCATGTTCCACGATGTTTTACTGATTACCCCTCAATTATCGGTGATAGATGAACCCTCCATCGGACATTCTCTTCCTTTGGACCGGTAACTTTATCATAGAGACCTCCGTAAGTCTCCTCGTAGCCTTGGATTCCCTCAAGGCCGACCGAGCGGGTTGTACCATAAAAACCCTTTACACTATTTTGCCATGTCACTCTATAGAAACATGGTATACCGGCTCTCATGATATGCTATGTGGATATCATGAGAATATTCTTAATGGGATGTAATGCAGACTTTGCATTGTATAGACTTGGGATAGAACACTTTATAGGGTTCTAGGAATCCTATAAATACCCCTTCCAATCGAACCCTAATAGCTATTTTGTCGAAGGAAGGCCTGCTGCTGTCTCGTGTGTGAAGAACAGGTATGTTCTTCCTTTTTATCTTCAGTCAGGGAAGCATGAAGAATATTAATGCTTCTTCCTCTTCTTTCCCTGTAGGTGGCCTGCCTCATGGAGGTGTTCCTGTCTAGCTGAAGAACGTGGGTTCTTCATCAACATCATTTTCCCAGAAGACTCTGTTTAGAACAGAGTATCGTTTTCTCTTCACATCCTTCACGTTCCTTCACCCAAATCATCATCAGGTAGGTTTTCTCAAGAACTGTAGCCCAAACTAGCATAAAATGTATGATAATATCATCTGTTAATTCATGCATATAGTGTTACTACATTTTCGAAGTTTTCTGTGAAATTTTGGAAAGAGGCAACCCTCTCGAGGGCGCTAATTCAAGTTCTGACGACTGACAGAAGAGTCGTCAATTCCACATAATTAATAAATACCCATGTTTAAAATTTGATATCTATGAAACCATGAATTTGATGTAATGCATGATCATATATATCGAATCCGCATATTTCCCTTGTCCTGACCATGTACCTTGTTTCCTGAAAATTTATTATCCTGGAAATTACCACTATTCATGTTAATCCTGGAAAAGAATGAATTAACGACCCCCAGTAGGTCGTCTTTTATGAACGTGACGCCCCGCACAAGGACGCTATTTTAAATTAAAGACTTAGAATAAGTCGTTAATTCCCTGAAATTACTGGAAGTTATTAAATTCTGGAAAAAAGTAATTAACGACATAGTGCAAGTCGTTTCTTGGTGAAATAACGCCCCTGGCTAAGGCGCGTTTTATCAAAAATATAGAATTGGGTAAATTTCAGCAATAATAGAAATTAAAGATGGGACGACTGTTCCAGAAGTCGTCAAATAGTAAAGAAACGACCCACAAAAGGTCGTGAATTTATTAAGTAGTGACTTGTCTTAAGTCGCTAATTTCCTGTGTTATTATACTATTTTCTATGAACCGAGGGTTTCATATATATATATATATATATATATATATATATATATATATATATATATATATATCGGCACTATATTCCATCCCGTGAATATAGTCCCATGTTCCACGATGTTTTACTGATTACCCCTCAATTATCGGTGATAGATGAACCCTCCATCGGACATTCTCTTCCTTTGGACCGGTAACTTTATCATAGAGACCTCCGTAAGTCTCCTCGTAGCCTTGGATTCCCTCAAGGCCGACCGAGCGGGTTGTACCATAAAAACCCTTTACACTATTTTGCCATGTCACTCTATAGAAACATGGTATACCGGCTCTCATGATATGCTATGTGGATATCATGAGAATATTCTTAATGGGATGTGGAAATCATGCCATTATTATGATGTTCTTGTGGACCTCAATTCTATATCAAATGACATGACCATCTATATGTGGACACTTAATTGTCATGGTACCCAATTAGGGAACCAACTCCACCCAGTTTTATCGATACTCTCTTTCCAAAATTTCACAGAAAACTTCGAAAATGTAGTAACACTATATGCATGAATTAACAGATGATATTATCATACATTTTATGCTAGTTTGGGCTACAGTTCTTGAGAAAACCTACCTGATGATGATTTGGGTGAAGGAACGTGAAGGATGTGAAGAGAAAACGATACTCTGTTCTAAACAGAGTCTTCTGGGAAAATGATGTTGATGAAGAACCCACGTTCTTCAGCTAGACAGGAACACCTCCATGAGGCAGGCCACCTACAGGGAAAGAAGAGGAAGAAGCATTAATATTCTTCATGCTTCCCTGACTGAAGATAAAAAGGAAGAACATACCTGTTCTTCACACACGAGACAGCAGCAGGCCTTCCTTCGACAAAATAGCTATTAGGGTTCGATTGGAAGGGGTATTTATAGGGTTCTAGGAATCCTTTAGGGTTGGAATTTGATTAGAACTCTAGTTTTCGTGATAGAGTCTTTACCATAATCAATCGAACACGTAGTAATCCAGAAACTTACCCTGGATAATCTCCTGGGTCGAACGGAACATAAATGGAATTAACGCCTTGGGTTAGGGCGTTAATTCTAATTGACGCCTTACATGGTGTCGTTTCTTTTGCAATTCGCGACCAGGAATGGGGCGTTAATTATTCTTTCCTTTTATTCACTTTAGGTGTTTTGAGATTTGACACCCTTTGGTACAGGCATCTCTTTTGAAACTAACGCCTTAGGTAAAGGCGTTAATTATTTAAGTCACGTCTTGATAAGAGGCATTATTTACATTTTGACTTATTCTTAATGTAAAATGGGTGGAAATTATATATATATATATATATATATATATATATTATACAACTTGATCATTTTATTTTGAATATTTTTATTCTTGATTATTAATCGGGGGTCTATACATTCCTGAAGTCTATACATCCTACTACACAAGTCTATACATTATCAAAGTCTTTGCATTCTTGAAGTTTTTACATTCTACAAGCCTAAATTCCTAAGTCTGTACACTCCAGAGCATCTCATTATCCCAAGTCTATACAATGCAAAGTCTATACGATGCAAAGTCTACACATCATAAGTCTTTACGTCCAATGTCTGTGCATTCCCCATTGCACAGACAGTGACATACCCTGAAATTTACCCAATTCCATCCCGTGAATATATACGTGTAGACATGAGAATGAATTAATGTCTCAAGCAATGGGGAATGCACAGACATTGGACGTAAAGACTTATGATGTGTAGACTTTGCATCGTATAGACTTTGCATTGTATAGACTTGGGATAATGAGATGCTCTGGAGTGTACAGACTTAGGAATTTAGGCTTGTAGAATGTAAAAACTTCAAGAATGCAAAGACTTTGATAATGTATAGACTTGTGTAGTAGGATGTATAGACTTCAGGAATGTATAGACCCCCGATTAATAATCAAGAATAAAAATATTCAAAATAAAATGATCAAGTTGTATAATATATATATATATATATATATATATATATAATTTCCACCCATTTTACATTAAGAATAAGTCAAAATGTAAATAATGCCTCTTATCAAGACGTGACTTAAATAATTAACGCCTTTACCTAAGGCGTTAGTTTCAAAAGAGATGCCTGTACCAAAGGGTGTCAAATCTCAAAACACCTAAAGTGAATAAAAGGAAAGAATAATTAACGCCCCATTCCTGGTCGCGAATTGCAAAAGAAACGACACCATGTAAGGCGTCAATTAGAATTAACGCCCTAACCCAAGGCGTTAATTCCATTTATGTTCCGTTCGACCCAGGAGATTATCCAGGGTAAGTTTCTGGATTACTACGTGTTCGATTGATTATGGTAAGACTCTATCACGAAAACTAGAGTTCTAATCAAATTCCAACCCTAAAGGATTCCTAGAACCCTATAAATACCCCTTCCAATCGAACCCTAATAGCTATTTTGTCGAAGGAAGGCCTGCTGCTGTCTCGTGTGTGAAGAACAGGTATGTTCTTCCTTTTTATCTTCAGTCAGGGAAGCATGAAGAATATTAATGCTTCTTCCTCTTCTTTCCCTGTAGGTGGCCTGCCTCGTGAGGTGTTCCTGTCTAGCTGAAGAACGTGGGTTCTTCATCAACATCATTTTCCCAGAAGACTCTGTTTAGAACAGAGTATCGTTTTCTCTTCACATCCTTCACGTTCCTTCACCCAGATCATCATCAGGTAGGTTTTCTCAAGAACTGTAGCCCAAACTAGCATAAAATGTATGATAATATCATCTGTTAATTCATGCATATAGTGTTACTACATTTTCGAAGTTTTCTGTGAAATTTTGGAAAGAGGCGACCCTCTCGAGGGCGCTAATTCAAGTTCTGACGACTGACAGAAGAGTCGTCAATTCCACATAATTAATAAATACCCATGTTTAAAATTTGATATCTATGAAACCATGAATTTGATGTAATGCATGATCATATATATCGAATCCTGCATATTTTCCTTGTCCTGACCATGTACCTTGTTTCCTGAAAATTTATTATCCTGGAAATTACCACTATTCATGTTAATCCTGGAAAAGAATGAATTAACGACCCCCAGTAGGTCGTCTTTTATGAACGTGACGCCCCGCACAAGGACGCTATTTTAAATTAAAGACTTAGAATAAGTCGTTAATTCCCTGAAATTACTGGAAGTTATTAAATTCTGGAAAAAAGTAATTAACGACATAGTGCAAGTCGTTTCTTGGTGAAATAACGCCCCTGGCTAAGGCGCGTTTTATCAAAAATATAGAATTGGGTAAATTTCAGCAATAATAGAAATTAAAGATGGGACGACTGTTCCAGAAGTCGTCAAATAGTAAAGAAACGACCCACAAAAGGTCGTGAATTTATTAAGTAGTGACTTGTCTTAAGTCGCTAATTTCCTGTGTTATTATACTATTTTCTATGAACCGAGGGTTTCATATATATATATATATATATATATATATATATATATATATATATATATATATCGGCACTATATTCCATCCCGTGAATATAGTCCCATGTTCCACGATGTTTTACTGATTACCCCTCAATTATCGGTGATAGATGAACCCTCCATCGGACATTCTCTTCCTTTGGACCGGTAACTTTATCATAGAGACCTCCGTAAGTCTCCTCGTAGCCTTGGATTCCCTCAAGGCCGACCGAGCGGGTTGTACCATAAAAACCCTTTACACTATTTTGCCATGTCACTCTATAGAAACATGGTATACCGGCTCTCATGATATGCTATGTGGATATCATGAGAATATTCTTAATGGGATGTGGAAATCATGCCATTATTATGATGTTCTTGTGGACCTCAATTCTATATCAAATGACATGACCATCTATATGTGGACACTTAATTGTCATGGTACCCAATTAGGGAACCAACTCCACCCAGTTTTATCGATACTCGTGTTTATATCGTTATTATCGTCCTTATACATCAAGTTCAATTTTGAACTCTACTTCATCTTGAATATCCACAAGCTTTTTCTTGAAATTCCATATTGGCTATACTATAAAGTGGATGTCTAGATCTATCTTTAATGTTGTGCATATAAGGGCCCGATCTGGTCCTGGGAGGAGCACCCAAAAGTACTAGTGCCCATGGGAGTTGTAATGATCACAGTGTCTAGCATTGCACCAAAGTACTTTCTCTTTTGATCTTTGACATTCTACACTCTCTCTTTCTTGCGTGCGTGACTCGACTTGCGTGACTTTACTAGCATGGCCCGACACGGGCAAAGTACTTGCGTGAAATAGCCAATAATCTATAAAGTCTCTCATGAATATTTCTTGTTTAAGACTCGCTTGGATGTTTTACACGACGTGTTATTCTATTGATTAGTTATTTCTACATGCATAGCCATATTACTTTTACATGTGATAAATTGTAATTACTTAAACCCATTGCTAGTTCCTGAGATATAATTCTTACTGAGCGTTCGCTCACTCAGTGTTTCCCTACTTTTCAGGTAAGTCCGACGATGAGACTCACACGGACGGGAGAAGTATACAAGCGAGCTTCGGAAACTAGTGAACCCGAGTCTTTTATCTTTCTTGAGTCTAGAATAGTATTGTCTAGCTAAGTTAGCTTATCGTCTCTTATTCAGTTATCTTGTCTAAGTCTGTTAGTATGTCGTTTCCTTCCTTTCCATTGTGATGGAGTCTTTAAGTTGGAAAACAAGTTCTTGTAAGAGACTTATATTGAAATAAGATTTTTATTACTTCTCCAAATTATTCGGTCTCATGCCATTGCTCTTGATCGTTCACGACTGTTTAACTGCCACGTTCCGAGCAAACGACACGTTCCGCTGCTATCCGTTCGGGGCGTGACAGAGGTGGTATCAGAGCTTCGGCTTTCATATCCTCTAGTTATTAGGTTCCAATAATAGGTCAAGTATCCTTGTCAGTCATATCAGAGCTTCGGCTTCCTTATCCTCCAGTTATTAGGTCCCAAGGATAGGTCATCCTTGTCAGTCGTATCAGAGCTTCGGCTTTCAAATACATAGATCTTTATGTCAAAGAGATAGGTTAAGTATCCTTGTCGGTCATCCTATAGGAATTCCGTGAGAGATGGGCAGAACTTGGGGTTAAAGTTATAAAAGAAAGATAAGATATTTACATTTCTTTAACATTAATTCTTGAATCGATAAATTATCTCCCCACTTATCCTTGCAGGAACCTAGATAAAATGGAAGCATCTAAGCCAAGCTTTGTTCATGAGATGATCATAGTAGATGTCCAAGCTTTTGCGGACCTTGTCAGGAGAGTCCAAGAGCTAGAGAAAGCGGTGGAAGAAAAAGAAAGAGTTGAAGGAAAAATTCATGAGTCGGGAAAGTTCATCACTACCAAGAAAAGGATAAACGAGGGTGATATTTTACAAAGGTGTAAGAAATGCCAAAAATGTAAGAAGTGTAATAAGAAGGGAACTTCGACAGATCACTCGCAAGGTACGTGTAAATCTTGTGGTAGATATGGTCACAAATCGAAGAAGTGTTGGTGGAGTTCGGGAGCATGTCTGCGTTGTGGAAGCTTAGACCATAAGATAGCAGAATGTCCTATTTTGATTCAAAGGCTTCCAAGAGAAACTCAAGCTGTGGCCGAACTTGTCAGGAAAGAAGTTGTGGAAGGTATCCCCCACCCGAAATCCTAAACTAGCTCTTTTCCATACTTAAGATTTCTTCTGTATAAGCTCATAATAAGTTATAGCTAGTCTCTGTTGGGAATGGAAGATGATGTGAATTTGGGGACCAAATTCTTTTAAGTGGGGGAGGGTGTAACGCCCGGTAATTTTAGAATAAGAATAAATATATTGACAAATACATATTCTTACAAATAAGTATATAATGTTTATTCAAATAAATATCCAAGTGATATTACTTTAGGCTAAATAAGAACCCAATTAATTATGAAAAAGATAGTTTATATTTTTACATATTCCTATACATAGTTAATAAACGTGAACAAAAGAATGAAAGTAAATATCTTACCTAGGATCGAAACCTGCCTCTGATACCTAGGACAATGACAAATAAAAGTTAAATAAATTATGGGGAATAAAGTCCCTAATGCACAACATAATTGAATTAAGAATCTTTAAATCTTGAAGAAAAGGTCAATTTATACTTTTACTAATTTAGCAAAATTAATATTCCATATTTATTACATTATAAAGGGAGGATATATATATAAATACGTTTAGACATGAGAATGTATTAATGTCTCATGCAATGGGGAATGCACAGACATTGGACGTATAGACTTATGATGTGTAGACTTTGAATCGTATAGACTTTGCATTGTATAGACTTGGGGTAATGAGATGCTCTAGAGTGTACAGACTTAGAAATTTAGGCTTGTAGAATGTAAAAACTTCAAGAATGTAAAGACTTTGATAATGTATAGACTTGTGTAGTAGGATGTATAGACTTCAGGAATGTATAGACCCCCGATTAATAATCAAGAATAAAAATATTCAAAATAAAATGATCAAGTTGTATAATATATATATATATATATATATATATAATTTCCACCCATTTTACATTAAGAATAAGTCAAAATGTAAATAACGCCTCTTATCAAGGCGTGACTTAAATAATTAACGCCTTTACCTAAGGCGTTAGTTTCAAAAGAGACGCCTGTACCAAAGGGCGTCAAATCTCAAAACACCTAAAGTGAATAAAAGGAAAGAATAATTAACGCCCCATTCCTGGTCACGAATTGCAAAAGAAACGACACCATGTAAGGCGTCAATTAGAATTAACGCCCTAACCCAAGGCGTTAATTCCATTTATGTTCCGTTCGACCCAGGAGATTATCCAGGGTAAGTTTCTGGATTACTACGTGTTCGATTGATTATGGTAAGGACTCTATCACGGAAACTAGAGTTCTAATCAAATTCCAACCCTAAAGGATTCCTGGAACCCTATAAATACCCCTTCCAATCGAACCCTAATAGCTATTTTGTCGAAGGAAGGCCTGCTGCTGTCTCGTGTGTGAAGAACAGGTATGTTCTTCTTCCTTTTTATCTTCAGTCAGGGAAGCATGAAGAATATTAATGCTTCTTCCTCTTCTTTCCCTGTAGGTGGCCTGCCTCGTGAAGGTGTTCCTGTCTAGCTGAAGAACGTGGGTTCTTCATCAACATCGTTTTCCCAGAAGACTCTGTTTAGAACAGAGTATCGTTTTCTCTTCACATCCTTCACGTTCCTTCACCCAGATCATCATCAGGTAGGTTTTCTCAAGAGCTGTAGCCCAAACTAGCATAAAATGTATGATAATATCATCTGTTAATTCATGCATATAGTGTTACTACGTTTTCGAAGTTTTCTGTGAAATTTTGGAAAGAGGCGACCCTCTCTAGGGCGCTAATTCAAGTTCTGACGACTGACAGAAGAGTCGTCAATTCCACATAATTAATAAATACCCATGTTTAAAATTTAATATCTATGAAACCATGAATTTGATGTAATGCATGATCATATATATCGAATCCTGATATTTTCCTTGTCCTGACCATGTACCTTGTTTCCTGAAAATTTATTATCCTGGAAATTACCACTATTCATGTTAATCCTGGAAAAGAATGAATTAACGACCCCCAGTAGGTCATCTTTTATGAACGTGACGCCCCGCACAAGGACGCTATTTTAAATTAAAGACTTAGAATAAGTCGTTAATTCCCTGAAATTACTGGAAGTTATTAAATTATGGAAAAAAGTAATTAACGACACAGTGCAAGTCGTTTCTTGGTGAAATAACGCCCCTGGCTAAGGCGCGTTTTATCAAAAATACAGAATTGGGTAAATTTCAGCAATAATAGAAATTAAAGATGGGACGACTGTTCCAGAAGTCATCAAATAGTAAAGAAACGACCCACAAAAGGTCGTGAATTTATTAAGTAGTGACTTGTCTTAAGTCGCTAATTTCCTATGTTATTATACTGTTTTCTGTGAACCGAGGGTTTCATATATGCATATATATATATATATATATATATATATATATATATATATATATATATATATATATATATATATCGGCACTATATTCCATCCCGTGAATATAGTCCCATGTTCCACGATGTTTTACCGATTACCCCTCAATTCTCGGTGATAGATGAACCCTCCATCGGACATTCCGTTCCTTTAGACCGGTAACTTTATCATAGAGACCTCCGTAAGTCTCCTCGTAGCCTTGGATTCCCTCAAGGCCGACCGAGCGAGTTGTACCATAAAAACCCTTTACACTATTTTGCCATGTCACTCTATAGAAACATGGTATACCGGCCCTCATGATATGCTATGTGGATATCATGAGAATATTCTTAATGGGATGTGGAAATCATGCCATTATTATGATGTTCTTGTGCACCTCAATTCTATATCAAATGACATGACCATCTATATATGGACACTTAATTGTCATGGTACCCAATTAGGGAACCAACTCCACCCAGTTTTATTGATACTCGTGTTTATATTGTTATTATCGTCCTTATACATCAAGTTCAATTTTGAACTCTACTCTATCTTGAATATCCACAAGATTTTTCTTGAAATTCCATATTGGCTATACTATAAAGTGGATGTCTAGATCTATCTTTAATGCTGTGCATATAAGGGCCCGATCTGGTCCTGGGAGGAGCACCCAAAAGTACTAGTGCCCATGGGAGTTGTAATGATCACGGTGTCTAGCATTGCACCGAAGTACTTTCTCTTTTGATCTTTGACATTCCACACTCTCTCTTTCTTGTGTGCGTGACTCGACTTGCGTGACTTTACTAGCATGGCCCGACACAGGCAAAGTACTTGCGTGAAATAGCTAATAATCTATAAAGTCTCTCATGAATATTTCTTATTTAAGACTCGGTTGGATGTTTTACACGACGTGTTATTCTATTGATTAGTTATTTCTACATGCATAGCCATATTACATTTACATGTGATAAATTGTAATTACTTAAACCCATTGCTAGTTCCTGAGATATAATTCCTATTGAGCGTTCGCTCACTTAGTGTTTCCCTACTTTTAAGGTAAGTCCGACGACGAGACTCACACGGGCGGGACAAGTGTGCAAGCGAGCTTCGGAAACTAGTGAACCCGAGTCTTTTATCTTTCTTGAGTCTAGAATAGTATTGTCTAGCTAAGTTAGCTTATCGTCTCTTATTCAGTTATCTTGTCTAAGTCTGTTAGTATGTCGTTTCCTTCCTTTCCATTGTGATGGAGTCTTTAAGTTGGAAAACAAGTTCTTGTAAGAGACTTATATTGAAATAAGATTTTTATTACTTCTCCAAATTATTCGGTCTCATGCCATTACTCTTGATCGTTCACGATTGTTTAACTGCCACGTTCCGAGCAAACGACACGTTCCGCTGCTATCGGTTCGGGGCGTGACAATAAAACCCCAACTGGCTGCTCACCATTCTCCCTTGTATATGGGTGAGAGGCGATAGTGCCAATTGAACTGGATGTCCCGTCGCTTCGAGTCGTCGTTCAGTATGGGTTGGCTAGCAGCGAACAAACCAGTATAGAAAGAAGATTGGAAGAGGTCTCCGAGCTCGAAGGAAAGCATCTCCGAGGGCAACAAAATATCCAACTCTACCAAGCTCGCATGGCCCGCGCCTTCGATAAGCTGGTCAAGGGACGAGAATTCAAGAAAGGTGACATGGTAATAGTTAAAAGAAGAGAAGTGATGGCCTCCAATCACAAGGGGAAGTTGGTTGAAAATTGGGTCGGGTCGTATATTGTCCGCCGAGTATATGAAGGGGGTGAATACGTTCTTGTTGATCACAGAGGAGTAGTTCAGTTCTCCCCTCTTGAAGGGGAACATATAAAGCTATACCACGTAGTCCCACCGGGCATGCCAAGCTATGTGGGAGAGAAAAAGAGATTTTTATTATTATTTTATATTGAGATATTATTATCATGACTTATTTGAGCTATTTATTAGAGGTTTATTTACGTAGGGCGTGCCAGTCACTAGGTGACGAGTTTATTATGCGTTCAATCTGACCCAGAGCAGGCGAAAGTGAGATGCGTGTCGGGACCAAAAGTCCACCATACCATTAAGGCTATGGAGTTACTTATATACTCCAATAAGAAAGAAAACCTCTGATTAATTACCGAGATAGCGAGCCGTTAGAGGCTGAAATGGAAGGTAAGAGAATGAATGCGATGATGAAGCCTCTAAGTCCGCATGGAATGATTCATTGATCATTTTCTTAATCATGCAGGGTAGACATAGTTCATTAAGTTCGAGCCTTCAGTACGGGGCGAAGGATGTACGTCCGAAGACCACCATCGCGCACAGCCAAGACTTCCGATCGGGCATGACCCGGCCTTCCGTCGATGCCATTTGATATACCGAGGTCTCATTCATGCAAGCATGCACTAACAAGGCACATAACAATGCATATCTGTATTTAATGCATGAACTAGCAAATGCATGATGACAGATGATTTCAACTTGAAGAGTTTCTTTTTATTTAATTCATGGTTGATTACGTTGACTGACGCCAGCCATGGAAGGCAAGGGTTGGCTCGAGAATGAGAGAGGAATTAAAACGGCACGACATACACATTTTTATTCAAAACCGGCGTGGGGTAGCGTAGGTAAAAGGGTTATACAGCGCGAGGTAGCATAGGAGTAGGGTTTAAAGCGGCGTGGTGGGAAAAAGGCCTTAACCGGCGCGCCCCGCCCAGGGCGCGCCGGGTTAGGCCTCGTCGGATGATGACCGTTTAAAAATCTCTGAGAATGAGTGTAAGGTTAATCAGGCGCGGGGGGGGGGGGGGGGGTACCACGCCGTATTAGGGCGCGCCGGATTAGGGCCGCGTCGGGTTAACTAATTTTTTCTGATTTTTGGATATTTTTTAGTTTATTTGAACCATGAACATGAATTAAGTTGATTAATGAGTGAATTGGGGTCCAGGATGCCCTTGGGAGAGGGTTAAGACTCGTGCAAGGTTCATACTCGAGCACCGAAGTTCATTAGTTTGAAATCGTGTCTTATTAAGCCCAAACTGTGAGGGCAATTAGTTAAGCAGTCTGGAGAAATTTTGGCAGCACCTTCCCCTCTCTAGAGGATTGCGGGGGGAAAGTGGAGGAATACCCACATGATGGAGTAAGCTTCTTACTACCGGGTGGCACAACGGTGGCCGGCAGACCCGAATGGATGGAAGACCCCGAGGGCTAGCCTACGAGGGGAACCAATATTTCTTGGGCCAATGCATGATTAAAAAAGGGACGACCATTGAGGGAGGAAACCTCAAGGGCCAGCCTACGACGGGCACACAACCCATGGTCACCACAGCATCCTTGGGGATAGTGGATTTGATGTTAGGATGAAGCCCTATTGATATTCGCCCGACGGCTCATGAAGCATGAAGAGACATGATCCTATGATCCACTGGCGATTCAGAGGTATCCATGGGGAATGTCCCCTCTCCCCAGCCACCAGACTTCTCGAGTGGAATGGTCACACACAATGCATATGCAGAACGCACTCAGCTAATAAACTGACTATGATCAGTTACGTCTATAAATGTATATAGTAGTCAGTTGGTCAGCCGGTTAGAAAAGGTATTAGTGAGTTAGCATTCGGAAAATGATGATGCTAGAAAACCATGCGTTCAACCTTTAGGGGCGGCCTTATCCCCCTGAATTCATTATTAGGAATGGAGGTGTGACAAGAGACCGATCCCAGGGTCAACCAGGAAGGCGCACATATATACACCTCTGGCAAGGAAAACCCTCGATATAGTGATGGAAACATGATACAAGCATTCCATTGGAATGAAACCCCGGGAAGAGGGGTGATTGCTGTAGCCCTTTTTGGGATGACCCAGGGCATATTCAACACCAGCGAAGAAGAAATCCGCGCAATGATGGCATATTCAACACCAGTGAGGAAGAAATCCGCACGATGATATACAGGATGCTAGAAATTGAATACAACCTAAGGAAGAGAAGGGGGCGACAAAGGGCGCAAGGAGATGTTATTTCATTCAGCATCAAACATTACTATTAAAAAGGGGCCATTACAGTTTACATTCACCACGGCATGGCGCGGTCGTCCGGAGGCCGGTCAAGCTTACACAAACAGGTATAAACCCAAATCTAGAGGAAAGAAAAAAAAGTTGAGGGATGAAGAAGAAGATGCGCTCGTGTCATCGCCCCTACGACCATATTCATTCACAGAGACAATGCCAGGGGAAAATAGTAGAGCGGGGGGAATGAGGAAATCGCCGGAACCCACCTAAGCTTTTCACCGCCGAAAATAGGGTATCGGAAAAGGGCCTTCCTCTCTGACCTCAAGCTTCTTCAGGTAGATGGATGGAGCAAGGGTGGCTCTCTGGCTCACTCTCAGAAGACTTGCTTCTTTTCCAAGCCCCTTCCTCTCTCTTGATTTTCTTCTATCTATTAGATTCCACTCTCCTCTCCCTTTTTGATCGTCGATTGGCTCATATATAACACGCCTGATGCGTGATTCCTCCCCAGCATGAGGTGAGCACGTCGTAGAAGGCCCAAGTCACTTTTGCGAGCCGGGAAGAGGGTGCCGGAAAGGGGGGCGCGCCGGATTAGAGGGCGCGCCGGATTAAGCCCGTTCCGTCGTGTTTACTTGACACGAGCCTGACAGCGGGCCCCGGACTGGCTCCAAGAGTTATTGTGATCCTTCATCTCACCTTGGTTTTGTAAAACCATGGTGGGAAGTATTTGACAAAGCTTTCAGGCCACTGAACGGCTGCTTTCGGAACCTCATGCATCTTCGGCTTGGACACGCGGGTTTTTTGCTGACGCGATCTTCGGCACAGTAGTTTGTGCTGCTGGCTCGACTTAACCTGCATTGGTAGCTTTCTCGAGGAGTGGGATACTGCTCGAGGTGCTTTCACCTCGACTGGGTGGTCATTCGATCACTGACGGACCTAATTTGCTGAGAAGTCGTGCCCATGCCGAGTTATCCGAGACTTCTACCGACGAAGCCTCCGGTTCCCTGTTCTGAAGGGCCAGAGACATTCTATCACCTTAGGAGGGTTTCTTGTCAGGTGGTGAACCACCGGGTGCATTCTCTTCCTTGGTCGGATGATGAATATTTGTTTATGCGGCACAACCGAGTCGATACCGGTTCATTGGACAGGCCTGACGACACTGTCGGTTTATTGTGAATTCTTCCGCTCCTCCTGAGGTGACGTCCCCAGCGATCATGTCGGGTGACCTGAGGTTCCAGTAGCTTGGGAAGACCCTTGTGTACATGCTTTCTTCAGCTTATGCGCTCCAGTGGGCCGCATCATTCTTATCTTGTAGGCTTGATCGCCGTTGAACATATTTTAAGGGCCAACAAATGCCCCCCAGCCGCGGGTGCTGCAAGCAAGGCACGAGTGAAGCAGGACCAGTAGATGAGATCAGTGTAGGTAGATTTCCCATCTGGATGACAAAAGCTTGGAATGGCTTTTAAACTAGCACGGTCAGAGGGTTGTTAATACGGCGCGCCCTTATCCGGCGTGCCATTTGGATGGGGGAGGGTTAATACGACGTGCTATTTAGCGCACCGGACTAACCCAAGGGGGGAACTCCCCTATATAAGCCCTCCTTCTTTAATTTTTTTTCTTTAGGCTATCTCATTTGTAACTGTTCCTTCTCTCTCCTGCCTATTCTCCCTGCAGCGCCGAGTGAGTTTGGGGCGTAGCGGCGGCCTTCGAGCGGGTGAGGGAGAGTTTTTGTCGTTCGGGATTCAAATCCCTCTTCCCAGGCCCCAGGAGGCTCCTAGTAGGGTTTGCCCTCGGAGCTATTCCCCTGGGTGTTCCGTTTCGGCCTCAGTGCGATACCCATGGCCTGTTTTAGGGACCGTCTCTTGATGGACGTGTTCCACTTCTTTCTGGCAATCTCCCGGGCTGGGGAGACTCTACCGAAATTTTGTCAGAAATCTTGTTTTTCATCAACTATTTTTGACTTTGTTTATTCTTCTTGTCATGCTTTTGCAGATAAGATGCAATCTGTTTCTTATTCTTCTGCTTCCCGTGCTGTGGTGACATGGGAAAATGTGATCTCCCTAGACCGGGGGCATGAGCAGCTTGCTGCGGTCACAGAATCCTCAGACTCAGAGACCGATACAGTGGACACTAGCCACCTTCTCATCATCGGGGGTGATTCCTTTAATTATGACAGTGGTGATGCAGTCAGGAGGGATCACCCCAGGGATAAGCACTTATTGTCCTTCCTCAGGCGGTTTAACCTTCAAGGGAAGAGGGACTTGTTCCTTGTTCGGAAAGCTGAGCAGGCGCTGCTTGTTGAGAGAGACAGCCTAACTGACTTCGTAGTGCGGGGAAAGCCCATTTATCTGCTCGGTGAACCCCGGAGATGGAGTGATGTACTCGGACTACTGGACCTGGTTCCGGAAGATGGGTTGCTGACCAGGGCGCCCGAGTTCATACCTGCTTGTTGGAATGACACTGCGGGTCGTGTCGACCGAGAGAGGCCCATATTCGGTCTATTTCTTGCCCCGCTGAAATGGGGATATAAGAAGAATCTTTCCTACTGGACTGCCTGGTAGTCTGTTTCAAGCATCAGATCTCAGTAGGGTGGTTTGCCGAGTTGAAGGTCACCGATGCCCATGCATTTAGACTCGGAGCAGTGGAGTTCACGGACTACGTCCTTCAACATTACACTCCCATTCTGGTCAAGGTTGGCGTATATCATAGCGTGTACGCCTCAAGGTATTGCTACCCTATCTCCAGGGGTTTATGCTACAGTATGATCAAGGTATTCCATCTGGAGTATAACACCTTCTACACTTCGGAGGGAGAGACCTCTTTGGACCTTTGGAGTCTTTCATAGCTCAGCGGCTTGCCGATTGACGGTGAGCCATATGAAGAAGTCTACCAGCTAGATTGGCTGAAGGATCAGACTGACGGTGAGGGCCGATATCTAACGGGCTTTGCCTATCGGTACCTGATGAAGGCGTACCACATGCTTTGCCGCTCATCATATGATGCCAAGGAGGCACGCAAGCCCGGGGAGAAAAGGCGTGTGCGGATGGGCGCTTGGCTTCAGTATTTATTCAGCGGGGAGCATAAATATGAGGACTTTCCCACAGTACCACCGACTACTTTGAAGTGGAAGAATAGAGTCCGGTGACAAGCCGCTTTCCCGCCTATCTTGAGAGAAGGGCAGTAGTTGATGAAGGCGTACCGACTGCTTTCCCGCCTATTCCCCTGGTGTTGATGCAGTCACGCACTATGCTGCATATCTAACCTATTGGATTTGTTCATTCGCTCTCCCGCAAGGCGACGAGGGTGTAATCAAGGCGGAAGCCATCTATCCCGCTTGCCTGATGGCCTGGGAAACGAAGTTGTCCCTCTACCTAGTGGCTTTATGCCTCATTTACAAGATGCTGGGGGACTTGCACCGGTACCGTCTCCCCAGGAATTTACAGACGGTTGGTCTACTACACTTTTTTAATGCATGGGTCTGTACCCTATTTCTAGAAGGTGCTCCTCGGGGGCTACGGTTTGCATGCCTTGTTCCGAGGATGATCAAGTTTGCTAGCGCCGAACCATCATTGACAGCGGAACAACTCTTTGCCATTCGGGGGAAGCTAACGAAGGTCCCCACGGATGTGCCTGGGGTTCTGCACTTTTGGAGCCTGGCTGCCCATTCTAGTCTGCTGGTAAACACGACGCGGAAGTGTAGTCTCTTCGAGGGGGAGGAGTTCATTCATCCAATCTCTGGCGCCAAGTGTACATGGCCAATCCTGGAGTAGGAATTGGTTGATTGGGCGCTGGCTATTAGGCCAAGCGTCCTTGTCTTTTGGAAGAGTGGCATTTTGTGGCTGGAGCCGTGTTATCCATTTCGATTTAGTCAAAATTTTGGCTACGATCAGCACATCCCTCCTTCTTCTTTGTTGTTTGCATTGCCGAATAGGCATAGAGCCGGCCAGGTATCCAATGACGATGCCCGAATATGGTGGGATTACTTCCATCGCTGAGAGGAGGTTTCATTCAGAGTCCCGACTCCTGCTCGTTTTCCCCACGTTACCCCTGAATATATCAAATGGTGGAACGCACGGGTGGGATTTTACAAGAACTCCCGTCGAGACTGTTGGGCTGTTGCTGAGCACAGATTTCTGGACTCTCAGCCAGAGACGGTCCTTGACATTGATCCTTCTTACTTGAATAAGTTGTGATCATGGACCAACATAGAGGTGATGGCTTATCTGGAAGCCCGGAAGGCTGTGAAATGCCGCTCGCCTAGGGTTGAGCCAAAGTTGCCCGAGATCTGCAGAGATGACTTTGTAAAGACCCTTCGGGGGCTATGTAGGGTGAGCAGTGAGCAGGTGGTTCTTCAGGAGATCCCTTTACCAGTGGAGGAGCCTATTCCATCCATGGCTGACTGGCAGCCTGAGTGCGACAGCTTGCACCCTTATTGGACTTTCATTAGAGGGGAAGACAGGCAGGATGCACTATACAGCAACACCCCCTTGCTGTTTGCACGGCTCCACTCCCATAAGCTCTCGGTGGGTGGCTCGAGCGAGGCTATTCTCGACCAGCCCCTTTTCATCTCCTTCAAGTATGCTAACGGATGGGGGTTGGACCATCTAGGCTTGTATTATCATTTGTCTTCTTGTGGCCATGCAGACTGTTGTGCCCCTGTGGTTTTGATGATTGGTTTTTGATGTGAGTTAATCATTGTGAGTCATCCTGCTGTGTGAGTCATCATGCTATTATTCAGTTATTTTCTGATCATAACTCAGTCTATAAAATGTTCAGTCATCTTGCTGCTCAGTTTAGTTTAACATATTTGATGTTCAGTCATGTTAACTGATGCATAAAGCATTCATTGCTACACTCTGCTTAGTTAGTATGAACAGTAGTGGGTCGACCCACTCTTGCTGATGCGTCGACCCATCAGAACACTGATTGTCTGGTTTGTCTAACTTCAAGTCTACACATCATCAGTTGAACGTAAAGTATATACGTTGCAGCGTCAACTCATTGGGCTGCAGTGTCAACTCAGCAAGTATGCACATCGCCTTCAGACTTTCAAGTCTATACACTCTATACTCATTCAAGTCTGTTCAGCTGTTTGCATTTCATGAAGTCTGTACACTTCATCGCCTTGTGCAAGCATTCTTCAAGTATGTACAGCCTGTGCATTGCTTCACAACAAGTCTAGACATCCTTGTTGTAGTCTAAGTCTACACATCCTGCTAGGTCGGACTTCAAAGTCTGTACACTGCGCACCACTATACAAGTCCATACAATGGTTGTTGAACTGTGAAGTCTATACATTGTCTAATCATTCATCCTTGAAGTCTATACAACGTTGCCTTGTCTCTTCAAGTATATACAACGTTGCCTTGTTTCTTCAAGTCTATACAATGTGCACAGTTTCTTCATGTCTATACATTACATCATTGTCTTCAGCTCAAGTGTTCAAAGCCAAGTCTATACAACGCTAAGTCAATACATTGAACTGTTCTCCAAAGTCTGCACAATGGTCTTCACACCTGAAGTCTGTACATCCACAGTTAAACTTGAAGTCTGCACACTGGTCTTCAAATCCAAAGTCTGCACATTGGTCTTCGAATTCAATGTCTATACATTGGGCTTTTACATGAAGTCTATACATTGTTGTTTGCATTGTAAAGTCCATACATTGGTTGTTGTTCTTCAATGTCTATACACTGCCTTTAGGATTTAAAGTCTATACAGCCGTTGCCTCCTTTGTTGAAGTCAACACATTGGGCAAGTCTGTACGTTGCATTCACCTTCACAAGTCTATACAATGAAGTATATACACTGCAATGTACATACTTAAATCTTATGACTTCATTCTTGTTGTTGAAGGGAACAGGGTCGACGCTGGGAGCTTAAAGCGTCCACGCATCAGTTGACGAAGCCTTCACGATATCTTCCACTGCGTCAACGCCACAAGCAAGCAGCGTCGACGCAGCAGTTAAAGAAGCAGAGACCTTCACAGGCTATTCCACTACGTCAATGCCACAAATGAGCAGCGTCGACGCAGCAGCTAAAGAGACGAAGCTAATGGCTTACTGGAATGCCTCACTGCGTTAACGCCATTGATTGACAGCGTCGACGCAGCAAGTCAGAATGCTGTCATTGAGCACGTGAACTGAGAACTTTATACATCGGACTGAAGAGGCTAATGAAGGGCACGTGATCCGAGGTGCCTGGCTCGTGATCCAAGGATGGATGAGATACCAGGATGCTGCCACGTGGTCCGAATTTCTAGGGCAGGAAATGTGGAAGCCATACGCGCCCAGTGTGCCTGCTGCTGCTGCTATATATACAAGACTTCTTCCACAGAAGAAGATGATCGAAGAAGAAGCCTGGAGAGCAGAAAGCCCTTCGATCCAGAAAAAGAAAAGAAGAAGAAAAAGAGAAGAAGAAGAAAGAGAGTGAGAGCAGAAGAAGGAAAAGAGAGAGATAGTGCTCGTGAGAAGTGAGAAGAAAGAGAGAAGAAAGAGAAGCAGAAAGAAGAGGAAGAAAAGAAGATGAGAAGAGAGTCTATTGAAGATCAGTTTAGTCTGTTCGTGGATCAAATCCAGAATGACTATGCTCATTGAGAGCTACATCTCTTGTGTTTCATTTCCAGCTTTTGTTGCTGTGTTTTTTATGTTTCTGTATTTTTTCTTTTGTTTCTTTGGTTAGTCTTGTTCTTCTGATTCTCAGTAGTGAGGTCGGGTTCCTCCTGGTGGGTCAGGAGAAGGGAGATCTGATCTCCGGTTGCAAGTAGTTGGGAGCTATTTGTGGGTTCCCTCCGGTTTGGAGGAAGGGAGACTTGTCTCCGGTTCTGGGCTTGTGGGTAGCAAGTCCAGGGGTCCCTCCGGTCTGGAGGAAGAGAGACTTCGGTCTCTGGTTTCCAAGTGGCTGGGAGTCACTTGGGGTGTCCCTCTAGTTGGGAGGAAGAGGGGAGGCTGTTCCCCTGGTCAAGCTGTGTGGCAGCAACTGTTCGCAGACTGAGTCTGCTTGGTTCTAGCATTTGCTAGTGAAGCCTCACTCCGGTTGGGAGTGAGGGGTGGATGTAGGTCTGGAGGACCGAACCACCTTAAAATTATTTGTGCAGTGGTTTGCCTTGCGTTAGCTCCATATCTTCTACCTCCCATTCATAGGTTGTACATGCTTGGCGAGTTGCATTATCTAGAAAGTTATTTTTGAGCATTATATTCTGCTAAGTGTGTTTGGGTTGTTTAGCTCTGCCTTCGTTTCTGATTGATCAGGTGGATGCATTGTTGCAGTCCAACTGTTTGTCCATGTGTTGCCTTATCATTTCATCTTGGAAAGCTCATTAGTCTTTATTCCGCATATCTGAGCTTTAGTGTTTTAATTTGGGCTATATTTTCTAGAGGGATACATTCACCCCCCCTCTGTATCCGGGCCTAGCACCCTAACATAGACTTGGCGTCGCTAGTCGAGTAAAGCGAGATGATAGGAGATGTGTGTTGGCTTGTTCGTGAGGCGGCCACAAGAGACAAAGTGCCCTCGCTATTCTATTGGCCCCTTTCTCCTTTTTATACGGGGCCGACATGTATCTTTCATTCTTTCATTTTGGCCTTTCGACCTGTTTCCTTCCTCTATCGCAACATATGTCTTTCTCACCCTTGTGCTTGTGTAGTTCGACTCACTTTAGAGGAGACCCAGCACTTCAGGGAGTTGATAATAAAAGCTCAGAGGCCGACATACTTCAAAACTCCCGAGGTGGCCCCAACCACGATGCCACTGCCCCCTGGTGATTCGCGGAAGCAAAAAATGTCCCAAGTGAGGGAGGCTATCTGTAAGGCCAAGGTGGCGGTCACGCGGATGACGCGGGCTCGCCGGAGGCAGGCTGCGGGGAAGGAACCAATAGTTGTCCCTCCATCGGCAGTATCATTTGAAGAATTTGAGGCCTCTCATGTGCAGGGGCCTAGAACTGAAGGTATACCCCCCATTTTTCGTACTCTATTCTCCGTTCTGGCTGCATCGGTTGATTTCTTCATTGCAGTTGCCGCTGCTCCCGCTGCCACGGTTGGACAAGAAGTCATGACCGCTGTCGCAGGAGGAGAGATAGAAAGGGGCGTGCCCATAGCTCCCGTGGAGGGGGACTTTCCTTCTCCAACGCCCAGCCACGAGACGGAAGGTATATTGTGGTTCATTCATAGGACCTCGTGATCCATTATGTCTTCAGTCTGCTTGACTATTCCTCATTTGGATTTCAGTTGAGACACAACTGCCCTCGCTTCTTGCTGTCAGGATTACCAAAGAGGCTTTTGCTGGGAAGAAAGCTATTCTTGGGAGCGAGCCTATCCTTGAAATTCATTTGACTAGTGCTCCCGCCACAGAATCGGCCGAGCAAGCCTTCGTTGAGGGAGATGCTCCCCCCGTGGATCTTGAAGCTGGGGAAGCACCCCTTCCAGCGGAGGAGTATCGGGAACCGGTAGAGAGCTCATCTTCTTTAGAGCAGGTAGACTATGGTGGCAATTCCAATGGCGGGGAGTTCCCGCCTGTGGAGACAGAAACTGAAGATGCTGGGGATGAAAGTGATTACACGACCTTCAGTCCGCAGCGACTGGCATGGAGCGGTCTTGGGCCATCTGGTCCACTCGTGAGTGAGGGGGATGGGCCTATGGAGGCCATGATTTGTACTACTGCAAGCTTGAGCTTAGTACAGGTTGAGGTAGGGGATCCTCTACCGCTTTCACTTCACAGCTCTTCTCATTATTTTCTATATCAGATGCCTGACACATGTTGTATTCACGGTGCAAGCCGATGTGGTATTGCCAACTATAACTATGCAAATACCTCTCCCGACTTTGGGTGCGGGTCAATCGACATTCCCACCAGTCTTGCGGCCCATCGCTTTGCGATACCCCAAAGATTTCGATGCGACAGCTAGCTTGGAGATTTCAGGGGCACTTATGGGCACTGCTGACTCGACTGAAGCTGCAGAATCCCAGTCATCCATTACCAGCAGAGAACTGCTCCCGGGGGAGAAGAGTCTTCCCAAAATAGAAGCGGGAGAAATCGTTGAAGAGGAAGCTGGAGCTCCTAGGGCTTTAGCCCTTGTTACAGAATCGGCCCTGGTGGAGGCCAGTCAGGCTGGGCGCGAAGAACAAGCATCCTCCACTGTTGAGATTCGTAGTGCAGCTGCGCCGCAAGAGGCTGGCGGGGAGGTTGCTATTATCGAGACTTCCTCCACTATGCTCGCTGCGGGGGTCGGCTCCAGTGCGGGCGCCTTACAAGCTTTGACGTTGTCGTCTTCCGAACCGAGCGATGACATCTGGGCTGCCGTTGATAGTAGAGTAGATTTTCAGCTTCCCGACACATCACCACTTGGCCTACAGTCATCGAATGACCTGGTGTGGCAGTTCTTGGGAACCTTGCAACAAACTGTAACGGCCAGTAAGGATCTAACCTATGTGCAGCTGAGGGGCTTGGTAGAGCACCTTTCCCGTTTGATGCTTGCTTTTGGCTGCCCCATGGATGATTGGACGCCGCGGGTGGTCTTGTTGTTAAAGTATGTGAACAGGAAGGAATTCCTTGGCCGAGAAGCAGCTGACCAGCTGACGGCCCTGAAGCTTGAGCGGGTAGAGTGCCGGGCCACTCTTGCGTCCCTGAGAGAGGCAGCACAGTCAATGCGAACTATGGCTGACGTATCTTCACAGCGTCGGACTTCTTTAGTAGCCAGGATAGCTGAACTTCGTGCTGAACTTTCCAGGGCTGAGGCTGAGCTACAGGAAGCTGAACAGCAAGAAGTGCAGAGTGTAGAGGAAGCAGAATTGGCAGAAGGACGGGCCGCCTCACTTGAAGGGAAGCTTTCGCAGCTGGAGGCCGCTGAACTTTGATTACAAGAGTTAACCCATAACCCTTCTCTGGGAATTTTGGAGCTTGAGGACATCTTCCGACGCCCGTTGCAGTAGCCCCCCCCCCCTTTTGACTGGCTTGTCCCTTCTTTTCTCTTTTCTTCTTTTTTTTGGTGAACTTCTTATGTACCTCGTGGGATGCCCCGAGTAACATGTATTTTGCCATTTCAATGAAATGTTTTCATTTTCCGTTAAATCACGACCTCGTCTTCTTTCTTTCTTCTTAGCCGATTGTCTTAGCCCGGATATATGAGTTACTAGGGTAGGAGAGCGCTCACGCCTTCAGTGAAGCGGCGAGGGGTTTGCTCCACCGCAGCGTAACTACTCTCAGGGCCAAATTTGGCTAACAGAGGCAGAATGCTTGATGGCGAAGGCATAGCGGCCACTTGGATCAAAGGGTAAGGTCAGAATGCCCATTGGTAGGCTTCGCCAATGGTGATGAAGCTGCCGGGAGACCAAGAGTGTATTCATTCCTTAACCGGGGCAGAGAACTCGAGTGAGAGGTAGGTTTGCTAGTTTCCCCGAATAACGAAGAAAGTCAAAAATAGGTTTACTTATTGATGCGTACGGAAGATCCAAACCAATGGTTTGCTTGTTGATTTTGCCGATGGTGATGAAACATGGAGGTAGGGTTTATTCATCGACATGAGTTGAATGTCGAAGCAAAGGAGGCTTATTTATTAACAGGGACGAAAGGTCCAAGTTAAGGGGAATGTCGACTGATCTTACCAATGATGACAAGGGTCGAACACGGATTTGTTCATTGACATTGGTTAGATGCCGAAGCAAAGGAGGTTTAAATTTTAACGAGGACGAAAGGTCCAAGTTAAGGGAATGCTGACCGGTCTTGCCGATGATGACAAGGGTCAGGACTGGTTTGTTCATTGGCATTGGTTAAGTGTCGAAGCAAAAAGTATGTTCATTCATTAACGAGGACGAAAGGTCCAGGTTAAGGGAATGCTGACCGATCTTGCAGATGATGACAAGGGTCAGGACTGGCTTGTTCATCGACATTGGTTAAGTGTCGAAGCAAAAAAAGTATGTTCGTTCATTAACGAGGACAGAAGGTCCATGTTAAGGGAAAATTGACCGGTCTTGCCGATGATGACAAGGGTCAGTAACGGTTTGTTCATCGGTGGGACTTGGAAGGATATTCTACCTTGCCCCTGAGGAGAGTGTGTCATAATCATTGATCATTCATTTTCTTTTTTTTATATATCACATTACCCGTACAAGCGCCCTTTCGGGTTTTCGCTAGAACCCGTCCCCACTTGCTTTTGCCCACGCGCTCTCTCGGGTTTTCACGTGGCGGGGTACTCGATTTTGCCTGCGGCGCCCTTTCAGGTTTTCACCGCAGCTGGGTTATAGCCGTTTTTGCCCTTGCTTGGAACATCCGAGCAAGTCTGGCGAGGCCCCTCTATTTTTACCGTCCTTTTTTTTTGAACTTGATTCACGGCCCGAGGCCGGGATGGGTGAGGACTTGTTCGTCAGCAGTGGTTGACTGTCGAAGGTAGGAACGTTTGCTAACATGGATAAGAGGTCCGATTTAGTGGAATGCCGACCGATCTTGCCGATGATGACAAGGGTCAGGACTAGCTTATTCATCGACATTTGTTAGATGTCGAAGCAAAGAAAGTTTGTTCATTAATGAGGACGAAAGATCCAAGCTAAGGAAGAATTGACCGGTCTTGCCGATTATGACAAGGGTAAATAGTGGTTTGTTCATCGCCATTGGTTAAATGCCAAAGCAAAGAGGGTTTATTCATTAACGAGGATGGAAGGTCCAAGCTAAGGGAGAATTGACCGGTCTTGTTGATGATGACAAAGGTCAATAATAATTTTTTCTTCGACATTGGTTAAATGCCGAAGCAAAAATATATTCATTAACAAGGACGGAGGGTCCAAGTTAAGGGGAACATCGACCGATCTTGCCGATGATGACAAGGGTCGAACACGATTTGTTCATCGACATTGGTTGAATACCGATAGGCCAAGCATCCAATTTTTTGGAAGGATATTCTTATGTGTCAAGGGTCAAACACAGTTTGTTCATCGACATTAGTTAGATGCCGAAGCAAAAATATATTCATTAACAAGGACGAAAAGTCCAAGTTAAGGGGAACGTCAACCAATCCTGCCGATGATGACAAGGGTTGAACACGGTTTGTTCATCGACATTGATTAAATGTCGAAGCAAAAATATATTCATTAACAAGGACTGAAGGTCCAAGTTATAGGGAACGTCGACCTATCCTGCCGATGATGACAAGGGTCGAACCGGGTTTGTTCATCGACATTGGTTAAATGCTGAAGCAAAAATATATTCATTAACAAGGATAGAAGGTCCAAGTTAAGGGGAACGTCGATCGATCTTGCCGATGATGACAAGGGTCGTACACGGTTTGTTCATCAACATTGGTTAAATGCTGAAGCAGAAATATATTCATTAACA
This sequence comes from Amorphophallus konjac, assembly GCA_022559845.1. Lineage (NCBI taxonomy): Eukaryota > Viridiplantae > Streptophyta > Magnoliopsida > Alismatales > Araceae > Amorphophallus > Amorphophallus konjac. Next base: position 205,559,011 of record CM040125.1, on the reverse strand, counting down.
AGGATGGAAGGTCCAAGTTAAACCAAATAAATCATGATAATAATATCTCAATATATAATAAAAAAAATTCTTTCTCTCTCCTACATAGCTTGGCACGCCCGGTGGGACTGCGTGGTAAAGCTTTATATGTTTCCCATTAAGAGGGGAGAACTGAACTACTCCTTTGTGATCCACAAGAACGTAGGCACCCCTTCATATACTCGGCAGATAATATACGTCCCGACCCAGTTTTCAACCAACTTCCCCATGGGATTGGAGGCCATCACTTCTCTTCTTTTAACCATTACCAGGTCACCTTTCTTGAATTCTCGTCCCTTGACCAACATATCGAAGGCGCGGGCCATGCGAGCTTGGTAGAGTTGAATATTTTGTTGCGCTCGGAGACGCTTTCCTTCTAGCTCGGAGAGCTCTTCTAATCTTCTTTCTATATTGGTTTGTTCGCTACTAGCCAACCCATACTGAATGGTGACTCGAAGCGATGGGACTTCCAGTTTAATTGGCACTACCGCCTCTCACCCATATACAAGGGAGAATGGTGAGCAGCCAGTTGGGGTTTTATAGACTGTACGATAAGCCCAAAGTGCCTCGTACATCCTTTCCTCCCAATCCTTCTTGTTGGAATTAAGAGTCTTCGCCAACAAAGTGCACAGTGTTTTATTGAAGGCTTCTGCGTGCCCATTGGCTTGAGGGTTGTAGGGGGACGACGTTCTCCAATCAATCTTATACTTATCACCCAGTCGATAAACCTTTTGGTTTCTGAGGTGGCTGCCATTGTCAGAGATAATTCGGCTGGGGACTCCAAATCGGAATATTATATTCTGTTGGAAGAACCTGGCGACTAATTCTCCTGTCACTTCTCTTAGCGCTATTACTTCTGCCCATCTAGAGAAGTAATCTGTGGCGGCAAAGATGTATCTGCATCCTGATGACGATGTTGGGAAAGGTCCTACCACATCCGTGCCCCATTGAGCAAACGGCCAACTTGGTAGGGTGGGGTGTAGTGGCACCGGTGGTCTTATTGACACGTTGGCGTGCTGTTGGCATCTTTGGCAAGCCTTGGTGAACTTGCAGCAATCATTGAAGATGGAGGGCTAGTAATAGCCCAGTTCCTTTATTTCGATCTTCATTTTCGGACCGGCCTAATGTGCCCCAACTGACCCGACATGGACTCCTTGCATTACTTGCCGGGCTTCCACTAGAGACAAGCAACGGTGTAAAATCTTCTTTTGGGCATCCGTCATTATCCGGAACAAAGTTTCGTTCCTCATTTCATAAGAGTCCTTGACCCTCAGGAGCTTCATTCTTTGTTCTTTTTCTTTCGGGAGCTATTGATGCCGGAACCAACATAGAAGGTGTTCCCACCAGTTAGGCTGTTGGATTTCCTCTACAGCTGTCGCTTCATTTTCTTGTTCCTCTACCAGGACTTCGGTCACGCTGGGGACCTATCATCGGTTAATTACTGCTATATTCAGGCTTGTATCTAGCGGGACAGCCAAAGAGCTGGCCAATTTTGCGAGGGCGTCTGCCTGGGCATTTTGTCCTCGGTTGATGTGCTTGACTTTGATGAGATAGAATCTTGCCATCAAGCGGATCGCCAGCTGATGATAGGGGAGGAGTTCTTGATTCCGCACCTCAAACTCTCCTTCTAGCTGTTTTACCACTAGCATGGAGTCCCCGAATGCTTCAAGCATCTGAATCTCCATAGACATGGCCATTTGTAACCCAATAATTAGGGCTTCATATTCTGCTTCATTATTTGTGCAAGGTTTGTTTATTGAACATAATGTATATATGACTTCTCCTTCTGGAGATTTCAGGACTATGTCTACCCCTGCCCGGACTTAGGCCGATCCAGTTGCTGGGGTGTCCATTCTGGATGCGCCATCAAAGTACAATTGCCATAAGGAGGGTCGCACTTGGTCGGCTTCCAAGGTCTCATCGTCACGGAGTTCTGTCTCCAGTGGACAGTCTTCTGGTGTTGGATGCTCCGTGAAGAAGTCTGCAATGGCCTGACCCTTGACAGCTTTCTACAGTACATAGTGGATATCAAACTCCATAAGGATGACCACCCATTTGCCTAAGCAGCCCTTGAGTGCTGGTTGGGACAAGATATATTTCAACAGATCAACTTTGGATATCAACTTGATCTCGTGCGACAGCATATTATGCCGGAGCTTCTTGACGGCGAAGACCAATGCTAGGCAGACTTTTTCGATGAAGGTATATTTCTCCTCGGTTCTAACTAGCCTTCGACTGAGGTAGTAAAGGGCTTGTTCTTTCCCTTCTTCATTGTTCTGGGTGAGCATTGCCCCCAGTGAGTAGTGTGTGGCTGCTATATATAGAACCAACGGACGTCCTTTCACTGGTGCACCCAGCACTAGAGGGGTCTTCAAGTAGTCCTTTAGCTTGTCAAAGGCTATTTGGCACCCTTCATCCCAATAAAAGGGAATGTCCTTCATCATCAACTTATGAAAGGGGTGGCATCGTCCCGACAAGTGGGATATAAACCACCGGATGTATGCCAGGCGGCCTTGTAGAGATCTCAGCTCGGAGAGGTTCCTTGGTGGGGGCAGTTCCTGGATCACCTTGATCTTTACGGGGTCTATTTCAATCCCCCGGTATCTGACAATGAAGCCTAAGAATTTTTTGCTCGACACCCCGAACGCACATTTCATAGGGTTCATTTTCAGTTCATATTGCCTGAGCCTCTGAAACACAATTCTGAGGTCTTGCAGATGGTCTTCTTTTCTTATGGTCTTGATCACCAGGTCATCTATGTAGCATTCGACCTTGTAGTAGAGTAGTTCATCAAATATTCTGGTCATTGCCCGCTGATAAGTTGCACCAGCGTTCTTAAGTCCGAACGTCATCCTTTTATAGTGATCGATACCTCTGGGAGTTCGGAAGGTAGTATGGACCCGGTCATAGTCCGTGATCCATATCTGGTTGTAGCTGGAAGACCTGTCCATGAATGACAGTGTTTCGTGGCCGGTTATGGCATCAATCATGACTTCAGTGATCGTAACCGAAAAGTCATCCTTGGGACATGCTTTATTCAGATCCCGAAAATCAACACATATCTGGATCTGCCCATTCTTCTTTTTCACGGGCACAATATTAGCTAACCACGTGGTGTATTGGTTTTCTTCGACAAAACCCACATTAATGAGTTTGTCCACTTCCTTGCATATCTGAGTGATGAGCTCTGGCCTCGTGCGCCGTGACGACTGCTTCACCGGCTTGACCTCAGGGATTATAGCTAGCTCATGCTATGAGACTGCGGGGCTAAGTCCTAACATTTCTTTGTAGGTCTAGGTGAAACAATCCTGATATTCTTGTAGCAGATGGACATACAACTTTTGTTCTTCAGCAGACAACTGGGCACTGAGGAAGGTCGGCCTAGGGTCGGCCTCATCTCCCAGGATAACTTCTATCTATTCATGAGCTGTGGCTTGGCCTCCATCTTCTATTTCTGGGGGTGCAGGTTGAAGGTCGAAGAAATCTGGAATATCATCTTCAAGCTCGAGTACATTGCCCTCTTCATTCTGTTCCACATGGGCTTCATCAGTGATTTCTGAGTCAAGTAGTGGCGACTGTCTGAGCTGTTCTGTTGGCAAATCTGTAGTCGCTGTGTTTTTATGAGACGACCTAACAACCTCGGCCCTTGCATGTGTGTTTGCAGCCCTGAAGGACTAGTGGTTGTTTATCGCCGTGCTAGAGCAGCATCGCGGCTTCGCAACAGAAGACAAGAGTGCCCCGCCCCCCTAGATCGACATGTCTTCAGTGGAGGTACCTTTTTCTTTTCTAGCAGCATGCATCTTCTGATTAGTTTCAGCAACAATTTCCCCGATCGGCACGAGGGGGCGCCGACATCATTATCAGAGGAAGGCCACTGGAGGGAGACAGCCCATCTTCGGCTTCGCTACTGCCGGTCGTGTCGAATCTAGCTTAAAGAGCCACTTCTTCAGAGTATACTTGCTCCCAGCATCGGCAAGGCGTTATAGCCTCTGGTTCTGAGTCTCTAGGTTGAGCAGGCTCAGTATGTTCGACCTCCGTTGGGTACTCATCGAAGGTTGCCCCCAGTGAGCCGTCTTCGACAGGGTAGAAAGAGGAAATGGTATCCACCACGTATCACCCGCTATAGTAATATTCTTCAAGGGTGAAGCCTAACCCTGGATGTTGAGAGACGTGCCTTAGTTCTTTGTCCAGGCTTGCGGGATACCACAGCTTCTGGAATGCTTCTTTCTCTTTGTGGGGCTGGCCGGCAGGGATGTGCTATTTCTGGAACATCTTGGCCATTCGGCTTGTTGTAAACGTCAACCCCCGAACGAGGATTAACGGGCTCCCCATATCTTTAGGAAGATGGCAATCTGTGTCTTCCCGTGTGGGATGCTCCTTAGCTATGTAAAATAAACTGTTGGGGCCATCAGACTGCGTCACCTCCATGCTTTTGAAAGGTTTGACAGTGATATTATCGAGGCCGAGAATTGGCTTGGTAAGGCCTTCTGGGACCCTGATGTGGTCGTGCTGCTGATCTACCTTGGTTTCATCGACTTGAGGATAGGTGGCAGGAGGTGCTGCTCTGCCCACGTCCCCGGTGATGGCAATATGTGAAACCGTCTTGGGATCGATGTACCCAGGTGGCGGCGGTGGGAACTAGTCATCGTCGGACGTGCTTCTTGTTGCCATAATAGGGGTCATGGTTTCAAAGGTCTCTCGAGACCGTTCCGCATATAGAGGAGCATCCAGCAGGTGACACTTGAATACTTCGAACGGGTGGAGGTCGACAAATATCCTTCCCTCCTTCCCTTCCTGGGTGTATTTGAGGCACTAGTGTAGCGTGGAGGGCACCACCATGTTCTCATGTAGCCAGGGGCGGCCGTGCAACGCCTTGTACGAGGTGTGGGAGTCAATGACATGGAACCGCACCCTCGTAGTAAGATCCGCCAGAGTGAGTGTGAATTTCGCTACTCCCAGCGATACTTCACATTTTTGGTTGAGGCAAGCGATACGCATGTCTCTGACTTTATCGAGGCGCACGTTGAAGTGGCACCTCTGATATATTCTGTAGGGCAGGATGTTGACAGCTGCACCAGGATCTATCAGGATTCTGCTCAGCTCCCAACCATTCAGTTGTCCTCTCATGTACAACGGCCTGTTGTCGCTGGTAGTAGGGAGTAGCATGTCCTCCTGAGTGAAGGTCACATTGGCTTCTAGTAGTGCTTCAGCCAAACATGCTTCATATTGGGCAGGCGTCTACAAAGTAGTGATGATCGCCTGTCGGGTCTCTTCACTCAGGGAGAGGATTTCCAAAACAGTGAATCTCGCTGGGAGCTTTTTTAACAACTTGACTACCCGGCTTCCTACTCAGGCATTGGACAACTTCATTTCCTCTGCCCACCTGGGCTTGGGAGAGTTTTGAACCGTGGCCCCTGATAGGCCTGCTTCATCGGGCTCTGAGCCCGCACCCTTCTGTTAGGTGTCGTCTTCTTGTTGTCCCTCATTGGCTGCCGTTTGGCAAGCTTCATCTTCATCTGGAACTCCAGAAGGCTGTTGGAGCTGCGGGTGAGTATTCCCGACTGTGGGGTCGACACCCTGGCATGGCTGCTTTCCCATTGACATTCTCAGGAATTTCAGAAAGGAAGCAGCGGTAGTGCTACCCCCACTCTGACTGTATAAACTAGCAGGAGGAGGGACTTGGACTCCCCTAACCTTCGGAGGGGGTATCTTATAGGGTTGCTCCCCCCTGAAGATAATATTGTGGTTGGCGGCGGCTAATGCCCCCATCTTCGACCCGACCGTGTAGCGTGTGTAACGGTCACTACTTCAACCTGGCTTGCCCCGGCGGCTAGTGTAAAGCATATTTCCTCCTCATCTTCCTTACTGGGCAGGTTGAAAAGGGCAGACAGGGTATTGCAAGAGAGGACTATGTCCTTTGTGGCCTTGCTGGCTTTTCTTTTCTTTCTTCATTTCCTTTTCTTTTCTTTGGCCGGCACTTCCCCCAGAATAGGTTGCCGTCCTTGTCTGACGCTTTGTCAGCTTCCTACTCCTGCTTTAATGAGAGCTGTTCTAATTCCTGCCACGGGACATAATCCTGTACCAGTAAAGGTTCTAGTTTGGGCTGTACAAATTCATCTAGCCCGTTTATATAGTCTTGCAGCCGTCGGGCCTCCGGACTAATTTCCTTGACCGTCGGCAATGGAGTCTATCTTCTCCGGTTATGTGTAGGTATCCTAATGACCGTAGGTGGATTGGTCCACATAGGTGCTGCCTCTGGCAGAGTGGGTCGTGGTGTGATGCCACGGATATGCACTCCCACTTTCGGGCGAGATGTGCCTTTCTTCTTGCTCTTTGTAGGGACTTGCTGCCATCCCTCTTGTTCTTTTATTGGTGTAAGGAAGTAAGCCTCATAAGCATGTTGAGTGCTGGCTTCCGTGATCTCTTCAGGCAACGCCTGATACAGAGAGACCATGTTGACCGCGGCTCTTCTTAGAGGTGCTTCATGAGGTTGTGGAGGGTCAACCTTGTACTCCCCCAAGTCTATTACTTCTTTCTTGACCATGCCTTCAATGATGTCCTTGAAAACATAGCAATCTTCAATCGGGTGCCCCAGCATCTGGTGATAGAGACAGAACCTTGGGTTGTCTTTTCTTTTTAGGTCTTCCGGCCTTTTCGGTTCGGGCAGGGTAACCTTATTATATTGGGTCACCCAGTCGAACATGACTTTGGTCTTTTCTTGTGGGAAGGAGTAGGCCTTCTTCATTTTATCTCGGAGTGAGAGACCTTCTCGGTCATCTTCGGCTTTAGCCGGTTGAGGGGCAACCGCCTTCTTGCCTTTGTCTTTTTGTTGTTCAAATGACTTAATGTCAAGAGTGTTTCCTTCTTTAGGTGTTGAAGGCCGCTCTGCTATTTTTGCCTTCTGTGTACGGGCAGCAGTTGATGTAGGGGCAGGTCTTGCCAGGAAGACTTCCACCTCAGCCACGACATTGTTCAGACTGTCGATTGATCGGATTTCCTTTCCAATCAACTTTTCCAGTACCTCTCTCCTGAGGTTCTGTTTGTAGATTTGTACGGCGTCCTCTTGGTGCTGGGGCCGCTTGCATCTCATTCCGAGGCTCCGCCACCTCTTAATGTATTCAAGGGCTGTTTCATCGGCCCTTTGTCTTGTTGAGTAGTGCTCGGCCATTGTGACCTCCCTCACAGTGACATGGAATCTTTCTATGAATTTCATCTGCATATCCGGCCAGTCACTGATTGATCCAACCGGGAGGCTGGAATACCATTCAAATGCGAGCCCTGTTAGTGAGGACCCGAAAAACTTCAACAAATATGACTCATCAGTGGCTAGATCGCCTATGATGGTCATATAGTAAGCGACATGTTCCTTCGGGGATCCCTTCTCGTTGAACTTGTCGAACTTAGGTGGCTTGTTGACCCCAGGAGGGACTCCCTTAGTAGCATGATGTGGTGCGTATGGGACCCGGTATTCATCAAATGCGACTCCCTCCTTGGGTCAACAAGCCACCTAAGTTCGACAAGCTATGTGGGAGAGAGAAAGAAATTTTTTTATTATATATTGAGATATTATTATCATGATTTATTTGGTTTATTTATTAGAGATTTATTTACGTAGTGCGTGCCAATCACTAGGTGATGAGTTTATTATGCGCTCAATCTGACCCAAGTTGGGTGAAAGTGAGATGCGTGTCGGGACCAAAAGTCCGCCATACCACTAAGGCTATGGCGTTAATTACATCCTCCAATAAGAAGGAAAACCTATGATTAATTGCCGAGATAACGAGCCGTTTGAGGCTGAAATAGAATGCAAGAGAATGCATGCGATGATGAAGCATCTAAGGCCGCATGGAATGTTTCATTGATCGTTCATGCAGGGCAGACATAGTTCTTTAAGTTCAAGCCTTCGGTATGGGGCGGAGGACGTAGGTCCGAAGACCACCATCGCGTATAGCCAAGACTTCCGGTCGGGTGTGACCCGGCCTTCCGTCGATGCCATTTGATATACCGAGGTCTCATTCAGGCAAGCATGCACCAAAAAGGCACATAAGAATGCATATCTGTATTTAACGCATGAACTAGCAAATGCATGATGACAGATGATTTCAACTTGAAGAGTTTCTTTTTATTTGATTCATGGTTGATTACGTTGACTGACGCCAGCCGTGGAAGGCAACGTTTGGCTCGAGAATGAGAGAGGTATTAAAACAGCGCGACAGATGCATTTTTATTCAAAACCGGCATGGGGTAGCGTAGGTAAAAGGGTTATACGGCACGAGGTAGCGTAGGAGTAGGGGTTAAAATGGCGTGGTGGGAAAAAGGCCTTAACCGGCGCGCCCCGCCCAGGGTGCGCCGGGTTAGGCCGCGCCAGATGATGGCCGTTTAAAAATCTATGAGAATGAGTGTAGGGTTAATCTGGCGTGGGGGGGGTACCACGCCGTATTAGGGTGCGCCGGATTAGGGCCACACCAGGTTAACTAATTTTTGCTGATTTTTGGATATTGGTTTTTGTTTATTTGAACCATAAACATGGATTAAGTTGATTAATGAGTGAATTGGGGTCCAGGATGCCCTTGAGATAGGGTTGAGACTCGTGCGAGGTTCATACTCGAGCACAGAAGTTCACTAGTTCAAAATCGTGTCTTATTAAGCCCAAACTGTGAGGGCGATTAGTTAACCAGTCTGGAGAAATTTTGGCAGCACCTCCTCCTCTCCAGAGGAGGGCGGGGGGAAACCGGAGGCATACCCACATGATGGAGTAAGCTCCTTAATACCGGGTGGCACAACGGCGGCCGACAGACCCGAATGGATGGAAGACCCCGAGGGCTAGCCTACGAGGGGCACCAATATTCCATGGGCCAAAGCATAATTAAAAAAGGGACGACCATTGAGGGAGGAAATCCCGAGGGCCAGCCTACGAGGGGCACACAACCCATGGTCACCACAGTATCCTTGGGGATAGTGGATTTGATGTTAGGCTGAAGCCATGTTGATATTCACCCGACGGCTCATGAAGATGCATGCCATGAAGAGACATGATCCTATGATCCACTGGCAATTCAAAGGTATCCATGGGGAATGTCCCCTCTCCCCGGCCACCAGACTTTTCTACAGGAACGGTCACACATAATGCATATGCAGAACGCACTCAGCTAATAAACTGACTATGATCAGTTACGTCTGTAGATGTATATAGGGGTCAGCTGGTTAGCAGGTTAGCAAAGGTATTAGTGAGTTTGCATTCAGAAAATGATGATGCCAGAAAACCATGCGTTCAACCTATAGGGGCGGCCTTATCCCCCTCGATTCATTATTAGGAGCGGAGGTGCGACAAGAGACCGACCCTAGGGTCAACCAGGAACGTGCACATATATACACCTCTGGCGATGAAAACCCTCGATATAGTGATGGAAACATGATACAAGCATTCCATTGGAACAAAACCCCAGGGAGAGGGGTGATTGTTGTAGCCCTTTTTGGGATGACCCAGGGTGTATTCAACACCGGCGAAGAAGAAATCCACGCGATGATGGCATATTCAACACCAGGGAGGATGAAATCCGCACGATGATATACGGGATGTTAGAAATTGAATACAACCTAAGGAAGAGACGGGGGGCGACAAAGGGCGCAGGGAGATGTTATTTCATTCAGCATCGAACATTGCTATTAAGAAGGGGCCATTACAGCATACATTCACCACGGCATGGCGTGGTCGGCCGGAGGCCGATCAAGCTTACACAAACGGGTATAAACCCAACTCTAGAGGAAAGAAAAAAAATAGCTGAGGAATGAAGAAGAAGATGGGCTCATGTCATCGCCCCTTTGACCATATTCATTCACAGAGAGAATGCCAGGGGAAAACAAGAAAGGGGGGGATACAGGGAAATCGTCGGAACCCACCTAAGCTTTTCACCACCGAAAATAGGGTATCGGAAAAGGGCCTTCCTCTCCGACCTCGAGCTTCTTCGGGCAGACGGACGGAGCAAGGGTGGCTCTCTGGCTCACTCTCAGAAGACTTGCTTCTTTTCCAAGCCCCTTCCTCTTTCCCGATTTTCTTCTATCTATTCGATTCCACTCTCCTCTCCCATTTTGATCATCGATTGGCTCATATATAGCACGCCCAATGCGTGATTCCTCCCGGGCGTGAGGTGAGCGCGCCGTAGAAGGCCCAAGTCACTTTTGCGCGCCGGGAAGAGCACGCCGAAAAGGGTGGCTTGCTGGATTTCCCCGTTTCCCCCCTTTCCTATTTTCCCCTGGCATTGTCTCTGTGAATGAATATGGTCGAATGGGCGATGACATGAGCCCATCTTCTTCTTCATTCCTCAACTTTTTTTTTCTTTCCTCTAGAGTTGGGTTTATACCCGTTTGTGTAAGCTTGACCGACCTCCGGCCGACTGCGCCATGCCGTATTGAATGTATGTTGTAATGGCCCCTTCTTACTAGCAATGTTCGATGCTGAATGAAATAACATCTCCCTGCGCCCTTTGTTGCCCCCCTTCTCTTCCTTAGGTTGTATTCAATTTCTAACATCTCGTATATCATCGTGCGGATTTCTTCCTCGCTGGTGTTAAATATGCCATCATCACGCGGATTTCTTCTTCGCCAGTGTTGAATACGCCCTGGGTCATCCCAAAAAGGGCTACAACAATTACCCCTCTCCCTGGGGTTTCATTCCAATGGAATGCTTGTATCATGTTTCCATCACTATATCGAGGGTTTTCATCACCAGAGGTGTATATATGTGCGCCTTCCTGGTTCTCCCTGGGGTCGGTCTCTTGTCGCACCTCCGTTCCTAATAATGAATCGAGGGGGATAAGGCCGCCCCTATAGGTTGAAAGCATGGTTTTTTGGCATCATCATTTTCCGAATGCTAACTCACTAATACCTTTGCTAACCTGCTAACCAACTAACCCCTATATACATTTATAGACGTAACTGAACGTAGTCGGTTTATTAGCTGAGTGCGTTCTGCATATTCATTGTGTGTGACCGTTCCTCTCGAGAAGTCTAGTGGCTGGGGAGAGGGGACATTCCCCATGGATACCTCTGAATCGCCAGTGGATCATAGGATCATGTCTCTTCATGGCATGCATCTTCATGAGCCGTCGGGCGAATATCAATAGGGCTTCAGCCTAACATCAAATCCACTATCTCCAAGGATGCTTTGGTGACCATGGGTTATGTGCCCCTCGTAGGCTGGCCCTCGGGGTTTCCTCCCTCAATGGTCGTCCCTTTTTTAATCACGCTTTGGCCCATGTAATATTGGTGCCCCTCGTAGGCTAGCCCTCGGGGTCTTCCATCCATTCGGGTCTGTCGGCCACCGTTATGTCATCCGGTATTAAAGAGCTTACTCCATCATTGGGATACGCCTCCGCTTCCCCCCCATAATCCTCTGGAGAGGGGGAGGTGTTGCCAAAATTTCTCCATACTGGTTAACTAATTGCCCTTGCAGTTTGGGCTTAATAAGACATAATTTTGAACTAATGAGCTTCTGTGCTCGAGTATGAACCTCGCACGAGTCTCAACCCTATCCCAAGGGCATCCTGGACCTCAATTCACTCATTAATCAACTTAACCCATGTTCATGGTTCAAATAAACTAAAAAAATATCCAAAAATCAGTAAAAATTAGTTAACCCTACGCGGCCCTAATACGGCGTGGTACCCGCCCGCGCCGGATTAACCCTACACTCATTCTCATGGATTTTTAAATGGTCATCATCCGACGCGGCCAAACCTGGCGTGCCCTGGGTGGGGCGCGCCGGTTAAGGCCTTTTTCCTACCACGCCGTTTTAACCCCTACTCTTATGCTACCTCGCGTCGAATAACCCTTTTACCTACGCTACCCCTTGTCGGTTTTGAATAAAAGTGCGTCTGTCGCGCCATTTTAATTCCTCACTCATTCCCGAGCCAACCCTCGCCTTCCACGGCTGGCGTCAGTCAACGTAATCAACCATGAATCAAATAAAAAGAAACTCTTCAGGTTGAAATAATCTGTCATCATGCATTTGCTAGTTCATGCATTAAATACAGATATGCATTCTTATGTGCCTTGTTAGTGCATGCTTGCCTGAATGAGACCTCGGTATATCAAATGGCATCGACGGAAGGTCGGGTCACGTCCGACCGGAAGTCTTGGCTATGCGCTATGGTGGTCTTCGGACCTACGTCCTCCGCCCCCTGCCGAAGGCTCGAACTTAATGAACTATGTCTGCCCTGCATGATTAAGAAAATGATCAATGAATCATTCCATGCGGCCTTAGAGGCTTCATCATCGCATGCATTCTCTTGCATTCACTTGCATTCTATTTCAGCCTCGAACGGCTCGCTATCTCGGCAATTAATCATAAGGTTTCCTTCTTATTGTAGGATGTAATTAATGCCATAGCCTTAATGGTTTGGCGGACTTTCGGTCCCGACACGCATCTCACTTTCGCCCGCCCTGGGTCATATTGAGCGCATAATAAACTCGTCACCTAGTGACTGGCATGCCCTACGCAAATAACCTCTAATAAATAAACTAAATAAATCATGATAATAATATCTCAATATTACATAATAAAAAAAATCTCTTTCTTTCTCCCACATAGCTTGGCACGCCCGGTGGGACCGAGTTCTCCTCTCAAAGGAGTCCTAATTGTTTGCTTATTCTGTTTTGCAGGGAAAGTGACGATGGCTGCTGGGCTCACTGTGCTAGCCTTTGGCCCCGAGATTGTGGCCAACCATGCTGCTGACGGGTGTAGATGCCGAATTTCAGACATCCCGCAGATCTCCAATGGACCTTTGTGCGAATGACGCTTAGTTGTGGTACTTGTTTTACCAGTGTTTGAGTTTTTAAAGCCCAGCCCGTAGCCTTTTAGCTATTGGGCCTCGTCCACTTAGGGGCCCAAGGAGCATGGTCTGGGAGGCCAAAGCCCTGGCCACCCCCAGTCCTAGGCGACCAGGGCGATGGCCGCCCTCCCCAGGTGGGTGGCCAGCCTCCTTGCCGCCTTTCCCTCTGAAGGTGGCCAAAGGTTTGGCCACCTTCCTCTGTTTACCCGGTCAGAGGATGTGGCCCAGCTTGTGGGCACGTTCTTTCCCCCGTTCTACATGATCTTTCCCGACGATTTGAAACTCTGGGCTCGATGGACAAAACTACTGCTCTCGAATGTGGAGAGGGGGGCAGAGGCCATTCTCGGGGGTAAGAATCAAGGTGGAAGCGATTTGGAGAGGATCGAAGGTGCGGAGCTTCGGCGGAGGTGTCTTGCAGAACTTCCTTCTGGAGGATGAGCAGAATCGGTCGCCTTCATCCTGCTTCCCATAGTCCTGGTTTGAACTCCACAACTCCTACTCCCTGCTTGCATCACGGCTTCCAGGTAAGTTCGTAGCATTGCATGTAGTGTCCCTTAGCCCCTAAACTTAAGAGGTTTCTTCCCAAAAATAAAGGGAAGGTGGGTGGTCGAAAGTCTCGACCATCCCTCCTTCCCACCACCCCCAAGTAAAATTGCCACCATCATTCCCGTTTTCGTTCATTCCATTAGAGTAGATATTACACTCATTTCTTTACTAATGGCTTGTTATTTTCTTTTCTTTTGAGCTACGTTGCTAGACTTCAGCACAAGGGACAAGCAGGGCTCCTTGCCCTTGGCCGGCCGAGGATGAGGAAGAGGAAACCCATCATCCCCCCATCTTGATTATCTCCCCGCGATCATCATCCCTGTGAGGTTCAGGTAAACACCTCCCTCGAGCCCGGGTCACATGAATAGTCTGGTCGTAACCGTGCTTGACTTTATCATATGAAACCCCTCCGATTCAAAAACCAAATCACAGCTTTCCACAGCAGGGGCATCTAACGTCATAATGCTCGGGGTATGGTCCGAAATTGCCCGAAAGGAGAAAGTCGAGTAGGTCTTTGACTAGCTCACCGGGTTAACCGCTTTGCCAGGTCCTCTCAGGAGGTTGACCCCCTTACATTCTTCCTTCTCCCCTCAAAAGATGAAAGCTTGATGGAGGTCCTAAAGGGTGAACCCTATCTAGGTTGCAACCTCATTTAACAAAATACATATATGGTTGTCCACTTCAAAAAATAGAAGCCATTCCTGCGAAGGGGTCTCTGTGTTTCTGGCTGGTCAAGACTCCTATTTACCCCCTTAACGCTTTCTCACATTACCTCGGGCTTAGGTCAATGCAAGCGCGTCTGACGGGATCGTCAAGCAACTTGGACAACTATCAAATTATATTTGCTATTTTAAGTGTTTTGGGCCATATTAGTGGGCCTAGATGTGTGTTTTCTTTCGTAGTGGACATCAAATATCCACATCCTGTGATAGTCTTTTTTTAAGTGTCTTTTAGCCTTCCTACTAGAGATATAATGAGTCTTAGGTGTTAGGTGTTAGTTGATGTTTAATGAGTGTCTTTTGATTTTCTTTGTGGAGTCTATAAAGGTGACATGTAACCTCTCTTTAAGAGACAATGAAGTGATTAGAATTTTTGGAAACAATATCCCAAGTGAGGTGAGAAGCCTTCCTTGTGTTCTCTTCTCCAAGAAGGAGATGGGGTGAGATGCCCCTCCCCGTGGGTGAGAAGCCCAAGTTACCCGACCGTGAGATGCGGCCCCAACCCCTCCCTCTCCCACTGCTACAGTTTCACCATCTTCCCGTTCGACCTTCCCTGCTCCACTGCGGACCCCTTCCTAGCCATGCAAGTCCAGTTATCTCTCCACTGCTCCCTTCATCCACCTCACCTACAAACATGAGTCATGCCTCCTCACCCCCCCCAGCCGCCTTCCTCTCCTCTCCCTCTTCCACCCCACCTGCAACATGAATAGGGCCTCTGGCCCCGCCTTCTACGCCACCCACCCTCCAAGCACCATGCAGAACACCAGGCATCAGCCCGCCCCTCGCCAGCACGCAGGCATCATCTCAGGCACCCAGCTCACCACCACCCTACACCCTACGCCTTGCACCCCTGCTCGCCACTGCCGAACCGCACCCAACTCGACAGCAGCAAGGAGGAGCTCGCACCGTCGAACGCCACTACATCCAACCATGAAACTTCCCTACACGGGAGCATGCTGGCGACGTCGACAGCAGCTTCGAGCGTCGACGGACCACGGTCCCCCTCCGAACATGGCGAACACTCCGCATCCGGACATGGCGAGCATGGCAACCGGCCATGCAGCGGCATCCGAGCACGGCGCCGATGAGCGAAGGGTCCTGCCTCACCGGAGCTGCACCGCTGCCAACCCCCTCCATTCCCTCCAAGCACGGCGAGCACGTCCTCCCCCCCCCCCCTTCGGTTGGGTGTGATGCCCAGATCTTCCCCTCCCTTCCCTCTTACGTCCCCATCTCTCCTTCTCTCTAACTCTCACGCCCCCTCTCCCTCTATCATTCTCTCTTCCCACACACGTAGCCGCCCTCCACCGGCCAAACTCCCACCTTCTCATCTTCATGCACCGCAGGTGCTTCTTCCCCCCCCCCCCCCCCCCCGCACTACTACGCCCTCCATCTCCCTGCAGAACCTTTACAGACTCCACAGTCCAAGCATCCCCACAGTCCAAGCACTCAGAAAAATAGAGCACCGCCCTGTACCCTTCCATTCCCCTCCATAACTATCTTTAGTTGACCTTAATCTAATACCACCCTCCCTCACCCTCTCTTCCCTTCATTCCTATATCAAAACGCCCTCAAGCTTCTCCCCTAATAGCTCATTGAGAGAGCCTCCCAAAAACAGAGCCCCGTTTTCTCCATCTGTCCCATCACTATTGGCCACAAAAGAAAAGAATTTCTGAAGCATGCCCCACCCATGTTGAAGAAATGAAATAAACAAAGGAATCCCTGAAGTTAATTGTCATTCATTTAGAAATGGTACTTCACTTGCATAACAGCCACAAGATGTCCCACAAATAGCAGTAGTTAGTTTGAGTTCTGAATCCATTCCTGATGACTCTCATCTTAGATTTCTCAGTGCACTAAAAAATGAGGGATCCAAGAGTGTGCCCATCAATTGTTCTCTTGGGGAGCCTTCAGGTCTTTCCACCTCTTGTTGGGACGGTGCGATGGATACAGAGGGGGGGTGAATGTATCCCTCTACAAAATTGCCCCACTTAAAAACAATAAGCCTGTAGCTAGACACAGTTGCGGAATAAAAACTATTGAGCTCTTCAAAAAGAAATTCAAAGAAACATTTGATCAATCAATTGAACTGCTAACAATACTGGAGGTACCTGATCAAGTCTAATGCCGAAGACAGAACTATGCAAACCAGACTCACTTAGCAAAACATATATGCTCAAGGTCACTTCAGATAGAAACAAGAATGCTCAGACAACCTGTGAAAGAGGTAGAAGATAAGGGGCAAACACACAAGACAAACAATGGCACAGAAGATTTTTTAGGTGGTTCGGTCCATAGACCTACGTCCACCCCTCACTCCAAACCGGAGTGAGGCTTCCACTAGCACGAGCTAGAACCGCAGACTCAGTCTGCAAACAAGTGCTGCCAAACAGCTTGATCAGGGGAACAACCTCCCCTCTTCCTCCAGACCGGAGGGTAACCACTAGTGACTGCTCGTCACTAGCAACCAGAGACCGAAGTCTCTCTTCCTCCACCCAAGAGGGAACCCACAAGCGACACCAGTCACTTGCAACCGGAGACACCAAGTCTCCCTTCCTCTAAAACCCAGAGGGAACCTACAAGTGACGCCCAGTCACTTGCAAACCAGAGGTCACGGACCTCTCTTCCTCCACACTAGAGGGAAACACTAGTGACACACATTCACTAGCAAACCGGAGAACAAATCTCCCTTCTCCTGAGACCACAGGAGGAACCCGACCTCAAACCAGAGAATCAGAAGAACAACAAGCCAAGGAAGTGTAAAAGAAAAGAAAATAGAAAACAAAAATACAGCAATCAGAAAGCTGGAAATGAAATCCACAAAGTGTAGCTCTCGCAGGAGCAAATCTGGTTTGGATCTGATCCAATTGCTAGACTGATAAGTGTTCTGATGAAGCTTCAGTCTCTCTTCTTCCTCACGAGCTCTCTCCCTTCTCTTTCTTTCTTCCTCTTCTTTCTTCTTCTCTCTGCTTCTCTTTCTCTTTCTCTCGTTCTTTTTCTTCTTCTGCTTTCAACCTCTCTGCTACTCTCTCCTTATTCTTCTTCTGCTTTTTCTGCTCTCTGCCTCTCTGCTTCGATCACTTTCCTTCTCTTCTCCAGATAGAGGAGTCTTCAATTTATAGCAGCAGCAACTAGGGCGTATTCAGGGCTTGTGCCCTCTTTGACAGAGATAACCTCGGATCACGTGCCAAGTGCCAACCTCAGATCACGTGCCCACTCATAAGCTTGAATCAACCTAAAAGAAGAGAAAAATAGATGCATCGAGTTAGTTCAAGCTTTGAACCAAAGGACGATGTACAGACTTGTTTTGAACAATGCACAAATGCATATAGGAAAGTCTACACAATGAATAATGGATGCTCGGACATGCAGTCAACCTCTGTACAGACTTTAAATGCATACATGCGACAGCAATGTACAAAGTGCTGGTTTTTAATACAGAATGCACTTAAACAAAGTATGCACAGTGAGGATGTATAGACTTTGATTTATGCATGCACAGACTTGTATGAAGAACAGGCTGTACAGACTTCAGACTCAGCTGCGAACTGTGCTAAAGAATGTATAGACTTGAAAAATGATGCACACGATGTACAGACTTGCTTTGAAGGATTTCACAGCCATTGATGAATGTACAGACTTTGAACGTGTGTAATGCAGACACAAAGAGTGTATAGACTTGAATGCTTGTGATGCAGACAACAAGTGTACATACTTGAAAGTCATGAGACGCAGACACCGAGTGTACAGACTCTTGATGAATGCATGTAATGCACTAAGCGATGTATAGACTTTGAACTGATGCAATATGCAAACGTTGTACAGACTTGCTGATGTGTAATGCAGTGTGCACAAGGTGAAGTATGCACAATAAAAATGTATGCACTGACATGCCGTTAACAATTGTATTGACTTCGTGTGCATGCGACAGCAATGTACAAACTTGTTGATTTGTTATGCAGAATGCACTTAAACAAAGTATGCACAAACACAACAGCAGGTAATGTGTAGACTCTGCGTGCAGCAATGTGCAGACTTGCGAGTGTTTGGACTTAGTGAGCATGCAGCAGCCAATGTATAGACTTGCTGGTGTATGGACTTGGTGAGCATGCAGTGTATAGACTTGGCCGATGTAATGTTCAAACGTTGCATTGATACGCCACAAAAGGATGTACAGACTTTAGAAGTGATGCATGAATAGGCGACGATGTGTAGACTTGGCCAATGTACAGACTTGAAGAAATACATGCAGCGATGTACAGACTTGACCGATGCAAACTATGCAGAACTCTGTATAGACTTTAAGTGATGCATGCAGCGATGTATAGACTTGTCCGATGCATTCTAGGCAAACGCTGTACAGACTTGAATGCTCCATGCACAAAGACGCTGAGTGAGATGATGTATATGTATAGACTTGAGAATGCATGGACTATGCACATAGACGCTAAGAGAGACGATGTATAGACTTGACAATGCATGGACTATGAGTGAATGTGGCGTGCAGCAGGACAGTGTATAGACTTGTGTGTGCGTCATGCTACAATGCAATGTATGGACTTTGTGTGTGCGTGCATGGACTTAACCTATGCACCAACATTTCTGTATAAAAATTAACATATGCACAGATCTGAGAGTAGGCAGAACATTACCTGATCTGACTGTGCATTGACCTTACCTGTCAATGATTTGACTTGAATTGACTTCATGACCTGTGAGTCATTCTTAAACCTGTTCAGATAGTTTCTCATAATATATCAAGATTATATCATCAAGGATGTACATGTAAACATAATGAGACATAATATTTGTCATCATCAAAACCCCAGAACCACAGGGGACACAACACCTCTCAGGTTGGTCCATCTGGAGTCTCCTGTGGGACTTAGGAAATGTCCTCAATGAGCAAGAAAAAAGCAAGGCAAACGTGAATGCATGGAACTCAAGCAATCACGAAGCGATGGGGTTGCCTTCCACTAAATCTCCAGTAGATAAAGCTCTTATCTAAGACCCGAACCTCATGAGGTTATGCTACCATGAGAAGGGAATTAGTATGGAGAGCATGTTATTGTTTGCCAATCTTTATGTTGGAAAAACAAAAAAATGAATAGAAGAGAAAATATCGAACTCGGAGGTTCGTATCAAAATGAAAAGAAGGGAAAATATCGAACTCGGAGGTACGTATCACATCAAATGGTATCAGAGCTTAGGGAACCGAGCTGTTCCATCAGATCGGGATCCTGAGCTACGAGGTTCGAGGTCGAACCTCCTCCAAGCGGAGGGGTTTGACGGGATCGTCAAGCAACTTGGACAACTATCAAATTATATTTGCTATTTTAAGTGTTTTGGGCCATATTAGTGGGCCTAGATGTGTGTTTTCTTTCGTAGTGGACATAAAATATCCACATCATGTGATAGTCTTTTTTTAAGTGTCATTTGGTCTTCCTACTAGAGATATAATGAGTCTTAGGTGTTAGGTGTTAGTTGAAGCTTAATGAGTGTCTTTTGATTTTCTTTGTTGAGTCTATAAAGGTGACATGTAACCTCTCTTTAAGAGACAATGAAGTGATTAGAATTTTTGGAAATAATATCCCAAGTGAGGTGAGAAGCCTTCCTTGTGTTCTCTTCTCTGAGAAGGAGATGGGGTGAGATGCCCCTCCCCGTGGGTGAGAAGCCCAAGTTACCCGGCCGTGAGATGCGGCCCCAACCCCTCCCTCTCCCACTGCTACAGTTTCACCATCTTCCCGTTCGACCTTCCCTGCTCCACCGCGGACCCCTTCCTAGCCAAGCAAGTCCAGTTGTCTCTCCACTGCTCCCTTCATCCACCTCACCTACAAACATGAGTCATGCCTCCTTACCCCCCCCCATCCGCCTTCCTCTCCACTCCCTCTTCCACCCCACCTGCAACATGAATAGGGCCTCTGGCCCCACCTTCTACGCCACCCACCCTCCAAGCACCATGCAGAACACCAGGCATCATCCCGCCCCTCGCCAGCACGTAGCCATCGTCTCAGGCACCCAGCTCACCACCACCCTACACCCTACGCCTTGCACCCCTGCTCGCCACCGCCGAACCGCACCCAACTCGACAGCAGCAAGGAGGAGCTCGCACCGTCGAACGCCACTACATCCAACCATGAAACTTCCCTACACGGAAGCATGCTGGCAACGTCGGCAGTAGCTTCTAGCGTCGACGGACCATGGTCCCCCTCTGAACATGGCGACCACTCCGCGTCCGGACATGGCAAGCATGGCAACCGGCCATGCAGCGGCATCCGAGCACGGCGCCGACGAACGAAGGGTCCTGCCTCACCGGAGCTCCACCGCTACCAACCCCCTCCATTCCCTCCAATCACGGCGAGCACGTCCTTCCCCCCCCTTCGGCTGGGTGCGATGCCCAGATCTTCCCCTCCCTTCCCTCTTACGTCCCCATCTCTCCTTCTCTCTAACTCTCACTAACTCTCATGCCCCCTCTCCCTCTGTCATTCTCCCTTCCAACACACGTAGCCGCCCTCCACCTGCCAAACTCTCGCCTTCTCATCTTCATGCACTGCAGGTGCCTCTTGCCCCCCCCCCCCTACTACGCCCTCCATCTCCCTGCAGAACCTTTACAGACTCCACAGTCCAAGCACCCCACAGTCCAAGCACTCAGAAAAATAGAGCACCGCCCCGTACCCTTCCATTCCCCTCCATAACTATCTTTAGTTGACCTTAATCTAATACACCCCTCCCTCACCCTCTCTTCCCCTCATTTCTATATCAAAACGCCCTCAAGCTTCTCCCTTGATAGCTCATTGAGAGAGCCTCCCAAAAACAGAGCCCCGTTTTCTCCATCTGTCCCATCACTATTGGCCACAAAAGAAAAGAATTTCTAAAGCATGCCCCACCCATGTTGAAGAAATGAAATCAACAAAGGAATCCCTGAGGTTAATTGTCATTCATTTAGAAATGGTACTTCACTTGTATAACAGCCGCAAGATGTCCCACAAATAGCAGTAGTTAGTTTGAGTTCTGAATCCATTCTTGATTACTCTCATCTTAGATTTCTCAGTGCACTAAAAAATGAGGGATCCAAGAGTGTGCCCATCAATTGTTCTCTTGGAGAGCCTTCAGGTCTTTCCACCTCTCAAGTTGGTCCATATGGAGTCTCTTGTGGGACTCAGGAAATGTCCTCAAAGAGCAAGAAAAAAACAAGGCAAACGTGAATGCGTGGAACTCAAGCAACCACGAAGCGATGGGGTTGCCTTCCACTAAATCTCCAGTAGATAAAGCTCTTATCTAAGACCTGAACCTCACGAGGTTATGCTGCAATGAAAAGGGAATTAGTATGGAGAGCATGTTATTATTTGCCAATCTTTATGTTGGAGAAACAAAAAAATGAAAAGAAGAGAAAATATCAAACTCGGAGGTTCGTATCACATCAGTGTCACCTATGTGTGCGATGGCGTCTGATTCCGGGTCAGCGTCGCGCGGTTGACCGTTAGGGTTCCAAGGTGTTCCATCATATACCATCTAGAGTTGTGAGGAAATAGACCCAGGTCAGACAAATCATTTACCTCGAACACTTTTTGGGTGTATCCCTGTGGTCGGAAGCAACTGGGAGCCTATGCTTGGCAGTACGGCATTGTCATCAGGATAAGACTTAACCGGCGGGACCATCATTCAAGGAGTCTAGAGGCCCGAATGAACCTAGATGTGTGCTCAGGATACCTGGGAGGTAATTTAGAAAACCCCTGTCTCCATGTAGGTCAGGTGCCATATGGGTGGTCACCAGGCGTCCCAAAAAAAAATCAATATATTCAAATCCCAAAAACAAATTGAAAATTCATAACTCCAAAACAACATAAAAGCACAAAACACAAAAAATTCAAATATATTTCTAAAAAAACAAAAAATTGCGTAAAAATTCAAAATCCAAAAATATGTTTTGCATCCGCATGAGCATTGCATGATCATGTTTCCCTTTCTGTTTACATTTCGCTTGCTTGCATGTGCATATCACGTTTACTCTTCTTCATTCTAATCTTGTTAATAAGATTTAGCCCTCTGACCCTACATCGAGAAAGGTACTATCTGCTTTTGACAGGGGGCTAAAAACATACTACACTAACATTTTCCCTTTAGTGTGGTTGAAACAGGTAAAAAAGGGAAGACGGCGTCAAGCCAAGCCAAGTACACTACAGATCGTCCATTTCACATCCAAAATATGTCCATTACATTCTAGCGATACAACATCCTAGAGGCATATCCCCAGTGTACAAAAGGGGCAGTTGCTACCCAGCTGCGTCTCTCTCTCTCTCTCTATCTCTCTCCTAATCTGCACCGGTGCGAGGTCGAATCCGTCGACTATCAGCCTCATCTCCATCTCTACCTCCCATGTCTCACAATCTCAAAGGTCGTGAACCCTCGAACCTGATGCGGCTAGCTAGACCACTCCCTGCTCTGCATGTGATGGCATCATGTTCATAAGCTCCTCCATCGTGAAATGCACATCTCCCAAGGGCCGGAGTGACTCAGAAGGAGTCGCAAGCCTAGCTCCCTCTCCTGGGGCGCCTCTGCCCTGGTACCTCTGCAGCACTCGTCGTCGCAAGGCCTCTAACTGGTCAAGGTCCCGCTACTCCCGAACTACCATCGCAATCTCTCGAGCTCGCGCCTCGGCTTCTCTTTCCTTTTCCTCGGCAAGGCAACCCTCGATCCTCTCAATGGAGCTCATCTCTCCAACGCGGCGTTTCAACTCCTCTATCCGCGCATCCTGTTCCCGACGAACAGCCAGGGTGGCTGCCAGTTCCTTCCTCTGCAGAAAAGGAATCATCAGGTAAGGCCAAACAAAGATGTAGAAAGAGAGGGTTGTCTTCAACTTGAGTGTTAGGTTCTCACCATCTCGGCCAGCTCAGCCTCTCGCTCCTCGGCTCACTCGATGGCCCCCGCCAGGCGATCCTCCAGCTCCTCTCGGGCCTCGACCCGGGATGAAGGGCCAGCCTCTCCACCCGCTCCTGCCCTCACTCGCACATAGGCCAATTCCCCTCGCTGGTAAGACAAGGGGCAAACGGTTAGTCAAATGCAACAAATCCCAAGCTTAATATCAATCAAGTTATTGTTGGCTCACCATCTCTCGGATCTCGTGTTGCAAGTTCATGATCCTCTGGTTAAGGACACCTATCCGATCCTTGAGAATCCTTACAGCCTCAGTCTCTGACATCTGCACATCATATCCTCAAGCTCAATTAGCTACATTGCTTAAACAAAAGCATCACATTTGAGAGCCAAAAGAGTAACTCACCTCTCGGGTGTCGAGACGAAGCCGTCCAGCATACCGGTCCTAATAGTCCGCCAAGTAGATCTCGCTACTCCTCACGGTCCGGTCATGCTCTAGTGAGGGGCCTTTCTATAGTGCCTCTGCCTCCCTGCGGTAGCGGGAGGCCCAGTCTTGATCGCTCGCCGAAGTCTGTCGGCGTCCCCGGTCCGACTCATGCTCGGTTGGAATCGCCACTACCGGCTGATCCCACCCCAGCGTCCTCTATACTAGGCGAAGGAAGAGCGGCTCCCCCAGGTTCACGCAGAACAGCACGGTATCTCTATGGAACCAAGCTCACCCCTCCCTCACCCAAGGCTGAGGGGTGGTATCCTCCGTCGCGTAAGGAGTCCAAATCACCTGCCACACATCAAAGAAAAGATGAATGTTTTGCTAATTGAGTACATAACAAATGCTGAAACATTACACAACTCTTTTAACCAAAACACTCACCTGGTGGGGAGGGTACTCATCTAAAGCCGTCCTAAGGTCAGTGAGTCCAGTGGCCACCAGACGCCGGTCCCGGAATATCTCCCATCTAGCCATAAGAGGGACCACCTACGTCAGGGATCGCGGAATCTTGCCACGACATAGTGGGAACCGAGTGTACCCCCAAACCTAAAAACACAAGAAAACAAACAATTAATCAATCAATCAATTTAGAATCAACATGCCTAAAAGGGGTAGACTTGTACCTGTAAGAAGGGCGTGAAACCAAGCAGGTTCCCCGAACCTGGGCGCACTGGATCCAAGGTGGCGAAGAGGTGCGCCAGCATCGCTCTCCCCCACGCAAGTTGGGGTCCCTGCTCTAGATCCCGCACCAGCAAGAGATACATCAGATTCACCTTGTTTGAGGCGGTAGCAAACAACAGCCTCCCAAAGAAGTACAGGAAGAAAAGCCACAACTCCTGCTGCTCGCTCCTCCCTTGAGATCCGAGTCTTTGTCTCACTCACCCCGAGTACACATCTAGATCCTCTAGCGGCCAGCGTGTCATCCTCGCGAGCCCCATTGCAGTACTGATCTTCCTGGGCGGAAGACTGGTCACTGGTCTCTTAGATCGAGCCAACTGAGGCCCGAGCAAGTCCTCTACCTCCTCACGATAATATTTTAGCTCTCGGCCGAGCACCGGGATCCCTGCCACCGGCAATCCCGTCAAGAAGGCCACGTCCTCAAGGGTGGGGATCATATGCCCCCATGGCATCACAAATGCTTTACATCTATCCACCCATCTCTCCAGCACCGCCGTGAGGAAGGTGGCATCCACCTGGAAGGGTCGAATCCTGAAGAATGGGCCGAAACCCTTTCTATCCACCCTCTCCCATTGCCGAGGAGGTAGGGCATGATACCAAGCCCACACCAAGTCCCATGTGACTCGGGCTCTTATCCTTTGTGGACCCTACACACATTAGAAAAAAAACACAAAGAATTCATTAGATCTTCCAAGCCACTCCACATTCTTTCCATTTTTCAAGACTTCACAAGCCCTGGGAGCAGGGCAGCCAAAGGCCTAGTCGCCCACCTCCCTGGACGGCCAAAGGCCTGGCCGCCCAAGCCCACCTGTGGGCGACCAGCGCCCTGGCCGCCCAGATCAGTGGGCGACCACCACCTTGGCCGCCTACAGGTTCATCCCCCTCAAACCATCAAACCAACCTCCATCTCTCCATTAAACACACATCCACATACTGATATAATGAATACAAAGTAGGGGCACAAAGCTTACCTTCCCGGATGCCCTCTCTTCCCTTGGTCGGGCTCACCTTCATCCAAACCCTCGCTATCTTCACCTTCATCTCCATCATCACCTTCGGCCGCCCCTTCGTCGGGGATAGCCTCTCCCCCATCACTTCCATCATCTCTACTCTCCTCCAAGTTTGCAGAGACTGTGGCCGATGAAGAGGAGCTCATTGTAGCTTCTACTTCCTCTTGTTCTTCACTTGAGAAAGGGGGATCGGGCGCAATGTCAAGGCAACCCCTCCTTCTCCCCATTGCTTGATCTAGAATATTTAAGTGGCTAAAACCTCACTTAAGCAAGAATAACACTCTCTCAAGTTCTCTAGCTCCCAAGGCATCCACAACAAGGGCCGCCCAAATGAGGAGGGCGGCCACCCTTTTAATACACCCTCAAAGCAGAGGGCGGCCAAATGTCTGGCCGCCCAGTCCTTAGTGAAGGTGGCTAGGACCATGGCCGCCCTCCTCCTTGTTCAGCGGAAAAATGTACAAAAAATGGAAAATCAACAAAACCTAATGCAAGTCTAGTCATCCAAATGCATTCACATAATTTCATTCCATCTACTAAGTTCCACAACCATCAATCACTCATTGTCCAAACCAAAAGATAAACACAAAAAATATATATATATATAGTCCATCTATCATAACTATAAAGGGAAAATGTTGAACAAACTCCAATCAGGTACGCCTCCTCATGATAAATTCATTCACGGCTGGCCTGAAGCTTTGTAGGTAGCCCACATAGCGCCTCAATTCATCTTTGTCCTCCTCTATGTCCACTTTGGTCTTCACCGTGGCGGCATGGCGTCTCCACGCCTTCTCGATCCTGTCTAGTCACTGTCGATCCGCATCAGTCCCCAGAAGGTGCTTTGCAATCAATCCTCTCTTTGAAGCTGCCCATGGGATCCATCTGGGTAATCCCACCTGGCGATGGTAGTGGTGTCCCTGGTACAACACCAAGTCTTCGGCCCCCACAAGCCATAACTTCTGCTCTGGCGATCCGTAAACCCTAAATTCCTCATGTCGATACATCATCGGCACAAACACGAAATCATCCTCAGGCAAGAAATTCAGGTAGTCACACTAGTCATCTCTAGTCTTCAGTAATGCCGTCTTGCATATCACCTGATCCTCAGGACCAAAGATAGCCCTTGCGGGGTAGATGGCGCTCTTCTCAAAGACCTTGGAAGTAGTTGTCGCCTCGCTGTCAAAATCAAAACTCAAGTGGACTTCCATCCACAGCTACAGAAGGTATAAACTCCCCATGGCACTGCCACCTAGACTCATTTGAGTGAGCCCACAGTACATATGAGCCAGCACCGCCCGAGAAAGATAATGTCCTGTCCACAGGAGAGTCAGGGGCCCCACATACTCTCGTCTCAGCACGTCGCCTGACATAGGAAAGAGTAACGCCCTGCCTAGGCACAATGTCACGTCGCGCATCAGTCGATTTGCTTCCACTACCTTATCCTTCACACAACCCACAAGCCATCCGGCTAGGCGGTCGACTAGGATCCCTCGATGGTCCATCATCCGGCGAACCTCGCGCTTGTCTCGCACAATTTCTGCTAGGATCTCATCCCAGGGAGGAAGGTGAATCAGCTCGCCTACCTCCAAGTCGCTCCACTGAAAGATGAAATCCAATTCTTCTACCAGCACCGAGGCCTCAAACTCGGGGAAGATAAAGGTGTGCGTATCTGGATGCCACAGCTCGATCAACGCTGCTAAGGATTCCCAGTTCCACGACATGCTGTTGAAGCACTTCGCCATGATGACCAGCCGGATCAGGTGCCACTGGTGCATGAATACCCTCATGGCGGGAGTAATTGCATCCATCAAATCATGAAGCCAGTCGTAGTGATGGGCATGTCTTGCCCCGGGAAAAGTAGGCACAGGCTGCATCGTTTAGAAGGAAGAAGAGAGAAGAGAAAATCAATCAATAAACATGCCAGATCCTATCAAGAAAAATCCAAAAAGGACCAAAAAAAAAGAAAAAAACAAAAATAATAAAGATAGTTTGCACACAAGTCATACCTTGCCCTGCTTCACAAGATTGCTTAAGTGACCGGGCACGTCAGAGAGAACACCAAGCTCTTGACCTCCTGATGGGGTAGAAGAAGACGCCATTGACTATTCCCCCTTTCAAAGTACTCTCGTTGCTTCAATTCTTTGATCAACCATGGAGTAGAACCATGCCCCATAGTCCTTATAAGCTGAGAGTCCCACCTAGCTCGGAACCCCAATGGTTTGGGATAAGAGCAGGAGGGCGGCCAAAGCGATGGCCGCCCACCCCTGGCCTGGGCGACCACAGGTCTGGCCGCCCAAACCTTGGGATGGCCAGCTACCTGGCCACCCTTGTCCCCTTCCTTGTGAAGCTATGTTTAACTGAATATATATGGTTTGCCATGGTAATTTAATGGTTCATTCAATGAAATGTGTTTATTGTTCTATTCCTATTATCATTGATGAACTTTATTGACGTGTGTTAATGTAGCTGCAGGTCTCCAGATCTACGGGACCATA
Organism: Amorphophallus konjac; assembly: GCA_022559845.1. Lineage (NCBI taxonomy): Eukaryota > Viridiplantae > Streptophyta > Magnoliopsida > Alismatales > Araceae > Amorphophallus > Amorphophallus konjac. The sequence goes on along the minus strand of CM040125.1, from coordinate 205,531,354 downwards.
AGGCGATAAGGCCCTATTACCTTGCATCGTAGGTAGAATGCCGGAGGCTAATAGCTTCGGGCGTATAAACTCCAAGTTCCTCTCTAAAGAAAACCGTGAAGAGTTTATACTCCTTAAGCTATTCGATGGCCGCCTACTGCCTAACACGGGATGACGGACTTCCCGAATTCTCGACTATGCTTAAGTACAAAGTGGAACGACGGATCCCCATCGGGATGACCACGTCTATCACCAAGCATAGGATGACAGACTTGTTGAACTCTTGACCGATTGATTCGAAGGCAGACAAATAAATCCTCCGGCTTTTGCATTAGATTGGTTTTTTACTTTAAACCCAGCATACATCATATAGGCCTTTTTTGCTCCATTTGAAAATGAAAACAAAAAATATATATATACATGAGCATAAAAACCAAAAAAAATGCATACATCTCATCTGGAAGCCGTGACGCATAAACAGGGAGGCCACGTTGATCTGACCAACCCATGGTCCTTTCGTCCCCACATCTGGTTTTTCGAGTACCTCGATTTTTGCCAATTTGCACGAATAAGTCTATGTGATTCCACTCCATTTTGACCAGCAGAAAATATGTTTTATGCAAGGCCGTTTTGAGTATCTTGCGATTCAACGAGTCATTGTATTCCCATATCCTGATCTTTTTACTTGACTTTGTTCAGGTCTTGTATCTCCTTGAGCATTGGATGTGATCATCCCCTCAAGTCCCGCACAGCGCCATGCTAGGGGGCCCCCACGCCGCCGCAGATATATGTCCTCTTAGATTAATTGTCCTTCTTTACCTTTGCCAATGACTTACTTGATTACTTAATGCTCATGCGACCTTGCGTGAAGCCTATTTTCCGCTAAAGAATCACCTTGAGTGTGTTTCCCTCATTAGGCTTGTTTCTTTTCCGAAACACCCATTTATCAGTTTGCCGGGCTCCCTTGCAAAACGATCGTTCCAGAGGGGCATTTGTAGACGCCTAATTTCAGTTATCACGCGGATACCCAATGGACCTTTGTGTGAATGATGCTTAGTTGTGGTACTTGTTTTACCAGTGTTTGAGTTTTTAAAGCCCAGCCTGTAGCCTTTTAGCTGTTGGGCCACATCCACTTAGGGGCCCAAGGAGCATGGTCTGGGCGGCCAAAGCCCTAGCCACCCCCAGTCCTGGGCGACCAGGGTGATGGCCGCCCTCCCCAGGAGGGTGGCCAGCCTCCTGGCTGCCATTCCCACTGAAGGTGGCCAATGGTTTGGCCACCTTCCTCTGTTTACCCGGTCAGAGGACGTGGCCCAGCTCGTGGGCACGTTCTTTCCTCCGTTCTGCACGATCTTTCCCTATGATTTGAAACTCCGGGCTCGATGGACAAAACTATCACTCTCGAATGTGGAGAGGGGGGCAGAGGCCATTCTCGGGGGTAAGAATCAAGGTGGAAGCGATTTGGAGAGGATCGAAGGAGCGGAGCTCCGACGGAGGTGTCTTGCATAACTTCCTCTTGGAGGCTGAGCAGAATCGGTCACCTTCCTCCTGCTTCCCATAGTCCTGGTTTGAACTCCACAACTCCTACTCCCTACTTGCATCACGACTTCCAGGTAAGTATGTAGCATTTCATGTAGTGTCCCTTAGCCCCTAAACTTAAGAGGTTTCTTCCCAAAAACAAAGGGAAGGTGGGTGGTCGAAAGTCTCAGCCATCCCTCCTTCCCACCACCCCGAGGTAAAATTGCCACCATCATTCCTGTTTTCGTTCATTCCATTAGAGTAGATATTACACTCATTTCTTTACTAATGGCTTGTTGTTTTCTTTTCTTTTGAGCTACATTGCAGGACTTCAGCACAAGGGACAAGCCGGGCTCCTTGCCCTTGGCCGACCGAGGATGAGGAAGAGGAAACCCATCATCCCCCCATCTGGATTATCTCCCCGCGATCATCATCCTTGTGACGTTCAGGTAAACACCTCTGGCAATCACGTTCTAATGTTTTTTTTTGTTCCTCTGTAGGTACTCATGAGACGCTCTCCATTCACACATCCATCCATACATTCCAGCCCAACAACAACACGTCCAAAAACACGCCGATCCCGGGCGCCTACAACGAGTACCTAGCGGTGCTGATGATTTTTGGTTCCTTCCCACCGGTGGTCGGCTTCTCAAACTTCCTGGGGGCAGCCTTCACTAACATTCTGGAGGTCGAGCTTTCAGAGCCGACCGAGCAAGAAGCTGCCATGAAGATAAGGGCCCATAACGCCCGAAGCTGCAAGAGTCTGGCGACATGACATACTCTATTCAATAGCTGCATGGTACATCATGTGGCCCAAGGGGCTCACCCCACTTACTACTGCAAACCTTGGAAATTCTGCCAGAGGAGTTCCCGCCGAGGAGCTACTGTTCCTATGACCAGATGATTGTCAGTGTCCGAAAAATCTGTCCTGATTGGGGGTGTTCGGATCTTCCTAGACGGGCGTGAGACCCAAGCAGTTCGAGACCGGGTGGTTGCTGCTGTGCCAAACCGCAACTCCTTCCAGGCACTTTCCGAGAGGAGGGCTGAGAAAGAAGAAGAGGGTCGTCGAAACCGGGGGGAGCTGACCCCAAGGCCCAAGAAGTTTAAACAAGTCTGGGTCCTATTGTGCCCCCTGTGCCTTGATGATGTTATATAGTTTTGATGATAGCAACCACTAATGAATCATGTAAGATTAGAATTAGTAAATGTTCTGCATGCTTCATCGTTCTTCATACTTCAGCATATACACTTCATGCATGAAGAGGAAAGGGGGTGTGCGTTAACACAGTATGGGCATTGCATTGACGCAGCTATACGGTGCATTGTCTGTTCTCTGCATCATGTCTATTCTAGTTTGTGCATAGCTTGCATTGGTGCATTAATTATAGTTGCACGCCGCATAGTCAGTGCATTGACCATCTCTTGCATATCACTGATCGATGCGTGTTTGCATGTGTTAGCCATAGTCAGTGCACTCGTTTGTTTCATGCGTACAATAAGTCTACACTTGGTTGGTTTGATGACTGAGCAAGTCTATACATCTGTTAGCTCAGCTCGTGGCTTAGTCAGTGCATCCGTGTTCATTGTGCATGTGTGCATCTTTCTCATCAAAGTCTGTACAACCTGTGTTGACACTAGCAATTAAGTTCGTGCACTAATTCATAAGTTTGTACAACCGTTGCTGGCACGAGCATTTAAGTTCATGCATCATCACACCAGCAAGTCTGTACATCGCTGTCGCATGCACACTAAGTCTATACACTCTTTACCATGCATTCAAAGTCTATACATTCTGCCACATACATACGTAAGCTAGTGTCATGCACTCAAAGTCCACATGTGCACACGCTTAGTTTGTGCATCATGCATTCATACTTAAACTCTAGGCATAGCAAGTCTGCACATTGTTTGTACATTGCACGCAGAGTCTGCACACTCGTTGATGGCATGTCTGAGCATTCATCTTCAAGTCTGTACATCGTCTTGTACATTGCACACAAAGTCTATACATTCTATGGTGGCATGTCCGTGCATTCACCTTCATTGTACATACTTTCTAAATATGCATACTGCATTGTGTGCATCAAGTATGTACAGGCTTAGATCAAATCTTGAACCAACTCTGTGCTCTAACCTTTGCAGGATATCTGCTCGAAGAAATTAAGAAGGGCACGTGATCCAAGAATGAAGGATGTGCCAGGATCGTGACACGTGTAACGCAGTGAGCTGAAATACTGCCACGTGGTCAAGGCGCTCTGGGCGGGAGTTATGGAGGACACACGCCCACCTCTCTGATGCTATAAATAGAAGACTTCTCCATCTGGAGAAATTGATCGTGAGAAGAGTGATCGAAGTAGGGGAACTTATCTGAAAGAGAAGAAGATAGAGAGAGAGCCTGCACGATCCAGAAGAAGAGAAAAAGAGAAGATGAGATAGTAGCAGAAAAGAAATGAAACGAAGAAGAAGAAGAAAGATAGAGAGGGAGATAGAGAATTAGGGGAGAAGAAGAGAAGCTTCATCTGAAGATCTATCCCTACTGGACCGTGGATCAAATCCAGGCCAGTCAGCTCTTTGAGAGCCACTTTGTGTTCTATCGTCTACAGCTTTCTGTTGCTGTGTTCTTTCCATATGTTATTTTTATTTTTTACCTTTGTTTCAAGCTGTTAGTCAGCAGAGCTAAGCTGTATTGCTCAGCGGTTGCGGAGGAGGATTCCTCTGGTCAGCAAGCTATCTTGCTCAGCGGGTGAGGTGGATACCATGGACAGCAAGCTGTGTTGCTCAGCGGGCAGAGGTGTGGTATCCTCTGGACGGCATAAGCTGTAACGCCCAGTGGTTTGTAGGGTTTTGACCCCAAAGCTGTGGATCAGCGAAGCTGTGTATCAACGGTAGAAGCCACATTCCAGTTTGGAGTGTGGGGTGGACGTAGATCTCAGGTTTGAGATCGAACCACCTTAAAAATCCCTATCTACTGTGCGATTATCGTGTGACTTGTGTGCATCCTGTTCATCTCCTCTATCCACTGTAGATGCATGTTTAGGATCGCTCAAGTTCAGATCAACTAGAGTTGGTATTCCATGATCGCTTTAGTTTATCTTTCTGCCATCCAGCAGCAGTTCGTTTTAATTCCGCACTTGAACCTGCTGCAGTCGATTTTATTGGGTGACTGATCTATTTACCCCCCTCTAGATCGTTCATACACCCTCATCAGGTCCCTAAGAGGATCCAACCTGCTCGCCGTGAGGCGCCTGGCTACTACCACTCCAGGCCCGCTCAGGCCAAGAAGAAGGATGAGAGGGTTTCAGCCCCAAGAAGAGAAGAGGCTATTGCGGATCCTCCTCACCGCAAAAGTTATAGGGCATGTGCCCGACAAGCTGATATCCCCGTAGTAGGGAGAAGATTTGAACAACATGCCAAAAGAACTCGGCTGGCCTATTTCCCTCTGATTGGAGGTCGACAACCACCCCCAGTCCTGCATCAGGGGCTAGGACATGAAGAGCTGACCAGTATGGTCAGAAATTACTTCAGAGGTATGGGCAACCCCTCACTGGGCCAACAACGGCTATTACAGCAGCCATGGTAAGAGAAGACTATTGTTCATTGACGGCAGTCGAAGAAGAAGAAGAAGAAGAAAGAGGAATGACATCGTCAGTTGACGATAATGGATATGAAGACGGCTTAGAAATCAAAGCCAAAAAAGCCACTCATCATCAACAGGAGGAAAGAAGAGTCTTCGTCTTCGAGAGACTGACCTTCCCTCAACATCCAAAGAGGAGGGTCCATCGTCGGAAGAAAGGAATGTGAGTCTTTACTTGCAATATGGCTGGAGTGTCTGGCCGATATGAAAGACTGCCTGATGAACCTCAAGAGCTGGCTCGATTGGCCAAAAGGCCCGGGCTGAACACTCGAAGAAGAGAAGCCGCAAGAAAAATGGTGGCCGCGGCAAAAGGAAAGCAAGTCCTAACTGATGGGTCCACCATGTTGACTGCAAACGTGGTGACAACAGAAGAAGAAGATGTGTTGATAGATACCCCGCCTGAAGGTGCATCAGGGGAAACAACAGAAGCTATCCCCGCTATGGCAGCCATAGACCCGTCGGTGTTGATGATACTCTAGAGATATCAACATGAGATTGAGCTGCTGAAGAAGCAACAGATGGAGAAGACGGAGCAAGCCTCAGCCTCTAAGCAACCTGAGATGCAGGCCGAATCATCACAGGTAGCCTTCAACCCAAGTGACTTCCCACCACTTTATACCTCACCCTAGCCGGTAGTGCATGGCTTGGCAACTGCTCAGCAGCACCCACCACAGCCTCTGATGCCGCCAGTACTACCACAGGTGCACAAAGTGCCTCCGCTATTGCATCCTCCTCCGCAGGCAACCGCCTTGGTCATCACCTATCTCCAGCCGGTGCATTTCTACCCAGATCGGTTGATCCGACCACCATGAACAAGCTGATGGTGGAAAGGATGATCGAGCTAAAGCTTGCCGAGCGAAGTGAAGGCGACTACATCGCATTTGATGCATACCGGGTGCCATACCCACAACATCATGCTGCTAAGCGACTCCCTCCTGGGGTCAATAAGCCACCTAAGTTTGACAAGTTCAATGGGAAGGGATCCCCGAAGGAACATGTCACTTACTATATGACTGTCATGGGCGATATAGCCACCGACGAGTCATATCTGTTGAAGTTTTTCGGGTCCTCGCTGATAGGGCTCGCATTTGAATGGTATTCCAGCCTCCCGGTCGGATCGATCAGCGACTGGCCGGATATGCAGAAGAAATTCAGAGAAAGATTCCATGTCACTGAGGGGGAGGTCACAATGGCCGAGCTCTACTCAATAAGACAAAGGGCCGATGAAACAGCCCTTGAATACATTAAGAGGTGGAGGAACCTCGGAATGAGATGCAACCGACCCCCACACCAGCGGACGCCGTACAAATCTGCAAACAGAACCTCAGGAGAGAGGTACTGGAAAAGATGATTGGAATGGAAATACGATCATTCGACTGTCTGAATAATGTCGTGGCTGAGGTGGAAGCCTTCCTGGCAAGACCTGCCCCTACATCAACTGATGCCCCTACACAGAAGGCAAAAATAGCATAGCGGTGTTCAACGCCTAAAGAAGCAAACACTCTTGACATTAAGTCATTTGAACAACAAAAAGACAATGGCAAGAAGGCAGTTTCCCCTCAACCTGCTAAATCCGAAGATTACCGAGAAGGTCCCTCACTCCAAGATAAAATGAAGAAGCCCTACTCCTTCCCAAAAGAAAAGACCAAAGTCTTGTTTGACTGGGTGACCCAATATAATAAGGTTACCCTGCCCGAACTGAAAAGGCCGGAAGACCTAGAAAGAAAAGACGGCCCAAGGTTCGACTCCTATCACCAGATGCTGGGGCACCCGATTGAAGATTGCTATGTTTTCAAGGACATCATTGAAGGCATGGTCAAGAAAGAAGAAATTGACTTGGGGGAGTACAAGGTTGACCCTCCATAACCTCATGAAGCACCTCTGAGAAGTGATGATGTCAACATGGTCTCTCTGTATCAGGCGTTGCCTGAAGAGATCACGGAAGCCAGCACTCAACATGCTTATGAGGCCTACTTCCTGACACCAATAAAAGAACAAGAGGGATGGAAGCAAGTCCCTACAAAGACCAAGAAGAAAGGCACATCTCACCCGAAAGTGGGAGTGCAGATCTGTGGCATCACACCACGACCCACTCTGCCAGTGGCAGCACCTGTGTGGACCAATCCACCTGCGGTCATCAGGATACCTACACACGACCGGAGAAGACATACTACATTGCCGATGGTCAAGGAAATTAGTCCGGAGGCCCGATGGCTACAAGACCATATAAACGGGCTAGATGAATATGTACAGCCCGAACTGGAACCTGTACTGGTACGGGATTATGTCCCGTGGCAGGAATTAGAACAGCTCTCATTAAAGTAGGAGAAGGAAGCTGACAAAGCGTCAAACAAGGATGGCAGCCTATTCTGGCAAGTGTCAGCCGAAGAAAAGAAAAGGAAATGAAGAAAGAAAAGAAAAGCTAGCAAGGCCACAAAGGACATAGTCCTCTCTTGCAATATCCTGTTTGCCCTTTTCAACCTGTCCAGTGAAGAAGATGAGGAAATATGCTTTACACCCGCCACCGGGGCAAGCCAGGCTGAAGTAGTGACCGCTACACATGCGACCCGGTCGGGTCAAAGATGGAGGCATCAGCCGCCCGCCAACCATAATATCATCTTCAGGGGGGAGCAACCCTATAAGATACCCCCTCCGGAGGTCGGGGAGTCCAAGTGCCTCCTCCTCCAGGTTTATACAGTCAGAGTGGGGGCAGCACTACTGCTCCTTCCTTTCTGGAATTCCTGAGAATGTCAAAGGGAAAGGAGCCATGTTAGGGCGCCGAGCCCGCAGTCAGGAATACTCACTCGTAGCTCCAACGGCCTTCTGGAGTTCCAGATGAAGATGAAACTCGCCAAACGGCAGCCAATGAGGGATAGTAGGAAGATGACACCAAACAGAAGGGTGCGGCCTCAGAGCCCGATGAAGCAGGCCCATCAGGGGCCACAGTTCAAGACTCTCCCAAGCCCAGGTGGGCAAAGGAAATGAAGTTCTCCAATGTCCGAGCAGGAAGCCGGGTAGTCAAGTTGTTAAAAAAGCTCCCAGCGAGATTCACTATTTGGGAAATCCTCTCCTTGAGTGAAGAGACCCGACAGGCGATCATCACTACTTTGCAGACGCCTGCCCAATATGAAGCATGTTTGGCTGAAGCACTGCCAGAAGCCAATGTGACCTTCACTCAGGAGGACATGCTACTCCCCACTACCAGCCACAATAGGCCGATGTACATGAGAGGATAGCTAAATGGTCGGGAGCTGAGCAGAATCCTGATAGATCTTGGAGCGGTTGTCAACATCCTGCCTTACAGAATATATCAGAGGTACCACTTCAACGTGCACCTCGATAAAGTCAGAGACATGCGCATCGCCAGCTTCAACCAAAAATGTGAAGTACCACTAGGAGTAGCGGAATTCACACTCACTCTGGCAGATCTTACTACGAGGGTGCAGTTCCATGTCATTGACTCCCACACCTCGTACAAGGCGTTGCACGGCCGCCCCTGGCTACATGAGAACATGGTGGTGCCCTCCATGCTACACCAGTGCCTCAAATACACCCACGAAGGGAAGGAGGGGAGGATATTTGCCGACCTCCACCCGTTCGAAGTATTCGAGTGTCACCTGCTGGACGCTCCTCTATATGCTGAATAGTCTCGGGAGACCTCTGAAACCAAGTCCCCTGTTTGGGCAACAAGAAGCACCTCCGGCGACGACCTGTTCCCACCACCACCGCCCGAGTACATCGATCCCAAGACGGTTTCACATATTGCCATCACCGGGGACGTGGGCAGAGCAACACCTCCTGCCACCTATCCTCAAGTCAATGAAACCAAGGTCGACCAGCAGCACGAAAACATCAAGGTCCCGGAAGGCCTTACCAAGCCAATTCTCAGCCTCGATAATATCGTTGTCGAACCTTTCAAAAGCATGGAGGTGACGCAGTCTGATGGCCCCAACAGTTTGTTTTACACAGCTGAGGAGCATCCCACACGAGAAGACACGGATTGCCATCTTCCTGAAGATATGGAGAGATTGTTAATCCCCGTTCGAGGGCTGACGTTTACAACAAGCCGAATGGCCAAGAAGTTCCAGAAACAGCACATCTTTGCCGACCAGCCCCGCAAGGAGAAAGAAGCATTCCAGAAGCTGTGGTATCCTGCAAGTCTGGACAAAGAACTGAGGCGCGTCTCTCAACATCCAGGGTTAGGCTTCACCCTTGAAGAATATTACTATAGCGGGCAATACGAGGTGGATACCATTTCCACTTTCTACCCTGCCGAAGACGGCTCACTGGGGGCAACCTTCGATGAGTACCCAGCGGAGGTCGAACATACTGAGCCTGCTCAACCAAGAGACTCAGAACCAGAGGCTATAACGCCTTGCTGATGCTGGGAGCAAGTATACCCTGAAGAAGCGGCTCTTCAAGCCAATTTCAACATGACCAGCAGTAGCGAAGTCGAAGATGTGGAAGAAGTAGGGCGGTCTCCCTCAAGTGGCCTTCCTCTGATAATGATGTCGGTGCCCCTCGTGCCTATCGGGGAAACTATTGTCGAAACTAATCAGGAGATGCATACTGCTAGAAAAGAAAAGGGTACCTCCACTGAAGACATGGTGATCCAGGGGGGCGGGGCACTCTTGTCTTCTATTGCGAAGCCGCGATGCTCCTCTAGCACGGCGACAAACAACCACCAATCCTTCAGGGCTGCAAACACATCTGCAAGGGCCGAGGTTGTCAGCTCGTCTCTCAAAAACAGGGCGGCTACAGATCTACCAACAGAACAGCTCAGGTAGTCGCCACTACCTGACTCAGAAATCCCTGATGAATCCCAGGTGGAACAGAATGAAGAGGCCGAGGTACTTGAGCTTGAAGATATTATTCCAATTTTCATCAACCTGCAGCCTGCGCCCCCGGAAATAGAAGATGGAGGCCAAGCCACAGCTGGCGAACTGATAGAAGTTAACCTGAGAGATGAGGCTGACCCAAGGCTGACCTTCCTCAGTGCCCAGTTGTGTCACATCCCGAGCACGGAAGATACTCGGATGCGTGACGCGTCTATATAGATCGTGTCATTAGAGCGATAGAATTTTTTTTGACATACATAATTACGGAGTGTGCAAAAGACTAATAAAATCTAATAATCCCAATAGTCCAAGTGATGATTATTTGATTAACCAAAGGAATTAAAGATAGTCCATGACAAATTCCAAATTTAAAATCCAACACTAGGCTGCATGCCTTAACATGGTTTATACAATTAAACTGACATATTGGAAATACAAGGTAGGACTCAAGTGAATTCAAAAATACGTGACTAGCTAATGATAGGCGAGTGGCGTTCTAACACTCTTCACTCGGTCTCAATCCCATTCTTGTCGCTATCCGAATCACCTGAAAATGTTAGGAAGTAACTGGATGAGCGAATCGCTCAGTAGGAATTACATCTCAATTTCGAGCAATCTTTAAGTGATTTACAGTTTACATGTATTATCAGTATGGCTATGCTTGATGTACGTGTAAGAAAATCAGGTATACAGGTAAATCTATGCATGATGAACAATAAGAGATCATAAACTGTATAAAGAGAGTATCGTAAGATTTCAAGTAATTGACAAGCAGTATTTCAAGAACTTATAGCTGTAGATGTCACTTTTGGGCAAGCAGGAACTCATGTACAAGTATATCTCAGGTATGAGCAAGTAAAAATTTAATTCAAGCAAGTAATATCAAGTACGTGTTAGTAGAATTGGCTATTTCAATCAAGCAAGTAATCTACCCTTTTCGGGTCACAAGTCAAGTATTGCCCATTCCGGGCCCCACAAGTCAAGTCAAGCAAGTAAAGAGAGTAAGTGTGGAGTGTCTCAAGTCAAGTAAGTACTCTAGTGTAATGCTAAACACCGTGGTCAATAAACTCCCATGGGCACAAGTACCTTCGGGTTCTCCTCCCAGGACCAGACCGGGCCCTATATGCACAGCATTTCATGTATTACTTTTGACATCCACTCTCATTTATAGCCAATATGGAATTTCAAGAAATTAAGAAATATAGTATTATTGACAAAGATTAACTAGTCATTTGGTTATGGAGGACTCTAGAGGTGGCCCCTACAGGCTCAAGAGGTGGCTCTCGTCGCGTAGCACTTTGCGTCGTACGGCCTCAGACGTGGCTCCCACAACGTAGCACTTTATCCGGCATGGCACTTAGCTCCCACACTCCCAAATGGTAGTTTTAAGAGGTTCAAGGTTTAACCATGTAGGATATACATAAGGTAAAATTTCATTGAATGGAATTCAAGGATTCATAATATGCTAGAAAATGGATTAGGGTTGTGTCTGTACAAAGCATGAGACAGATCAGAATCAGAACATGAAACCACTGAATTGGCACCCTGGGGGTAACCCCTCTTTCAGTGAATCGGCGCCCTGGGGTCAGGGGATCTTTCAGTGAATTGGCACCCAGGGTCCAGGGGTTCTTTCAATGAATTGACGCCCAGGGTCCAGGGGTTCTTTCAGTGAATTGGCGCTTGGGGGTTGGCCAATCTCTCAAAATTTTGATTTTTCAGAAAATATATATATATATATGGAATTGGCGCCTGCTTAGGGAGTCTTCAATTAATTGAAGATGACCTGGCTGCCGCTATTTAAGGAATTGGTGCCCTGGCTTGGGGCGCCAATTTCATTGGGTGATTTTCACCCAGCAAGGTGTGTCTGTGACTCAAAACACTATTCATCCAAAAAAGTTTATCGAAAACAGGAAGTAAAGACATGAACAGGTAGTGAAAATTCTCAGGAGTTCAGAAACATGTTCATGTGTATTTGTTGGGTTTTGGTTTTACATATATGAATTTTCTAATGCTGTGTTGTTAATTTCTCAAAAATGTAATTGGCGCCCTTCTGAGTAGTCTTCTTTTAGTTGAAGACTCCTCGGGGTGTCACTAATTGATATACAGAGCTCAACTGATTGACGACACTGTGTAGGGTCACCAATTGAGTTGTTTTTCAAGTGGGTTATGCTTTCTATTAGAATGGTACATTCTGTGATACAAATTACTATTCATTTTCTAAAGTTTCTCCGAATCAGGAATCAAAGACATGGACAGGTAGAGAAAATTATCAGGATCACAGAAGTATATTCAGGCAAAATTTTCATGGTCCAGTTTAATAGTTATGGATTTTTGAATGCATTGATTTACTAATTACTGGAAATTCCAGAAATGGAATTGACGACATTGCACATGGTCTTCAATTAATTGGCGACCATGCACGGAGTCTTCATTTGTGTAATTGGCGCCCTGGTCAGGGGCGCCACTTACATTTGGGTGGCTCACTATTCATCAGTATAAAAGTTCTCTAAATCAGGAAGTAAGGGTACGGACAGGTAAGGAAAATGGCAGGATCACAGAAACATATTCATGCAGAGTTTTCATGGTTTTGTTCAATAGTTATGGATTTTTGAATGCGTTTATTTACTAATTACTAGAAATTTTAGAAAATGGAATTGACGTCATTGCACATGGTCTTCAATTAATTGGCGATCATGCGCGAAGTCTTCAATTTTGTAATTGGCGCCCTGGTTAGGGGTGCCATTTATAGGTGGGTGGTTCACTATTCATCAGTATGAAAGTGCTCTGATTCAGGAATTAAGGGTACGAGCAGGTAGAGGAAAATGTCATGATCATAGAAACATATTCATGCAGAATTTTCGTGGTTTAATTCAGTAGTTATGGATTTTTGAATGTTTTGAATTATCAATTACTGGAAATTATGGAAATGGAAATGATGACACTGTGAAGTGTCTTCATTTAATCGGCGCCTTGGCTGGGGGCTTAGGGAATTGGTGCCCTGGTCAGGGGCGCTATTCACTAGAGGGTTGGGCTTTTCGGGATTTTAAAACTCAGGTAATAGAGGTTATATACTAAGGCTAAAACACGATTATTAAGACTGTAAAACTAGTGTAATAAGATATGTTCAAAACTCATGAAATCATGATAACAATTTTTTATTTAAAACTCATAAAATCATGGTAACATATGGTGTATAAAATCATGCATGATAGGTGTAACAGGATATTAAAATATGTGTAACATGGTATATACATGGTCATTTCTTGATCACGGTAATGCCAGGTAATATAGCATGGATAATGAGTTAATCTAACTCTAAGCATGCATAAGTTAACCTATTTAGCTACTAGTTAGGCAAGGACTTGAGAACACCTACCTTTTGACGTGATTACGAGGTACAGATGACAGGATGAAGCCACACGTTCTCCGCCGCCGCAAAGCTTCAACAGTAGGACGTGGACTTCACATTTTCTGAGGGAATGAAGGGAAATATTCCCTTTTTGCAAGCAGCACTGAATGATGGCAGTAGCCTCTGCCAGTGCTACGGAGGGAATTAGTTATAGAGAATCACAAAGCATTGGTTTATTACCTTGTGGGTCTGGCTGAGTAGGCATGGGCTTTGCCAACTAAATGGGGTTGTTTGTGTTCCACCCTTCTAGAAACACAAATGAAATGACGACCTTGTAAGGGGTCGTCTATTAATCTAGGTGGTACTATTCATGAGAATGACTCTCTTGCAAGAGGTCGTTAACTGTTAGACAAAACTGCCACTCTCACGTGTTGGCCTTCATGGTGTATATATATATATTAATACTTTAATGGGATGGTGCCCCAAGGGAAATGGCACCTCCTCACATGGTCTTCAATTGTGTAATTGGCGCCCTGGTCAGGGGCGCCATTTATATTTAGGTGGTGGAAAGGACACCCACTTACGTACTACCCATATGCATAAAGTTATCTTGTACATTTATATAATAACCATCACATGGTTTAGCTCTTTATACAAAGCCTCTCATTATAAGATTCTTTCGAAAAGAGTTCATTACGTACTATGCATAAAGTGGGTTGTACATTTATATACTAGTCCCCATAAGGTTTTGATTCTTTACATAAAGCCCTCATGATTCTTTATGGCATAAGGTAAGGTTGGCTTGTATATTTATATTATAGTCCTCATGAGGTTGGGTTCTTTATGTAATGCCTTCATGTATGATTTCTTTTAGGAAGAAGTTTTAAATTTACACAATGGTTTTTTTTATCGGGAGTGCTACACCCTCCCCCACTTAAAATAATTTGGTCCCTAAATTCAGCTGTACTATGCGAGAATAGGAAGGGTGCAGAGTACTTACAACTAGAATAACTCCAGAAATCTTCTCTTCATGGACTCTTCAGTCTCCCATGTAGCTTCTTGTTCTAAGCATCGATTCCATTAGATTTTTACCATAGGGATCATCTTATTCCTTAGAACTTGAACATCTTGGTCGAGGATCTTCATTGGCTTCTGCTCATAAGTAAGTCCTTCTGTACCACTAAGTCATTGTGGTCGATGACATGGAAGGGATCGTGCACGTGTTTCTTCAGCATAGAAATATGAAATATGTTGTGCACTTCAGATAGTTGTGGAGGTAGGGCGATGCGATAAGCCACCTCGACTACTCTTTCCAGCACTTCGAATGGACCAATAAACCGTGGTGTTACTTTGCCCTTAACACCGAATCTTCTAATGCCTCGACTGGGAGATACTTTGAGAAAAACATGATCTCCGATTTAAAATTCCAAGTCTCGTCTTCTGTTATCAGCATAAGATTTCTGCCTGGACTGTGCTATCTTTAACCTTTCTCTAATGAGGTGTATCTTCTCGGAAGAATCCCATACCATGTCTGGGCCTAGAATTTATCTTTCACCAACTTCATCCCTGCATATTGGAGATCGGCAACTCCTGCCATACAGCTCCTCAAAAGGTGCCATTTGTATACTGGCTTGATAGCTGTTGTTATATGCAAATTCGGCTAATGGTAAGTGGTCATGCTAGCTTCCACCAAAGTCTATAATGCATGCTCTCAACATATCTTCCACAACTTGATTTGTCTTTTCGGTCTGTCCATCTGTCTGGGGATGGAAAGCAGTGCTGTAGTTGAGTTTCATCCCCAGAGAGTGTTGTAGACTTTTCCAGAAATGAGAGGTAAAACGTGGGTCTCGGTTGGATACAATCGACACGGGAACTCCATGCAATCTAACCATCTCCTTAATATACAGGGCAGCAAGTACATCGACTGACCATCAGCTCTTGATGGGTAAGAAATGAGCCGATTTGGTTAGGCGATAGATGATTACCCAAATTCATTATGTCCGCTCCTAGCCTTGGGCAAACCCATGATAAAGTCCATGCCAATGTTTTCCCACTTCCACTTGGGAATATCTAGCGGATGTAGCTTTCCGACGGGTTTTTGATGTTTCGCCTTCACTTGTTGGCATGTGAGGCAACGAGTTACCTCCCTTTTCATGTTAGGCCACCAGAAAGTTCTTTTCAAATCTTGGTAAATCATAGTGGCTCTAGGTTGGATTGTGTACCTTGATCGATGAGCTTCTTCAAGAATCTTCTTCTTCAATTCAAAACAGTCGGGCACACATGTACGTTCATGAAATAGTAATCTTCCATCAGATGCTAGCTTGAAATCAAGTCTCTCGTTCAGCTTACTTTTTATCTCCACTAGTGCGGGATCTTCTTCTTGAAGCTTCATGATTTCATGTAGCAAATCTGGGTGTACACTCATATGAGATAGAATAATACACTTGTTCTTCTCATCTGTGCTGATATCAAGCTTAGAGAATTTCTCTAGCAACTTCCATTCTTGTATCATACAGTTGGCCAATATTGCTCTCGGCTTTCGACTAAGGGCATCAACTATGGAATTACCCTTACCGGGATGGTATTGTATAGTGAAGTCAAAATCCTTGAGATATTCGAGCCAACGCCTTTCCCACATGTTCAGCTTCTTTTGGGAGAATAAATACTTGAGGCTTTTGTGATCAGAATATACAGTGAATTATTCTCCGTAGAGATAGTGTCTCCAGATCTTCAAGGCAAATACTACCACAGCCGGAATGAGTATGCAATGACTCTTCCATTTTGCATCAATACACATCCGAGGCCAATACCAGAAGCATCAGTATATACCTCGTATTTCTCTCCTTCAATTGGTAATGATAAGACTGGAGAAGTGGTCAAGAGATCCTTCAAAGCTTGGAAACTCTTTTCACAGTCTTCATTCCACTCATAAGGCACTTCCTTGCCGGTTAACCTGGCCAGAGGAACAGCAATCTTGGAGAAGTCCTTGATAAAATGACGGTAGTAACTAGCTAGACCCAAGAAGCTTCGAATCTCTGTTGCATTTGTGGGTCGTTCCCAGTTCTTTACGGCTTTGACCTTTGATGAGTCAACAACAATTCTGTTATTTGAAATGATATGGCCTAAGAAGGATACTTCCTCGAGCCAAAACTCGCACTTGCTGAATTTGGCATGTAGTTTGTTTTCCCTCAATATCCGTAGCGCCTTCTTGAGATGTTCTTCATGGTCTTCCTCAGACTTTGAGTAAATCAAAATATCATCGATAAAGACCCCAATAAATTGGTCTAAGTAAGGCCTGAATATGTTGTTCATTAACTGCATAAAAGCTACGGGGGTATTCGTTAGTCCGAAAGGCATAACAGTAAATTCGTAATGCCCATACCTGCTCCGGAATGCAGTTTTATGAATGTCTTCTTCTTTGATCTTCAGTTGGTGGTAACTAGAACGAAGATCAATCTTGGAGAAATATGAAGCTCCAGATAACTGATCAAACAGCTCGTCAATTCTCGGCAGCGGGTACTTGTTCTTGATTGTAAGGTGATTTAGCTACCGATAATCAATACATAGTCTCATCGATCCATCCTTCTTTTTGACGAATAGCACGGGTGCTCCCCATGGGGAAGTAGTTGGCCTGATGAAACCCTTTTTCAATAACTCCATCAGCTGCTCTTTTAGCTCTTTCAGCTCAGCAGGGGACATTCTATAAGGTGCCTTGGAAACAGAACCAGCACCAGGGACAAGGTCGATTGTGAATGACACTTCTCTTTCTGGGGGTAAGCTGGGCAATTCTTCTAGAAATACGTCGGGAAAATCTTGAATTACACGGATGTCTTCAAGTTTAATCTCCTCGACTTCAGTGGCAGTCACGAATGTTATGAAAGCCATACATCCCTTATTCATAAGCTTACTAGCACGGAGGGCTGATATAAGAGGTGATTTAGCCCGAGGGTTAATGTAAACCAGCTCTGGAAAATCTACGAAAGTTACCTTGCCATGCCGGCAATCTACAGTTGCTTGGTGTGTGGATAACCAGTCGGCACCTAGTGTGACATCATAATCCTTCATATCTAGGCATATCAGGACAACAGGTAAATTGTTTCCTTTAACCATCACTTCACAATTTGGATAGTGATAAGTGATATCGGACTCATTCTCAAGAGGTGTAGATATGACCATATCTAACAGTTCATGTTTCTTAGAAAATGAAGCAACAAATTTCTTGGAAATGAATGAATGAGTTGCTCTAGTATCAAATAAAACTTGAGCAGTTTTAGAACAAATGCTGAGAGTACCTTCCACGATTCCACCTTCAATGGGTTCCGTCTCCCGGAGAGCTTGCAGACGACCTTGTTTCTTTATCGGACGCTTCTCGTCTTTGGTGTCTTGCTCCTTCATCAATGGGCAATCTGGGATTTGATGCTCTCAGCTACCACATCGAAGACAAGCTCCTAACTTCCTTCAGCATTCCTCGGTCCTATGACCAGCTTTATCACAATACTTGCAAATCTCCTTAGAGGGTGTGGCGGTGGAGAATGGCCTGTCATTCTTCTGGAATTTCATCACCTTGGAGGGCTCCCCTCCCATGAAGAAACTTTTCTTGTTGAATGATTGTTTGAATTTTCCCGGGCTTGTGACGGGTTCCTTCTTGTCCCTTCCTCGAATCCTTTCACATAATTCGGTGGCGTCTTCTAGCCATTGAGCACGCCAAACCATCTCCGAATAGACTTGGATGTCCATCAGTGCAAGTTGGGTGATGTAGTGGGGCCGAAGCCCATTGAGGAACCTTCTCGCCTTCATCTTTTCTGTACACACCAAATGGAGTGCATACTTCAACAATCTTGAAAACTAAGCCTCATACTCGGCCACTTTCAAGCCCTGTTGTTTCAGAATGGTGAATTCTGCGGCCTTCTTCTCCTGGACATGGTTGGAGAAGTACTTTTTGTTGAAGTGCTCCGTGAATTCATCCCATGTGACATGGTCTTCTGGCAGCATTGCTTCTATGGATTCCCACCAACATCGAGCGTCCCACTCTAGTTGGAATACAGCCAGTAGAACATTCTCCTCGTCCGCGCATTGCATCACACGAAAAATTCGTTCCATCTCCTTTAGCCAATTCTCGTCATCCTCGGGGTCGGACAAACCCGTGAACCTTGGTGGGTTCATGTTACGGAAACTCCTGTGAAGATCACCAGCTCCACAGTTGGCACCGCCTTGTGTCACATACTGTAGCGCCTGTGTAAGGCCTTGCACGGTGCGCTGCATCTCGCGCCATTGTGCTCTTTTAGCGGCCATGATCCTACAAAATGGTTTAGACATAGTAAGGATCGGGTTTAATTAGAAGGTCAAAAGTCATTATAGATCTTAACCCATGGCTCTATCCGTCTCACCAGGTAAGTTATATGTATCCTTGGACTCGGGTTTCACCTATGCTTGGACTCGGGTTTTTACCTATCATTGGTCTCAGGTTTAACCTAGATTTCAATCATGACCGTAGATTCTTCCTAACCTCTTATTTCTTCTAGTTTCCAAGGTTTGAAAACCTAGGCTCTGATACCACGAAGACTGTCACGTCCCGAGCGCGGAAGATACTCGGATGCGTGACGCGTCTATATAGAACGTGTCATTAGAGCGATATAATTTTTTTTGACATACATAATTACGGAGTGCGCAAAAGACTAATAAAATCTGATAATCCCAATAGTCCAAGTGATGATTATTTGATTAACCAAAGGAATTAAAGATAGTCCATGATAAATTCTAAATTTAAAATCCAACACTAGGCTACATGCCTTAACACGGTCTATACAACAAAACTGACATATTGGAAATACAAGGTAGGACACAAGTGAATTCAAAAAAATGCAACTAGCTAATGATAGGCGAGTGGCGTTCTAGCACTCTTTACTCGGTCTAAATCTCATTCTTGTCGCTATCTGAATAACCTGAAAATGTTAGGAAGTAACTAGAAGAGCGAATCGCTCAATAGAAATTACATCTCAAATTCGAGCAATCTTTAAGTGATTTACAGTTTGCATGTATTATCAGTATGGCTATACATGATGTACGTGTAAGAAAATAAGGTATACAGATAAATCTATGCATGATGAACAATAAGAGATCAAGAACTGTATAAAGAGAGTATCGCAAGATTTCAAGTAATTGACAAGCAGTATTTCAAGAACTTATAGCTGTAGATGCCACTTTTGGGCAAGCAGGAACTCATGTACAAGTATGAACTCAGGTGCAAGAATGAACTCATGTACAAGTATAACTTAGGTACGAGCAAGTTAAAATTCAATTCAAGCAAGTAATATCAAGTACGTGTCAGTAGAATTGGCTATTTCAATCAAGCAAGTAATCTGCCCTTTTCGGGCCATAAGTCAAGTATTTCCCATTCCGGGCCACGCTGATAGCACGCGGAACGTGAGATAGAAGGGGGGGGGATGAATAGATCACGTTGAAATTTAAAGCAATTTGAATTATAAGAGATGAAAACCCAGTCGCAGTAAGTGAGTCTTCCTTAACAGCCCAAGGAGTAGACAATCCAACAAAAGCTTAATGAGAAGAGGTTGATTTGGAACAGTGAATGAGCAGCTTAAGAGCTCAAGACGCAAAGAGAGATCAGCCAAACACACTCCACAAGAGATCAGACAGTCAAACCACACAGAGGAGACGGAGAGTTTTTTGTTGAACACATGTGCACCATGATTACTATTATGGTTTTGATGATAGCAACTACTATAAGTCACATTGTGTTTGCATATAATGTCATTGTGTATCTGTTTAAGCAGTTTGTCATTTCATCGAACAGGTTACGGGCATGTGCACTGCATTCAAAGTCTGTACATTGGACGAAGTCTATACGTTGGCCGAAGTCTATACGTTGGACAAAGTCTATACGTTGGACAAAGTCTATACGTTGGACGAAGTCTATACGTTGGACAAAGTCTATACATTGGACCAAGTCTATACGTTAGACAAAGTCTATACGTTGGACAGAGTCTATACGTTGGACAAAGTCTATACATTGGACCAAGTCTGTATGATGGACAAAGTCTATACGTTGGACAAAGTCTATACGTTGGACAAAGTCTGTACGTTGGCTGCTAGCACAACTCCAAGTCTGTACGTTGGTTGATGGTTGCAACACAAGTCTATACATTGGCCGGCTACTTCACACACAAAGTCTATACATTGCGTTCTGTTGTGTTCGTGCATCAAGTTACCAAGTCTGTACGTTCATGAAGCAAGTCTGTACAGGCTCATGCATGCTCAAGGTGTAAAGTCTGTACAGAGTTCATACATGCACACAAAGTCTACACGTCCAAGCCTTGATGCAAAGTCTATACAACAACTACAAGCTTCATTCAAATAGCCATGGCCACTGCACAAGATGAGAGTCAAAAGATAAAGATTCAGTTGGTACTTTCTAGACCAACAAGGATGAAGTTACAGACATGAACAGGCTACTAATGGAGTTGAACGACGGAGCTGAAGCGGATAATGGACCGACCCGGGCAAGCCCGGAATCAGCCCAGCTGGCGGTCGACCGCCAGCACAGGGGCGGTCGACCGCCCCAGCCAGCATCCGCCAGTCTGCATGTCTTTCAGCTGGTGGTCGACCGCCAGCCCGTAGCAGTCGATCGGAATTCCCAGTGACCATCCGTCTATAGTGTTTCTCAGTAGCGGTCGACCGCCAGAAGCTGCAGGTCGACCACCAGCCCCGATGCAGCCATGTTTGACTTCGAATTCCACCTCGTGGCCAGCCCCTTTCCATGGATTTGTTTAATCAAAACTCACCTAATCTCCCATGATTTGTGGATCTGGTCTGGGGGGTGTCCAAGGACCATTCAAGGTCTATAAAACCAACACATGAGGGGTTGGAAACCCTATCACTTCAAGGGAGATCAAGGGAGGCCATTTTCGAGGTACTGTAGCACCTCCGTGAACAGTCTTTCGGGAGGAAGTTCTTCATCCATTCCAAGGCATTCAAGTCCAGATCTGAAGCCATCTCAACCTCTAAGGAAGAAGAAGCAATCAAGACTCTCAAGGGTGATCTAAACTGCATCCTTCTTCCTCTTCATCAATTCAAGAGGATCAAAAGGAAGATCAAAGCTACATCCAACACTCTCTCCATCAACTTAAGGTGATTCAAGTTCATATCTCAATCCAGCAACCTCCAAGGAAGAGTAGAAGCAAGAAAGGCTAATAAGGGAGATCAAAGAAGGCTGCAAGGGTGTGTTCAAGGGAGAGGAGTTCGAGTACTATAGCTGTGAACAGTACTCCGGGAAGAAGTTCTTCATCAAATCTCCAAGTGATTCAAGCTACTTCAAAAGAAGATTCAAGCCCCAGCAATCTCAGACAATATCCTTTCTCTTTGAGCATATTTCATATCTTGTTTGAGTGTTTTCATATCTTGTTCTTTTCCATTTCATTCAAACATTTGGAACTGAAGATCATCCCTACCGGTGGTTAGTAGGAAGGCAATCGGAAGTTGTCCGATCTGCGGTGTTGACGTCCCTACCGGTGGTTAGTAGGAAGGCAATCGGTGGTTCTCCGATTTGCGGTTTGGTGTGCTGCACTAGTGACGCCTCACCGGATTTGGTGAGGGGTGGACGTAGGACTGGGGATTCAGTCCGAACCACCTTAAAATACTTTGTGTTGTGGTTTGATTGTGCGATTGATATGTGTTAGATGCATGCTTAGGTTCAATATCTATATTGCGTAATCATCTTGCCAAGCAAATCATTTGTGTTCTTCGTCAAGCTAGTTATATTCCGCTGCTTATTTCATCATCTAGCTTTAAAGAGGGTTGCATTGTGAAAAGAGGGGCAGATCTATTCACCCCTCCCCTCTAGATCCGTTGTCCACTGCACAACAAGTGGTATCAGAGCCTAATCTCTCATTATGGGGTCCAACGACCTTGAGGGAAATGGTGGATCAGCGTCTAAGGGTTATTTACTTGAAGGACATTCTGTGAATAGACCTCCTTATTTCACTGGATCTAATTATCCCTATTGGAAACATCGTATGCAGGTGTTCATTCGCGCCCAAGACTACGAACTTTGGCGAGTGATCAGCAAAGGTCCGTATGAGCTTACGGATAATGAGGACTTGTGGACCAAAGAATAGATAAGGCAATCCACTGTCAAATGGAGTGCCAAACACATCATGCAATGCTCACTCCATCCAGTTGAATTCTCAAGAGTGGCTACCTGCGCATCTGCAAAACTAATGTGGGACAAGCTAGAGGTAATCTACGAAGGAACCTCTCAGGTACGAGAAACAAAAGCCAACATTTTAATTTTTGAATATGAAATGTTCCGCATGAAGCATGATGAATCAATTCAAGATATGTATGCTCGATTGACTGTGCTTACTAATAGTTTAACTGATTTGGGAAAGAAATACTCAGAGCAAGAAATTGTAAGGAAAATTCTCAGATCGTTAACTCCAGCATGGCACACAAAGGATACCGTGGTTGAAGAATCGAGAGATCTCGCAACTACCAAGGTAGATGAACTCATTGGGTCATTGATGACCTATGAGATCAACCTCAAGAACAAAGAGGCCGAGGCACCTAAGAAGAAGTCCCTAGCTCTTAAAGCAGGACCCAGTGGTCATGGCACTTTTGATGAAGGTGAGGATTCAGCAAGTGAGCGAGAAGAGGATGACGTAGCCATGCTCACATGTAAGTTCAAAAAATTCCTGAGAAAGGAAGGTAAGAGCTTCATGAGAGGAAGGTCAAAGGTAAGAAATGTTTTCAAATCTAATTCTGGAAACTCTAAGAAATCTGATAAAATCATTTACTATTCTTGCAATAAACCAGGACATTTCAAGAATGATTGTCCCGACAGATTCAAAAAAGTTGATAAATGGAATGGCAAGAAGAAGAACAAGGCCATGGTGTCCACATGGAGCGATGAAGAGGAAAGTGATGACGGAACCAGCTCCTCGGACAAAGAAAAAGAAGATTTCTGCCTTATGGCCAAAGGTGATGAAGAAACTGAGGTAAATTCTTCATTTGAAGATTATACAATTGATAATTGGGAGGATGCATATATACAACTCATGGAAAAATATGAAATGTACAAAAAGGAGAATAAATCATTGAAAAAGAAAATTAACTCATTTGTGCATGATCATAATATGAATGATAATAATGCTCTACTTGAGACTGAAATTGAAGATCTTAAGAAAATGAGTGAGTATTTGGAGGAAGGAAGAAAAGAAATGACTGACTTGGAAATTGAAAATGAGGATTTGAGAAATGAGATTGATAGCATGAAGCTCAAAATGTAAAGCTATGAAAAAGATAGTAAATTGAGCAATGAAAAGTATGAAGCTGTCAAACAAGTCAACATTCAACTTCTTCAAAATATTGAAAACCTACAAAAAGAGTTGAATAATAAACAACAATCTTTAGAAAAGTTTGTGGATGGAAGAGAAAACCTAGATGCTTTGCTAGGTACCAGAATGAACTTCAACAAGGAAGGGTTGGGTTTTGAACCAACAAACAAAAGGCCAATTGGGCTCAAAATTGTCACCTTTGTTTCATCTTCCGAAGCTTCCACCTCAAACACAACTCCCACATAAAACCAGCAAAAACAAAAGGAGAAAGTGAAAGAAAAGATTGAAGAGGCAGTCACCAACATTCCCAAAAAGCATGTCTAAAAACCTAAGAAAGGTCGACCTTCCCCATAGTATAGGTCAACACTTCCTTGGCCATTGCATGCTCAATTTTCAGATATCACCAAAACTGGATTGCTCATTCATATAGGCCAACACCACCATACTTTCGGAGAAATTGTGATTCATGTGTTCATCAATCCTATAACTTTCAATCTCCTAGGTGGCAGAACAATCACTTTCAACCCAAAAACAACCAATGGCCACAATGGGTTAAGAAGCCAACTTCATCAAACTTTCACAAAATCCAACAAAGAGCCTCTAAATAAAAAGGAAATATCAAGGCTGAAAAGAAAAATAAAATCCCTGCTTTAAGCAAACAAAACATGAATGTGAGAAAGGTTTGGATTCCAAAAGAAATAGTTTCATGTTTTGAAAATCTTAAGAGTTTGATGGGACCCAAAATTGGTTGGGTTCCAAATACAATTGCTTAATTGTTTGTGTAGGAATGTCTTACAGCCATGCATAACAGGTGGTATCTTGATAGCGGCTGTTCAAGACACATGACTGGAGACAAAACAAAATTTTGTCTCTTGGAGGAAAAGGAAGGAGGATACGTTACGTTTGGAGGGAATAACAAAGGAAAAATCATTGGAACAGGTAATGTACGTAAGAACCTCTCCAACTCCATTGAAAATGTGTTGCTAGTTGAAGGTTTGAAATATAACCTACTTAGCATAAGTCAATTGTGTGATAAAAGTCATAAAGTGTTGTTTGACTCTCATGAATGCAGAATTCTTGAACCAAAATCTGACAAGGTAAAATTTTCTGGTAAGAGAGTCAACAATGTTTACATGATTGACTTAGATGATCCTGCTCATTTAAATCTTTATCTTGCTGTACCAAAATCTGAAATTGCTTGGTTATGGCATCGTAGACTAGGACATGCTAGCTACAATATCTTACATAAATTGTTAAAGCATTCAATGGTGAAAGGGTTGCCTGAATTATCATTTAAACAAGAAAATAAGTTGTGTGATGCATGTGCCCTAGGTAAACAAACAAGAAAATCTTTCAAGGGAAGATCTGAAAATACATCATCCAAACCACTCGAGCTAATTCATATGGACTTGTTTGGTCCAACCGGAACTACTAGTTTAAGTGGTAGAAAATATGGATATGTCTTGGTGGATGACTTCTCTAGGTTTACGTGGATTTTCTTTCTCACACATAAAAATGATGCTTTTGATGAGTTTCAAGCGCTCTACATGAAGATAAAGCAGGACGGTGTGTTCAAGATCTCTAAGATTCAATTTGATCACGGTGGTGAATTTGAAAACACTGACTTCTATAATCTTTGCAGGGCTGAAGGCATTTCACACCGATTCTCTTCACCAAGAACGCCAGAGCAAAATGGTGTAGTTGAAAGGAGAAACCGAACACTTGTAGAGATGGCAAGAACCATGCTTGCTGAACGGCAACTTCCAAGGAGGTTTTGGGCCAAAGCGGTAAACTCGGCATGTTACATTATCAACCGCTCTATGGTAAGGCCACACACCAAAAAGACTCCTTATGAGTTGCTGAAAGGTAAAAAACCCTCTCTCTCACATATGAAAGTGTTTGGGTCAAAATGCTTCATCCATAATAATGACAAAAGAGACTTAGATAAATTCGAGCCCAAGAGCGATGAAGGTATATTCCTTAGATATTCTGATAGATCTAGGGCTTATAGAATTTATAATATCAAAAGTCAAACTGTGGAAGAATCACCCCACGTTTCCTTTAATGAATATCATGATTCTAACAATGATAACTCTTGCAGGAAAAATGATGAAGATGGGGAATTCCTAAACATGAAGGACAAGAGTGATCCTCCACAAGAAGAAATAAAAGAAGATGGTGACCTAGCTGAATCAAGCAATGCAAGGGATCAAGCTCCAGGGGAAGGTAATGATTCTACAAACATTAGAATTCTTAAGGATCATCCCTTGGAAAATGTCATTGGCAGCTTGAATGACCCACCTAGAACAAAGTCACATTTTAGAATTGTGGAAGAACTAGATCAACTTGCTCTTGTCTCTCAGCTTGAACCCAAAAACATTGATGAAGCATTAAAAGATGAAAACTGGATAAATTCAATGCAAGACGAGTTAAACCAGTTTGAAAGAAACAAAGTTTGGCATCTTGTTCCTAGACCTTCATCACAATCTGTCATAGGCACTAAATGGGTTTTTAGGAACAAACTAAGTGAGGATGGCAAGATAATAAGAAACAAGGCTAGATTGGTGGCTCAAGGGTATAATCAAGAGTTTGGGGTAGACTTTGATGAATCTTATGCCCCAGTTGCTAGACTCGAAGCCATCAGAATTTTGCTTACTTTTGCATGCTCCCTTAGAATAAAGCTGTATCAAATGGATGTCAAAAGTACTTTCTTGAATGGCTTGATCAAAGAAGAAGTCCATGTTGAGCAGCCCCCTAGCTTTGAGAATTCTAACAATGCAGATTTTATATACAAGCTAGACATGGCACTTTATGGACTTAAGTAAGCACCAAGAGCTTGGTATGAGAGACTAAGCTCGTTCCTCATTGAAAAAGGGTACACACGAGGTAAGGTAGATCAAACACTTTTCACCAAGAAGCAAGGTAAGAATATCTTGATTGTTCAAATTTATGTTGATGACATTGTGTTTGGTTCTACAAAATCTGAAATGTGTGAGGAATTTGCTAACCTCATACATAAATTTGGTTCCATAGATTTTGTAGAACCAGTTTGATGCAAGCTGGATCGTAAGAGTACTAGTGGCTATTGCCAGTTTCTAGGCAGGTGTTTAGTTTCTTGGGCCTCCAAGAAACAACACTCGGTTGCCCTCTCAACCGCTGAGGCAGAATATGTTACTGCAGGGAACTATGGCACCCAAGTGTTGTGGATTAAACACCAACTCCAGGACTACTTGGTGGATCTTGGTTGTGTCCCGATTCTGTGTGATAACACTAGTGCTATCAACCTTGCAAAAAATCCAGTCCAGCACTCTAGGACTAAGCATATTGAGATTAGGCATCACTTCATTAGAGACGAGGTCAGTAAGAAAAATTTTGAACTGCATTTTGTTGATACTCTAAATCAAATTGCTGATATTTTCATCAAGCCCTTGTGTAATGACAGGTTTTCAACACTCAGAAGGGAGCTTGGTCTTTGCCGACCTCAGGCCAATAAGAATTTGAAATGATGATCATGTTCAATTAGTTGTGTGTTTTGCACGTTGGTATTCATGCATTATTTATATGTCAATATGTCTTTTTGCATATAGTGTCGCAGTGCATGTAGTTACATAATCAAGTTGAATCTATATTCCCAATGCATTGCATGGTTTGTGTCACATCATTCTTGCATGGCCATGGTATATCAAATGTTGATGTATGGAAGGGCAGGTTATGCTTGCCTCGAAGCACTCAATATGCGTGAGGTTTCACCTCCGCCAAGTACCATGTGTCAATGTCGCATATAGGCCATATAGTACGGGGGAGTTGTCCTTTTGCAGCATTCATGCATATATTTCATATTAATTATGTGGCATTTAATAAGTGTACAACCATGGGTTGGGTCATACATTTCATTTCTGCCACCTTCATGAGTGACTAGGTCAACCTCCTTTGTCATTCCACTTGATTGCAAACATAACTCTTCGCGCATCCATTGCATATCCTTAGGGGGAGTTTTGTTCATTCTCTTAACCTCTTGCAAACTGCACTTCAGTGGCTTACAGTCTGGCTTCAGTTCATGAGACAGACGGACATATGGTGTAAGAGCTTTCTATTATATGCCCTAATGATTGTCCATTCAATAAAAATGGTTCAGATTTAATGATTTCCTTGTAGTTCTGATATATCTTGTTTGAAATCATCCATGCTATGTAGTTTTAATAGACTTTCACTAAACACTGCATGTTATGTCTTGAATGACTACCCTGAAATCTGAAAATCCAGACTTCATGACAATCTTGGTGATACTCTAGAGCTTAGTATTGTTTCTAAACATCTTGATGAGCTGGAATTCTTGAAAATCAATTTACAGAGCAATGATAGTGTTGCACGGAGAAATATGTCACGTCATCAAATCAAGTGACGAATGATATGTCATGATGTGCCTCTGTTATCTCTGTCTTAATTCATCTGGACTCTAGGCAGAGCAATGGCATAATTGCTGAGAAACATATCTTCTCATCAATGAAATGAGTTTGGATATGTCATGACGTGACTTTGCTATCTCTGTTCATTCTGAAGCATAACCGTCAATCTTGCCAAATACCTAGGAATACTGACGTCTAAACAACGTGTATTCTTACGGCTTGGAGGCATGTACTAGACTTGATTGCTCGTAAAATATGAGTCATGTGCCTTCAACTTCAAAAGATATTGAAAATCAAATTTGTCGAACTAGGATGACCCCGGGAAAGAGTTCCACCTCCACCTACACTGGAACCCCCAAGGTTCAAGAGAGTCCCCGAACTCCCACTGAAGGGAAGCTTCTCATTCCCTCTCCTCCTGCACCTATCACACCCATTCCTAAGGCCCCTAGGGTTGGTTACGACCCGATTAGGCGCCTTAACTTCATAGGTGTCCGTGAGCTGAATAGGGAGGTTGCCGAGGGTGCCCCTGTCTGGGCTGTTGTTGTCACCATTACCCCCGAGGAGTCCAGAGTCTCAGTCCCACCCGAGGTCTAGGCAATTCTGCAGGACTTCTCAGACATTTTCCCAGAGGATTTACCCTCTAGACTCTCTCCCATGCGTGACATTCAACACGCTATTGATCTTGTCCCTGGGTCCACCCTACCCAACCTTCCCCATTACCGATTGAACCCAAAGGAGCATGCTGAGCTCCAAAGGATTGTCGAGGACCTTATCCAAAAGGGTTTCCTCAGGGTGAGCAAAAGCCCATGTGCTGTCCCTGCTTGCTCACACCCAAAAAGGATGGCACCTGGCGGATGTGTGTTGACAGCCGCGCCATTAATAAGATCACTGTCAAGTATAGGTTTCTCATTTCCCGTCTTGATGACATGCTTGACATGATGAGTGGAGCCACCATCTTTTCCAAGATTGACTTGAAAAGTGGCTACCACCAAGTCCGAATCCGACCAGGGGATGAGTGGAAGACAGCCTTCAAAACCAAAGAAGGTCTGTATGAGTGGCTTGTCATGCCGTTTGGGCTATCTAATGCCCCCAGCACATTCATGCGGCTTATGACGGAAGTCCTCCGCCCTCTCATTGGTCGCTTTGTTGTCGTCTACTTTGACGACATTCTCATCTATAGCCACAACCCTCAGGACCACATCCATCATTTGAGGGAAGTCTGCGAGACTTTGAGGAGAGAAACCCTATTTGCCAATCTCAAGAAATGTGAATTCATGACAGACCGGGTCACTTTCCTCGGATTTGTGATTTCTGCTGTGTCCCCTGTGGTTCTAGAGTTTTGATGATGACAGATATTATGCCTCATTATGTTTACATCCTTGATGATATAATCCTGTTGCATTATGAGAAACTGTCAGAACAACTTTAAGGATGACTCACAAGTCATGAAGTCAACCTAACTCAAAGTCAAATCATGACAGGGAAGGTCAATGCTCAGATCAGGTAATGCTCTGTCTACTCTCAGATCTTTGATGATGTTTTAGCTGATATGCATAAACTGTTCTGTGCATGCATTTAAGTCTGTACAGCACACATACACATTGTCTTGCACACACACACACACACAGTCTGCACATCAAGTCAGTACAGCCCCTGGTCGCAAGACCAAGTCTGTACATCGTCTTCTGCATGCATTACTTCAAGTATGTACAGCCAGTGCATTGCTTCATATCAAGTCTAGACATTGTGCATTTCTTCATATCAAGTCTAGACATTGCATGCCATAAGTCTGCACATCATGTTTGCACTAAGTCTGTACATTGTCTGTGCTTTCACGTGTCTGGTTGCATGAGTCATTGAAGTCTGTACATCGCTTGGCGCTCACCAAGTCTGTACATCGCTTGGCGCTCACCAAGTCTGTACATCGCTTGGCGCTCACCAAGTCTGTACATCGGTCAGGCGCTCGCCAAGTCTGTACATCGGCCTGGCGCTGGCAAAGTCTATACACTCATTTCCAATGGCTGTGCATCGTCTGCATATTTCACACTAAGTCCATACATCACTGCACATGACTTCTTCAAGTCTGTACATGGTCTTGGCATATGCACACTTAAAGTCCATACATCCATCAGTTGATAGTTGGCCAAGTCTACACATTGTAAGACCAAGTCTGTACACCCCTTCTGCATGCATCATCTCATGCATCGTCTACATTGTCCAGCACACACACGTTCAAGGTCTGTACATCCGACCGCCTTATTCAGCGTCTCACGCATCTTTCAAGTCTATACATTGGCCATGTCTACACATCGTTTGCTTGGCTTCATTTTCAAAGTCTACACATTCATGGCATATGTGCATCGTTTGTTCTGCAAGTCTATACATCGGCCTGGGGCTTGCCAAGTCTGTACATCGCTTGGGGCTTGCTAAGTCTAGACATCGGTGAAGTCTGTACATCCACCGCTGAACCTTCCAAGTCTATACATTGTCATGTTGCTAGCAAGTCATTCATCAAGTATATACATTCCTTACCTTTACCTACGTTTAGAACACCAAGTCTATACATCGGTAAGGTCTGCACATGGTTGCCTTGAAGCTGCATCAAGTCTAGACATTGTCCTATAGCTAGCACGAAGTAAAGTCTGTACATTCTTCAAGGGCCAAGTCTATACATTGTCTCGCTCACATCTTCAAAGTCTGTACATTCTTCAAGGGGTAAGTCTATACATCGTTCGCTTAACTCCTGCCTATGCATCGCTAAGTCTATACATTGCCTGCCCTGCACGTGCTGCAAGTCCATACATTGTCTACCCTGCACACACAAGTCCATACATTGCATGTGGGCATCAAAGTTTGTACAATGTCTCACATTGGCAAAGTCTGTACATCGTTGGCCTGTGCATGCTTCGTCTTCTAAAGTCTATACATCCGTCACACTCCAACCTTTGCATTGGAGTCTATACATTGCTGTCTCATGCATTCTAAGTCCATACACCATGCTGTTGGCCATCGTTCATTACAGCAAGTTTGCACACTGTCTACACGCTCTCAAAGTCTATACAGCATGTGTCTGCATCAGTTCTTAAGTCTACACATTGTAGCATGCATGAACAAACAAGTCTGTACACACTTCAGCACTCAAAGGCTGAACATTCTTCAGCAGAGTTTGTACACACTTCATCACTTAAAGTCTGAACATCCTTCAGTGAAGACTGTACACACTTCAGTGCACATGTGCATCTCCTTCAAGTCGAAGTCTATACAATCCTTTCCAAGCATTCAAGTCTATACATTCTATCTTTCATACTAAGTATGTACATCTATCTGATACTTTCTTATGACTGTGTGACAGGTATATACTTCGAGAAGTAAATGTTTGGGCACGTGATCCGAGGTTGGCACCTGGCACGTGATCCGAGGACAAAGAGGGCACAAGCCCTGCATACGCCCTAGCTGTGGCTGGTATAAATATGGAGCTTCTTCCACTTGAAGAACTGAGATCAAGCAAGTGTGATCGAAGCAGAGGCAGAGAGCAGAAAAAGACAGAAGAAGAAAAAGGAGAGAGCAGCAGAGAGGCTGAAAGTAGAAGAAGAAAAAGAAAAGAAGATTGAGATCGAGAGCTCGTGAAGTAGAAGAAAAGGGGAAAGAGAGATAGAGAGAGGGTTCGTGAAGAAGAAGAAAGAGGAATCATCAGAAGATTTGTTCACTGGCATTTGGATTAAATCCAAGCCAGACTTGCTCCTGCGAGAGCTACTTAGTGTGTCTCATTTCCAGCTTTACGTTGCTGTGTTTTTTCTTTGTGTTTGCTTTTTATTTTTTTCTTTCCATCTATTCACCTTGTTCTTCCGATTCCCTTGTTTGGGATCGGGGTTCCTCCTGTGGTCTCAGGAGAAGGGAGACTTGTTCTCCGATTTTCTAGCGACTGGGTAGTCTCTAGTGGTTCCCTCTGGTGTGGAGGAAGAGAGGTCCGTGACCTCTGGTTTGCAAGTGGTTGGGAGTCACTTGTGGGTTTCCCTCCGGGTTGGAGGAAGGGAGATTTGTCTCCGGTTCTGGTCTTGTGGGTTGCAAGTCCAGGTGGGTTCCCTCCTAGGTGGAGGAAGAGAGACCTCGGTCTCTGGTTGCTAGTGACGGGTAGTCACTAGCGGTTGCCCTCCGGTTGGGAGGAAGAGGGGAGGTTGTTCCCCTGGTCAAGCTGTTTGGCAGCACCTGTTGCAGACTTAGTCTGCGGTTCTAGCATTAGCTAGTGGAAGCCTCACTCCAGTTTGGAGTGAGGGGTGGACGTAGGTCTGTGGACCGAACCACCTAAAAATTATCTGTGCCGTGATTTGCCTTGTGCATTTGCTCCTTGTCTTCTACCTCTTTCACAAGTTGTATGAACACTCTTGTTTCTATCTGCAGTGACCTTGAGCATTACATATTTTGCTAAGTGAATCTGGTTTGCGCAGTTTGTCTTCGGCATTAGTCTTGATCAGGTTCCACTAGTATAGTTAGCAGTTCATCTGATTGATCAAATGTTCATTTGAGTTCTATAGCTTTTATTCTGCAACTGTGTCTAGCAGCAGGCTTATTGTTTTTAAGTGGGGCAATATTTTTTGAAGGGGATACATTCACCCCCCCTCTGTATCCATCGCACCACCCCAACAATTGGTATCAGAGCGGGTTGTCTGCATAGAAGGTCCATCGACCTGTAGATTCGATCCTACTGTCTTGGTGCTATCTAGCTTTTGGTGCATCATTATTCCTGTTGCATTTATCTGATCAGTTTTCATGGGTGATCCACCAGTTTTCAACGGCTCTAATTTTAATGTGTGATTTGTCAGTCTGCGCAATTATGTTGATGCAGTTAATCCTGATCTGTGGAAGTTAATTTCACAAGGTCCTCACACATTACCAAAGAAAGTGTCCAAATAGACCAACAGCCACAGATCAAAGGATGGAGAAAATCAGAAAGCCTTCAATCTGATGAAAGCAGCCACTGACAGAGCCTTACACTCTTGTCTTTATGATTGCAGGTCAGCTAAAGACATCCTGGAGAAGCTGAAGCTAGCTCACAGGATAAATGAAGATAGCTGCATGATGGCTAACAGAAGTAATCAAAGTGACAGCCAAAATGAAGAAGAGGATGATGATGAGGAGGTAAATCCTTTCGAGAATTTCTCTTTAGATGATTGGGAGAATGCATATGCTGAGTTGCTTGAATCTCATGAACAATTTAGAAAACAATACAAGAACTTGAAAAATAAAAGTGATCGGGGTAGTTCAAGTTCACCATGTGAAAATTGTTCAAACATGAAGCAATCTCATGATGCCTGTTTGTCTGATATCCATATGCATAAAAATCAGAATGAAAAATTGATGAAGGAACTTGAATGTGTTTGCTCTGAACTAAGTAGGCTAAAATCTGAAAATGACTCTCTTAGAAAATCTGTTAAAGAAAATGAAGAAAAATTTGGGAAATTTGAGCAAGAGAAGAATTTGTTTGCTGAAAAATTTAATACCATAAAATCTGTAAATATGGAATTGCAGAAAGATCATGAAAAATAGCAAAAAGAATTGAAAGAATTTGAATGTGTTAGCGTTGAATTGGATGTTCTAAAATTTAAAAATGAATGTCTTTGGAAACAATGTGGAAAACTCCAGGCTCAAACAATATGTTCTGGTAAATCTGCTTGTAATGATTGTCCACTTCTTAAGGAAATAAATGAAAATCTTCACTCAAATTTAGAATGGCAGAAGGAGTTAATTGTTTCCCTAAAGGAAGAAAACAGAGAACTGTTAAACAAGATTTTGAAGTTTGAACAGATAGAGGAAGAGCTGAATAATAAAATGAGCTCAATGAAAATTGATAAAGGCTCTGTTGAAGAAACTGAAAATCTGAAATCAAAAAATGACAAATTAACTAAAGAAGTTGAAGGATTGAAGCAGTTGAACACTGCTATGTCAGAGAAACTTCTTCTCTTAGAAAAAGGAAAATCTGTTTAAAATTGAGAAATCTGGAACATGAAGTTGAGGAATATAAAACTGCCAACAAGGTACTAAGCGAATGTGTAAATTACAATGAACAAGAGATTGCCAGTTATGAAATACACATCGTTTCTCTGGAAAATGAAATTGAAGATTTGAATAATTCCTTGTCAAAATTTGTGGACGGAAAAGATAATCTGGACAAGATTCTAGGAACAAAGGTTAATTTTCAGAAGGAAGGGTTGGGCTATAACCCTTCAAACAAGAAGTGTTTTAAAAACAAAGTTTAAACTTCCTTTGTTTCCAGCTCAACTTCTCACAGCCCTCAGAACCTTCCTGGTTATAAGTCATCTGCTCAAAAGAAAACAACAGAAAAACAGAAAGAAAAGAATCAATATGTTCCTCTTCCCACTCTGCATGTTTCACCCACACACTCACATGCATCTAAAAAGAAAATGATTTGTCATTACTGTCACAAGTTTGGACATCTGATGCATGAGTGTAATTTGATGGAAAAGGATGACCTAGCTGCTGTACAAAACAATCAGGGTAGAAAGCATGTCTTTAGGGAAAAGAAAATTTATTGTTATAATTGTGGAAAAATAGGACATGTTGCTGCACAATGCTGGTTAGGTTCTCATAGAAAAACCTTCTCTATCTGCTCTCATTGTGGAAAACATGGCCATACAGTCAAGGAATGTTGGCATAACCAGGGTAGGAATGTGAATTTCAAACATGCTAAATTCCCTGCAAATAGAAATGATTTTGGTAGGAATAAATCTATTTTTAAAGAAAAGATTCTTGCATGCTTTGAATGTGGAAAACTTGGCCACCGAGCTTCGGAATGCTGGTGGGCAGGTAATGGTAAACCAAAATTTCATGCAAGTAACAGAAATTTCCATGACAATGCACATAAAATTCATGTTCATAATGATGTGCATAAAAAGAACCTAAAATCTGTTTCTTCATGCTACTACTGTGGAATATTTGGGCACTCCATGAATCATTGTGCTTTAATGACGAATGATGATAAACAAGCCCAAAGGTTGAGGAAAGCACCAATCAGAGGTGTTACTAACAATGTAGGACCCAAGAAGTCTTGGGTACCTAGAAACACAAAATGAGATTTGTGCTTTGCAGGTATGCCTTGGGGATGAGGAATAAAAGGGGGTTAAATAAACCAAGGCATCCAAAGTTTGGTAAAACCCCACCTCTGCTGGTAGACATTTAAGTGTTTGATAACGTTGTTTAGATAGCTGCATATCATGTTTGATTTGTTAATCAAAATTTCATGCATATAGCTTCTCAACTGCATCTATACATGGCATTAAAATCTCTCAATAAATATGTTGTGTTATCTGTGCAACAGTTCAACTGAAATTGGTGCTTGAATACTGAAATTTGAATTGATTGAAAGTGACTGAAAATGAATTACACATCATAAAACTGAAAAGTTGAATTGAATAAATCTGTTGCTTTGTCGATGTCTCATGCTTAAAAATGCTCACCTGCACATTTGACATGCACACGCATTCACAATTACATGCTGTCAGCTCACTGCACTTGCATCTACTGGTTATAAGTGTCGACACCTTGAGTGCTAGCTCATGCATACATTTAGGGGGAGCATTATTCATACTCTTGAAATCGCATCTGACCCATGCATTGCAACACATTTTAGCTTCCTGCTTCAACTGTTATCAGCCATTTTCATTCATCCTATCCATTGGTATCTGTTGAATTGGCTGCTCCTTAAAATGATTCGGCCTTCCTTGAAAATTCTGAAAGACTTCTCTGTGCATATCCAGATCATAAATCTGAAAATAACTTAAAGAGGAATCTTCTATTATATAGGACTATGAATGTCTGATTCTTTCAGCCGGTTGAAGTTTCATGTATGTCTTGTGTTTGCTTATGAACATATCTTGAAAATATCTGAGTTAGTCATAATAAACTTTAACCAACATTTTCATGTTGTGTTTTTTTAAACTCTTCTGAATTCTGAAAATTCTGAAATCATGATATTCCTTGATTGATATGTATGAAATTAGTATTGATTTTTAAACATCTGAGAATATGGAACATGTCTAAGGGTAAATCCTGTCAGAGCAATGACTTTAGTCACTAAGAAATCATGTCCAAAGGACTGTGTCATGAGGTGCCATAGTTAACTCTGCTTAAGAATGATTGATAATCTGGCAGAGCAATGGCATGCACACTGAGAAATACATCTCACTCATCAAAAAAATGATTTGTAGTGTGTCATGAAGTGTAAATGCAATCTCTGTTCCTATGAAGCATGACAGTTAGTCCTTCCAAGTGCTTAGGGATACTGGCGTCTAAACAATGTGTATCCTCTAGTTACAAGGGTGTACTAAACTCAAGTTCTCGTAAAGAATGTTATAAAAAATTGTTGCTGATCTAGTGTATCATTTGAAAATGTGTGCAAAAGAAATATTCTATTGGAACCCTTGACAGAAACAAATGATTTCTTATGTGTTTAACTTCATTACTATTGATTGCATCTCTTAAAGGAATCTTTGAAATTGAGTGAGTAAGAAAGAAGAAGATTAAACGAGACTGTCAATATGAAAGCAAGGTTCACTTTTATTAAAATTGATTTCAGATATGAGTACAGAAAGCTTATGAACAAGCCTTGCATACATCATATTCTGATCTGACTTGTCAATGAAGATCATTCATAAATCTCTATAATAGAAGAGTCTGAAATACCTGTTTAATCAGATTTATGAAATTGATATCCCATTGAAAACCTTTCTCATTCATTCTGAATGCTTCCTTTCTCACATTGGACACAATTAT
Organism: Amorphophallus konjac; assembly: GCA_022559845.1. Taxonomy (NCBI): domain Eukaryota; kingdom Viridiplantae; phylum Streptophyta; class Magnoliopsida; order Alismatales; family Araceae; genus Amorphophallus; species Amorphophallus konjac. The sequence continues at coordinate 205,494,497 of CM040125.1, read as the reverse complement.
TTCACACCTGACTGTTGACTTCTTTATGTCCTGAGCTTCATTCCAATCACTGTCCATCTAAGGGGGAGAATTCTTGCATGTCCCTGTGGTTCAATGTTCATTCAGGAGAATATCTTGTCAGGGGGAGTTTTTGATGACTGTAACTCAGCATTGCATAATAGCTCCTATATCATCTCCTTCAACAGTCAATGACCATTCTATTCTTTTTGATGTTGTCAAAGGGGGAGAACTTTTGTGAGTCATAATTTGCATCAATCAACAGTTGCATCACATGGTGTTTTACATGCTCATTATGTTTACATAATCATGAACTATCATATGGTATTTCATAACCATCATGATGAATCTATTACAATGACTCATAATATTGCCATCATCAAAAAGGGGGAGATTGCTGTGTCCCCTGTGGTTCTGGAGTTTTGATGATGACAGATATTATGCCTCATTATGTTTACATCCTTGATGATATAATCCTGTTGCATTATGAGAAACTGTCAGAACAAGTTTAAGGATGACTCATAAGTCATGAAGTCAACCCAAGTCAAAGTCAAATCATGACAGGTAAGGTCAATGCTCAGATCAGGCAATGCTCTGTCTACTCTCAGATCTTTGATGATGTTTTAGCTGATATGCAAAAACTGTTCTGTGCATGCATTTAAGTCTGTACAGCACACACACACATTGTCTTGCACACACACACACACAGTCTGCACATCAAGTCAGTACAGCCCCTGGTCGCAAGACCAAGTCTGTACATCGTCTTCTGCATGCATTACTTCAAGTATGTACAGCCAGTGCATTGCTTCATATCAAGTCTAGACATTGTGCATTTCTTCATATCAAGTCTAGACATTGCATGCCACAAGTCTACACATCCTGTTTGCACTAAGTCTGTACATTGTCTGTGCTTTCACGTGTCTGGTTGCATGAGTCATTGAAGTCTGTACATCGCTTGGCTCTCACCAAGTCTGTACATCGCTTGGTGCTCACCAAGTCTGTACATCGCTTGGCACTCACCAAGTCTGTACATCGGCCTGGCGCTCGCCAAGTCTGTACATTGGCCTGGCGCTGGCAAAGTCTATACACTCATTTCCAATGGCTGTGCATCGTCTGCATATTTCACACTAAGTCCATACATCACTGCACATGACTTCTTCAAGTCTGTACATGGTCTTGGCATATGCACACTTAAAGTCCATACATCCATCAGTTGATAGTTGGCCAAGTCTACACATTGTAAGACCAAGTCTGTACACCCCTTCTGCATGCATCGTCTCATGCATCGTCTACATTGTCCAGCACACACACGTTCAAGGTCTGTACATCCGACCGTCTCATTCAGCGTCTCACGCATCTTTCAAGTCTATACATTGGCCATGTCTACATATCGTTTGCCTGGATTCTTATTCAAAGTCTACACATTCATGGCATATGTGCATCGTTTGTTCTGCAAGTCTATACATCGGCCTGGGGCTTGCCAAGTCTGTACATCGCCTGGGGCTTGCTAAGTCTAGACATTGGTGAAGTCTTTACATCCACCGCTGAACCTTCCAAGTCTATACATTGTCCTGTTGCTAGCAAGCCATTCATCAAGTCTATATATTCCTTACCTTTACCTACGTTCAGAACACCAAGTCTATACATCGGTAAGGTCTGAACATGGTTGCCTTGAAGCTGCATCAAGTCTAGACATTGTCCTGTAGCTAGCATGAAGTAAAGTCTGTACATTCTTCAAGGGCCAAGTCTATACATTGTCTCGCTCACATCTTCAAAGTCTGTACATTCTTCAAGGGGTAAGTCTATACATCGTTCGCTTAACTCCAGCCTATGCATCGCTAAGTCTATACATTGTCTGCCCTACACGTGCTGCAAGTCCATACATTGTCTACCCTGCACATACAAGTCCATACATTGCTTGTGGGCATCAAAGTCTGTACAGTGTCTCACATTGGCAAAGTCTGTACATCGTTGGCCTGTGCATGCTTCATCTTCTAAAGTCTATACATCCGTCACACTCCAGCCATTGCATTGGAGTCTATACATTGCTGTCTCATGCATTCTAAGTCCATACACCATGCTGTTGGGCATCGTTCATTACAGCAAGTTTGCACACTGTCTGCACGCTCTCAAAGTCTATACAGCATGTGTCTGCATCAGTTCATAAGTCTACACATTGTAGCATGCACGAACAAACAAGTCTGTACACACTTCAGCACTCAAAGGCTGAACATTCTTCAGCAGAGTTTGTACACACTTCATCACTTAAAGTCTGAACATCCTTCAGTGAAGACTGTACACACTTCAGTGCACATGTGCATCTCCTTCAAGTCGAAGTCTATACAATCCTTTCCAAGCATTCAAGTCTATACATTCTATCTTTCATACTAAGTCTGTACATCTATCTGATACTTTCTTATGACTGTGTGACAGGTATATACTTCGAGAAGTAAATGTTTGTGCATGTGATCCGAGGTTGGCACCTGGCACGTGATCCGAGGACAAAGAGGGCACAAGCCCTGCACACGCCCTAGCTGCGGCTGGTATAAATATGGAGCTTCTTCCACTTGAAGAACTGAGATCAAGCAAGTGTGATCGAAGCAGAGGCAGAGAGCAGAAAAAGGCAGAAGAAGAAAAAGGAGAGAGCAGCAGAGAGGCTGAAAGCAGAAGAAGAAAAAGAAAAAGAGATTGAGATCGAGAGCTTGTGAAGTAGAAGAAAAAGAGAAAGAGAGATAGAGAGAGGGTTCGTGAAGAAGAAGAAAGAGGAATCATCAGAAGATTTGTTCACTGGCATTTGGATCAAATCCAAGCCAGACTTGCTCCTGCGAGAGCTACTTAGTGTGTCTCATTTCCAGCTTTACGTTGCTGTGTTTTTTCTTTGTGTTTGCTTTTTATTTTGTTCTTTCCATCTATTCACCTTGTTCTTCCGATTCCCTTGTTTGGGATCGGGGTTCCTCCTGTGGTCTCAGGAGAAGGGAGACTTGTTCTCCGGTTTGCTAGCGACTGGGTAGTCTCTAGTGGTTCCCTCTGGTGTGGAGGAAGAGAGGTCCGTGACCTCTGGTTTGCAAGTGGCTGGGAGTCACTTGTGGGTTTCCCTCCGGGTTGGAGGAAGGGAGATTCGTCTCCGGTTCTGGTCTTGTGGGTTGCAAGTCCAGGTGGGTTCCCTCCTGGGTGGAGGAAGAGAGACCTCGGTCTCTGGTTGCTAGTGACGGGTAGTCACTAGCGGTTGCCCTCCGGTTGGGAGGAAGAGGGGAGGTTGTTCCCCTAGTCAAGATATTTGGCAGCACCTATTGCAGACTGAGTCTGCGGTTCTAGCGTTAGCTAGTGGAAGCCTCATTCCGGTTTGGAGTGAGGGGTGGACGTAGGTCTGTGGACCGAACCACCTAAAAATTATCTGTGCCGTGGTTTGCCTTGTGTGTTTGCTCCTTGTCTTCTACCTCTTTCACAGGTTGTATGAACACTCTTGTTTCTATCTGCAGTGACCTTGAGCATTACATATTTTGCTAAGTGAATCTGGTTTGCACAGTTTGTCTTCGGCATTAGTCTTGATCAGGTTCCACTAGTATAGTTAGCAGTTCATCTGATTGATCAAATGTTCATTTGAGTTCTATAGCTTTTATTCTGCAACTGCGTCTAGCAGCAGGCTTATTGTTTTTAAGTGGGGCAATATTTTTTGAAGGGGATACATTCACCCCCCTCTGTATCCATCGCACCGTCCCAACAGTTTCTAGTCAAGGAGTGTCTGTGGACCCCTCCAAGGTCCGAGCTATAGTAGACTGGTCGGAACCCCAAAATGTCCATGACGTTCGTAGTTTTCACGGGCTAGCCACCTTCTACAGACGCTTCATCCAGGGATTTAGCACCATTATGGCACCCATTACGGATTGCATCTGTAAAGGGAATTTTGCGTGGACCAAAGCCGCCTCTTAGGCTTTTCTTGCCATTAAGAAGCTTATGACCAAAGCCCATGTCCTCCGCCTACCAGACTTTTTAAAGTCTTTGAGGTTTCCTGTGATACATCTGGCATAGGAATAGGTGGAGTGCTTAGCCAGGAGAGCCACCCTGTGGCTTATTTCAGTGAGAAGCTTTCTGATGCAAAGCTTCGATACTCCATAGATGATAAGGAGTTTTATGCCGTGGTCCAAGCCCTCAAGCACTGGAGACACTATCTCTTACCTCAAGAGTTTGTCTTATATTCGGACCACGAGGCTCTGAAATTCTTTAGCTCTCAGAAGGGCTTAAACCCTAGGCATGGTCGGTGGGTAGAATTCCTCCAGTCTTTCACATTTGTCTTAAAACATAAGGCTGGAAAGGAAAATAAGGTGGCCGACGCCTTGAGTCGAAGGGTCTCCCTTCTTTCCACTGTTTGGGTAGAGGTCACCGGGTTTGACCGCATAAAGGAACTCTATGTAGAGTGTCCGAATTTTGGCCCTGCCTATTCTGCTCTGTCTGCTGGACCCTCGATAGCCTTTTCTGACTATCTACTCCAGGATGGTTTTCTATTTCGAGGGCAGCAACTCTGTATCCCGAGGACTTCTGTTCGGGACTTCCTGATTTGGGAAATGCATGCTGGAGGTCTTACTGGTCACTTTGGCCGCAACAAGACCATCCATTCTGTGGAGGAGCACTTCTATTGGCCTGGCCTGAAGAGAGATGTGGCCAAGATTGTAGCCCAGTGTAGGACATGCACGATGGCCAAACATGTCAAACAGAACACTGGTCTCTACACTCCTCTCCCCGTTCCTGATCGACCATGGGTTGATGTGAGTATGGATTTTATCCTTGATTTACCTTGCACTGCTCACAAGCATGATTCCATCTTTGTTGTCGTTGATAGGTTCTCTAAGATGGCCCACTTCATTGCATGTTCCAAAACATCTGATGCGTCTAGAGTAGCCCATTTATTCTTTGATGAAGTCATGCGTCTGCATGGTCTCCCCCAAACCATCGTGTCTGACCGAGATGTCCGGTTCACTAGCTACTTTTGGAAGACACTTTGGCACCTAGTTGGCACCAAACTGAAATTTTCCACTGCCTATCACCCCCAAACTGATGGGCAAATCGAGGTCGTCAATAGAAGTTTAGGAAATCTGTTGAGGTGTCTTGTAGGGGAACATTCCGGCACGTGGGATCTTCTTTTACCCAAAGCCGAATTTGCATACAACAGCTCCGTCAATAGGTCCATAGGTATGAGTCCATTTGAGGTCGTGCATGGCTACCAACCTAGGAAACCTGTGGATCTCATTCCCTTTCCCCTCGAGTCTAGAACATCCAAGTCAGCTGAGGAGTTTGCACATCATGTCAAGAGTCTGCATGAGTCAATTAGCAAGCAAATCAACCTCAGTAATGAAACCTATAAAAAGTTGGCTGATTTGCATAGGCGTCACCATGAATTCCAAGAAGGTGACATGGTTATGGTACGGGTTCGACCCGAACGACTCCCTTCGGGAGCCATTAAGAAGTTGCAAGCCCGTAGTGATGGACCATTCCCAATTCTGCAGAAGATTGGCTCCAATGCTTATGTTGTGGACTTACCTCCCGAATATGGAATTAGCTCAACTTTTAATGAGGCAGACCTAGTGGCCTATAAGGAACCCACAGCGATTCCTAGTGACCCTTTCGAGCCTTCTCCTCCCATTGAGAGTGAGCCCACCCCTGTGCGTCCCACAGCCTTGCGAGTACCACGCGATCACATTGAGAGGATATTGGATAAGCAGGTGACCACTACACGGAGCAGGGTGTACCAGCACTACCTTATCCGCTGGCGAGACCGTCCACCTTCTGATGATTCCGAGATCAGCCAGGAAGATCTCCAGCGCCTCGATCCAGATCTGCTGGAGCACTACCACAGCAGTGTCCCCCCTTACTAGACGGAGTTGAGTTCCAGCCGCCCCGGGAGGGTTGGTGGGGACACCGGGTCCACTACTGGGCCCACTACTCGGAGCCGACGCCGCACTTCCCCGACACCGAGCTTATGGCTCGGAGATCCTTCCTGAAGACTCGGCCTACGGCTACGGTAGTATATTGTGTATTGAGTATATGTATTTGTGTGTATGTATACATGTATCCCTACATGTATTTTTCTTTCATCTTATTAGGCTAGTCTAAGTCAAATAACATGTGTGTAATTTTTGTATTTTATTTGATTAAAAACCCACAAGTCAAAGTGAGGTGGGTGGGTTTTGTCTTATTAGGCTAGGGTATAAACATAATAGATGAAAGTGTGAGGGTATGAATGTAATGGGCCTTTCCTATAAATAGGAGGCCAATGGTGTGTTACGAGATATAAAATGAAAGAATGAATGAAATGTTGTTTTGTGTAAGAGCTCTCCCCTCTTGCCTTTCCCTTACCTCTTCTCTCCATTTGTGAGATTTGAGTGTGTCGCCCGGTGTGAGACCGTCCGGCGTGAGGCTGAGCTGTGTGAGATAGCAGTTATCTGTTCCCGTCCTATTCATGATATCGGAGTGCCGTCGATCTATTTCCACGTCGTCGCCGTGTCAGCAACTTATCAGCGGGCAATGACCAGAATATTTGATGAACTACTCTACCACAAGGTCGAGTGCTACATAGATGACCTGGTTATCAAGACCAGAAGAAAAGAAGACCATTTGCAAGACCTCAGAATTATGTTTCAGAGGCTCAGGCAATATAAACTGAAAATGAACCCTATGAAATGTGCATTCGGAATGTCGAGTGAAAATTCTTAGGCTTCATTGTCAGATACCGGGGGATTGAAATAGACCTCGTAAAGATCAAGGCGATCCAGGAGCTACCCCTACCAAGGATCCTCTCTGAGCTGAGATCTCTACAAGGCCACCTGGCATACATCCGGAGGTTTATATCCAACTTGTTGGGGGCGATGCCACCCCTTTCAAAAGTTGATGATGAAGGACGTTCCCTTTTATTAGGATGAAGGGTGCCAAACAGCCTTTGACAAGCTGAAGGACTACTTGAAGACTCCTCCAGTGCTCGGTGCACCAGTGAAAGGATGGCTACTAGTTCTATATATAGCAGTCACACACGACTCACAGGGGGCAATGCTCGCCCAGAACAACGAAGAAGAGAAAGAACAAGCCCTTTACTACCTCAGTCGAAGGCTAGTCAGAACCGAGGAGAAATATACCTTCATCGAAAAAATCTGCCTAGCATTGGTCTTCGCCGTCAAGAAGCTCCGGCACTATATGTTGTCGCACGAGATCAAGCTGATATCCAAAGCTGATCCGCTAAAATATATCTTGTCCCAACCTGCACTCAAGGGCCGCTTAGGCAAATGGGTGGTCATCCTTATGGAGTTTGATATCCACTATGTACCGCAGAAAGCTGTCAAGGGTCAGGCCATTGCAGACTTCCTCGTTGAGCATCCAGCACCAGAAGACTGTCCACTGGAGACAGAACTCCCTGACGATGAGACCCTGGACGCCGACCAAGTGCGACCCTCCTTATGGTAATTGTACTTTGATGGCACATCCAGAATCGACACCCCAGCAACTGGATCGGCCAAAGTCCGGGCAGGGGCAGGCATTGTCCTGAAATCTTCAGAAGGAGATGTCATATATACATCTTGTTCACTAAACAAACCTTACACAAATAATGAAGCAGAATATGAAGCCCTAATCATTGGGTTACAAATGGCCTTGTCTATGGAGATTCAGATGCTTGAAGCATTCGGGGACTCCATGCTAGTTGTAAAACAGCTAGAAGGAGAGTCTAAGGTACGGAAGCAAGAACTCCTCCCCTATCATCAGCTGGCGATCCGCTTGATGGCAAGATTCTATCTCATCAAAGTCAAGCACATCAACCGAGGACAAAATGCCCAGGCAGACACCCTCACAAAATTGGCCAGCTCTTTGGCGGTCCCGCCAGATACAAGCCTGAATATAGCAGTAATTAACCGACGACAGGTCCCCAGCGTGACCGAAGTCCTAATTGAGGAACAAGAAAATGAAGCGGCAGCTAGGGAGGAAATCCAATAGCCCGACCGACGGGAACACCTCCTATGTTGGTTTCGGCATCAACATCTCCCGAAAGAAAAAGAAAAAAGAATGAAGCTCCTAAGGGTCAAGGACTCTTATGAAATGAGGAACGGAACTTTGTTCCGGATAATGGTGGATGCCTAGAAGAAGATTTTACTCCGCTACATGTCTCCAGTGGAAGCTCGACAAGTAATACAAGAAGTCCATGCCAGGTCAGTCGGGGCACATCAGGTCGATCCGAAAATGAAGATCGAAATAAAGAAACTAGCATATTACTGGCCCTTCATCTTCAACGATTGCTGCAAGTTCGCCAAGGCTTTCCAAAATGTCAAGAGCACGCCAACGTGTCAAGAAGACCGCCGATGCCACTACACCCCACCCTACCAAGTTGGCCGTTTGCTCAATGGGGCACGGACGTGGTAGGACCTTTGCCAACATCATCATCAGGATGAAGATACATCTTAGCCGCCACGGATTACTTCTCTAGATGGGCAGAAGCAATAGCGCTAACAGAAGTGACGGGAGAATTAGTCGCCAGGTTCTTCCGACAGAATATAATATTCTGGTTTGGAGTCCCCAGCTGAATTATCTCTGACAATGGCAGCCACTTCAGGAACCAAAAGGTTTATCGACTGGCTGATAAGTGTAAGATTGATTGGAGGACGTCGTGCCCCTACAACCCTCAAGCCAATGGGCTCGCAGAAGCCTTCAATAAAATGCTGTGCACTTTGCTGGCGGAGACAATTAATTCCAACAAGAAGGATTGGCAGGAAAGGATGTACGAGGCACTTTGGGCTTATCATACAGTCTATAAAACTCCAACTGGGTGCTCACCATTCTCCCTTGTATATGGGTCAGAGGCAGTAGTGCCAATTAAACTAGAAGTCCCATCGCTTCGAGTCACCGTTCAGTACGGGTTGGCTAGCAGCGAACAAACCAATATAGAAAGAAGATTGGAAGAGCTCTCCAAGCTCGAAGGAAAGCGTCTCTGGGCGCAACAAAATATCCAACTCTACCAAGCTCGCATGGCCCGCACCTTCGATAAGCTGGTCAAGGGACGAGAATTCAAGAAAGGTGACCTAGTAATGGTTAAAAGAAAAGAACTGATGGCCTCCAATCCCAAGGGGAAGTTGGTTCAAAACTGGGTTGGGCCGTATATTGTCCGCTGAGTATATGAAGGGGGTGCCTACGTTTTATGGATCACAAAGGAGTAGTTCAGTTCTCCCCACTTGATGGGAAACATATAAAGCTATACCATGCAGTCCCACCGGCATTCCCAGATTGACCGAAGCCTACTTTGGCCTAGTGGCACTCCGCCCTGGCCAAACTCTCTGAAATGTTTAGTCAGCACAGGCTGACCACTAGGTCATTGGTCTGCAGTTTCGGGAGCATCCCTAATAAGCACTAAACCCAGCATCTTTTGAAGACCCGCATATACCCATCAGGGGCATCACTTTCTTACAATATTGCCATTATGGACCTTATGTCCGAATCGGCGCAGAAATCCTTCTTTGCGTTAGCATTACCTTCTTGCTGACGAATAAACCCCTTTCTTAGCGCAAGACTTTATGTCCCAGCCGACCTGCATACAGTATTGCCATTATGGGCTTTACGCCAGAATCGACGTAATTTTCCTCCTTTGCGTTAGCATTAAGCCCTTGCTAATGAATAAACCCTTTCTCGACGCAAGATGTTATACCCTAGCCAACTTCTGCACGTTATCGCCATTACGGACCTTATGTCTGAATCGGCGTAGAAACTCATCCCATGCGTTGGTATTTATCCTTACCAACGAATGAACCCCCTTTCGGCGTAAGGCTGCGTGTCCTAGCCGACCTTCATACAATATTGCAATTAGGGACCTTCCATCCAAATCGACGCAGAAATCTTTCTTTGCGTTAGCATTACCTTCTTGCTAATGAATAAACCCCTTTTCGGCGCAAGACCTCGTGTCCTAGCCGATGGTCATACGCCACCACTCAAGGGCAAACGTCGCGCATCGACCCATCTTCATGTTCCTACCTCTGACAAAAAGAAAGAAAGGAAAAAAAATAAAGAAGGGGCTTAAAATCGAGGTGCCCCACCGGTCTTGTTCCTACACCAGGGCAAGGGCAAAAAATGGCTATAACCAAACTGCGGTGAAAACCCGAGAGGGCATTGCAGGCAAAAATGGGTACCCCGCCACGTGAAAATCCGATAGGGCGCGTGGGCAAAAGCAAGAGGGGGCTGGCTTCGGTGAAAACCTAAAAGGGCACTTAAGCTAGTAATGTGATAATTTAAAGTTCCTCTTCGCCCTCATCCTAATGAAACTTCGAAAAGGATGATCACTACAAGTCCCGCCGGAGATCTTTTCTCTGAACAAACCGTGTTTGACCCTTGTCATCATCGGCAAGATCGGTCGACGTTCTCCTTAACTTGGACCTTCCGTCCTTGTTAATGAATATATTTTTGCATTGACATTTAACCAATGTCGATGAACAAACTATGTTCGACCCTTGTCATCATCGGCAAGATCGATCGACGTTCCCCTTAACTTGGACCTTCCGTCCTTGATAATGAATATATTTTTGCTTTGGCATTTAACCAATGTCGATGAACAAACCATGTTTGACCCTTGTCATCATCGGCAAGATCGGACGACGTTCCCCTTAACTTGGACCTTCCATCCTTGTTAATGAATATATTTTTGCTTCAGCATTTAACCAATGTCGATGAACAAACCGTGTTCGACCCTTGTCATCATCGGCAAGATCGGTCGACGTTCCCCTTAACTTGGACCTTCCGTCCTTGTTAATAAATATATTTTTACTTCGGCATTTAACCAATGTCGATGAACAAACTGTGTTTCACCCTTGTCACCATTGACAAGATCGGTCGACGTTCCCCTTAACTTGGACCTTCCATCCTTGTTAATGAATATATTTTTGCTTTGGCATTTAACCAATGTCGGTGAACAAATCGTGTTCGACCCTTGTCATCATCTGCAAGATCGGTCGACGTTCCCCTTAACTTGGACATTCCGTCCTTCTTAATGAATATATTTTTGTTTCGGCATTTAACCAATGTCGATGAACAAATCGTGTTCGCCCTTGTCATCATCGGCAGGATCGGTTGACGTTCCCCTTAACTTGGACCTTCCGCCCTTGTTCATGAATATATTTTTACTTTGGCATTTAACCAATGTCGATGAACAAACCATGTTCGACCCTTGTCATCGTCGGCATGATCGGTCGACGTTCCCCTTAACTTGGACCTTCCATCCTTGTTAATGAATTTATTTTTGCTTCGATATTTAACCAATGTCGACGAACAAACCATGTTCGACCCTTGTCATCATCGGTAGCATCGGTCGACGTTCCCCTTAACTTGGACCTTCCGTCCTTGTTAATGAATATATTTTTGCTTCGGCATTTAACCAATGTCGATGAACAAACTGTGTTCGACCCTTGTCATCAATGGTAAGATCGGTCGACGTTCCCCTTAACTTGGACCCTCCGTCCTTTTTAATGAATATATTTTTGCTTCGACATTTAACCAATGTCGATGAACAAATTATTATTGACCCTTGTCATCATCGGCAAGACCGGTCAATTATCCCTTAGCTTGGACCTTCCGTCCTCGTTAATGAATAAACCTCTTTGCCTCGACATTTAACCAATGTCGATGAATAAATTATTATTGACCCTTGTCATCATCGGCAAGACCGGTCAATTCTCCCTTAGCTTGGATCTTTCGTCCTCGTTAATACATAAACCCTCTTTGCTTCGGCATTTAACCAATGCCGATGAAGAAACCACTATTGACCCTTGTCATCATCGGTAAGACCGATCAATTCTCCCTTAGCTTGGATCTTTCATCCTCGTTAATGAACAAACTTTATGTGCTTTGACATCTAACCAATGTCGATGAATAAGCTAATCCTGACCCTTGTCATCATCGACAAGATCGGTCGGCATTCCACTAAACTGGACCTCCTGTCCATGTTAGCAAACGTTCCTACCTTCGACAGTCAGCCACTGCTGACGAACAATTCCTCAACCATCCCAGCCTCGTGCAGTGAATCAAGTTCAAAAAAAAGGAGGCTAAAAATAGAGGTGCCTCGCCAGACTTGCTCAGATGTTCCAAGCAAGGGTAAAAACGTCTAAAACCCAGCTGCGGTGAAAACCCAAAAGGGCACCGCAGGTAAAATCGGGTACCCCGCCACATGAAAACCCGAGAGAGCGCGTGAGCAAAAGCAAGAGGGGGCCGGTTCCAGCGAAAACCCGAAAGGGCGCTTGTACCGTTAATGCGATATAAAAAAAGAGGAAAAAAGGAAAATGAATGATCAATGATTATGACACACTCTCCTCAGGGGCAAGGTAGAATATCCTTCCAAGTCCCACCGATGAACAAACCGTTACTGACCCTTGTCATCATCGACAAGACCGGTCAATTTTCCCTTAACCTGGACCTTCCATCCTCGTTAATGAATGAACATACTTTTTTTGCTTCGACACTTAACCAATGTCGATGAACAAGCTAGTCCTGACCCTTGTCATCATCGGCAAGATTGGTCAGCATTCCCTTAACCTGGACCTTCCGTCCTCGTTAATGAACGAACATACTTTTTGCTTCGACACGTAACCAATGTCGATGAACACGCCAGTCCTGACCCTTGTCATCATCGGCAAGACCGGTCAGCATTCCCTTAACTTGGACCTTTCATCCTCGTTAATAAATAAACCTCCTTTGCTTCGGCATCTAACCAATGTCGATGAAAAAACCTGTGTTCGACCCTTGTCATCATTGGCAAGATCGGTCGACATTCCCCTTAACTTTGACCTTTCGTCCCCGTTAATAAATAAACCTCCTTTGCCTCGACATTCAACCCATGTCGATGAATAAACCCTACCTCCATGTTTTGTCACCATCGGCGAAATCAACAAGCAAACCATTGGTCCGGATCTTCCGTCCGCATCAAAAAATAAACCTATTCTTGACTTTCTTCGTTATTCGAGGAAACTAGCAAACCTACCTCTCACTCGGGTTCTCTGCCCCAGTTAAGGAATGAATACACTCTTGGTCTCCGAGCAGCTTCGTCACCATCAGCGAAGCCTAGCAATGGGCCTTCTGATCTTACCCTTTGATCCAAGTGGCCGCTATGCCTTCGCCCTCGAGCATTCCACCTCTGTTAGCCAAATTTGGCCTTGAAAGTAGTTACGCTGCGGTGGAGCGAACCCCTCGCCCCTTCACTGAAGGCATGAGCGCTCTCCTGCCCTAGTAACTCATATATCCGGGCTAAGACAATCGGCTAAGAAGAAAGAAAGAAGACGAGGTCGTGATTTAATGGCAAATGAAAACATTTCATTGAAATGGCAAAATACATGTTACTCAGGGCATCCCACGAGGTACATAAGAAGTTCACCAAAAAAAGAAGAAAAGAGAAAAGAAGGGACAAGCCAGTCAAAAGGGGGGGGCTACTACAATGGGAGTCAGAAGATGTCCTCAAGCTCCAAAATTCACCGAGAAAGGTTACGGGTTAACTCCTGTAATCGAAGTTCGGCGGCCTCCAGCTACGAAAGCTTCCCTTCAAGTGTGGCGGCCTGTCCTTCTGCCAATTCCGCTTCCTCTACACTCTGCACTCCTTGCTGTTCGGCTTCCTGCAGCTCAGCCTCAACCCTGGAAAGTTCAGCACGAAGTTCAGCTATCCTTGCTGCTAAAGAAGTCCGACGCTGTGAAGATACATCTGCCATTGTTCGCATTGACTGCGCTGCCTCTCTCAGGGACGCAAGAGCGGCCCGACACTCTGTCCGCTCAAGCTTCAGGGCCGTCAGCTGATCAGCTGCTTCTCGGCCAAGGAATTCCATCTTGTTCACATACTTTAGCAACAAGACCACCCGCCACGTCCAATCATCCATGGGGCAGCCAAAAGAAAGCAGCGAACGAGAAAGGTGCTCTACCAAGCCCCTCAGCTGCACATAGGTTAGATCCTGGCTGGCTGTTACAGTCTGTTGCAGGGTTCCCCAGAACTACCACACCAGGTCGTTCGATGACTATAGGCCAAGTGGCGACGTGTCTGGAAGCTGAAAATCTACTCTATTGTCAACGGCAGCGCAGACGTCATCGCTCGGTTCGGAAGACGATGACGGAAAAGCTTGTAAGGCGCCCGCACTGGAGTCGACCCCCGCAGCTAGCATAGTGGAGGGAGTCTCGATAACAGTAACCTCCCCGCCAGCCTCTTGCGGCGCAGCTGCACTAGGATTCTCAACAGCAGAGGATGCTTGTTCTTCACGCCCAGCCTGACTGGCCTCCACCAGGGCCGATTCTGTAACAATGGCTAAAGCCCTAGGAGCTCTAGCTTCCTCTTCAAAAATTTCTCCCGCTTCTATTTCGGGAAGACTCTTCTCCCCTGGGAGTAGTCCTCTGATGGCAATGGATGACTGGGATTTCGCAGCTTCAGTCGAGTCAGCAACGCCCATAAGTGCCCCTGAAATCTCCAAGTTGGCTGCCGCAGCGTAATCCTTGGGGTATCGCAAAGTGATGGGCCGTAAGACTGGTGGGAATGTCGATTGACCCGCACCCAGAGTTGGGAGAGGTATTTGCACAGTTATAGTTGGCAATACCACATCGGCCTGCACCATGAATACAACATGCATCAGGCATCTGATATAGAAAATAATGAGAAGAGCTGCGAAGTGAAAGCGGTAGAGGATCCCCTACCTCAACCGGCACTAAGTTCAAGTTTGCAGCAGGAGAAATCATGACCTCCATAGGCCCAGCCCCCTCGCTCATGAGGCCACCAGATGGCCCAAGACCGCTCCATGCCAGCCGGGGTGGACTGAAGGTCGTCTAATCACTTTTGTAAGTTGAAGATGCCCCGGCATCTTCAGTTTCTGTCTCCACAAGCGGGAACTCCCCGTCACTGGAATTGCCACCATAGTCAATTTGCTCCGAAGAAGATGAGATCTCTGCCGGTTCCCGACGCTCCTCCGCCGGAAGGGGCACTTCTCCAGCTTCAAGATCCACGGGGGGAGCATCTCCCTCAACGAAGGCTTGCTCGGCCGATTCTACGGCGGGAGCACTAGTCAAATGAATTTTGGGGATAGGCTCGCTCCCCGGAATAGCTTTCTCCCCAGGAAAAGCCTCTTCGGTAATCCCGACAGTAAGAAGCGAGGGCAGTTGTGTCTCAACTGAAATCCAAATGAGGAACAGTCAAGCAGACTGAAGACATAATGGAGCGTGAGGTCATATGAATGAACCATAAATTACCTTCCTTCTCATGGCTGGGCGTTGTAGAAGGCAAGTCCCCCTCCACGGGAGCTATGGGCACGCGCCTTTCTATCTCTCCGCCTGCGATAGCGGTCATGGCTGCTTGTCCAACCGTGGCAACGGGAGCAGCGGCAACTGCAAAGAAGAAATCAGCCGATGCAACCAGAACAGAGAATAGAGTACGAAGAATGGGGGGTATACCTTCAGTTCTAGGCCACTACACATGAGAGGCCTCAAATTCTTCAAATGATACTACCGATGGAGGGACAACTACTAGTTCCTGCCCCGCGGCCTACCTCCGGTGAGCCCGCGTCATCTGCGTGACCGCCACCTCTGCCATACCGATAGCCTCCCTCACCTGGGACCTTTTTTGCTTCCGCGAATCACCAGGGGGCAGTGGCATCGTGGTTGGGGCCACCTCTGAGCTGTTATTATCAACTCCCTGAAGTGCCGGGTCTCCTCTAAAGTGAGTCAAACTACACAAGCACAAGGGTGAGAATGACATTTGTTGCGACAGAGGAAGGAAACAGGTCGAAAGGCTGAAATTAAAGAATGAAAGATACATGCCAGCCCCGTATAAAAAGGAGAAAGTGGCCAATAGAATAGCGAGGGCACTTTGTCTCTTAAGGCCGCCTCGCGAACAAGCCAACACGCATCTCCTATCTTCTCGCTTTGCTCGACTAGTGACGCCAAGTCTGCATGGCCATGAGAAGACAAATGATAATACAAGCCTAGATGGTCCAACCCCCATCCGTCAGCATACTTGAAGGAGATGAAAAGGGGCTGGTCTAGAATAGCCTCACTCGGGCCACCCACCGAGAGCTTATGGGAGCGGAGTAGTGCAAACAGCCAGGGGGTGTTGTTGTGCAGTGCGTCCCGCATGTCTTCCCCTCTAATGAAAGTTCGGTAAGGGTGCAAGCTGTCGCGCTCAGGCCGCCAGTCGGCCACGGATGGAATAGGCTCCTCCACTGGTAAAGGGATCTCCTGAAGAACCACCCGCTCACTGCTCACCCGGCATAGCCCACGAAGTGTCTTTACAAAGTCATCCATGCGGATCTTAGGCAACTTCGGCTCAACCCTAGGCGAGCGACATTTCACAGCCTTCTGGGCTTCCAGATAAGCCATCACCTCCGTGTTGGTCCATGATGGCAACTTCTTCAAGTAAGAAGGATCAATGTCCAGGATCGGCTCTGGCTGAGAGTCCAGAAATTTGTGCTCAACAACAGCCCAATAGTCTCGACGGGAGTTGTTGTAAAATCCCGTCTGCGCGTTCCACCATTTGATATATTCAGGGGTAAGTGGGGAAAACGAGCAAGAGCTGGGACTCTGAATGAAACCTCCTCTCGGTGGTGGAAGTAATCCCACCATATTCGGGCATTGTCATTGGATACCTAGCCGGCTCTATGCCTATTCGGCAATGTAAACTGCGAAGAAGAAGGAGGGATGTGCTGATCATAGCCAAAATTCTGACTAAATCAGAATGGGTAATACGGCTCTAGCCACAAAATGCCGCTCTTTCGAAAGACAAGGACGCTTGGCCTAATAGCCAGCACCCAATCAACCAATTCCTGCTCCAAGATTGGCCGTGTACACTTGGCACCAGAGATTGGATGGATGAACTCCTCCGCCTCGAAGAGACTGCACTTCCGCGTCGTGTTTACCAATGGACTAGAATGGGTAGCCAGGCTCCAAAAGTGCAGGACCCCAGGCACATCCGTGGGGACCTTCGTCAGCTTCCCCCGAATGGCAAAGAGTTGTTCCGTTGTCGATGACTGTTCGGCACTAGCAAACTCGATCATCCTCGGAACAAGGTGTGTAAATTGTAGCCCCCAAGGAGCAGCTTCTGTAGGGTGCATACCCAGCCATTAAAAATGTGTAGTGGACCGACCGTCCGCAAATTCCTGGGGAGACGATTCTGGGGCAAGTCCCCCAGCATCTTGTAAATGAGGCATAAAGCCACTGGGTAGAGGGACAGCTTCATTCCCAAAGCCATAAGGCAAGCGGGATAGATGGCTTCCACCCTAATTACACTCTCGTCACCTTGTGGGAGAGCAAATGAACAAATCCAATATGTTAGATATGCAACACAGTGCATGACTGCATCAACACCAGCGGGGTTCGGGCCTCCTTGGTGCCCTTCTTTCAAGACAGGCGGGAAAGTAGCTTCTCTCTTCTTCCGCTTCAAAGCAGTCGGTGCTACTATGGGAAAGTCCTCATATTTGTGCTCCCCGCTGAAGAAATACTGAAGCCAAGCGCCCATTCACACATGCCTTTTCTCCTCGGGCTTGCGTGCCTCCATGGCATCATATGATGAGCGGCAAAGCATGTGGTACGCCTTCATTAGGTACCGATAGGCAAAGCCCGCAAGATATCGGCCCTCACCGTCAGTCTGATCCTTCAGTCAATCTGGCCAGCATACTTCTTCATATGGCTCACCGTCAATCGGCAAGCCGCTGAGCTATGAAAGACTCCAAAGGTCCAAAGAGGTCTCTGCCTCCGAAGTGTAGAAGGTGTTATACTCCTGACAGAATACCTCGATCATACTGCAACATAAACCCTTGGAGATAGGGTAGCGATACCTTGAGGCGTACACGCTATGATATACGCCAGCCTTGACCAGAATGGGAGTGTAATGTTGAAGGATGTAGTCCGTGAACTCCACTGCTCCGAGTCTAAATGCATGGGCATCGGTGACCTTCAACTCGGCAAACCACCCTACCGAGATCTGATGCTTGAAATGGACTACCAGGCAGTCCAGCAGGAAAGATTCTTCTCTATATCCCCATTTTAGTGGGGCAAGAAATAGACCGAATACGGGCCTCTCTCCGTCGACACGACCCACAGTGTCATTCCAACGAGCCGGTATGAACTCGGGCGCCCTGGTTAGCAACCCGTCTTTCGGAACCAGGTCCTGTAGTCTGAGTAGAGCACTCCATCTCCGAGGTTCACCGGGCAGATAAATGGGCCTTCTTCGCATTACAAAGTTAGTCAGGCTGTCTCTCTCAACAAGCAGCACCTGCTCAGCTTTCCGAACAAGGAAGGAGTCCCTCTTCCCTTGAAGGTTAAACCGCCTAAGGAATGACAGTAAGTGCTTATCCTTGGGGTGATCCCTGCTGATAGCATCACCGCGGTCATAATTGAAGGAATCGCCCTCGATGATGAGAAAGCGGCTAGTGTCCACTATATCGGTCTCTGAGTCCGAGGATTCTGTGATCGCAGCAAGTTGCTCATGCCCCCGGTCCAGGGAGTTCACATTTTCCCATGTCACCACGGCACGGGAAGCAAATGAAGAAGAAACAGATGCCATCTTAACTGCAAAAGCATGACAAGAAGAATAAACAAAGTCAGAAACAGTTGATGAAAAATAAGATTTCTTACAAAATTTTGGCAGAGTATCCCCAGCCCGGGAGATTGACAGAAAGAAGCGGAACACGTCCATCAAGAGACGGTCCCTAAAATAGGTCGTGGGTATCGCACCGAGGCCGAAATGAAACACCCAGGGGAATAGCTCCGAGGGCAAGCCCTACTAGGAGCCTCCTGGGGCCCGGGAAGAGGGATTTGAATCCCGAACGGCAAAAACTATCCCTCACCCGCTCGAAGGCCGCCGCCACGCCCCAAACTCACTCGACACCGCAGAGAGAATAGGGAGTAGAGAGAAGGAACACTTGCAAATGAAATAGCCTGAAGAAAAAAATAAATAAGGAGGGCTTATAGAGGGGACTTCCCCCCTTGGGTTAGTCCGACGCGCTAAATAGCGCGCCGTATTAACCCTCCCCCATCCAAATGGCGCGCCGGATAAGGGCGCGCCATATTAACAACCCTCTGACCGCGTCGATTTTAGCCACCGCGCCGATTTAAGAGCCATTCCAAGCTTTTGTCATCTAGATAGGAAATCTGCCTACACGGAGCTCATTCGTTGGTCCTGCTTCACTCGTGCTTTGCTTGCAGCACCCGTGGCTGGGGGGCATTTGTTGGCACTTAAAATATGTTCAACGGCGATCAAGCCTAGAAGATAAGAATGATGCGGCCCACTGGAGCTCAGAAGCTAAAGAAAGCCAGTACACAAGGGTCTTCCCAAGCTGGTGGAACCTCAGGTCACCCGACATGATCACCGGGGACGTCACCTTGGGAGGAGCGGAAAAATTCACAACAAATCGACAGTGTCTTCAGGCCTATCCAATGAACTGGTATCGACTCGATCGTGCCGCATAAACAAATATTCATCATCCGACCAAGGATGAGAATGCACCCGGTGGTTCGCCACCTGACAAGAAACCCTCCTGAGGTGATAGAATGTCCCTGGCCCTTCAGAACAGGGAATCGGAGGCTCCATCGGCAGAAGTCCCGGATAACCCGGCACAGGTACGGCTTCTCAGCAAATTAGGTCCGTTAGTGACCGAATGACCACCCAGTCGAGGCGAAAGAACCATAGGCAATATTCCACTCCCCTAGAAAGCTACCAATGTAGGCTAAGTCAAGCCAGCAGCACAAACCACTGTTTCGAAGGTCGCATCAGTGGAAAACCCGCGTGTCCAAGCCGAAGATGCACAAGGTTCCGAAAGCATCCGTTCAGTGGCCTGTAAGCTTTGTCAAATACTTCCCACCATGGTTTTACAAAACCAGGGTGAGATGAAGGATCACAGTAACTCTCAGAGACAGTCCGGGGCCCGCTGTCAAGCTCGTGTCAAGCAAACACGACGGAACGGGCTTAATCCGGTGCGCCCTCTAATCCGGCGCGCCCCCCTTTCCGACGCCCTCTTCCCAGCATGCAAAAGTGACTTGGGCATTCTACGACGCGCTCACCTCACGTCGGGGAGGAATCATGCATCAGGCGTGCTATATATGAGCCAATCGACGATCAAAAAGAGAGAGGAGAGTGGAATCGAATAGATAGAAGAAAGTCGGGAGAGAGGAAGGGGCTTGGAAAAGAAGCAAGTCTTCTGAGAGTGAGCCAGAGAGCCACCCTTGCTCCGTCCTTCTTCTTGAAGAAGCTCGAGGTCGGAGAGGAAGGCCCTTTTCCGATACCCTATTTTCGACGGTGAAAAGCTTAGGTGGGTTCCGATGATTTCCCCGTTTCCCCCCTTTCTTGTTTTCCCCTGGCATTGTCTCTATGAATGAATATGGTCGAAGGGGCAATGACATGAGCCCATCTTCTTCTTCATTCCTCAGCTTATTTTTTCTTTCCTATGGAGTTGGGTTTATACCCGTTTGTGTAAGCTTGACCGGCCTCCGGCCGACCACGCCATGCCGTGGTGAATGTATGCTGTAATGGCCCCTTCTTAATAGCAATGTTCGATGTTGAATGAAATAACATCTCCCTGCACCCTTTGTCGCCCCCCTTCTCTTCCTTAGGTTGTATTCAATTTCTAACATCCCATATATCATCGTGCGGATTTTTTCCTTGCTGGTGTTGAATATGCCATCATCGCGCGGATTTCTTCTTCGTCGGTGTTGAATAGGCATGTTGACATGTTTTCCCCCCTCCCTTCTTCCCTCTACCTTTCTATATCAAGGTATAAGAACAAGCAAAGCGAAGCTAGAAGGGTGGAGAGGTGTGTATGATCGTGATCGCCACCAAGATCCAGAATGCAAAGGGAATGCACCCGTACCTTGGAAAGGGAGAAGACGCTCACCTGAAGTGCAGCGCTGGTAGTCGTAAACAGTCCAAGATGAACCGCTCAATGGATGGCACGGCCGCTCGATAGGCCACTCCAACGCTGGAAAGAGAAGCGGGACGAAGACTGGTCTGGCGATAGCACGGTCCAAGGAAGGCCGCAGGAAGGGGTTGCACGGTCCGATCTAGGCCGTGTATCCTTGTAGACGGACGTATGAAGATCGTGTGTTGCTTCCAAACTCCAAAATGTAGGACTTGATCCTCCACCCCTTCTGACCGGCCAGAGGGGATGGGCCTCGTGCCGTGCTGATGCTGACCTGCAAAACAACGTAGATAATAGGAAAATCCAACCCAAATTAGCCCTGGAATGTGTAGCAACTATAAAATAGAACTGAAAATCAACATAACGGCATGGAATGGGCGATACCTGGGGTGGTTTTTAAACCACTAAAGGGCGTAAAAATGATAGGAGGGTGTGAAAATGATGTGCAAACAGTGAAAAACATGGAAGAAAAGTGATGGAGATGAGCATGCAAAGGATGAAAGGACAACTAAAAGCCTAGACCTAATGCAAAGAAAGTGACTACTCCCTTGACCGGAGGCTCAAGCGGACGTAGAGAACCTCCCCCCTGGCTACAGCTCGCTCAAGAATTCGACAGAGCTTCGACGTCGACGTTGGATCTCCTCTTTTCAAGCTTGGACCAGGGGTGCTATTTATAGACCCCTGAAAGTCCAGCCCCGAAATTGGATTTTCCACTGAAAATTAGGACGTGATAATAAAAGATAAATCGTAGATAATACTCCTATCTCTCACCAAGATCAAACGGCACCCCATTTGGTTGAGAAACTATGGAGAAATGGGTGGGAGAAGTTAGGGATTTAACCACTGATGGAGAGAGAAAATTCAATAAAACCAAGGATATCGGGCCTGTACGCGGTCGTTCGATAGGCCGCTCAGTCATGTACACGGCCCATTGCTAGACCGCCTAATGCTGTCGGTGATAAATAAATAAAAAGTGAAATTATCTAATTATCCTATGAAACTGACCGACTATCACGGTGCTGGACTCTTTCGGATAAAATGGTCTAATGCTAGACCACTCAATAGTGGCACGGTCTAATGGTAGACTGTGTAAACCGTGTCGGTGATAAATCCAGTAAAATAAAATAAATAGATAATTATCTGAAAAATTCACCGGCTTAGGACTCTGGGAGCTGAACGGTCTAACGCAGGCCGTTTAATGGCTGTAAACGGTTGAACGTAGACCGTGCAAAGGCTCGTCTGTGGAAATTTAAAAAATCAAATAAATGTCCAATAAATCGTTCTGAGCTTGTAAACGGTTCCAAACAGACCACCCAATCACTGAACGGTCCATCGCTAGACCGCGTACTATCTGGACGTTTGAAATTAGTAAAATGGGATAAACGAGCCCATTTACCCCCAAAACCAAGCGAAATCAAATCCCATTAAGCCCGATTCCAAGAGCAGACCTAGCCAAGGAGGGAGATACCCATAAAATAAGCCTAAAGATGTGCCTGGAAATAGCCCAATGAGTAATGTACAACTCGAGGCATCAACAAATGGTGTTAAGAGGAATGACCCAACTCATAGGCAAAAAATGGGTGTCAACAGATGCCCCTCCTTAACGTCCTCTTTGCAGGGGAGCAAGTGAAGGTGAAGCGAAAGCGAAATGGAATATGGAGATGAAGGGGAAATGAAACGGAGCAGACTGAAAAGCGGGCATTAAGGGAAAAGACACTCGTTTCCTCATCAATGAGCGATAGGAATTTTCTGGAAAACTCCGAACCAAACACAATGGTGCGGACACCAGGGCGAGCGAGAAGCAGGAACCGGCAAGCCGTCGGTACCGTACGCGGAGCACCACTCGAGCTACATCAGCTTCTCTTTGGCTCGGAGATAGTCTGGAGTCTCCGTCACGAGTTTGGACACTTTTTTTGTATTTATTTGCATTGTATTTGGGCTTGTAATGTGTGTTTTTATTTGGGTTTTCATGTTGGGTTCTTTGTAAGGCTCTTAATAAGCCATTTGGATTAAGCCCTTTAGACTCCATTAAGAAGTGTGGCCATATTAGACCACTAGACTTCATCATGGGTCTTTAAATGACTTAAGGCCCAATTGGGCTTCCCTCTTTCTCATGGGTTTCCTAGATTGGAAGGCCCAATTGGCTAGTCTATGGCCCAACTTGGACCAAGCCTCTCTTGTTGACCAAGGGAGACAAAGTGGGAAGAAAAGCCCACTTTCTTTCCTTAAAATAAGGGGGCTGCCCCCCCTCTTTTGGCCTCATTAGGCTAAACTTATTTAATTAGGCTTGACCACATGGGGGAAACAGCATTTGGCATCTCCTCTATGTAAACCAAGATCCATGGGTTTCATATAAAAGGGTTGTATTTCCTATTTTCAAGAATTAATGAAGAGAAAAATCTGATATTTGTTGGAGCAAGCAAGGGCTGCCCCCTATCTCTCTCCTCTCCCCCCCCCCTTCTACAGCTGGGAAGGCTGTGAATCAGAGGTGTGAAGCCTCTTCTATCAGTTCGTGAGTTCATCGTTGCTGCCGCCGCCGCCATCGTGCCGCCGTCGCACCACCGCCATCGTCGCCGGAGTTCTGCCCATCCAGGATAGCCCCTTCTTCCACAAATTTATGCTCTGAGCCACGAGATCTTTTCGAGCCCAAACTTTCAGGGTGAGTTCCATAGATCATCACCACATCCTAGAAAAATTGGTGGAGCCTCTAGTTTCTATTTTTCATTTTTCCATTTTTGTTCTCCACCTTCTTTCAGATCTGCCAGCAGATTGTCCAGATTTCCAGAACCCTAATAGGTCGTTCATTAATCCACCTTCTTGTGATCCGAATGACTTGATATTTTTATTGAAGGTTCTGTACACCTAATACCACATCCACAAATTTTATTGTGAATTTAGGTTCACGTTCATATTTTCTAAAAATTCACTCTAGATCCCAACTTAATTCTGTCTGCCACAGTCCAGATCCGACCCCCGGTCAGTATAAAGTCCCAAAAAAATCAAAACATCCACCAAACCCTTTATAAAAATTATTGCCGTTTTCCTCTCTCTCCCCTCTACAACTTCCATGAAGAGCTCAAAGTCTCAATCGGAAGTGTACTTCATAGTCAACGCCAACTCTTAGGAAACTTCCTTTTTGCCCGGCCAGATCTGAAACAGAGATCAGTCCGGTTCATAAATCTGCCAACAAAAGTACAGCCGCCACGAATTTTTTGGAGTCAAAGAGGGTCGAAGGATTTCGAGGGAGCTTTCCAATGATACCCCTTGTGTGTCGATCCGACGTCGGTGCTGATCGCAGCGACAGATCTCGCCGGATCGTGCTTGGAAAAATAGAAGCAGCAGGTCCGTGGGCAGCAACTCCAAGACTTGGAGATCGGAGCCGATCGGCCTCCGACCGGTGTTCCAGCCTGGCCGCCGTCCAGGGGAGCACATCACCAGGTGTCACCATCACAGCGGGACCCACCCCGTCAGGTCTGGAGGACTGAGCAGTACGTGGGCCCCACAGACCCGCAGATCACGCCGTCCGGACAGCACTAAAACGCGGGTTTCGGCACCGTCGGAGTGACATCAAGATGCTGCCCGTCAACCCACTTCCCGATACTCCCGGGCCCCACATGTGACCTGTTACCTCCCTGCGTGGAGTGGGTCGAAAAATTTGTACCGTTGTAATATTTGTTAACCGGGAGTACGGATTTGGCTGGGGTTATCTTCCCCACGCCGAGTGCGTGGAGGTACGGTCTTAACTTCTTGGCATTACGCTTGCTTAGCTAGTATATGGTCATATGCCGATGTGAGTGCGTTAGGATTCTAGCCCGTGAGTTCATGGCACCACTGTGAGCGAGAGAGTGACCCATCCCGTTGCTCGATCTGAGCACGGAAGTGAGTCGACCACCCTTGACTCTGCCGGTTTCTCAACTGCGCGGATCCGCGTTTCCCCTCGCTTGGGACGACGAGTGAGCTTGTGATTCTGATAGCGACGTATAGCCCATAGGAACTCTTAGTGTTGGGCCAAAGTGTCTCCATTGTTGTATGTTGCTGGTCGCGTCCGCATTTAGAGTTCGAGGTCCGCATCACTTAGAGTCGGTCCCCGTGTCCGTCCCGCATCAGTTTGGTATTAGAGCAAGTCGAGTCTAGGGTAGTCGTTGCATAAGTCTTACACGGTCTAAGTCGAGTCTAGGATCATCATTATTTTCAAAATAAAAAAGTCTTTTAAAAAAATGCATTTCATCCCGATAATTCGATATATTAAAAGGTGTTGTCCGAACGTTAGGCTACGCCTATCGGGAAGGCTGCACACTTGCACGAATGATCTTCGGATTGATTAACTCCGCCACGTACCGGATATTGGTTTAAGTCTAGGTGCATTAATCTGTGTCTCCTAGTTCGTGTGTCTTTGCATGCCCACCCGTCGAGGTACCCAATACTCGCCACCACCACCTATGGCAGATTCCCGAGCCCGTATCTCCGATGAGCCCTCGACGGCCAAGATGTTTCGAGCCCTCATGGATAGTCTTGATACACGTATGGATGGCCTTAGTACGCGTCTAGATGGCATAGGAATGCGTTTAGAAGGGAGAATGAAAGCCCCCGAGGATCGGGCCGAAGCATCAGACCAGTCCATTCAGGGTCTTGTAGGGAGGATTAATGTCCTTGAGAGGGCCCCAGTAGCGGCGCAACCCGCGCCGACTAATGGCCAACAAGAGCCGGCTCAGCAACCTGCTATGCTAAGGGCTCATGGGGTAGATGTTGGGAGGCAACAGGTGCATGAGGTGGATGACTATGCATCTGATAATGAACAAGGGGTTACGGTCGTGATCGTCGAAACCAACGACGGAATCGTGATGATGACGACGACCGTGTTCTTAGGAGCGTGCGTGCGAACCCTCCCATATTTGACGGGTCTTTGGATCCGAAGGTCTATTTAGATTGGGAGGTCGGCATGGACCGGTACTTCGAGTGGTTTGAGATGGCGGACCACCGAAGAGTTCGGTACGCTAAGATGAAGTTGTATAGGCAGGCCCAAACTTATTGGATCAATGTGGAGAGCCTGTTAGTGCAAAGACATGAACCCCCAATCGGTACTTGGGATGACATGAAAATAAAGTTGAGGCAGAAATACCTTCCTGCCACGTATCGCCAGCGTCTCATAGACAAATGGCAAAGTCTCTCCCAAGGGAACCGGTCCGTGACTGAGTACACCGCCGAGTTTGATGAGTATTATTTGCGGTGTGGAGTTACGGAAGAGAGCACCATGACCATATCGCGCTTTCAAAGAGGTCTACGGCCGAACTACCAATATGAACTTTTTCGCCGTAATGTGACCACTTTGGAACAGGCGTATCAGGTTGCTCTCGAATTGGAGCAATTCGAGGCCGAGTTTGAGCCTACCCATCGGTTGAGCCCCTTTCCCATTCGTAGTGTCGAGCCCCGTGGCTCTTCAGGTACGTATCTGAGGGCCCCCATGGCTCGACCTCAGGAGCCCACTCGCCCCGAGCCATTCACTCGTAGGCCTCATCCTCAACCTCCGAGGGATATCCCTCCTCATTCCCAACCCACGGCACCCACGGTCCGTCCACCGGCACCCGCACCCGTTGCTCATCCTTTGTTGCATACACCTCCTATTCGTCGAGAGGATAAGGGGACATGACCTTTCATCGGGGAGCCTAGTGGATCACGGCAGTAGTGTTATCACTGCAATGGGTTTGGCCACTTCGCCAACCAGTGTCCCACTCGTCAGTCTCTTGTCATTGGGGACACGCAGGCCGGGGACGCCACCCCTTCAGATCTTGTGTTAGTCAGCTATGAAGCAGATCAGGAGCTAGCTGATGAATACTATGAGATTGAAGGTGATGGCCAGGATGCCCAACATTTGGACGATACCCACGTGGGGGTCGTTAGGTGTATTCTCACCCAGCCACAGGCCAGTGATGACTGGCGTCGGACCACCATCTTTCATACATACTGTAGGCAGGGGGGAATGTGTGTAAGGTGATTATCGATAGTGGGAGTTGCATCAATGCAATCTCCACGGGCGCAGTCTCATCTCTTGGTCTTACTCCCGTGGACCATCCTTGCCCCTATCGAGTATCATGGGTGGATTCCACCTCCATTCCGATCAGGCTGCGGTGTTTGGTCCCACTACAGTTCCATGCCTACCGTGACGAGATCTGGTGTGATGTCCTCCCCATGGAGGTGGGCAATATCATTCTTGGTAGGCCGTGGTTATTTGATCAGGATGCCACACTCCATGGCCGGTCGAACACCTGTACCTTCAACCATGATGGCCAGCAGATTATCCTCAGCCCCTCTCAGCCCAAGAAGCCATCAGTTAGGGTTCCTACTGGTCCTAGTACTCCGGAGCCATCTGTCCCCGAGCCCAGTACCCCATCCCCATCCCGGGCTATGACCGTTACCTCTGGCACAGGCGAGCCCTCGACTAGGAAGTTGATGATGATTAGCTCTCGAGAAATGGAGCAGGAGGCTAGTAGGGGCTGCCCTGTATTTGCTATTACGGTCCGAGAGGTGGAGCCGAAGTCCGAGGGTGAACTCCAACCCGATGTCATTCCTATTCTGCAGGAGTTCACTGAAATTTTTCCCAAGGAGCTTTCCTAGGGACTCCCACCCATGCGGGATATTCAGCATGCTATCAACCTGATTCTGGGCTCCTCATTGCCCAATCTCCCTCATTATCGCATGAGTCCCACGGAACATGCCAAGCTAAAACGGCAGGTCGATGAGTTGATGCAGAGAGGGTCTGTTCGGGACAGCATGAGTCCGTGTGATGTTCCCGCATTACTCGCCCCAATGAAGGATGGCACGTGGAGAATGTGCATTGATAGTCATGCCATCAACAAAATCACCGTGAAGTACAGGTTCCCTATTCCCCGCCTAGATGATATGCTAGACATGATGGCCGGTGCCACTATCATCTCGAAGATCGATCTTAAGAGTGGCTACCATCAGGTGAGGATTAGGCCAGGTGATGAGTGGAAGACCGCATTTAAGACCGATGATGGTCTATATGAGTGGTTGGTTATGCCCTTTGGGTTTACCAATGCCCCTAGCACCTTCATGGGACTCATGACTCAAGTCCTTCGACCATTCATTGGAGTCTTTGTGGTTGTGTATTTTGATGATATCTTTATATATTGTCACACCAAAGGGGACCACTTGGACCATATACGGCAGGTCTATCTTCTTTTGAGGCGAGAGCAGTTGTTTGCGAACCCACAGAAGTGTGCCTTCATGACACCTCGGCTTACCTTCTTGGGTTTTATTATGTCTAGTACTAGGGTCTCCGCCGATCCGGAGAAGGTCCGGGCCATTATTGAGTGGCCAGAACCCGGTACGGTCCATGATGTCCGCAGCTTCCATGGCCTCGCGACGTTCTATCATCATTTCATCCGCGGATTTAGCTCTGTCACTGTCCCGATCACGGACTGTATTCGGAAGGGCACGTTTGTATAGATGAAGGCCGCTGCTGCTGCCTTCAAGGACATCAAGGAGCGCATGACCCAGACACCTATCCTTCGATTGCCAGATTTCTTGAAAGTGTTTGAGGTCTCTTGTGATGCATCGGGTGTTGGGATAGGAGGAGTGTTGAGTCAAGAGGCCCACCCGGTCGCATATTTCAGTGAAAAGCTGAATGACGCGAAACTACGATACTCCACTTATGATAAGGAATTCTACACAGTTGTACATGCTCTTAGGCATTGGAGGCACTATCTATTACATCAGGAGTTTATCTTATACTCCGATTATGAAGCTTTAAGGTACCTCCATTCCCAAAAGAAGCTTAATGCGCGTCACAGCCGATGGGTTGAGTATCTTCAGCAGTACACATTTGTGCTTAAACATAAGGCTGGAGTGAAGAACAAGGTGGCTGATGCCTTGAGTCGGCGTGCTTGTCTGCTGACGACCATGAGTGCTGAGGTCATAGGGTTAGAGAAGATGAGAGAGGCCTATGTTGACTGTCCTGACTTCGATCAGATTTATACCACTCTCCAGGCCGGACCCTCGAGAGATCCTGATGACTATGTGCTCCAGGAGGGTTACCTCTTTCGAGAAGGCAGGCTTTGTGTTCCCCGAACTTCGGTTCGAGACTTCTTAGTCTGGGAGCTACATGCGGGAGGTCTAGCTGGACACTTTGGTTGGAACAAGACTATAGAGGCTGTTGAGCCTAGATTTTATTGGCCGAGCTTGAAGCGTGATGTTGCTCATATTGTGGCTCAGTACCGCACATGTGCTATGGCTAAAATGAAGAAGCAAAGCTTGGGCCTTTATACGCCTCTTCCCGTGCCTGATGCCCCATGGCATGATGTTAGCATGGATTTTATCTTGGGATTGCCGCGTACCTCTCGGAAGCATGACTCGGTCTATATGGTAGTTGACCGGTTCTCGAAGATGGCCCTTTTCATTCCCTGCCCGAAGACTTCGGATGCTTCAAGGGTATCCCGCCTATTCTTTACTCATGTGGTGTGCAAGTTCGAGTTGCCTCGTACCATAGTGTCTGACTGTGATGTTAGATTCACCAGTTATTTCTAGAAGACACTGTGGCATATGTTGGGTACTCACCTCAAGTTTTCCACTGCATATCATCCCCAGACAGATGGTCAGATCGAGGTGGTCAATAGGAGTCTGGGTGACCTTTTGAGGTGTCTTGTCAGGGACCGTGTAGGGGATTGGGATCTCATATTACCACTGGCAGAATTCGCATATAATGATTCAGTTAACAGGTCTACCGGCATGAGTCCATTCGAGATTGTCACAGGTCGTAGGCCTAGGAAGCCAGTGGATCTTGTTCCCATGCCCATTCATGCACGAGCATCTGAGTCTGCCGAGTCTTTTGCTAGGCATGTTAGGAGTTTGCATGACGACGTCCGTCGTCACATTGAGGCCAACAATGCACGGTATAAGGAGTTAGCTGATGCTCATCGACACCACCATGAGTTCCAAGAGGGTGAATATGTCATGATCAGGGTAAGACCTGAACGGTTTCCCTCTGGAACCGTAAAGAAATTGCAAGCTCGTGGAGCCGATCCATTTAGAGTGTTGAAACGCGTTGGATCCAATGCGTATGTTGTGGACCTGCTCGAGGAATATGGTATAAGCTCAACTTTCAATGTGTCAGATCTATTTGCATATAGGGACCCAGTGGTGATCCCTAATGAGCATTTTGAGCCATCTCCTCCCATTGAGAGTGATCCCACACCTGAGTGTACACCCCCGGCCCCATTTCCACAGCAGCGAGAGTATATCGATCATATACTGGATGAGCAGGTGACAGTTACCAGGATTGGAACCTACCCGTGCTACCTAGTGCGTAGGAGAGGGTGACCCGACACCGAGGATACTTGCATCACCCGTGAAGAGTTGCAGCGGATAGATCCGGACCTACTGGAGCGCTACCAGAGCGATGCAGACCCTTACTCGACAGGGTCGAGTTTCTCCCACCCAGGGAGAATTGGTGTGGACACCAGTGCGAGCGAGAAGTACAAACCGACAAGCCGTCGGTACCGTACGCGGAGCACCACTCGAGCTACATCAGCTTCTCTTTGGCTCAGAGATAGTCTAGAGTCTCCACCATGAGTTTGGACACTTTTTTTGCATTTATTTGTGTTGAAACCCCTCCTTGTGGGTATTACTAAATAGATTTTGATGATGACCAAACACTATATTTATGTGTGAATTGAAATTGAGTTGTTCCAACATGAAAAGCTTTGGAAATGCACATCCTTGATGTAGACTTGGAGCTTTTGGAGGTACAAGAGTAACTTCGTCTGGTAAGGCTTTTGAACGTAAATTACAATGCTAAATCTAATTCAGAATGTATGTCTTTACAGGGCAAGGAACGTGGTTAAGGAACTCGAGGATGGTTGGTGAGATCGACTTCAACATATTGACTTTTGAATGTGTGGTTTGAAGTTCATTATTTTGATCTCAAGGATTAAATTGGTTTAGGACTTATCTAAGTTTAAATGGGTTGAGTTTCATTCCCTCTCATGCTTAAAAAACCATCTTGAAACCCCTAGACTTGTTCTTGGACTTAGTGGGTCTTTCAATCAACCTCTTGGATGTTCTGGAACAAGGGTCGACCCATTGGGTCAACCCCTAGGTCCCTTGATTCTGTTAACGTGGGTTTTTGATCTCCAGCTGAAAGGGTCGACCCATTGGGTCGACCCCCAGCCGCAAGGGTCGACCCCAAGGGTCGACCCTTGGTGATTCTTTTTAGAACCCGGCGGGCTCCTTCACCATACCTACAAGGGTCGACCCTTTGGCCCAGGAACCTTAAAACCCTCACAAGGGTCGACCCCAAGGGTCGACCCTTTCAGTCTTGAACCCGAGCCATGATTTTTGACTTGCATGCACATGCACCAAAAGTCATACCAATCGAACCTAACCTCCCTCAATCGTTCCAGGTTTTGTGGATCTGGTCTCTAGGGTGTCTTTGAGCATTCCAAACTTTATATATATACATCCTATTGGGGTATAAAACCCTAAGAAGCAAGAGGCATCTAAAGTGTGTTGTTTTTCTAACCCTTGTGAGTGCAGGTTCGCAGCAGCAGCTCCAGGGGCTTCTTCCACCTTGTTCTGACCCTGAAAGTAAAGGGAGGAAGCTTGAATCAAGCCTCTACATCATCCCCAACAGCAAGCTGCGTGGGATATCAAAGCTACAACCTTGCTTGTGCGAGATAGCTTCATTCTTCCTCAAGGATCGATCTTCCTCCTGCAGAAGCATTCAATTACCTTCAAAGAAGTGAAAGGGGGAGCCTCAACCACGATAAACAATTCTTCACTCTCCATTTTCTGAATCCTTTGCTTGAGCTTGTGCATTTGTTGTATATCTTAAATTAGATTCTTGTGTGTGGTGTTCGTGATCGGAAACACGAACGTGTGTGTGTGTATGTATGTTTGGTAGCCCAGATCGGGTGCCGCGTGTGTGTGTGTTTGCTGTTCTATACAGCGTGTGTGTGTGGCTCACTTCATAGTGGAGTCTTAATGCTCACGTGTGAGGGGTGGACGTAGGGGACACGGCAGTGTACCCGAACCACCTAAAAACTCCGTGTGTTACTTGTAGTTTATTTTTCCAGATTCATTATCGAGTGGGCTTCACGGTCAGTTGAGCGTACACTATTTCATTTATCAAACACCCACCTTTATCTACAAGCATTCAAGTGAGATCATGATCGAGTAAGGTCTAGTGCTTATATGTTTACTTATCATTGTTTTCCTTGGAAGAAATTTTAATTGGCCAATCAATTCACCCCTCCCCTCTTGATTGTCACCATTTGGGACTCAACAATTGGTATCAGAGCTTTGGTCTCTGTTTCACTCGACCACACGGTTGTAGAGTAGATCCCTCCCTATGGCAAACAAGGGGATGATGCCCGAAGGGCATTCGATCCAAAGACCCCCATTCTTTGATGGATCAAACTACCCTTATTGGAAGAACAGAATGTATGTTTTTCTACGAGCCCAAGACTATGACGTGTGGCGCGTCATAAGCAAGGGTCTGTATACTCTATCTCAAAATGAGGATGAATGGGATGATGAGGATATAAAGAAGTGTTCAGTAAACTTTAAAGCCATGAATATAATACAATGTGCCATTCATCCTAATGAATACTCACGTATTTCCATGTGTTCTTCTGCACAGGAGATGTGGAACAAGCTGTGGTTGATCTGTGAAGGAACATCGGAAGTAAAGGAAATCAAGGCGAATCTGCTAGTCCGGAATTATGAGTTATTTATGATGAAACCAGAAGAGTCCATTTATGATATGTTTGCAAGATTCACAGAAATCACGAATGGATTAAAGGGTCTAGGTAAAGAGTATTCCGACAAGAAACTCATCAGAAAGGTACTGAGATCCTTGTCATCACAATGGCACACAAAGGCCATTGTAATCGAGGACTCAAAGGATCTCAGCACTTTGAAATTGAACGAGCTAATTGGCTCCTTGATGACTTACGAAATCAACATCAAGAGGAGCGAGGAGGACCATAAAAAGAAGAAGGTAGTCACACCTTTGGCTCTAAAAGTGAATCCACAAGAATCAGAGGGCAGTGATAATGATTCCACCGGCAACACCGAAGATAAGGAGCTGGTTGCCATGATCACACGAAGAGCAAGAAGATTCGTCAAAGGAACAAGAAAGTTCGGCAGCCAATTCAGAAAAGGACCAAGGAAGCAAGGTCCTAATAGAGGAGAAAGTAGCAAGAAGGAAGAAGTTATTTGCTACGAATGCAAGAAACCCGGTCATATGCGGGGTGAGTGCCCCGATCTGATGAAAAAGTTTAAGAAAGGAAGGTTCAAGAAGCCAAAGGCCATGGTAGCCACATGGAGTGATGAAGATGAGGAAGTGTCGGCTAATGAAGATGAACTGGATGAGCTGGTTCAGAATTTATGTTTCATGGAAAATGAAGACGACGCCAATGAGGTAAATTCTAAAACCGAATCTCTTACATGTGAACAATGGCAGATTGCTTATGAGTCTGTGTATGAAAAATGCAAAAAATTCAGATATGAAAATAGAAATATGAAAAAAAATTGATCATTTTGTGCATGCTGCAAAGTCTTGTGAAAATTGTCATGTGTTGAAATCTGAAATTGAGAAGTTGATAAATTAGAAAGAAATTCTTGTGTCCAAAAATGAATTGCTTGAAGAAGAGATTTCATGCATGAGAGAGGAGCAATTCACTCTAAGTAAAATGCATGATGATTTGAAAAATAATCTGGAACAAGAAAAGCTTGAAAGCATGGCATGCAATCAAGCAAAAGAAAAGGTCGAAAATCAAGTCCATTCTCTAATACATGAAAATCATGAGTTGAAGGATGCTATTGCCATTTTTGAAAAAGGAAAAACTTTACAATCTGAAAAACATTCAACTCATATGCCTCCCAGAAGTTCATCTCCATCCACGTCAAAAACTCATGTGCATAATTCATTCCTGAATAAAGGAAGGAAAAGAAACAGGGATAGAGCCAATACATGCTTTTATTGTGGAAGATTAGGCCATGACATGTATGATTACAGAATTCTGAAATTTGATGATGAAAGCTTTGCTAGAATGAGAAATAGATCATACACATTCCATGTTTCTAACCATCATGGACCAAAGCTTGCTTGGGTACCAAAATCTGCATAAGTACATTTGTTGTGATCGCAGGTCTGCTTGAGAGCTCAAAGGAATAGGTGGTATTTGGACAGTGGATGCTCTCGGCACATGACGGGAAACAAAGAATTGTTTGTGGACCTGCATGAAAAGGATGGTGGAACAGTGGCATTTGGTGGTAAGGACAAAGGCAAAATTATCGGAGAAGGTAAGATAGGTAAGAATCAAAATCATGCCATTGAGAATGTTTTGCTTGTGAAAGGGTTGCATCATAATCTTTTGAGTATAAGTCAACTTTGTGATAAAGGATGCAACATGATTTTTGATTCTAACTACTACACCGTTGTGAATAAAAATACTCATGAGATAAAGTTCATTGGTCTTAGACATAACAATGTATATATGATTGATTTGGATAAACCCTCTCATGAAACTCTGTGTTTGGTTGCAAGGAATAATGATGATGGTTGGCTTTGGCATCGCCGACTTGGGCATGCTAGTTTTAATGTTTTGCTAAAACTATCTCGAAATAATTTGATTGTTGGATTGCCTAAGCTGAAGGTTACTGATGAAGGAGTCTGTGGGGCGTGCAGCATGGGTAAGCAAACAAGGACATCATTCAAGTGCAAGAATGATGTAACTACATCAAGGCCCCTTGAGTTAATCCACATTGACCTATTTGGACCAAGCAGAACACATAACTTGGGTGGTAAATTGTATGGCTTTGTCATTGTGGATGATTACTCAAGATTTTATTGGGTTTACTTCCTTTCACATAAAAATGATGCCCTGACAGAATTTGAAGCATTTTGCAAGGTAGTTCAAAATGAAAAGGGGTGTTGCATCAAGACCGTGCGGAGCGATCATGGTAAGGAATTTGATAACCATGAGTTCAGCAACTTTTGCAGGGCTCAAGGCTATACACATGACTTCTCCGCACCAAGAACCCCCGAATAGAATGGTGCTGTTGAAAAAAAGAACAGGACGTTAATTGAGATGGCAAGAACCATGCTAAACGAGAACAATTTGCCGAGGTACTTTTGGGCTGAAGTAGTGAACACTGCTTGCTACATTGTCAATCGCGCCATGGTAAGACCACTATTAAAGAAAACCCCTTATGAGTTGTACCAGCTGGGTCCCGCGAGGTGTAAACAGATCTAGAAGGGGGGGTTGAATAGATCCTATCAAAAGCTTTGGCCTATTTAAAACTCTTAGCTAACAGAAACTTAAACCACTCTTATAAAGTGAATAAATCACTTAGGCACAACGCACAGCGAAATTAAGTAGAGTGGCTCAAATGAAAAGACTTGGATTACAAGCTATGAAACGTCCACACTTCTTTAAGCACATTTGTGAACTTGAAGAAATAAGCCTTGTAGTGCAGGGATCATAAAGCATAA
Organism: Amorphophallus konjac; assembly: GCA_022559845.1. Lineage (NCBI taxonomy): Eukaryota > Viridiplantae > Streptophyta > Magnoliopsida > Alismatales > Araceae > Amorphophallus > Amorphophallus konjac. The sequence goes on along the minus strand of CM040125.1, from coordinate 205,459,106 downwards.
CACTAGAGCATGCAATAGCTTGCAACAACCGTGCGTGTGTGTATGTGCTATGTTGATCACTCAAAGTGCATATGTGTGTGAACAATCTAACCAAGTATGGAAGCACACGAACCTACGAATGGGGTTAGAAGATATAGATCAATCCCACACGATAAACAACCCACAACACAGGGATTTTTAAGGTGGTTCGGTTGCAACCCCACAACCTACGTCCACTCCTCACCAAAATCCGGTGAGGCTTCCTTGCTGACTCACAGCTTGACCGGGGAAACGCCCCAAACCACAGAACAGAGAAAGCCCTCTTTCTGTCTTCCTACACACAAAGCCGGCAGGGACGGATACACCACAAATCGGAGAACTACCGATTGCCTTCCTACTAACCACCGGCAGGGATGTCAACACCGTAAATCAGATAGCCTCCGATTGCCTTCCTACTAACCACCGGTAGGGATGATTCTCAAGTTCAGCTGTTCGAAAGAAATGGAATAAAAATAACTTATGAAAAACACTCAACAAGATATAGAATATGCTTAAGAGAAAAGATCTTGTCTGAGGTTTGCTGGAGCTTGAATCTCTTGAGGACTTGATGAAGAACTTCTTCTCAGAGTACTGTTCACAGCTACAGTACTCGAACTCCTCTCCCTTGAACACACCCTTGCAGCCTCCTTTAATCTCCCTTATTAGCCTTGCTTGCTTCTACTCTTCCCTGGAGGTTGCTGGATTGAGATATGAGATTGAATCACCTTGAGTTGATGGAGAGATTGTTGGATGTATCTTTGATCTTCCCTTGAGTTGATGAAGAGGTTTGGATGAAGATTTGATCACCTTTGTGAGCTTGCTTGCTTCTCTTCTTCCTTGGAGATTGAAGGCTTCAGATGTAGGTTTGAATCCCTTGGATTGGATGTAGAACTTCTGCACGAAGTACTGTTCACGGCTACAGTACCTCTTCTTCCAATCTCCTCTCTAGCCTCTCTTGATCTCTCTTTTCTCCAAATGATCAACTAGGGTTTTTAACCCTCTTGTGTTGGTTTTATAGACTTTGAATGGTCTATAGACAAGCCCCAGACCAGATCCACAAATCATGGGTGATTAGGTGACTTTTGGATTAAATAAATCTATGTTGAATGGCCCTTTTCGAAGTGGAAAACAAAGTCAACAATTGATGGCTCGGGGCTGGCGGTCGACCTGCAGCTCCTGGCGGTCGACCGCTACTGTGAAATGCTGTAGACGAATGGCCCCTGGGATTTCCGGTCTACCGCCACTGGCTGGCGGTCGATCGCCAGCTGACAGAACTGTAGTTAGTGGCCTACTGGCTGGGGCGGTCGACCGCCCCTGTGCTGGCGGTCGACCGCCAGCTGGGCAGTCCCCAGTCCAGCTCGGGTCGATCCGTTAGCCGCTTCAGCTCCGCTGTTCAACTCCATTAGCAGCCCGTGCAAGTTTGTGGCATCACCCTTGATAGTCTAGAAGGTATCAACTGAGTCTTTAACCTTGGATTCTCTTGGCTATACTTCCTTGTGCATTGACCGTAGATGAGTGACGAGCCGAATGTGAAATGCCGACTTTTGCTTGTAAAAGAAATTTGCATCTTTGCTTGGGCACGATCAATGAGCTTTCACCTTTGCCAACATCACTCCATTTCTTGGATTATCTTGTAACATGCTATCCAGAAGTTGCACCGACCTTGAACCATCCATAAGGCAAGATATGCATTGATCATATAAGGAATACGCAATGACCTTATGTGTGATGCTATTCAACTTGATTTCTATGCTTGAAACATGCTAGATTTTTGTGCCTCCAATATTGTCATATGCCTTGATATCAGTGTATCCAGTTGCCTAGATTTGTGTGTCATCCTTGATCTTTTGCGCTGGAAGTATAATGACCTGAAATGTATAAATATTAACATTATCAAATGTAGGTATAGTTCATTAATGACTACAGAGGCCGACATCATCAAAACTATAAAAGTAATCATGTTGCACATCATCAAAACCATAAAAGTAATCATGTTGCACACATGTTCAACATTCTCCCCCTTTTTGATGATGGCAACTATGAGTCATTCTAAACTATGAGTCATTATAAATTCACAGGGCAACTATGAGTCTGAAGAAGAAGACTCACATAATCTTACCACATCCTTTGATGAATGACTCACATAATCTTCTCCCCCTTTGACAACATCAAAAGATCCAGAAAAGAGAAATAGAGACTCACACAAAAAGACTGACATGATGCTCTGGTATCTCCTATGTGACATCATTACAAGCAACCATAATGTGGAGAAACACGTCATCGCAGGCAAGATTCCAGAAGATGATGTGAAAATGCATGTCAATGGTTGTACACTTATTAAGATTGACAAAATAACCAAAGAGAACAACCAATTGTGAAAAGCCAGTTATAGGACTGAAACCAATGAATGATATGGATGTACCGAACATGGTGGTGTCTCGTGGCTTGGCAAAGACAATGTAAGTGTGAGAGGTGGAGCCACAGCAGCATGATTCAATTCCTCAAATAGTGGAGATGGATAGAGTAGCCAAGGAGCAAAAATTTTTTTTTTTAATTTCAAAATTTGCAAGATTTGTAGTGGTTTTCTAGTTTTCAGATTTTTTTTTTGAATTTCTATGCAATGCATGGAATTGATAAATGCAAGCTACAATTGCATGAAGTTAAGATGCGCATGCCACCCTATTGCATGAGAGCATGATGCTAATGATGCTAGGACTTATACCACATGCCAATGAATGAGAAAGTAATGTGATATCATTTGACAGAGAACACCAATGATTTTGGATACGACTTGAAAGGAGCATCAAAATGATACCACTTGTTAGATTATACCAAGGTGATGTAATCATGACAGCCTGAATGATTTATGTAGATATGACAGATGAAGACAAAACATCAAAGTTTATGATATATGTATCATGTGCATGCTCAAGATCCATGATAGTGAAGCATGTGAATGCAGATATGTATGCATGGATATACAAGTGCATGGAGAAATAAAGTGTATGAATGCTATGTATAAACCCTCATCATAAATGAAGGTTCTCTCCCCCTTGGATTCTCCCATATCCATAATGCACTCTCCCCATTAGGCAACATCTCCCCCTATCTCCCAAGTCCACAGCAAGGACTCACAACAAGACATTCTCCCCCCTTTGCCAACAGCAAAAAGGAGGGATACGGCACAGTGGTTGACAAAAATCCTAGAGATCAGAGTGGAATGGTAGTGGAAGAGCAAGCCATTATATGGAAATTGGAAACATGCCGGGAGCAATACATATGGTTCAAAGCTAATGAAAACCAAGATCATCAATAGAGTTCAAAAGGCATCGACATCCATAGTTTAATAGAAATGAACCAGAAGCGCATATCATGACAGTGTTTAACCTTCCCTTGTCTTATACATCCATATTCAAGAACTACAAAGGGAAATAGCACAAAAAACTAGTATTGAGGCTAAACAATCATGATTAGATCATGAAATTTTATGATCGCAGTAAATGTGATTTTCAGTATCTTTTGCATTTGAAGGCACAAGACTCAAATTTTACGAGCAGTCTAGTCTAGTACATGCCTCCTAACCGTAAGAATACACGTTGTTTAGACGCCAGTATTCCTAGGTATTTGGTAAGACTGACTATTATGCTTCAAAATAAACAGAGATAGCAAAGTCACGTCATGACATATCCGATCTCATTTCTTTGATGAGAGGATATATTTCTCAGCAATTATGCCAGTGCTCTGCCTAGAGTCCAATATTATTAAGACAGAGATAACAGAGGCACATCATGACATATGCATTTGTCACTTGATTTGATGACATGACATGTTTCTCCATGTAACAATATCATTGCTCTGTCAAATTGATTTTTAAGAATTCCAGCTCATCAAGATGTTTAAAAATAATACTAAGCTCTAGAGTATCACCAAAGTTGTCAAGATGTTTAGATTTTCAGATCTTAGGATAGTTATTCAAGACACAACATGCAATCTCTAGTTAAGGTCTATTAAAATCACATAATATAGATGATTTCAAAAGATATATCAGAACTTCAAGGAAATCATTAAATCTGAACCATTTTTCATTAAATGGACAATCATCAGTTCATATAATAGAAAGCTCTTACACCATAGTGATGTCTGTCTCTTGAACTAATTATCACACTGGAGCCCATTGATGTTCAGATGCATAAAGGACGAATGAACCAAGAAAAACAACACGACTCCCCCTAAGAATATGCAATGAATGCACTCAAGGAGTTGTGTAGGCAGTCAAATAGAATGACGATTGTCAAGGAGAGGTTTACTTGAACCATGCAGGGGTTGACCTGAACAAACATGAAATGCATGAACCAACATAATGCATGATTTTACACTTAAGAAATGCAACAATGAATATGAAACATATGCACGAATGCCTCAAGAAGATAACTCCCCCTAGCTATATGGCCTATATGCGAAAGTGACGCATGATACTTGGCGGAGGTGAAACCTCACGCATATTGAGTGCTTCTAGACAAGCATAGCCTGCCTTTCCATACATCAACATTTGATATACCATGGCCATGCAAGACTGATATGATGTAAAATGATTCAAGCTAGATTGATGTTGACTCCCCCTGAATACATGCATGGGTTGGCAATGAATTATGCAGCCTAAGACTTATGTGAATACACCATGCAATGAAGATGCTGCAAAATGATTGTGCATTTTTGTCTTCTAAACATGATGTGCATTAAGGTATGTGTGATCACAATATGATGCAAACACAAATCATTCATAATTGATTTTGAACTGAATGCAACATGATGATGTCAATTGCTAGACTCCCCCTTTTGAATAATGCTAACATGAATAACGAGTTGAAAATGCAGCCATGACATGCATCATCAAAACCAAAGTCCAAGAATTTCAAGTGGCTGATAGCAAGGCTTAAGCAACTCATCATCACATCAACTTTATCAGCATACCAAGTTTTTCATGAATTAAACAGCTGAAATCAAGTATGGTGTGAGCAAGTTATCAAGCTCAAAAGTTCATCTCACACCTTGGGGGTTTTACATTTCTAAGAGCAATTCAGTTTGCAGAATCTAATGACATTGGACAGACGTATGATGCACTATCTACATGTCAAGATTAAACATGCAAGATAACTGAACTTAAAGGTTTATGTACATACCTGTGCCTTGAGCTTTTATTTACCTTATGATCCTTTGTTCAGCTCCAAGGCATCCTGCACCCAAAATTCTCATTTAGACTTTTTAGGTACCCAAGCTTGCTTGGGTCCTTGTGGGTTAGCAACATGTTTAGCATCTTGGCCCATCTTTTTCAGGGTAATCACATCATCCTCCCTCATTGTGAGGCAATCATATATCTCATGCCCATTTTTCCCACAATAGAAACAACACACAAAAGATTGATTTTTCTTTTTATGTTCATGTGCGTGTGCATGTGGACTATGCTTTTATGGGCGAGCATAATTTTTACCTTTCATGGTATGAGGGTGATGTCTTTCTTTCAAATACCAGGATTCCTGGTCAGTGTGACCAGTCTTACCACAATGAAAGCAACAAAGAGAGGCATTTCTATTAAAGGCCATGGGGAGTGTCGACCTGTCTGGATAGGAATGTCGACACTTCTGATTCTCCATGTGATTCTGTTGAGCAAGCCCTCTGCCAGTGTTGACTTGTTTCTTTCCTTGCCCTTTCACTTGCTGTCCTGCTCTAAGCTCATCATTTCTCAAGATAAAATAATCATGCACAGTGTGACCATATTTACCACAATAATAACAATTGACATTCATTTTGTGGAAAGCATGACATTTAGCATTGGACATGTTATGGTACATGTTTTGACGAGCATGCTGAGTTTTGCTTTTCTTTTGAGCAGTATGCCCTTTTTGGTGACCACTGGAAGTGGTGGCTTCCGGTGAACCAGAATCTTGGATTTGGGCAAACATTGATATGAAATCATTCAAACCTTGAATTTCACTTTCAAGTGAGGAAATGTGCTGTTTAGATTCAACAAGGCCCTCTTTGCATGCTGTCAATTGCTCATTGAGCATGGCGTTTACTGCTTTAAGATTTTGATTTTGTTGTTCTAAAGCATGCAAAGTTTCAGAGTGATCTTCAATGACAGATTTACCTTTTTCATGTGCAGCCAATTTTTCATGCAATTCTTCTTCAGCTTGTTCAAGTTCAATTTTCTTTTCCAACAACTTTCTATTCTCTTCTTTCAGAGAATCAATCAGATTTTGTTGCCATTCAAGATCATCATGAAGACCAACATTTATGTTTCTCAAGAATGAACATTTTTCACATACAAAATTAGCAGAGCATGAAACAGAATTTTTATTTTCTTCAATCAACTTCTCATCATGGATTAGCGCATCGGCCATAGTTTGATCATTAGAGATTGACTTAGGTTGGTTTTTAAGTTTTATTATAATTTCTTCCAACCTAGAGATTTCACCATGAAGATTTTCATTTTCTTCCCTTAGACATGCAATGCTTTGTTTATGCATATCTAGATCAAAAGAAAAAGTGTTGTTAAGCTCTTTAAAAATAGAACACTTTTTACAAATCGAGCTTTCATTTTGGTTGATTTTCTTGAGATCCTTTTTCAAATTTTTGTTTTTTGTTTTTACCTTTTTGTATTGTGTGATCAATTCATCATAGGCTTCCATAAGCTCTTCAAAAGTGAATTCCTCAGAGTCAGAGTTTACCTGTGATGAGGATGTATTGCTGGACTGTTCTGCACGGTCGGCCATGAAGCATTCTTGTTCTTGTTCCTTCCCTTCATGGATTTTCACCAACTTGTCCAATACTTGCTTGGCTGTGCTGCAAGAGGACACAAGATGAGTTAGTCTTAGATCAACTGCAGCTGTAATTAAATTATATGCAAGACGATTATCATTGTGTTTGGTCTCATGTTCGGCTAACCAATCAATTGAATTTGATGGCAGCTCATGAGGACCATTGTATATAAGAGTCCATAATTGTGGATCTATGGAGCTAACATAGATGAACATTCTTCCAACCCATGTAGAAAAATCTGAACCATCATATATGGGTGGAGAAGCCATCGAAGCAAGTGTAGCATGTGAATCCATCTAAATAACAAACAACGGGATCTTTCCCTGTAGATCGTTGGATCTGGGAATGACGGAGCCTCGCTCTGATACCACTTGTTGGGTCCCGCGAGGTGTAAACGGATCTAGAACGGGGGGTTGAATAGATCCTATCAAAAGCTTTGGCCTATTTAAAACTCTTAGCTAACAGAAACTTAAACCACTCTTATAAAGTGAATGAATCACTTAGGCACAATGCACAGTGGAATTAAGTAGAGTGGCTCAAATGAAAAGACTTGGATTACAAGCTATGAAACGTCCACACTTCTTTAAGCACATTTGTGAACTTGAAGAAATAAGCCTTGCAGTGCAGGGATCATAAAGCATAACACTAGAGCATGCAATAGCTTGCAACAATGCAGCCTCACCTGCCCGTGGAGAGGTGGTGCCTCCTGCCCCTACCGTGGAGCACCCTTTCTCCATGCACCGCACTATTCAAGTGCTCTCTGTGCCTGGATTGGAGCCCCTTTCTCTCTTTCCAGACCTGCCTGCAGCACATGCTAGATTTGTCGGCCTCACCCCCCCTCCGGTCCAAGGTGATCGTGGTGTTTGCCCCCCGTCTTCTCCCACAGTGGGCCTAGCGTCGCTCCCCCCGACTGCTCTCCCTTCCGAGAAGGGCGATCCCCGCCCGTGTCCGGATGTGCTCACGGGTGCCCCTCCTGAGGCCCGGGTGTCCTCCTCTTTGGTCCTCGGCTTCCCGGCGCCGGATGCCCACCCCATTGGCGGCCCTTCTTCTGGGCTTAATGCCGGTGTGGTTGCTTGGTCCCCTGGGGCGCAGCCCTCTGCCCAGGCGGCCAACGTTGTAGGGCCCTTGGCCTCCTCCTCTTCTCCGACGGCCGCACCACGCCTCTCCTTCGCCCAAGCTTTGAAGAAGAAGATTAATCGGGCCCCTCCTGGGCAAATCGACTACATCGCCCCCCCTCCTGCTCCGGTGCCCTCCGTGGGTGTTGTGCCCCCCCGGGATCTTGGCATTCCTCTTCGGTTCCCGCAGCCCGTCCAGGCTCTCCACGTCCCCGGGCTTGAGCCTACCTCGGGGTTTCGTGACCTTACGGCGGCCCATACGGCCTTCGTGGGTACCTCTGGCTTGGACCGCTCTCGGCCGCCCTCGAGGATGGAAGGCGGGGCTCCTCGGCGTTCCAACTCCACCTCTTCCTCGCGTGATCGGTAGTGCATGTTTGAGGACGCTGGTCTCCTTCCACGTCGTTCTCCCCGGCTCCAGTCTTCTTCGATGGCGCCCCCACCGCCGGCCGCCTCTTCCTTCCCGGAGGTGCCCGATACCGACGGTTCGGAGGTTGATCCTCTTGACTGGCCTTCCTCTCCGGGTCGTCACCGAGGTGTCCGTTCTGTGTTCTCGTCAGATTCTGAAGGGGTCTTCGACGAAGACTCCTATTTGTAGGGACTTGGTTTTCTCTGTGGGTTCTCGGCCTTCTGTTGTTGCCCTCGCTCGGGTTGTTTGGCCTCGTTGTTGCTTCTTTGGGCCTTGGGCCTTGTATGCTTCTTGGCCCTCTTTGGCTGTTTCCCCTCCCCCCCTATGTACCCCTTTCTCTTTATGCTTTACTATATGAAAATCGCTTGCCTGGTGGCCGGGATAGTGGTTTCATCTTCTTCCGCAATGAAGAGATGAACCCCCTCTCCCGTCTCCCCCCTTGCAAGTATCAACTTTAGTTAAAAAAAAAAAAAAGCTTGCAACAACCGTGCGTGTGTGTATGTGCTATGTTGATCACTCAAAGTGCATATGTGTGTGAACAATCTAACCAAGTATGGAAGCACACGAACCTGCGAATGGGGTTAGAAGATATAGATCAATCCCATACGATAAACAACCCACAACACAGGGATTTTTAAGGTGGTTCAGTTGCAACCCCACAACCTACGTCCACCCCTCACCAAAACCCGGTGAGGCTTCCTTGCTGACTCACAGCTTGACCGGAGAAACGCCCCAAACCACAGAACAGAGAAAGCCCTCTTTCTGTCTTCCTACACACAAAGCCAGCAGGGACGGCTACACCATAAATCGGAGAACTCCCGATTGCCTTCCTACTAACCACCGGTAGGGACGTCAACACCGCAAATCGGACAGCCTCCGATTGCCTTCCTACTAACCACCGGTAGGGATGATTCTCAAGTTCAAGTGTTTGAAAGAAATGGAATAAAAATAACTTATGAAAAACACTCAACAAGATATAGAATATGCTTAAGAGAAAAGATCTTGTCTGAGGTTTGCTGGAGCTTGAATCTCTTGAGAATTTGATGAAGAACTTCTTCCCGGAGTATTGTTCACAGCTACAGTACTCGAACTCCTCTCCCTTGAACACACCATTGCAGCCTACTTTAATCTCCCTTATTAGCCTTGCTTGCTTCTACTCTTCCTTGGAGGTTGCTGGATTGAGATATGAGCTTGAATCACCTTGAGTTGATGGAGAGATTGTTGGATGTATCTTTGATCTTCCCTTGAGTTGATGAAGAGGTTTGGATGAAGATTTGATCACCTTTGTGAGCTTGCTTGCTTCTCTTCTTCCTTGGAGATTGAAGGCTTCAGATGTAGGCTTGAATCCCTTGGATTGGATGTAGAACTTCTGCACGAAGTACTATTCACGGCTACAGTACCTCTTCTTCCAATCTCCTCTCTAGCCTCTCTTGATCTCTCTTTTCTCCAAATGATCAACTAGGGTTTTTAACCCTCTTGTGTTGGTTTTATAGACTTTGAATGGTCTATAGACAAGCCTCAGACCAGATCCACAAATCATGGGTGATTAGGTGACTTTTGGATTAAACAAATCCATGTTGAATGGCCCTTTTCGAAGTGAAAAATAAAGTCAACAATTGATGGCTCGGGGCTGGCGGTCGACCTGCAGCTCCTGGCGGTCGACCGCTACTGTAAAATGCTGTAGACGAATGGCCCCTGGGATTTCCGGTCGACCGCCACTGGCTGGCGGTCGACCGTCAGCTGACAGAACAATAGTTAGTGGCCTGCTGGCTGGGGCGGTCGACCGCCCCTGTGCTGGCGGTCGACCGCCAACTGGGCAGTCCCCGGTCCAGCCCGGGTCGGTCCGTTACCCGCTTCAGCTCCACCGTTCAACTCCATTAGCAGCCCGTGCATGTTTGTGGCATCACCCTTGATAGTCTAGAAGGTATCAACTGAGTCTTTAACCTTGGATTCTCTTGGCTATACTTCTTTGTGCATTGACCGTAGATGAGTGACGAGCCGAATGTGAAATGCCGACTTTTGCTTGTAAAAGAGATTTGCATCTTTGCTTGGGCACGATCAATGAGCTTTCACCTTTGCCAACACCACTCCATTTTTTGGATTATCTTGTAACATGTTATCCAGAAGTTGCACCGACCTTGAACTATCCATAAGGCAAGATATGCATTGATCATATAAGGAATACGTAATGACCTTATGTGTGATGCTATTCAACTTGATTTCTATGCTTGAAACATGCTAGATTTTTGTGCCTCCAATATTGTCATATGTCTTGATATCAGTGTATCCAGTTGTCTAGATTTGTGTGTCATCCTTGATCTTTTACGCTGGAAGTATAATGACCTGAAATGTATGAATATTAACATTATCAAATGCAGGTATAGTTCATTAATGACTACAGAGGTCGACATCATCAAAACTATAAAAGTAATCATGTTGCACATCATCAAAACCATAAAAGTAATCATGTTGCACACATGTTCAACAGTACCGAGGTAAGAAGCCAAATATTTCCTATCTTAGACCGTTCGGCTCAGTTTGTTACATTCACAATAATGGTAAGGTGGACTTGGCTAAATTTGACCCCAAAAGTGACAAAGGTATATTTCTTGGATACTCTCTTAGCTCAAGAGCTTATCGAGTGTATAACTTGAGAACTCTTGTAGTTGAGGAAAGTCCCCATGTCATCATTGATGAATCATCTTTTAAAAGCACTAATGAAAAATCTGTTTTACAGGACGATGAATTGAATGACGGTAATATCAAGATGATGGAAGGAAAAATTGAAAAACAAGAAGTAAAAGAACCACAAGAAGATGATGCAAATCTGAAATATCATTTGGAACAGCAGCTTCCAAGGCAATGGACTTTCAAAAAGGACCATCCGTCGGAGAATGTGATCGGCAATGTTGAAGACGGAACAAGAACACGAGCCTCTTTCAGGGAAGTTGAAAATCAGGACTATATTGCCTTACTTTCACAGTTTGAACCTCACTCTATTGAAGAGGCCTTGAAGGATGAGTCTTGGATCATGGCTATGCAAGAAGAACTACACCAGTTCCAAAGGAACAAAGTATGGTTCCTCGTGCCATATCCTAGAAACCACTCAGTGATCGGAACAAAGTGGGTTTTTTGAAACAAAACAAACGATCAAGGAGTGGTAACTAGGAATAAGGCCAGGTTAGTAGCTAAAGGCGATAGCCAAGAGCTTGGGATTGACTTTGATGAGTCTTTTGCTCCCGTAGCAAGACTCGAGGTAGTGAGAGTTTTATTAGCATTTGCATGTTGCAACAACATTAAACTATTTCAAATGGATGTTAAGAGTGCATTTTTGAATGGCTATATCCAGGAGGACGTGTATGTGGAGCAACCACCGGGGTTTGAGGACACGAAGCATCCAGACCATGTGTACAAGCTAGATAAGGCACTCTACGGTCTGAAACAAGCACCCCGGGCATGGTATGAACGGTTAAGTGATTTCCTCATTCAAAATGGATTCAAACGAGGTAATGTTGATCAAACTCTTTTCACAAAGTTGAACGGTAAGGAAATCTTAATTGTTCAAGTTTACGTGGATGATATTATTTTTGGCTCCACCAAAGATACTCTCAGCAAAGACTTTGCCAAATTGATGCAAAGTGAGTTTGAAATGAGTCTTATGGGAGAGCTGACATTCTTCTTGGGATTGCAGGTCATACAGACGGCTGATGGTATGTTCATACATCAGAAGAAGTATGCATTGGAGCTGCTGAAAAAGTTCAACTTGACCTCTACCAAACCACAACCAACTCCCATGCCCACCTCAATAAAAATTGATCAAGATGAATCAGGTAAATCCGTAGATCAAAAACTCTTCAGAAGCATGATCGGTTCCCTATTATATTTAACTGCCAGTAGGCCCGACATTCAATTTGCTATGTGTTTGTGTGCACGATTTCAGTCCAATCAAAAGAATCACACATGTCGGCTGTTAAACGAATTTTCAGATATATTGCTGGTTCAAGTAATTTAGGATTGTGGTTTCCGCGTAATTCGAGCTTTGATTTAATTGCTTATTCCGATGCCGATTATGCGGGTTGTAAACTGGATCGGAAAAGCACTAGCGGGTATTGCCAATTTCTTGGAGGGTGTGTGGTCTCATGGGCCTCCAAGAAACAAAACTCAGTGGCTCTATCAACTGCCGAAGCCGAATATGTGGCTATCAGGAGTTGCGTTGCCCAGGTGCTATGGATCCAACAACAGATGATTGATTATGGTATTTCTTTCAAAAACACTTCCATCTTGTGTGACAACACTTTAGCCATAAACTTGTCAAAGAACCCAGTCCATCACTCTCGCGCAAAGCATATTAAGATTAGACATCATTTGCTCAGGGATCATGTGAGCAAAGGTGATGTAGAAATCAGGTTCATTGAAACAGACCAACAAATTACCGACATTTTCACCAAACCTCTAAGTGAAGATAAATTCACAACATTTAGGAGAGAATTAGGGGTTTGTAGGATAGACGTGTCTGAGTCTTGATCAGTTGCATATCTATGTATATACGTCAGCATAGCATGCATTTGCATTAGAATGGTGTATACTTGAATTTCCCCTTGTCATGCATGAGCATTATGATTGCTTGAAAAACAAAAAAAATGTATGACAAATCATGATTGCATGTCCTGCATGTCTTTTATTTATAGAATACAACCATGTCTTTGTAATTTCTATGGCCGATATTTCCTTGAGTTCTTTACATGCCAGCAAGAGAGCATAATCCCTCGAAATCTGAAATTTGGAGACGATAGAATATGAACGTCTACTATGATCCTAGATCTTCTTGAAACAAGTTCCACAATGCATTCACCCATAAAACAACTCCAATTCCTTGATTCCAACATGATATTATCATTGGGGATTCGAGCCACATCATTTTTTTCCTCCCCTTTCCCTTAAATATTTTTTTGGTGAAAAATAGTGGAAGGGTCGACCCCAAGGGTCGACCCACGAAGAAGGGTCGACCCTCGCGATAGCGGATCCTGTCTAGGGCCGGGGTGAAAGGGGTCGACCCATTGGGTCGACCCGTTACGGTCGGGCGGCGTCCGCCGCATCCGAACCGCCCTAAAAGGGGTGGAAACCCTATGTTTCCCCCTTCCCATCTCCTAAAACCCCCAAAGCCCCCTTCTAGCCCTAGCCACCACTCCTTTCATGCCCTCAAATCCCCTCTTGGCACCCACATGCTCAAGCCCTAGCCGCGGCTCTCTCGGTGGCATCCCGTGGACAAATCCTTCCGAGCGATTCCAACGCGTCTTCCTTGAGCTTCACTCCCACTGAGGTATGTTATTGATGTGTGGAGGATCATAAATCTTTGTGGATAGCCTTCCTCTCTCGTTGAACCATCTAGATCTACACCCTAATCAACCGGTTCCTTCGGTCTATGTTTAGATGGCCCCAAAGAGGTGTTCTTCTCGCAGCCGAGGGGACTCTAGTGCGCCCATGGCACGTCGTGGTAGGGAGGCCGCATATGGCAGAGAATCTGCACCTTCGAGCAAGGTCTTGGATAGAAAGGTACTCGACGTCGAGCGGTATCATTTGTCAATCTTAACCGCCATCTTCCGAGTTTAGTGGATGTTCTTTGCAGTCAGCCAAATTTGGACTTCTTCATGTCTGAACATCGACACATTTATCCGAATTTGGTGCATCAATTTTATAGCAACGTCACCATGTCTGGGGAACATTCGATTACTGTGGTTAATGGCCAACGGGTTATACTCTCCACAGAATTTTTAGGAGTGGCATTTAATCTCCCTCATGAAGGCTTTACATTTGGAGATATTGTGGTTCCTGAAGAAATTGTTTATCAAATGATGACATCTGAAGAAAAAGGTGAACATTCTCTTGCTGGGTTAAACGCCAATCATTTTCCTCCCCTACAGCATATATTACACAGGATGATCGCTACTATCCTGCTCCCAAGAGGAGGAGGCCATGACAAAGTGACAGAGATCCATATGTTCTTATTTTACTGTCTCTTGGGTGGTATTCCAGTTAATTTCCCAACTATGTTTTTAGCTCATATGTGTAACAGCATGAAGCACAAGAATAGAACTCTTCCATATACCACCGCACTTTCTGCTATATTTGCACACATGGACATCAACCTCTCCAAAGAATCTTCTCAAACCATTAGAGAGGCTGATATATTTACTGTTCATTCTATTTGTCATAATATGGCCTATGAACTGCGAGATGGTAACTTGGTCCGGACATTGAAAAGTGCTGCACATGAAATCAGTTCTGAGGAGGAGGATGACGATGATGCATAGGCCGGTGTGCAACAGCCACATATTCCTGTTGAGGACATGCCTTCCGAGGCGATTCAGCTGCTCATGGACCGTTTGGATACTATTGATGATCGTTTAGACAATTATGGGGAGACTATGGAGGCTATGCAACATGCTCTCACTGATCTGAAGCTATCTCATCAAGAGCACTCTCAGTATGTTACTGATACTTTGGCTAATCAATCCCACTTGCTTGAAGAAGTATTGGAGTATATTAGGCGTCCGCCAAGCTCACCGACTCCGGATGATGATTAGACGGCTATGCTCTTCCAGAATGGCACACTTCCTATCCCTTGTCACCCCCTCCTTTTTGATGATGCCAAAGGGGGAGAAATCTTGTGCTATATGTGTGCCCAGGCAATCGGCTACTTATATTCTATGTGTGTGTTGTGTGCTTGCATGCCTGTATGATTTCATCATATTTCTGTTCATTAGCAATGTTGCTTTTAAGTTTTGTTGCATTTCAGTTTGCATTTAAGTTGTGTGCATCTCATGCATTGCATCTTGTAATTCGCCCTTGAACTCAGACCTTGTTTACATTTAACCTGTGTTGTCAGCAAAGTACTTTGGAACGTGTTTATGTTCTTCAATCTCACATCGTTGGCTGGTCTTGTATTTCACTATTATAATGCTTCTTGAGCAATTCAGGTGATGCATGAAGAGTTGAACAATGCTTATTGTGTTTTACTCTTAATATGAAGGTTTAAGGTGGAATTCAATGTAAATGATAAATCTTTTTGAAGTCATATGTTTATGCAAGGCATGTAGTATTTTGTCATCATCAAAAAGGGGGAGATTGTTGAACCCCCTCTTTGTGGGTATTACTAAATAGATTTTGATGATAACCAAACACTATATTTATGTGTGAATTGAAATTGAGTTGTTCCAACATGAAAAGCTTTGGAAATGCACATCCTTGATGTAGACTTGGAGCTTTTGGAGGTACAAGAGTAACTTCGTCTGGTAAGGCTTTTGAACGTAAATTACAATGCTAAATCTAATTCAGAATGTATGTCTTTACAGAGTAAAGAACGTGCTTAAGGAACTCGAGGACGGTTGGTGAGATCGACTTCAACATATTGACTTTTGACTATGTGGTTTGAAGTTCATTATTTTGATCTCAAGGATTAAATTGGTTTAGAACTTATCTAAGTTTAAATGGGTTGAGTTTCATTCTCTCTCATGCTTTAAAAACCATCTTGAAACCCCTAGACTTGTTCTTGGACTTAGTGGGTCTTTCAATCAACCTCTTGGATGTTCTGGAACAAGGGTCGACCCATTGGGTCGACCCCTAGGTCCCCTGATTCTGTTAACGTGGGTTTTTGATCTCCAACTGAAAGGGTCGACCCATTGGGTCGACCCCCAGCCGCAAGGGTCGACCCCAAGGGTCGACCCCTGGTGATTCTTTTTAGAACCCGGCGGGCTCCTTCACCATACCTGCAAGGGTCGACCCTTAGGGTCGACCCATTCACTCGAGGGTCGACCCCTAAAAACTCTTTTCCAAACCCGCACGGACAACCCCCGAGGGTCGACCCCAAGGGTTGACCCATTGGCCCAGGAACATTAAAACCCTTACGAGGGTCGACCCCAAGGGTCGACCCTTTTAGTCTCGAACCCGAGCCGTGATTTTTGACTTGCGTGCACATGCACCAAAAGTAATACCAATCGAACCTAACCTCCCTCAATCATTCCAGGTTTTGTGGATCTGGTCTCTAGGGTGTCTTTGAACGTTCCAAACTTTATATATATACATCCTATTGGGGTATGAAACCCTAAGAAGCAAGAGGCATCTATAGTGTGTTATTTTTCTAACCCTTGTGAGTGCAGGTTCGCAGCAGCAGCTCCAGGGGCTTCTTCCACCTTGTTCTGACCCTGAAAGTGAAGGGAGGAAGCTTGAATCAAGCCTCTACATCATCCCCAACAGCAAGCTGCGTGGGATATCAAAGCTACAACCTTGCTTGTGCGAGATAGCTTCATTCTTCCTCAAGGATCGATCTTCCTCCTGCAAAAGCATTCAATTACCTTTAAAGAAGTGAAAGGGGGAGCCTCAACCACGATAAACAATTCTTCACTCTCCATTTTCTGAATCCTTTGCTTGAGCTTGTGCATTTGTTGTATATCTTAAATCAGATTCTTGTGTGTGGTGTTCGTGATCGGAAACACGAACGTGTGTGTGTATGTATGTTTGGTAGCCAAGATCGGGTTCCGCGTGTGTGTGTGTTTGCTGTTCTACACAGCGTGTGTGTGTGGCTCACTTCATAGTGGAGTCTTAATGCTCACGTGTGAGGGGTGGACGTAGGGGACACGGCAGTGTACCCGAACCACCTAAAAACTCCGTGTGTTACTTGTGGTTTGTTTTTCTAGAATCATTATCGAGTGGGCTTCACGGTGAATTGAGCGTACACCATTTCCTTTATCAAACACCCACCTTTATCTACAAGCATTCAAGTGAGATCATGATCGAGTAAGGTCTAGTGCTTATATGTTTACTTATCATTGTTTTCCTTGGAAGAAATTTTAATTGGCCAATCAATTCACCCCTCCCCTCTTGATTGTCACCGTTTGAGACTCAACAATTTGCATTGTATTTGGGCTTGTAATGTGTGTTTTTATTTGGGTTTTCATGTTGGGCTCTTTGTGAGGCTCTTAATTAGCCATTTGGATTAAGCCCTTTAGAGTCCATTAAGAAGTGTGGCCATATTGAACCACTAGACTTCATAATGGGTCTTTAAATGACTTAAGGCCCAATTGGGCTTCTCTCTTTCTCATGGGTTTCCTAGATTGGAATACCCAATTGGCTGGTCTATGGCCCAACTTGGACCAAGCCTCTCTTGTTGACCACGGGAGACAAAGTGGGAAGAAAAGCTCACTTTCTCCCCTTACAATAAGGGGGCTGCTCCCCTCTTTTTGCCTCATTAGGCTAAACTTATTTAATTAGGCTTGATCACATGGGGGAAATAGCATTTGGCATCTCCTCTACGTAAACCAAGATCCATGGGTTTCATATAAAAGGGTTGTATTTCCTATTTTCAAGAATTAATGAAGAGAAAAATCTGAATTCTGTTGGAGCAAGCAAGGACTGCCCCCTATCTCTCTCCTCTCCCCCCCCTTCTGCAGCTGGGAAGTCTGTGAATCAGAGGTGTGAAGCCTCTTCTATCAGTTCGTTAGTTCGTCGTTGCCGCCGCCGCTGCCGTCGTGCCGCCGTCGCACCACCGCTATCGTCGCCGGAGTTCTGCCCATCCAAGATAGCCCCTTCTTCCATGAATTTATGCTCTCAGCCACGAGATCTTTTCGAGCCCAAACTTTCAGGGTGAGTGCCATAGATCATCACCGCGTCCTAGAAAAGTTGGTGGAGCCTCTAGTTTCTATTTTCCATTTTTCCATTTTCATTCTCCACCTTCTTTTAGATCTGCCAGCAGTCTGCCCAGATTTCCAAAACCCTAATAGGTCATTCATTAATCCACCTTCTTTTGATCCAAATGACTTTATATTTTTATTGTAGGTTCTGTCCACCTAATACCACATCCACAAATTTTCTTGTGAATTTAGGTTCACGTTCATATTTTCTAAAAATTCACTCCATATCCGAACTCAATTCTATCTGCCACTATCCAGATCCGACCCCCAGTCAGTATAAAGTCCCGAACAAATCGAAACATCCACCAAACCCTTCATAAAAGATATTTCCATTTTCCTCTCTCTCCCCTCTACAACTTCCATGAAGAGCTCAAAGTCTCAATCGGAGGTCTACTTTACAGTCAACGCCAACTCTCAGAAAACTTCATTTCCTCCCGGCCAGATCTGAAACAGAGATCAGTCTGGTTCATAAATCTGCCAACAAAAGTACAGCCCCCACGAATTTTTTGGAGTCACAGAGGGTCAAAGAATTTCGAGAGAGCTTTCCAAAGATACCTCTTGTGTGTCGATCCGACGTCGGTGCTCATCGCAGCGATAGATCTTGCCAGATCGCGCTCGACAAAATAGAAGCAGTAGGTCTGTGGGCAGCAACTCCAAGACTTGGAGATCGGAGCCGATCGGCCTTCGACCGATGTTCCAGCCTGGCCACCGTCCAGGGGAGCGCGTCACCAGGTGTCACCATCACAACGGGACCCACCTCATCAGGTCCGGAGGACTGAGCAGTACGTGGGCCCCACGGACCCGCAGATCGCACCGTCGGGACAGCACTAAAACGCGGGTTTCGTCACCGTCGGAGCGACATCAAGATGATGCCCGTCAACCCACTTCCTGATACTCCTGGGCCCCACATGTGACCTGTTACCTCCCTGCGTGGAGTGGGTCGAAACATTTGTACCGTTGTAATATTTGTTAACCGGGAGTACGGATTTAGCCGGGGTTGTCTTCCCCACGCCGGGTGTGTGGAGGTACGGTCTTAACTTCTTGACATTACGCTTTCTTAGCTAGTCTATGGTCATATGCCACTATGAGTGCGTTAGGATTCTAGCCCGTGAGTTCATGTCACTGCTGTAAGCGAGAGAGTGATCCGTCCCGTGGCTCGATCCGAGTACGGAAGTGAGTCGACCACCCTTGACTCTGCCGGTTTCTCAACCGCGCGGATCCGCGTTTCCCCTCGCTTGGGACAACGAGTAAGATTGCGTTTCTGTTAGCGACGTATAGCCCATAGGAACTCTTAGTGTTGGGCCAAAGTATCTCCATTGTTGTATGTTGCTGGTCGCGTCCGCATTTTGAGTCCGAGGTCCGCATCACTTAGAGTCGGTCCCCGTGTCCGTCCCACATCACACAAGGAATAATCAGACTAAAACGACACCAATCTGGAGAAACTATCTAAACTAAAGGGAAAACACATGACCAACCTCATGGGGGACACAATCTCTCGGACCAATGAGGAGATCGGAGCAAGCAGTAAAGAAAAGCAAAAGGGTAAATTAACACTCCAGATTGGGACTCTTAGTCAACCAAACCAGGTGAATAGACTAGAGAAAACCTTCAATCTCTGAGTGGAATAGCTTCTCTCTTACCAAAACCATGAACGGCACAATCATTCATCACAAACGAGACATTTTCAGACAAGCCATAGGCCATGAATGCTCAAAGGATGCGTATGATGCATGCTGGGCTAAAATAAAAGAAATCATTAAATCGAATGCAAATAAAGTGACAAAATAGAAAATACTCGAGAATACTGTTGCTAGACCGGGACAATTAGGGTCAGGACACTATTCACAACCACGGCGTGCAAGATAGCACCATCGTCCCATAATTTTCTTGACCTAACGGCCTATCCGGTGATTAAACACGTGAACCTAGATCATCATTATTTTTGTTATAGAGGAACATCAGATCCTGGAATACATAGATCAACCAACTGGTTCTCGAGATAATATAGCTTAGATACCATATAGTAATGCAATATAGGATATAGGGATCGAAATACTTACCTGACTTACCTGACGGCAGCGGAAGGCAAGTTGGAGCGAAGCTGCAAGGGAAATCATGAACAAGGTTTGCAATTGATATATATCATGAGACAATACAAGTCAAAAGCACATAATGCAGCAACATAGCATCAAAAGCATTATCCATCATTTCAGCACATACACGGTCTATCCCAGACCGCTGAATCACGTAAGCGGTCCAGATAGCGCCGTAATGGCAATGCAAGTTTGACTCTGATCGTGGCCTTAGCACGACCTAGCAATAGACCGCTCACTACAATGAGCGGTCAAAAGATGACCGTTTAAATGGAAATTGAAACGTTATTGATGAACGGTCTAATCCGAGACCGTCTATTCTACACACGGTCTATCGATAGACCGCGTACCAACTATCAGTTTCAAAAAAATAAACTGATGCCTTCATTGATGTGACACCACCTTGGGGTGATAGTCACAAGACCGAAGACCCCTCGGACCTAGCAAGCAAGCAATGCAACGGACTGGCAACTTCACTCGAGCGGACTCACCCGCGTAGCGCGCACCCGGGTCCGTAGGTGGACCGACGATGGGGATGAGGGTCCGAGGTTGGACCTTGAGATTCCAGGGGGTTGGCTAGCTTAAGATTGAACCCCCAAGGGTCCCGGGATGCCTACTCTCCCAGGCGGCTAGCACGCCGAGGGCGTGAGATATAATGGCTCTCCGGCAACTCTCCCGCGGTAGTCACTCAAATATAAGCAAATTCGGGATCGGGCACTCTCTTACCGTCGATGGCACTAAGATGCAATGCTAATTAATCAAAGGAAACCAGAAAAGAGAAGTGTTCGGTAGCTCACCTGGTCGGCGTGAATACACCGATCCCGGTCGGAGATGAGGCGAGCGGGGAAGCGTAGGTATACCCCGCACGCTGCGCCAGTGTAGCTCTTAACTTGAAATTTTAGAATAGTACACCACTACGCCTCTCGCAGGAGGGGGATCTCGGGGTGGGGATTAACATGAATTACACCCAAAACTACCTCCATGTAGGGAGGGGTTGTTAGCTGGTCAGGTGGGGTGGGGAAATCTATTCTAGAAACCAAAATGCGAGGAGGCCGTCGATTCTGCCCACCACTGAAACAGTGGACAGACAATCACTGTTGGCACCACTACGAACTCAGCCGAACTCCGTTTGTGACGACACCAGCGCCAAAACCTTCGTAGTTGACCTGGGAGGATGTCTAATTTTTGGGAGAATTTTTTGACGTTGTCGGTGGCCGGGACAAGGGCTGGACCAGGGCCAAACTGTTCTGGCACTGACTGCTCTCAGGTTTCTGCTGCTGGAAGATGAAGGTGCCACGAACGCTCCCGGTGTCCGAATGATGCGAGATTAGAACCGCTGTGTCCATGGATGAGTCTTCTTTCATGTGGGACCAACGACTCCACTGGAAGATGTTGGAGCTGAACGTGAAGGCCTGAACAGCAGGGATGTGTTGGTTCAGGCTCCGGAAAACTGACCTGGCGCACTTGGGAAAGAAAATTTGGAACTTTTGATGCCGAGGTCCAAAATTAGCTCTGCTTCGTGGGGATAGGAGAGGACTTGAAGGAGAAGCCCTCAGCCAAGTTTCACCTCCAGATCTGCAAGGGAGTGGCTGTGGTCAAACTTGATCTGGGGCTCTGGTTCTCTACCTGAGTGGTCCTGCGCAGTCGTGGAAGAATCACTCTCACGGGCAGCTCGGTGCTTGGACGATGACAAAACCGCCTCGCCTGGAAAGCTCTCTGGACGACCTTTCCAGAAATATATGACTTGCCACCAGAAAGATCGGGGAAGGGCCGGAGACGACTCTACTTCCAGGACCCTAGCTTGCTGCCTGTGAAGTGCTGCTAGGTCTTTAACTTGCCGATGGGAATTGGAGTATGAGGGGGGCGAAATGGGGGTGGATGAGTGTGGGGCGAACCCTGGCTGTGAGGGGGTCTGGGAGGGGGTGATCCAAGGTGAGGGAGTGGCAAAATGGGGGCTGGAAGGAGGTCTCGTAGGTAGAGGGAGGGAGAGCTGCGAATTTGGTTGGAAGGGAGAGAGGGAAAGGGTATTTGAAAATGAGTTTAAGGGTGGGATTAATTTCTGGTCTTGGGGATGGGAATAGGTGTCTGGGGAAGGTAAAAGGGGGGCTTGGGGAGTGGGGAATTCTCTCTTGGGAGATGAGAGGGTGCTTGGGGAAGGGGAGTGGGTGGTTGGTGGTTGGAGGGTGGCTTGGAGAGTGGTGGATTCCACCTTGGGGCTAGGGGTGGAGTTATGGAGAGGTGCGGGGAAATGGGGTAGCTCTTGAATGAGGGGAGAAGAGAGAGAAAGTAGGTGGGAGGGGGAAGATAGAGAAAGGGGTGCACCCCTCTTTAGAGAGATAAAGAAGAGAGAGAGAAGAGAGAGAAGGGGAATCCACCCCAATAGAGAGAGAGAGAGAGAGAGAGAGAAGTGGAGAATCCTCTCCAATAATACACTAATTCACTCAATTTTTTTGATTGACCAAAAGATTACAAATGAGGGGGGTGAAGGGGGGTATTTATAGGGACTAGACTTTTCACATGACCATACTGACCCTAGACAATTGACACAATGACTAGACAGACCAGGAAGGGGCGCCCTTGGGTCTAGCCCATTAGTTGGGCCCATTAGACTACTTAATTAACCACATGACTCAAGACTTAGGTAAATGACCCTTATACCTAGGTACCAGACTCAAATAAAGGGAAAATTACATAGTTTATGACTCAAATAAAATATGAAAATTACATGGATTGACTCAAAAAAATGTGGAGAACACAATGGCGCAAATTGACGATCCTTTAGAGCTTCGCAAAATGTGGAGGGGTAAGTGATGCCCCCATCATACCCCTGGGGTGGGGAGAACTCGACCCCGTCGAGTATGGGTCCACCGGGGAACTGGTACACTAGATGTAGCTCCGAGCGAGCCACGATCTCCAAACTCAACCCCACATCCATGGTCGGGGGATGGCGCTTCAGCTTCACTAGGTGGCACGGACACACCCTCATGCTGGCAATGATACCTTGCTTGCCTAGTATTACCTCCGTGTGCACTCGTCGGGTTCTCAGGCTGATTTGTGGTGGCTCTCCGTCTCCGAGGGTGTCCCTCTTAAAGGAAGGTATAGGCTCAAAGCATTCACTAGAATCCACCGCGGTGCCCATATAGGGTGCCGGATCCGCCATGTGGGAAATGGGGTGATTCCCAAAACCCATCGGTAAGTCCAACCCGTAAGCCGAGTTGCCAAAGCCACTCAGAACTTGGCAAGGTCCAAGTCCCCGTGCCCTCAAATTGGAGGTGACCCTAGGGTACAGCCACTCCAAAGTTGTCATCACCAAGTTGCCAACTTGAAATTCCAAGTGGCGCTCGCGACCTTTTGCCCGCTTCTTGTGATTCTCACCGCTCGTTGCTTGTTGCTTGCTTAAATACTCATGCCATGTACTACGATGCGGTGTGAGGGGGAAATGTATGATATGAAAAGGTGGGCCGGGGCAGCCAAATGTAGACCTATCATGCATTGATGTCATAGGTGGACCGGGACAACCATAGGTGGACCGATCATGCCTTGATGTCACATGGACCTTGAGGAACCTAGGTGGGCCGGGGCAGCCATAGGTGAACCTATCATGCAAAGGGGTGGCAAATGCCGGGGGTCCTGGGCATCCATGAATGCTCTCTACATGCTTTGTCTTCACAATGACTATTTTTGGGGGGCCGGGGCATCCAAACGTGGCCCTATCATGCATGGACTCCCTATCAACGGTTGGAGGACCAGGGCATCCAAATGTGGTCTTAACATGCATGTGTTTCCTAACAATGTTGATTGCTGAAGGGGGACCGGGACACCCAGAGATGAGCCTACCATGCAACTCTACCCAAATGCTAAGTTCTACCTTCCCGAGCGTAGGTGTAGGAAGGGAGGGGTTGGTGCAATAGATTTGACATGGGGTGAAGGGTAGGACTTGTTGGGGGACTCGGGATGAGGATGGTGGGTTTTGGGGGCCCCAAAGGAAGGGATCAAATGGATCAAGGAAGGATGAATTCTTGGGGGAGTGGGCCTCTTCCCATACTTGGTGTGTAGATACCCAATCAACAAGCTCTCCTAGGTGTGTTGAGTCTTTGCTAGCTAGCGGAGCCATTACCATGGTGGGTCTATTGATTGGGAAGAAACATAGGGAGGCATACGGCTCATTCCCAAGGAGGGGTGTAGGGTCAAATGGACATATGGGTGTGGGTGTGTAAGGTGTTGGGTAGTTGATTGTATGGTAGGAGGGGAGGGAGTTAAGTTGGTGCCATGGCTCCCACCCGGTGGGGTCAAAGGGATCAAAGAAAGTATGATCAGATAAGGTGGCTTCTTCCTTTAAGTTGGCCAAGGTGAGGTGTTCCCCAATAAGGGGCCTTCTTCCACCATAAGAGTAGATGGGATAATGATTGCCTTAGGATGGTTGGGCTCCTTTCATGGGCTGTCATTGGCTTGGGATGGGATAGAGATGCCCAATGTGAGAAGGAACATGAGGACCTCACTAGTGCATTGGCCCATGGTGAACACGGGAGTAATAGGGGAAGGTCAAACGGCCACAACTTGGGATGGATGACTCATGGTTTGGTGGTATGGACTTGACCTTGGGATTGGGCTTTTCTTTAGCCACTTGACTAGAGGTTCTCCTATGATCACTAGTCTATTGAAGGGGAAAGTTAATTCTAGGTGGGTTTTATGGTTGGGTGGGAAACTAAGGGTTTGTCTCTCCTTAGTTTGAGTGTGGGTGTCCTTCGGTGGATCGGTAATGTTGAAACAAACACCCTCGTTCTTTGGGACTTCCATGGCCAAGCTTGTGTCTCTAGCATGGATGATTTTGGTAGGAGTTTGGGTTGGTGGAGCTGGAGGGTGTGATGACATGAGGTTAGGGGGGGTTGTTTGAGGGATAATTGGTAGAGTGTGGGGTTCCCGTGGAGGGGTAGAAGTGGCATGCTTGGTGGGGTAAGGGACGGAGGGTGACAGCCACACGCATGGGCCATATTTTTGGTAGAACGTTGTAGGTGACTTGGCTCGCTCCTTCAACATCCCTATGACAAGCTTATCCCACGCATTCATCTTGGGAAGGGGGTAGTGGAGTGGGGAGGGGTGATCCTTCTAGACTCAATGATGATGCAATGCCCAAGGACTAGAGTTAGTAGAGATAAGTCTAAAACTTGCTCTTATACCACTTGATGTGACACCACCTTGGGGTGATAGTCACAAGACCGAAGACCCCTCGGACCTAGCAAGCAAGCAATGCAACGGACCGGCAACTTCACTCGAGCGGACTCACCTGCGTAGCGCGCACCCGGGTCCGTAGGTGGACCGACGATGGGGATGAGGGTCTAAGGTTGGACCTTGAGATTCCAGGGGGTTGGCTAGCTTAAGATTGAACCCCCAAGGGTCCCGGGATGCCCACTCTCCCAGGCGACCAGCACGTCGAGGGCGTGGGATATAATGGCTCTCTCGCAACTCGCCCGCGGTAGTCACTGAATTATAAGCAAATTCGGGATCGGGCACTCTCTTACCATCGACGGTACTAAGATGCAATACTAATTAAGCAAAGGAAACCATCAAAGAGAAGTGTTCAGTAGCTCACCTGGTCGGTGTGAATACACTGATCCCGACAGGAGATGAGGCGAGCGGGGAAGCGTGGGTATACCCCGCACGCTGCGCCGGTGTAGCTCTTAACCTGAAAATTTAGAATAGTACACCACTATGTCTCTCGTAGGAGGGGGATCTCGGGGTGGGGATTAACTTGAATTACACCCAAAACTACCTCCATGCAGGGAGGGGCTGTAAGCCGGCCAAGTGGGGTTGGGAAATCTATGCTAGAAATCAAAATGCGAGGAGGCCGTCGATTCTGCCCACCTCTGGAATAGTGGAGAGACAGTCACTGTTGGCACCGTTACGAACTTAGCCAAACTCCGTTTGTGACGAAACTAGTGCCAAAACCTTCATAGTTGACCTGGGAGGATGTCCAATTTTGGGGGGAATTTCTTGACGTTGTCGGTGGCTGGGACAAGGGCTGGACCAGGGCCAAACTGTTCTGGCACTGACTGCTCTTAGGTTGCTGCTTCTGGAAGATGAAGGTGCCACGAACGCTCTTGGTGTCTGAATGATGCGGGACTAGAACCGCTGTGTCCATGGATGAGTCATCTTTCTTCCAGGACCAACGACGCCATCGACGGATGTTGGAGCTGATAGTGAAGGCCCAAACAGCAGGGATGTGTCGGTTTAGGCTCCAGAAAACTGACATGGTGCACTTGGGAGGGAAAATTTGGAACTTTTGATGCCGAGGTCCAAAATTAGCTCTGCTTCGTGGGGATGGGAGAGGACTTGAAGGAGAAGCCCTCAGACAAGTTTCATGCCCAGATATGCAAGGGAGTGGTCGTGGTCAAACTTGATCTGGGGCTCTGGTTCTCTGCCTGAGTGGTCCTGCGCAGTCGTGGAAGAATCGCTCTCACGGGCAGCTCGGTGCTTGGATGATGATGAAACTGCCTTGCCTGGAAAGCTCTCTAGATGACCTTTCCATAGGTATATGACTTGCCACCAGAAGGATCAGGGAAGGGCCGGAGATGACTCTACTCCAAGGACCCTAGCTTCCTGCCTACTAACTACTGCTAGGTCTTCAACTTGCCGATGGGAAATGGAGTAGGAGGGGGGCGAAAAGGGGGTTGATGAGTGTGAGATGAACCCTGGCTGTGAGGGGGTCTGGGAGGGGGTGATCCAAGGTGAAGGAGTGGAAAAATGGGGGCTGGAAGGAGGTCTAGTAGGTGGAGGGAGGGAGAGCTGCGAATTTGGTTGGAAGGGAGAGAGGGAAAGGGTATTTGAAAATGGGTTTAAGGGTGGGATTAATTTCTGGTCTTGGGGATGAGAAGAGGTGTGTGGGGAAGGTAAAAGGGGGACTTGGGGACTGGGGAATTCTCCCTTGGGAGAAGAGAGGGGGCTTGGGGAAGGGGATTTGATGGGGACGTCACCTCCCGTTCCCACATTCATGGCTCATCTCCTCACCCTGGTTGCATCCGGCATGGTCTAGTTATTTATTTCAAGTCCTATGTAATTTTTATTTGAGTCATATCATTGTATTTTCCCTTTTTTTGAGTCATGTCCCTTGGTCTTTTGTTTATTTCTCTAAGTTTGAATGTCATTATGTTGATTAGATTAGCTATTGGGCCCAATTCAGTGGGCTAGGCCCAGGGGCGCCCCCTACCCCCTTGGATATTTGTCGTTGTAGCAAGAGTAAGGGACTTTTTTGTAAAATATGGGCTGCCTATATATAGGACCCCATTCCCCCCCATTTGAAGTCAATGAATGAATATTTGAATTTTCTAGTGTCCAACTTAAATCTTCTTCTTTTGGTGAGAAGCCAATTGAGTGGGTGAGAAGCCCCTATCCCCCCTCTCTCTCTCTACCTCTCTCTAGGAAGTCAATTTCTCTCTCCTCCACTTTCACTCTCTAAAACCTGCGCCCCTTTCTCTCTCCTCCCCTCCTAACCACCTTTCTCTCTCTTCCCCCCCTCCAATAACTCATCTCCAACTCCCCACCACCCCACCTTAACTCCACCCCATCCCCAAGGGAGATTCCATCACTCCCCACTCCACCCTCCAACCATCAACCACCCACTCCCCTTCCCCAAGCACCCTCTCATCTCCGAAGGGAGAATTCCCCACTCCCCAAGCCCCCCCTTTACCTTCCCCACACACTTCTTCCCATCCCCAAGATCAGAAATTAATCCCACCCTTAAACCCATTTTCAAATACCCTTTCCCTCTCTCCCTTCCAACCAAATTCGCAGCTCTCCCTCCCTCCACCTCCTAGACCTCCTTCCAGCCCCCATTCTGCCACTCCCACACCTTGGAACACCCCCTCCCAGACCCTCTCATAGCCCATGCTAGACTGTGGATGCACTTTTCGACACGCTCGTTTGTTTGTTTCTTTAAGTCGATTTATTCGGTGGGTTTATTCATTTATTAAGTGCGTGGGCGTGCCAGTCACAAAGTGACGATTTATTGTGCACTCGATCTGACTAATCAGATAATTGTGTGGTTCGTGTCGGGACCAAAACCCGCCGTGCCATAAAGGTCACACCGTAATTTACATCCCCTCGGAGAGGGGAACACCCTCGATTAATCGCCGAGAATCACAGCCTCATGGCCAGGAAACTATATCGAGAGAAAATAGCCGATAGCGGTCTCGAATCAGTCTGATAGCCCGATGTCTAGGGAAGCAAGCATTCGAAATATGTCGGTCACTCAAGGGCTCATTTTGATATTCGGACGAGCGTCCGGCTTCAGAAAATCATGATCGTCACGGGGAAAATCGGAGCATATGTATGCCGGGGTACGGCAAATTTATTGTTCAAAGGGACGGGAAACGTCCAGTTAAATCCCGGTTAGAGCAGTCGAAACCGATAAGTTTGTCGGCCCAATGCAAGATCAAGCTACGACCATACTGCGGTGGGCCCCCCGCGGTCGAAGTTGGGCTCGCGTGGGCATCGTCAATATTTCCGGTGCCAATTGGGCAACGGGAGGATGTCCTGGGACCAGATCTGAGAACCGATATGCTTTCGAAGAGAGCGGGCTATAGGCCGAGGATATGGGTCAGGAAATGACCATGATCAGGGCGGGCCCGAGGTCTAAGCATGGCCCACGGAGGCCTTATTGATATTCCTATGCAAAGGGTCCGGGGATGACGAGAGCCTTCTCGTCCCATTCAGATTTTTTTGGTCACTCATGGACCACTTTATGTTCGGACAAAGGTCCGTGTTTGTAGCGTAAGAGACGGTGACAAACCATACAAATACCTACCGTGAGTACGGTAAGTTTATTGCAAGCGTGGGATTAGATCCCGGTATATATGTCGGTCACTAACGGACCATTCGTCGTTTGGATGAGAGTCCGCATTTGAAGCGTCGAAGATGACGATAAAGCCGTACGAATGTCTGCCGTAGGTACAGCAAGTTTCATGTTGGTGAGGGATTGGATCCCAGCATATATATCGGTCACTAACGGACCATTCATTATTCGGACGAGAGCCCGCATTTGAAGCATCGAAGACGACGATAAAGCCATACGAATATCTGCCGTAGGTACGGCAAGTTTCATGTGGGTGAGGGATTGGATCCCTGCATATATGTCGGTCACTAACGGACCATTCATTATTCAGACGAGAGCCCGTATTAGTAGCGTCGAGGATGACCATAAAACCGTACGGATGTCTACCGTGAGTACGGCAAGTTTAATGCAAGTGCGGGATTAAATCCCGGTATATATATGTCGGTCACTAACGGACCATTTCTTATTCGGACAGAAGTCAGTGTTTGTAGCATGAAAGACGGCGACCAAACCGTACGAATGTCTGCCGTAAATACGGCAATGTTAAGGTGGATGCGGGATTGGATCCCAATGGAGGTGAGTCAAGCTGATGATCTATTGGCCCAAGGTGGTTGCGGTCTATGGCCATATCAGGGTTTCCGTGAACCACGTCCGATGCCACGGGGCATCATTGCTTTTCTCTTCGCGCATAGTCCGAGGAAGTGAATCGTTAGGTGTGAAGCCCAAACTCGCCAACGTGCGCCCTCGCACGCGGATCGACCTGCGCGGTCAGGTCGCGGGGTTCGACCTGCCCGGTCAGGTCGTGGTGGGGTTAAGGGGGCAGCGCCCCTTGCGGGGGTCTTCGGGGGCAGCGCCCCCAGAAGAAAATTTTGATTATGACAGGGGTGATGTTTTGATTATTGGCTTCATATTCCTTTCATTGGTTTTATCCATTAGCTTAAAGATTTTTATTTTGATTAATTATTCTTTCTTTTTAAGCATGCCGGCAAAGGGAGGTGCCAAGAGAGAAGAGGGGCGCGCCGGTGTGGGTATTACAAGGGGGCGTGCGCCAGATAAGGACACGACAAGGGGGGGCGCCCCGGTTAAATGGAAGGTGGGTGCGCGCCGATTTAAGGAAACCAAGGGGCGCGCCGGATAAGGGGATGCCAAAGGGGCGCGCCGGAATAGGAGGGGCCAGGGCACTTTTCATTCGAAGATTTGGAAGGTCATTTTGAGTGTGAAGCTAATCCGGCGCGGGGGGCTAGCGCGCCGGATTAACGCACGCTGGATTAGTGGGCGCCGGATTAAGCATCGTAAGGCTTTCTTTCAACCCTTTTGTGCTCTGTTTCTTCTTTCTTTCAACTACAAGTTAATTTGTTGGTTGGTTTGTTCACCGAATTGGTAGATTAAGTTGATAGAGAGGAAGATTAAGTGTTTTAATTGTTTATTAAGGTGGATGAACATGAAGATCTGACGTTTTATTAGAAGGGTTCGCTGTGCAGGGTAGTTCAGTTTGAGTATGATTTCAACAGAGGGGGGGGACTTTCTGAGTTAGGCAGTTCTTGAAGGAAGAAGCCTAGTCTGTTCACTTCTATGTGCGTTCGTTCTTAGTTCTTATTGTTCATGCTCCTGGCAAAAATTGGGCAGCATCTCCCCCGGACTGAGGTTTCGCCAGAGAAAATAGAGGGACACCAAACGGATTGCTCCGGGGTGAACCTCGAAATCCAGACCTCACGGCGGTCCGATAACCCAGATGTGAGTGTGGAGAAGCTCGAGGACTGGCCTTCAAGAGCTCTCACGACTCACGGGTAATGATCCCTCAAAGGGGGGAACAAATGTATGCCATAGGAGGGCTGTAAATGTTCATCCATCTGCGGGTTCCTTAGAAGGTCATGCCATAGAGAGGCAGACTTCTAAAGGCCCTTGGATGAGAAGAAAACTGAGAGAAAGAGGGAGAGAAGAAGCTAGACAAAGAATCGTGTTTGCCAGAAGGGACTTCTGTTTATTCATCCACCAAAGGGGGAAAACAGCTCAAACCCAAGAGATTTCATTCCAAAAGAAGAGAAATACATTACAGAGGGGAAAAGGAAAGAGATACATGGACGGGGAGGGGGAATAGAGCACAAGCTCTCCCCCTCCATGCTCACCTCTCTTCTCTCATGCTCACTCTCTTCTTCTTCACCTCACGGGCGCCGGGGAATGGAGCTTCTCTTCTCTCTTTTTCTTCTTCTCTTCAATGGCCAGCCAGGGGGTTCCAGCTTCTCTCTTCTGCTTCTCCAGTGGAGCATGCCTTTTATAGAACGGACAGTGGGGGAGAGGATTCCCGCCACGTCTGCAACGACATCGGGAGATAACCCATTGCACTGGCTTCTGCTGGTTCGTGGAGTACACTGGCATTCGTTCGAAGATGGGACATTCGTGGATTTGCCGGGAGATCTTCTGTTGCTTCCACCGTCAATGCATGCCTCGCTGCTGTGCTGTCGAACGGAGGTGGAGACAGGGCTTGGGGCATTGAATGCCCTACTCTCTCGACTCTGCACCCGAAGCTGACAGGAGAACAGAGTATCGGAGGATGGATGGGATGGCATTTGAGTTAAACCGGTGCGGTGTTGTGCGTGCCGGATTAACAACCTACAAAGGGGTGCACCGGTTTGCAGCCAAGAAGGGGGGCGCACCGGTTTGCAGCCAAGAAGGGGGGGGCGCCGGTTTAAGGCTATTGGAAGGGGCGCGCCAATTTAAGGCTATTGGAAGCGGCACACCGGTTTAAGGCTATTGGAAGGGCGCGCCGATTTAAGTGCAGGCCGCGTCGGTTTAGACTTCATCTCGGCTTCACGGCTATTCGGACAGACGCTTGTCCTCCTGTGTTGCTTTAGTTGTAATGCACCGCCGTCGGGGTGTTTAGTTCAGGGCCTCTGAATCCCAATTCGGAGCTTTGAGTGATCTCCGGCGCATGCCGAACATGTGTTCGAATTCCTGAGTTTCTTTTGATTCAGCCTTCGGCAATGCCGACTGGAGAGCCGAGGCCATCTCTCCAGCCCGAGGGGCTTCTTTGTTGGGTGGCGGAGCACCGGGTAGGTATTCGTCCTGCTTGAAGGAGGCATAGGGTTTATTCGGCTTTTTCATCTTCGACTCGCTCTCGAGTGCTGAGACGTGCATGTCGCATGATCATCATCATTTTTTGACGTCCACAAATGCCCCCCACTCGTGGGTGGCGCAAGCGAGGGACGAGTGCGCGGGGCCCGTGAGTGTAGAGTTCTTCGATAGGATATCTATTCTTCCGAGCCAGTGGGATGCTAGTCCGGTGTGAATTCACGGGAAAGTGCTCACTCCTTCAGCGAAGGGATGAGGGGATCGCTTCACCACATATGCACGCGGACCGACATGTCAGAGTGGGGGTTTAGTCATCGGCATGGGGGAATGCCGAAGCGAGAGGGAAGGGCTTATGCGTCGTCCCAGGCAAGAGGCCTAAAACGACTTAGATGAGGCCAATCCCAAGGGGGAGTTGGTGACTCGTGCTGGGTTTAGGGGAGTTGTTCATTCATCGATTCGGATGGGAGGTCCAAGCCGGATGCTTTTGAGAGGGCCCGACGGAGTGAGATGGATTTTATGCATTCGGGTGGAACGTTCGAAGCGAAGGGTTTATTTGCTGGTGCCGACAGGGTGTCGGGAGCTGACGTGGTCTATTCATTGGCACGGGGTGAGTGCCAAGGCAAAGGGGTCTTTCATTCATTGACTTGGACGGAAGGTCCGAGCCAAGCAAGGTGGTTCTTTTTGTTCATTGACTTGGACGGAAGGTCTGAGGAAAGCAAGAAAGTTTTTTTTCATTATTGACTTGGACGGAAGGTCCGAGCCAAGCAAGAAGGCTCTCTCTCTTTTTTTATTCATTGGCTTGGACGGAAGGTCCGAGCCAAGCAAAGAGGTTCTTTTTGTTCATTGACTTGGACGGAAGGTCTGAGCCAAGCAAGGAAGTTCTCCTTCTTTTTTTATTCATTGACTTGGACGGAAGGTCCGAGCCAAGCAAGGAGGCTCTCTCCTTTTTTATTCATTGGCTTGGACGGAAGGTCCGAGCCAAGCAAAGAGGTTCTTTTTGTTCATCGACTTGGACGGAAGGTCCAAGCCAAGCAAGGAAGTTCTATTTTTTTTTCATTGACTTGGATATATGTTGATTAGATTAGCTATTGGGCCCAATTCAGTGGGCTAGGCCCAGGGGCGCCCCCTACCCCCTTGGTTATTTGTCATTGTAGCAAGAGTAAGGGACTTTTTTTGTAAAATGTGGGTTGCCTATATATAGGACCCCATTCCCCCCATTTGAAGTCAATGAATGAATATTTAAATTTTCTAGTGTCCAACTTAAATCTTCTTCTTTTGGTGAGAAGCCAATTAAGTGGGTGAGAAGCCCCTATCACCCCCCTCTCTCTCTACCTCTCTCTCTAGGAAGTCAATTTCTCTCTCTTCCACTTTCACTCTCTAAAACCTACTCCCCTTTCTCTCTCCTCCCCTCCCAACCACCTTTCTCTCTCTCTCCCCCCCCAATAACTCATCTCCAACTCCCCACCACCCCACCTTAACTCCACCCCAGCCCCAAGGGAGATTCCATCACTCCCCACTCCACCCTCCAACCATCAACCACCCACTCCCCTTCCCCAAGCACCCTCTCATCTCCCAAGGGAGAATTCCCCACTCCCCAAGCCCCCCCTTTACCTTCCCCACACACCTCTTCCCATCCCCAAGATCAGAAATTAATCCCACCCTTAAACCCATTTTCAAATACCCTTTCTCTCTCTCCCTTCCAACCAAATTCGCAGCTCTCCCTCCCTCCACATCCTAGACCTCCTTCCAGCCCCCATTCTGCCACTCCCACACCTTGGAACACCCCCTCCCAGACCCTCTCATAGCCATGGGTTGCCCCCACACACATCCACCTCATTTCCTTTCCCACCTACCCCCATTTCCCATCACCTATCACCACTCTACACAGGCTAGTTCGCAGGAAGCAGTGTACCAGCAGCTTGCAGAGGTGACCCCGGCTTCATCCTGGCATCTCTAGAAACCCGAGTGGTACTGTCGGAAGTGTCTCACTATCTTCTTCACGACGGTGGTGGTCTCGTCTCATTCTGAGTTCCTCGCTGCCCGGAGGAGTCTTCACCGCAGGACTACTCATCTGCTACCAGATAGTCAACCTGAGACGACTTGCAGAGGCTCCCACGGCCATCACCTTGAAGATCTGGAGGCGGTGTTTGGCTGAGATCATCTACAACAACTCTACTTCTAATATCAAGAAGCGGAACCCCGTTCGTCATCCGGAGCTATGATTTCTCATTTTTCTCCCCATGTGCGTAGTTTTGTCCCCTCTGAGACTGAACTGACCCCTGTCCACTGTTCGGGCTCTCCCAATCTGCTCCGACATCATCTGGTGTTTCTACGGGTCTCGTCTCGAAGAGGTCTCGACAACAATTCCAACGACTCCAGCCACGCTTGATTCATAGATCGGAAGCGCTCGTGGCGGCCTCTTCTTTCTGCTGCTGTGGTACCGTAGCAATGCAGACCAGAACTCAGGGTCCCTGTTCATAGCCCTTCCCCGACCAGCACCGTCAACCAGGAAATTTCATAAAAATTGGACGTCAACCTGATCCAACCCCGAAGATCTTCCCACTGGTCTCATCAATAACAAAATTCAGGAGTGATTTCAGCAGTGTCAACTTCAACTGTCTGTCCTCTATTTCAGAGGGCAGGCAGAACTGATGTCGTCCATCCGTTTGGCTTCTATTTTAGTTTTCCCCTCTCCGCCCGGCCGGCTTAAAGCCCCTCCCTATGGGAGGTAGTGTTTGAATGTAATTTTGGCTTCCCTTCCCCAAGTTCAACCCCCTTGCGTGGGGCGTAGTGGTGTAAAACTTTGAACAGGTTCAAGCTACACCGGCGCGGCGTGTGGGGAACCCACGCTTCCCTGCTCGCCCACGTCTCCGAGCAGGACCGGTTTCTTCAAGCCAGTCGAGTAAGTTCTCTACCCTTGCTCTCCTTTGGATGCCTTGTTCCTTCAATGTTGGTTCATAAGCTCCGATGGTCAGTGAGAGTGAGCGCCCGGTCCTCAAGCTTCATTGCTTTGAGTGACCGCCGTGGGAGAGAGTGCAACCCGTGCCCTTGGCACAACGTCGGCTCCATTGAATTGGGTCTCCATACCCTCGGGAGAACCCTTGGCCTTGCTGGCCCTCTACCAGCAAGGGCCCAGCCCTCACAACCTCCACTCGGCATCCCCGAGTTACCCCGGGTCTTGGGTGAGTGTCGGGTGAGTGGCCGCCGTTATCGGACCGTTTCGATTGTGAATTGTGCTTGCTTGTTAAAGTCCAAGGGTGTGTCACATCAAATTGGTATCAGAGCAAGTTCTAGACTTGTCTCTACTAAGTCTTGTCCTAGGGCCATTGCATTTATCCCTTCATTCATCATGGCCATTTCCTACTTAGCCTACTCGCCACCCATGGACATCATTCTAGATAGGCATATTATCTTTGACGGATCATGTTCTAGTGATTACCATAGGTGGGAGGCTACCATAGAAAGGTACTTTGAAGAGACTTGGTATATGGACCCGCGAGAGTCCTTAAGGCCAAGGGACGACTTCGGGGTCAAGCCAAGGAAAAGTGGCGGAGAATAGAGGGCTTAAGGAGGGTTGAAAGACAAGAACCTATTCACTCATGGGCAGAGATGAAGGTATAACTTGGGAAGATCTACATCCCCAAATATTCTCACCCCTCCTACTCAAACACCCCTAGTCCGAGGAGCACTACCACCCCTCCATCCCCACTCGGCCAACTTGAGACCACCCTTAGGCCTCCACCCCCACCACTCCCAAAAAATTCCCTCTCAACCATGATCACTACACTTCGCCACCAAATCTTCACCCTTAAGAGCCAAATGATCCAAGCATCCACCTCCCCACCTAACCCCATGAGGGTCCCCACACCCCAACCAAAACCCCCTTCCACAACCCTCACTATCCAAGCCCCCTTGGTCCCCACCACTACCCCTCCATCTTCCCCTATAAGAGACACTCCCACCAAGACCGACCAACCCAAGCCACCCCAACCAACCCATCTCCCACTCCCTCCCCCAAAACTCCCATGTCCTAGGCCTCCACTACTTCCCCTCCCTATCCCAAACCAAGTTTCCCTTTACCCTCCACCCCGGTGTTGGGTTCGGTGCAGTATTCAGAGGGGGGGTGAATGAATATAACCCTTTAAAAACCTTTACCCAATTAAAAGGTTATGATGCTCACTAACTATCTAGAGTGCTAACTAGACAGATGTATCAAATCTGAAATACTAATTAGCAGTAGCACCATTCTTCCACTCAAATAAACTTTCGCTCACTCAACGGATTAAACACTCAGAACAAGATCTGATCAACCACTTGGAGCGCCCCTATGCAAACATCTAGCGGAAGCAAAACATATAGAGATATCAGACCACTGCACAGAGGATTTTTAGGTGGTTCGGTCCAGCAGACCTACATCCACCCCACACTCAAACCGAGTGTGGCTTCACTAGCTCACGCTAGAAACAGCAGACTCAGTCTGCAACAAACGCTGCCAAACAGCTTGACCAGGGGAACAACCTCCCCTCTTCCTCCCAACCGGAGGGAACCACTAGTGAC
Source organism: Amorphophallus konjac (assembly GCA_022559845.1). Taxonomy (NCBI): domain Eukaryota; kingdom Viridiplantae; phylum Streptophyta; class Magnoliopsida; order Alismatales; family Araceae; genus Amorphophallus; species Amorphophallus konjac. Next base: position 205,422,519 of record CM040125.1, on the reverse strand, counting down.
ACCAGTCACTAGCAAACCAGAGACACACGGTCTCTCTTCCTCCAGACCTGGAGGGAACCCCTGAACTTGAATCCACAAGCCCAGAACCGGAGACAAGTCTCCCTTCCTCCAACCCGGAGGGAAACCTAGAGACCCAAGTCTCTCTTCCTCTGAACCCCAGAGGGAAGCACAACCGGAGATAAATCTCCCTTCCTCCAACCCGGAGGGAACCCACAAGCAGCCCACCTGCTGCTTGCAACCGGAGGTATCAATCTCCCTTCTCCTGAACTAACAGGAGGAACCCCGACCTCTCTACAGAGTATCGGAAACACAGCAAACCAGAAAACAAAGAAAAAAATAATAAACAAAAATGACTTCAGCAAAACAGAAAGCTGAAAGATGAAATGCACAATGTGGCTCTCAACGGAGCTGACTGGCCTGGATTTGATCCACGGTCCAGTAGACAGATCTTCAGGAAGCTTTTCTTCCTCTTCTCTTCTCTTCTTCTTCTTCTCTTTCACTCTCTCGATCTCTGCTCCTCTATACTCTTCGGCTCACACTTCTATCTCTCTCTTTCTCTTTCTTCTGCTCTCCTACTCTCTCACTCTCTGCTGCACTTCTTCTTCTTCACTCTTTCTACTCTCTTCACACGAGCACTATCTCTCCCTCTTCTTCTCCTTCTGCTCTTCTTCTTTCTTTTTTCTTTTTCTATCTGGATCGTGGCTCTCTGTATAGACTTTTCTTCTTGCCAACTCGATCACCTTCATCTGTGGACGAAGGTCTCATATATATAGCAGCAACAGCAGCATCAGCCACGACGTGTGACCTTCACATTTCCAGCCCTAAGAATTCGGTCCACGTGGCAGTCTCTCAGCAGGCTTCATTCCAGCCTCGGATCACGTGCTACCCAGGTGTGTGGAATGTTCTTCCTCGGATCTGCAAAGAGATGAAAAACATTAAAGCTGAGGGCCATAGGAACTAAAGCTGCACGAAGTATGTAATAGAAATACTAGATGCACTGAGAACAACACGAAGTGAGGTTATAAAACAACACGAGGTAACCAGAAGAACGACACGAAGAACACCATGGTGACTGTAGCACGAAGTAAAACGACATGATATAATAACCAGTAATGAGAACGGCACGAGGACAACATGGAGGTAAACAGAAACCAACAGTAAGTGTGGTTTCAACACACGAAAGACATGATGTCTAGGAAGAACAACACGAAGAGATAATTCGAAACGACACTAAGTGGAAAAACACTACTAGATGAAACAGTAATCGACACGCGGTGAAAACAGCACGAAGACAGTGAGAACAGCACGCGGTGAAAACAACACTAAGACAATGAAGATGACACGAAGTCATGAAAACAGAAACGACACGAAGACGGAAATAACAAAGAAAATGACTCAAAGTAAGAACGACACGAAGAACACAAAACGGAAACCGACACGAAGTGAAACAGGAAGCAACACGAGGTGCTGCGATGTTCTGCACGCAGTGGAACAAAAACGACACGGAGTGAGTACGACATGGAGACAGGTGACAGAGACCGTCACGAGTTGAAAACAACACGAAGACGAAAACTGAAATAGACACGGAGTGAAAAATGACACGAGGTCTGGGAGACATGACACAAAGTCACAAGAACGACAGTAACCAACACGAAGTGTGGTTACGAAACATGAACGACACGAAGTGTGAAAACATGACACGAAGTCACAAGAAGAACAGTAACCAACACGAAGTGTGGTTACAGAACAAAAACGACACGAGGTCATAAGACAAACGACACGAAGTCCAAAGGTGACAAAACAGATACTATAAGGAGAACGACACGAAAGTGAAACGACACTTGAACCTAGACCGACATAAAGATCCAGCAAAAATGACTCGAAGACAGAAATACACAAGCACGACATGAACTAAGGATGACATGGGGACAACACAGTCACATAGGCTGCACGAAGTGAAAGACAACACGGTTATCTCGACACGTGATGAAATGGTGGAAGTAGAAGAACAACTCGAAGACGAAAACGACACGAGCTAAATTTAATACAAAGGCGAAGACAGACACTGACACGAGGTGTGGACACGAAGCAAGAATGACATGAGGTTCGGGGAAACCAACACGAAGACAGAAACAGTACGGACACACGAAGTATTACCTCTTAGCAGCTTTTTCTTGTAAAGCATGGAAATCAACACGAAGTGTTGTAAGCTCAGACGACACGAGATCTTTTCGTGTTAGTGAGGGGAAACAACACGAAGACTCAAGTACAGAAACAGCACGAAGACGATGTACAGTCTGATGTACAGACTTTGAAGAACAGTCTAATGTATAGACTTGTAGATAGAAGGTGATGTATAGATCATGCACATACCAGAAGTCTAACACACACAATATATCAGTCATACACGTGCATTCTCCAGATGATATACAAATCACAATCATGAAGCTATCATCAAAGCACAATGTCAGCAGATAAACTGAATGAGCATATGAAGTCCTGAATGAACATCTCATCAGGATGACTCACAATGATTACCATCAAACACCAATCATCAAAACCAGATAAATCATTAAAACCACAGTAATGAATGCTTTATGCATCAGTTTAACATGTAGCATGACTGATCATCAAGAATGACTCTAAATTGAGCAGCAGGATGACTGAACATTTGATTAACTCACACCAACAATCAATCAACAAAACCATCATCAAAACCACAAGGGCACAACAATCTCCCCCTTTTTGATGATGGCAACACATTCAATATATTGAGTCATTCTGATGATGTGAGGCATTCTGAAGACTCAAATTATTCTCCCCCTTTGACTTCATCAAAAAGAAAATAATTTGAGAAGTTAAAGCATGCATAAAAGTTCAGTCAAATTTTCCCTTTTGCAATACTCCCCCTGAGTATATGAATGCAAGGTCACAAATGATATGAGCATGATTCAGCATGACAAGGAATGCTCCCCCTGAAGAGATGACAATTGATATGTAAATGACGCATGACATGGAAGCTCCCCCTCAATAAGTGGACTCTTATGAGATAAATGAGAAGGAGACCACAGGGGCAAGAAATTCAGTTAACAGATTTTTCAAGGATGCTCCAGACATAAGAAATTCAGCCATATTTTCAAAGAGATATCAATCTCATAAATCTGAAACATAAGTTTTCAAAGTCTTCTATCATAAGGGCTTATGAATGACATTTATTGAACATCATGGTTTAAACATGATGTATGCAGAGTTTATCAATAAAATTCTGTAATGATATCTAAAACCATGGTTTAATAAATATGAACCAAGCCCTCATATTTATCTTGATAAATCTCCCTTTCTCTTACACAATCAAACTTATTGACTTCTTTCGCAATTACATGCATCTGTATTGAATCAAGCAATTTTGAAGTCATATGATTTTGTCTAGGGTTGTAGCAATTTGATTTTGGCATCAATATTCAGATATTTCAATTTATTCAATAATTTTCCTTGCTACAAATTTTACGTGCACTCTAGTTCAGTACACACCTTGTAACTAGAGGATATACCTTGATCAGAGGCCAATATCCCTAAGCCCTTAGTGTGACTAACTGTCATGCCTTATGTGAACAGAGTTAGCATTTACACATCATGACACACTACAACTCAATTTTTAATGAGTGAATTGTATTTCTCAGTGTGCATGCCATTGCTCTGCCTGATTTTCAATGAATTCTCATTTTACAGAGTTAACTAAGACACCTCATGACACAGTCCTTTGGACTTGTGTTTCTCAGTGACCAATGTCATTGCTCTGACAGATATTACCCTTTAGACATTTCAGAAACATTCATTTGCTTCAAAACAATATTAATCTCATGTACTTAACCAATTAAAGTCATGTATTCAAAAGTGCAGATTTCAGAAGTTTTTGCAAGACATAGCATGAAACAGTTGATTAAGATTTATTAAACATGATTCAGATATGTTAAGAGATTTTGAAGTTAAACTCCATGAATACATTAAGCTTAAACCACATGAGTTATTTCAGTCATTCTTAAGAATGTATAATAGAAGATTTCTAGTTCAAGAGTTTTTCAGATTTATGATCGAGATAGCCCATTGAAATCTTCATGGAAGACTGATAGAATTCTGAAGTCAAATGATATCAATTGATAGTAGAAGTACCAATTGTTAAGAGAGATTGTGAAGCTCAAAGTTTTTCAGAATATGATTAAGGTTTGTCAATCAAAAGTGATAAGAAGGGATATGCAATGAATTCTGACAAATGTATGCATTTGACAACCTATATGCAAATCATTGACTCCCCCTTACAATATGCATTTAAACATACATGCAAATCACATATATGTACTTCAGATGAGTAGAGTTCAGAGGTATCAATTCAGACAATGCTGATGAGGAATGATTTTGCAAACACAGAATTAACTTGCTATGCAACATACTGTCCTACATGCAGACTATGCACCAAGGATACATTAAACAAGTATGCAATCAATTCAGGTTTATGCATCCAATTCATGAGCATTTTTATCCTTTTTCAGATTTTTCAACATATGATGCAGTTCACTGTTTTACATGAAGACTAGACCCATGGTACTAGGCGGAGGACTTGGTCCAAGGACCACCTCACACATGTCAGTAGCATCCAGACATACTCCATATGCCCTTCAACTTGTTCCATTTAATATACCATGATGATCATGTATGACAATGCAACATAAAGCAGTCCTTCATGCATTGAACAGCATCATTGTCACATGTAATGACAATCAGTCTATACACAATCAGTCCAAGTGTGCATTCAATAACAAGCATGCAATGCATTAACACAAAACACATGCATGGACGCAGAGTCTGTATAGTGCATCAACCGTATATACTGAAGAAGCATTCAAATTCAGTTCAATATATAGTACGAGAAGAGTATCAGATATGCAGAGTTGAATTCAATAGTTGAGTCTGGAATGCAGACTGATCAACTAGACAAGAGAAGATCATATAACAACCAAGTAGATCAGCATGGAATTCTCATTTTTCATACTCACAAATTCAGATAATGAATTTAAAACAGATTTCAGAACTGACCTGAATTGAATCATGGGGTTTTCTTTTTGAGTGCCTTGGTTAACCCCTTTTATTTCTCCTTCCAAGGCCCTACCTGCAGCAAGTCAATCAATATGATCTTGCAGGGACCCAAGCAGTCTTGGGTCCTGCACTACCCCTATCAGGTGTTCTAAACAGTTTCTTAGCAACATGGTCATCAGATTTCATCAGAAAATAATTATCCATAGAGTGACCAAGTTTATCACAGTATCTACATGAAACAGCAGATTTTCTGGTCCTGTGATGCATATCAACAGCAGCATGAGACCTATGATAGTTAGCATGAATTTGTGATTTATCATTACCTGCCCACCAGCATTCAGAAGCTCGGTGGCCAGGTTTTCCACATTCATAACAACCAAGAGTCTTTTCTTTAAGACCAGCTTTATTTCTGCCCAAAAATTTTTGTTTGGAGGGAATCTTACAAATTTGGAATTAAAATGATTTCCCTGAACAAACCAGCAGTCCTTGACTACATGCCCATACTTACCACATTCAATGCACCTAGAATGCTTACCTCTTGAGCCAGTAAATCCCCATGAAGGCCTAAACCAACACTCAACAGCTTTATGACCACGTCTGTTACAATCGTAACAAATGATATGTTGGTTTGAGGAAGACATGTTTCTTTTGGGGTGGTGATGATTATTTGGAAGAGTTTTATCATCCATCATATCATCCCTTATCATTACTCTGCAGTCATCCATATAATGACCATGCCTACCACAGTAGTAACAATAGGCATCAGATTTCCTAGGAACATGGTTTCTATTATGTGAGTTCCTAGGTGTATGTGAACGAGTACAAGAAGCATGAGCATTATGTATTGGCCCAACAGATTCAGCAGAACTAGCAAATTTCAGAGTACAACCAGAAGTATTCTTAGCCTTCTTTGTTTGACTTTTCTTTTCAATTTCTGATTATTCTCAATAGATTTTGTTTGCTTTTCAATTTTCTGGGCTTTAAACTGAAAGACAGATTTTGAAGGTGACTTCTGATTTTCAATTTGTTTTGGGGATTGCCTTGAAGTACCAGCTACATTAGTGCTTTGGACAAAGGTTGTATATAGCTGGTTTTTAGTGATTTTCTTAACATCAGAACAGCAATTTGTTCCCCCTTCAGAGTTATCATCCTTCCTCCTCTCAACAGTTTTCATTTTTCCTTTAATCTTGGCAGACTCAATAGCTGAATTTTCCAGATTATGAATTTTATCTTCCAAGTTAGCAATGTGAAGTTCATAACTGGCTATTTCCTGTTCACTGTAATTTACACATTCGCTTAGAACTTGGTTTGCAGTTTTATACTTCTCAATTTCTTGTTCTAGACTGTTCAAACTTTTTGAATTTTCATCATAAACAGCTTTTCCTTTTTCAATTGACAGCCATTTCTCAGAGAATACAGTATTAAGAACCATTAGCCTTTTATTTTGATCCTTTAAGTAGACATTTTCTTCTTTTAGAGATTTTATTTGTTCTTTTTGAAGAATGTCATCAGACTCAAACTCATTAATTATGTCTTCGAGAATGGCACAACCTTTACAAGAATTATCTTCTCTAATGTGCTCCTTTTCAGATTTCAAAGTTTTCACTTCTTTTCTCAATTTCTTGTTTTCAGATTTTAGTTTCTTGGATACTTTGAACAGATCTTTATACATTACTATCAATTCATCAAAAGTGTATCCATCTGATTCGGAGCTTACCTGAGATGAAGTTTCCTCACCATCACTTCCCCGGTTGGCCATTAAGCATATGGACTTTCTTCCTTCTCTATCAATGTCCGAGGTGTTCCCTTTGAGTTTCAATACCTCTGGACAATCATCCTTTGTGTGGCCAGCCTTCTGCATTTGTAGCAAACATTAGTGTCAGCAATCTTGGCAGGATTAGAGTTATACCTTGTTTGCTGTTTGCTACCGTCAAGCTTTCCTTCTCTTTTTCTCAGAAATTTCCTGAAGTTACTAATCATCATTTCAATGTGGTCTTCATCAATTTCAGACCGCGAGAGGCTACTTTTCTTGCTTGATGATCCACTGTGGCTGGATCTGTTTGCTTTGCTGGAGCTAGCCTTCAGCACGATTGGCTCCATTGCAAACAATCTGAAAGCTCAGAACAAACTGAAGCACCTAAACCAAGCAAGACAAAGCACTAAGACGGAGAATCAAAGCTACGAACACAGAAAGCACACTCAAAAAAAAACACCAAACAAACCAGCAGGATCCTCTGCAGATTGTTAGATCAGATAGATCAGAGACCTGCTCTGATACCAATTGTTGGGTTCGGTGCAGTATTCAGAGGGGGGGTGAATGAATATAACCCTTTAAAAACCTTTACCCAATTAAAAGGTTATGATGCTCACTAACTATCTAGAGTGCTAACTAGACAGATGTATCAAATCTGAAAGACTAATTAGCAGTAGCACCATTCTTCCACTCAAATAAACTTTCGCTCACTCAACGGATTAAACACTCAGAACAAGATCTGATCAACCACTTGGAGCGCCCCTATGCAAACATCTAGCGGAAGCAAAACATATAGAGATATCAGACCACTGCACAGAGGATTTTTAGGTGGTTCGGTCCAGCAGACCTACATCCACCCCACACTCAAACCGAGTGTGGCTTCACTAGCTCACGCTAGAAACAGCAGACTCAGTCTGCAACAAACGCTGCCAAACAGCTTGACCAGGGGAACAACCTCCCCTCTTCCTCCCAACCGGAGGGAACCACTAGTGACACCAGTCACTAGCAAACCAGAGACACACGGTCTCTCTTCCTCCAGACCTGGAGGGAACCCCTGAACTTGAATCCACAAGCCCAGAACCGGAGACAAGTCTCCCTTCCTCCAACCCGGAGGGAAACCTAGAGACCCAAGTCTCTCTTCCTCTGAACCCCAGAGGGAAGCACAACCGGAGATAAATCTCCCTTCCTCCAACCCGGAGGGAACCCACAAGCAGCCCACCTGCTGCTTGCAACCGGAGGTATCAATCTCCCTTCTCCTGAACTAACAGGAGGAACCCCGACCTCTCTACAGAGTATCGGAAACACAGCAAACCAGAAAACAAAGAAAAAAACAATAAACAAAAATGACTTCAGCAAAACAGAAAGCTGAAAGATGAAATGCACAATGTGGCTCTCAACGGAGCTGACTGGCCTGGATTTGATCCACGGTCCAGTAGACAGATCTTCAGGAAGCTTTTCTTCCTCTTCTCTTCTCTTCTTCTTCTTCTCTTTCACTCTCTCGATCTCTGCTCCTCTATACTCTTTGGCTCACACTTCTATCTCTCTCTTTCTCTTTCTTCTGCTCTCCTACTCTCTCACTCTCTGCTGCACTTCTTCTTCTTCACTCTTCTACTCTCTTCACACGAGCACTATCTCTCCTCTTCTTCTCCTTCTGCTCTTCTTCTTTCTCTTTTCTTTTCTATCTGGATCGTGGCTCTCTATATAGACTTTTCTTCTTGCCAACTCGATCACCTTCATCTGTGGACGAAGGTCTCATATATATAGCAGCAACAGCAGCATCAGCCACGACGTGTGACCTCCACATTTCCAGCCCTAAGAATTCGGTCCACGTGGCAGTCTCTCAGCAGGCTTCATTCCAGCCTCGGATCACGTGCTGCCCAGGTGTGTGGAATGTTCTTCCTCGGATCTGCAAAGAGATGAAAAACATTAAAGCTGAGGGCCATAGGAACTAAAGCTGCACGAAGTATGTAATAGAAATACTAGATGCACTGAGAACAACACGAAGTGAGGTTATAAAACAACACGAGGTAACCAGAAGAACGACACGAAGAACACCATGGTGACTGTAGCACGAAGTAAAACGACATGATATAATAACCAGTAATGAGAACGGCACGAGGACAACATGGAGGTAAACAGAAACCAACAGTAAGTGTGGTTTCAACACACGAAAGACATGATGTCTAGGAAGAACAACACGAAGAGATAATTCGGAAACGACACTAAGTGGAAAAACACTACTAGATGAAACAGTAATCGACACGCGGTGAAAACAGCACGAAGACAGTGAGAACAGCACGCGGTGAAAACAACACTAAGACAATGAAGATGACACGAAGTCATGAAAACAGAAACGACACGAAGACGGAAATAACAAAGAAAACGACTCAAAGTAAGAACGACACGAAGAACACAAAACGGAAACCGACACGAAGTGAAACAGGAAGCAACACGAGGTGCTGCGATGTTCTGCACGCAGTGGAACAAAAAGGACACGGAGTGAGTACGACATGGAGACAGGTGACAGAGACCGTCACGAGTTGAAAACAACACGAAGATGAAAACTGAAATAGACACGGAGTGAAAAATGACACGAGGTCTGGGAGACATGACACAAAGTCACAAGAACGACAGTAACCAACACGAAGTGTGGTTACGAAACATGAACGACACGAAGTGTGAAAACATGACACGAAGTCACAAGAAGAACAGTAACCAACACGAAGTGTGGTTACAGAACAAAAACGACACGAGGTCATAAGACAAACGACACGAAGTCCAAAGGTGACAAAACAGATACTATAAAGAGAACGACACGAAAGTGAAACGACACTTGAACCTAGACCGACATAAAGATCCAGCGAAAAATGACTCGAAGACAGAAATACACAAGCACGACATGAACTAAGGATGACATGGGGACAACACAGTCACATAGGCTGCACGAAGTGAAAGACAACACGGTTATCTCGACACGTGATGAAATGGTGGAAGTAGAAGAACAACTCGAAGACGAAAATGACACGAGCTGAATTTAACACAAAGGCGAAGACAGACACTGACACGAGGTGTGGACACGAAGCAAGAATGACATGAGGTTCGGGGAAACCAACACGAAGACAGAAACAGTACGGACACACGAAGTATTACCTCTTAGCAGCTTTTTCTTGTAAAGCATGAAAATCAACACGAAGTGTTGTAAGCTCAGACGACACGAGATCTTTTCGTGTTAGTGAGGGGAAACAACACGAAGACTCAAGTACAGAAACAGCACGAAGACGATGTACAGTCTGATGTACAGACTTTGAAGAACAGTCTAATGTATAGACTTGTAGATAGAAGGTGATGTATAGATCATGCACATACCAGAAGTCTAACACACACAATATATCAGTCATACACGTGCATTCTCCAGATGATATACAAATCACAATCATGAAGCTATCATCAAAGCACAATGTCAGCAGATAAACTGAATGAGCATATGAAGTCCTGAATGAACATCTCATCAGGATGACTCACAATGATTACCATCAAACACCAATCATCAAAACCAGATAAATCATTAAAACCACAGCAATGAATGCTTTATGCATCAGTTTAACATGTAGCATGACTGATCATCAAGAATGACTCTAAATTGAGCAGCAGGATGACTGAACATTTGATTAACTCACACCAACAATCAATCAACAAAACCATCATCAAAACCACAAGGGCACAACACCCGGGTGCACCATACACCAACCATCACCACTCCACCCCCAAAAGACCCTCTCACCTCCTTGGAGGAGGAACCCATACCCGACCCCATCCCTATCCCTACCACGGAGACCACCAATATCCAAGTGGAAGAAGATACCTCACATGGTGACCTTCACCTTACACCACCCTCTCTAGTTGGGGCCGAGCTTATCTTAGGAGAACTCCTTATTAGTTGGCTAAAGGAGAGCCCAATAAGAGAGATCACGGCCCATGATTTCCCTCCCATGGAGCAAAACCTTCCCATAGTGCCATTCTTCTCCTATCACACCACCATCCAATCATCTTACCAAGTGGAAACCTTAGGGGATCTTCTTAAAGGCTTAGCATGGCAAATAGAGCTTGCAAACATGTTGACCCCGGTGACCAACGAATCTAGGAGCCTTAACCTTCTACACCTATGTGTCGGGTCTATCATCTCAGTTTGCACCATTGGTTTCTACAATAGTGACCTCCTTCTATTCCTCCCCACACCCGATGAGCCCAACCTTCTCCTCAACTTGGAGCTTCTTATATCGGGTAGAAAGTCAAACCCTCCCCTCATGATCGACCCACCCACCAAGAACTTCGGCCCAATTTTTTTATTAGAGGAGGATGACCCACCACCATTTGGGGATCTTGAGGACATAAGGCCCCTCCCCCTGGGTAACCCTTTTCATGATCCCTTCCAATGAGAACCGTGGAACCCATGTGACCCAACCACCTTACCCACTGTCCCTTTCCTATCTTCACCCACCATGTTGGGCCAAACTCACCTCATCTATAACATATGTAACACCAAAGGAGCCATGACCTTAGGCAACACCCACCTAGAGATCGAGGAAATGCCCCACCCCATATGCACCTTCCTAGATCCCTTCGACCCTTTCACATGGAAGTTCAAAGGTCATCCCACATCTATGCACATGGAAGTCAACTTTGGGATAAGCATGCATGTGTCTAGGCTTACCACGCCACTTGACATGAACACTATGCTGGGCCCATTCATTCACATCACCCACATGTCAAGTAGAAAATAAAAGTGGTCCATATTCGGGTGTAATGCTCCTCCTTCATTCATCATGGGTCATAGGCATAATAGGAGTATTCATGGATGTCCAGGTCCCCCGGCATTTGTCACCCCCATACATGACCGGATCACCTATGGATGCCCCGGTCCTCCCCATTACATCAAAGTCTTCTTAACGTCAAAGCATGATTGGTCTACTTTTGGTTGCCCAGGTCCACCCATCACCCCTAGAATGTCAGCATTCACAAAATTGCATGAAAATCTTAGCAAGCACATCAGCAAGGAAAATGAGATTTATAAAAGGCAGGCTGACTCCCAACGGCGTCACCAAAAATTCCACGTGGGTGACTTTGTGATGGTGAGGACGGAGAGGCTCTCCCCGGGAGCCATCTCCAAATTGAGGCCTCGTGGGGCTGGTCCCTTCCAGGTTATGAGGTGCATTGGCACTAATGCCTATGAGTTAGATCTTCCCGAAGAGTACGGAGTGATGTGACACAACCTCGGACTTAGTCAAACAAGCACATCTAAGCATCCAAATGGGCCACCGCTCTCTTCGTTGCACTCTATTCCCGGGGTGACTATGTGATACCAAGGGTGACTTATGGGAATGGACCCTTGCTGGTAGAGGGCCAGCAAGGCCAAGAATTGATTCCCCAAGGTTGGTTGCCCAATTCGATTGGGGCCGACAAAGTGCACTCGGGCACCGGGTCACACTAACCCACGGCGATCACTCTAAGTCATGGACTTGAGGATCGGGCGCTCCTCACGAATTCAGTGGTGCATGAATCAAATATTGAGAGAGCTACACTAGGTGAGCAAGGAAGAGACACTTACTCGACCGGTTTGAAGAAACCGGTCCCAGTCGGAGACGAGGGCGAGAGGGGAGGCGGTGGTTCCCCACACGCCGCGGCGGTGTCGCTTGACCTGTCAAACCACTTACAAAACTACTCCTCTCGCAGGAGGGGGGATCTTGGGGTAGGGGTTAATATGATACATTCAAACACTACCACCACGCAGGGTGGGGCCTTCAGCCGGCCAAGCGGGGAGGGGTTGGTGGACCGAAACGAAGAGAAATGAGAACTAGGGAAGTTACAGCTTCAATCTGGAATTCTGGACAGGGGGTCGCTGTGATGGCTATGCCGGGCTTGTCCGGACTCCAAATTGATCGAAACCAGCTCCTGAAGCTTCCTGACTAGAAGAGGTGGACTCCAGAATTTTTGGGGAAGCTCAGATGGTTCGAGGTGGCTGCACCAGCAACAGGAAGTAGCCTCCTCTGTCTGGCCGCAGGTACTGTCTGGACTGTAACAGCAAGTTGCAGAAGTGACTGAGCGCCCTCCCGAGCTCCGATCAGCACGAAACCAGCGGCATCATCTTCGTGGTCGAGGTAGCTTTGAGCAGGAGGTGATGGAGATGCATTCAGAGGTCGAGTATGGCAGGGGCACCCAGAAGAGTGGGTACTGGTCGGAGTAGATAGCAGAAAACAGAACTAGATAGATCGGGGGAGAAAATTCGTAACTTCTTCCTCCGGTAGCCGAACGGGGTTCTGTTTCTTGATCTTGAAAGATAACCGGTAGAGGAAGAACTTTGATGAAGGGGCTTCAGCCTGAATCCGCTGGGGTTTGTCGTGGCAGAAGGATCTTCCAAGCTCTGGTCCAGGATGAAGACCTCTCTGCGCACTGTTGGGAGAATGGCTCTATCTGGCAGCTCCGAGCTCCAATCGTGTTGATTCCACCTCGCCTGCGAAGTAGACTGGAAGGCCTTTCCAGAAAGGTAGGCCACGCATTCTGAAGAACTAGGATGAATCCGTGGTTGATGCTGCAACAAGGGCTGTTCTGCAGATCTGCACAGCTCCAACCTACTAGAAGAAATGAGAGGGAGATATGGCTTCTTTGGTGGCGGGAAATGGTAGGAATGACCTAAGGGAGAGTGGGGGCTCTTGTGGGGTGGAGAAGGGAGCTAATGGTGATGGGGAATGAGGTGGAGAATGGCTGGAAGCAAGTGCTAGCAGGTGGAGGAGGAAGAGCTACGAATTTGGGGAAGGTGGGTGAGAGGAGAAGGTGAGGGGGGCACAAGTGAGTGGAGGGAAGGGTGGATTTCAAATTCAAAAGGTCTTGGAAGGTGGGTGATTATGTTGGGAGTGGAGTGCTTGCATTGGAATGGGGTAGATTTGGTTGGAAGGTGGAGGAAGGTGTTGGAATGGGGAGACTTCTACCTAGGAACTAGGGAGTGGAGTAATGGAGGCCATGGGGAAGTGGAGGGCATTAAAGGAGGTGGTTGGAGGTTGGAAGTGGATGGGAGGAGGGAGGAGAGAGAAGGAAATTCGGATTTGGGGTTGGAGGAGAGAGAAAGAGGGGTGAAATAGAGAGATTAAGAGGGGAATGGGTGGGGAATCTCTCCCCTAGGGTCTCTCACCCAAAAACTAGAGGAATCACTCCAATTTGAACTCAAATGGCAAGTTTAACTCAAAAGGATGTAATCATTCATTAACTTCAAATGAGGGGAGTGGGGTCCTATATATAGGCAACCCACTCTTTACAATAAGTCCCTGACAAAATAAACAACTACAAATAACCAAGGGGGTTGGGAGTGCTAATGGGCCTAGTCCAACGAATGGGGCCCAATAGCTTACATTAGATATCATGATGATACCAAACATAGGAAAATAAGTGCTAGACTTAGGGAAATGACTTAAATAAAATGGAAATACATCAAAATGACTCAAAGAAAAACTACAAAATGGATAAGGGGCCTTAATAGAGTGAGGCCCAAACTCAACTAGCTCCCGAATGTGAAGAAGTGGACCCGAGCCAAAGGGAGTCGTGGGTGATGCCTCCATCAAATCCCCTGGGCCGCAAAGAGCTCGACTCCGTCGAGTAAGGGTCCATCCGGCTAAGGTACCGCTCGAGGAGATCTGGATCCAATCGCTATAGGTCCTCCCGACTTACCCATGAGTCTTCCAACGGAGGCCGATCCTTCCACCTGACGAGATAGTGCTCATAGACCTTGCTCCGGGTGGTAGTGACCTGCTCATCCAATATTTGTTCAATGCGATCACGCTGAGCTCTTTTGGCTAGTGGACTCTCCTCTCGGGTGGGTGCTCTCTCAAAGGAGGGAGTGGGCTCGATCTCCTCACTAGGTCTCACCGTGGGGCCCTTGTAAGACACTAAGTCGGCGACATTGAATGTAGGACTTACCCCATAATCCTCGGGGAGATCTAATTCATAAGCATTCGCACCAATACGCCTCAAGACCTGGAAGGGCCCAGTCCCACGTGGTCTCAACTTGGAGTTGGCTCCTGGGGAGAGCCTCTCCGTCCTCACCATCACAAAGTCACCCACTTGGAACTCTAAGTGACGCCGGTGAGAGTCAGCCAACCTTTTATAAGCCTCATTTTTTATGCTAATGTGCTTGCGGATTTTCTCATGCAATTTTGTGAGTGCTGACCTTCTAGTGGTTATGGGTGGACCTGGACAACCATATATAGACCAATTATGCCATGATGCCATATGGACCTTGATGAGCCTTGGTGGGCCGGGGCAACCATATGTGGACTTATCATGCAATGTTGTGATGCATGTCGGGGGACCCGGACATCCGTAGATGCCTTTGATATGCTTAAGACCCATGATGCATGAAGGTGGACCACTACATCCAAATTTGGACCACTCATGCTTTCTACTTCACATGTGGGTGATATGAATGAATGGACCCAACATAGTGTTCATGCCAAGGGGTGTGGAAAGCCTAGACACATGCATACTTTTCCCAAAAGTGACTTCCATGTGTATAGGGGTGGGACAACCTTTGAATTCCCATTGGAACGGATCGAATGGATCTAAGAAGGTGGTCATCATGGGGTGGGGCACAACCTTATTACCTAGGGATATGTGGCCCAAGGTCTTGGCTCCCAAGGTGTAACCCGGGTCATGGATGAGGTGGGTTTGGCCCAATATGGTGGGTGAGGGTAGGAAAGGGTGGGTGGTTGGTAAGATGGTTGGGTCATATGAGTCCCTTGACTCCCATTGGAATGGATCATATGGATCATAAAATGGGTCATCTAG
This sequence comes from Amorphophallus konjac, assembly GCA_022559845.1. Lineage (NCBI taxonomy): Eukaryota > Viridiplantae > Streptophyta > Magnoliopsida > Alismatales > Araceae > Amorphophallus > Amorphophallus konjac. The sequence continues at coordinate 205,406,843 of CM040125.1, read as the reverse complement.
GGGGAGGAACTCCATGTCCTCAAGATCCTTAAAAGGTGCTAAGTCATCCTTCTCCATGATAGTTGGGCCAATGTTCTTGACAAGTGGGTCGGCCATGAGTGGAGGGCTTGGCTTTCTACCCGAGATAAGAAGCTCTAAATCGAGGAGAAGGTTGGGCTCATCGGGTGTAGGGAGGAATAGAAGGAGGTCGCTAGTGTAGCAACCAATGGTGCAAACCGAGGTGATAGACCCTATGCATAGGTGTAGGAGGCTAAGGCTCCTAGGTTGTTCTACCATAGGGGTCAACATGCTAGTCATCTCTAATTGCCATGCTATGCCCTTGAGAAGGTCCTCTAAGGTCTCCACTTGATAGGATGCTTGGATTGTGGTGTGATAGGAGAAGAAGGGCACTAAGGGAAGGTCTTGTTCTATGGGAGGGAAAACATGGGCCCGGATCTCTCGAATTGGGCTCTCCTTTAGCCAACTAACAATGGTTTTCCCTAAGATGAGATTGACTCCAACTAGAGATGGTGATGTAAGGTGAAGACCCTCGTGTGTTGTTTCTTCTTCAATTTGGACTTGGGTTTTCTCCAAGGTGGAGAGTGGGTTTGGAGTGTTCACCACTATGGGGTGGGGTATGGGTTCTTCTTCCAAGGAGGTGAGAGGGGCTTTTCAGGGTGTGGTGATGATTGGGGCATGGTGTATCCGGGGTGGTAAGTAGTGGGAAACTTGGGTTATGATAGGTGAGGGTAGTAGTGGAGGTTTTGGTGGGAGTTGGATTGGGGTAGGGAGAGGAAGATGGGTGGGTAGAAGGGGTTTGGGTTGATTGGTTTTGGGAGGAGTGTCCCTTTTTGGGAGTGATTGAGAGGTAGTGGTGGGGGTTACCATGGGCCTAGGTGGAGAGTTGGCCATGGGGCCCAATTGGGTATGGGGACCTATGGTTGTGGTGTGGACTTGGAGGTGGGGTGTAAATGTAGTGGTTGGGGTAGGAGAGATGGGAAGTGGTGGGGAATGGGTGATTGGGGTCTTGGATTGACTGGGTGGGGATGATGGAGTTGAAGTGCTCCTTGGACTTTGGTGATTTGAGTAGGAGGGAGAGGGTTGGAGAGTGTATGTTTTTCTAAGCTCGGTCTTCATCTCATCCCAAGTGCTAATTGGAGCCTCCCTACGGATCTTTCTCAAACCTTCCACAACTAACCAATGAGTTTTAGCTTGTTTGGAGAGGTGTGCCTTGGCTAGCCTCATTCTCCTTTCTTCGTTCAAGGGGAAACTTTTAAAGAATTGGTCGAGAGAAATCTCCCAATCTAGGTAAAGACTTGGGCTATTGGATCCATCAAAGGGGGGGTTTTAATTTTCAAGTGTTCTAAAAATATGGTTTCTAGATTTCCCCAAAGGTCACTCTCATTTACTCTTGGTGCACGGCTATTTCCTTCAAGTCGGTCGAGTCGAGACATGATATCTTCAAGCCGATTAAGGACATTAGGTAGGGCTTCTATGATAGAGGTGTTGCTACCCACTTTGTTGGTAATGGAACTTCCATGAGGATTTGGGCTTCTTGGGAAAGTTGATGGGGATGGATATGACGGGTATGAAGCGGCCATTCTAGTGGACATGGGAGATGCAACTGAGGACTCTAAATGCATAAAAATGGCCTAGGACCAACTTGATAGAGACAAGTTGTGAACTTGCTCTGATACCACTTGATGTGACACAACCTCGGACTTAGTCAAACAAGCACATCTAAGCATCCAAATGGGCCTTAATGGGCCACCGCTCTCTTCGTTGCACTCTATTCCCGGGGTGACTATGTGATACCAAGGGTGACTTATGGGAATGGACCCTTGCTGGTAAAGGGCCAGCAAGGCCAAGAATTGATTCCCCAAGGTTGGTTGCCCAATTCGATTGGGGCCGACAAAGTGCACTCGGGCACCGGGTCACACTAACCCACGGCGATCACTCTAAGTCATGGACTTGAGGATCGGGCGCTCCTCACGAATTCAGCGGTGCATGAATCAAATATTGAGAGAGCTACACTAGGTGAGCAAGGAAGAGACACTTACTCGACCGGTTTGAAGAAACCGGTCCCGGTCGGAGACGAGGGCGAGCGGGGAGGCGGTGGTTCCCCACACGCCGCGGCGGTGTCGCTTGACCTGCCAAACCACTTACAAAACTACTCTTCTCCCAGGAGGGGGGATCTTGGGGTAGGGGTTAATATGATACATTCAAACACTACCACCACGCAGGGTGGGGCCTTCAGCCGGCCAAGCGGGGAGGGGTTGGTGGACCGAAACGAAGAGAAATGAGAACTAGGGAAGTTACAGCTTCAATCTGGAATTCTGGACAGGGGGTCGCTGTGATGGCTATGCCGGGCTTGTCCGGACTCCAAATTGATCGAAACCAGCTCCTGAAGCTTCCTGACTGGAAGAGGTGGACTCCAGAATTTTTGGGGAAGCTCAGACGGTTGGAGGTGGCTGCACCAGCAACAGGAAGTAGCCTCCTCTATCTGGCCGCAGGTACGATCTGGACTGTAACAGCAAGTTGCAGAAGTGACTGAGCGCCCTCCCGAGCTCCGATCAGCACGAAACCAGTGGCATCATCTTCGTGGTCGAGGTAGCTTTGAGCAGGAGGTGACGGAGATGCATTCAGAGGTCGAGGATGGCCGGGGCACCCAGAAGAGTGGGTACTGGTCGGAGTAGATAGCAGAAAACAGAACTAGATAGATCGGGGGAGAAAATTCGTAACTTCTTCCTCCGGTGGCCGAACGGGGTTCTGTTTCTTGATCTTGAAAGATTACCGGTAGAGGAAGAACTTTGATGAAGGGGCTTCAGCCTGAATCCGCTGGGGTTTGTCGTGGCAGAAGGATCTTCCACGCTCTGGTCCAGGATGAAGACCTCTCTACGCACTGTTGGGAGAATGGCTCTATCTGGCAGCTCCGAGCTCCGATCGTGTTGATTCCACCTCGCCTGCGAAGTAGACTGGAAGGCCTTTCCAGAAAGGTAGGCCACGCCTTCTGAAGAACTAGGATGAATCCGTGGTTGATGCTGCAACAAGGGCTGTTCTGCAGATCTGCACAGCTCCAACCTACTAGAAGAAATGAGAGGGAGATATGGCTTCTTTGGTGGAGGAAAATGGTAGGAATGACCTAAGGGAGAGTGGGGGCTCTTGTGGGGTGGAGAAGGGAGCTAATGGTGATGGGGAATGAGGTGGAGAATGGCTGGAAGCAAGTGCTAGCAGGTGGAGGAGGAAGAGCTACGAATTTGGGGAAGGTGGGTGAGAGGAGAAGGTGAGGGGGGCACAAGTGAGTGGAGGGAAGGGTGGATTTCAAATTCAAAAGGTCTTGGAAGGTGGGTGATTATGTTGGGAGTGGAGTGCTTGCATTGGAATGGGGTAGATTTGGTTGGAAGGTGGAGGAAGGTGTTGGAATGGGGAGACTTCTACCTAGGAACTAGGGAGTGGAGTAATGGAGGCCATGGGGAAGTGGAGGGCATTAAAGGAGGTGGTTGGAGGTTGGAAGTGGATGGGAGGGAGGAGAGAGAAGGAAATTCGGATTTGGGGTTGGAGGAGAGAGAAAGAGGGGTGAAATAGAGAGATTAAGAGGGGAATGGGTGGGGAATCTCTCCCCTAGGGTCTCTCATCCAAAAACTAGAGGAATCACTCCAATTTGAACTCAAATGGCAAGTTTAACTCAAAATGATGTAATCATTCATTAACTTCAAATGAGGGGAGTGGGGTCCTATATATAGGCAACCCACTCTTTACAATAAGTCCCTGACAAAATAAACAACTACAAATAACCAAGGGGGTTGGGAGTGCTAATGGGCCTAGTCCAACGAATGGGGCCCAATAGCTTACATTAGACATCATGATGATACCAAACATAGGAAAATAAGTGCTAGACTTAGGGAAATGACTTAAATAAAATGGAAATACATCAAAATGACTCAAAGGAAAACTACAAAATGGATAAGGGGCCTTAATAGAGTGAGGCCCAAACTCAACTAGCTCCCGAATGTGAAGAAGTGGACCCGAGCCAAAGGGAGTCGTGGGTGATGCCTCCATCACGGAGTGAGCCCCACATTTAACGTGTCCGACCTAGTGCCATATAAGGGTCCCACGATGGTACTCAGTGAGGATATTGAGCCCACACCCCTCATTGAGAGAGCACCCACCCGTGAGAAGAGTCCACTAGCCAGAAGAGCCCGGCGTGAGCGAATTGAGCAAATATTGGATGAACAGGTCACTCCCATCAAGAGCAAGGTGTATGAACGCTATCTCGTCAGGTGGATGGATCGGTCTCCTTCGGAATACTTGTGGGCGGTATCACTTCTACACCCTTCGAGGAGGGAAGGACTCTTACACGACGGAGTCGAGTTCTCCGCACCCCGGGAGTATGATGGGGACATCACCTCTCGTGCCCACATTCACGGCTCGTCTCCTCACCCCGGTTGCATCCGGCATGGTCTAGTTATTTATTTTGAGTCCTATGTAATTTTTATTTGAGTCATATCATTATATTTTCCTTTTTATTTGAGTCATGTCCCTTGGTCTTTTGTTTATTTCCCCAAGTTTGAGTGTCATTATGTTGATTAGATTAGCTATTTGGCCCAATTCAGTGGGCTAGGCCCAGGGGCGCCCCATACCCCCTTGGTTATTTGTCATTGTCGCAAGGGTCAGGGACTTTTTTCTAAAATGTGGGTTGCCTATATATAGGACCCCATTCCCCCCATTTGAAGTCAATGAATGAATATTTGAATTTTCTAGTGTCCGACTTAAATCTTCTTCTTTTGGTGAGAAGCCAATTGAGTGGGGGAGAAGCCCCTATCCCCCCTCTCTCTCTACCTCTCTCTCTAAGAAGCTATTTTCTCTCTCCTCAACTTTCTCTCTCTAAAACATGCGCCCCTTTCTCTCTCCTCCCTTCCCAACCACCTTTCTCTCTCTTCCCCCCCTCCAATAACTCATCTCCAACTCCCCACCACCCACCTTAACTCCACCCCAGCCCCAAGGGAGATTACATCACTCCCCACTCCACCCTCCAACCACCAACCACCCACTCCCCTTCCCCAAGCACCCTCTCATCTCCAAAGGGAGAATTCCCCACTCCCCAAGATCAGAAATTAATCCCACCCTTAAACCCATTTTCAAATACCCTTTCCCTCTCTCCCTTCCAACCAAATTCGTAGCTCTCCCTCCCTCCACCTCTTAGACCTCCTTCCAGCCCCCATTCTGCCACTCCCATACCTTGAAACACCCCCTCCCATACCCCCTCATAGCTAGGGGTTTCCCCCACATACACGGTCGAAAAAAGGCCGCTTCAAGACCCACACGGCCTACCTTTAGACCGCTGAAAGCCACTCGGCTCGAACCCAAAGAAGTAATTAAACGGTCCAATATTGTTCGTTTAAAGGATAAGAACGGTCCAGTTTTGACCGTGGGTTTACCAGAATGGCCTCTCCACAACCGTGCAAATATCAGGGGTCGAAGTGTGTAGAAGGTTTCTACACGGTCTCCAAATGACCGTTCCTTGACCAACGCGGTCTATCGATAGACCACGTACGCAGGCGCCCTGAGAGTCCAATTGGGACTCTCTTGGAGAGCCCTAACCCGAGAGTGGGAGTTTTAAACCAACCCAAATTCTATCCTAACCCGATCTAGAACTATCCTACCTCAATTCTAGTGGGTTCAGGCTTCTAAGCAAGTCCTATAAATAAGCAGGGACTTCCAAGTTCGTTCTTCACACATCAACCCTCTTTCAAACCTTGAAATCCTTCTCAATCTTCCTCAAAACATCATGAAGAGGGCCTTGGAAGGGAGCTCAATGGAGGGGGCAGTCTACGAAGGGCCAAAGCCGGCAAGAAAAGAGTGTGGGGTGCTACAACGGCTGACCACAATCCCGAGACATTTAAGCTCCAGCCCCTTGAGAGAGGTAAGTTTGCACATGTTCATTCAATTCAATTAATTCCTTTAATGACTCATATGTTCCTCCTCTCTTCTTCTTCATTTTCTTTCCTTCTTCGGCAGCTTCTCCCCGACCCTAGGCCCTACTCCACCTTGAAGTGGATGGCTCCTATGATCCGTAAGCTACCCATATCCGTGACATCTCTCCTCAGGTCTTGGCATCTACACCTTCTCCTAGTGTTAGGCAAAAACTACCCCAAGCTCTCCCTAGATTGGCATAGCATTTCAGTCTTGATAGAGATATGACACCCTCAGACCCACACTTTCATTCTCCCATCTTTTGAGGCCACCATCCTTATGGAGGAGGTAGAGACCTACTTGTCTAGGCCTAGGTCCAAGGTGGGTGAGGAGGATTTAGAATGTCACACCGTTGCCCCTATTGATCCTGCCCTCATCTTAGGAGAGTTCATACCCAGTAGCAAGGACATTCGCACCATAGTGGGCCCACACCAGATCCATTTACTACCTCTCAGCCAGTGGGTGATAGCACATTATAAGAATAAGTGTGGGTGGGATGAGGCCATAGCTAAGGCCGCTTCTATATGTTTGTGCGGGGCCATACTCTTCCCCTCTATCGACCATGTCCTAGATGTTCCCATCCTTAGCACCATCAGTGGTCTGTGGCAGGGTCTTTCCATCTCCCAGGCCGTCCTTACCTACCTATATGAGGGTCTTAGCTCAGCTACTTTAGGGGGCCCACTCTTTGGCTCTATGATTCTCCTAGAGTGTTGGATAGGAGTTAGGATGAAGTTCATGCCTAGGGAAGATGTTACCTCGATCAGCCGGATCTTCGTGAGCCATCCACTGTTCTTTATTGGCTGTTCTTTCAGGTTCCCTCAGCAGGTGGAATGCCGGACAGTAGACAAGAAGACTAGGGACGAATGGCGCCTCTACATCAACACTCTGCCCCTGGATCAGTTCGTGATGAGCCCGTTCTTCCTTCACGGCACCACCCTCGGGCTTCCTAGGAGGCTTGGGCTCAACTTGCGGCTTGTAGGAGACACCACGTTAGCGATGTACAGCCCACACAGGTGTTTTCTATAGGTTGGACTACCCCGGACTATACTTCTAGTGCTACCCCATCTTCCTACACTACAGGTGAGGAGGTTCAGGTCAGAGGAGGATGAGCAGGCAGTCAGGAGTGCGATGATCATGTGGGAGATCAGCAAGACACGCATCCTACCTGTGGAGGTGACAGAGCTCTAGAAGGCATACCAGGCATATGTGAGAGAGCTGAGAGAGATTCATTCTCGCGGGGATGCCTGACTGAGGATTGAGTGACTTTCTTGTTTTCATGATGTTGATATAGAGACTCGTGTTTGGAAATGTTTGCATTTGGATGAATAAAATTGATGATTGGATTGATTTGAGTTTAGCCTTTCTTGCATGTGATTGAATGAGTTTGAGATAGGATCTCGGGATGAACATGACCCATAATCAGACCGCTCAGTTAGATAAACGGTTAGAGTCTAACCGCGCCAGATAATTGAATGGCCAGACCTGGGCCATGTACCAGATCAACCGCAGGGTAAAGAACATGGACCTTTGGAGAGTGGAACGGTCTATCAACGAACCGTGGACAGAGTAGAACGGCCAATCCTGCACCGTTCTGATTTGTAAACGGTCTAGTAAAGACCGTTGATTCTTGAAGGTTCTAGAAATTGGAAGCGATCTGAACAAGGCCGTGTGAAGGATTGCACGGTCTGATATTGACCGTTTGAGGGCTTAAAACGGTCTCCAGGGGACCGTGCAGAGATGGAAATGCTGAATCTTGTCTTCCACCAGCCCCTGCACACATATAAATAAGAAAACAGATTAAATCTGTTTTAGGCTTAACCCCTTGCCTGTAGCAAGTTAGGAAATGACCGGTCCTTGATTTTTGGTCAAGGGGGTAAGTCTTATTAAATAGGCAAAAATTACAAAGGGAAAGGATGCAATGCACGCCATGAAATGCAAGTGATGACTTTGAAAATATTTTTTGTGGTTTTGAAGATTTTCAATTTTTTGGATTTTGAAATATTTAATTTTTTTGGATTTTGAAAATATATGATTTTTTAGATTTTTAAAATATGTGGTTTTTCTTGGATTTTGAAATATGTGATTTTTTTTGATTTTGACATATGTGATTTTTTTTAGATTTTGAAAGCCCATTCCGTCCTAGCAACAAGAGCTGTGCCCATCCCACTAGGAATCACCGGTGCCCGGCGTGCTTTACAGGTGACAATCCCTGACCGAGGGCCGTTCCTCACAACGCTGCTTCTACCGAGGTCATGCCCGGGGTACAGTGTCGGTCCCTGAAAAATAAAAGAGAATTAAAGAGGTAAGCCTAGGCCAGGCGTAGGAAATTTCAAGGTTTTGAGTCCTTCTCATAGCTACCCTTTCAGAGTCCGAGTCTGTTACATCGGGGCTTTGTGTCCATCATCGAACATTCATCTACGCTAGGCACGCATACGATAGGGCTCATAATGTCCCGCGGGAAAACTGTACTGCCACTCTTGCCATGCCTAGTTTTGTTTTGCTAGAGCATTAGGATTATTGAATTTTGAGTCTATAGACAAACTTTTCAGTTCTTGTCTTTGGTTTTGGTCCATTTTCTTTCTTTTCTTTTCTCTTCTTTTCTCTTATTGTGGAATGAGGTCATAACGGACTGCCCCTATTTGAGACTTTCCCCCATCAAGGTGCCTAGATCAGTCGTCACCCCCTTACTCACCACTTGCCCCTAGATTCCGCCGAAGGGAGAAACGTACAAGGGTCTCTACTTCCCCCGGGCATGGCCAGGGAGAAACAGTGTTACGCAGGACTGGTACCTGACCAGGGATGTCATGAGGTGTGTGAATGCCGAACACGGGATCTTCTTTTGTGATCGAGGCACGGGTCATCTCGCTGCCAGTCCTTCATCGGCTTGACTCTAAGGGAAAAAACGCTTGCGATACAACCCATTCCATGGATTAGACAATTCTTCGCGCTCCGCGTTGACTAGACGATACACGTTCCCAGGGTAAACCTCCTTGATAATGAAGGGACCTTCCCAATTGGGTTGCAACTTAGACCTAGGACCTCCCGTTTTAATAAATTTGTGTTTCATAACCATGTCACCCACTTGAAACTTTCGTTCAATGACTTTCTTTTGAAAATGCCGCGAGACGTGTTTTTGATAAATGGAGACATGATTGGCTGCGTTAAGCCTCTTCTCGTCTAAGAGTTCCAACTGTACCAGCAACACCTCCCGACGTTCATCGAGATTAAGTTCCTTATCCAGCTGCACCCTTAGGGAAGGGATCAAAATCTCGTATGGAAGTACCTCCATCCCATAAGTCAGGGCAAAAGGAGTCTGCCCAGTGGGAGTACGGACGGAGGTGCGATACACCCATAGAGCTTCAACAAGTCTTTCAGGCCAATCAGCAAATTTGTGTGACTCGCAAGTTTTCTTGATAATTTTTAAAAGCATCTTGTTGGTGGCTTTGGCATGGCCGTTGCCTTGAGGGTAGTAAGGTGATGAATGATGCAATGCAATGTTGAACTTCTTACAGAGGCCCTAGAGTTCTTGAGACACGAACTGCGGCCCGTTATCCGTGACGATGTCGCTTGGCACCCCAAACCGCGAAATAATGTTCTTCAGGATGAAACAACAAATTGTGGTAGCTTTGATTTTTGCATATGCTTCAGCTTCTACCCACTTGGTGAAATACTCCGTAGCTGTAAGGATGAAGGATTTCTATTTGACCTGGGAGTTGGGATCACCTAGCGGGCCTATAATATCAAAGGCCCACATGGAGAACGGCCAAGGAGCAGAAAGAGGATGGAGTGATGAAGCAGGAGAGTGGATTTTGTCGGCGTGGAGTTGGCACTGGATGCAACTACGGACATAGGCGGAGCAATCTTCCTCTAGGGTTGGCCAGTAATAGCCCTGCCTAAGGATCTTTTTCGCCAGTGCCTGCCCATTGACATGTCCTCCACATTCGCTCTAATGGGCTGCTTCTACAACCTTCCAAGCCTCGTCATCGTCTAAACATCTCATCAAAACTCCATTAAGAGCTCGCCTATACAACTCTCCTGCAATAATGGTGTATCGAGAGGTGACTCTTCTTATGGCCTTGCGTTGCGTGGCATTGGTCGATTCTGGGAATGACCCGTCCCTGCGATACTGCTCAATCTCATGATACCAAGGCAATTCCTCTTCTTCTAAAATTTCCTCGAGCTCAGTTAAAGACTTCTCTTTCGAATCCTCCTTTTCAGCCTTCTTCTCTATAGACTTCCTAAGGTTGTCAAACCACAGATCCTGAAGGGAAAGAGCATCTAACCGCTAGACCACGATGGTCTCAGTGGCGCGACTGAGGGGAAAGGAAAGGGAAGAAGCGAGCGATGTGAGAGCATCGGCAAGAATATTCTGAGACCGAGGGGTGTGAATGTAGATTAACTTGCGGAACTGCTTAGCCATGAGCGTGACCAAATCCGGATAAGGTTTGAGCTTAGGGTCACGGGTGCGATAAGTGGAAAGAACTTGACGCAGCACCAACTGAGAATCTCCTATGTTATTTAAGTATCACGCGCCCATGATGTAGGCGTGCTTCAATCCGGCAAGGAGAGCCTCATACTCGGCTATGTTATTAGTAGCAGGAAAGGAAAGTTGATATGCAATCGGAATGGTCACTCCCTCTGGAGTGAGGAGGACAGCGTCGATCCCTCGGCCCTGGGAATTAAGTGCACCATCAAAGTGCAATGACCAGAACGGGTGATGATCGAGCACAGCTAGGTGTTCATCAGGGAACTCATCTTGGATAGAATATGTGCAAGGGATAGAATAATGAGCAAGATGTTAAGCAATAGCATATCCCTTGATAGCTTTCTGAGCGATGAAGGTAATATCTAATTGGGAGAGAAAGCTCTGCCAGTGAGCTAACCTACTATAAAGGACGGGTTTCTCTAAAAGATAGTAAATTGGGTCCATTCCAGAGATCAACTTAACCTCATGGGCAAGGAAATAATGCTTGAGCTTTCTGAGCTACCCATACTAACGCTGCGCATGTCTTCTCCATAGTGGTATACTTAGATTCAGTAGGATTGAACAACCTAGAGAGGTAGTAGGCTTCCTTTTCCTTCCCTTCGTCGTCCACTTGTGCCAGGATAGCTCCTAGGGAGTCATCAATAACTGAAATGTATAATATTAGGGGTTTCCCAGGGACGGGTGGCTGCAGAACTGGGGGATTAGATAGATAAACCTTAAGATCTTCATAGGCCTTCTGACATTGCTCGTTCCATTCAAACTTGGCTCCCGCCTTCAACAATTCATAAAATGGGGGGCATCTTTACGAATGTTGAGATATAAATCTCCGAATAAACTACAGACGCCCAATCAATCCTTTAAGTTCAGTGATGTTCTTAGGCGGTGGCATTTCCATAACGGCCTTTGCTTTGTTTGGGTCGATTTGAATCCCCCGCTTACTAACGATAAAGCCTAGCAACTTTCCTGATGCTACCCCAAACACACATTTCTTCGGATTCATTTTCAGTTTATACTCCTTAGCCCTTTGCAGCACCTTGGCCAAGATAGCATGGTGCTCTTCTTTCGACCTTGATTTCACCAAAATATCATCCACGTACGCCTCCATATAAACATGCACAATGTCATGGAAGATAGCCATCATTGCCCGTTGATACGTGGCACCTATATTCTTCAATCCAAACGGCATGACCACGTAGCAGTAAGTGCCCCAGGGCGTGGTGAACGAGGTTTTTTCTTGATCTTCAAGAGCGAGACGGATTTGGTTGTATCCAGAATAGCCATCCATAAATGAGAGGGCTTCATACCCAGCCGTGTTGTCCACCAACACGTCGATGTGAGGAAGCGAAAGATCATCTTTCGGACATGCCTTATTCAAGTCCCTGAAATCGATGCAAATTCAAATTTTTCCATCCTTTTTCATCATAGGGACAATATTCGCCACCCATTGAGGATATAAAACCACCCTAATGAACTTGGCCATTTATCCTTAAGGCCATTTGAGGGTGGAATCTTCTTGATTTTTATTTAACGGGCGTTGCCCCTGGTTTGAGTACCAATCTATGTTCTACCAGAGCGGGGTCAAGGCCCAGCATGTCCTCGTAGGACTAGGTAAATGAATCGACATACTCCCTCAAAACCTTGATTATCTCCTCTTCAACCTGAGGAGGGAGATTAGCAGAGATAATTATGAGCCTGGGATCCTCTTCGGTTTCGAGATTAATTTCTTTCATGGGTTCATCCACAGCCGATGACAGTTCATCCAATCTCTTTAAACCCTGTGCGTACAGATCAGCAGCGTCATCCATGTCGCTTTCCTCATCATTGATAGGGTCCTTCTCATCTATGATTTCAAAAACACCCAATCCATCATCACTCCACACCCCATCTATCTCTTCATCATCCTCCAAGATGATGGTTGTCTCTACGAACTCAGGGCACTTAAGGAGGGTGTGACAACGTTAGACAAGATCTTGAAGAAATCTATCAGGAACAGCTTTAGAATGACGCGTCATTGGGTGCGTAGCAAGTGTGGACGGGTTGGAGATATTAGAACAAGACCCTAACTCACTAGACTCAGCTGACTCTACTTCTCTAATCTCAACAAGTCCTACACCTAACCTATGGGATAGAAAATCTACGGGAACAGAAACAGGGGCCTCATGCCCCTGGGAAAGATGCGGACAAAACACAACATAATCCTCCATTGAAATCTCCATTTTGAAATTGGCATTTTTTTTGGAGATCGACGGAAATCATGCAACAAGAGAGGTCAGAGGAGGAAGGTGGAGGGGGAAGTTGAAGGGGAAAGAGAGATGGGAACAAAACATCGAAGAAAGGGTCAGAAGAAGAAAACCTGATGAGGGCATCTCACGACACTCCCTCTAGCTCGGGTCGCCTGCACACTCTTGATGTGGACTGACTGTGATCCACACTTGTTATCTTCATTTCCTTAGTTTCATTTTATGTATTTTCCTTTTATTGAGTCCTATCATTGTATTTCTCTTTATTAAGTCATGTGGTTCTAGTCCATTTCCCTTGGTATGCTTAATTGGGCCTTATTACCTTAGTTATGGGCCCATTAGGTTGAGTCTAGGATATGCCCGGTCTTTTGTCTATTTGTCAAGGGTACTATGGTCATGTAAAGAGTGGATGCCTATAAATAGGCCTCCCCTCCCTCTCATTGAAACAACTTTGATGAATATTGAAAGGCATTTACCATCTCCATCTCAATATCTCCCTCTCTCTCTCTCTCTCTCTCTCTCTCTCTCTCTCTCTCTCTCTCTCTCTCTCACTATCACTCTCTCTAAGTGGGTTGTGCCCCCTTTCTCTCTCCTCCCCACCCCAAATTCAAAATTCATTCTCTCTCCTCCCCATTCACCCCTCATTAAGGCCCCTTCCCCTTCCCCATGCATTCATTCAATTCCCCCTCCAACCCCTAGGTGGAAACCCCTTCTCCTAGGCACCTTTCCACACTCCCAAGCAACCCTCCCTCTTCCCAAGGCTGAATTAACCCCTCCCAAAGCCCAAATTCGAATTTTCCTCTCCCTAGGGCTGTGCCCTTCCATCTCCCCACCTCCTAAACCACCCTAGGTCGAAATCCATCTCCCCCCAACAGCCAAGTTCGTCCCCCATCCTCCTCTCACACTCACCCTCTCTCTAGTGCACCTCCACCCCCCCATCTCCACCCCTAGCTGCTCCAACCCCCCTCTCGGTCTACCTCTGCCACTCCAGACCCTCCAGAAGCCCTAGCCACGTCCTTCCCATATCCACAAACCATCAGCCATCCCCCCAATCTGTGCTAACTCCCTTTGCCCCTCCCCTTGTTCTTGCAAGTTGCAGCTTCAAGTAGCAGGTCGCAGGCAGCAGAGTGAGGCCCTGAAGTCGTGTCATCCCCGGCCGGTCCCTGCTCCTCCTGGTGGAAAGGCATACATCTCTGGAAAGGTTGTCCAGAGAGCTTCCAAGGCGAGGTGGTTTCGTCGGCATCCGAGCTCCGAGCAGTCCACAGCGGCCGATCTCCCTGGACTGCGCAGAAGAACCCAGGCAGAGAACCAGAGCGAGAGTGGAAGCTCGGCCACGACGAACTCTTTGGGATTCAGATCAAGATTTCTTCAGAAAATTCCTTCCCTCTCAAGTCCTCTTTCATCTTCAAGAAGCAGAGTTGCATTTGGACATCGACATCGAAAGTTACGAATTTTCTACTCCAAGTGTGTCAGGTCAGTTTACAGGAGCCAGAACTGACATCCCTCTACTCATCTCATCGTCCCGGTCTTCTCTGACATCTGCCGACCCTGCCGTTGGCACCGACAGAAAGAAGACTCGACCACAGTTCCAACGGTTCAGGTCTTGTACCCATCAGAGCTTTGTGGAGATCATGGCACTCTCTGCAACCAGCCCCATTGTTCTGCACCAGACAGAGCCAGAATCAACCAGTCCGGTTGCAGACTCTGCCACGGCCAGCTGGTGAAGGCTCTGAGCGCCATTTTTGGAGGAGAGAAACTACATCTAGTTATCTGCCACCTCAAAGAAGAAGGGACTCAATCGGCCACCGGAACCCCCTGTTCCAATTTTCTTCGTCGGAGAGGGCAGACTGCCCCCTGTGATCCCAGGTTAGACCAGTCCACACTCCTCCGGTCACCCCTCTCTCCACCGACATTAGATTGCATCTCCGTCAACTCCGGCTCGAAGCTACCCCGATCACGATCGCGTCACCACCAGTTTCATTCCAATCGGAGTCCGGGAGAGCCCACAGTGACTTCTGCAACCTACTGCTTCAGTCCGGTACCAGCCAGAGACCAGACGCTGGTGCCCTGTTCCAGTCGCCGGTGCGGTCAGCCCCGAGAATCAAAGCTTCCCCAAAAATTCAAGCTTCATCCCCTGTCAGTTGGTAAACTTTTGGCGCTGGTCTCGTCAAGATCCGAGCTCCGTGGAGCCCGTGGCAGCACCGTCTCCGACTGTCTGTCCAGCGAACCTGAAGCAAGGCAGAACCGGTGGAGCTCGGAAGATAACGTTTTCATTGCGTAATCCCCACCCCGCTTGGCCGGCTGAAGGCTCCTCCCTGCGTGGAGGTAGTTTTGGATGTACTAAGTCTAATCCCTACCCCAAGATCACCCCTCCTGTGCGAGGCGTAGTGTTGTACATCATTGCATTTTCAGGTCAAGCTACATCGCCGCGGCGATCGGTTGTATACCCTCGCCTCCCGGCGCGCCCTCGTCTCCGAGCGGGATCGGTGTCTTCACACCGATCAGGTGAGCGTCTGATATCTCCTTAGTTGCCTTCATTCTGCAAGTTTAGTATTGCTTTGATTGCCCGTCGACGGTGAGAAGAGGGCCCATACTTATATGCTAGTTTGTTAGTGTCCACCGCGGACCGTGAGAGAGTGCCACCCACACCCCGCCCAGCGGGCCAGCCACCCACGAATTTGGAGAATCCTAGGCCCTTTGGGGTCAGCCTAAGCAAACTAAGTCCTTTAGAGTCATTGGGTCCCGCCTCGGACCCTTGCCATCATCCCCTGGCCCCGCCGGGTGATCGCGTGTGCCGTGTGAGTAAGACGCTATTGTGAGAATCATTGGAGAGCTTGTATGCTTGTGGATCTTGGTCCTAGGTTGTCCATTACATATTTAGTCATCCTAGGGCTGTTTTACATCAAGTGGTATCAGAGCAAGTCATTGACTTGTCTCTATCAAGTCAAGTCCTAGGGCATGTCTATGCATTTAGAGTCATCAAGTGCATCACTCTTGCTCCCTAGTATGGCCACCTCATATCGACCTTACCAATCGGCCCACTCCATAAGTCCAAGCCACCAAGAGATGCCTACCACTAACACCCATAACTTCCCTGGCCATGTCAGTTACCTCATAAAAACCTTAACCCATGCCAATGGCAAGCTTGATAGCCTATCTAGATGACTTGACAAACTAGAAGAAAATTGGCCCGCCCCAAGGAAGAATGATAGTAGGCCTCCTCCCTCACCTCTCACCTTTGATGGGACTCATCCTAATGAGTATTTAGAATGGGAGGCTTCCATGGACCATTACTTCACTTGGCATCCCATGACCGATAACGAGAAAGTCCAATTTGCCAAATCACAACTTACCAAACGGGCTCAAACCTATTGGCTACAAATTGTCGGGCTAAGGATAATTAGAAGGGAAGATCCCATCACCACTTGGGTAAACATGAAGGAGCAACTTAGGGCTAGTTATGTGTCCCCTTCCCATTCCGAACACCAAAGTCCAAAGAGCATTTCAACTCCTTCATTTCCCCTTGGCCAACCCAAGACCCTAATCACACATTCCCCACCATTTTCCACCTCTCCTACCCCAACCACCACATCTACACCCTACCTCCAAGTCCTCACCACAACCATATATCCCCATACTCAATTGGACTCCATGTCCACCCCTCCACCTAGGCCCATAATGGCCACCAACCCCAAACCAAAATCCCCTCACCAAAACCGCACCCCACAAGCCCCCTTGGCCACCACCGCAACCTCACCATCGTCCCCAAAAAGGGACACATCTCCCAAAACCAATCATCCCAAATCTCCTCACCCAACCCACCTTCCACTTCCCACCCCAATCCTACCCCAATTTAGGCCTCCACTACTTCCACTCCCAATTCCAACCCACATCCGACCTTGCTCACCTCCTCGGGTGCACCATGCTTCGACTAACACCAACCCACCCACCATAGACCTTCCTACCCCATTGTCCTTAGGAGTTGCAACCCACACACCTACCCAAGAGGAGAAGGATACCAATTCGGATCCACCTCCCAAAATCAAGGAAATCCAAGGGCCACACAACTCACCCACCACTCCTAGCCTAGTTCCTCAAGAGCTATACACCCTTCCCCATGACACCATCACCATAGATAAGTCCGTACTCCAATGGCTCAAGCGAGGCCTCACCATTCCTAGTTCACAACCAAGCCACATACCCATTGGACATCAATCCCAAATCATTCCCACTCAGCCTCATGTCACTTATCAAACCTCCTATTGTGTAGAAGATTTGGGAGACTTAGTGGCCTACCTACATTGGCAAGTCCACTTGACCGATATGCTAGCCATGAGGCCATCGGAGTCGAGCACCATTAGCCTAGCTTACCCCACCGTTGGCTCCATCACTTCCATCTACACCAATGGCCAATTTACAAGTGAGATCATACTCCTTCTTCCCTTGGAGGAGGAACCCATCCTAGTCTACTCTCCAACAATTGAGATCCCAAGTGCTTTGATTGGCCAACCCCTTAGCAACCTTGGCCCAAACATTTTGGAGGAGGATGACTCACCATTTGAGGACCTTGAGGACATGGAATACCCCTACCTAGGTAACCCTTACCATGATCCCTTTAATCCCTTCCTAAGGGAGCCTAGATCTCCATGTAACCCACTCCCCCTATTCACCACCCACCTCACCCTACCCGAATCGCCCATGTCAACCCAAACTCCTCCCTTCCTAGAATCGGGTTACACCATGAGAGCCTTGACTTTAGGCAACAAATACCTTGGGATTGATGGAGTACCCCACCCCCATAACCACCTTCGTAGATCCCTTCGACCCATTCACGTGGACGCTCAAAAGTCATCCCACATCTATGCACATGGAGGTCACCTTTGGGATAAACATGCATGTGTCTAGGCCTACCACATCATTTGACATGATTCATAAGTCGGGTACATTCATTCACATCACCCACATGTCAAGTAGGCAGCATAAGAGGACCATATTCGGATGTATTGGCCCACCTTCATTCATCATGAGTCTTAAGCATGAGAGGAGCATACATGGATGTTCGGGTCTCCCGACATTTGTCACACCCATGCATAAAAGGTTCATCTATGGATGTCCCGGCCCTCCTAAAACTATCACAGTCTTCATAGCATCAAAGTGTGATCGGTCTACATTTGACTGCCCAGGTCCACCTTGGCATACCATGCGTTTCACACCAACATCGCATCATCGTGCATGGCATACGCATTCTCGCAAGCATATAGGAAAGATCAATGAAGCTTACAAAAGGCGGGCAGATGCTCATCGGCGCCACTGCGAGTTCCAAGTGGGAGACTCGGTGATGGTGAGGACGGAGCGGCTCCTTCCGAGACCTGCCTCCAAGTTAAGGGCACGGGGTTCGGGACCCTTTCAAATTTTGAGATGACTTGGCAATAATGCTTATGAGCTAGACCTACCTGAGGGTTTTGGGGTACACCCTACTTTCAATGTGGCGGATCTGGTACCCTACAAGGGCCCCGCGTTGGAACCCAGTGAGGATCTTGAGCTTTTACCCCGCCTTGAGAGGGACACTTCCGGAGGGACTCCACCTTCTAGCTTGAGAGACCGACGAGAGCAGATAGAGGCAATACTGGATGAGTAGAGTATCATTACTAGGCACAAGGTGTATCAGTGCTACCTGGTTAGGTGGAAGAACCGTCCCCCGATAGAGGACACGTGGGTGAGTCGGGAGGATCTGCCGCGCTTGGACCCCGACATACTGGAGCATTACGACAGCCAGGCGGACCCATACTCGACGGGGTCGAGTTCTCCCCACCCCGGGGGATTTGATGATGGCATCTCACGACACTCCCTCTAGCTCGGGTCGCCTGCACACTCTTGATGTGGACTGACTGTGATCCACACTTGTTATCTTCATTTCCTTAGTTTCATTTTATGTATTTTCCTTTTATTGAGTCCTATCATTGTATTTCTCTTTATTAAGTCATGTGGTTCTAGTCCATTTCCCTTGGTATGCTTAATTGGGCTTTATTATCTTAGTTATGGGCCCATTAGGTTGAGTCTAGGATATGCCCGGTCTTTTGTCTAATTGTCAAGGGTACTATGGTCATGTAAAGAGTGGATGCCTATAAATAGGCCTCCCCTCCCTCTCATTGAAACAACTTTGATGAATATTGAAAGGCATTTGCCATCTCCATCTCAATATCTCTCTCTCTCTCTCTCTCTCTCTCTCTCTCACTATCACTCTCTCTAAGTGGGTTGTGCCCCCTTTCTCTCTCCTCCCCACCCCAAATTCGAAATTCATTCTCTCTCCTCCCCATTCACCCCTCATTAAGGCCCCTTCCCCTTCCCCATGCATTCATTCAATTCCCCCTCCAACCCCTAGGTGGAAACCCCTTCTCCTAGGCACCTTTCCACTCTCCCAAGCAACCCTCCCTCTTCCCAAGGCTGAATTAACCCCTCCCAAAGCCCAAATTCAAATTTCCCTCTCCCTAGGGCTGTGCCCTTCCATCTCCCCACCTCCTAAACCACCCTAGGTCGAAATCCATCTCCCCCCAACAGCCAAGTTCGTCCCCCATCCTCCTCTCACACTCACCCTCTCTCTAGTGCACCTCCACCCCCCCATCTCCACCCCTAGCTGCTCCAGCCCCCCTCTCCGTCTACCTCTGCCACTCCAGACCCTCCAGAAGCCCTAGCCACGTCCTTCCCATATCCACAAACCATCAGCCATCCCCCCAATCTGTGCTAACTCCCTTTGCCCCTCCCCTTGTTCTTGCAAGTTGCAGCTTCAAGTAGCAGGTCGCAGGCAGCAGAGTGAGGCCCTGAAGTCGTGTCATCTCCGGCCGGTCCCTGCTCCTCCTGGTGGCAAGGCTTACATCTCTGGAAAGGTTGTCCAGAGAGCTTCCAAGGCGAGGTGGTTTCGTCGGCATCCGAGCTCCGAGCAGTCCACAGCGGCCAATCTCCCTCGACTGCGCAGAAGAACCCAGGCAGAGAACCAGAGCGAGAGTGGAAGCTCGGCCACGATGAACCCTTTGGGATTCAGATCAAGCTTTCTTCAGAAAATTCCTTTCCTCTCAAGTCCTCTTTCATCTTCAAGAAGCAGAGTTGCATTTGGACATCGACATCGAAAGTTACGAATTTTCTACTCTAAGTGTGTCAGGTCAGTTTACAGGAGCCAGAACTGACATCCCTCCACTCATCTGATCGTTCCGGTCTTCTCCGACATCTGCCGACCCCGTCGTTGGCACCGACAGAAAGAAGACTCGACCACGGTTCCAACGGTTCAGGTCTTGTACCCATCAGAGCTTTGTGGAGATCATGGCACCCTCTGCAACCAGCCCCATTGTTCTGCACCAGACAGAGGCAGAATCAACCAGTCCGGTTGCAGACTCTGCCACGGCCAGCTGGTGAAGGCTCTGAGCGCCATTTTTGGAGGAGAGAAACTACATCTAGTTAGCTGCCACCTCGAAGAAGAAGGGACTCAATCGGCCACCGGAACCCCCTGTTCCAATTTTCTTCGTCGGAGAGGGCAGACTGCCCCCTGTGATCCCAGGTTAGACCAGTCCACACTCCTCCAGTCACCCCTCTCTCCACCGACATCAGATTGCATCCCCGTCAACTCCGGCTCGAAGCTACCCCGATTACAATCGCGTCACCACTAGTTTCATTCCAATCGGAGTCCGGGAGAGCCCACAGTGACTTCTGCAACCTACTACTTCAGTCCGGTACCAGCCAGAGACCAGACGCTGGTGCCCTGTTCCAGTCGCCGGTGCGGTCAGCCCTGAGAATCAAAGCTTCCCCAAAAATTCAAGCTTCATCCCCTATCAGTTGGTAAACTTTTGGCGTTGGTCTCGTCAAGGTCCGAGCTCCGTGGAGCCCGTGGCAGCACCGTCTCCGACTGTCTGTCCAGCGAACCTGAAGCAAGGCAGAACCGGTGGAGCTCGGAAGATAACGTTTTCATTGCGTAATCCCCACCCCGCTTGGCCGGCTGAAGGCTCCTCCCTGCGTGGAGGTAGTTTTGGATGTACTAAGTCTAATCCCTACCCCAATATCACCCCTCCTGTGCAAGGCGTAGTGTTGTACATCATTGCATTTTCAGGTCAAGCTACATCGCCGCGGCGATCGGTTGTATACCCTCGCCTCCCGGCGAGCCCTCGTCTCCGAGCGGGATCGGTGTCTTCACACCGATCAGGTGAGCGTCTGATATCTCCTTAGTTGCCTTCATTCTGCAAGTTTAGTATTGCTTTGATTGCTCGTCGGCGGTGAGAAGAGGGCCCGTACTTATATGCTAGTTTGTTAGTGTCCACCGCGGACCGTGAGAGAGTGCCACCCACACCCCGCCAGCGGGCCAGCCACCCACGAATTTGGAGAATCCTAGGCCCTTTGGGGTCAGCCTAAGCAAACTAAGTCCTTTAGAGTCATTGGGTCCCGCCTCGGACCCTTGCCATCATCCCCCGGCCCCGTCGGGTGATCGTGTGTGCCGTGTGAGTAAGACGCTATTGTGAGAATCATTGGAGAGCTTGTATGCTTGTGGATCTTGGTCCTAGGTTGTCCATTACATATTTAGTCATCCTAGGGCTATTTTACATCAAAACCACATTTCTGAAAGATCGGATGTGGGGGTCCACATAGTGGACAGATCAATAGGTGGGCACTGCCCACATGCACACGGAACAAACAAAATTTCGAATAGCCTTTTCGTGAAGAACGGGCCGACCATGATTGGTGGTGAACGGGGAATAAACCCCAACTACTGAAACAGGGAGGCAAGGCGGGAAGGAGGCCAAGAAAAAGTAATGATGGTGCTCCCCTCTTCCCGCGGCCTCTGGTAAACTAGATCCGTCAGAGAGCACTTCACAAGCTGCATCTCCGCCTTCTTCGAACAAGATTCTTTTTCATGAAACAATTCTTCAAAACAATCATAAAAAATCTTCCATGTCACCCACCAGCCCTTTCAGTGGCGGCGGTGGGTCGGCAATAGCACAAGCAACATCGCTTTTCTCATCAGAACAGGGTGACTTCATTAGGGTACCTGGCTGCAATGGGCACTTCACAAAATGTTGACGGTAATCCCATGTCAACGGCCCGGAATCTCCCAGAATTGATAATGCTGACTCTCGATAGCTGAGGCCTCTTTTGCTCATCTTCCTGCCCCTTGGGATGAGCGTAGTCCACCCTTATAACTGTGCGCCGCGGCCCATGCTCGGTTGATAGCCTAACTTTAAGATCATATGCCGGCGCCCATGCCCGATTGATAGCCTAACTTTAAGATCATATGCCACCCCTTGGAATCTCTAATCTTGGACTTGATTTTGACATCAATTGGTGTAGTGGCGGGCTTGCGTGATGCATATGCCCATGGATAGTTCAAGTCCATTACAGATAGAACCGGCACGTTGCTCGGCCATAGTGTAGGCAGAATCTTGTCAGCAATAGCATCGACTGTCTGGACCATGGAAATACTTTTCACTTTGACCACCCGCCCCTGAAATGGGAATTTGAGGCACTGGTGGGCGGTCGAGGGTACTGCATGCAAGCTATAGATCCATGGACGACCCAGAATAGCCTTGAACATCGGGTCTATGTCCAACACATAAAATTACACGTCCATTTTCAAAGGCCCTAGTTCGGCCTGAACTGTCACGACCCCGTGGCAAGCTCTCCTGGAGTTATCATATGTTGCGATAGTTGTCGGTGTCGGCCTTAGCATGTCTTCAGAGATGTTGCGGACATGCAACGTGCTCAAGGGACAAACATTAATAGAAGCTCACGTGTCCACTAGAGCTGAATCAATGGCCACCTTATTCAATGAAATCGAAATACATAGTGGCATCTGACGTGCCTCTGGGGGTGCCAGCTCTGACTCAGAAAAAGAAATAGATGGTCCCTTTCTTATAGTGGCCACCACCGATGGTAAGCTGTCCACTGCCACATCCTCGCTAACCATGACTTTCTGTAGAAAAGCCCTTAGGACATCTTGGTGTAGCGTCGATCTCTTAATTAACTCCAAGACTGAGATCTTGGCCGGCATCCGGTCCAAGTGTTGTAACAAATCATATTTCGTGACAAGTAAGGGGTCTGCCTCTTTTGCTTCAACTGCTGAGGAAGGAATTGGGGGGTTGGGTGCAGGTGCACCAGTAGAAGGGTAGTTTCTCTTAAATAAGAGCCCGCTCTTGAGGGTAAGGTTCTACGCCGGCACGGCGACGGAGGGACTCCCAATTGGCCCGGTAGGGTGAATGGAAGGGATTGCAGTGGGAGTGATGATGGCAGAGGCCGGTCTAATGGGCCCTGGCAGAGTGGTGATTGGTGAAGGGTTGAGTGGAGGGGTAACGATGGAGGGTATGGCGGGTGATGGTGCAAGGATGGGTGGATTGGTGAGTAGTGTGGCGAGTGTAACGAGGGGAGTGGAGGGAATAGAGGGTGGAGCAGTGGTCAAGGTGGTGGGACAGAGGATGGAAGGAACAGAAGGTGCAGGAGAGTTGGTGTATGCATTGTGGAATGTCAGGAGATGAGCGCGAGTCTCAACGTCATAAGACCACCCAACATTAGGGGCTGGGCGGTGAACAATATTGACTTGTGCCGGTGCCGGTGCCGGTGACTGCTGTTGTGGAGCGGGCGGATGGTCTGGCATGGGATTTTGATGAATCCCGAGTTCAGGTTGCTGCTGCTGCTGCTGAGGTTGAGGTTGTGGTTGTTGCTGCTATGGCGCTACCTACTATGGCCTCGCCTGTCTTCTCCTTTCTTTGATGTCTTCTATTAACTTATGCATCAAGGCCCAATCAATTCTCTGCCCTTCGTGCAGATCATAAACAAACTTGCGGAATTGATAGCACCTTTCTATGGTGTGCCCTGGCTGCCGATGATATATGCAATATCTGGACTGGTCGGAGGCCGGATTCCAGTTAGCGCGTTCCGGAGGGAGCTGTGTTAGGGTGCTAGGCCCGGATACAGAGGGGGGGTGAATGTATCCCTCTAGAAAATATAGCCCAAATTAAAACACTAAAGCTCAGATATGCGGAATAAAAACTAATGAGCTTTCCAAGATGAAATGATAAGGCAACACATGGACAAACAGTTGGACTGTAACAATGCAGTCACCTGATCAATCAAAAACGAAGGCAGAGCTAAACAACCCAAACACACTTAGCAGAATATAATGCTCAAAAATAACTCTCTAGATAATGCAACTAGCCAAGCATGTACAACCTGTGAATGGGAGGTAGAAGATATGGAGCTAACGCAAGGCAAACCACTACACAAATAATTTTAAGGTGGTTCGGTCCACCAGACCTACATCCACCCCTCGCTCCCAACCGGAGTGAGGCTTCACTAGCAAATGCTAGAACCAAGCAGACTCAGTCTGCGAACAGTTGCTGCCACACAGCTTGACCAGGGGAACAGCCACCCCTGTTCCTCCCAACCGGAGGGACACCCCAAGTGACTCCCAGCCACTTGGAAACCAGAGACCGAAGTCTCTCTTCCTCCAGACCGGAGGGACCCCTGGACTTGCTACCCAAAAGCCCAGAACCTGAGACAAGTCTCCCTTCCTCCAAACCGGAGGGAACCCACAAATAGCTCCCAGCTACTTGCAACCGGAGATCAGATCTCCCTTCTCCTGACCCACCAAGAGGAACCCGACCTCACTACTGAGAATCGGAAGAACAAGACTAACCAAAGAAACAAAAGAAAAAATACAGAAACATAAAAAATATAGCAACAAAAGCTGGAAATGAAACACAAGAGATGTAGCTCTCAATGAGCATAGTCATTCTGGATTTGATCCACGAACAGACTGAACTGATCTTCAATAGACTCTCTCCTCCTCTTCTTTTCTTCGTCTTATTTCTACTTCTCTTTCTTCTCTCTTTCTTCTCACTTCTCACGAGCACTATCTCTCTCTTTTCCTTCTTCTGCTCTCACTCTCTTTCTTCTTCTTCTCTTTTTCTTCTTCTTTTCTTTTTCTGGATCGAAGGGTTTTCTGCTCTCCAGGCTTCTTCTTCGATTATCTTCTTCTGTGGAAGAAGTCTTGTATATATAGCAGCAGCAGCAGGCACACTGGGCGCGTGTGGCTTCCACATTTCCTGCCCTAGAAATTCGAACCACGTGGCAGCATCCTGGTATCTCGTCCATCCTTGGATCATGAGCCAGGCACCTCGGATCACGTGCCCTTCATTAGCCTCTTCAGTCCGATGTATAGAGTTCTCAGTTCACGTGCTCAATGACAGCAATCTGACTTGCTGCGTCGACGCTGTCAATCAATGGCGTTAACGCAGTGAGGCATTCCAGTAAGCCATTAGCTTCGTCTCTTTAGCTGCTGCGTCGACGCTGCACAATTGTGGCGTTGACGCAGTGGAATAGCCTGTGAAGGTCTCTGCTTCTTTAACTGCTGCGTCGACGCTGCTTGCTAGTGGCGTTGACGCAGTGGAAGATATCGTGAAGGCTTCGTCAACTGATGCGTGGACGCTTTAAGCTCCCAGCGTCGACCCTGTTCCCTTCAGCAACAAGAATGAAGTCATAAGATCTAAGTATGTACATTGTAGTGTATATACTTCGAAAGAAACAGTCCAATGTATATACTTCAAGAACTCTAGACAACGGACGCTGTACAGACTTCAGATGCTTTGAACGCTTGAGCGATGTATAGACTCTGAATCGATAAGGCAGGCTGTACAGACTATAAGAAGGTTGAAGCACTGTGTAGACTTGATGAAGATTGAGGCCGTTGTACAGACATGGGGTTCAGCTGAGGATGTATGGACTTTGACGAAGTGAAGCAGTGTACAGACTTTGAATCAAACCGATGTATAGACTTGAAGGGGCATGGAGTGTATAGACTTGAAGTCTGAAGACGATGTATAGACTTGGTGAAACAAAGTCCAGTGTATAGACTTGGTGAAATGAAGTCCAGTGTATAGACTTGCAGATGCGAAGCCGATGTACAGACTTAGAATGTCACGCCCCGAGCGCGGAAGATACCCGGAGACGCGTGACGAGTTTATATCAATCATGTCAATCAGAGTGGTCGTGTATTCGACACAAAGATAGAGATGCACAAAATAGCAAGATAACCTAATTCTTTATTTCATAATGGATAGACTATTACAAATCTAATACTCTGTTTAATAAAAAGGAAAAGAATACATATTTGACTCAAGAAACTATAGAAAAGACTAGATGACACTTGAGCAGCTCTATCACTTTCACTCTTGACCATTCCCATCCGATTGACTTCCATTGTCGTCGGACCTACCTGAAAAGTAAAAAGGGACAAACGGAATGAGCGAACGCTCAGTAGGAAATTATATCTCAAGTACTAACAAGAGTTTAAGTAATTACATTTTCATGAATGAAATAAAGCTATGCATGCTCGCATAAAACGACAAGATAGAGAGAATGTAATATCAAGGAAATAAGATGAACTTAATCATGAACTTTCAACAAGATACTCAAGATATTCAAGCAAGTACATTTAACAAGTCATGTCAAGAATTTTGGCTATCATGTATCAAGCAAGTAAGTAATTACCCTTTTTCGGGCCACACATTTCATGTCAAGTCAAGTACGATTCAAGTACAAGATTTTGGGTGGAATGTCCAATCAAGCTAGTCATGCACTCGGTATAATGCCAGATACCTTATTATTTTAACTCCCATGGGCACAAGTACTTTCGGGTGCTCCTCCCAGGACCAGATCGGGCCCTATATGCGCAGGCATTTATCATGTGTTTTGACATCCACTCTTGTTTATATAGCCAATTTTTGAATTTCAATAATCAAGCTTGTAGACATGTATGACAACTTTGACAGAATAGAGTCCAAAAATATGACAAAGGACATAGAATGGCGATAATAACGGTATAATCACGATATCGATAAAACTAGGTAGAATATGGTTCCCTTAACTTGGGTACCATGACAAATCAATATGGACATTCTTTATATAGAATTGAGGTCCACAAGAACAGTATATCAAAGGTAAGATACCCTCATTCTTATCATAGAATTGAGATTTTTACAAGGACAACATGATATGGCATGATATCATCATTCCATTAAGAAATTCTCATGATATACTCTTTGTATAATCATAAGGGCCGGTATACCATGTTTCTTTAGATTGACATGGCATTAATTGTGTAATAGGTTTTAGGGTACAACCAGCTCAGTCGACCTTGAGGGAATCCAAGGTACGAGGAGTCTTACGGAGGTCTCTATGACTAACTCGCTAGTCCAAAGGAACGGAATGTCCAATGGAGAGCTTGTATGTCAATGAGAGTTGAGTGTGATCGATGAAACAACATGAAACGTGGGACTATACTCACGGAGTGGAGAATAGTGCCGATATATATATTATATAACATATGAAACCATCGGTTAACAGAAACAGTGGAAAATCAGTTTTTACAGTAAAATAACGACTTAATCAGAGTCGTTTATCAAGTAATTAACGCCTAACAGAAGGGCGTTTACACATGTTTCCCTTTTTGCAGAATTTCAATATTTCATTAATTTATCTAAAACGCGCCCTGGTCAGGGTCGTTTGTTCAAGATTTGACGACTATACAAGAAGGCGTCCTTTTTATTCACAATATTTTACAGAACATATTTATTTTCAGAAATTATCAAAAACGCGCCCTTGGCAGGGGCGTTAATCATTAAATTCTTATTTTTACAGAATATATTGTTCGGGATTTTAACAGAAACGCGCCCTATTAAGGGGCGTTACTTTTCAATTCACGCCCTAGTATCGGGCGTTAGTCCAGTGAAAGACGACCTAGCCACGGTCGTGAATTCAAGAAATACCATGAATTTTCATGGGCAGTAATAATTTCAGGATAATAGAATTCATGGAGAACGAATGTATGGTCATGACAATAAAATTAACAGGTTTGAAGACATATGATCATGCATTATTGTAGAATCATGATTTCATAGATAATCAATTCTTAACATGGGTGATTAATGATTAAATTAAATTAACGCCTGTGTACAGGGCGTCAAATCTAAAATTGACAACCTGATCAAGGTCGTTTCTTTACAAGTAGCGCCCTTGTTTGGGTCGCGTATTTAAAAATCACGCCATGGGTAAGGACGTTCCTTTCAAAAATTCAACAGAAACGTTTAAAACGTAGGAAAACTATATGCAGGTGTATGCTCATATGATTTCACTACGATTCTTATATACTTTGGGCTACATACTTGAGAAAATCCTACCTTTTGATAATTTGATGATTTGAACCGTGAGAAGAGGAGCTCTTCTTCTTCGGTCCTGTAATTCCTACGAGAACAGAAGAAGAAATATTAGTATTTCTTCATACTTCCTGACCGAAGGTAAAAGAAAGAAGAACATCACCTTTGTTCTTCACGTATGCGGCTTCCCTAACCTGTATAGAAGAGAAAGAGATGAAGAGTTAGTAACTCTTCATTTGACAGTAAATAGAAAGAAAAGAACGTTCAGTTCTTTACTCACCGTAGCAGACGATCGATCAAATAGGTTTAGGGTTCGACTGTCAAGGGTATTTATAGGATCTTGGGAAATCCTAATGGGCTAGAGTTTTATTGGGAGTAATATATCCCTAATAGAGTCCTTGCCCTAGTAAACACTTACTAGATTAACATAATCCTTCCCTGGATAAGCTCCCGTGTCGAACGGAACTCGAATGGAATTAACGACTTTGGTCAGGGCGTCGATTCTTGAATTGAAGACCTGGTTCAGGTCGTTTCTTAAGAAGCGCCTTTCGTTAGGGCGTTCCTTTGTTTAAAACACGCCCAAGATAGGGGCGTTTCTTGGCCTTACCATTTTTGGCGTTCAGAATTTGACGCCGTGTGGTCAGGGCGTCACTTCTTGAATAACGCCTTATCTAGAGGCGTTTATAATTTAAATAGCGCCTTTATCCGAGGCGTTATTTTATATTTTTTATTTATCTAATTATTTGATTTATTTTTAAAATCTTTATTATTATTAATATTTTATCAGGGTTGCTACACCCTCCCCCGCTTAAAAAGAATTTGGTCCCCAAATTCAATTGCATATTATGTATACACGCGGAGAGTATAGAGTATATACCTCTTAGAACAACTCGGGAAATCGTTTCTTCATAGATTCCTCGGTCTCCCATGTGGCTTCGTGTTCAGTATTCTTATTCCATTGCACCTTAAGCATGGGAATAACCTTATTCCTTAGAGCTCGTATTTCATGATCTAAGATCTTCATAGGCTTCTGTTCATATGTGAGATCTTTCTGGATCACCAGATCTCCATGTTTAATAATATGAGATGGATCGTGTACATACTTCTTCAACATAGATATATGAAATACATTATGTACCTCGGACAATTGAGGAGGCAACGCGATGCGATAAGCAACCTCGCCAACTCTTTCGAGTATCTCAAAAGGTCCGATGAATCTTGGCGTAAGCTTGCCCTTAACCCCAAATCTTCGTATGCCACGTCCAGGTGATATCTTGAGAAATACATGATCTCCGACTTGGAATTCAAGATCTCTCCTTCTTGTGTCAGCATAAGCCTTTTGTCTGGTCTGAGCAACTTGCAATCTTTCTCTGATTACTTGTATCTTCTCAGTTGTATCCCTTACCATGTCTGGACCTAACAGTTATTTCTCTCCAACTTCGTTCCAGTATAAGGGTGATCGGCAACTCCTTCCATATAAAGCTTCGAAAGGTGCCATTTGGATACTAGCTTGGTAGCTATTATTATATGCAATTTCCACTAGTGGCAAGTGATCGTGCCAGCTTCCTCCAAAGTCAATGATGCATGCTCTAAGCATATCTTCAACACTTGGTTAGTTCTCTCGGTCTGACCATCCGTTTAAGGATGAAAAGCTGTACTAAAATTTAGCCTTGTTCCCAACGCATGTTGTAATCCCTTCCAAAAATGAGAAGTAAAACGGGGATCTCTGTCAGACACGATTGAGACAGGAATTCCATGTATCCTGACTATTTCCTTGATGTATAGTGCAGCTAGCACATCAATTGACCATCGGCTTTTTATTGGCAAGAATTGCGCCGATTTCGTTAATCGGTCAATGATAACCCAGATTCCATCGTGTCCTCCTTTTGATTTAGATAAACCCATGATGAAGTCCATACCAATATCCTCCCACTTCCACTTAGGAATATCTAGAGGATGTAGTTTTCTAGCAGGCTTTTGGTGTTCCGCCTTGACCTGTTGGCATGTGAGACAGCGTGATACATAGTCCGCTATTTCTCTTTTCATGTTGGGCCACCAAAAGTTCCTCTTTACATCTTGGTACATTTTGGTTGATCCTGGATGAATAGTGTACCTTGATCTGTGAGCTTCATCTAAGATCTTCTTCTTTAAGTCTGGACAATCTGGTATACAAGTTTTGTCTTTGAACAATAATCTTCCATCAGACGTTAGTTGAAAATCAGATTGTCCTTCTAATCTGCCTTTGATTTCCACTAATATAGGATCATCATCCTGAAGTGCTTGTATCTCAGATAATAAATCTGACTGTATGCTTACATGAGATAATGTGACAAATTTGGCTTCCTTGTCCAAGCTTATATTGAGCTCGGAGAATTGTTCTAGCAACCTCCATTCTTGTATCATACAATTGGCTATCATTGCTCTCGACTTTCGACTAAGGGCATCAGCAACATAATTACCCTTTCCGGGATGGTATTGTATATTGAAGTCGAAGTCCTTGAGATATTCTAGCCAGCGTCTTTGTCTCATGTTTAGCTCCTTTTGTGAAAATAGATATTTGAGACTTTTGTGATCGGAGTATACAGTGAACTGTACTCCATAGAGATAGTGTCTCCATATCTTTAGTGCAAATACCACCGCGGCCAGTTCTAAGTCATGGACGGGGTAATTCTTCTCATGCTTCTTCAGTTGACGAGAAGAGTATGCTATGACCTTCCCTTGTTGCATTAAGACACACCCGAGGCCAATGCCAGAAGCATCGGTGTAAGCCTCGAATTTCTCTCCTTCTATTGGTAGAGCTAAGACCGGAGCTGTAGTAAGATGATCCTTGAGAGTTTGGAAGCTTCTTTCACATTCCTCACTCCATTCATATCGGATCTCCTTGCGAGTTAACCTTGTAAGGGGCACGGCGATCTTGGAGAAGTCTTTGATGAATCGCCGATAATATCTTGCAAGACCTAAGAAACTTCTGATCTCACTTGCATTAGTAGGTCTTTCCCAGTTTCTTACAGCTTCAACCTTTGACGGATCTACAGATAAACCGTCCTTGGATATGACATGTCCGAGAAAAGCTACTTCTTTAAGTCAGAACTCGCATTTGCTGAGTTTTGCATATAAATGATTTGTCCTCAAGACTTGCAATGCAATCCTCAAATGTTCTTCATGCTCTTCCTTAGTCTTGGAATATATTAATATGTCATCAATGAAAACCACTATAAATTGATCCAAGTAAGGCCTGAATATGCTATTCATTAACTGCTTAAAGGTAGCAGGGGCATTTGTTAGTCCAAAAGGCATAACAACGAATTCATAATGGCCATACCTGCTTCTGAATGCGGTCTTATGAATGTCATCATCTTTGATCCTTAACTGATGATATCCCGATCTGAGGTCAATCTTCGAAAAATATTTGGATCCAAAAATTTGATCAAATAATTCATCGATTCTCGGCAGTGGATACTTGTTCTTGATAGTGAGATGATTCAACTGTCGATAGTCGATGCATAGTCTCATGGATCCATCCTTTTTCTTTACAAATAATACCGGTGCTCCCCACGGGGAAGTACTTGGTCTAATAAACCCTTTTCGAATTAATTCCATCAATTGCTCCTTCAACTCTTTGAGTTCAGCAGGGGACATTCTATATGGTGCCCTTGAAACAGGACCAGCACCAGGGACTAAGTCAATGGTGAAGGCCACTTCTCTTTGAGGGGGTAATCCCGGCAAATCTTCCGGAAATACGTCTGGAAATTCTTGCACTACATGAATGTCTTCTATCTTGGTTTCCTTAGCTTCTTTAACAGTGACAAAAGCAAGGAAGGATACACATCCCTTCCTGACGAGCTTGCTAGCTCGGAGGGCCGAAATAAGAGGGGAATTGCTCCGACTCTTGGGGCGAGTAAAGACTAATTCTGGAAAATCTTTGAAAGCAATTTGGCTATTGCGGCAATCAACCGTTGCCTGGTATTTGGATAACCAGTCAGCTCCCAGTATAAAATCATACTCCTTTAGATCAAGGCATATGAGATCTATAGGTAAATTCCTACCTTGAACCATTACCTCACAGTTTTGGTAGTGATGAGTAATATCATTTTCACTTCCAAGAGGAGTAGTTAGAACTATTTTTATCCATTCTGGTTCTAACGGTAACGGGTCGGCAAACTTCTTAGATATAATGGAATGCGATGCACCCATATCAAATAAGACATAAGCACTTTTGGAACAAACTGTTAATGTACCTTCTACCAGTCCACCTTCTTCTTGCTCGGTCTCCTTTATTGCATGAAGTCGAGCGTTCTTTGTCACCAGGCGCTTACCGTCTCCGGCTTGGTCATTAAGTAACGGACAGTCGGGAATCCGATGTTCGCGGCTCCCACAACGGAGACATGCTCCTAATTTCCTCCAGCATTCTTCGGTCTTGTGACCAGCCTTGTCACAATGCTTGCATACTACGTTTGAAGGTGTAGTGGTGCTAGAGAAGGGCTTGGATTTCTTGAACTTGGAATCTTGAGAGGATGAACCTCCATTATTGGGCCTCTTCTTAAAGTTGGGTTTGAAAGAACCCGAACCTGTGACTTGCTCCTTCTTGTCTTTTCCACGGATCCTATCAGATAGTTCCGTGGCATCTTCAAGTAATTGAGCTCGGCGCACTATTTCAGAATAAACTTGGATGTCCATAGGCGCCAGTTGAGTAATATAGTGGGGCCTAAGCCCATTAAGAAATCTACGGACTTTCATTTTCTCCGTGCTAATAAGATGCTTAGCATATCTAGACAACCTAGAGAACTGAGCTTCATAATCTGCTAATGATAAAGATCGTTGCTTTAATGCAGCGAATTCTGCAGCATTCCTTTCTTGGACTCGGTCCGAGAAATATTTAGCATTGAAGTATTCCACAAATTCTTCCCATGTTACTTGAGTAGGATCGATGATTGCTTCAATAGACTCCCACCAGCATCTAGCATCTTTCTCTAACTGGAATGTAGCTAATAGAACTTTGTCCAGATCCGTGCATTGCATGACACGGAATATGCGTTCGGTTTAGGGTTCGACTGTCAAGGGTATTTATAGGATCTAGGGAAATCCTAATGGGCTAGAGTTTTATTGGGAGTAATATATCCCTAATAGAGTCCTTGCCCTAGTAAACACTTACTAGATTAACATAATCCTTCCCTGGATAAGCTCCCGTGTCGAACGGAACTCGAATGGAATTAACGACTTTGGTCAGGGCGTCGATTCTTGAATTGAAGACCTGGTTCAGGTCGTTTCTTAAGAAGCGCCTTTCGTTAGGGCGTTCCTTTGTTTAAAACACGCCCAAGATAGGGGCGTTTCTTGGCCTTACCATTTTTGGCGTTCAGAATTTGACGCCGTGTGGTCAGGGCGTCACTTCTTGAATAACGCCTTATCTAGAGGCGTTTATAATTTAAATAGCGCCTTTATCCGAGGCGTTATTTTATATTGTTTTATTTATCTAATTATTTGATTTATTTTTAAAATCTTTATTATTATTAATATTTTATCAGGGTTGCTACATAGAAGGATTTGAACGGGAGAGTGTATGGACTTGGTTCCTGTAGCAGTGTATAGAGTTGAAGTTTAGACAAACCAGTGTATAGACATGAAGCTTGACAATCCAGTGTATAGACTTTGAAGAAATGAGGCGATGTGCATACTTGCTGAGTTGATGCTGCAGCCCAATGAGTTGACGCTGTATAGACTTTGTCTTCCAGCGTATAGACTTGATGAATGCATGAAGACATTGAATAAGACCCAGCAATGTGTCGACTCTACAGTGAATGCATGACCCAATGTATACACTTGATGCAATGCATGCCGATGTACATACTTCTAGAAATGATGCACTATTGACGCTGTACAGACTTCAACACAGGGAAGACTCTAAATGAGACGTTGGCAGAGACAATGCATGAGACGGTGAAGGACCGATGTATAGACTTCACCAACACGAACAGGCTGCACAGTCCACTGTATAGACTTGATGATATGAACTTCAGGAGCATATGACACGGCTGTACAGACTTTGTTACCCAAACGAATGAATACACTTTGCCACAGTCTAATGTATGGACTTGAAGAAACTGAACTGAAGAGTCGACGCATCAGCTCAAATTGATGCACTATTGTGTGGAAAGAGACAAATATGACTGAAGGTTGACGCATCAGCACAATGAGTTGACGCACTGCTGTGGAGACTGTGCAGACTGAGTGTAGACAGAATTAAATAGAGCATGTTATCTAACAGCCATATGAACTCCATTCACTTACATGATAAAACATGAATTAATCGAGCATAAAAAGACACAGCAAGATGACTCACAGTGATTAACTCACATCAAAAGCCAATCATCAAAACCACCATTAAAACCATCATCAAAACCACAGGGGCACAATAATCTCCCCCTTTTTGATGATGGCAACACTACACAGTGAGTCAATCTGATGACTCAAACTATTCTCCCCCTTTGACTTCATCAAAAAGAAAATAGTTTGAGAAATTAAAGCATGTATAAAAATTCAGTCAATTTCTCCCCCTTGCTAGAACAAAATTTTCCCCCTTTAAGAGTTTCAGCAAGAACATGAATTAGAGATGATCAAAAGGAACCTGCATGCAATGATTGAATGATATTCTCCCTCTTTGGCAAACAATCTCCCCCTTTGGTAGAATCATAATAAACCATGGGAAGGGGTATGAATGTAGATGCAGATACCAGAAATATGAATGAAAGAGCACAATTCTTCTCCTTCTATGCAGCATGATGCATATGACAAGGAGGCTCCCCCTCAATAAATGGAACCTTATGAAATGAATGAGAAGGAGACCACAGGGGCAAACAAGGAGAAGTTCAGGTCAATGAGCAGAAGAGGTTCAATTAGCAGATTTTTAAAGAAGCTCCAATCTCAGAAAATTCAGTCAGATTTTCAGAGAGATATCAATCTCATAAATCTAAAAACATAAGTTTTTCAAAGTCTTCCATTATAAGGCTTATGAATGAGCTTTATTGAACAGCATGATTTAAACATGATGTATGTAGAGTTTATCAAGAAAATTCTGTATTGATATCTAAAATCATGGTTTAATAAAAATGAACATAGCCCTCATATTTATTTTGATAAAACTCTCTTTCTCTTACACAATCAAATTTATTGACTTCTTTCAGAATTACATGCATCAGTATTGAAATCAAGCAATTATGAAGTCATATGATTTTGTCTAGGGTTGTAGCAATTTGATTTTAGCATCAATATTCAGATATTTCAATTTGTTCAACAATTTTTCATGCTACAAATTTTACGAGCACTCTAGTTCAGTGCACACCTTGTAACTAGAGGATATACCTTGATCAGAGGCCAATATCTCTAAGCACTTAGTGTGACTAACTGTCATGCTTTACATGAACAGAGATAGCATTTACACATCATGACACACTGTAAATCATTTCTTGATGAGTGAGTTGTATTTCTCAGTGTGCATGCCATTGCTCTGCCTGAATTTCAATTAATCTTAATCAGAGTTAACTATGGTACCTCATGACACAGTCCTTTGGACATGTGTTTCTCAGTGACCAAGGTCATTGCTCTGACAGAAAATACCCTTTAGACTTTTCAGAAAAATTCATTTGCTTCAAGTCAATAATAATTTCATGTACTTAATCAGTTGAAGTCATGTATTCAAAAGTGCAGATTTCAGAAGTTTTCACAAGACACAACATGAAACAGATGGTTAAGGTTTATTAAACATGCTTCAGATATTTTTAAGAGATTTTAAAGTCAACCCTTGAGTACATTAAACTTAAACCACCTGAGTTATTTCAGATATTCATAAAAATTTATAATAGAAGATTTCTAGTTCAAAAGTTTTCAGATTTATGATCGAGATAGCCCATTGAAATCTTCGTGAAGGACTGATAGAATTTTGAACCCAAATGATGCCAATTGATAGGAGAAATATCAATTGTTAAGAGAGATTGTGAAGCTCAAGGTTTTCAGAATATGATCAAGATTTGTCCACAAAATTAATAAGAAAGGATATGCAATGAATTCTCACAAGAGTATGCATTTGACAACCTATATGCGATGCATTGACTCCCCCTCACAATATGCATTCAAACTCTCTTTTTGGCATTTTTAATATAAGGAAATGCAATGCACTATATGTATGCAAGGACATGCAACGACTCAACATTGAATGCTATGCAAGGATATGCAACTAACTCCCTCTGAAAACATGCAATGTTTGCCATGAGAAACTGAACATATGATTTTGATTCATGCACATTCAGACTGTCCAATCCAACAAGGTGACCCATGGTACTAGGCGGAGCACTTGGTCTAAAAGACCTCCTCACACATAGTAAGAACCTCCAGACAGACTTCCCTGCCTTTTGGTACCTTACCATTTATATACCATTGAGGTCAACCATGATAATTCAACATGGGCAGCATGCATGGATCAAATTTCAGCTAATCAGATTTTTCAGAATGCAATGGACAGATTTCAAACAGCATTCAAATGCAGTTCAGATTTTTCAATGTACTATATATGCAAATCACATATATGCACTTCAGATGAGGAGAGTTCAGAGGCATCAATTCAGACAATGCAGATGAAGAATGATTATGCAAAAATAGATTTAGTATGTCATGCAGTAGAACTAAAAACAGGAAGTGCAAGAAATTTACCTGAAAGATTCAGGAAAGGGTTTTCATTCTTGAGTGCCTTGGTTTATTACCCCTTTTATTTCAGCCCCAAGGCACACCTGCATAACAATGTTATTTTGCACAAACAGGTACCCAAGAAGTCTTGGGTCCTGACATGACAGTATTACTCCTAGCAGGTTTTCTCAGCACATTTTTAACTTGATGATCATTAAATTTCATCAGAGGATGACCATCCATCAAATGTCCAGATTTGCCATAATGATGGCAAGAAGCAGCAGTTTTCAAATCTGATTTATGCACATTCTTGTTAGCATGAATTCTATGTGCATATACATGAAATTTTTTGTTAACAGAAAAAAAATTCTGTTTACCAAAACTAGTTTGGTTTCGATATCCTGCCAGCCAACATGTTGCAGCCCTGTGACCTGGCTTTCCACAGTTATAGCATGAAAGTTTTGGAAATTGTTTTACAGGGAATTTGACAATTTCAGAATTGAATTTCTTTCCGTGATTATGCCAGCAATCTTTTGCCCTATGGCCTGGCTTCCCACAATAAAAGCAATTCAGATTCTTTCTCCTAGGAACATGATTTCTAGCATGATATTTCTGTGTAGTAGTAGCAGCAAAGTCATCTAACTCCATTGATTTGCATTCATGCATGAGATGACCCATTTCATGACAGTAAAAGCATTTGGATATCCTGTTTTGAGCAGAATAAGATTTCTTAGCATAAGAGGTCCTAGCATAAAATCTATCATTATCATTCTTCATGACAAGGCAATCATCATGGCCAGAATTTCCACAATAGAAGCATTCAACATTCCTTCCATGAATAATTTGAAATTTTCTAGCCTTAGGCTTGTTTGCATGAAATTTACT
This sequence comes from Amorphophallus konjac, assembly GCA_022559845.1. Lineage (NCBI taxonomy): Eukaryota > Viridiplantae > Streptophyta > Magnoliopsida > Alismatales > Araceae > Amorphophallus > Amorphophallus konjac. The sequence goes on along the minus strand of CM040125.1, from coordinate 205,369,422 downwards.
ATTCTTCTTCAGTGTTCTCATTTTCACATTTTCCTTCTATTTTTGAATCTTCTGATCATCAGACTGTTTTGAAGACGGTGCAGAAGTACTAGCTAAGTTTGAGCTACTCACAAATGTTGCGTATAGTTTGTTCCTTACAGCTTGCTTAACTTGAGAATTGCACCTTTTCTCTTCATTCAATTTGGTGACTTCCACATTCAAAGAATCTTTCATTTTTTCTTTACCTTTGGCAAATTTTGACAGAGAGTTGTTTAGATTTTCAATTTCAATTTGCAAGGTCATAATGTGGTCTTCACACGAATTAACCTGATTTTGTAGCCCATCATTCAGACTTTTCAGGATCTCATTCTCCTGAGTTAACTTCAATTCAATGTTCACTTCTTTTTCTTTCAAAGCTGATTTTTCTCTTTCTACCGTTAGCCATCTTTCAGAGAAAACAGTGTTAAGGACCATTAGCTTTTTATTTTGTTCCTTCAGATGGATGTTTTCTTCAATCAGCTTATCTTTTAATTTATCAATTTCCTTCTTCTGAGTCAGCAGAGAATCATTTTCTTCTTTCAAGGAAGTGATTAAGTTTTTCTGTACATTATCATCAGAATGCAATTCTTCAATCATTTCCTTCAATTTAGATTTTAGATTTTCATTTTCAGCCTTTAGACTTGTGATTTTAGCATTTTTCTCTTTTCTTAATTTTCTCTTTTCTGATTTGACTCTTCCATATTTATCTAGAAGATGCTCATGCATGGCAACTAACTCATCATGGCTAATATCCTCGGTCTCAGAGATTACCTGGGATGAGGACTTATCTGATTGATCACTCCTTCTTTCCATGAGACATTCTTCTTCCTGTTCCACATGTGTTGCAGTCACTCTATCAAAAATTTCCTTTGCAGTGCTACAATCTGAGAAAGAGGAAAAATCATCAGAACCGATTGCAGCCTTCATTAGATTTAGAGCTCTCACATTATCATCATTTTTCAACTTGTGAACATGAGTCCACTTGGACTTATCCTTAGGAAGTTCATGTGAACTGTGAGAGATAACCTTCCACAATTGTGGATTAATAGAGTTAACATGCTTGTGCATACGATATAGCCGGAATTTAATATTTGAACTACTGAATAGTGGAGGATGAGCCATGAGAACACAACAGATTAATGCAACAAGAATTTTGATGCACTAAAAATAATTAGCACCGAAAACTACAAGATCGGATCTGCAGGTCGCTGGACCTTGTATGCAGACACCGGCTCTGATACCAACTGTTAGGGTGCTAGGCCCGGATACAGAGGGGGGGTGAATGTATCCCTCTAGAAAATATAGCCCAAATTAAAACACTAAAGCTCAGATATGCGGAATAAAGACTAATGAGCTTTCCAAGATGAAATGATAAGGCAACACATGGACAAACAGTTGGACTGCAACAATGCAGCCACCTGATCAATCAGAAACGAAGGCAGAGCTAAACAACCCAAACACACTTAGCAAAATATAATGCTCAAAAATAACTCTCTAGATAATGCAACTAGCCAAGCATGTACAACTTGTGAATGGGAGGTAGAAGATATGGAGCTAACGCAAGGCAAACCACTGCACAAATAATTTTAAGGTGGTTCGCTCCTCTAGACCTACATCCACCCCTCACTCCCAACCGGAGTGAGGCTTCACTAGCAAATGCTAGAACCAAGCAGACTCAGTCTGCGAACAGTTGCTGCCACACAACTTGACCAGGGGAACAGCCTCCCCTCTTCCTCCCAACTGGAGGGACACCCCAAGTGACTCCCAGCCACTTGGAAACCAGAGACCGAAGTCTCTCTTCCTCCAGACCGGAGGGACCCCTGGACTTGCTACCCACAAGCCCAGAACCGGAGACAAGTCTCCCTTCCTCCAAATCGGAGGGAACCCACAAATAGCTCCCAGCTACTTGCAACCGGAGATCAGATCTCCCTTCTCCTGACCCACCAGGAGGAACCAGACCTCACTACTGAGAATCGAAAGAACAAGACTAACCAAAGAAACAAAAGAAAAAATACAGAAACATAAAAAACACAGCAACAAAAGCTGGAAATGAAACACAAGAGATGTAGCTCTCAATGAGCATAGTCGTTCTGGATTTGATTCACGAACAGACTGAACTGATCTTCAATAGACTCTCTCCTCCTCTTCTTTTCTTCATCTTCTTTCTACTTCTCTTTCTTCTCTCTTTCTTCTCACTTCTCACGAGCACTATCTCTCTCTTTTCCTTCTTCTGCTCTCACTCTCTTTCTTCTTCTTCTCTTTTTCTTCTTCTTCTCTTTTTCTGGATCGAAGGGCTTTCTGCTCTCCAGGCTTCTTCATCGATTATCTTCTTCTGTGGAAGAAGTCTTGTATATATAGCAGCAGCAGCAGGCACACTGGGCGCGTGTGGCTTCCACATTTCCTGCCCTAGAAATTTGGACCACGTGGCAGCATCCTGGTATCTCGTCCATCCTTGGATCATGAGCCAGGCACCTCGGATCACGTGCCCTTCATTAGCCTCTTCAGTCCGATGTATAGAGTTCTCAGTTCACGTGCTCAATGACAGCAATCTGACTTGCTGCGTCGACGCTGTCAATCAATGGCGTTAACGCAGTGAGGCATTCCAGTAAGCCATTAGCTTCGTCTCTTTAGCTGCTGCGTCAACGCTGCTCAATTGTGGCGTTGACGCAGTGGAATAGCCTGTGAAGGTCTCTGCTTCTTTAACTGCTGCGTCGACGTTGCTTGCTTGTGGCGTTGACGCAGTGGAAGATATCGTGAAGGCTTCGTCAACTGATGTGTGGACGCTTTAAGCTCCCAGCGTCGACCCTGTTCCCTTCAGCAACAAGAATGAAGTCATAAGATCTAAGTATGTACATTGTAGTGTATATACTTCGAAAGAAACAGTCCAATGTATATACTTCAAGAACTCTAGACAATGGACGCTGTACAGACTTCAGATGCTTTGAACGCTTGAGCGATGTATAGACTCTGAATCGATAAGGCAGGTTGTACAGACTATAAGAAGGTTGAAGCACTGTGTAGACTTGATGAAGATTGAGGCCGTTGTACAGACATGGGGTTCAGCTGAGGATGTATGGACTTTGACGAAGTGAAGCAGTGTACAGACTTTGAATCAAACCGATGTATAGACTTGAAGGGGCGTGGAGTGTATAGACTTGAAGTCTGAAGACGATGTATAGACTTGGTGAAACAAAGTCCAGTGTATAGACTTGGTGAAATGAAGTCCAGTGTATAGACTTGCAGATGCGAAGCCGATGTACAGACTTAGAAGGATTTGAACGGGAGAGTGTATGGACTTGGTTCCTGTAGCAGTGTATAGAGTTGAAGTTTAGACAAACCAGTGTATAGACATGAAGCTTGACAATCCAGTGTATAGACTTTGAAGAAATGAGGCGATGTGCATACTTGCTGAGTTGATGCTGCAGCCCAATGAGTTGACGCTGTATAGACTTTGTCTTCCAGCGTATAGACTTGATGAATGCATGAAGACATTGAATAAGACCCAGCAATGTGTAGACTCTACAGTGAATGCATGACCCAATGTATACACTTGATGCAATGCATGCCGATGTACATACTTCTAGAAATGATGCACTGTTGACGCTGTACAGACTTCAACATAGGGAAGACTCTAAATGAGACGTTGGCAGAGACAATGCATGACACGGTGAAGGATCGATGTATAGACTTCACCAACACGAACAGGCTGCACAGTCCACTGTATAGACTTGATGATATGAACTTCAGGAGCATATGACACGGTTGTACAGACTTTGTTACCCAAACGAATGAATAGACTTTGCCACAGTCTAATGTATAGACTTGAAGAAACTGAACTGAAGAGTCGACGCATCAGCTCAAGGAGTTGACGCACTACTGTGTGGACAGAGATAAATATGACTGAAGGGTCGACGCATCAGCACAATGTGTTGACGCACTACTGTGGAGACTGTGCAGATAGAGTGTAGATAAAATTAAATAGAGCATGTTATCTGACAGCCATATGAACTCCATTCACTTACATGATAAAACATGAATTAATCGAGCAGAAAAAGACACAGCAAGATGACTCACAGTGATTAACTCACATCAAAAGCCAATCATCAAAACCACCATTAAAACCATCATCAAAACCACAGGGGCACAACAAGCTGAAGATCACCAGTGTACATGAGGGCCGAGAAAATGTCTGGGAGAGTTTCAGGAAGTGGAGGGTAGTGTGTTCTCTTAGGACTCGGTCGAGCAGGTGCATAGCCATTTGGTGGTGGAACATTATGGTACTGTGGTGGCTGTTGGGGCTGTTGTGGTGGTGGTGGTTGTTGTTATGGTGGATGAGGAGCAGGAAATGACGGTTGGGTAGCTGGTGGTGCGGTGAACTGGGGGTTACGGGGAGGTTGCTAGAAGCATGGTGGAGCGGATTGGTTGGGAAAATGAACAGCCTGCACTTGCTCATTCGTCTGGACTCCTTCGGTGACTGGGCCCTGAGGTTTTCTGGTGCTCTTGGGTTTTTGGGCCTCAAACAAGGAATGAATGGGAGAGTCCTTGAACTGGGTCTGAATAAATTGGGCCCTGCTATACAACTGGTGCATATTTGATATATCATTCATTGCCAGAATGTTCTGGAACGTAGGGGTAGCATTTGAAATTAACAATTTCACTTTCTCCTCCTCCGGGATCTGCCCGGGCACACGTGAGGTCATCTGCCTCCATCTATCTGTATAAGTGGCAAAATCTTCATCTTCTCTGCTACTAGGTCTGTGAATGAATACTCCGGGCCTACCCAGTCTTGAAATCTTTGCATAAACTTCTCCTTGACCACCTTGAAACTTTCCGCCTCCTCTAATGGCACAGTGTAAAACCACTCTAGTGCGACCCCATCCAATGACCAGCGGAAGAGATACGCCATGAGGTGATCATCATGCTGGAATTGCGCCGATTCATATAGAAACTCCCTTATGTGAATGAACGGGTTGCCATTCCCATCGTACTTGCGGTACGTGGGGAGCTCGGACTGAGGTGAGAAGCGAATGTCCTAGAAATTTGGAACGGGGATATCAGTGAGGGACTGTCGGGGTGACCCATTTATGAAGGAGGTCAATCTGTTGCAGCATGGCAGCCCACTTATCAAAAAGTTCCCGTTCCCGAGAAGGAGGAGACGAAACTGGGAGAGCGGACCCGACATAAGGGGCCGAAGGATAAACCGACAGAGGGGGAAGCCCGTAGGAAGTATATTGGGCCATGGAAGGGCGCATATCGGCATGAGCTAGCTGGGCCGCCCCTGATTGAAGACGAACAAAATCTACCGGGGCCACAAGAGCCTGCAGCGCTGGAGAAGTGGTGGTATAAGGATCAGAGTAAGACGACAAGAGGATCCGGGTCTTCCCCTTGTCAAAAGCCTGATGGGCCGAGGTAGAAGCTTGTCCCACTTCCATACTAGGGAATCAGAGGGTCTGAGGATGGACGGGAGTGAGATCAATTGGCGCAGCCAAAGCAGCCCCTAACCTAACGACCGGAGATGAAGTGGCGGCAGTAGACACGCCATGAGGAGGAACAGAAGATGGGGCATCCTGCCTCTGCAAAGCCTGGCGAAGGAGGTGAAGCTGAGTTGGATCTAGCTGGGCCATCATATGAAGAACATGATTGGCCGAATTCTGAGAAGCAGAACCAGAATGAGAGGGATGGCCACCCTCAACAATGATATTCAGAAGAGGAGGGGTGGACCCTTCTCTCTCCTGTGCAGTGGTGACCCTAGATGGGTCCTCCAGAAGTCCCTGAGGGAGAGAGTCCTCGTGGGAGTGGGAGAAATTGTAGGAAGACATGGCGGGTGAGGAATCGAACAATGGATTGAAGTAGGAAAAGAAATGAGAGTTGCCCCTAGGAGAAGATCCTGAGGGTGTGAAGCAACTCCACATGTAACAATGACACTATCACAACAACACAACACCTAATGAGATCCTAGACAAAAGCTATCAATCATATGCTTACAGAAAGAGAGAAGAGAAGAGGCAATCAAATGACCAACCAACCAAGTTAAAATGATGCACGACAAGTTTTATAACTTCTCCCTTTTAGAACCTTAGTGGATTAATTAAAATGACAATTCTCTCAACCACAAGGGTGCCTCTCAAGGGTGGAATGGGAAACTTGGTTGACTCTAAAGGGTACTATCTCTCTCTTACGGATGCAATCCTAGACTGGTGTGGTAAGGTACAACCTGCTCGACATCCGTGTGGGAATCCACGGCTCACGAGGACTTACAGAGATCCCGGGTAAGGTCAGCTAGTCTGCTCCAAGAAATATGGAGACGAGAGGATCCCCTACTAAGGTAGGAATGTAGATAATATGGAATATATGTATGGTCCTATGCACACCGGAGTGCATGCAAAATCTAACCTAAATCTAACAAGCAATGCTCAATCAACTATAATAAGTATGACAATAACCATGCAAACATGAAATGACTGTCAAGGGAGATCAAAACAGCACCCAAACAAGTATGAAATAATGTCAAATAATCCTCAAAATGGTGATCACGGGTGCACTGTAGCACTAAAACACAGTCTGATAGGAGACCACTCAGGGAGGTGGACGGTCCTGGGCAGGACCGTGCAACAGTAGGGAGTAGTAAAAAAAAACTAAGAGCACAGGAACTGGAATGAAGTGGAACTGCAGAGGCAGATACGTACCTGACTGGACGGTCTATCGATCAACCGTGAAAACTATGGAACGGCCCTGAACAGACCGCATAATGTCAGCAAAAACCACAAGTGTATAAAAGATAGGAACGTACCTGAGCCAGAAGACGAGCACAGCCTGTCAACAGACCGTGGAAACCAATGCACGGTCCGGAGAGGACCGCTGAAACTAAGACCGGAACAGCACGGCCTATCGTCCAACCGCGGGGAGAATTGAGCGGCTATGAAGGAATCGCGTACAACTCTGAGAACAGAAACCCGGGGTGGACGAAATAGCAACCAGAAACAACTTAGAGAACCTAACCAAGCACAGAACACAGGTCAGCAAAACAACAGCACGATGGGCATTGGGAGTCCCACCGTGATCACCAAAAAATGGGATGTTGACATATTTTTCCCCCTCCCTTCTTCCCTCTACCTTTCTATATCATGGTATAAGAAGAAGTAAAGCGAAGCTAGAAGGGTGGAGAGGTGTGTATGATCGTGATCGCCACCAAGATCCAGAATGCAAAGGGAATGCACCCGTACCTTGGAAAGGGAGAAGACACTCGCCTGAAGTGCAGTGTTGGCAGTCGTAAACGGTCCAAGACGAACCGCTCAATGGATGGCACGACCGCTCGATAGGCCGCTCCAACGCTGGAAAGAGAAGCGGGACGAAGACTGGTCTGGCGACAGCACGGTCCAAGGAAGGCCGCAAGAAGGGGTTGCACGGTCCGATCTGGGCCGTGTATCCTTGTAGACGGACGTATGAAGAATGTGTGTTGCTGCCAAACTCTAAGATGTAGGACTTGATCCTCCACCCCTTCCGGCCGGCCAGAGGAGATGGGCCTCATGCCGTGCTGATGCTGACCTGCAAAACAACGTAGACAACAGGAAAATGCAACCCAAATTAGCCCTGGAATGTGTAGCAACTATATAATAGAACTGAAAATCAACATAACGGCATGGAATGGGCGATACCTGGGGTGGTTTTTAAACCCCTATAGGGCGTAAAAATGATAGGAGGGTGTGAAAATGACGTGCATACAGTGAAAAACGTGGAAGAAAAGTGATGGAGATGAGCATGCAAAGGATGAAAGGACAACTAAAAGCCTAAACCAAATGCAAAGAAAGTGACTACTCTCTTGACCGGAGGCTCAAGCGGATGTAGAGAGCCTTCCTCCCTAGCTACAGCTCGCTCAAGAATTCGACAGAGCTTCGACGTCGATGTTGGATCTCCTCTTTTCAAGCTTGGACTAGGGGTGCTATTTATAGACCCCTGAAAGTCCAGCCCCGAAATTGGATTTTTCACTGAAAATTAGGACGTGATAATAAAAGATAAATCGTAGATACTACTCCTATCTCTCACCAGGATCAAACGGCACCCCATTTGGTTGAGAAACCTCAGAGAAATGGGTGGGAGAAGTTAGGGATTTAACCACTGATGGAGAGAGAAAATTCAATAAAACCCAGGATATCGGGCATGTACGTGGTTGTTCGATAGGCAGCTCAGTCATGTACATGGCCCATTGCTAGACCGCCTAATGATGTCGGTGATAAATAAATAAAATGAGAAATTATCCAATTATCCTATCGAACTGACCGGCTATCACGGTGCTGGACTCTTTAGGATAAAACGGTCTAATGCTAGACCACTCAATAGTGGCACGGTCTAATGGTAGACCGTGTAAACCGTGTCGGTGATAAATCTAATAAAATAAGATAAATAGATAATTATCTGAAAAACTCACCGACTTAGGACTCTGGTAGCTGAACGATCAAACCCATGCCGTTTAATGGCAGTAAACGGCTGAACGCAGACCGTGCAAAGGCTCGTCGGTGAAAATTCAAAAAATCAAATAAATGTCCAATAAATCATTCTAAGCTTGTAAACGGTTCCAAATAGACCGCCCAATCACTGAACGGTCCATCGCTAGATCGCATACCGTCTAGACGTTGGAAATTAATAAAATGGGGAAAACGAGCCCATTTACCCCCAAAACCAAGCGAAATCAAAGCCCATTAGGCCCGATTCCAAGAGTAGACCTAGCCAGGGAGGGAGATACCCATAAAATAAGCCCAAAGACGTGCCTGGAAATAGTCCAATGAGTAATGGATAACTCGAGGCATCAACAAATGGTGTTAAGAGGAATGACCCAACTCATAGGCAAAAAATGGGTGTCAACAACGCCTTATGTCATCCCAAAAAGGGCTACAGCAATCACCCCTCACCCCTGAGTTTCATTCCAATGGAATGCTTGTATCATGTTTCCATCACTATATCGAGGGTTTCATCGCCAGAGGTGTATATATGTGTGCCTTCCTGGTTGACCCTAGGGTCGGTCTCTTATCGCACCTCCGTTCCTAATAATAAATCGAGAGGGATAAGGCCGCCCCTATATAGGTTGAACGCATGGTTTTCTGACATCATCGTTTTCCGAATGCTAACTCACTAATACCTTTGCTAACCTGCTAACCAACTGACCCCTATATACATCTATAGACGTAACTGATCGTAGTCGGTTTATTAGCTGAGTGTGTTCTGCATATGCATTGTGGGTGACCGTTCCTCTCGAGAAGTTTAGTGGCCGGGGAGAGGGGACATTCCCCATGGATACCTCTGAATCGCCAGTGGATCATAGGATCATGTCTCTTCATGGCATGCATCTTCATGAGCCGTCGGGCGAATATCAACAGGGCTTCAGCCTAACATCAAATCCACTATCCCCAAGGATGCTGTAGTGACCATGGGTTGTGTGCCTCTCGTAGGCTGGCCCTCGGGGTTTCCTCCCTCAATGGTCATCCCTTTTTTAATCATGCTTTGACCCATGGAATATTGGTGCCCCTCGTAAGCTAGCCCTCGGGGTCTTCCATCCATTCAGGTCTTCCGGCCACCGTTGTGCCACCCGGTATTAAGGAGCTTACTCCATCATGTGGGTATGCTGCCGCTTTCCCCCCGCAATCCTCTAGAGAGGGGGAGGTGCTGCCAAAATTTCTCCAAACTGGTTAACTAATTGCCCTCACAGTTTGGGCTTAATAAGACACAATTTTGAACTAATGAACTTCCGTGTTCAAGTATGAACCTCGCACGAGTCTCAACCCTATCCCAAGGGCATCCTCGACCCCAATTCACTCATTAATCAACTTAATCCATGTTCATGGTTCAAATAAACTAAAAAAATATCCAAAAATCAGAAAAAATTAGTTAACCCGGCACGGCCCTAATCCGGTGCGCCCTAATACTGTGCGGTACCCCCCCCCCCGCGCCGGATTAACCCTACACTTTTTCTCATAGACTTTTAAACGATCAACATCCGGCGCGGCCTAACCCGACGTGCCTTGGGTGGGGCGCACAGGTTAAGGCCTTTTTCCCACCACGCCGTTTTAACCCCTACTCATACGCTACCTCGCGCCGTATAACCCTTTTACCTATGCTACCCTACGCCGGTTTTGAATAAAAATGCATCTGTCACGCAGTTTTAATTCCTCCCTCATTCTCGAGCCAACCCTCACCTTCCACGGCTGGCGTCAGTCAACGTAATCAACCATGAATCAAATAAAAAGAAACTCTTCAAGTTGAAATCATCTGTCATCATGCATTTGCTAGTTCATGCATTAAATACAGAAATGCATTCTTATGTGCCTTGTTAGTGCATGCTTGCCTGAATGAGACCTCGGTATATCAAATGGCATCGACAGAAGGCCGAGTCACGCCTGACCGGAAGTCTTGGCTATGTGCGATGGTGGTCTTCGGACCTACGTCCTCTGCCCCGTACCGAAGGCTCGAACTTAATGAACTATGTCTGCCCTACATGATTAAGAAAACGATCAATGAATCATTCCATGCGACCTTAGAGGCTTCATCATCGCATGCATTCTCTTGCATTCTATTTCAGCCTCGAACGGCTAGCTATCTCGATAATTAATCAGAGGTTTTCCTTCTTATTGGAGGATGTAATTAACACCATAGCCTTAATGGTATGGCGGACTTTCGGTCCCGACACGCATCTCACTTTCGCCCGCCCTGGGTCAGATTGAGCGCATAACAAACTCATCACCTAGTGACTGGCACGCCCTACGCAAATAAACCTCTAATAATAAACCAAATAAATCATGATAATAATATCTCAATATTATATAATAAAAAATCTATGTCTCTCTCCCACATCCCCCTACCTCCACCGAAGATCTCACGCACCGAAACGACCATGATACATCGAAAACCATCACACGAACCCGCCCACGCGGGCTTTGAATCCAGCGAGGGATCGCGCCAACGCCACGCTCCATTCCTCACACCAGCACGCTCCATGATACCTCCACGACGTCCCTGCCTCGTTCATCTCACCACGGTCGTGCGTCCCGTAGGAGAGAGGAAGAGAGGAGAGAGAACGGAGGGGGAGAGAGTGAACGGCGGTGAGGAGAGAGGAAGGAGAGAGAGGGGTTAAAAGAAAATGAAAAATAGGAAATTATGCAATTTCTGTAAAATCTGATATTCTGCACAAAAATTTGTAAATTCAGAAAAATACAAAAAAATAGTTTTCGCGATCCTCGGAACGAGCACAACGCACCTGTAGCGTCCTTGAGTAGCAAAACTCAATGGTCAACTCTCCATAGGGTTCCGCAAGTTATACAAGGGAAAAACCCACGTGGATCGTACAACACAACTCATAACCCACAAAAGCGATCTGAAAGCTCTCCGATTCCGATCCGAAGAATCTAGGATATTACAGTCCTCCCCCCTTAAAGAATTTCATCCTCGAAATTCAGGGAGCTAACAAGTGAACAGGGAAGAACAAACCCAAGGTACTGGCTACACTCTCCAACCATCAGCCAAACCTCAAACACAAAACATGATAACATAATTCTCGAAAAACACAATTGAGAGGGATATTGCCAGACCACAATCACAGGCATACGCTCCGGATCTCAAGGCACATCGATCCACAGAACGAGCATAGCACACCAGTGAACACAAGTCCGACATCTCCGAAATAGGGCATCATCGATTACGTCTCACAGGGAAAGGAGACATGACCCATGCCACAAAAATAGCTACTGATAACACACTCGGCAGACACAACAAGCATCAGCTTAAACAAGGAAACACAGTCCTCTCAGCTGACTGCTCTACAACATCGGCCTCCGCGCCAAGAACAACAACGAAACCTGACACACAGAACGAACTACAGCACTGGACCACGAGTACAATCAAGTCAGTCATCACTCAGACATTACATTTGATTCAAGTTGCATGCCAACTCCACCATGATAGAAGAGTACAGCAAAACCAACCGACAAGACCTCGATCCACACAATGCCAAATCAGACTCACAGGGAGCTCCTCCTAAGCTGAACACAACCACCAATCAACAACAACAACAACAACAACAGCACCTGCAGAATTCCTGGCTCCGTTCTCAACACAGAACCACGGGACACAACTGCAAGCTAGGTCACATCAAGGCACAATTACAACTGAACACACGGCTAACACAAACAAGCAACACTATGAGCAGCTTACCAACAAGGATCCACAACAATAACAATAATCTCAGAGAGCACATCTCAAGGACCACGATCACGTCCCGAGAGTATAACTCCCAAGAAAAATACAGAGAAGAAAAGGGTACTCGACCAACATATACGTCGACATATTTCCACAATTCTCACACATGTCGATGCCAACAACCACAAGGCTTCAAGCAATGGCACGACAACCAACAACATCAAGGCACACAAAGCCAAGATGATAATCACACCAAGGAAACAAACCTCTCGGCCGGCCAGAATCCTCCAACTAACGATCCTCCCAACTAACGATCCTCGACCTGTGGGTTATAAGCCCACATGCTTCCGCTACGCACTCAACACAATGCATACAGGCATCACAAATAACTCGACATCCCCATCTCAGCACACACTCGGCGCCATCGTAATTCATGAAATTGTAATATACCACGCCTCGAGTACCGATCCTGCCAACAACCGATCACACGTCGCCAGAGTGCAAACCATGAAGAGCACCAGCTTCAGCACAAAGCACAAAGAACGCTAATCTCAGCTTATCTTCACATCCTGGAATGATCACTGAACCTTCACAGCACAACAGCTGCCAAACATGGCACATCGGACACGGTGCACAACGGTCCCCAACACACAAACTAGGTCCAAAGCCAAGCAACCGCCAAACAAAGGTAAATCAGGTTCAGAACTAACGTTGTCCACACTTAAGCAGACAAAGGACAAAGGCTTCATCGAGATAGCACTTCCAAAGCTTACCTAATAAAGATACCACCAAACAGGATGAGAAGAATCAAGCTCGACTAACAGTAGCTCACCAGGAAGGAAAATCCTAGGTTTGCCCGAGCATTCTCTCAATCGAGGCATCCAATCGACCACCTCAACACGACCTAAACACCTCAGGGGCTAAACAAACTCAAGTTGGGATGGCCAAAACAACATAAAAATGTGCGCGGCCATCACACCAACAATAAAGTCACCAGCCACCTGAACAAACCATAGAAAAATCTTGAACACTATACCGCAGATTCATGCCTGTCGGCGAACTTTGCCAAGTACATCATAACCGAGACAAACACCATGACAAAAGAAGAACACTCTGCCACATCCTGACGAGAGTAAAACCATCTCGCACAGTGCCAACGCAGCACGTACAAGACCACACACGAAAGCAAAGAAATAAACAATCGTAAAACCAATGCCAACTGCCGACTGTATTGGACCTTAAGGACTCTGAGTACTGCGATATCTCAAATTCCCATGTACTTCACAAACAAAATCTTAGCTAGCACAAAAAAATTCCGAACAACTTTGAACTCTCGCTCAGATAACAACTGTAACGACCCAGACTCCAGATACCAGGTAAACTCGATACCACATGGAAACTGCGAGGCCTCCCAAGAGCGGAAAAGCTCCGAAGGGATAGAAAGGTATGTGAGTGTACATTGAACTTCCAGATAAAGTAGTAAGCAATTAAATTTCAATGATCAGGATTGCTAAAGTAGCAGAAATAAAATTATATTTTTTATAACAAATTAAAACTAACAGAGTCCAGTCCAAAGAAAAACAAGTACAGTCCAATAGAAAGGGAAACGTACCCTCAAGTTGGGGGAAGCCCGACACTGGCAAACGCTGGCAATGCAGAACTACCGCACAGCGGAACCTCCAGCCACGAGGCAGAAAAACTACACCTGAAAAGTCAGGGGTGAGCCTCGTGTCACTAGCTTAGTAGGGATCCCGCAGAACCCTACTGCAAAACACACAGTAACAGCAGTGCTACACTAAAGCAAAGTAGTAACAAAAGGTAGGAGCTGGAACAATAGTAAAGAGGAAAATAGCCGTACTACAGAACACGGTAGCCGAAGGAACCTCGACCCTCTAAACTACTTCGAACAGCAACAGAAAGGCGAACCCCAATCTCATAAATTTGGGCATTACCGATCTATTGTCAAATCATGAAACCCTAACATAAAAAGCCTACCAAAATAGGTAAAGCCTACCAAAGTCCTACATAGTCAAAGGCACATACATACATGAGCTCACCATCATGTACACTACACTAGACTAGACCACGGGTGGAGCCAACACAGACTACCCGACAAGTCACGTCAATTATGACGGAAACTAGTCACGAAAATACAAGTCACAAGAGTCATGCGTCAAGTGACAGAAGCACCTCCTCACTAGAAGAACAGCCAGATGCGTCCACTGACGTCTTACACTACGCCTCAAGTATCTCGCACACGCCTAGAACGACGATAATTGAGATACTCACAAAGAACTGAGAACAATAGTAACGAGTGACTAGTCAGGGTCACGCTCGTCCAACCGCCCCTGACCACATGTGCACACACAAGCCCAATGCCTTGAGCCAGGCCTCTAGCTAGTTTTCCCCCCCAGTAGGACGCTACCGCAAAGCAAGGGGGCCCACAGAAACTAGCCTAAAAATCGTCTGTCGAGAACTGCCCCGCCACCACTCCTTGGTGGGCCGACACACAGGAAAGTGTCGTCAGGCTACGACTAGTGGAGGCTCACCAGACACAGAGACTCCAAAATAGTGAACACCAAAGTACAAATAGGGTAAACACACACCTATCGCACGTACTACGGAGCATAATGTAGTACACAACTGCTACCAGACTCAAGATAGTCAACTAGACCAGCTGACAATGATCCTTGAGTCACAAGACTCGGTTCAAGATCGTCGCACATCACAGCAACACGCTGTTAATCAGCCTAGTCCCTAAGCTAAAATCATGATAAAACACATTAACAATGAGTCCTTGGCCTCCGAGCCACACAACAGACTCACAATTCCGTATAACATGAAACACGGAACTCAAGGAATCACCAAAAGCCCTCAAACAACACGGACACGTAAATCAAGGTAAGATACCTCCAAGCGCCTAAGCCACATCTTGATCCTCACAGGATAGACGAGACACTCACAAGGTCATGTGTCAACCATTGGGTCACAACCGGGTTGACCAGAAACCATAATGACCCTCGAATAATCCAAAACTCTACTCGGTACAGTGGCCCTCTCAGACACCCTATAAAGCAATCACAGCCCTCCTAGGACGTCCAATACATCCACGGGACAGTGGGCTAACCAAGGGGTCAATGCCACTTTAACCGGAAACCAAACCAACATAAAATAATACTCTGGGTAGGTGGCGGTCTCACCCTGTCCGCTAGACCAACCTCACGGTCATCCAAAGGGCCGCTACCTTCAAGAGAAACCCCAGATATCAAATTCATGAAAGTAGGACCCTTGCAGTCTGCCTGAGGCCACTACTGGCACCAGACGGTCTCCTCAGGGCCGCAAGCTGACTGTAGCAGTCATGGCCTGGCCGCTTAGCCCAGTCAACCCCCTGTGGACACTAAAAAAAAAATCTCACCCCATGTTTACGTGCAGGGGAATAAAAAAGAGAAGATGAAAAGAAGAAAAGGAAACACCTTCGAGTGCCTTCCAGCGGCACACTCCAAGTGCCCCTCGAGCGGCACACTTCCAAGTGCCCTTCCAACGGCACACCAGTGGCAGCCCCTCCAACGGCACACTCGTGATGCCCTTCCAACGGCACACCCTCAAGTGCTCTCCAGCGGTACACGGCTAGATGCCCTCTCAGCGTCACACCCTCAAAGCCCCCAGTGGCACACTCTGAAGTGCCTCCAACGGCACACCCCTGCAAGTGTCCCAGCGGCACACCCCTAAAGTGCCTCCAATGGCACACCCCCAAACAGCCCTTCCAACGGCACACTGCTAGATGCCCTCTCAGAGGCACACCCTCAAAGCCCCCAGCGGCACACTCTGAAGTGTCTCCAACGGCATACCCCTGCAAGTGTCCAAGCGGCACACTCTCAAAGTGCCTCCAACGGCATACCCCCAAACAGCCCTCCAACGGCACACTCTAGGTGCCACTCTAACGGCACACTAGTGGTGCCCTTTCAACGGCACACTCTTCGTGGCCCCCTTCAACGGCACATTCCTGGTGCCTCTCCCAACAGCACACTCCAGGCAGCCTTTTAACGGCACACCCTGGGGACCTCTCTAACGACACACTGCCGAACACCCCCCAGCGGCACACTACCTGCCAAGCGTCCCATCCTTATTACGATGCTCTGTTTCACTCGAACACAGAGCATTGAATGCTCGTGTCACTGGCTCGCGCTCCGGTCGACAGCACAGCGGCACCAGGCCGTTGACGTCAACCTCGACCAACCCTGTGAAGACACGCTGGCTACCTCTGTTGTCCCTACACATAGGCCATTTAATGGCCCCAGACGTGTGAAGAAGAGAAGAGAATAAGAAGAAGGCTAGACCTTCGAATGCTCCAACCTCCACTCTATATAAGAGGAGGTCTCTCTGTCTCTCGCTGGCTGGTTCTGAGGAAGGGCAGAATGAAGAAGAGAAGAAGACAAAGAAGAGAGGAAGAGGCTGGGGGCTCTCCCTGGTGTTCCACCCACGGCCGCCTGTGCGAAGACAAAGAGAAGAAAAGAAGAAGAGATATTAGCATTCTGCCCCATCCACCATCGCCTGAGTGAAGAGAAAGAAAATAGAAGAGAAGAAGAGTGAGTGAAGAAAGGGAGTGAGGTCTGGAAGGGGAGGAGCTCATGCTCCGTCCCCTCCCCTCTTCCATCGTTTTGGTCCCCTGCTATCTCTTTGTTTTCCCCTTTCTTTCTTTTTGGGCCCTTTTCTCCCCCCCCCCCCTCGCATTGTACAAAGCCTCCGGGCGCATCCCTTTTGCAAGGAATAAAAAAATGGTTTGTAAGTGCTTCTTCACTTGAATGTTTGATCTCTTGCATCTTTTAGAGGATTAGCAGGAGGATCTACTCAATAGAATGAGCTAGGCTTGAAGCTGATACCTTGGAGAACACATCTTGTCAGGTTTGCCTTCGCATACCTCACCCTCGCCTAGCCCGGCACACCCTCAGGGTGCTCCACCAGGCACACCTGCCAACACCCTTTACCCGGCACACCCTTGGCTCACCTCCGCCTGGTACAATCTCATTTGTCTCTGTCCGACGAACTCCTAGCCTTCTCGCTCAGCGCACCCTTTGGTCTGTGCCTTGGCCGGCACACCTCCCAACCTGCCTTGGTCGACACACTCTTAGCCTGTCTTTGCCCGACGCACCTGGGCCCCTTCTAGTCAGTGCATCCTTAGCCCGTTTCAACCCCGTGTTTCTCGTTCGTTGTTTTCCCTAGGTTTTTCGAAGCTTTCTTAAAGGTGTTACTGTCTTGGTATCCACCTCGAATTGTTGGGTCATGTCACTCCTTGTGGGCGTGTTCCCCTTACACCCCCCTTACCATCCGGGTCAAGGAGAGATGCTGCCGAATTTTCGTCAGAATTAACCTAATAACAACAACAATAAAAGAAAAGTAATAACACAAAAGGAAACAATAAATAAACAGAATAAAACACCAATGAAACAGCTTCGCCGAAATAACAACAAACCACAGGGATCCCGAATAACTGAACGCCTGCATCTCTATGACGGACTACCGAACATAACCACGAACATGGTCTATATGAATAAAAGAAAACCAAATCAAAAATCATGCATCCATTCCATGAATAAAAAGGAGAGCCTCTCTATGCATTTCATGAATAAAAGAAAATCTCTACGCATGCATTTCATGAATAAAAAGAAGACTCCTCACATGAGCCTCACTAACAAGGGGACCCCCCCTCTCAGACCTTACTCCACCTACGTGGACTTTGCCCCAACTGCATTGACCCTAGAACTAACCTGCCTCTCCAATCGGTGCACCTCTAATCCAACTGGTCCGGCACACTCTTGGCTTGCCCTGCCCGACACGCTTCAACCCGCTCTGGCCCGGCACACTCTTGACTTGCCCTGCCCGGCACACCCTACCTGTGCCTTGCCCGACATACTTCAACTTCCCCTTTGCCCAGCATGCCACTATCCATGCCCTGCCCGGTACGCCCTATTCTTTCCTTTACCTAGTACACCCTGCATAGATCTTGGAAGACCTTGCCCTCTACACATTCCCAATGTGCTTTGACCTTGGCCAACTGGCCCTTTACACATTCACGATGTGCATAGACCGGGGCAGGCCAGCCCTTCACACATTCCCACATGTGCATAGACCTTGGTAGTCCAGCCCTCTACACATTCCACATGTGCACCGACCTTATCCCTGCATGCTTGCAGTGTGCTCTGACTTCAGCCCAAACCTGCTCAGACCTCGCCCAGCATGTGCACAGACCTTCCTTCAACCTCTGGCCCATGTGCACCGACCTTAGGGCAAACCTACACAGACTTTCCCGTAGTCTGGCCAAATCTGCACCGACCTTGGGGTAAAGTTGCACCGACCTACCCTCGAGCTTGGCCTTCAGTTGCGTCGACCTACCTCCGTGCATGGCCTGTAGCTACACTGACCTTCCTCCATGCATGAACCTCAGCTGCACCGACCTCATCCCAAGGCTGCACCGACATTGCCCCTTCATAGTTTAGAGTTGCATCGACCTCATCCCAAACATGCATAGACTTTGGTCTCGCATTGCCCCAACATGCGTCGACCTTCCCTTCAGCCCATTGGCCATGTGCATCGACCTTCATACGGCCATGTGCATAATATGCATCGACCTTCTCTTCAGCCCGGTGCCCACATGCATCGACCCTTGTTCTTCAAAGCATAAAACTGCACCGACCTCAGTGCAGCTGCACCGACTTCCAATGCAAACTTGCACAGACCTCTAGCCGCTAGCTACATGGACCTCGTTCAACGTGCACCAACCTTGTCCAGCCTTTGCCCTGAATGTGCACTGACCTTAGTCCCCTTGTACACTTACCTTGTTTTCAACGTGCACAGACCTTGCCCTTCACGCATTTCAAATGTGCACAGACTTTGGCCTCCTTGTGCACTGACTTTGGCCTCCTTGTGCACTGACCTACGTTTGGCCTAGCTGTAGGCTGCACCGACCTCACACACTCTTGGCTCGCCTTGCTGGCACACCTTCAACCAACCTAGCCCGGCACACTCCTAGCCCCTCCAGCCCGGCATGCTTTGGCTTCGCTTCCAGCGGCACACTCTCCAGCCTTCACTTGGTACACCTAAAATGCAATACTATAATAAAAAATATCATAATAATAAAAATAATAATAAAAATAATAGAATGATAATAAAAAAATAAATAAAAGAAAAGGATATAACGCATAGGTAATTAAAGAAAAATCAATGAGCAACATAGAAAATAAATAAATATATAAATAATAATAACAATGAATAGAACGATACAGCTCTCATCATCCCCGGATCCTTTGCATGGGAATATTGATAAGGCCTCCATGTGTCACGCTTGGACCTCGAGTTCGTCCCAATCATGGTCATTTGTCTAACCCATATCCTAGGCCTATAGCCTGCTATCTTCGAACACGTCTTTGTTTTGGGATCTAATCCCAAGACATTTTCCCGCTGCCCTTTGGCACCGAAAATATTGATGATGCCCACACAAGCCTCGCTTTGACAGTGGGAAGTTTCCCCAGAATGGTCCTGGCTTGATCTTGCACCGGGCCAATAAACTCACTGATTTCTTGCCACTCTAACCGGGATTCAACCGAATGTTTCCCGTTCCTCTAAACAATAAATTTGCCGTACCCCGGCATACATGCGCTCCGGTTTCCCCGTGACGATCACGATATCCTCAAGCCGGACACTCGTCCGAATATCAAATGGTCCCCTGAGTGACCAACATGTTTTGAATATTTGCTTCCCTAGCCATAGGGCTTTCCGACTGATTCAAGATCGCTATCGTCTTGTTTCTCTCGATATAATTTCCTAGCCATGAGGCCCTGATTCCCGGCGATTAATCAAGGGTGTTCCTCTCTCCGAGGGGATGTAAATGACGCCGTGACCTTTATGGCGCGGGTGGGTTTTGGTCCCGACATGAACTACACAATCATCTGATTAGTCAGATCGAGCACACAATAAATCGTCACTTTGTGACTGGCATGCCCACGCACTTAATAAACCAATAAACGAACGCAATAAACAAATAAACAAAGATGTAATAAAAAAGTGCATCCACACCCCCGAACCGACTTAACTAGTCCAAACCACTAAACGGTCTACCTTAAACTATTTCACAAAGCCTGGCGGTCACCCCAAGGCCGCCAAGGACACCATGCAGTCGGAGCTAGACCGCTAGCCTAAACCGACTTAAAATGTTGACCAAAATCAAGCGATGAAAAATGGTCCACCAAGGGCCACTAAGACCACAATGGCGGTCAGTCTCCTGGCCGTTTAGCCATCAAACCGACATAGCCAAAACAACGCAAAGAGTAGCGGTCACCCTTGGGCCGTTACTCAGAGACTAGTGGTCCTCGTCAGGCCTCTATACACATGCTTAGCGGTCCTCTATAGGTCGCAAGCAAAGACCTTGCGGTCAATCGCGTGACCATTTGGTCAAGCTGACTTATACACTATTAATGGAGCTTGGTAGCGGTCCCCGTTGGGCCGCATCACCCTAGTGGCGGTTCCGGGTTGGACCGCCACTCCCATACGACGGGAAAACCGTAGGGAAGCTCAAAACTTAGTCAAACCACACCCCAATCACCTCTAAACGACGGGGAAACAACCCTAATGACCATATCATCCTTCCACAAGCCAAAAGGGATCAAACCGCGCACAAAAACGCACGAAACGGGTGATTCACACGAATCGACCCAAAATGAGTCACGGGGATAGTCGGGCTCATACCGACTCTGATTCTCGACCAAATATAGTAAAACTGTCGGGAATGGATTCCCAACATGCCAGGGGTTCTAATGAAACCAGCTAGGTTGAAAATCGTCGCCTGAAACGGCAAACACCTCACACCCCCCGAACATGCATTTCGCCCAACCGAAGCAAAACCCGCTCAAACTCACACCGTTTGGCTCCAAATCGCGAGGTAATGCGGAAGAGAAGTAGGGCATCTGTCCCCCTACCTCCACCGAAGATCTCACGCACCAAAATGACCATGATACGCCAAAAACCATCACTCGAACCCGCCCACGCTGGCTTTGAATCCACTGAAGGATCGCGCCAATGCCACGCTCCATTCCTCGCACCAGCACGCTCCACGATACCTCCACGACGTCCCTGCCTCGTCCATCTTGCCACGGTCGTGCCCCCCGCAGGAGAGAGGAAGAGGGGAGAGAGAACGGAGGGGGAGAGAGTGAATGGCAGTGGGGAGAGAGGAAGGAGAGAGCGGGGTTAAAAGAAAAGGAAAAATAAGAAATTATGCAATTTCTGTAAAAATTCGATATTCTGCACGAAAATTTTTAAATTCAGAAAAATATGGAAAAATAGTATTCACGATCCTCGGAATGAGTAGAACGCTCCTGTAGCGTCCTTGAGTAGCAAAACTCAACGGTCAACTCGCCACAGGGTTCCACAAGTTATACAAGGGAAAACCCCACGTGGATCGTAAAACACAACTCAGGACCCACAAAAGTGATCCGAAAGCTCTCCGATTCTGATCCTAAGAATCTAGGATATTACACTTAGCAAATGCGAGTTCTAGCTAAATGAGGTCTCTTTCCTTGGCCATATTATTTCAAAGGAAGGTATCGCTGTTGATCCTTCTAAAGTGGAAGCTGTTAAGAATTGGAGCCGGCCGACGACAGTGTCAGAAGTTAGAAGCTTTCTAGGTCTGGCTGGTTATTATAGGCAATTCATCAAGGATTTCTCTACGATCGCCATCCCTTTGACTAGACTTATAAGAAAGGAGAAGCCTTTTATATGGTCGAAGGATTGTGAAGCAAGTTTCCTAACTCTTAAGGAACATCTCACTACAGCCCCTATATTGGCACTACATGTTGAAGGTGGTGGCTTTAAAGTCTATACTGATGCATCTGGCATTGGCATAGGATGCATTCTTATGCAAAATGGCAAGGTAATTTGCTATTCTTAGAGACAGTTGAAGCGTCATGAAGAAAACTATCCCGTGCATGATCTGGAGCTGGCTTTTGTTATCTTCACCTTGAAAATCTGGCGACACTACCTTTATGGGGATAAGTTCACTATATTCTCGGACCACAAAAGTCTGAGATATCTTTTTACCCATAAGGAGTTAAACATGAGGCAACGCAGATGGTTGGAGTATCTCAGGGACTTTGACATTTCTATACAATATCACCCTGGCAAAGTAAATGTTGTAGGTGACGCTCTCAACATAAGACCACTAGCAACTCTAGCAAGCCTCAGGAAAGGTATGACTTATCTTATCGAGGATTTTGCTCAATTGAATCTAGATGTTGATAAAGAAGAAGAAGGGTGTATGATTGCTAATATCAGGTCGCAACCCACGTTAATTGAAGACCTAGTTAAGTTGCAAGAGAATGATCCAATATTGATGGAGATTAAAACAAATATTGGTCAACGATCGGAATTTTTGGTTTCAACCAATGGAAGGCTATTGTTCAAAGATCGAATCAGCATACCGGATCATGCCGACACTAAGAAGTTGATCATGAAGAAGCTCAAAAATTAAGGTATGCTATTCACCCTGGTGCTACCAAGATGTACCAAGATTTGAAAAGGAATTTATGGTGGCCCAACATGAAGCGAGAGATAGCGAATTTTGTATCTCACTGCCTCACGTGTCAGCAAGTTAAGGCGGAACATCAAAAATCCACTGGAAAGCTGCATCCCTTAGAAATTCTCGAGTGGAAGTGGAAAAGTATAAGGATGGATTTCATCATGTGTTTACTTAAGATAAGAGGTGGACATGATGGTATTTGGGTGATCATAGACCGATTGACTAAATCCATACATTTTCTACCAATCAAGAGTCGATGGTCTATGGATATATTAGCAACATTATACATGAAGGAAATTGTCAAACTACATGGTGTCCCTGTCACCATTATATCTAACCAAGACCCTCGTTTCACATCACAATTCTAGAAGGGTATACAACATTCATTAGGGACCCAACTCAACTTTAGTACTACATTCCACCCACAAACTGAAGGTCAAACTGAAAGAATAAATCAGGTGATAGAGGATATGCTCATGGCTTGTGCAATTAATTTTGGTGAGAGTTGGCACGACCACTTGCCTATAGTGGAATTTGCCTACAACAATATCTATCAAGCTAGTATACAAATGGCACCATTCGAGGCTCTATATGGAAGAAATTGCTGCTCACCAATATGCTGGAATGAAGTTGGAGAAAAATAATTTCTAGGCCCGAAATCATCAGGGATACTACCGAGAAGATAAAGCTCATTCGGGAGAGACTCCAGATGGCTCAAGATAGGCAAAAATCATATGCTGACAATAGAAGGCGCGACCTGGAATTTCAAGTGGGAGACCATATGTTTCTCAAGATTTCTCTGGGTCGAGGTATTCGAAGATTCGGCTTCAAAGGCAAGCTCACTCCAAGATTTATCGGCCCTTTTAAAATCCTTGAAAGGGTTGGCGAGGTGGCATATCGGATTGCCTTGCCCCCTCAATTAGCTAGAGTCCATGATGTGTTCCATATTTCAATGCTCAAGAAGTATGTTTATGACCCGTTCCATGTCATAACCTATGACAATCTAGAGATTCAGAAGGATCTGACGTACGAACAAAAGCCGATCAAGATAGTAGACCGAGAGGTACGTCAACTCCGAAACAAGACTATTCCCATGGTAAAGGTCAGGTGGACTAAAACCTTTGACCATGAGGCGACATGTGAGACCGAAGAAGCTATGCGTAACGGATTCTCGGAACTATTCAACTGTAAGTATACTCTCCATAAAATCCATGCAATGAATTTGAGGACCAAATTCTTTCTAAGTGTGGGAGGGTGTAACACCTTGGAATTTTCTCAGATTTTCTAAGAATTTTTAGGAATTAAAAACCATTTATTAGTAAAAAAAATAGATTAAATGGGCTATTAAGAAATTACTAGTTGATTAAATTAATTTAAAGGTCTTATACTAACCAAAGGGTTTTAGCCCACTTAAATTAGGCTCGTGAACCCAATTTTAAACCCTTTAGGCCCAAGCCCACACTCTAGAAACGTCTTAGGACAATTCCCCATTTATTTAAGGTAATTGGGGGATAAATAAAAGAAGAATTTGACCAGAATTCAAATTCTGGCACGCTAGCTAGTAGCGGTCTATCGCAAGACCGCTACTTCATAGAGGCGGTCCAGGCAAGACCGCTATCTCCTTCCGATCACGAGAGTTGTAGAAACGTGGAAAACTTGGATATTTGGCATCCTAATCCCCATGGATCGAAGTGTGTAGACATGTAAACATGTCTAGGACTCTCTAGGGATTAGTTCTGCTCCAAATTAGGACTTTAAGTTCGATCAAATCCCTCAAAACCTAGCAAACCCTATAAATAGGTCCCAGGTCCAACCTGTGTGAACCCTAGTTTTGACTCGCAAGGTTCAACGGTAAGACGACGTTATTTCATGTCAATCCTTTATACTATTTTGTTCCCTTTAGTATTGACTAACTCCCCTCAAAATCTCATGCTAGGAGATCCAGCAGTTGGAGAGTTAGAACGCCGAGAAGAAGCGAGTTCTCTGCAGACTGCGCAGGAACCAGCACGTCCGGCTAGTAAAGATTCATGTTTTAGGGATGTTAGCAGAGGTAATTTCAAGTCAAGTCTTTAGAAGTTTTTGTTCCTCTTTATGTCTTCTTACTACCCTCCAAATTTCATGAATATAGGTCAAGAGGTTAAGGAGAACGAGGGACGAGAAGTTGCTGGTTTGGCATAGGACGTGCAGAAACTAGGTCGTTCTCCCAATATAAAATTTAAATTCTAGAGCCTGTTATAGAGGTAAGTTATCTCATGAACGGCTTAAAACATCATGTCAGGAGTAAAAGCCCTCTAATTTCACGTGATTTCATGCTCTGTACGAGACGAATTTCATGGTTTATTTACACTACGCAATTAGATTATCTCTGCATGCATATCTTTACACCTTAAGAAGAAAAGATGAAAACTTTGGCTTAATTCATGCAAATCCATGTATCTTCTTAGTTTTTCTTTATCCTACCATGTTTTATCTACTTTTTTAGCTTGGTTTCCTTATGTTTACTACCCAAGATTAGCCCTGCACGCATGAGTTTTATCCTTCTGTCTGAAAGATAGAAGGCAGTCCATCAGAGACCGCTATCCTAATATAGCGATCGCCCGATAGACCGCAGCTTGATGATAGCGGCCTTATCATGACCGCAACTTGTTTCCTGTATTCAGTTTATATATATGTATATCCTTAGTCTACAATGATAGAAACCATGTCTTAGCCCTGTTATTTTTGGCACTACCTCATGGTTAGAAGTTATTCATGATTTCTGCTACGTCTGGTTTCATGTTAGCATGTTTTAACTTTATTTTCATATATATTAATTTCATGCCCAAAAATCATATACTCTTGTATTAAAGTAACATTTCATATGCTTTATGGACTTGTTTCATGGATGATTTGATCGTTGTTTTATCACGATTTCACTCTCATCTTTGAGTCTTTCTTAAGTACATGGCACGTATTCCGATACGATGTCATTAGTTACACTTTGCACTTATAGGCACACTTTTTTGGACTTGTGAATCTCTCCGTTGGATATTCCTTTTACCATACTAGGGGATCATGTTTCAAGGCCTCTGTAAGTCTCCGCGAGCCTGGGATTTCCCCTAAGACGCCAAGCTGGTTGTACCCTCAAAGTCCATTTATCTAGAAAGCACTCAAGTTTACTGGCATTTTCTACATTCTGGACAAGATAGCGCCCCTCTGGAGACCGCCACCATCTGGTAGCGGCCCAACCATGACTGCCACTTTCCATAGTTCCATTGCGTCGACCCTTCTTTTCTCTCTGGTGTCGACTCTGTCAAGAAATGGTCTTGGCGTGACTGCCTCCTTCAGGTTGTGGCCAGGACATGACCGCCTATTCAATAATCAGTCCATACAAGACCGTCTTCTATTCCAGTGTTCTTAACATGAGGTTTGACTCACGGGTTGATTTTTCTATGTTCCTAGATGGTCTATTGATTATCTAGAACCTAACACCTTATTCAATAAGTTATTAATGAATTATCAAAATTTAAAGAATGTGTCGTTATGCTGTCGGATTCCTCCCGTGGCATAACCTTGTCATTAAATCATCCTTGATCTTATGATTCATATTTGGTACGTTCTTACCTTGATATTGTCATCATAAAACTATTATTTGAATTGTACATTATTGGCCGAAACGTCATTATATCTCGTGGAAGTATCTTGATTTATAACTTGAAGATGCAAGAGTGGGCACGGATAGTAGTGTCCAAGGGCTCGACGCTGGCCCCCTCGGTAGATAGCTAGAAACATACTATAAACCATGGGGTATGATGAACACTGGCGTCGCATTACGGCGGGAGTACTTTTTATAAACAGGTGAAAACCACGAGGTAATCTTGTGAATTTACATACTTGCTAGTATATTCTTGTTATATGACTTTCTAGTGCATAGTATGTATGGTTATGAAAAGTACATTCTCGTTCATGAAAGGCCAAGTTATATTCATGTTATATTCATTCTCGATCTTACTCTCATTCTACATGAAATCTCATATCTTTTACGTCTTGATACTTGCGTTGTCAATTTGGCTTATTATTATATGATTTATCGCATTTCATTTATCTTACATCCTAGAGCTAAAATGTTAATTATTTAAACTTATCTTCATGTTGATACGAAGATACCTACTAGGCAAGTGTGCTCATTACCCTACTTTTCCAATCTTTTCTGGAGACACTAGTGAATCGGATTCCGAGTATTTCGATGATGGATCCAAGAGTGATGATTAAAGACCCGAGATAAGACTTAAAGTGTCATGAGTCCTTACGTTAGTTTGGAGTCATATCATGTAATTTTTACTTTATTGTGTCATATTATGTAATTTTCATTTTTATTGACTCAAGTGTGTCAAGGAGTCAAGTCATAGACTCTATTGTAAAACTTTGATTATTATTCAATAAAGTGGAATCTTGAGTACATCACATTGTGTCCATTCATCTTATGTGTGAATGATTGCGCTTTGATTTTATTGCTAGCTTGAGGCATATTGCCAACTATTCACGTTCCCGATATTCTTCTGCTGTACATATATCTCGGGGCGTGATAATATTATCCAAGTTTTGTTTTCCCTTAACAAATTTTGCTAGGGTATATTTTAGATAATTTATTTTATGTCTCAACATGTCATTATTTTTCTCAGCACCTTGTTTAGTATATTACAATTTCTCAAGTTTATTGTTTAGATCCTCAATATTTTTTTGAGTCTCTTATTTTTCATCAAGGCATTCTAATGATTTTTCTAGATTTTGCTGTTCCTCTCTCATGCATGTTAGTTCTTGTAACATCCCTGGATTTTGGATCGTGTTTTCGCGGGTTGCAGATCGTGTCCGTGTGGATTTTGGACTTGAATATTGGAATTTCGGACCCTTAGATGGTGTTTATGTGAGTTATTTCGGGTCCGTGGCGACGCATTGAGTGGCCGAGGTTTTTCCTGGAATTTTTTTGAGTCAGACTTTATTTTTCAAAAAAATTTGGGGTTAAAGTGAATTTTCTAAATGAAATAAAAATGTAATAAAATAATTTTTTTAAAACCCTTTTTAACACCCCTCTCTCTCCCTCTGTTCTCTCATCTCACTCTCTCGTGTCTCTCTGCTCCCTCACTCTCCCGTCTCTCTTTCCCTCTCCCTTTCTCACCTCCAACAGCCGACGATGGTGAGAAGGGGGGGTGCGGTGGAGCGGCGGCAGTGACGTGCGGCGAGGATGAAACCGAAGAGTGTGGCAAACGACGAGGCATAGACGATCACGGCCGAGGGAGTCGTCCGCGTGAAGGATCGGCGATTCTTCAAGGTTTCGGTGGGTTAAAGCTTCGGATAAGGTAGGGGGACGGATCCCTACTCTCCCCACTTGTTTTCCCCATGATTATGTGCCATGGTGAGGCCGAGAGTGGGAGTATTTCTTATTTTAGGGTATATGCATGTTCGGGGATGAGCGATGGTTT
The DNA here is from genome assembly GCA_022559845.1 of Amorphophallus konjac. NCBI lineage: Eukaryota > Viridiplantae > Streptophyta > Magnoliopsida > Alismatales > Araceae > Amorphophallus > Amorphophallus konjac. The sequence continues at coordinate 205,341,198 of CM040125.1, read as the reverse complement.
TTGGCCGATTTGGCCTTGATTCGTGGTTTGAATGCGGTTAATTTCTCGGATGTAGGAATGCCCGGGGATGGATTCCCCTTATTTTCCCCTTCGCTTTGAGGCGAATGGGACGTAGGATCGAACTCTGCGTGGAGTTTGGTTCATTTCTGCGAACCCGATAGAGGACCGGCACGAGAGTGGCCGTGTGCCCCAGAGCTGGGCGGCCAGAGGTCTGGCCGCCCAGGTTGCAGGTGGCCAGAACCCTGGCTGCCCTACTCTCTCTATCTTCCCCCCCTGTTCCAGCATGTAGGCGGCCAGACTGCTGGCTGAACTATGCCTGGGTGGCCAAAGGCCTGGCCGCCCTGGTCTGCTGGGCGGCCAGCACCTTGGCCGCTTAGGTCCCTATCATGCCTGGGACTAGGTGGCCAATGAGTTGGCCGCCCAGCCTGCTAGGCGGCCAAGAGGATAGCCGCCCAGTGCACAGGGTGGCCCTTGTCTGGGTGGCCAATAATGTGGCCGCCTAGGCCTCTAGGCGGCCAGGAGGTTGGCCACCTAGTCTCTTTGAGCCTCGGGGTGTCGTGCTTCGCCATCTCATGCCCCGAGGTGTCTGTATGCGACATGGTTTCGTGGAAGAGGTTTTTGCGTGATTCTCTATGATCTGAGATTTCTGTGTAGTTATCATGGGCCATCCATGTGGGATTTATGTATTGTAGGGAGTAGTTTTCCCGTGTGGATTATTGATTGCAGAGGTCCATTCCCGCGTGAGTTTAGAAGGCCAGCATTCGCTGGTTCCCGTTATCGGCCTTAGGAGGTTTACTTGTGCCGGGCTGTGCCACTTTGTAGTTTTAGGTGTCCGTAGGTTGGAACTTCTTCTAAGTAGTACTCCGTTGGCATAGCTTACTGAGTGTTGTGCCCATACTGGCTAGGCCGAGAGTGTTACTCACTGAGTGCTAACATGCTATGACCGCGTGGTCGAGAGCTGTTCCCGATGAGATGATTTTTAGGCTGGTTGCCGTAGGGCCCCTTATCTTTGCAACCAGAGTCCGACTGGGGGGAAAACCAGCCAGAGGACCTAACTTAGAGCATATAGTCTATGTATGCATACGTGGTTAGGGGTAGTGGACTCACGCCGACGGGCCTGATCCCAACTAGTCCTTGTGTTGTTGTTGCAACTTCGCCTCACTCTCTGGGAGAGGCAGGCAGGCGTGAGTGTGGTAGGCTGTGTGAGGCGTCCGGGACGCATCTGACCCAATCCGTTGCCTCACTCTAAGGGAGAGGTGGCCAGGATAGGGAGAGTAGGCGTGGAGTAAGACATGAGTAGATGCATCCGACCGGTGCTAGTGTACGAGTACTTCAGTCACTTGTGGGTTTAGTTCCCGACCGCGAGCCATGGTTCTCCCGGAGTAGGGTTAGTGTCTTCTAACCGGGTGACTTTAGCGTGGCTTCTCAACTACGCGGCTGAGGCTTTCCTGACAGCATTGTCAGGGTTCTCCCGGTAGCTAGGATAGGATGTTTCGGCAGCATGGTTTCCGTAGTGGCTCTTGTCCATGAGAACAGTTCGTATGATAGAGGTTTTCAAAGGTTCTCTCGGCAGTGTGACTGTGACCTTCCTTAGATCAGCAGTTTCGACTCGAGATCGTGGTTCCCTTGTGAGGGTGGGAGTAGCATAGAGACTCCATAGTTCTACCATTTTACTATTCTATTGTTCTAGCCACCACTGTTGATATTGTTGATATTATAGTTGTTTTGCCACTATCGTTGCTCTCGTTATTGTTGTTACTATTGCTATTGTTATTGTTGTTACAGCTTACCACTTTCGTTGTGGTGGGATTCCGTGGGACCCCTACTAAGCCAATGAGATGAGGTTCACTCCCTACTTTTTCAGGTGCAGCGCTTCTCCTCAAGGTGGTGCGCCTCGATTGGATGACTTTTAGTAGCCAGCTCAGTTGTGCCGGGGTATGTCCCACGGTAGTGTACGTTTCATTTCTTGTTGACTGTACTTGTGGATTGAACTCTGTAGTTATGTTAAATTGTTATAAAATGTTAATTTTTTTTCTACCGATTAATTATTACTTTTGTAATTTATTTTCTACTTTTGTTTAGAATTTTAATGCAGAACCACACCATCCTAATTAACCCTTTCGAGCTTCCTAGCTCGTGGGTGACGGCATAAGATCCGAATGGTATCAGGTTTGACTCGTTATTTAGATCTTGTGTCGTTACAATTTTTCTTCAAACAAAGAAATTTTGAATGCAAGAAGCTCATTTTCATTTTTGAGACTTTCAACTTGAGAACTTAATCCAACACAATTCTCACACGTGGTTTCATTATGCACATGATGTTCGACCTTTTTCTTTAATAGTTTGTTATCAGACTTAACCTTTCTGCATTTTTCATATAAAACTTCGTAAGCTATTTGCCACTGCTCACATGTAAGATTTTCATAATCGGAGTTTACCTTAGTTCAGCAGACCTCGTTAGCCATCAAACATAGATTTTGAACCAGTTCATCCAATTCATCCTCAGACTCGACTTCATCCTCATCTTCGTTGCTCCATGTAGCGACCATAGCCTTAGGTTTCTTGAATTTCCCCCTTTTGAACTTCTTTTGAAGCTCAGGCCACTCTCCTCACATGTGCCATGGTTTTTTGCACTCATAACTTATGATCTCCTCCTTATTGCTCTGTCCCTTCTTGGACATCATTTTCTTCAGAGGTTTTCTGAGTTGTCCTATTCTTCTGGCTTTCTTGACAAATCTTCTCGCTCTTCTTGTAATCATTGCCAGTAGTTCTTCATCTTCACTATTTGTTGTGGACCCAACATCGTTCTCTTGAGCCTTGAGGGTTGATCTTCAGAGCCATGGTTGTGGTTGTTTTCTTCCTCTTGCCATCCTCCTTGCTTCTCTTTATGTTTAGCTCATAGGTCATCAAGGAACCTATTAGCTCATCAAGTGTCAAAGTACTAAGGTCCTTTGAGTCCTCAATGATCATGGCCTTAGTGTGCCACTGTGATGATAAGGACCTTAGGACTTTCCTCACAAGCTCTTGATTTGTATATTTCTTGCCAAGCGCTTTCAGTCTATTGGTGATCTCCATCAATCTTGCAAACATTTCTGAGATGGACTCATCCTACTTCATCATAAAGAGCTCATAATCACAAACCAAGAAGTTAGCTTTGGTCTCCTTCACCTCTGAAGTCCCCTCATAAATTAAGCGAAGCTTGTTCCACATCTCCTGCGCAGATGCACACATGGAAATTCATGAATATTCATTGGGATGGATAGCACATTGAATTATATTCATACTTTTAAAATTCGTAGCAAACTTCTTGATATGATCCTCTTGCCATTCATCCTTATTGTCAGGCAACTCATAAGGACCACAATTAATGACACACCAGACATCATACTCTTGAGCTCGAAGAAATACATGCATCTTGTTTTTCCAATAGGGATAATTTGAACCAACAAAAAATGGAGGCCTGTGAATTGAATGCCCTTCGGGCAACATCCCTTTGTTTGCCATTCGCACAGATCCTACTCTAAGACCGCAAGGTCAATGGGCTACAAAGACCATGCTCTGATACCAATTATTGTCCCCAAGCAGATGGTAATCAAGAGGGGAGGGGTGGATTGATTGCCTTAATAAAATTTTCTTTACACCCCAAAATAAAATTTTATTAAACCAGATTCAGACTCAAACAATTAACACTCTCACTTAACAAGCGGGAGATCTCTCACAAGGCAGCAGAATTAAGTTGGAATTCGAAGGCACCATGCAATAGAGATAATTTGAACAACTCACCCGCAGAGCTCACTCGACTAAGAATCATTACATGCATAACAATCACAGAACACACAAGATTTTTAGGTGGTTCGGGTTCACCGAATTGCTCCCTACATGCACCCATCACCAAGTGATGATCATAATCCTGGTGCGGACACCCGCGTGATCGAGAAGCATGATACGCCGAGCCACTGGTACCGTACGCAGAGCACCACCCGAGCAACTTTGGCGTCCATATGGCTCGGACACATTCTGGAGACTCCCCCTCGAGTCTCGGCATTTATCACATTTACTGGGACTTTATATGTGTGTAGTGTGTTTTTATTTGCCTTTATTCGGTTTGTAATTTGGTTTGTAAGAGGGGTTTATGTGTAATATGGACCACCTGGGTCCCGCGGGCCCCCTAGACCTCCTCCCATTGATCCACCTCATCCCCAGGGCCCATGTGGGCTCAGTCAACATGTCAATTGGGGGCTTCTAGAAGGGTGGGCCAAGTGGGGGACAAATGACTTGAAATGTCAAGGTTGGCCACCAACCTTGACACCATAGTCAAGGGGGCGCCCCCCTCTCACCATCAAGCATTTTATTTTTTGTAAAAATGGTATTAGAACTAATTAGTTATATCCCATTTGTTTATTCCCCAAACCCTAAGTCCAAGGGTATTTTGTGTCTTTTGGCCTTTCATATAAATGGCTTGTATTTCCCAATTTAAAAGAATTAATGAAGAAGAAATCTTGATTATTGTTGGAAGGAGCCTTGGCCACCCCCTTCTCTCTCTCCTCTCTCCCCCTACTGCAGCTGGGAAGGTTATCGTCTGGAGGTGTGAAGCCTCCCCTATCAGTTCCGGAGCTCGTCGTCGTCGCCGCCGCCGCCGCCGTGCCGCCATCGCACAACCACGGTTGCCGTCGGAGTTCTGTCTTCATCCAATAGCAGCATCTTCCACGAATTTCTGCTCTTCACCATAAGATCTTCTTGAGATGGGATTTTGATGGCGTGTTTCAGAGGTCCCCTCCAGCTCTCAGAAAAATTGGTTTGGCCTCTAGACTCCGAAATCCATTTTTCCATTTTCTTTCCCCATTCCATTCCAGATCTGGCTGCTTTCAGTCCAGATCCACTTCCGCCCATCGTTTCTAGTCTTCGGACCTTCTTTTGATTTTTTTCAGGAGCTCCCAAATTTAATGAAAGTTCTGTCCACCTTCCTCTCCATCCCCAATTTTTCGTGGAATTTCTAAAGCTCTCCACCTATTTTCTAAAAATAGTCTTCATATCCATCTACAGTTCTGTCAGCCAGTGTCCAGATCCGACCACCAGTCACTGTAAAATCCATATCAAATCAAGGCCTTCACCAATCCCTTCACATAAATTATTTCCGTTTTCCTCTCTTTCCCCTCCACAACTTTGATGAAGAGATCAAGATCTGAATCGGATGTCTACCCTGCGGTCAAAGGAAACTCTCAGGAAAATTCTATGCTGTTCTGAGATTTCAGGTACTATTCAACAGAAACTTCAAAAATAGTTTAAGGCTAGATCCGAGTAGATCCAGTCGATCCCTCTGGCCCTAGATTGAAGGACTTCAAGAGAGCTTTCCAACGATAGCTCTTGTGCCCCGATCCGACATCGGGATTGATCGCAGCGGCCGATTTCGCCGGAGCGCGCTCCGAAAAACAGAAGCCAAAATCCGTGGGCAGCTACTTCCCCACTTGGTGAACGGAGCCGATCGGTCTCCGACCGGTGTTTCCGGCCGACCGCCGTCCAGGGAGGTGCACCACCAGGGGTCACCATCACAGCGGGCCCCACCCCACCAAAGCCGGAGGTTGGAGCGGTCCGTGGGCCCCATGGACCCATAGATCGCGCCGTCCAGACAGCATCACAAACGTGGATTCGGCACCGCCGTGACGACATCAAGATGCTGCCCGTCAACCCGATTGTCGTGACTCCCGGGCCCCACATGTGACCTATTACTGTTGGGTTCGGTGCGTTCGATTCAGAGGGGGGGAATGAATCTCCCCTTAAAAGTTTCGCTCAATTACCAATTTTAAACATTCTGAAGAGCTAATCAAACTTCTGTTAAAACAGTAAGCAAATATGCAAAGCGCACCTAAGCATTCATCTAGCGCCAATCAGATAGAAGAAATCAAACCACAGTAGACAAGAGGATTTTTAGGTGGTTCGGTCCGCAGACCTACGTCCACCCCACACTTAAACCAGAGTGTGGATTCCGCTGACTCACAGCTTGAACCACTGGGCCTCACAGCTTGCCTACAACCGCTGGACAATACAGCTTAGCCATCCGCTGGGGACTACAACTTAACCCGTCCGAGATATCCACCTCGCCGCTGTGCATCACAGCTTGCACTGCTGACAAACAGCTTGAAGAAATGTTTAAAATGAAAACAAAAACAAGTAACAACAGCGACTGAAAGCTGTAAACAATGAAATGCATATGTGGCTCTCAAAGAGCTGACTGGCCTGGATTTGATCCACGGTCCAGTGAGGACAGATCTTTGAATGAAGCTTCTCTCTGCCCCTCCTTTCTTTTCTTCTTACTGTCTACTCTCCTCTCTGCTCTTCTTCTTCTTCGATCACTCTGTCTCTCTTTCTTTCTCTTTCTCTTCTTCACTCTCTTTCTTTCTCTTTCTCTTCTTCTGGATCATGCAGGCACTCACTGCTTCTGCTCTTCTGCTTCAACTCTCACGGCTTCGATCAGTCTTGTTCTGAGGAAGAAGGCTTCCTTTTCTAGCAGCAACAGAAGATAGGGCGTGTGTCTTCCACATTTCCCGCCCAGAAGCCTCAGTCCACGTGGCAGCATTTCAGCAAGCTTCAGTACACGTGTCACGATCCTGGCTTCTTGGATCTCGTGCCCTACTCAATCTCCTCGAGCATAAGCACCTGTTGGTCAGTCGAAGGGAGTATCAGCTTAAGACAGTAAAACCCTGTACAGACTTAATTCATGCAAGCAAAGCTGAAGCATGTACAGACTTCATGTATGCAAGACTATGGCATGTTCAGACTTTGTGAATGCAAAGGTAATGCATGTACAGACTTCATTTATGCAATGTGCAACCAATGTGCATACTTGCTAGTGGGTGTGTGCGAGACAATTTATAGACTTGATGGCATATGATGCAGTATGCATATGGTGAATTATGCACATTGAAAGTTGAATGCACTGGCATACTGTTAGTGTGCAGACTTAGCGTGCAACAATGTGCAGACTCAGCGTGCACCATTGTGCAGACTTACTCAAATGATGTGTGAGCATAGCAACACACAATGTGCAGACTTTGTGCAATGCATGAGGCAATGTATAGACTTATATCGAAGGAGTGCACAAATGTAGATAGCAAGGTATAGACTTTACATCTATCAAAGTATGCACAACAACAATGGATGCTCAGGCATGCAGACGAATGTGTAGACTCTGCGTGCAATGTATAAACAATGTGCAGACTTTGAACGCAGGTAAAGACAGCAATGTGCAAACTTTGCTCATGTATGGACTTAGTGTGTGTGAGCATGCTAACATGCAATGTGCAGACTTTGAGTGTGCGTACAATGTAGCAACCAATGTATAGACTTGCGTTCAGCAGCAATGTATAGACTTGAACACATGCATGCTATGCGATGTATAGACTTGCCAGCAACAAGTGTATGGACTTAACAGCTATGAATGTGCAGACTATGTGTGCGTGCATGCTGTAAGGCAGTGTATGGACATGAACGCGTGTAACAAGACAGTGTACAGACTTGTGTTCATGCAGCAACATGCGTTGTATGGACTTGCTATCATGCGGATGTATAGACTTGAGCAGACTGGCTATCATGCGAGTGTATAGACTTGTGCAGACTGACGATGTACATACTTGCATGAGACACAGCATGAGACGCTGAACTGCCAAGAATGTATAGACTTGTAAGTGCTGACAGACGATGTACATACTTGCATGAGACGCTGAATGAGACGGATGTTCACGAGACATGAACTGCATTGGCTGTACAGACTTGTGCTAATGCTGCAAGTGGACAATGTACAGACTTCAAGTGCGTGCAGCAAGACACTGTGTAAACTTCAACTCGTACAATACAGTGTACACACTTTGAATGGCAGTCTATGCAACCAATGCAGTGTACAGACTTTATATGCACGATGTATAGACTTCAAATCAAAGGACGCACAATGTACATACTTTAAATCAAAGGATGCACGATGTACAGACTTCAAGTCAAAGGATGCACGATGTACATACTTCAAATCAAAGGATGCACGATGTACAGACTTCAAATCAAATGATGCACGATGTACAGACTTTGAACGTGTGTAATGTGCAAACGTTGTACAGACTTGAACTCGTGCAATGCAGCAAGGCAATGTATAGACTTGAACGCGTGCAATGTATAGACTTGCCAGTAGGGAATGTGCATGTGACAGCAATGTATAGACTTTGAATGCAAACACAGGCTGTACAGACTTGAGAAATGATGCATGAACAATGTGGCGATGTATAGACTTAATGTATGCATTAAAAGGATTGTACAGACTTTGATCTTGCGAACACAGGCTGTACAGACTTTGAATGATGCATGCACAAGATGATGTACAGACTTGCCAGACGCATGGACCAAGTCTGTATAGACTTGCTTAAGTGACGCATGCAGCAATGTACAGACTTGCCAGACGCATGGACCAAGTCTGTATGGACTTGCCACCAATGTACAGACTTTAAATGGGAGTGATGCAGCGATGTATCGACTTTGCATATGCTCTGAAGACGGGATGTACAGACTTCATATGATGCATGCACAAGACACAACGAATGTGGATGCACTGACAATGTACAGACTTGGTTTTGTGCATGCTACAGGGCAATGTATGGACTTTGAATGAACGAGCATGCATTGTATAAAGTTTGAGTGATGCACAAACATATGCAATGTATAGACTTATGCATTGAGTATAGAACACTACATGACCTAGCACACTCATGCATTCTCCACAGAACAGATCAGACATATGCATTCATGTGATGACTCAAAGTGTTGTTCTTAGCAAAATAATATGGTGACTCATTCATGTTGCTATCATTAAAACACCACATTATCATCAAAGCACAAGGGGCACAACAATCTCCCCCTTTTTGATGATGGTAACATAATGAGTCACACTGACTCGTCAAACTATTCTCCCCGTTTGGCATAATCAAAAAGAAAGAAAATGGTTTGAGAGCCAAAATTTAGCACACAGACTATTTTCCCACAAATTCAGAGTACAGAGAAAGAAACATAGTTCACTGAGATAGAGTTCCCCCTTATGACAAGAAAACATCTCTCCCCCTATCAATATGCATGCAGAACTACTCTCCTCTTAAATGCAGATAATCCATAACTCCCCCTGAAGCGCAGGAATGAACTCTGGTTATCCAATAAATCAATCTGAAATCTGCCATTACAAATAATCTGAACTCTGGTTGTGGCACCTCACATATGCATGAACAGAATGAAACAAGTGGAAAGTCCACAGAACAAGAACTGGTTGCAAAACAAGATGGAAGATTCCAACAGTGTGTAGAGGAAAGTGATTGATGATATGAAGGTAAAAGTAGACAACAATAATCACAAGACGTCTCAATGAATAATCAATAGCAAGATTTATGTTGATCAGGCTGACTGGAATGAATCTGATCATGAGGGATTTTAATGCTTGCACCACTGCAATAAGTCTTAAGAAGAATAGACTCTTCTATCATAAAGGGTTATGAAGTGGCAACTTAACCAATCTGATTTAATTATGATATATACCAAATTTGTCAAGTTAAACTCAATACTCATATCTGAATCCAAGTTTTAATAAAGGTGAACCAAATAGTCAGATAACACTCAAAATCAATCATCTTTATCTTACACACATGATCTCAATAGCTCCTTTGAAAGTTACACTGATTAGTACTGAGGTTAAACACTTTTACAAGAACATGAGTTGACAGAATTTTTAATATATTTTCATTTGAAGCATATTATATTTTTCCTGAACAATTTAGGTTGATCAACACCTTTTTACATGAGGCACAACACGTCTCAGGTGAAGTGACCCAGTTACTCAGTGTGATAATTATCATTGCCTCTCAACTTCGAGAATAGAGTTAGTAATATAAGTGTCTTTTTACATGAGAAGACACCTTGATCAGAGGCCAGACTCCCCAGTTACTCAACACAGAAATGCCATTGCTCTGTCAGGTTCTGAATAATTTTCATTTTAAGTGACTATGACACTTCATGACTTGGGTTCACTCCATTTCTTTGATGGAAAACCCAGTTTCTCAGTGAACAAAGTCATTTCATTACTCACTGATTTTATTTCCTATCAAATTTTTCAAAGTTAATGTTTAACAACAATACTCACTCTATGTATCTTAACCAAAGTAGCCCTAATTTCAAATTTTCAGATATCTGATGAGTGAGTCTAAGGTTTTTATGACACAGATGGTTAAGATTTATTAAAGCTTATCATTCAGATATTTTTAATTCATTTAATTACAAATCTGAGAATACATTAATCTTATATCAGTCTGATTCAGTGGTAATTCTTAAACCTATATGATAGGAATTTCTACAAAGTTCTTAGACTGAATTGCATGACATGCAGCTTAAGTTCCTCAGATCAGATCAATAAATTTAGCTGACCAACTAATCAACAGTAGAACCAAATCAGTCACACCAGCTAAGAGATATATGAAGGATGAGTATAAGCTGGTGGAAGAGTCAATCACCAATAGAGAAAAGTATTAGAAGAGAGTTTATCAACAAACAATAGCTGAGTCTGGAATACAGACTGATCAGCTATTTTAGTGAAGACAGCAGAGAATTCAATTGAACAGCACATAGGCAAGAGAATGGATCAGATTACTAGACAAAAGGAGTTCATGAGGTGAAGAAGAGATGAAATAGGAATGCTCCCCCTGTCTAAATGCAATGGAATATCTTTTTAGGTTTTTCAAATGTGCAGTATGCACTACTCTTCATATGTGCAGTATGCAACAAATCTGATACGGAGAGCATGATGATCAAGCGACAGCAGACAAGCTCCCCCTGATAAAATGCATGATATGCAATGAAGGCACAACAATATGCACTGTGAACATGAGATGCACCGACTATATGCAAGACATGTAGCTACCTATACTTGGTGCAATACATGCATCGACTATGTGCACGATATGAACCACTCAAACTCGGTGCAAAGAAGATTTTTCAATTGATTTGACTGATTTTTCATGAGGAACAGGAGTTCTGAAGATGAGATAGAATATGTAGATATGGCAATGAATCAGATGGGTAGACAGGAAGAGTTCAGACAATTGACACCACTAAAGAATTTAGAAAGGCTCCCCCTGTCTATATGCAGTGAATCACTTCTTTTTGGAATTTTTAATATGATGATATGCAATTCAGTCACTACATGTATGCTTATGCAATGACTCTCCTTCAGATATTTCCTGAACATGAATGTCATGAGATTTATGCAGGGAATTTGACAAATATGTATCATAACAAGAATGTATAATGCATTCATCAAAGAATTTATCATGATCTACAAGCATCTGGAGCACACAAATTCAGAAGACAGATTTTAAACTGAGTTTTCAGAACTAACCTGAATAGTCCACTTCTGGGGGTTTCACTTTTGAGTGCCTTGGATTATTAACCCCTTTATTTATCAGTTTCCAAGGCACACCTGCAAAGATTTGATCATTTTGATCCAGTAGGAACCCAGGCAACCTTGGGTCCTGTATTAGCCCTGATGGGTGTTCTGAACAATCTTTTAGTAATATTATCATCATGATCCATCAGGTAACAACTATCCATGGAATGACCAAATTTTCCACAGTATCTACATGAAGAAGCAAATTTTCTGGTCCTATAATACATATCAACAACAGTGATAGGTCCATGGATATAATCATGAGATATTCTGTTGTATGCATGGGTAGTTTGTTTCTTATTCCTTGACAACCAACAGTTTGCAGATTTATGACCAGGCTTATTACAGTTGAAACATGAAATATTTACACTTCTTGTTCTAGGGAATTCAACAGATTTGAAGTTAATATGATTTCCCTGAACATGCCAGCAGTCCTTGACTGCATGACCATATTTCCCACATTCAAAGCACCTTAGGTACTTACTTCTTGTGTCATAGTTTCCCATGAAGACCCAAACCTGCACTGAGCAGTTTTATGACCACGTTTGTTACAGTTATAGCAGGTGATGTATTGGTTTGAGACAAACGTGTTCCTTTTGGGATTGTGATGATTTGTAAAGGATTTATCATGCATCATATCATCATTTTTCTTAGCACTACAGTCCTCCATATAATATCCATGCTTACCACAGTAATAACATGAAGCTTTCTTCTTAGATGCATGCAAGTGAGTAGAGGATTGGTAAGTGCCATGCATTAATCTATCAAACTTCACAGAGCTAGCAGAGTTCACAGTATATGTAGGGACAATTTTGACTTTATTCATCTGACCATCCTTTTTCAATTTTTTACTCCCTTTCACAATCTTCGTTTGTTTTTTACTCTTCTGAGCCTTAAATTGGAATACAGGCGATGTAGGAGTTTTCAGATCTTTATTTTGTTTTGGGGATTGACTTGAGATACCAGCTACATCAGAGCTTTACACAAAAGTGGTATATAGCTGGTTTCTACTAATTTCCTTAACATCAGAACTGTAACTTATCCCCTCTCTTGAATTATCATCCTTACCTTTCATGACAGCTTTCATTTTTCCTTCATTTTTAGCAGACTTGGATGTTAATTTTTCTAGATCCTGAATCTTATTCTCTAAATGTGCTATATGAAGCTCATAACTGGCTATCTCCTGTTCACTGTAATTGACACATTCACTTAGAACTTTGTTTGCAGTTTTATACTTCTCAATTTCTTGTTCCAAGTTGCTCAACTTTTCTGACTCTTCATCACAGACAGCTTTTCCTTTTTCTATGGTGAGAAGTCTTTCAGACAGGCCAGTGTTTAACCGCTTTAGTTTTTCAACTTCAGCCTTCAGTTCAGTGTTTTCTTTGGTCAGCTTCTTAACTTCTTCATCACAATTTTCATTACTGGACATCAACTCCAGTTTCTCAATTAGTTCCTCTTCTCTTTCTTCTACTTTAATTTTCTCAGCAACCAAGTTTTTGTGATCCTCTTTAAATGAGGCAATTTATTTATTCCGCCATTCATTCTCACTATAAAGATCTTCATTACGTTCTCTTAGAGCCGAGCACATATTGCAGTTTGATTTTAGAGAGGAAACATGCACACCTTCCTTGTTGACTTTATTCAGACTAGCCTTGAGATCTTCATTTTCTTTGTGAACTTCAGCATGTTCAAGCTTTAGTTTGTCCATTACAGAATTAACTTCAGTCAGCTCTTGCATACTTTTTAGATGCTCATTTTTCTTCTTATTCAGCTGATTCTCAAGTTCTGATATCTTGTCCAAGCATGTTTGATTTTCAATTTTTAGAGAACCATTTTGTTCGTTTAAAATTCTGAGCATCTATTAGGCATGTATCATAAGACTGTTTCAATGTATGACAAATATCACAAGTAAGTTCAGATTTGCATTGTTCAATTCTTTTCTTTAGCCTTTTATTTTCAAATTTTAATTTTGTACATCTATCAGTAAGCTCTTCATTTATATTCCATAAATCATCAATCGAAACTTCTTCGGATCCAGAACTTACCTGAGATGATGATTCTTCATTATCATTTCTCCGATCAGCCATCAAGCATCTGTTGTGATTCCTGGTAAGTTTTAGTTTTTCCAAAATTTCTTTGGCAAACCTGTAGGAAGAAATACATGAGATTAGAGCTCTGTCAATTGATTCTTTCATTAAAACTAATTCTCTAGTGTTGACAGAGTCTTTCAATTTATCCTTCTCAGTCCATCTAGATTTATCTTTTGATAAATTGTGTGGACCATGAGTTATTACCTTCCAGAGATTAGGATCAGTTGATTTTACATACCGATGAAAATTTTCTAACAAGGAATCAAAATCATTACCTCTGAATATCAGAGGATTAGCCATCGAGATATGATGAATGCATCGAAATCAGATGAGCAAATGAAGACACTAAACTGATGAAACAAAACACAGAACACAAGAAACCCACTCTGAAATGCACTAAAAACTAGCAGGATCCTCTATAGATTGTTAGATCTGTTAGGTCAGAGACCCGCTCTGATACCAAGTGTTAGGTTCGGTGCGTTCGATTCAGAGGGGGGGGAATGAATCTCCCCTTAAAAGTTTCGCTCAATTACCAATTTTAAACATTCTGAAGAGCTAATCAAACTTCTGTTAAAACAGTAAGCAAATATGCAAAGCGCACCTAAGCATTCATCTAGCGCCAATCAGATAGAAGAAATTAAACCACAGTAGACAAGAGGATTTTTAGGTGGTTCGGTCCGCAGACCTACGTCCACCCCACACTCAAACCAGAGTGTGGATTCCGCTGACTCACAGCTTGAACCGCTGGGCCTCACAGCTTGCCTACAACCGCTGGGCTTCACAGCTTGCCATCCGCTGAGCATCACAGCTTGCTACCGCTGGGCAATACACCTTAGCCATCTGCTGGGGACTACAGCTTAACCCATCCGAGGTATCCACCTCGCCGTTGTGCATCACAGCTTGCACTGTTGACAAACAGCTTGAAGAAATGTTTAAAATGAAAACAAAAACAAGTAACAACAGCGACTGAAAGCTGTAAACAATGAAATGCATATGTGGCTCTCAAAGAGCTGACTGGCCTGGATTTGATCCACGGTCCAGTGAGGACAGATCTTTGAATGAAGCTTCTCTCTGGCCCTCCTTTCTTTTCTTCTTACTGTCTACTCTCCTCTCTGCTCTTCTTCTTCTTCCGATCACTCTGTCTCTCTTCCTTTCTCTTTCTCTTCTTCACTCTATTTCTTTCTCTTTCTCTTCTTCTGGATCGTGTAGGCACTCACTGCTTCTGCTCTTCTGCTTCAGCTCTCACGGCTTCGATCAGTCTTGTTCTGAGGAAGAAGGCTTCATTTTATAGCAGCAGCGGAAGATAGGGCGTGTGTCTTCGACATTTCCCACCCAGAAGCCTCAGTCCACGTGGCAGCATTTCAGCAAGCTTCAGTACAAGTGTCACGATCCTGGCTTCTTGGATCTCGTGCCCTTCTCGATCTCCTCGAGCATAATCACCTGTCAGTCAGTCGAAGGGAGTATCAGCTTAAGATAGTAAAACCCTGTACAGACTTAATTCATGCAAGCAACGCTGAAGCATGTACAGACTTCATGTATGCAAGACTATGGCATGTTCAGACTTTGTGAATGCAAAGCTAATGCATGTACATACTTCATTTATGCAATGTGCAACCAATGTGCAAACTTGCTAGTGGGTGTGTGCGAGACAATGTATAGACTTGATGGCATATGATGCAGTATGCATATGGTGAATTATGCACATTGAAAGTTGAATGCACTGTCATGCTGTTAGTGTGCAGACTTAGCATGCAACAATGTGCATACTTAGCATGCACCATTGTGCAGACTTACTCAAATGATGTGTGAGCATAGCAACACACAATGTGCAGACTTTGTGCAATGCATGAGACAATGTATAGACTTATATCGAAGGAGTGCACAAATGCAGATAGCAAGGTATATACTTTACATCTATCAAAGTATGCATGACAACAATGGATGCTCAGGCATGCAGATGAATGTGTAAACTCTGCGTGCAATGTATAAACAATGTGCAGACTTTGAACGTAGGTAAAGACAGCAATGTGCAGACTTTGCTCATGTATGGACTTAGTGTGTGCGAGCATGCTAACATGCAATGTGTAGACTTTGAGTGTGCGTACAATGCAGCAACCAATGTATAGACTTGCGTTCAGCAACAATGTATAGACTTGAACACATGCATGCTATGCGATGTATAGACTTGCCAACAACAAGTGTATGGACTTAACAGCTATGAATGTGTAGACTATGTGTGCGTGCATGCTGCAAGGCAGTGTATGGACATGAACGCGTGTAACAAGACAGTGTACAGACTTGTGTTCATGCAGCAACATGCGTTGTATGGACTTGCTATCATGCGGATGTATAGACTTGAGCAGACTGGCTATCATGCGAGTGTATAGACTTGTGCAGACTGACGATGTACATACTTGCATGAGACACAGCATGAGACGCTGAACTGCAAAGAATGTATAGACTTGTAAGTGCTGACAGACGATGTACATACTTGCATGAGACGCTGAATGAGACGGATGTTCACGAGACATGAACTGCATTGGCTGTACATACTTGTGCTAATGCTGCAAGTGGACAATATACAGACTTCAAGTGCGTGCATCAAGACACTGTGTAAACTTCAGCTCGTGCAATGCAGTGTATAGACTTTGAATGGCAGTCTATGCAACCAATGCAGTGTACAGACTTTATATGCACGATGTACAGACTTCAAATCAAAGGACGCACAATGTACAGACTTTAAATCAAAGGATGCACGATGTACAGACTTTAAGTCAAAGGATGCATGATGTACAGACTTCAAATCAAAGGATGCACGATGTACAGACTTCAAATCAAATGATGCACCATGTACAGAGTTTGAATGTGTGTAATGTGCAAACGTTGTACAGACTTGAACGCGTGCAATGCAGCAAGGCAATGTATAGACTTGAACGCGTGCAATGTATAGACTTGCCAGCAGGGAATGTGCATGCGACAGCAATGTATAGACTTTGAATGCAAACATAGGCTATACAGACTTGAGAAATGATGCATGAACAATGTGGCGATGTATAGACTTAATGTATGCATTAAAAGGATTGTACAGACTTTGATCTTGCGAACACAGGCTGTACAGACTTTGAATGATGCATGCACAAGACGATGTACAGACTTGCCAGACGCATGGACCAAGTCTGTATGGACTTGCCACCAATGTACAGACTTTAAACGTGAGTGATGCAGCGATGTATAGACTTTGCATATGCTCTAAAGACGGGCTATACAGACTTCATATGATGCATGCACAAGACACAACGAATGTGGATGCACTGACAATGTACAGACTTGGTTTCGTGCATGCTACAGGGCAATGTATGGACTTTGAATGAACGAGCATGCATTGTATAGACTTTGAGTGATGCACAAACATATGCAATTTATAGACTTATGCATTGAGTATAGAACACTGCATGACCTAGCACACTCATGCATTCTCCACAGAACAGATCAGACATATGCATTCATGTGATGACTCAAAGTGTTGTTCTTAGCAAAACAATATGGTGACTCATTCATATTGCTATCATTAAAATATCACATTATCATCAAAGCACATGGGGCACAACAATTACCTCCCTGCGTGGAGTGGGTCAAATTATTGTACTGCTGTAAAAAGTATTTAACCGGGAGTCCGAGATCGGCCGGGGTTATCTTCCCCACGCCGGGTGTGTAGAGGTAACGGTCAAACTTCTTGGCTTTTCATTTGCTTAGCTAGTATATGGTCATATGCCGTTGTGAGAGCGTAGGATTCTAGCCCGTGAGTCCATGTCACCGCTGTGAGTGTGAGAGTGACCCGTCCCGTGACTCGACCCGAGTACGGAAGTGAGTCGGACTACCCTTGAACTCTGCCGGTTCTTCAACCTCGCACGATCAGCGTTTCCCTCGCTTTGGACGACGAGTGAGCTTGTGTTTCTGTTAGCGACGTATAGCCTATAGGAGCTCTTAGTGTCGGGCCGAAGTCTCTTCAATTTGTGTGTTGCTGGTCGCATCTCCATCTAGAGTCCGAGGTCCGCATCATATAGAGTCGGTCTCCCGTGTCCGTCCCGCATCAAATCCACTATTGAGTGAACACACGCTGTGAACACACAGCAACACACACGCTGCAAGGTGCAACCACACACACACACACACTTGCTGCACAGATCGCAACACCCACACAGTGGATACCTCAAAGTATATGAAGAAATGTGAATGAGATGCTTGGATAGGCATGTAAAATCAATCAGATGGTTGAGAATCCCCCTTTCTATCACCGATGCTTCACTCGAACTGGTTGCTCGAAATTACAGATCGGATGGAGCTCTGATACAGCAATGGGTAATGTAGATGCGAACTCCGATGCTTGAGCTTAATGTTACAGGTTCAATGCACGATGAAGACGACCGATTTTGGCTCAGATCATCCTCTCTTGCTGCTCAGAACGGGAATGGGGGCTCTAGTTCGCAGCCGCCCTATTCCTTCCAAAGAAAAATCAGATAAGAGATATTAACCTCCCTTACTTTCATGGACACCCTAATCAAGGCATTTATACCACCAAGGGAATGTTCTACAATCTCTAGGAGATGTGTATCCTCGGACCCAATCATTATTGGGCCCAAAGGACAAGATTCGATGATGTACGAAGGGGTTTTTCGGAAGGGTCGACTCCTTTTGTGAGAGGGGTCGACTCCTGTTCAACTAAGAATAGGCCAATCAGAATAGGGTGTTCACAGGAGTCGACTCCGATCAGAAGGGGAGTCGACCCTTTTCAGATTCCCAGAAAGGGTTCGTTACAGAAGTCGACTCCTTGATTTATAGGAGTCAACTCTCTTGGCCCAACCAGTATAGGCGAGGAGCAGGTGTCGACCCCCTACCTATCTGGGGTAAACTTATATCTAGAGTACCAAAAGGGAGGGGTCGACTCCTTCACTAGAAGGGTCAACTCTCTAAAAGCGAAAACTACTTTATTTCAAGGATAAACAATTGAAACAATTTTACCATAAATTTCCTTGATTCTTGTTAATCAAAGTATTATTCTTAAACCTGCAGATGCAACACAAAATAAAGTCAATATTGCTTCCTATTGTGGAATTAGTAACTCACCTAAGGTGGCCCATGACTTCAAAATGAGATTGGCTTAAGAGCTGCATAAGACCATGAGTGTCAGGAAAGGAATTAACATAAAGATAAAGCCACACAACCATTTTCTCATAATTAAGTCATTCTCTACTTAGTCAAAACACACGTCCACGGGGGGAACCACTCAACCATTCAAAAATCAACTATCGACCACATAGCATTTGGTCATCTTCAAAACTCTTAAGACAAAATCAATCGACTTAAGGATTCAACACAACGGATAATTCGATTATTAATCGGATACGAATTTGGATATCACACTATCTATCCGCTCTGCATTCCTTCCATTTACAAGTCTAACTACGGAGAGTACTAGACAACATTAATCATTATTTTGAGTTAAAGATTCCCATAGTCGATCGGGCTCCTTAAATTTTCACAGGAGAAGAACCTGAAATATATGCGATAGCAGTTCGCATGCCTTTAGTTATATATATATATATATATATATATATATATATATATATATATATATATATATATATATATATATATGCAAATTAATTCCCCATTAAGGAGAAACCCAATTGTCATGATTGGCTAACCCATGCACTTAAAGAAAGAACCACCAGATCAGTCGACATCCCCCCCACCCCACCAACTAGAAACTAATGTGCTTGTTACAGAAGCATGCATGTAGCCAAGGAAGAACAAACAACAGAAGTCGCATCCATCTTCTCTTCTCCACTCCTCCTTCAGAAGTCCTCTTCTTTTATATTATATCCACCACCACCACCCCCTCCCCCCTTCGCGCCCACACACATGACGAATCACATGAAATGCCCATACATATATAAAATAAGGTGGTGCGGGGCTATGGCCTGCATGTGCGTCCCCTAGCGCTTGACCTGGTTGGTGGCCGTGCGGGGCGGGCATATACATACAGACTAGTCTGTGCTGTCGTTGGAATTGGACGTTGAAGGTAAAGGAACGCCCTTAATTTGTAGTCTTCCTCAACATGACTTCGCTACTCACAGGGGCACCGGCGGGGGGGGGGGGTGGCCGGCCGGGAGGAGAAATTAATATTCTTGGCACACTTGATGGAGGGGAACTGCTACCTATAACTTCGTTTTGCGAACAATTTCATTGAAAAAGAGGATGTCAACTTACTTAATTATTAGCTTTCAGTGTACGTTATATTATTATTATTATGGGGGTGGGGTCTCGCCTTTCTTTCCTGGCCCTGGCCGTCTTTTCTTGTGTTAGTTTTTGGCTTGTATCGACTCAGCTTGTCTGTCGTAGAGGAGAGCGATCGAGGAGACCTTCGCCAGATATTGTCGTGTCGTATGACTTGTCCTGCTGCAATGTTATGTAATGGCTCGTGGAGGTGTAGAAGGAAACGGACGGGGGCGTCGCGACACGTACCACGGAAGGCGTGCCGACGGAAGAGGACAATGGCAAGGTGTCGACAGGTCAAGTAATAAGTTTACCCTCCTCTCTCTCTCTCTCTCTCTCTCTCTCTCTCTCTCTCTCTCTCTCTCTCTCTCTCTCTCTCTCTCTCTCATATTTCCCTCCTCCGAACACATTTGAAACAGAGGGTGGAAGAGTAAGTAGCACCACATGACTTCCGTCGCTTGTTGGGATCTGTCAGTGTGGCTCGTTGTCAAGTCCTGGGCATCACTCACAACGCCCTCCGTCCGAGGCCCGCGGTCGACACAGACCTGCGCGCTCGAGTGTTTGGGCAGAGGCGCGCGAGTAAAACGTAATCCCGAGAAATCTTTATTATACTATTTATAGTACACAGTATCTCTCGGCTTCCAAGTCTGAGTTACGTACCTGCTACTTTGTTTTGTATCCACCCTGGAGGAACCAAAGCCCCCACCCATTAAACTAGTACACTCTGCTTCTAATAAATAAATAAATAAATAAATATATATATATATATATATATCATCTGTCTCATGATAATTTATCGTGAGATCGACATCTGACTTTTAAGTGTACGGGATCGACATATAGAGAGATCATCTCTTATAAATTTAAAGGCTCATATAAATATTTTTCATATATATATATATATATATATATATATATATATATATATATATATATATTAGGTGGAGGGGAGCTCATCCTTTTATAAGCTACCGGAGAGTTGGAAAAGAAAATGATTACTTGCTTAGTTGCTTGCCTTTGGGGTGTCCATATATATATATATAGATAGATATATGCTCCATCCCCACAAAAGGGATTAATGAATAGCTAGGTTGGTATTAACTGCAGGGTTAAAGATTCTCGATCCAGGCTGCAGCATATACATATGGCTAGTACTGGTGTCTCCTTCCAAATCAAATCTCCGGAACTTTGAACTTTGGGTTTCGGTTGGAAAATATATATATAGTCAATTCTCTTATATATCCTCTGCTGATATGACAGATCACTTGGTCCGATTGAGAGATATGGCTGCCTTAAAACCCGACGGTAATTATGTGTACCCAGATGCTGATATATAATTAGCGACATGCACGCAGGCATTTTTTTATACTTAAATTTCTTAATTAGAATAACGGAATCTGTGAGGAGGTGAATTAATTATGATCTGGAATCTTTTTTAAACTTGTCTGCGTTATATATATATATATATATATATATATATATATATATATATTGGGTGTGATGCGAGTTAGTTTAAAGTTGTGAACGATGTTAATCAGATCAAGTCTAAGAAGCTTTGAACATATTCTCGACTTATTAGGTTGAACACCATTCACAAACTCATGTTAACTTAACCTGATAATCAACAATATATAAACTTGCCCTAGCCCCAAAAAAAAGCAAAAAAAAAAATTTGCCTTAGCCCAAGCCAAATGGCATTCAACTTGAATTGGCCTGACTTTAATTACTCAAAAATTTGTTAGTTCAACCCAAAACCCTACCTGTCTTGTACTGTAGGTTTAAGTCAACCTGATGGACCTTCGTCGACACTGCAAGATTGTAACCCTATTGAATTCAATGTATCTGAGATATATACAATTATATATACACTATCTGCCACTAGTGAATATGCCATTTAGACACACACACTTGGCTTGTCCTTAATTTGGAAGCAACAAGTCATCACTGAAAACCCACACACCAATGTCGACGACTTGTCCTAAATTAAGCTGCCTTGCATGCGAACAAATCTGCACATCTTAGAAGCAGTCCCAGATAAATAATGTCAAATAAAAGTGGATGCATGGTGAATCTGATATGAAAATCGATTGGGAGTCATACATACTTCGGGTTTAGATCGATTTGTTTATCCAAAAATTAAGACGTGATTCTGCGCTATATATCATGTCATGCAAAATGATCATGCAGAGTAAGTAGTGCCACAAGCTTGCAATCTGGCACCCTCTGTGAACTGAGCAGAACAAAATAGAACAAGAGAAAGAGACAGCAAACAGTAGGTAACGAGAATGGTCGTTCTTGATACTCTTCTCTATTTCTGTTGGGGAAACACCCCATATTTATCATGTACAAATCTCCTAAATATAACAGCATATACAACTATTAGCAATAACCATATACAGCAGGAAATCTAATAATAGTAGGGACAACTTTCACGTCCTCTGTTCACACCCCCCCTCAAACTGATGATGTGTCAGCATCAGTTTGCTAACATAATAACCATGACGCTTCTTTGTTTGTGATTTGATAAAAAAATCAGCAAGTTGTTCTTTTGAAGGAACATGTGGAAGGGAAATAAGTCCTTGTGCAAATTTTTCACGGACAAAATGACAATCCACCTCAATATGTTTTGTACGTTCATGGAACACCGGATTACTAGCAATCTTCACCGCACTTTCATTATCATAGAATAATGGAGTAGGAGAAGAGAGCTGAAGACCAAAATCAGTGAGAAGTCGTCGAAGCCAAATAATTTCACCGCAGGTAGATGACATGGCACGATATTCTGCTTCTGTGGAGGACTTAGGGACAGTGGATTGCTTCTTGGATTTCCAAGAGATAAGAGAGCTTCCAAGAAAAATACAATATCCAGTAGTGGAGCGACGTGTCTCTTTGCAGCCAGCATAGTCAGAATCAGAAAATGCTCGTAACTCTAAAGGCGCAGTAGAGAGATATGACAAGCCCAAGGTGGGAGTGGAACGGAGGTAGCGAATAATGCGAAGAACATCCGTCAACTGTAATCTCCGAGGATCAGAGACAAATTGACTCAAAATCTGCACTGCATGTGTGATATCAGGGCGTGTAACAGTGAGATAAACTAAACTCCCAACAAGTCTCCGATACATAGTTGGATCAGCAATGGGATCTCCATCTTGGCAACCATATTGTACATTCAACTCAAGTGGGGTATCAGCAACTTTATCATCTGTAAGACCAGCCAACTCCATAAGGTCTTGAGTGTATTTTCGTTGGCTAAGAAAATAGCCACTAGAATGCTTGGTGATTTCTAAGCCGAGAAAATAGGCTGCTAAGCCAAGATCTTTCATTTGGAAGGATTGTTGAAGCAGAGTTTTAAGTGCTTGAATACCTTGAGTATCATCTCCTGTTATTAAAATATCATCAACATAAATAAGCACAATAATACGACCACGGCTAGAGGAAGCAAGAAACAAGGAATGATCATTATGGCTCTGCTCATATCCACCAGAATGAAGCACACTTTTCAGTTTAGAAAACCATGCACGGGGAGCTTGTTTTAAACCATATAAAGCCTTCTTCAATTTACAAACCATATATATGAGGATCAGAGCAATATCCTGGAGGTGGTTTCATGTACACAGTTTCTGACAAATCCCCATGGAGAAAAGCATTTTTGACATCCATTTGATAGATGTCCCAATCCCGAATAGCAGAAACAGCAAGCAAGGTGCGAACAGTGGTCATCTTGGCAACAAGGGCAAAAGTTTCTTCATAATCAATGCCATATGCTTGCTTGAAACCTTGAGCTACAAGACGTGCCTTGTAGCGATCTAAAGAGCCATCAGATTTCAGCTTTATGGAGTATACCCATTTGCATCCGATGATAGGATGGTTAAGAGGGGCAGGTACCATATCTCAAGTGTGGTTGGATTCCAAGGCAACTAATTCTTCCTGCATTGCATGATTCCACTCCACACTATCCGCAGCTTGTGTGTAAGAACGAGGGATAGAAAACGGGGTAAGTGTGGAAAATAGGGAAAGACGATCGGGCGGTTTAGGAATGCGAGAAGAACGACGAGGGCCAATAAGTGGTGCTGGTGGAGGCGGTGGAGAAGATGGGAGGGAAGGAAGAGTACCTGAGTCCGGAGTTGGCGAAGAGCAAGACATGGGAGAGGTGTAACGACTCGAGAATCTGATTATCGGGAAGGCCTGATAATCCGAGACTCGAACCGCCGCCCACGAGCCGGGAGGGCTCGGAAGGGCTAAAAGGAGTGTGGAGGCATAAAGAAATAGGAAATAAAGCAGGACAAGCCAACAATTAACAGAAATAAATAAACAACTACAACAGAGTCCAGTCCAACAGAAAGTATAGTCTAAAGCGGTAAAGCGTACCACATGCCAAGTGAACACTCGGCCCGGCAAGTTGGCAACTGAGAACCTCCGCTCCGCACCCTCGAACCTCGAGGAAGAACCGCCACACCTGAAAAGCAGGGAATGAGTCTCCAAAACAGAGACTCAGCAGGGATCCCGCGGAACCCCAACCGGAAACAACGGCGGTAGCGGAAAGGAAGCTACAACTACAGCAGGAACAGCAAACCGGTGGCCGGTCAAAACTCAGCACTACAGCTACTCCTACTGTACCAGAAACACACCCCGATCTCGCAGTCGAGGCTCCCGAACTACACTAGTACCGCTTACCGAAGTAAAAACACACGGCAACCATGCCGTAGAGGCATGTCCCCCGGACACAGCCAACCTGGACACGCTGTCCAAGGTGCAACCCCGACCATCCGATCGCGGGTACCGCACAACAAGACACAACCTCGGTAGAGCCACTAGCACTAGCCCCACGGCGCGAAAATCAACACACGCGCCGCGGCGAAACAACCGAAAACACAATGGTCGACACGACCGAAAACCCGAAGGTCGAAGTTACGGAAACTGACAGTCTGTCACTCCCAACTCGACAGGAGTACCACCCACTAGAAGCACAGCCGGTAGCATCCCCTGACGTCTTACACCGCGCCACAGGTGAACCGCCTGACTTGGTAGCTCCTACCAAAGGCACAAACACCGTACAAGTAACCACAAACAAGTGACTAGCTGGGGTCACGCCCGTCGACGTGGGTCCAACCGCCCCCAACCACGTGTGCACACACAGACAACACGTCACTAGGTCTGGCCCTCTGACCGGTTTCCCCCCGTAGCCGGACTCTGGCTACCGACGAGCGGCCTACGGTAACTGGTCCACAAACCACCTCAAAGGTGAGTGCCCGTACACCACTCCCAAGTGAGACCAGCACCTCGTACTGGTGGGCTACGACTAGTGGAGGGTCACTGAAGGAGTAGACTCTCAACTCAACGGAAAACAACATCCGAATCCGACGACGTACGGGGACAACCCCGCGTACCGGCCCCGTCGCACGGTGACCACAGTCGGAGAAGAAACAGGACTCGCAGTCCACGGCCACGCACGCACCGTGCGCGAGAGTCGAGAAAACTCGAGTGGCACTTAAGCCACTGGACTCTGGACAGTCCTCTAGACACACTACAGCCAACGGTCTTTCAGTCACAAGACTCGGGGTCAAGACCGTTGCACGCAACAGCACAAGGCCGTCAATGATGTGACACGACCCCTCAGACCTAGAATTGCAAGCAACACAACGATTTTGGCAACGTGACACAAGCGGATTCACTCGCGTTGGCACACTCGGGTCCGTAGGAGGACCAGCGATGACGGTGAGGGTCCGAGGTTGGACCTCAATGTTCCAAGGGTATGGCCAGCTAAGGATGGACCTCAATGGGCCAGGGATGCCCCAATTCCGTGGGCGGCCAGCATGCCAAGGGCGTGGGATGTAGTGGTTCTCTCTCAACTCGCTCCGCGTGGCACTCAAATCGATGATATTTTGAGATCGGGCGCTCACTCACCGACCGACGGTACTAAGCAGCAATACTAAACAAGCAAAGCAATTCCAGTAGAGTAGGGCAACCCGAGGCTCACCTGATCGGTGTGAAGACACCGATCCTGGTCGGAGACGATGGCGAGCGGGGAAGTGTGGATTCCCCGCACACTGCGTCGATGAAGCTTGACATGTTTAAAGATTACAATCACTACACCTCACACAGGAGGGTGGACTTGGGGTGGGGATTTTTGTATTACAAGTCAAACACTACCTCCGCACAGGGAGGGGCGCTAAGCCGGCCAGGCGGGGAGGGGAGATAAGCTCAACCGCGCCGACGGAGCACCCAGCCGAATCTGCCCGGGTCTGGGACAGCAAGATAGGGGGTTGATGTAGTCGCCGCTGTGAGCTCCCCTGTACTCAGAACTTGATGAGACTTGCGCCAAAATGTCGCTGACGTACCCAGGTACGACTGTGATTTTTAGTGGCGGTCCCAAGGTCATCGCCGGTGGGGACGGGCTCTGGAACAGGTCCCTTACGTGCAGAAGCAGACTGTTCCCAGGGACAGCAGCGGATGGATGAAGTCACCACGGAAGCTCCCGAAGTCCGAATGAGGTAGGACCAAGTCGAGGACGTCCGTGGATGAGTCTTCTTCGAGTAGCAACCAAGAACAGCACCAGAGGATGTCGGGACGGTGAGGAGGAGTCCGTTGAGTGAGTCACTATCGGGGCAGGACCTAAACGAACTATCTGCGCACCCGGGGGAGAAAAAATGGGAAAGACACTTCCTGATGCCGAACGGGACGCCGCTTGTTGGTGGTGGAGGAAGACTCGTGGTTGCAGCTCTCGGCTAAGTGGCGCCTCCAGAAGTTGAAGGATGTGGCCGTGGTGGAGGTTCGAACAGGGGGGCAGAATCTGGGAAAGGCAGCTTTTGATCTCATGCAGCAGGTTGCAGAGAGTGCTCCGACCGCTCCTGGACTCCGAATCATGAACCGCCAGAGTTTCTGGAACTGTGGACGAGCCCTCTTCACAGAAAAACTGACGGGGAAGCCGTCTGATGTCGGAGAGGACTGGGGGACTCAGAAGAGCAGAGGCAGGTCGTTGCAGACTGTGGAGGGCAGACCCGCGCAGCCGAGGGAGAAAAATGAGAACTTTGACCTCCGGATGCCGAACGCGATTCTACTTCTTGATCCTTGTAGAGGACTGGAGGAAGAAGAACTTTTCAGAAGGGCTCGTAGTCTGAATCTTCCGCCGTTTGTCGTGGTACAGCTTCAAATCGGGTTCTGGTACTCTACAGGGGGAGATCTGCGCAGCCCAGGGAGAATGGGGTTTGCCCCCTTTAGAGAGAGAGAGAGGTAGAGAGAGAGAGGGAACTAGAGAGAGAGAGAGAGAGAGCAAGAGACACAATTCTTGTGGATTTTTTTAAACTCAATACTTCATTAGCTTCCAAATGAGGGATTGGGGTCCTATTTATAGGAATCCCACATTTTCACATAAGTCCCTGACTTTTGGACTACTAACAATTAACCAAGGGGAAGGGGGCGCCCCTGGACCTAGCCCATATAATTGGGCCCATTAATCAACATAATGACTCTAGACTTAGGTAAATAGCTACTTAACCTATGTATTGGACTCAAATAAAAGAAAAAGTACATGATAAGAAAATGAAAATTACATCATGTGACTCGAAATATAGTGGCGAACAAGATGTAGCGTAGCTAGCGAGCATCTGGATCCTCGAACAAAGGGGATAGCTGGAGATGTCCTCATCAGTCGATCTAGCCCAATCTCTAGGTCCAAAACCACAATATCACGAATACCGAGACAGCTCACAAGCCACCAAGACTGTTCCCTCAGGAAGGGAATGCAAGGGACCATGGCCACACGAAAAAACACAGAGGCACGATTCCCAGGGCAACACACAAGCCGCCATGTCGATTTCCCATCTCGAAGCAAGCGGGAAACCTCCAGCCCCAGGCCGGACAACTGGACTCGCAGTCCAAGGCCAAACACGTGGCCCACACGGAAATCACCTTCCAAAGAAACTCACAATATGCAGGGGAGATCCCACCGTACACACACACCGATACCCGGTGACTCGATCGAGCGTAACACGAAAGCCCAACACGCGAGAAGTCACCCAGACTCTCAACCCTATGGGCACGCTAAATGAGATAACACGGTCCTCCAGACACCCTCAAAACACAGACACAGAATCCCATGGGTGTCTAGCACTCACGAGACCGCAAGTCGACCACTGGGTCCCAACCGGGTCGACCAGGGATCCACACATCGCGGAGCAAGGCGGAGAACACAAAAACTCACCTCGGTGCAACACAACGCCTGACGGTCTAGCCCTAGACCGTCATAGGGCTGTAACGGTCTAGGCGGGACCGTCACATCCACCTGGCGGCCTAACGCAGGCCGTTACACGGCCCAAGGGGACGCAAAATGTAACGCACCCGCCCCAGCGCGTTACACGCGCTGACCCCCAACGGTCAGGAAGACAACGGTTGAAACGCCCCTGACGGCCCACCCCGGGTGCGTTACCCACATGTAACGGTCCGTCGGGGGCCGTTACACTCCCAGCCCTCAGCTGGGTAATAGGGGATGTGACGCACCCACCCAAGCGCGTCACACGGCTGTGGCGGTCTATCGTGGGACCGTCACACCCACGAACGCCAAAGCCCAAAGCAAAGGGAATGTAACGCCCCTGCCCAGGCGCGTTACACACATGTAACGGTCACTGGAATGACCGCCACACCCTCCCGAGAACATTACGGTGGGAAACCATCCAAAACACCGATCCACGCCCCGATCACCCCCGGGTGATGGGGAAACAAAGGGGAATCCATCCCCAAGCCCCTAGGCATGCATCTAAACCCCTGGATCGGCCAAAAATGCCGTAAAACGAGAGATCGGCCCACAAGCCCTAAAACATGGGTTTTGCCCAAAAAAATCCCGATTCCACCCGCTCGGCTCACCACGGCCTACGAAACTCGCGGGAAAGGAAGTGCACGAGCTGGGGGTCCATCTCCCTACCTCCACCGAAGATTTCGCACCCCGAGCTCACCGATCCACGAAGAAAACGCCGTGAAACCCTCGCCGCTCCACGAACCCGCGGCCGAGCTTCCACGCGCCACCAGCCCTCGATCCTCGACCCGTTCCCCGTTCCTCGCCTCCCGCCATCGCCGCCTCGCCCTCCTCCGCCACCGTCGGCCGCCCGGGGAGAGGGGGAGAGAAAAAGATGAGAGAGAGTGAGAAAGAGAGAATGAGAGGGGGAGAGAGAAAAGGGTTAATATATATAGGAAAACCCGAAAATTCGATAAATTCGGAAAATTATGAAAAATTACCTCCGCGATCCTCGGAAGGAACATAACGCAGTGGTAACGTCCCAGAGTCGAAGAACGCCACGGTTCGCCCTGCACAGAGTTCCGCAGGCACATCAGGGAAAAACACGTGTAAAGCACAAAATACACTCCGAGACCCACTAAAATGATCCAATAAATATCCGAAAAAACTGGGGCATTACAAGAGGGAACACTTGCTGACCTGCAACTTGGAGAAGTACCTTGCAACCGGTTAGGAAAGGAGAAGAAAGAGTCAATGGAGGGAGGGGATGGGGAAGAAGGAATTTGCGGAAAATATGGGGTGTCTTCAAAAAAAATAACATTTCTGAAAATTCTCATTTTCTTGGCAGCCCACTCATAGCAACGGTATCCCTTCTGTGTTTCTGAGTATCCAAGAAATATGCACTTCACAGATTTTGCATCAAGTTTAGAATATTTAGACTCATGAAGAAGCACATAACAGGTGCAACCAAAAATTCGGAGCAAATTGTACTTTGGAGAACATCCAAACAACTTCTCAAAGGGGGAAACATTTTCTAACAATTGAGTAGGCAAGCGATTAATCAAGTACACAGCAGTCAATACACTCTCTGCCCAAAAAGTCTTTGGCAAATTTGCTTGAAGTCGAAGTGTGCGAGCAGTTTCCAAAATATGCCGATGTTTTCGTTCAGCGACACCATTTTGTTGGGGCTAGTGAGGATAGCTTCGCTGATGAATAACCCCTTCTGTGGAAAGATAAGTTGCAAATGGCTTCGACATATATTCCCCCCCTGAGTCACTACGTATAATTTTTATCTTTTTGCCAAATTGTGTATATACCATTGCATGGAAATATTGAAACACCTGTGGAACCTCAGATTTATGGCGCAAAAAATATACCCATGTGAAGCGAGACCAATCATCCACAAAAATGACATAATAAATCTTTCCAGTCAAAGACCCAACTGAAGCAGGCCCCCATACATCTGAATGGATAAGATCAAAAGCAGAGGTGGTATGATGCATATGCCTACTAAAAGGTAAAGTATGAGCTTTAGCAAGAGCACAAATTTCACAAGTTGTAATAATTTCTGATTTATGGGGAAGTTTGGCTAAAGAACCAGATGCAAACAAGGAATTCAAATTGAAAACATGAGGATGGCCTAGGCGACAATGCCAGAGCTTCCACAATTTATTTGCGGAAATGATTTCACTAGATGAAGAAGCAAGGAAACAAGCAGGTGAGGTGCTCGATCTTCCGAAGTCCAAGACAAAGAGTTCCCCCTTCCTATGGCCTTTCCCAATCACCTTCCCGGTCTGCAGGTCCTGTATGAGACATCTAGAAGCAGAAAATGAGACAACACAATTCTGTTTAACAAGTTGACTCACAGAAATAAGATTAGCTGATAATTTGGGCACATAGAAGACATTAGAAAGAGATAAAGGTGGAGAATTGGAAGGCCTAATCGTCAATGAACCAACTTCCTTGATAGGAAGAGTTTGCCCATTAGCAACAACAATGCTTTCATTTTCACCATATGGAATTGTATTGTCCAAAAAATCTAAATTGCCAGTCATGTGATGTGTTGTACTGGAGTCTAAAACCCAAGATGTCGAGCAGGAGATCTTACCAAACCCAGAGGCATGAAGGGCCTGTATAATCTGTTGAAGTAGCTCTGGTGAGAGAGGTAAGGACTGATCGGATGTGCTAGAAGACTCCCCAACCTGTGGAAGTGAGGGGGAGAGAGGCATTTGCATTGGTTGTGGACCAGTCGCTGCATACCACTACCAAAAAAAGCGGGATTTCAGACGGATATTTTTCCGTCGTAAAATCCGTCTGTATTTGTGACGGATTAGTTTCCGTTACAAATTCCGTTGTTATTAACGACATACAATATTCCCTCTGAAGATCCGTCTATAATTATAGACGGAATATATTCCGTCTTTATATCCGTCGTTATTTGAGACGGATATTCAGACGGAAATAATCCGTCTGAAATCCGTTACAAATATTCTTTACCTCCATCGAAACTTTCCCCCTTTCCCCCACGACGGAGCTTTCCCCCCTTCTTCCCCCCTTCCCCCGCGATCTCCGTCTAACTCCCACTCTCCCTCTCACTCTCTTTCCACTATCTCCTTGCCAAGGAGAGACTGCCGGTGCCGTACTCGCCGTCGCGGCCAAAGCCGCCCTCGCCGTCGCGGCCAAAGCCGCCCTCGCCATCGTCGTCGAAGCCTTCCTCGTCGTCGTCGTCCCCGCAGAGCCCCCCTCACCGTTGCCGCTGAAGCCGTCCTCATCGTTGCCATCGAAGCCGTCCTCGTTGTCGCCGCCAGTGTCGCGTTGTCGCCATCCTCCAAGCCATCCTCTCTGGTCTGGTAAGCCCCCTCCCTCACCCTCTCTCTGTAAAACTCTCCCTACCTGACGCGCCTCCACCATCGCCATTGTTGCATTTGTTGTTCCTTTTTTTTTTAAGCTTGGGGATCATCAGGGAGGGCGGGGGTTCTAGCCGATCCGGGAGGGGGAGGTTGGTCTGGCAGGGAGAGGGGTTCCAGCAGCGGTTTTCAGGAAGGAGGGTCAAGAGCGGAGGGGGCCGGGGGGTGCTCTGGCAGAGGGCGGTTCAGGCGCGCAGTGGGATCCGGCAGGGAGTCCAGGGTGGGGGCTGTGGGTTAGGAGGGTGGGGGGGTTCCGATGGGGGGTCTGGAGGAGGGTTTCGGTGGGTGAGGGGCTGCTCTGGGAGTGGGGATTTCAGGGAGGGGGTCTCTGGTGGGGGGTCCGGGGTGGGGGCTACTGATAGAACCCGAGAGTTCTATCGATCAAGAACAGGGAACCAAAAGGGGGAGAAGAACGTTTGATCTCTTCGAGGGGATCAACCTCCAATGGCCAGAAGCAAAATGACATTCCATTCATAATTTTAGAGGCCCGCAGGCTACAAACATAAATATGCTACAGCCTCACAAACAGAAAATAGAAATGAGTCCTAATCAGAGAAGAGTTCTAATTAGAGAAGGAAACAGAGAGGTTAAATAAAATAGAAAGCCTAAATGGAGTAAGATTCGTAACATTCCCTCGCCCTTCAAAAGAACCTTGTCCTCAAGGTTGGGCAGCAATGAACTCAAGAAACTTCTCCGCAAAAGATTGATAGCTCTCCCATGTTGCATCCTCAATTGGTAAATTGGCCCATTGAACAAGAACCTCAGTTGCTGCTCGATTACGGTGTTTAACAAAACGCCGATCCAAAATAGCTTGTGGCAGAAATTTGATCTCTCCACTTGAAGATAGCTCTGGCAAATGTCATTGAGCAGTAACTTGATCACCAAGTTTCTTCTTTAAACACGAAACATGAAACACAGGATGTATCTTTGATTCAGCTGGCAGATTGAGGCAGTAAGCAACAGGGCCAATACGCTCTATTACCTTGTAGGGCCCATAGAATCTCGGTGATAACTTCATAGAAGCCTGTATACTAACGGATGCTTGCTTATAAGGCTGCAATCGAAGGTAAACCCAATCACCAACTTCAAATGATCTCTCTGTCCTGTGCTTGTCAGCTTGTTGTTTCATGCGTGATTGAGCATTTTGAAGATTGTTCTTAAGAACGTGCAAAACATGATTCCTGTCACGCAGGTCACAATTAACTTGGTGAACCTTGGAGGAGCCATTTGAATAGTTGGACATGGCAGGAGGTGGTCGCCCATACACAGCCTCAAAAGGAGTGATTTTGGTGGAAGAGTGGTAAGTGGTATTGTACCACCATTCTGCCCATGGAAGCCAACGCACCCATTCTTTGGGTCGGTCACCCACAAAGCAGCGTAAATAGTTTTCGACACACCGATTGACCACCTCAGTTTGTCCGTCAGATTGAGGATGATAAGCAGTGCTCATTTTCAGCTGTGTCCCTTGTAATCGAAAGAGCTCCTTCCAAAAATTACTAGTGAATATTGGATCCCGGTCACTCACAATGGATCTAGGAACCCCATGCAGCTTGATGATATTATCAACAAATACTTGAGCAATAGAAGCCGCTGTGTAAGGATGAGAAATTGGACAGAAGTGAGCATACTTACTGAGGCGGTCCACCACCACTAAAATAGTAGTTTTGCCGTGGGCCGGGGGTAAGCCATCTATAAAATCCATAGATATGTCAGTCCAAATATGCTCAGGTATAGGAAGGGGTTGGAGAAGACCAGGGCTCGCCACTGTTTCCCCTTTATTTGCTTGGCATGTAGCACATTCCTCCACAAACTTCTTGACTTCATTCTTCATTCCCTTCCAATGGAACACTTGAGATATACGCTTGTAGGTTCGCAAGAACCCGGAATGACCAGCCGTAGGTGAAGAATGAAATTCTTGCAAGAGGATGAGCTTCTGTTTGGAACTTGAAGGCAAGAAAATTCGATGCTTATAATGCAGGTCTGTGGAGTCCCAATGGTAATGAGGCATAGAAGATGGATCATCTCGAAGCTTCTGAATGATATCTTGGGCTGTAGGATCTTCAGCTACCTCTTTTCGTATATCCTCCAAGTTAGAACAAGATACCATCGTAATGGCTTCAATTGTCGCATGTTCTGGTATCCGTGACAAGGCATCTGCCACCAGATTCTCCTTGCCTTTCTTGTAAACAATTTCGTAGTCATACCCCAATAATTTTGTGATCCACCTTTACTGTGATCCGATTCAATGCCCGATAGTCAATGCACATACGCCAACTACCATCCTTCTTACGCACCAAGAGAACCGGCGAAGAATAAGGACTGACACTTGGGCGGATGATACCAGCTTGCAATAATTCCCGGACCATCTTCTCAATCTCTGCCTTTTGAATATATGGATAACGGTAAGGCCGAACATTAGTGGGGGGGCAGCCCGGTAATAAAGGAATACGATGATCATGGGACCGCTTGGGAGGCAATCCTTTGGGTTCAGCAAACACATCAGAAAATTCTGAAAGAAGATTGTCTAACTTCTCCGGCATAGAAGTAGCATGTGCTTGATCGTCCATCTTCGGGGGGATCCAACAGAGGGTCTGGGGTAGGGGCTCATCTCTGGGAGGGTGGGGGGTCCGGGGGAGGAGAGTTCAGGCGGATCTAGGGGGGCTACTCTGGGAGTGGGGGGTTAAGGGAGAGGTGCTACAAGGGGTCCGGGGTGGGGACTGCTGGTTGGGAGGGTGTGGGGCCGCGAGCTCACCCGAATATTGCTAGAGGGAGAAAAGGGGTAGGGAGGGGTTGGGATGACTTTTGGTCGAAGGGTGGGGGTGGGGGTGGGGGTGGGGGTGGGGGTGCAATATCACCGGAGCCACTCCGGCGTGTGGTGGGGGTCAGTGGGAAGAGACTGGGGAGGGGGGCTCCAATAAGATGGCATTGGCAGCCATCATGAGGGGGATCAATATGAATGCAGGGCTTAAGCAGAGCCCAAGTGGCAGCTGACAGCTTGCTATGTAAGAGAAGGTGAGTGGTTGACTCAATCTAAGCATTTGGACAGCATAAGTTTGTGGATTTTTAAAACTTTGTGGATTTTTATTGCATGTAAATATATTTTTAAATCTGATTTTAATAGAAATTTGATGTTAATTTGACTAAAAAATGTAGATTGTTTAGCTTCGATGTTCTTCATTTGAAAAATTTTATAATTTGGGTGTTATTTAATTTGATATGTCCATAATGATAATTACGTTGTTATTTAATTTTATGTTATATAAATGCATGGGGTATTCCCTGTGAGCTGAGGTGCGTGGGTGCGACCTAACATTACACGCACCTCAGGAGAGCGCGTTAAAACCGTGTCAATGTGCCTTCCCGTTCAAGACTTTGGGTTTGATGTGTATGTTCTCATTTGTTTATGAGAATATATATATCTACCTCAAAGTCTTGAATTGTCCCGTTTGGACAGTCTGTGAATGTTTGATCGCACTTAGGCAGTCATTTACTATATGTGTTTGTATGGTTTGTTGAGAATTTCGGTTGTGTCTCCTCACTCTTCTCTGATATACCATTATTGATTTTGAGTGTTTTCTTAACCACTTACTTGTAAGTGTTTAAGAAAATTTCAAAATCAATAAATATATATGGTATATCAGAGAAGTGTGGGGAGATGATGCCGAAATTTTTAGCAAATCGTGCAGCACATATGGTAAGTGATTGTGCGATCAAACCTTCATGGATGGGTTAAAAAGTGATAATCTAATCAATATTCCTCTTCCAACTGCAAATGGTCTATGATGAACGATGTGAGGAAAGGGTCAGGTGTAATATTATGAGTAATGATTTGAAAGTTAGGATGTGTATTGTCATTTATTGGGTGCAGGTAAAATGTCGACAGATCGTTCATGGATGTATCGTAGAATAGTTGACCGGGTGGTGTCAGATGACTTTAAGCTTGGGGTTGAGAGTTTCATTCAATTTGCATTGGGGAATCCAAATGCAGCAATAGATTGCGACGGTCACATTCGATGCCCTTGTTCAAGTTGTAGAAACTTGAGGTGGTGTTCAACATGGGATGTGCAACATCATTTGTACACGAAAGGGTTCGTGGATGGTTATACGAATTGGGCGTGTCATGGTGAGCAATTCTTGAGGTATGAGCCCGACAATATTGCAGGCACAAGTGGGTACGTGGATATGGTTGTAGATGCTGCTGGTCCTAGTTTTAATATTCACGATGAAGCGCCGAATAAGACAGCCGGAAGATTTTATGAACTACTTAGGGATGCTGATGAGCCGCTGTGGGATGGTTGTGAAAATCACACTCGATTGTCTGCAGTGTCACAGTTGTTGAACTTGAAATCTGAATTTCACATCAGTGAGACTTGTTTTGACCGTCTCCTCCTCTTGATCAAGAGTATGTTGCCTCGAGACGAGAAGTTGCCAGAAACTTTTTACCGTGCAAAAAAGATGGTCAATGACTTAGGACTTGGATATGTGAAAATAGATGCATGTCCGAATCATTGTATGTTATATTACAAAGATGATGCAGATAAGATATCATGTTCCATTTGTGGCCATGACAGATTCAAACCTAAGGGGGGGGTCAAATCAAAGGCAAAAGATGTACCTTATAAGGCGTTGCGATACTTCCCTCTTGTGCCTAGGCTGCAGCGACTGTATATGTCCTCAAAGACGGCTCGGCATATGACATGGCACACCGAAAGAGTACGTCGTGCCGATGATATAATCAGTCATCCTGCCGATGGTGAAGCTTGGACTCACTTTAGTCGTACTCATCTTCCCTTTTCAAGGGAGTCACGTAATGTTCGATTGGGTTTATGCACAGATGGCTTTAATCCATTCGGTGGTTCAGTGGCAGCTTATTCTTGTTGGCCAGTGTTCATGACACCGTACAACCTTCCGCCGCACATGTGCATGAAGCGAGAAAATCTGTTTTTGTCCCTAGTAATTCTGGTCCAAAAAGTCCCGGAAAAAATTTGGACATATATCTCAGGCCGTTGATTGATGAGCTCAAATTTGTATGGACTGATGGAGTTGTTACTTATGATGCATATAGGAAGAAAAATTTTATTATGAAGGCTGCACTGATGTGGACAATAAGTGACTTCCCTGCATATGGAATGCTATCTGGTTGGAGCACACATGGGAGGCTAGCATGTCCTTACTGTATGGAAGATACCAAATCATTTGTATTGAAACATGGGGGGAAAAGCTGCTGGTTTGATTGCCATCGGCGGTTGCTACCAAGTGACCATCCTTTTCGAAGGTAAAAAGACTCGTTTAAAAAAAATACTGTTGAAATGGATGAAGCTGACTTGCAACGGGTGTCGGGTCTACATATGACGTCACGGGTGCACAATTTACCAGATGTAGTTCAATTGTCTGGTAGCACACGGCAACTCCCTAATTTTGGAAAGGATCACAACTGGGTCAAGAAAAGCATTTTTTGGGAATTATCTTATTGGTCAACTCTTCTTGTACGACACAATCTGGATGTCATGCATACCGAGAAGAATTTTTTTGATAATGTGTTCAATACGATCATGAATGTTAAAGGGAAAACAAAGGACAACGCCAAAGCACGTATGGATTTAAAGATGCTTTGTAGACGTCCAGAACTGGAACTACAAAGTGTCAATGGCAAAACTGTGCAGCCTAAAGCAACTTATGTGCTTCATAATACACAGATCAAGGAAGTATGCCAGTGGTTGAAACAATTGAGATTCCCAGATGGATATGCATCCAACATAGCTCGTTGTGTGAATGTTAATGAGGGGAAAATATATGGTATGAAAAGTCACGACTGTCATGTGTTCATGGAGAGGCTACTGCCCATTGCATTTCGTGATTTGTTGCCAAAGCAGATATGGGGAGCACTAGCTGAGATGAGTCAATTTTTCAAGATTTTATGTGCATCTGAACTCAGACTTCGGGATGTACAAACTATCGAACAAGAAGTTGTCACAACCATTTGCAAGCTAGAGAAGATATTTCCTCCGGCATTCTTTGATTCGATGGAGCACCTGGTCGTTCATTTGCCATATGAGGCTATCGTCGGAGGTCCAGTACAATTTCGATGGATGTATCCATTTGAGAGGTATGTGACAATTTTTGTTAACTTATAAGTCGTCCATAGCCGCTACATATTGTTGCCATCTGACTTGTTGTTGTAGGTGCATGCATGAATTAAAAATGAAAGTTCGCAACAAGGCACAGGTGGAGGGTTCGATTGCTGAGGCATACATTCTTGAAGAAATTTCGAACTTCTGTTCTATGTACTTTGATCCAGAGATTCAAACTCGTCGTACTCGACCTCCACGTAATGATGATGGGGGAGTGGAGGTCTCGTCCGATCGGCTCTCCATATTTAAACATCCTGGACGTGCGTTCGGACGTTGCTTGACTCGCACGCTCGAAGATAGAGAGTTGCACGTCGCTGAGATATATATTCTTTTGAATTGCCTCGAGATTGAACCTTATGTTGAGTAAGATCTTAATTCACATTTCCAGCAACTCCATAAGTCTATACATCCTCAAAGTCTATACAACATTGACTTCACAAAGTCTATACATTGGCTTCCTCAAAGTCTATACATTGGCTTCCTCAAAGTCTATACATCCTCAAAGTCTATACATTGGCTTCCTCAAAGTCTATACATTCACTTCCTCAATGTCTATACATTGGCTTCCTCAAAGTCTATACATTCACTTCCTCAAAGTCTATACATTGACTTCCTCAAAGTCTATATAACATTGACTTCACAAAGTCTATACATTGGCTTCCTCAAAGTCTATACATCCTCAAAGTCTATACATTGGCTTCCTCAAAGTCTATACATTGGCTTCCTCAAAGTCTATACATTCACTTCCTCAAAGTCTATATATTGGCTTCCTCAAAGTCTATACATTGGCTTCACAAAGTCTATACATTGGCTTCCTCAAAGTCTATATATTCACTTCCTCAAAGTCTATACATTGGCTTTTTCAAAGTCTATACAACATTGACTTCACAAAGTCTATACATTGGCTTCCTCAAAGTCTATACATCCTCAAAGTCTTTACATTGGCTTCCTCAAAGTCTATACATCCTCAAAGTCTATACATTGACTTTCTCAAAGTCTATACATTCACTTCCTCAAAGTCTATACATTGGCTTCCTCAAAGTCTATACATTGGCTTCACAAAGTCTATACATTGGCTTCCTCAAAGTCTATACAACATTGACTTCACAAAGTCTATACATTGGCTTCCTCAAAGTCTATACATCCTCAAAGTCTATACATTGGCTTCCTCAAAGTCTATACATCCTCAAAGTCTATACATTGGCTTCCTCAAAGTCTATACACTGACTTCCTCAAAGTCTATACATTTACTTCCTCAAAGTCTATACATTGGCTTCCTCAAAGTCTATACATTGGCTTCACAAAGTCTATACATTGGCTTCCTCAAAGTCTATACAACATTGACTTCACAAAGTCTATACATTGGCTTCCTCAAAGTCTATACATCTTCAAAGTCTATACATTGGCTTCCTCAATGTCTATACATCCTCAAAGTCTATACATTGGCTTCCTCAAAGTCTATACATTGACTTCCTCAAAGTCTATACATTGGCTTCCTCAAAGTCTATACAACATTGACTTCACAAAGTCTATACATTGGCTTTATCAAATTTTTTTAATCATATTTTTTACGGGGTGCTACATTTATATTGCAGACAATTTGATTCAGAATTAGCTGAAAAATGTCCAAATATCCAGGATGTGGAGATTGAAAAAGAACGCGAGAAGTTTTTTTCCAAATGACTAAGAAACCGAGTTAGTGTGAACTCTGAATATATATGTTTGTATTTACGTATGTTGAGGTAATTGTTATTATTTTAACTACTCTAATTTGAATATAGGTTGAACAAGGTCTCATTACTGATGAAAGAGTACAACAGATAAGTTATGGCCCCTCGAACCAGACACGTGCCTATCCGGGATATATTGTGAATGGATACAAATTTCATACAAGGGATTATGGGCGAAATAAGTCTACGATGAACAGCGGCGTATGTGTGAAGGGAAGTTTATACAATGAAATGGAATTGGACTACTATGGTATTCTTGAAGAAGTCTTAGAACTTAAGTATTTGGGACAAGACAATCATGTATACATATTTAAGTGTCAATGGTTTGATCCTAATTCTGTTCTACATGACACAAATTATGGGATTGTCAATGTCAAGCATAGGTTTAAACTTAAGACCTATGAACCGTTCATTTTAGCTGCACAAGCCCAGCAAGTGTACTATTCAAGCTATCCATCATCCAAGAATAGAGATTGGTGGGCAGTTTGCAGGGTTAATTCAAAACTCTTTCCCACTTATGAGTTAACTATGAGTGGAGATGTCTCAGAGGTTGCTCGTGCTGAATATTATCAATCAGACGAAGTTGGCGTTGTCGGTTCCTCTAGGTTTAATATGGATGAATCTGATGAGCCACTATCATTACGTACGCGAGATGGCGTGGAAGAAGTCGATCCGACGGAGCTAAATGTTGATGTTAGAGGGGAGGAAGAATCAGATGAAGATGAAGATTTTGAATCTCATGAGACTACTATGGATGACGAAGATGATGAAGTTGAGCTAGATATATCAACATGAGGGAGGCATGTTTTGATAATTTAGTAAGAAGATTCTTACTTTTAAGCATAATTTTAAATAACATTTGTCTAGCCTTATATAATTATGGATTAATATGTATTAATTGTTTTGTTATTCATAAGGAAATGGTGCGAGGAGGTCGTACTAGGGGTGGGAGGAGATCTAGCAGTGAGAGGGGCACTACTATCTCCTCGCTACCATCTTCTTCAGACACAGGTATATTTGATCAATAAGTTAGCTATATAAATATTTTAATTATTGACAAACTTAAAAGAATTTATTTATAGGTGCAAGTGTCGGCTCACCACCACTTGTACATAGGCCACCACCTCCCGCTACAGGTATGTATATTTTAATTTAAATTCTTGAACATTTGTTCTACTTATGAAAATAAGTTCTTGCACGTCGCAGTAGCCTCCCACCTGTTGTGCATACGCCACTCCCACCACCTCCCGCTGTAGGTATGTATATTTTAATTATATGTTCGCAATATTTGTATCACTCCACATGACAATAAATTCTTACAGGTCTCAGTGGCAAAAAGACTCGAGGATCATGTATGTATATTTTAATTTAAATTATTCAATATTTGTTCTACTTATGACAATAAATTCTTACAGGTCTCAGTGGCCTCCCACCTGTTGTGCATACGCCACCCCCACCACCTCCCGCTGCAGGTATGTATATTTTAATTATATGTTCGCAGTATATGTATCACTCTACATGACAATAAATTCTTGCAGGTCTCAGTGCCCTCCCACCTGTTGTGCATACGCCACCCCCACCACCTCCCGCTGCAGGTATGTATATTTTAATTATATGTTCGCAGTATATGTATCACTCCACATGACAATAAATTCTTGCAGGTCTCAGTGCCCTCCCACCTGTTGTGCATACGCCACCCCCACCACCTCCCGCTGCAGGTATGTATATTTTAATTATATGTTCGCAGTATATGTATCACTCCACATGACAATAAATTCTTGCAGGTCTTAGTGCCCTCCCACCTGTTGTGTATACGCCACCCCCACCACCTCCCGCTGCAGGTATGTATATTTTATCTATATGTTCACAGTATATGTATCACTCCACATGACAATAACTTCTTGCAGGTCTCAGTGCCCTCCCACCTGTTGTGCATACGCCACCCCCACCACCTCCCGCTGCAGGTATGTATATTTTAATTATATGTTCACAGTATATGTATCACTCCACATGACAATAAATTCTTGCAGGTCTCAGTGCCCTCCCACCTGTTGTGCATACGCCACCCCCACCACCTCCCGCTGCAGGTATGTATATTTTAATTATATGTTCACAGTATATGTATCACTCCACATGACAATAAATTCTTACAGGTCTCAGTGCCCTCCCACCACCTCCCACTTGTACAGGGCCCACCCCCACCAGTCAGCCCCTTGACGATGTCGGCAGTTGTCACGAGGGAGGCACGACCCATCATAGACGTCGCCCGTGTTGGGTATCCGGGTAAATCTATAAGGTTATATTACATTAATTAGCCCTCAACTGTCTAATATGAATATTTTGACATTTGCAATTGCAGTATGAAATTTGAACCCCATAGCGCTGTCCATCATTCCACCGAACTCATGTTGGCACATGTGCCCGGGGCAGCTTCCACTTTCAGAGATTTTTCGATGTCCGTCCGCGATTCATTGTACAACATGTTCTTAGTAAGTAATTACGTCATTTAATTCAAGTATTTCCCAAAGTCAATTTACAACTTTATACTAAGTGTGAAAAGCAATTGATTTACAGCGGTCTTTTCAATTCACATGTGGACATGACGCGGCGAG
The DNA here is from genome assembly GCA_022559845.1 of Amorphophallus konjac. Lineage (NCBI taxonomy): Eukaryota > Viridiplantae > Streptophyta > Magnoliopsida > Alismatales > Araceae > Amorphophallus > Amorphophallus konjac. Next base: position 205,299,264 of record CM040125.1, on the reverse strand, counting down.
ATGTCGTCGTGCCTGGGAGTCTACTATGCTCTCAAGTTACAAGAGGAGAATACATGAGGCCCGAGCACACGCTAAAAAATTGAGTGTGGGGAGTGAAGACCGACAATTGTGGAAGACGCATCGCCCTCTATGGATGAGGCAGGAGGATTGGGAGATATCTTGTGACCATTTTGCCGACCCCAAGTGGATAGAAAAGTCCGAAAAAGCCAAAGCAAACAGGATGTCAAAACCAGGTTCAAATTTACATACGAGTGGGTCCATCTCTTATGCGGCTCATAAAAAAAAATGGTAAGTAATATACCAATTTATCTTCTTACAATTTATCCCAATATTTGACTTTTTTTTACTATGAATTGTATAACAGGCTGTGGAGCTTAATCGACCTCCGTCGTTCCTCGAGGTGTTCGACAGAACACACAAAAAGAAGGGGACTAATGATTTTGTGAGTGACACAGCTAAGTCAGCAGCGGTAAGTTTATCTACATATGTAACTTGTACCGTTCATTTAAATTGGCATGTAATTCATATGAAATTGACTAGTTATTTTATTCAATTTGTAGGAAACATATAGCAAAGCAGTGACAGAGAAGTACGGGGAGGGAGACACGCAGCAGCCGGAGTTCGATCCGGTAGAGTGGGTGGCAGCAACTGGCGTACCGAAGAAAGGCCGACTATATGGTTTTGGGGAGAGCCTAGACGCAAGCGCGGTGACATCAGCGTGTGCGAGTTCTAGCTATACTTCTTCCACTGGCAGTGCCTTCACTATACCTTCCGTTGCCCCCAGCGCTTCTGCCAGCGACATGATGGACATGGTCCGATCGCAGATTTCTGATATGCAGCGGCAGCAGCAGCATTTCCAGCAAGAGATCTCTAGCCAAGTGTCAGTATTCTTGCAGGCAATTAGTGGCCTCCTCTCCCAGAGCGGAATGGTCCCTCAGAAATCAACCACCACCACACCACAGCCCGCACAGGTGAGTGTTTACTATGTTTTTATTTTGATGGAATTACTCAATTATGTTCATTATTAATTTTAAAACTCATTTACTTCAGAAGAATTAAGAAAATCCGGGGGCCGGGGGTCTAAAACTTGAAATACCGGCCGGACGGCCGTGCCGATCATTCCAACACTACCGGGGAGATGAAAGTGACTTGTCAGAACTGACAGAATCCAAATCGGATGTCCGGTTTGAGCTCGGCGCTCAAAGTTCAGTTTTAAAATACACTTAGTTTAAATGAACTATCAGGTCGGGTCCGGGGGTCTAAAATTGGAAATACCGGTCGGACGGCCGTGCCGATCATTCCAACGCGATCGGGGAGATGAAAGTGACTTGTCAGAACTGACGGAATCTAAATCGGATGCCCGGTTTGAGCTCGGCGCTCAAAGTTCAGTTTTAAAATACACTTAGTTTAAATGAACTACCAGGTCGGGTCCGGGGGTCTAAAACTTGAAATACCGGCCAGACGGCCGTTCCGATCATTCCAACACTACTGGGGAGATGAAAGTGACTTGTCAGAACTGACGGAATCCAAATCGGATGTCCGGTTTGAGCTCGGCGCTCAAAGTTCAGTTTTAAAATACACTTAGTTTAAATGAATTATCAGGTCGGGTCCGGGGGTCTAATTGTGGAAATACCGGTCGGACGGCCGTGCCGATCATTCCAACGCGACCGGGGAGATGAAAGTGACTTGTCAGAACTGACGGAATCCAAATCGGATGCCCGGTTTGAGCTCGGCGCTCAAAGTTCAGTTTTAAAATACACTTAGTTTAAATGAACTATCAGGTCGGGTCCGGGGGTCTAAAATTTGAAATACCGGTCGGACGGCCGTGCCGATCATTCCAACGCGACCGGGGAGATGAAAGTGACTTGTCAGAACTGACGGAATCCAAATCGGATGCCCGGTTTGAGCTCGGCGCTCAAAGTTCAGTTTTAAAATACACTTAGTTTAAATGAACTACCAGGTCAGGTCCGGGGGTCTAAAATTGGAAATACCGGTCGGACGGCCGTGCCGATCATTCCAACACGACCGGGGAGATGAAAGTGACTTGTCAGAACTGACGGAATCCAAATTGGATGTCCGGTTTGAGCTCGGCGCTCAAAGTTCAGTTTTAAAATACACTTAGTTTAAATGAACTATCAGGTCGGGTCCGGGGGTCTAAAATTGGAAATACAAGTCGGACGGCCGTGCCGATCATTCCAACGCGACCGGGGAGATGAAAGTGACTTGTCAGAACTGACGGAATCCAAATCGGATGCCCGGTTTGAGCTCGGCGCTCAAAGTTCAGTTTTAAAATACACTTATTTTAAATGAACTACCAGGTCGGGTCCGGGGGTCTAAAATTGGAAATACCGGTCGGACGGCCGTGCCGATCATTCCAACACGACCGGGGAGATGAAAGTGACTTGTCAGAACTGACGGAATCTAAATCGGATGCCCGGTTTGAGCTCGGCGCTCAAAGTTCAGTTTTAAAATACACTTAGTTTAAATGAACTACCAGGTCGGGTCCAGGGGTCTAAAATTAGAAATACCGGTCGGACGGCCGTGCCGATCATTCCAACACTACCGGGGAGATGAAAGTGACTTGTCAGAACTGACGGAATCCAAATCGGATGCCCGGTTTGAGCTCGGCGCTTAAAGTTCAGTTTTAAAATACACTTAGTTTAAATGAACTACCAGGTCGGGTCCGGGGGTCTAAAATTGGAAATACCGGTCGGACGGCCGTGCCGATCATTCCAACACTACCGGGGAGATGAAAGTGACTTATCAGAACTGACGGAATCCAAATCGGATGCCCGGTTTGAGCTCGGCGCTCAAAGTTTAGTTTTAAAATACACTTAGTTTAAATGAACTATCAGGTCGGGTCCGGGGGTCTAAAATTGGAAATACCGGTCGGACGGCCGTGCCGATCATTCCAACACTACCGGGGAGATGAAAGTGACTTGTCAGAACTGACGGAATCCAAATCGGATGTCCGGTTTGAGCTCGGCGCTCAAAGTTCAGTTTTAAAATACACTTAGTTTAAATGAACTATCAGGTCGGGTCCGGGGGTCTAAAATTGGAAATACCGGTCGGACGGCGATGCCGATCATTCCAACACGACCGGGGAGATGAAAGTGACTTGTCAGAACTGACGGAATCCAAATCGGATGCCCGGTTTGAGCTCGGCGCTCAAAGTTCAGTTTTAAAATACACTTAGTTTAAATGAACTACCAGGTCGGGTCCGGGGGTCTAAAATTGGAAATACCGGTCAGACGGCAGTGCCGATCATTCCAACACGACCAGGGAGATGAAAGTGCTTGTCAGAACTGACGGAATCCAAATCGGATGTCCGGTTTGAGCTCGGCGCTCAAAGTTTAGTTTTAAAATACACTTAGTTTAAATGAACTATCAGGTCGGGTCCGGGGGTCTAAAATTGGAAATACCGGTCAGACGGCAGTGCCGATCATTCCAACACGACCAGGGAGATGAAAGTGACTTGTCAGAACTGACGGAATCCAAATCGGATGTCCGGTTTGAGCTCGGCGCTCTAAGTTTAGTTTTAAAATACACTTAGTTTAAATGAACTATTAGGTCGGGTCCGGGGGTCTAAAATTGGAAATACTGGTCGGACGGCCGTGCCGATCATTCCAACGCGACCAGGGAGATGAAAGTGACATTGTCAGAACTGGCGGAATCCAAATCGGATGTCCGGTTTGAGCTCGGCGCTCAAAGTTCAGTTTTAAAATACACTTAGTTTAAATGAACTACCAGGTCGGGTCCGGGGGTCTGAAATTGGAAATACCGGTCGGACGGCCGTGCCGATCATTCCAACACGATCGGGGAGATGAAAGTGACTTGTCAGAACTGACGGAATCCAAATCGGATGCCCGGTTTGAGCTCGGCGCTCAAAGTTCAGTTTTAAAATACACTTAGTTTAAATGAACTATCAGGTCGGGTCCGGGGGTCTAAAATTGGAAATACCGATCGGACGGCCGTGCCGATCATTCCAACACTACCGGGGAGATGAAAGTGACTTGTCAGAACTGACGGAATCCAAATCGGATGCCCGGTTTGAGCTCGGCGCTCAAAGTTCAGTTTTAAAATACACTTAGTTTAAATGAACTATCAGGTCGGGTCCGGGGGTCTAAAATTAGAAATACCGGTCGGACGGCCGTGCCGATCATTCCAACGCGACCGGGGAGATGAAAGTGACTTGTCAGAACTGACGGAATCCAAATCGGATGCCCGGTTTGAGCTCGGCGCTCAAAGTTCAGTTTTAAAATACACTTAGTTTAAATGAACTACCAGGTCGGGTCCGGGGGTCTAAAATTAGAAATACCGGTCGGACGGCCATGCCGATCATTCCAACACTACCGGGGAGATGAAAGTGACTTGTCAGAACTGACGGAATCCAAATCGGATGTCCGGTTTGAGCTCGGCGCTCAAAGTTCAGTTTTAAAATACACTTAGTTTAAATGAACTATCAGGTCGGGTCCGGGGGTCTAAAATTGGAAATACCGGTCGGACGGCCGTCCCGATCATTCCAACACGGCCGGGGAGATGAAAGTGACTTGTCAGAACTGACGGAATCCAAATCGGATGCCCAGTTTGAGCTCGGCGCTCAAAGTTTAGTTTTAAAATACACTTAGTTTAAATGAACTACGTACCAGGTCGGGTCCGGGGGTCTAAAATTGGAAATACCGGTCGGACGGCCATGCCGATCATTCCAACACGACCAGGGAGATGAAAGTGACTTGTCAGAACTGACGGAATCCAAATCGGATGTCCGGTTTGAGCTCGGCGCTCAAAGTTCAGTTTTAAAATACACTTAGTTTAAATGAACTATCAGGTCGGGTCCGGGGGTCTAAAATTGGAAATACTGGTCAGACGGCCGTGCCGATCATTCCAACGCGACCGGGGAGATGAAAGTGACTTGTCAGAACAGGCCGAATCCAAATCGGATGTCCGGTTTGAGCTCGGCGCTCAAAGTTCAGTTTTAAAATACACTTAGTTTAAATGAACTGCCAGGTCGGGTCCGGCGGTCTAAAATTGGAAATACCGGTCGGACGGCCGTGCCGATCATTCCAACACGACCGGGGAGATGAAAGTGACTTGTCAGAACTGACGGAATCCAATTCGGATGTCCAGTTTGAGCTCGGCGCTCAAAGTTCAGTTTTAAAATACACTTAGTTTAAATGAACTATCAGGTCAGGTCCGGGGGTCAAAAACTTGAAATACAAGTCGGGCGGCCGTGCCGATCATTCCAACGCGACCGGGGAGATGAAAGTGACTTGTCAAAACTGACGGAATCCAAATCGGATGCCCGGTTTGAGCTCGGCGCTCAAAGTTCAGTTTTAAAATACACTTAGTTTAAATGAACTACCAGGTCGGGTCCGGGGGTCTAAATATTGTTTCAAGCTAGTAGTTGATCTATAAAATCTGCAGTTATCAATTTGATATGTTTGATTTATATTTATGCTCATTTCTTCGCACTAATATTTTTATCTATAAATGAATGTTATTATTTTTTTAATGTAGGGGGATCCTTCTGCGGGCAGCGACAGAGGAGATGAGCAGGGCAGTGACGATATGGATGATGAGGATATTGACGATGTACCAGATATTTCTTGATGTTTAATGATATTTGTTTTATGTTATTCAGACGGATCAGCAGGGTTAATGTGTTTTTTTTGTATTTATTTGATCAGCGTGGTGGAATTTTTTTATTGGTGGTGTTTATTTATTTGAACATCTATGTTGATGTTGGTGGTGGTTATTTATTTGGGTACGTTGATGTTGAGTTTTTTTTTGTGGTTATCAGTAGGTTCCTAATAAATTTTTTTAACAGGTTTATTAGATAAATAAACGTATTATTTAAAAAATATATATTTTTGATTTCAGACGGGTTTTCACTCCGTCGCTATTGCCGTTTGGAATAGCGACGGTAATTTCAGACGGAAATTAATATTCGTCGTTATTTCCGTTTCAAACACCGACGGATTTAGGACGAATTTGCATATGGAGTCGTCGTCGGTAGTTACGACGAATAAGTAATCCGTCGTAATATCCGGCAGATATAGCGACGGATTTCAGACAATATTTCAGACGGATTACTGACGGTAATTAAAACGGATTATAAATCCGTCTTAAAAACCGTATGAAATACAGACGGATAATTTCAGACGGAAAGTTACATACGGAAATTTTATCGTATGAAATTTAGACGGAATTTGTGATCGAAATTTATTCTGTCTTAATTTCAGACGGAATTTCAGACAGATAAATTAACTGTCACAAATTTGTGACTAAGAATTTCAGACGGTCGATTCCCGTCTTAAATCCGTCGGAATTCCGTTACAAATATGGTTTGCGACGGATGTTCCGACGGATTTGAGACGGATAAGGTCCGTCTGAAATCCCGCTTTTTCTGGTAGTGTACGCCCTTGCCGGTCCACATTTTGTAGGTCGCTTCTTACAATCTTCTAGCAAATGACCTTGTTCTTTGCAGTATCTGCAGAACAAGATAGCCCCATCATTACCTTTCTTCTTTTTACATTGATTTGAGTAATGTCCCATCTCGTGGCAATTATAGCATTCAACTTTACTCATGTCTCGAAATTTTCCTTTATGTGAGTTGGCAAGGAGAGCAGTATCGTGTATTGATGCAATAGATGAAAGAGATCTCAAACGTGTTTCTTCAGCAAGTAATTCTGGTAGGATCTGATCTAGATTTAAACTACTCCCACGATTCAAAACAGCAGCACGAACATGTTCAAAGTCAGGACGCATTTTCATCAAAAATTGGCGAGTTTGGGATTGTTTTCTTATCTTCATGATAGTCTCAATGGCCTCTTTGGGAATATTGCTTTCTATCATATCCATTTCATTCCAGAACATCATCATATTGCTGTAAAATTCTTGAATACTAGAAGATCCCTGGGACAGAGAACTTATCTCCTGTTCTAATTGATAAAGACGAGCTGCATTGTTCTGTTTATAGATACGTTGGAGATAATCCCACATTTCTTTGGCAGTAGATAGAGGGCTCAAGTTCATAGCAATGGAATTGTCAACCGATTCAATAATCCAAGTCTTGATTTTGGCATTATTGATTACCCACTTAGAAGTGGATGAACCATCCGAAGACTCTGGAACACTTCCTTCAATGTAACCCCAAAGATCGTGTCCTTCCAGAAGGCTTTTGAAGTAAGAAGCCCATAGAAAATAGTTTCTCCCATCAATCAGACAGCGATTCTATGCGAGTCCATTGAAACAGAAGAAACAAGAAGCACAACAGGTTGAAATTGGATAAAAGGATATAATATCACCTGATGCAAGGAGAGATTTGATTGTGCAAACGGACTTTCAGAACAAGATCAGAGTCAGATCTTCTAAAAAAAATAGAGGTTGATGTCGTAAAACAAACTTCAGACTTCCAGGATTTAGATAAATCGATCGATGAAGATCAAACTCGATCTTGAATAGGCCGCTACCCAAGAGATGAAACCTGCTCTGATACCATGTGAACTGAGCAGAACAAGAGCAGAACAAAATAGAACAAGAGAAAGAGACAGCAAACAGTAGGTAACGAGAATGGTCGTTCTTGATACTCTTCTCTATTTCTGTTGGGGAAACACTCCATATTTATCATGTACAAATCTCCTAAATACAGCAGCATATACAACTATTAGCAATAACCATATACAGCAGGAAATCTAATAATAGTAGGGGCAACTTTCACGTCCTCTCTTCACACCCTCACCGTCTTGATGAAACCCTTCTTAATTAATTACCTGTTATATATGTCTACTGTGCATGCATAGTCCCACCTTTCAAACGCCACCACAGTAGCCAGATTGCAAGCTCGTGGCACAGTGGCAGGCAATGTCATATATGTATATGTATAATGACTTTTTTTTTAAAAAATTTTTTGAATTGATACATGCAACGTACCACAGGGAATACGAGTTGCAGAGACACCGATCTTGACATATTGCAATTGTAAGCATGAGCAGTACTCTCCCAGATTCAGCACCCCCTCTCCCTTCGCCCTTCCGTCGGCGTACAAAATATATGAGAAGTTAACTGTGTTAATTAATGGGGTATATATATAAATATATAGATAGCTTGCCCTTAATATATATATAACCGCAGGCGTACAAACTTAATTTGCATGGGTCTTGACATATTGCAACGTACGTTGCTCCCAACTTAAATCTACTGCTTCGTTAATTAATTTCCTGAATGCAGAAGAAAGGGCTCCTGCATGCTCCGAGAGCTTGGAAGCTCGCTCGCCATCGTCAGCCCCCCTCCGGCCCCCCAAAAAAGAAAAGAAACTTGTTTAATTAATTAATGCCTAGCTTGACTTGAATTAATGGTGGCAAATTAATTTAAGTTCGGCAGGGCATGGCAGAAAACCTAGAAAACATTACAACAGCTAGCGTCAGTTTCAGGAAAAGAATATATATATATATGGGCTATTCATTCTCTGCATGGATCCTTTCCAGCTGAGAGGACCCAAATATAGTTCATCCCCTGGTTCCTAGCTAATTCCTGCGTACCCTGTATTAGCCACCACTAGCTAATTCTGACCGGTGGGGCCGGGGGGATATATAAATTCCTTTTCAGGTTCCGATCGATGAAGAATACATGTGTGAAAGGACGATTTCCTAGTCGCCATCGAAGCTATAGTGGCAAGGTTCAAGCCTTCAAGGCAAACTGATCACCATTGAGCACAGATGATCTGTATCTACGTACACTTGGTTGTAACTCGGTGGAGAGAGAGAGAGATCTCCTTTTTTTTCACCATTTTACTCCACGTACGTACATATATAATTACAAGTACGGATCACGTAAGATGTAATTATTAATTATCGACTGGATTAATTAAAACCAACTCTAATTGCTGGAACCTGCCTGCGAACCCCACAACAGTTCCCCTCTGGTAACTCTCTTCCCCACCTTCACATTCTCACTGTGCATCTCGTTTTGTGCCCCCCACCTCCCCGTACACGTCCAGCTGTGTCAATCTCGATCGGCCGTTCCAATGGCGATCCCCTCCCCAGTGTGCCGAATATTGCCAGGGTCCTGGATGTGGCCTTGCCTGCGGGCATCGCCAGAAGACCGGCCCCCCGTGCAGTGTTACCTTTACAGTGATTTAGACCCAACGATGTTTCGCCAGTGTCGACATTCCTCCAATCAAAAAACTATATATATATATATATATATATATATATATATATATATAGAGAGAGAGAGAGAGAGAGAGAGAGAGAGAGAGAGAGAGATATGCTGCCATCTCTCACGTGCGTTCTCAGGCTGGGTGGGGCTCAGGGATCGGACGCTTGTACGTGGTACGGATCAGTGCTCCGCATTGGGTGGGTTAAAATTAAGGGACACCCGGCCGGCCCCTAAATTCACATCGACTAGTTTAGAGAGAGAGAGAGAGAGAGAGAGAGAGAGAGACGTGGTGTACAGATCAGTGCTCCACGTTGGGTGGGTTAAAATTAAGGGACACCAGGCCGGCCCCTAAGGTGACGTTTGGTAGAGGGATAAATAGGAGATATCCCTATTTAAACCCTATTATACATTTGGTACGCGCAATTTTGCCAGGGATATCCAGGGTTAACGATTTTGGGTATATCCCCGAAAATGAGCTGTTGGGAATGAGAATATCTCGTTCCACCAAAATGGTGGATTCCACCGAAATGGTGGAATGAGATATTCTCATCTCATTAACCCCGTTTTCATCTCTCTCCTCACCTCCACTCTGTCGATCGTGCCCCTCTCCTTCTCCCTATCCGGCGGAACCCTCTCGTTCCTCTCACTACACCCTCGCTCCTTCTCCGGCGGTGGATCCCGTTCCTCTCTTCCATCTCCCATGGCCCTCGCTCCTTCACTCTCTGGTGGCGGAACCCTCTTTCCTCTCTTCCCTCTCCCATGAAACCCTCCACCCTCGCTCTTCGCGATCGTGCCCCCGCTCCTTCCCTCTCCGGTAGAACCCTCGTTCCTCTCCCTGTACCTTTGCCTCTTCCATCTCCGGCGGTGGAACCCGTTCCTCTCTTCCCTCGTCCATGACCCTCACCACTTCCCTCTCCGGCGATTGAACCCCCGTTCCTCTCTTCCCTCTCCCACAGAACCCTCCACCCATCGCTCTTCGTGATCGTGCCCCTGCTCCTTCCCATCCCGGCTCGGGGGTACGAACAAATAGGCGATCTCCGTCCCTCGCCTGCTTGTTGAACGTAGTTGGCTGCTTGCTCGTCTGCTGTCGCCTGCGCTCGTCTTCCCGATCGATCGCGCCATCGTCAAAAGCCCTTCCAGGCGGTTGCCATCGTCTCCTCGCCTGCCGACGGAAGCACTCATTCTACAGCAAACCCCAGCTCCCTTCACCGCGCCATCATCAAAGGCCTTCCATCCTCGACCGAATCCTACCTCCGTCACCACCTCTCTGGCCAAGAAAAAGGTATACAATCTGGAGAGGGCAAATCTAGCCGCCCATACAAAGAGGCCAAATGAGGTCCGACCCGACCCAACGAGGCCTAGCTCCTTGAAGTGGTAGCCCCTGGGCCCACTCAATATAAGCCCAATAACTCACTCGGAACAAGCGCTTCCTAGGCGGCCTTCGGGTTGGGAAGTCTGAGCATCAGTTGATCAGGAGAGCTCCTCCGGAGCCCCATATTCCTTGCCCAAACAGTGCAGTTATCGCTCGGGAGGCACCTCCTGGGCGAGCACCATATGCTCGGGCCAACTGATGGAAGCTTATTTGTGCGGCCGTTACGCGTCCCTTAAAAGCTGGGAGTTCAAGGGGATAGGGGAAACCAAGAGTCCGTATGCTATAAAGAGCCCGCAAGAAGGACGTAACCCCCCACTGAATCTCCTCAGCTTATAGAGATCATGCACTCAACGAGCCATTATTTAAGCCTGAATGATGGGAATCGACTCCAGACACTAGTATTTTTATTTTACATTTGAGTCCTTTTATTTACATTTATATCCTTGGGAAAACATGGATGCAATTGTAAGGCTTTATAAGTCAATTTGTCATTCCTTAAGGATCTTTGGGTTTTTGTGCAAAAGTCCAGTAGGACCAGCAAGGGGCCTCATCTCCTTCCTCATTGATCTAAGTGGCATCTTAGGGTCCATGTGGGGCTGGTCAAATGTCATAGGTGGCTTCTAGAAGGGCTTGACCATTCAAGGGGACAAGGTGGACAAAAAGTTCAATTTGGAAGCCCCTTGGTCAAGGGGGCACCCCCCTCCAGTAAATGCATTTTAATTTTTTTATTTTGACCACATGTGGCATTAATGTGATGTATCCATTTACCCTCCCCAAAACTTAGATCTAGGGATAGGTCTAGTCTTTTTACATTTACTATAAATCCTTGTATTTTTTCATTTTGGTAGAAGAAATGAATGAAAATTTGTGAAAATGCAAGAGAGCATATTGCGCCCCCCTCTCTTCCCCCTACTGTTCTTCTTCTTCCTCCAGCCCTCCAGGGTGTGAAACCCTATTCTATCTCTCCTTCTGCCCCTCTGAGTTCTATCTCTGCCACCGCCGCCGCCGTTCGTGCCGCCGACGAGCCACCGTGAGCTTTCTTCCGAAGTACTGTCCCGATTGCTGTTCTGCTGGACAGAGGCCTACAACAGAATTTTTAGCTCTCAACTCCCAAATCTTCTGGAGCTGAAATTTCTAGGGTAGGTTTCCCACGTGATTCCCCACCTCCAGTAAATTTCTCCCGAATTTAGGCCATCATCCAATTTTCTTTTCCATTTAAGTTTCTAGACCTCCACAGTCTGCCCAGCGCAGATCTGTGTCACAGCAACCTATCTCTTCCATATTTCGACCCCCTTTTTCTTATTTGTTTGATTTGCCAATTTTATTGGGGATTCTGTTCACCTAAACCTTCTTCCACAAATTTTTCTGGGATTTTAGGATCTCGTTTATATTTTCTTAAAATCACTGTCTTTTCCCAAATCTGTTCTGTCCTGTGCAGTCCAGATTTGACCCACCAGTGTTATAAAATCCGTTTCCCCTACCAAACCTCCACCATAAATTCCAAAACAAATATCCTCGTCTTTCTTACCTTCCCCTCTACAACTTTCATGAAGAACTCAACACCCAGATCCGAAGTTTGAGTCGTGGTCAACGCCAACTCTCAGGAAAATTCAAATCTATCCTGCCAGATCTGGTTCTGTGAGCCAGCAGATGGTAAATTCGACCAAGGCCAGTTCCGGGGTAGACAAAAAATTTTATCTGGCCATAGATCAAAGTACTCCAAGTCAGCTTTCCAACGGCATAAATTTCGCGTCAATCCGACGTTGGGATTGATCGCAGCAGCCGTTCTCGCCGGATCGCGCACTATAAAACAGAAGCTTCAGCCCGTGGGCAGCAAGCTTCCCACTAGGTGACCGGAGCCGCCCGGCCTCCTCCCGGCGTTCCAGCCCGACCACCTTCCAGGGAGCGTTCCCCCAGGAGCCACCGTCACAGCGGACCCACTCCGGGCCAACTCGGCCCCACAAGTCTTCACATGGGCCCCACAACTAGCAGTTTACGCTACTCGAACTGCGTCGACGGAGTGATCAAGTTGCTGCCCGTCAACCCAAGATCGGTCCTCCCGGGCCCACTTGTAGCCCAATACCTCCCTGCGTGGAGTGGGCATAGAATTTCACTTCTGTAATATTACTACATTCACCGTACCGGGAGTTACCATACTTGGCCCGGATCACCTTCCCCACGCCCGGAGCGTGGAGGTATCGTGTCCACTCCTCTCTCGGCATTTTACTTTACTCGTATTTACTTCTATATGCCACTGCTAGAGAGCATGTTAGGATCCTAGCTCATTATATTTTTATATCACCGCTGCGAGAGAGAGAGCGAGACCCGTCCCGTGACCCGATCCGGGCACGAGAGAGAGCTACAGACTTGAATTCGAGGAATGTATAGACTTGCCACTAAGGAATGTGCAGACTTGACAATGCAATGTATAGACTTAAAGTTGATGCACAAACACAACTGCAAGGAATGTATAGACTTTGTGCAATGTGCAGACTTTGCATGCATGTGAATGTATAGACTTCGAAGGCTTGCATGCTGTGCGATGTACAGACTTGCCAACCACGATGCAAGAATGTATAGACTTTGAAAAAGCTTAGCACACGATGTAACAAGGCTCTGTACAGACTTAAGGCTCTGTACATACTTAGCCTGAGCATAGTTATGAAATGCATGAGTCTAGACATCCATTGACTGATGGCCACCATGAAACATAGTTATGAAATGCACCGAAAATGCACACAGCCAGTTCGATGGAATGACACTCAAGAGATGCTCAATCAAACGTCCATATGCAGACACAAACAAATGATGACTTATAGTGTTTACTATCATCAAAATCACAAGGACACAACACCGACCACCCTAGCTCACTGTCGGTTTCTCAACCGCGCATGTCCATATGCTTCCCTCGTTAAGGGACGATCGCGAGCTTGTCTAGAGTCCAAGGATTGCATATCAATTGGAGTCGAGTCTACTAGTCCGTCCCGCATCAATTTGGTATCAGAGCGAGTCGAGTCTAGGAAGGTTATCATAGCACGGTCTAAGTCTAGAGTGTTGTCCTAGGGATGCATTGCATCCCAATAACCCGGTATATCAAAAGGTGTTATCCGAACGTTAGGCTACGCCTATCGGGAAGACCGCACATTTGCGAGAGAGGATCTTCGGGTCCCGTGACTCTGCCAAGTACCGGATATTGGTTAAGTCTAGGTTCATCACTTCACTTTTGTCGGTGCATTCCAACCCCATGTCCATTGCATTCCCACTCGTAGGGGTACCCAATACTCACCCCCACCACCACCTATGGCAGATTCCCGAGTCCCTAGTATCGATGCGTCAGCGGTGGCTGACATGTTCCGAGCTATTATGGGAAAAATGGATGGGTTGAGTGAACGAATGGACGAGTTGAGTACTCGAGTGGATAAAATGGAAGGAGTGAGTATGCGGGTGAATGGCCTAGGCACATGCCTAGAAGGGAGGTTTAAGGCCCTAGAGGATAAGACCGTCGAGTCGGACCAGTCCTTTCACGGTCTGGTAGGGAGAGTAGCCGTCCTAGAGAGACCCCCGATTGAGGCGCACCCCGCGCCGACACATGGTCAACAGGAGCCGGTTCAGCCACCTGCTGCTCCTAGGGCTCAAGGAGTAGAGGATAGAAGACGCTAAGTCCCCGAGGTAGTTAACTATGGGTCCGAGAATGAAATGAAGAATATGGTCGTGACCATCGTGTTCAACGACGGAACCGTGATTTAGATGAGGATGAGCGGACCCTTAGGACCGTTCGTGTAGACCCTCCCACTTTTGACAGGTCTTTGGACCCAAAGGTCTATCTTGATTAGGAGGCCAGCATGGATCGATATTTTGAGTGGTTTGAGATGTCGTACCAACGGAAGGTCAAGTTCGCCAAGATGAAACTATTAGGGCAGGCCCAAACCTTTTGCAAAAACATGGAGAACTTGCTATTTCACCGTCAGGAATCCCAGGTAGAGACGTGGGAAGAGATGAGATCCAAATTTAGGAAGAAGTACCTCTCTGCCACCTACCGTCAGTGTCTCATAGACAGGTGGCAGAGTCTCGCCCAAGGAGATCGGTCCGTCTCTGATTACATCACCGAGTTTGATGAATACTTTCTGTGATGTGACGTGACGGAGGAGAGCTCCCTTATTGTCTCCCATTTTCGGCGTGGTTTACGACCACACCTACAGTACGAGCTTTTCCGCCGCAAGGTGGATAAGTTGGAGGATGCATACTAGGTTGCTCTCGAGATGGAGCAGTTCGAGGGAGAGTTTGAGTCTATCCAACGGTCGGGCCCCATTCCCCTCCGTAGTGCCGAGCCCCGTAGTTCCTTAGGCCAACATCCGAGAGCCCCCATGGCTCGACCTCAAGAGCCCACCCGTCAGGAGCACTTCGCTCCCAGGCCTCGTCCTCCCCCGCCACGGGATCTACCTCCACCCCAACCACCGGCACCCATTGCTCGCCCCCGGCACCCATTGCCCATCCTATGGCACCTGTACCCCCACCCCTGTTGACTATGGCACCTACACCTCCACCCATGTTGCCCACACCGCCTGTCCGTCGGGAGGACAAGGGTAAGGGACCACTTATCGGAGAGAGTAGTAGGTCGCGACTACAGTGCTATCACTGTCATGGCTTTGGCCACATTGCCAACCAATGTCCCACTCGTGCCACACTAGCCCTAGGGGTCGGAGAAGCCACACCTTCTGGGATTGTGTCTGTCAGCTACGAGGCCGAGCCGGGACTAGCTGATGAATTCTATGGCGAAGATCTGGAGGAACCTGCCGACACTCAGGATGCGGCACTCAGATGATGACCACCTAGGGGTGATGTCACCGCATTAAGTCTAGGTCCCTTCATGAGTGTGTTTTCTTCTTTGTGTGGTTTGTTTGTGTGGTTTGTTAGGAGTCTATGCATACATTTGTCAGTGCATGATGAGTCTGCATGTGTCTGGTGCAAGCTCGTAGATGTCAGTCCCTTGCACGTGTGAGGCCAGTCGGCTCTATTACGTGCGTTGTTGATGCGCGACGGACACACGACTTGGGACTCTAGCTCGCGACTCGTCCTTGGTGAGGGAAACGCTGGACCGTGCGCGGTTGAGAAACCGGCAATGAGTCTCGGGTATCGGCTTTTCTGCGTTAACTCAGATTGAGTCACGGGACGTGTCACGCCCCGAGCGCGGAAGATACCCGGAGATGCGCGACGTGTCTATATCAATCATGTCAATCAGAGTGGTCGTGTATTCGACACAAAGTCAGAGATGCGCAAAATAGCAAGATAACCCAATCCTTTATTTCATAATAGATAGACTATTACAAATCCAATACTCTGTTTAACAAAAAGAAAAGAATACATATTTGACTCAAGAAACTATGGAAAAGACTAGACGACACTTGTAGAAGCTCTATCACTTTCACTCTTGACCATTTCCATCCGATTGACTTCCATCGTCGTCGGACTTACCTGAAAAGTAGAAAGGGACAAACGGAATGAGCGAACGCTCAGTAGGAAATTATATCTCAAGTACTAGCAAGGGGTTTAAGTAATTACATTTTCATGAATGCAATAAGGCTATGCATGCTCGCATGAAACGACAAGATAGAGAGAATGTAATATCAAGGAAATAAGATGAACTTTCATGAACTTTCAACAAGATACAAGTTATTCAAGATATTCAAGCAAGTACCATTATCAAGTCATGTCAAGAACTTTGGCTATCATGTATCAAGCAAGTAAATTACCCTTTTTCGGGCCACGCATTTCATGGAAAGTCAAGTACGATTCAAGTACAAGATGTGTGTGGAATGTCCAATCAAGCAAGTCAAGTACTCGGTATAATGCCAGATACCTTATCATTTTAACTCCCATGGGCACAAGTACTTTCGGGTGCTCCTCCCAGGACCAGATCGGGCCCTATATGCGCAGGCATTTATCATGTGTTTTGACATCCACTCTTGTTTATATAGCCAATATAGAATTTCAATAATCAAGCTTGTAGACACGTATGACACTTGATAGAATAGAGTCCAAAATATGACAAAGGACATAGAATGGCGATAATAACGGCATAATCACGATATCGATAAAACTAGGTAGAATATGGTTCCCTTAACTTAGGTACCATGACAAATCAATATGGACATTCTTTATATAGAATTGAGGTCCACATGAACAGTATATCAAAGGTAAGATACCCTCATTCTTATCATCGAATTGGGGTTTACAAGAACGACATGATATGGCATGATATCATCATCCCATTAAGAATTTTCTTATGATATACTCTTTGTATGATCATAAGGGCCGGTATACCATGTTTCTTTAGAGTGACATGGCATCAATGGTGTAATGGGTTTTTAGGGTACAACCAGCTCAGTCGGCCTTGAGGGAATCCAAGGCTACGAGGAGTCTTACGGAGGTCTCTATGACTAACTCGCTAGTCCAAAGGAACGGAATGTCCAATGGAGAGCTTGTATGTCAATGAGAGTTGAGTGTGATCGATAAATCAACATGAAACGTGGGACTATACTCACGGAGTGGAGAATAGTGCCGATATATATATATATATTGATATATAAAACCATCGGTTGGCAAACCAGAGGAAAATCAGTTTACAGTAAAATAACGACTTAGGTCAAGTCGTTTCTCAAGTAATTAACGCCTAACAGAAGGGCGTTTACATATGGTCCGTTTTGCAGAATTTTCAATAATTTCAATAATTTATCTAAAACGCGCCTTCGGAAGGGGCGTTTCTTCAAGAGTTGACGACTACTGTAGCAGGCGTCTTTTATTTACAATATTTCTCAGAACATATTTATTTTCGGAAATTATCAAAAACGCGCCCTTGGCAGGGGCGTTAATCATTAAATTCTTATTTTCTCAGAATATATATTCCAGGATTTTACCAGATACGCGCCCTAGTAAGGGGCGTTTATTTTTAATTCACGCCCTGTGATGGGGCGTTACCAAATGGAAAACGACCTAGTCTAGGTCGTGAATTCAAGAAATATCAGGAATTAGCAAGATTTTGCACGATAATCAAGGATAACAATCATATAGTCATGACAGGAAAATTGGCAGGAATTCACATGCAGTATATCAGATTTGATGTTTCATGTTTATTGACTTTTAATCGTTAACAAATATTGCTTTGATTTCATGTAATTGCATGGATAATTAATTCTTATGATTTACATGAAATTAACGCCTGTGTACAGGGCGTCAAATATGAAATTGACGACCTGGGAAGGGTCGTGACTTCCAAGTAGCGCCCTTGTCTGGGGCGTGTATTTCGTAGTCACGCCCTTGGTAAGGACGTTTCTTTCAAGAAATTAACAGAAACTCGTTCAGAAACTATAGTAAACCAAACCATGTATATGCATGATAATTATTGTACTGTATCAAATTAGTTTGGGCTACAGTGACTTGAGAAAATCCTACCTTGTGATAATCTGAAGATTGAACCGTGAAGGTTTCGGGAAGGGGATCGATGCTCTGTTTAAGATGGCAGCTACTGGCTGATGGCTTTGATGAAGAACCCTTGTTCTTCGGTTCTGTACTCCTACAGGAACAGAAGAAGAAACATTTATTAATTTCTTCACCTATCAGAACAGAGGAGATTAGAAGAACGTTACCTTGTTCTTCACTTATGCTGCTGCGTCCTCAACCTGTAAGAGGAAAAGAGGATGAAGAACTATTAGTTCTTCATGTAACCGAAGCAAAGAGAAACTTATATGAACTGCTATTTCGTTCATAAGGAAAAGAAGAAGAAGAAGATATGTTCTTCACGTACCTGTGCGGTTCGATCGTCCAAATAGGTTTAGGGTTTGTTCGATCAAGATTATATATAGGATTTTGGACGTCCTGTTAAGGTTAGTGTTCTAGTAGAAGTAATGCTTCCAATATAGAGTCCTTGCCCTATTAAATACTTACTGGATTAACATAATCCTTCCCTGGATAAGCTCCCGTGTCGAACGGAACTCGAATGGAATTAACGCCTTTGGTCAGGGCGTCGATTCTTGAATTGACGACCTAGTTCAGGTCGTTTCTTAAGTAACGTCTTGGATAAGGGCGTTCCTTGTTTTTGAAACACGCCCCATATATGGGCGTTTCTTTTACTTGCCTATTTGGTAGTGAGAGTTGACGACCGCATGTGTGGGCGTCCTTTCTTTAGTCACGCCTTTGATAGAGGCGTCTCTTATTGAATTAACGCCCTAATAAGAGGCGTTATTTTAATTTTATTTTACTTCATCTAATTAATCCTATTCTCATTATCTGTATTACTACTGTAATATATATATATGTTTTAATTTATTTCAAATATTTTATCAGGGTTGCTACACCCTCCCCCACTTAAAAAGAATTTGGTCCCCAAATTCAATATATATATAATTATACATGTGGAGAGCGTAGAACATATACCTCTTAGAATAACTCGGGAAATCGTTTCTTCATAGATTCTTCGGTCTCCCATGTCGCTTCGCGTTCAGGATTCTTATTCTATTGCACCTTGAGCATGGGAATAACCTTATTCCTTAGAGCTCGTATTTCTCGATCTAATATCTTCATAGGCTTCTGTTCATATGTGAGATCTTTCTGGATCACCAGATCTCCATGTTCAATAATATGAGATGGATCGTGTACATATTTCTTCAACATAGATATGTGAAATACATTGTGTACCTCGGACAACTGAGGAGGCAACGCGATGCGATAAGCAACCTCGCCAACTCTTTCGAGTACCTCAAATGGTCCGATGAATCTTGGCGTAAGCTTGCCCTTAACACCAAATCTTCGTATGCCACGTCCAGGGGATATCTTGAGAAATACATGATCTCCGATTTGGAATTCAAGATCTCTTCTTCTTGTATCTGCATAAGCCTTTTGCCTGGTCTGAGCAACTTGTAATCTTTCCCTGATTACTTGTATCTTCTCGGTTGTATCCCTTACCATGTCTGGACCTAATAGTTGTTTCTCTCCAACTTCGTTCCAACATATGGGAGATCGGCAACTCCTTCCGTATAAGGCTTCGAAAGGTGCCATTTGGATACTAGCTTGGTAGCTATTATTATATGTAAATTCAACTAAAGGTAAGTGGTCATGCCAGCTTCCTCCAAAGTCAATAATGCATGCTCTCAGCATATCTTCAACAACTTGATTAGTTCGCTCGGTCTGACCATCCGTTTGCGGGTGAAAAGCAGTACTAAAGTTGAGTCTCGTCCCCAACGAATGTTGTAATCCCTTCCAAAAATGAGAAGTAAAACGGGGATCTCTATCAGACACGATTGAGACAGGAATTCCATGTATCCTGACTATTTCTTTGATGTATAGTGCAGTTAGCACATCAATTGACCATCGGCTTTTGATTGGCAAGAAATGTGCCGATTTAGTCAATCGGTCAATGATAACCCAGATTCCATCATGTCCTCCTTTAGATTTAGACAAACCCATGATGAAGTCCATACCAATATCCTCCCATTTCCACTTAGGAATATCTAGAGGATGTAGTTTTCCCGCAGGCTTTTGGTGTTCCGCCTTGACCTGTTGGCACGTGAGACAGCGTGATACATAGTCTGCTATTTCTCCTTTCATATTAGGCCACCAAAAGTTCCTCTTTACATCTTGGTACATTTTGGTTGATCCTGGATGAATAGTGTACCTTGATCGGTGAGCTTCATCTAAGATCTTCTTCTTTAATTCCGGACAATCGGGTATACAAGTTCTATCTTTGAACGATAATCTTCCATCAGAAGTTAGTTGAAAATCAGATTGTCCTTCTAATCTGCCTTTGATTTCTACTAACATAGGATCATCATCCTGAAGTGTTTGTATTTCAGATAACAAATCTGACTGTATGCTTACATGAGATAGTGTGACAAATTTGGATTCCATGTCCAAGCTTATATTGAGCTCGGAGAATTATTCAAGTAACCTCCATTCTTGTATCATACAATTTGCTATCATTGCTCTCGGCTTTCGACTAAGGGCATCAGCAACATAATTACCCTTTCCGGGATGGTATTGTATATTGAAGTCGAAGTCCTTGAGATATTCTAGCCAGCGTCTTTGTCTCATGTTTAGCTCCTTTTGTGAAAATAGATATTTGAGACTTTTGTGATCGGAGTATACAGTGAACTGTACTCCATAGAGATAGTGTCTCCATATCTTTAGGGCAAATACTACCGCGGCCAGTTCTAAGTCATGGACGGGGTAATTCTCCTCATGCTTCTTCAGTTGACGTGAAGAGTATGCTATGACCTTTCCTTGTTGCATTAGGACACATCCGAGGCCAATGCTAGAAGCATCAGTGTAGACCTCGAATTTCTCTCCTTCTATCGGTAGAGCTAAGACCGGAGCTGTGGTGAGATGATCCTTGAGAGTTTGAAAACTTCTTTCACATTCCTCACTCCATTCATATCGGATCTCCTTACGAGTTAATCTTGTAAGTGGTACGGCGATCTTAGAGAAATCTTTGATGAATCGCCGATAATAGCCTGCAAGACCTAAGAAACTTCTGATCTCGCTTGCATTAGTGGGTCTTTCCCAGTTTCTTACAGCTTCAACCTTTGACGGATCTACAGATAAACCGTCCTTGGATATGACATGTCCGAGAAAAGCCACTTCTTCAAGCCAGAACTCGCATTTGCTGAGTTTAGCATATAATTGATTTGTCCTCAAGACTTGCAATGCAATCCTCAAATGTTCTTCATGTTCTTCCTTAGTCTTGGAATATATCAATATATCATCAATGAAGACTACCACAAATTGATCCAAGTAAGGCCTGAATATGCTATTCATTAACTGCATAAAGGCAGCAGGGGCATTTGTTAGTCCAAAAGGCATAACAACAAATTCGTAATGGCCATACCTGCTTCTGAATGCGGTCTTATGAATGTCATCGTCTTTGATTCTTAATTGATGATATCCCGACCTGAGATCAATCTTGGAAAAATATTTGGATCCTGAAATCTGATCAAATAATTCATCGATTCTCGGCAGTGGATACTTGTTCTTGATAGTAAGATGATTTAACTGTCGATAGTCGATACACAATCTCATGGATCCATCCTTCTTCTTTACAAATAAGACTGGTGCTCCCCATGGGGAAGTACTTGGTCTAATAAACCCTTTTCGGATTAGTTCCAGCAACTGCTCCTTCAACTCCTTGAGTTCAGCAGGGGACATTCTATATGGTGCCTTTGAAACGGGACCAGCACCAGGGACTAAGTCAATGGTGAAGGCTACATCCCTTTGAGGGGGTAATCCCGGCAAATCTTCCGGAAATACGTCTGGAAATTCTCGCACTACCTGAATGTCCTCTATCTTGGTTTCTTTAGCTTCTTTAATAGTGACAAAAGCAAGGAAGGATACACATCCTTTCTTGACGAGCTTGCTTGCTCGAAGAGCCGAAATAAGAGGGGATTTGCTTCGACTCTTAGGACTAATATAAGTCAGTTCCGGAAATTCCTTGAAAACAATCTTGCTATCACGGCAATCAACCGTTGCCTGGTATTTGGATAACCAATCTGCTCCTAGTATAACATCATACTCTTTTAGATCTAAGCAGATAAGATCAATAGGAAAATTCTTTCCTCGAACCAATACCTCACAGTTTTGGTAATGATGTGTGATATCCGTCTCGTTTCCGAGAGGAGTAGACAATATTAACTTCATCCATTCTGGTTCTAGAGGTAATGGGTCAGCAAACTTCTTGGAAATAATGGAATGCGATGCACCCGTATCAAATAAGACATGTGCATATTTGGAACAAATTTTTAATGTACCTTCCACCAATCCGCCTTCTTCTTCTGGTTCGGTCTCTTGGATTGCATGAAGACGCGCGTTCCTTGTCACTGGGCGTTTACCCTCACCGTCTTGGTCATTCATTAATGGACAATCGGGAATCCGATGTTCACGACTCCCACAACGGAGACATGCTCCTAATTTCCTCCAGCATTCTTCTATTTTGTGACCAGCCTTGTCACAATGCTTGCAAACTGTATTCGAAGGGGTAGTGGTGATAGAGAAAGGCTTGGTCTTCTTGAATTTCTGATCTTGAGAGGAAGAACCTCCATTATTGGGCCTCTTCTTAAAGTTGGGTTTAAAAGAACCCGAACTTGTGACTTGCTCCTTTTTGTCTTTCCCACGGATCCTATCAGATAGTTCCGTGGCATCTTCAAGCAACTGAGCTCGGCACACTATTTCAGTATAAACTTGAATATCCATAGGCGCCAATTGAGTAATGTAGTGGGGCCTAAGCCCATTAAGAAATCTACGGGCTTTCATCTTTTCCGTGCTAATTAAATGCTTAGCATATCTAGACAGTCTAGAGAACTGTGCTTCATAATCAGCCACCGATAAAGATCTTTGCTTTAATGCGGCAAATTCGGCGGCCTTCTTTTCCTGGACCCTATCAGAGAAATATTTGGCGTTGAAATGTTCAACGAATTCACCCCATGTAACTTGAGTTGGGTCAATAGTAGCTTCAATCGACTCCCACCAGCATCTAGCATCTTTTTCTAACTGGAAAGTAGCTAATAAGACTTTGTCCTGATCCGTGCATTGCATGACACGGAATATACGTTCAATCTCCCGAACCCAATGCTCGGCATCGTCTGGATCGGTCGATCCCATGAACTTCGGGGGATTCATATTCTTGAATGCTTGGTGTAAGCTTCCAGCTCGTGGAGCACCACCTTGTGCTACCTGTTGTAGCACTTGGGTCATCCCTTGAAGGGTACGCTGCATGTTGCGCCATTGAGCACGTTCGGCAGCCATTATCCTACAATTACAATAGCTATGTTAGTATTATATCACTATGATCTTATAAAGGACTCATTGATCTTTTAACCCTTGGTTCTACCCACTCTCACTTGGTTAAAGGTTTTGAAACCTATCCTTGGACTTGGGTTTCCTAGGAATGGAATACCTTAGGCTCTGATACCACAAAGACTGTCACGCCCCGAGCGCGGAAGATACCCGGAGATGCGCGACGTGTCTATATCAATCATGTCAATCAGAGTGGTCGTGTATTCGACACAAAGTCAGAGATGCACAAAATAGCAAGATAACCCAATCCTTTATTTCATAATAGATAGACTATTACAAATCCAATACTCTGTTTAACAAAAAGAAAAGAATACATATTTGACTCAAGAAACTATGGAAAAGACTAGACGACACTTGTAGAAGCTCTATCACTTTCACTCTTGACCATTCCATCCGATTGACTTCCATCGTCGTCGGACTTACCTGAAAAGTAGAAAGGGACAAACGGAATGAGCGAACGCTCAGTAGGAAATTATATCTCAAGTACTAGCAAGGGGTTTAAGTAATTACATTTTCATGAATGCAATAAGGCTATGCATGCTCGCATGAAACGACAAGATAGAGAGAATGTAATATCAAGGAAATAAGATGAACTTTCATGAACTTTCAACAAGATACAAGTTATTCAAGATATTCAAGCAAGTACCATTATCAAGTCATGTCAAGAACTTTGGCTATCATGTATCAAGCAAGTAAATTACCCTTTTTCGGGCCACGCATTTCATGGAAAGTCAAGTACGATTCAAGTACAAGATGTGTGTGGAATGTCCAATCAAGCAAGTCAAGTACTCGGTATAATGCCAGATACCTTATCATTTTAACTCCCATGGGCACAAGTACTTTCGGGTGCTCCTCCCAGGACCAGATCGGGCCCTATATGCGCAGGCATTTATCATGTGTTTTGACATCCACTCTTGTTTATATAGCCAATATAGAATTTCAATAATCAAGCTTGTAGACACGTATGACACTTGATAGAATAGAGTCCAAAATATGACAAAGGACATAGAATGGCGATAATAACGGCATAATCACGATATCGATAAAACTAGGTAGAATATGGTTCCCTTAACTTAGGTACCATGACAAATCAATATGGACATTCTTTATATAGAATTGAGGTCCACATGAACAGTATATCAAAGGTAAGATACCCTCATTCTTATCATCGAATTGGGGTTTACAAGAACGACATGATATGGCATGATATCATCATCCCATTAAGAATTTTCTTATGATATACTCTTTGTATGATCATAAGGGCCGGTATACCATGTTTCTTTAGAGTGACATGGCATCAATGGTGTAATGGGTTTTTAGGGTACAACCAGCTCAGTCGGCCTTGAGGGAATCCAAGGCTACGAGGAGTCTTACGGAGGTCTCTATGACTAACTCGCTAGTCCAAAGGAACGGAATGTCCAATGGAGAGCTTGTATGTCAATGAGAGTTGAGTGTGATCGATAAATCAACATGAAACGTGGGACTATACTCACGGAGTGGAGAATAGTGCCGATATATATATATATATTGATATATAAAACCATCGGTTGGCAAACCAGAGGAAAATCAGTTTACAGTAAAATAACGACTTAGGTCAAGTCGTTTCTCAAGTAATTAACGCCTAACAGAAGGGCGTTTACATATGGTCCGTTTTGCAGAATTTTCAATAATTTCAATAATTTATCTAAAACGCGCCTTCGGAAGGGGCGTTTCTTCAAGAGTTGACGACTACTGTAGCAGGCGTCTTTTATTTACAATATTTCTCAGAACATATTTATTTTCAGAAATTATCAAAAACGCGCCCTTGGCAGGGGCGTTAATCATTAAATTCTTATTTTCTCAGAATATATATTCCAGGATTTTACCAGATACGCGCCCTAGTAAGGGGCGTTTATTTTTAATTCACGCCCTGTGATGGGGCGTTACCAAATGGAAAACGACCTAGTCTAGGTCGTGAATTCAAGAAATATCAGGAATTAGCAAGATTTTGCACGATAATCAAGGATAACAATCATATAGTCATGACAGGAAAATTGGCAGGAATTCACATGCAGTATATCAGATTTGATGTTTCATGTTTATTGACTTTTAATCGTTAACAAATATTGCTTTGATTTCATGTAATTGCATGGATAATTAATTCTTATGATTTACATGAAATTAACGCCTGTGTACAGGGCGTCAAATATGAAATTGACGACCTGGGAAGGGTCGTGACTTCCAAGTA
Organism: Amorphophallus konjac; assembly: GCA_022559845.1. Classification (NCBI taxonomy): domain Eukaryota; kingdom Viridiplantae; phylum Streptophyta; class Magnoliopsida; order Alismatales; family Araceae; genus Amorphophallus; species Amorphophallus konjac. Next base: position 205,273,669 of record CM040125.1, on the reverse strand, counting down.
GCGCCCTTGTCTGGGGCGTGTATTTCGTAGTCACGCCCTTGGTAAGGACGTTTCTTTCAAGAAATTAACAGAAACTCGTTCAGAAACTATAGTAAACCAAACCATGTATATGCATGATAATTATTGTACTGTATCAAATTAGTTTGGGCTACAGTGACTTGAGAAAATCCTACCTTGTGATAATCTGAAGATTGAACCGTGAAGGTTTCGGGAAGGGGATCGATGCTCTGTTTAAGATGGCAGCTACTGGCTGATGGCTTTGATGAAGAACCCTTGTTCTTCGGTTCTGTACTCCTACAGGAACAGAAGAAGAAACATTTATTAATTTCTTCACCTATCAGAACAGAGGAGATTAGAAGAACGTTACCTTGTTCTTCACTTATGCTGCTGCGTCCTCAACCTGTAAGAGGAAAAGAGGATGAAGAACTATTAGTTCTTCATGTAACCGAAGCAAAGAGAAACTTATATGAACTGCTATTTCGTTCATAAGGAAAAGAAGAAGAAGAAGATATGTTCTTCACGTACCTATGCGGTTCGATCGTCCAAATAGGTTTAGGGTTTGTTCGATCAAGATTATATATAGGATTTTGGACGTCCTGTTAAGGTTAGTGTTCTAGTAGAAGTAATGCTTCCAATATAGAGTCCTTGCCCTATTAAATACTTACTGGATTAACATAATCCTTCCCTGGATAAGCTCCCGTGTCGAACGGAACTCGAATGGAATTAACGCCTTTGGTCAGGGCGTCGATTCTTGAATTGACGACCTAGTTCAGGTCGTTTCTTAAGTAACGTCTTGGATAAGGGCGTTCCTTGTTTTTGAAACACGCCCCATATATGGGCGTTTCTTTTACTTGCCTATTTGGTAGTGAGAGTTGACGACCGCATGTGTGGGCGTCCTTTCTTTAGTCACGCCTTTGATAGAGGCGTCTCTTATTGAATTAACGCCCTAATAAGAGGCGTTATTTTAATTTTGTTTTACTTCATTTAATTAATCCTATTCTCATTATCTGTATTACTATTGTAATATATATATATGTTTTAATTTATTTCAAATATTTTATCAGGGTTGCTACAGGACGGGTCACTTACTCTCTCTCACATCGGTGAATAAAAGTACAACAAGCTAGATAACTAACAGTCGCAGCGGCATTCAAAAATATATGAATTGAGTAAAATGCAATAAGAGAGAGGGGGCGAGTTTACCTCCACGCTTCGGGTGTGGGGAAGACGATCCCGGTCAAGTCAGTAACTCCCGGTATAGTAAATATTTAAATTACAGTAGTGAATTTTGATGCCCAACTCTACGTAGGGAGGTAACGGGCTACAAGTGGGGCCCGAGAGGACCGATCTTGGGTTGACGGCCAGCACTTGGATCCTCTCGTCGGTGCCGTCCGGAAGACGCTTGCTACGGGTTGTGGGGCCCACACGCAGCTCAGTCCTCCGAATCCGGTGGGGTGGGTCCCTTTGTGATGGGGCACCTGGAGGAGCGATCCCTGGAAGGCGGTCGACCTGGAACGCAGGGAGGAGGCCGGGCGGCCTAAGCCGGAGACCCGAGCATGTGCTGTCCACGGATATGGAGCTTCTGTTTTACAGCGCATGACCCGGCGAGATCAGCTACTGCGATCACTCCAGACGTCGGATCGATGCGAAAGTGGTACCGTTGGAAAGTTGGTTCAAAATACTTCGATCTATGGCCAGGGAAGTAATTTTGAATATCCTGGATCTGGCCTTAGTTGAATTTACCATTTGCTGGCTCACAGAACCAGATCTGGTAGGATAGAATTGAGTTTTCCTGAGAGTTGACATTGACTGTGCCTCAAACCTCAGATCTGGAACTTGGACTTTTCACGAAAGTTGTAGAGGGGGAAACAAGGAAGACGGGGATAATTTTTATTTTACGTTTGGTGGAGGTTTCGATTTTTTAGAGATTTTATACTGGACAGGGGTCGGATCTGAACTGTACAGGACAGAACAGATTTGGGAAAAGACAATGATTTTTAAAAATAGTAAAAGGACTTCAAAAATTCTAAAAAAATTCGTGGATGATGGGTGTGGTGGAAAGAACTTTCAATAAATTTGGTGACTCAAAAAAACAAAGGAAAAGGGGTCGAACTGAGGAAACACAGGGTTGTTGTGATAGGATCTGAACAGAAGACAAACTGCTAGGGGGAAAAAGATGGAATTGGGAAAAATAGCTACCAAAGGAGAAATGACCGAATTGTTTTTGTGGAGGCTGGGGTGGACGTGGATGACTCACCCTACAATTTTGGAATCGATCTGAGCTCTTGATGGAGAGCTAAAATTCGAGCTTTGATGCCCTATCCTGATGTAGACAGAACTCCGGCGATGATGACGGCAGCGTGATGGCAGTGCGATGCCGGCGGCGGCAGAAACAGAATTCAGAGGATAAGAGGGAGAGATAGAATGGGTGTCACACCCTAAAATAGTAAAAATCCATCTGCAAGAGGGGGGAGAGAGAGAGGAGGAGGGCACACCCTTCTTTGTCTCCAACCAAATTCATAATTTTCTATTCATTCATTCATCATTAAACCTTACAAAACCTTATACATGGGTATATATGGAAGGGGAGGAAGGGGGAGGGGGTTGGAATGTCGTGGGAGAGAGGGGAGGGGTAGCATTTTCTTCTCCCATGTGGTCAATTGGCCTAAAAAAAGAAAATATAAAATGTCATTTTAATGGGGGGGCACCCCCTTGACTTAAGGGGAGGCATCTTGGACATTTTTCACCACTTGTCCCCCTTTGAATGTCAAACCATCTAGAAGCCCACCTAGGACTTTGACCGGCCCCACATGGGTCCCTAGTGCTTAGGTGGACCAATGGGAAACTGTGGGGGCCCCTTGCTGGTCCTACTGGACTTTTACACAAAAGCCCACTAAAACCTGAAGACTCACAGTTTGGCTTATAAAGCCATACAATTGCACATATGTTTTCCCAAGGATATAAAAATAAACTAAAAGGACACAAATGTAAATTAAAAATGTCAGTGCCCGGTGTTGATTCCCATCAATTCTCCCCAACTCGACACCGTCGAGTAAGGGGTGCGGCTACTCGTGATGCCGGCGGATCCGTCATCGTACCAGGAAGCGCGGAGTACGCTCCACTCCAAGTAATAGACACCTGCTCATCCCGTATAGATTCGATATGCTCACGCTGCTGGGGAGGAGGCTAGAGGTGGACACTCAGGGGTGGGGTCACTCTCAAATGAAGGGGAGGCGGCTCAAAGACTCACTAGGAATCACCGCTGGGTCCCTTATGTGACTCGATCCGATATGTGAGGTAGAACCGATCCCAAAGTCTGACAAGTCTCGCACTCGACAAGTACTAACAACGCGAGCATACATAAGACCGATTCGACTCGATGTATGCACATGCACTTGACAGACAAACGGTATGAAACAAAGACTGACACATGACCCTAAACAAACCTATGGTTAGTCCGACTCATGTATATGCAAAGGTGGACCAGGACACCTGAATGTGTGCCATGCATACACTAGATGTACTCGATGGTTGACGGAATGGAGGACTCCTAGACATCCTAAGATGTACCACTCATGCATTGGCGGCTTATGGGATTTGGGTGGGGAAGGGCTAGGAGATCCAAAACTACCTTCGTCATCACCCTTAGACGTAGGTAAGGCTTGCCAACTATACCGAGGGGTAGGGGTGTTATAGTGAACTCCTTGGAAGAAGTGGAGTGAATATGATAGCTCGGGAGGTTCACTAGTGAAGGGGTCAAAAGGGTCAAAGAAGGTATGACCCCATGAGATGGGCTCCCATATGACACGGTCCCAATTATGAAATTCTTGAAGGTGTGGGTGGTCACCTTCATCCGTCATGGTGAATGGGACGGTAGTCATGTGAAAAAAATAAGATTCCTCCCTGATAGGATCGGTGTGATGGATTCAGAGCGGGGGTGAATGAATCCCACCCTTAAAAACTTTTCGCTCAATAAAAAATCTAGAACGCTAACAAGGCAAGATAGATAAACTGAATATCTAATCAAATTCTCTTTTGAACCAAAGAACTAATATGTATCGCGCACCTGAACAATCAACTAGCGAAAGCAGAAGAAAGCAATCAACCCACTGCATAGATAGAAACAAGAATGCTCAAGGCAACCTGTGAAGGAGGTAGAAGATAAGGAGCAAACGCACAAACCCAACCACACTGCACAAAAGATTTTTTAGGTGGTTCGGTCACCAAGACCTACGTCCACCCCTCACTCCAAACCGGAGTGAGGCTTCCACTAGCTAATGCTAGAACCGCAGACTCTGTCTGTAACAGGTGCTGCCTAACAGCTTGACCAGGGGAACAACCTCCCCTCTTCCTCCAAACCGGAGGGAACCACTAGTGACACCCAGTCACTAGCAAACCAGAGACCGAAGTCTCTCTTCCTCCAGACTAGGAGGGAACACCTGGACTTGCAACCCACAAGACCAGAACCGGAGACGAATCTCCCTTCCTCCAAACCGGAGGGGAACCCACAAGTGACACCCAGCCACTTGCAAACCAGAGGTCACGGACCTCTCTTCCTCCACACCAGAGGGAACCCCGATCTCAAACCAGAGAATCGGAAAATATAGTGACCAAATGAAAAGAAAGACACAAGAAATGAAAAATACACAGCGATCAGAAAGCTGTAAAGTATAATAACATAGATGTGGCTCCCATGGAGCTGACTGGCCTGGATTTGATCCACGGTCCAATAGACATATCTTCAATAGAGTCTTCTTTCTTCTTCTCCATGAACTCTCTCTCTTTCTCTTTTTCTTCTTCTGCTTTCACACTCTGCCTCTCTGCCCCTCCTCTCGTTTCTTCTCACTCTGTTCTCTCTTTTCTTCTTCTGCTAGATCTCTTTCTTCTTCTTCTCTCTGCCTCTCTGCTGCTCTCACCTTCTTCTATCACAGTCTCGATCTCTTCTCACTTGATCTCTCTTGCTCGATCACTTCTATTTATATCAGCAGCAGCTAGGGCGTGTGCCCTCTTTATCCAGAGTACACCTCGGATCACGTGCCAGGTGCCAACCTCAGATCACGTGCCAGTCTTAATTCCCTCGTCCAGCGGTCCTGTCAGATAATCAGTAGAAGATAATATTAGCTAAAGTCTGTAAGACCCTGTACAGGCTTCATTCATGCAAGCAAGGCAGTGCATGAGTGTATAGAGTTGGTCGAGTGAAGCAATGGACGAGTGTACAGACTTGTTGAGACAATGCATGAACAAACGATGCAATGTACAGACTTGATGGTGTGAAGTTCTGAATGCATATGAGAAAGGAATGTGTAGACTTCTGTGTGCGAGCAGTGTGTAGACTTAGTGTATGCGTGCATGCAGAACGATGCCAGTGTACAGACTTGCTAAGCTTTCGCTAAGTCTGTATAGACTTGATCATGTAGACGAAGACACCAGTGTACAGACTTTGTACGTGAGTGATGCAGCGATGTATAGACTTTGTGTGATGCCAAGCTAGACAATGTATAGACTTGCACATAGAGACGCTGCATGAGACGATGCATGAGACGATGCATTGTATAGACTTAGCAATGCAATGTTCACACTCACTTAAACGCTGAGTGAGACGCTGGACAATGTACACACTTTAAGAGACGATGCACTGTAGGCCAACGCTGTACAGACTTCGAGAGAGATGATGCATGAGACGATGCATGCACAAGGTTGTACAGACTTGGTCTTAAAATGTATAGACTTGGCCAACTATCAACTGATGGATGTATAGACTTTATGAATGCATATGCCAAGACCATGTACAGACTTAGTGTCTCATGCAACCAGACAAGTGAATGCATAGAAAATGTACAGACTTAGTGCAAACGGGATGTGCAGACTTTGTAGCATGCAATGTATAGACTTGATATGAAGGAATGCACTGGCTGTACATACTTGAAGTAATGCATACAGCAGACGATGTACAGACTTGGTCTTGCGACCACGGGCTATACAGACTTGATGTGCATACTATGTACAGACTTAGTCATGCGTGCAGCAAAGACAATGTTCAGACTTAGGATGAACTATGCGAGACAATGTATGGACTTGAATGCGTGCACAGGCTGTATAGACTTTGACAGCGTGTAAAGGCTTTGATGCCCAAATGCAATGTATGGACTTAGCGTGAAAGCGAGAAGACGCTAAGTGAGACGGTCTATGTATATACTCAGCCGTTGCAGACTTAGTCCGATGTACAGACTTTGCATTAAGCAAGGCAATGTGTAGACTTCGAATCAATAGATGCACGATGTACAAACTTGACTGAGACACAGCATAAGACGCTGTATAGACTTACTCATGACTGTCTAGACTCTACATGCGTGCTATAGCAATGTGCAGACTTGCTGACAAAGCGTTGTGCAGACTCTGCGTGCCACAATGTGCAGACTTACGAGTGTGTGACATGCACAAAGACGCTAAGTAAGACGGTCGGATGTACAAACTTGATAATGCAACCTAGGGCGATGTATAGACATGCCAAATGAATGTACAGACTCTGCATATAACAATGTATAGACTATGCCATGCTCACAGTTAATGCATGTACAGACTTGTATGAAGAACTGGCTGTACTGACTTCGTGTGTGTGCTGAACAAACAATGTATAGACTTGGGTGTGTGTGTGCATGCTAGAAGCAATGTATAGACTTGCTGAATTCACGAACATGCTATAAACCAGTGTGCAGTGCAGACTCTGAACACATAAACCATGACAGATGAACACATAAAGCAAATGAAGCAAAGACCTTAATCCATGATGAACAGAATGCTTCAAGTCTTTTTCCAGAGCAATCACCATCAAAAATGTTCATTTGATTAAACACAGCAGCAAGTCATTAATACTATTAACAAAGAATGACTTATGAATATTGACATCATCAAAACCATAGAGACACAACAATCTCCCCCTTTTTGATGATGGCAATATTATGAGTCATTGCATTAATACAATTGTGAGACTCAAGAAATCAAAGTACCCCATATGCTCAAATGCACAAGTTTTCAAACTCCTCCCCCAATGACTGACTCATGCAACTTCTCTGCCTTTGCCAACAGTAAAAAGGAGGTTGAGCAGGAAATCAGATTAAGAATCATGGAGAGGTATGAATGCAGAGATGCAGATGCAACAATTCTCCCTCTTTAAGAATGACTATGCAGCATGATTCATATGACAAGGAAGCTCCCCCTGAATAAATGGAATCTTATGAGATGGATGAGAAGAAGACCATAGTGGCAATTAAGGACAAGTTCTGGTCATGATGAATCAAGGACAGTGAGAAAAAGAATTTCAACTAAGCTCCAAACACAAGGAATTCAACAAGATTTTCAAGGAGATATCAATCTCATAAATCTAAAACATAAGTTTTCAAAGTCTTCCATTATAAGGGCTTATGAATGAACTTTATTGATCAGCAGGGTTTAAACATGATGTATGCTAAGTTTGTCAATAAAATTCTGTATTTATATCTAAAGTCACGGTTTAATAAAAATGAACCAAGCCCTCATAGTTATATCTTGATTAGCCTCCCTTTCTCTTACACCATCAAATTTACTGACTTCTTTCATAATAACAATCACTAGTATTGAGATCAAGCAATTATGAAGTCATGTGATTTTGTCTAGGGTTATAGCAATTTGATTTTTTTGCATCAATATTCAGATATTGCAATTTGTTCAACAAATTTTCATGCTACAAATTTTACGAGCACTCTAGTTCAGTGCACACACTGTAACTAAAGGATATACGTTGATCAGACGTCAATATCCCTAAGCACTTAGTGTGACTAACAGTCATGCTTTATATTAACAGAGTTAACATTTACACCTCATGACATACCTCAACTCATTTCTTTGATGAGTGAGATGTATTTCTCAGTGTGCATGCCATTGCTCTGCCAGTTTATCAATCATACTTAAGCAGAGTTAACTATGGCACCTCATGACACAGTCTCTAGACTTCTTGGTCAATGGACATGGTTTCTCAGTGACCAAAATCAATGCTCTAACAGATTTACCCTTTAGACATTTCAGAAAAACTCATTTGCTTCAAATCAATACTAAATTCATATACTTAACCAAATAAAGCCATGTATTCAATAGTGCAGATTTCAGAAGTTTTTACAAGACACAGCATGAAACAGTTGGTTAAAGTTTATTAAACATGATTCAGATATTTTTAAGAGATTTTAAAGTCAAACTCAATGAATACATTAAACTTAAACCACCTGAGTTATTTCAGACATTCATAAAATCGTATAATAGAAGATTCCTAGTTCAAGTGTTTTCAGATTTATGATCTAGACATGCCCCAATGAAATCTTCATGAATGGCTGATAGAAGAAATCCAGCAAGAATAAGTGAATTTTGAGGCCCAGAGTTTTCAGATGTGATCAAGGTTTATCAATAGAATCAATAAAAAGGATATGCACACCGAGCAAGATAACAGGAGGTCAGGCATGTTTCAAGATCTTCAAGGTTAATATGTAATGAATTCTGACAGAAGTGTATGCATTTGACAACCTGCATGCAATGCATTGACTCCCCCTGACTAAATGCATTGAAGTCCAGACACGACAATCTGAATTAGAGAGCTTCGATTGACTAGACAAAGGCATTTTGCTCCCTCTGTCTATATGCACAGAAAAAACACGTGTTTTTGAATTTTCCAAAATAAATCCAGTGCAGTTAACTATATGCATGCATATGCAGTGACCACTTCTAAAGCACATTGCATGGACACAATTATGGTGCAGAGGCAACACACTCCCCCTGCCTAAATCTACTGAATCATCCTTTTGGACTTTTCAAAATGGTTCAAATGTGATCAAAACAAGTATGCAAAAGTACTGACTCCTTTTAGCAGATGCAATGATTTATCCCTTTTTGGAATTTTCAATTTAGATGATATGCAATGCAATTAACTATATGTATGCAAAACCATGCAATGTTTGCCATGAAGACTGAACATATGATTCTGTGACTTATGCTCATTCAGACTGCCCTACTAAGCAATATGACCCATGGTACTAGGCGGAGAACTTGGGCTGAAAGATCACTTCACACATAGTAAAAACCTCCAGACAGACTTCACCTGCCTTTTGGTAGCTTACCATTTGATATACCATAGTGGTCAATCATGATAATTCAACATGCAGTCCTATGTGTAACGCAGATTTTTAGTGAGCTATGCAACAGACAGATTTCAAACAACATTCATATGCAGTTCAGATTTTCAGAAATTACAAGTTTATTCTCATTTCAATATCTAAACAGACAATTCATATGAGCATTGATAGACATGAATACTCATAGTGTTCAAAAGATGACAAATATGCAAGAACACATTAAAGCAGATATGCTATTATCCAAGGTTCACAATTTCAAATAACAAAGTTTAAGACAAGTTTTCAGAACTGACCTGAATTTTGCAATCCTGGGGGTTTCATTCTTGAATGCCTTGGTTTATTACCCCTCTTTATTCTTCAGCTTCCAAGGCATACCTGTAACAAATACATCATTTTGATGTAACAGGTACCCAAGAAACCTTGGGTCATGGTTTACCACTAACACCACAAGATGGTGTTCTGAACGATCTTTTGGCAACCTTGTCATCAAACTCCATCAAATAGCAATTATTCATTGAATGACCTATTTGACCACAGTAATGACATGATGCAGCAGATTTCAAATTTGATTTATGCACATTCTTATTAGCATGAATTCTATGTGCATATGCATGAAAATTTTTGTTAACAGAATTAAAATTCTGTTTACCAAAATAAGCCACCCAACAGTCAGCAGCTCTATGGCCTGGCTTCCCACAGTTATGGCATGTAAATTTTGCAACATGGGGTCTAGCAGAATTCTTCTGAACATGCCAACAGTCTTTGACTGTATGGCCATTCTTCCCACACTCGAAGCATCTGATATGCTTACCTTTAAAACCATTTCTACCCCGAGTGTCCCAGCATTCAATGGCCCTGTGACTTGTCTTTCCACAATTGAAACATGCAGAATATTTTCTATTTTCAACAACTTTATTCTTATTAAGACCATGTTGGCTTGCAGGGAATTTAGCATGATGTGAAAAAGAAATTTTCTTACCATTTGCAAACCAGCATTGTGTAATACTGTGTCCTAGTTTACCACAGTGCAGACATTCAGTTTTCCTCTTCTGAGGTGAAGGATTTTTATCATGAAATTTCCTAGCATTCATTATGCCGGCCCTCATATCATCCTTCTCCATCAATTTACACTCATGCATCAAATGACCGAATCTATGACAGTAATGACAGATTATTTTCTTTTTAGATGCATGTAAGTGTGTGTGAGGACTGTGATCAACATACACTGATGAGCCCTTTTTTATTATTTTCTGTTTTCCAGTCTTTTTCAGATTTTTATCCTGTTTTTCTATTTTCTGAATAATGGGCTGTTTGACCTGTGATGTTGTGGCTACATTTGAAGCATTTACAAATGATGTCATTACTTTGTTTTGAAAAGTCTTTTTATTTAGATTATTGTAGCCTAACCCTTCCTTTTTGACATTGACTTTTACACCTAGTAGTTTGTCTAGGTTTTCTTGCCCACTCACAAACTTAGACAGAGAACTCTTCAAATCTTGAATTTCATTTTCGAGAGAGGTAATGTGTAACTCGTAACTGGCAATCTCTTGCTCACTGTAATTCACACATTCACTTAGCACCTTGTTAGTAGTTTTATATTTCTCAACTTCCTGTTCCAGATTGCTCAGTTTATCAGGCTCTTCTATGTAAACAGACTTTCCTCTTTCTAAAGCTAGAAGTCTCTCAGACATAGTGGAGTTCAGCTGTTTTAACTTCTCAATTTCTTCCTTAAGCTTAACATTTTGAATTAACTCATTTATTAGAGTCTGATCTTCTGAGTTAACATTGCTTTCTCTCCGAGCTTCAAACTCCTTCAATTCTTTTTGTTGTTTTTCAAAATCTTTCTGCAATTCTATATTTACAGATTTTATGGCATTAAATTTTTCAGCAAACAAGTTCTTCTCTTGCTCAAGTTTCTCAAATTTTTATTCATTTTCTTTAACAGATTTTCTAAGAGAGTCTTTCTTAGATTTTAGCTTGTTTAAATCAGAACTTACACATTCGAAATTTTTCAGCAAATCCTTACTCTGAACAGAATCATAACAAGTTAGGCTAAGCTTCTTCTCAAGTTTAGAGATTTCTTTTACATGATCTTGATTCTCAATCTTCAGCAACGAAATTTGTTTTTTCAACATTTGAATATCAGACATAAAAACATCATGAGATTGTTTCAACTCTAGACATTTTTCACAAGAGGAGCTTGAACTTTCTAACCCAGTATCCTTTTTCAATTTTTTATACTATTTTCTTAACCTCTCACGTGACTCTAATAAGTCAGCATATGAATTCTCCCAATCATCTAAAGTATAGTTCTCAAAAGGGTTTACCTCCTCATCATTATCGTCTTCATTCTGATTGCTGCCTTGATCGCTGCCACTTTGATTACTTCTATTAGCCATCATGCAGCTCGTTTGATTTTCCTTCCCGACTCTCTTTATCATCTTCAATATATCCCTTGTAGATCTGCAACCAAGGAAACATGAATGAAGAGCTCGATTAGTCGCGGCCTTCATTAACTCCAGTGCTTTCTGATTTTCTGCACACATAGATCGATGCTTGTTAGTCCATTTGGACTGATCTTTTGGTAGTCTATGTGGACCATGTGAAATCACTTTCCACAGGTCTGGATCAACAGATTTAACATGAGCACGGAAAGTACTATGACATTGGTTGAAATCAGAACCACTAAAGATGGGTGGATGAGCCATTGAAGCAGATCAAAACTAATTCAAAGCAGTGGATTCAAACCGATAAACCAAATCTAACAAAAATGCACCAAAGACAGCAGGATCGGATCTGCAGATCGTTGGATCTGGAAAGTCAGAAACCGCTCTGATACCAAATGATAGGATCGGTGCGATGGATTCATAGGGGGGGGGGTGAATGAATCCCACCCTTAAAAACTTTTCGCTCAATAAAAAATCTAGAACGCTAACAAGGCAAGATAGACAAACTGAATATCTAATCAAATTCTCTTTTGAACCAAAGAACAAATATGTATCGCGCGCCTAAACAATCAACTAGCGGAAGCAGAAGAAAGCAATCAACCCACTGCACTGATAGAAACAAGAATGCTCAAGGCAACCTTTGAAGGAGGTAGAAGATAAGGAGCAAACGCACAAACCCAACCACACTGCACAGAAGATTTTTTAGGTGGTTCGTTCACCAAGACCTATGTCAACCCCTCACTCCAAACCGGAGTGAGGCTTCCACTAGCTAATGCTAGAATTGCAGACTCAGTCTGCAACAGGTGCTGCCTAACAGCTTGACCAGGGGAACAACCTCCCCTCTTCCTCCAAACTGGAGGGAACCACTAGTGACACCCAGTCACTAGCAAACCAGAGACCGAAGTCTCTCTTCCTCCAGACCAGGAGGGAACATCTGGACTTGCAACCCACAAGACCAGAATCGGAGATGAATCTCCCTTCCTCCAAACCGGAGGGGAACCCACAAGTGACACCCAGCCACTTGCAAACCAGAGGTCACAGACCTCTCTTCCTTCACACTAGAGGGAACCCCGATCTCAAACCAGAGAATCGGAAAACATAGTGACCAAATGAAAAGGAAAAAATAAGAAATGAAAAATACACAGCGATCAGAAAGTTATAAAGGATAATAACATAGATGTGGCTCCCATGGAGCTGACTGGCCTGGATTTGATCCACGGTCTAGTAGACAGATCTTCAATAGAGTCTTCTTTCTTCTTCTCCATGAACTCTCTCTCTTTCTCTTTTTCTTCTTCTGCTTTCACACTCTGCCTCTCTGCCCCTCCTCTCGTTTCTTCTCACTCTGTTCTCTCTTTTCTTCTTCTGCTGATCACTTTCTTCTTCTTCTCTCTGCCTCTCTGTTGCTCTCACCTTCTTCTATCACAGTCTCGATCTCTTCTCACTTGATCTCTCTTGCTCGATCGCTTCTATTTATATCAGCAACAGCTAGGGCGTGTGCCCTCTTTGTCCAGAGTACACCTCGGATCACGTGCCAGGTGCCAACCTCGGATCACGTGCCAATCTTAATTCCCTCGTCCAGCAGTCCTGTCAGATAATCAGTAGAAGACAATATCAGCTAAAGTCAGTAAGACCCTTTACAGGCTTCATTCATGCAAGCAAGGCAGTGCATGGCTGTATAGAGTTGGTCGAGTGAAGCAATGGACGAGTGTACAGACTTGTTGAGACAATGCATGAACAAAGGATGCAATGTACAGACTTGATGGCATGAAGTCCTGAATGCATATGAGAAAGGAATGTGCATACTTCTGTGTGCGAGCAGTGTGTAGACTTAGTGTATGCGTGCATGCAGAACGATGCCAGTGTACAGACTTGCTAAGCTTTCGCTAAGTCTGTATAGACTTGATCATGCAGACGACGACACCAGTGTACAGACTTTGTACGTGAGTGATGCAGCGATGTATATACTTTGTGTGATGCCAAGCTAGACAATGTATAGACTTGCACATAGAGACGCTGCATGAGACGATGCATGAGACGATGCATTGTATAGACTTAGCAATGCAATGTTCACACTCACTTAGACGGTGAGTGAGACGCTGGACAATATACAGACTTTAAGAGACGATGCACTGTAGGCCAACGCTGTACAGACTTTGAGAGAGATGATGCATGAGACGATGCATGCACAAGGTTGTACAGACTTGGTCTTACAATGTATAGACTTGGCCAACTATCAACTGATGGATGTATAGACTTTATGAATGCATATGCCAAGACCATGTACAGACTTAGTGTCTCATGCAACCAGACAAGTGAATGCACAGATAATGTACAGACTTAGTGCAAACGGGATGTGCAGACTTTGTAGCATGTAATGTATAGACTTGATATGAAGGAATGCACTGGCTGTACACACTTGAAGTAATGCATACAGCAGACGATGTACAGACTTGGTCTTGCGACCACGGGCTGTACAGACTTGATGTGCATACTATGTACAGACTTAGTCATGCGTGCAGCAAAGACAATGTTCAGACTTAGGATGAACTGTGCGAGACAATGTATGGACTTGAATGCGTGCACAGGCTGTATAGACTTTGACAGCGTGTAAAGGCTTTGATGCCCAAATGCAATGTATGGACTTAGCGTGAAAGCGAGAAGACGCTAAGTGAGACGGACAATGTATAGACTCAGCCGATGCAGACTTAGTCCGATGTACAGACTTTGCATTAAGCAAGGCAATGTATGGACTTCGAATCAATAGATGCACGATGTATAGACTTGACTGAGACACAGCATAAGACGCTGTATAGACTTACTCATGACTGTCTAGACTCTGCATGCGTGCTATAGCAATGTGCAGACTTGCTGACAAAGCGTTGTGCAGACTCTGCGTGCCACAATGTGCAGACTTGCGAGTGTGTGACATGCACAAAGACGCTAAGTAAGACGGTCGGATGTACAAACTTGATAATGTAACCTAGGGTGATGTATAGACATGCCAAATGAATGTACAGACTCTGCATATAACAATGTATAGACTATGCCATGCTCACAGTTAATGCATGTACAGACTTGTATGAAGAACTGGCTGTACTGACTTCGTGTGTGTGCTGAACAAACAATGTATAGACTTGGGTGTGTGTGTGCATGCTAGAAGCAATGTATAGACTTGCTGAATTCACGAACATGCTATAAACCAGTGTGCAGTGCAGACTCTGAACACATAAACCATGACAGATGAACACATAAAGCAAATGAAGCAAAGACCTTAATCCATGATGAACAGAATGCTTCAAGGCTTTTTCCAGAGTAATCACCATCAGAAATGTTCATTTGATTAAACACAACAGCAAGTCAAATGTTCATTTGATTAAACACAACAGCAAGTCATTAATAACATTAACAAAGAATGACTTATGAATATTGACATCATCAAAACCATAGAGACACAACACTCCCTTGGGCAAAAGGGAATGAAGTCGGGCTCGGCCGGCATAGGGAGGAACAAGAGGATCTTCGTGGTGACACAACCCACGGTGCACATGGAGGTAATGGACCCGAAGGCCGGATGGGTGAAGCTACGACTAGTGGGTTGGTCGAAGCCTTGGTCTAATGAGTGCGTCAGCTTCCATTGCGAGTCTAATCCCACAATAAGGTCATCCAATGTATCAACATGGTGACTAGACCAAAATGTGATATGGAATGAGTTGACCGGCACTAATGGTAGGGTGAGGTCCATGGATGGGTAAGGAGGTAGGACCAAGCCATCCTTGAGCTAGCTAAGAAGTGGCTCGGCTATAAAAAGAGTACCCATTATAAACACGGGTGGTTCGGGCTAAGGTGGCTCCAAGTTTGATGGTTCCGAAGGATTGGAAGTAGAGGGTGGCAATGGAGCACTCACGGGTGGTGATATCCTATACAACCAGTCCAAAAACATTTTCATGAATTCGTCAAAGGTGCGGGTTGGAGTAGGGGCCTCGGGGTGGACTCGCTCTTCGTCTCTCGGCCCGGGTGTGGACCTAGGCTCGGCTATAAGTTGGGCTTCCACTTGGTTGGAGGTGCTTGGGTGGGATGGGACGGAGGTGCCAAGGGGACGTTGGTTGGAGGTGACTGGGCGGGCCACTTGATTGGGAGTGCTTTGGTGGGCTTGGATGGAGGTGAAGGGGCGGGGTTGGTGGGAGGTGTGGCCCACTTGATTGTGGGTGAGTTGGTGGGGTTGGCTAGTGATATGACCCCCGTGGTTGGAGGTAGGTGGGCGGGGAAGGTAGACCCTCCTAAGCGCTCTCTTCATATCCCACAATGACTCGCTGGGCCTTACCCTCCTATCTTCTCGGAAGTATTTGATGTCCCTCATGTTTCGGTGGCTTCATAGAAAAGTCACCTTTTGGCAAAGTCGACTTGCATGGGACCAGACATAATGTACACCTCAAAGTAGTCGTCCATAATGGCTTCCCACTCTAGGTAGTCACTTGGGTTTTCGGAGCCATAGAAGTCCCGAGCTACGGGTCTCCGGGGGTGGTCCGGGTGGTTCTCCCATCTTAGATAGTATCGCCACCATGCATAAGATGCGGGCCCTTGGTAATCCATGGGACACGGGGAAGCTAGTGGATGGCCATGCCGACACTCAGACAAAACACTAGACACGACCCTAACTAATGCAATCTAGACACAACCAAGATCTGGTACAAGGCGGAGCTAATCGATCCGAAGATCCACTCACATAAGGCTGCTACCTTCCCGATAGGCATAACCTATCATTCCGGAAACACCTTTTGATATACCGAATAAAGGTATGCGATGCAACCTCGGACCGACTTAAACTTAGACTCGACTTAAATGACTCTTTTTTTGTTTGGAGTTTTGCAAATGACTACCCTAGACTCAACTGGCGCTCTGATACCAAACTGATGCGGGACGGACACGTGACCTGGGACTCTAGCTCGCGACTCGTCCCTGGCGAGGGAAACATTGGACCGTGCGCGGTTGAGAAACCGACAATGAGTCTCGGGTATCAACTTTTCCGCGTAAACTCGGATTGAGTCACGAGATGGGTCAGTCACTCTCTCTCGCAGCGGTGAATAAAAGTATAACAAGCTAGATACCTAACACTCGCAGCGGCATTCAAAAATATACGAATTGAGTAAAATGCGATATGAGAGAGGGGGCGAGTTTACCTCCACGCTCTGAGCATGGGGAAGACGATCCCGGCCAAGTCAGTAACTCCCGGTACAGTAAATATTTAAATTACAGCAGTGAATTTTGATGCCCACTCCACGCAGGGAGGTAACGGGCTACAAGTGGGGCCCGGGAGGACCGATCTTGGGTTGACGGGTAGTAATTGGATCCGCTCGTCGGTGCCGTCTGGAAGATGCTTGCTACGGGTTGTGGGGCCCACGTGCGGCTCAGCCCTTCGAATCCGGCGGGGTGGGTCCCGTTGTGATGGGGCACCTGGAGGAGTGATCCCTAGAAGGCGGTCGACCTGGAACGCCAGGAGGAGGCCGGGCGGCCCAAGCCGGAGACCCGAGCATGTGCTGTCCACGGATCTGGAGCTTCTATTTTACAGCGCGTGACCCGGCGAGATCAGCGGCTGCGATCACTCCCGACGTCGGATCGACGTGAAAGTGGTACCGTTGGAAAGCTGATTCAAAATACTTCGATCCATGGCTAGAGAAATAATTTCGAATATTTCGGATCTGGCCTTTGTCGAATTTACCATATGCTGGCTCACAGAACCAGATCTGGCAGGACAGAACTGAGTTTCCCTGAGAGTTGGCGTTGACCGTGCCTCAAACCTCAGATCTGGAACTTGGACTCTTCACGAAGGTTGTAGAGGGGGAAACAAGGAAGACGGGGATAATTTGTATTTGACGTTTGGTGGAGGTTTCAATGTTTTGGGCATTTTATACTGGACAGAGGTCGGATCTGAACTACACAGGACAGAACAGATTTGGGAAAAAATAATGATTTTTAGAAATAGTAAAAGGACTCCAAAAATTTCAATAAAATTCATGGATGATGGGTGTGGTGGACAAAACTTCCAATAACATTGGTGACGCAAACAAATAAAGGAAAATGGGTCGAACTGAGGAAACACAGGGTTGTTGTGATAGGATCTGAACAGAAGATAGACTGCTAGGGGGGAAAATATGGAATTGGAAAAAATAGCTACCAAAGGGTAAATGACCGGATTTTTTTTGTGGAGGCTAGGGTGGACGTGGATGACTCATCCTCCAATTTTAGACTCGATATGAGCTCCTGATGTACAGCTAAAATTTGAACTTTGATGCCCTATCCTGATGTAGAGAGAACTCCGACGATGATGACGGCGGCGCGATGGCAGTGCGATGGCGGCGGTAGAAACAGAATTCAGAGGATAAGAGGGAGAGATAGAATGGGTCTCACACCCTAGAATGGTAGAAATCTATCTGCAAGAGGGGGGAGAGAGAGAGGAGAAGGGCACGCCCTTCTTTGGCTGCAACCAAATTCATAATTTTCTCTTCATTCATTCATCACTAAACCTTACAAAACACTATACATGGGTTTATATAGAAGGGGAGGAAGGGGGAGGGGGTTGGAATTTCATGGGAGAGAGGGGAGGGGTAGTATTTTCTTCCCCCATGTGGTCAATTGGCCTAAAAAAAGAAAATACAAAATGTCATTTTAATGGGGGGGCACCCCCTTGACTTAAGGGGAGGCATCTTGGACATTTTTCACCACTTGTCCCCCTTTGAATGTCAAACCATCTAGAAGCCCACCTAGGACTTTGACCAGCCCCACATGGGTCCCTAGGGCTTAGGTGGACCAATGGGAAAGAGTGTGGGGGCCCCTTGCTGGTCCTACTGGACTTTTGCACAAAAACCCACTAAAACCTAAAGACTCACAGTTTGGCTTATAAAGCATTATAATTGCACATATATTTTCCCAAGGATATAAATATTAACTAAAAGGACACAAATATAAATTAAAAATGTCAGTGCCCGGTGTTAATTCCCATCAATTCTCCCCGGGTGGGAAGAACTCGACTTCGTCGAGTAAGGGGTGCGGTTGCTCGTGACGCCGACGGATCCGTCATCGTACCAGGAAGCGCGGAGTACGCTCCACTCCAAGTAATCGACATCTGCTCATCCCGTATAGATTCGATATGCTCACGCTGCTGGGGAGGAGGCTAGAGGTGGACACTCCGGGGTGGGGTCACTCTTAAATGAAGGGGAGGTGGCTCAAAGACTCACTAGGAATCACCGCCATGGATGGGTAACGAGGTGGGACCAAGCCATCTTTGAGCCAGCTAAGAAGTGTCTCGGCTATAAAAAGAGTACCCGTTAGAAACACGGGTGGCACAGGCTGAGGTGGCTCCAAGTTTGATGGTTCCGAAGGATCGGAAGTAGAGGGTGACAATGGAGCACTCACGGGTGGTGATATCCTATCCAACCAGTCTGAAAACATTTTCATGAATTCGTCAAAGGTGCGGGTTGGAGTAGGGGCCTCTGGGTGGACTCCCTCTTCGTCTCTCGGCTCGGGTGTGGACCTAGGCTCGGCTATAAGTGGGGCTTCCACTTGGTTGGAGGTGCTTGGGTGGGATGGGACGGAGGTGCCAAGGGGAGGTTGGTTGGAGGCGACTGGGCGGGCCACTTGATTGGGAGTGCTTTGGTGGGCTTGGATGAAGGTGAAGGGGCGGGGTTGGTGGGAGGTGTGGCCCACTTGATTGTGGGTGAGTTGGTGGGGATGGCTAGTGGTATGACCCCCGTGGTTGGAGGTAGGTGGGCGGGGAAGGTAGACCCTCCTAAGCGCTCTCTTCTTATCCCACCATGACTCGATGGGCCTTAGCCTCCTATATTCTCGGAAGTATTTGAGGTCCCTCCATGTTTCGACGGCTTCGTAGAAAAGTCACCTTTTGGCAAGGTCCACTTGCATGGGACCGGACATAATGTACACCTCAAAGTAGTTGTCCATAATGGCTTCCCACTCTAGGTAGTCACTCGGGTT
This sequence comes from Amorphophallus konjac, assembly GCA_022559845.1. Classification (NCBI taxonomy): domain Eukaryota; kingdom Viridiplantae; phylum Streptophyta; class Magnoliopsida; order Alismatales; family Araceae; genus Amorphophallus; species Amorphophallus konjac. The sequence goes on along the minus strand of CM040125.1, from coordinate 205,254,081 downwards.
TTCGGAGCCATAGAAATCCCGGGCTACGGGTCTCCGGGGGTGGTCCGGGTGGTTCTCCCATCTTAGATAGTATCGCCACCATGCATAAGATGCGGGCCCTTGGTAATCCATGGGACACGGAGAAGCTAGTGGATGGCCATACCGACACTCGGACAAAACACTAGACACGACCCTAACTAATGCAATCGAGACACAACCAAGATCCGGTACAAGGCAGAGCTAATCGATCCGAAGATCCACTCACACAAGACTGCTACCTTCCCGATAGGCGTAACCTATCATTCCGAGAACACCTTTTGATATATCGAATAAAGGTATTCGATGCAACCTCAGACCGACTTAAACTTAGACTCGACTTAAATGACTCTTTTTTTGTTTGGAGTTTTGCAAATGACTACCCTAGACTCAACTGGCGCTCTGATACCAAACTGATGCGGGACGGACACGCGACCTGGGACTCTAGCTCGCGACTCGTCCCTGGCGAGGGAAACGCTGGACCGTGCGCGGTTGAGAAACCGGCAATGGGTCTCGGGTATCGACTTTTCCGTGTTAACTTGGATTGAGTCACGGGACGGGTCACTCACTTTCTCTCGCAGCAGTGAATAAAAGTATAACAAACTAGATAGCTAACACTCGCAACGGCATTAAAAAATATACGAATTGAGCAAAATGCGATAAGAGAGAGGGGGCGAGTTTACCTCCACAATCCGGGCGTGGGGAAGATGATCCCAGCCAAGTCAGTAACTCCCGATATAGTAAATATTTAAATTACTGCAGAGAATTTTGATGCCCACTCCACGCAGGGAGGTAACGGGCTACAAGTGGGGCCCGGGAGGACCGATCTTGGGTTGACGGACATCACTTGGATCCGCTCATCGGTGCCGTCTGGAAGACGCTTGCTACGGCTTGTGGGGCCCACGTGCGGCTCAGCCCTCCGAATCTGGCGGGGTGGGTCCTGTTGTGATGGGGCACCTGGAGGAGCGATCCCTGGAAGGCGGTCGACCAGGAACGCCGGGAGGAGGCCGGGCGGCCAAAGCCGGAGATCCGAGCATCTGCTGTCCACGGATCTGGAGCTTCTGTTTTACAGCGCGTGACCCAGCGAGATCAGCGGCTGCAATCACTCTTGACGTCGGATCGACGCGAAAGTGGTACCGTTGGAAAGCTGATTCAAAATACTTCGATCTGTGACCAGAGGTATAATTTTGAATATTCCGGATCTGACCTTAGTCGAATTTACCATCTATTGGCAAACAGAACCAGATCTGGGAGGATAGAACTGAGTTTTCCTTAGAGTTGGCGTTGACCATGCCTCAAACCTCAGATCTGGAACTTGGACTCTTCACGAAGGTTGTAGAGGGGGAAACAAGGAAGACGGGGATAATTTGTATTTGACGTTTGGTGGAGGTTTCGATATTTTGGGTATTTTATACTGGACAGAGGTCGGATCTGAACTGCACAGGACATAACAGATTTGGGAAAAAACAATGATTTTTAAAAATAGTAAAAGGACTCCAAAAATTCCAATAACATTCGTGGATGATGGGTGAGGTGGACAGAACTTCCAATAAAATTGGTGACTCAAACAAATAAAGGAAAATGGGTCGAACTAAGGAAACACAGGGTTGCTGTGATAGGATCTGAACAGAAGATAGACTGCTAGGGGGGAAAAGATGGAATTGGGAAAAATAGCTACCAAAGGGTAAATGACCAGATTTTTTTTGTGGAGGCTAGGGTGGACGTGGATGACTCACCCTCCAATTTCGGACTCGATCTGAGCTCCTGATGGAGACCTAAAATTTGAGCTTTGACGCCCTATCCTGATGTAGACAGAACTCCGATGATGATGACGGCGGCGCGATGGCAGTGCGATGGCGGTGGCGGCGCGATGGCAGTGCGATGGCGGTGGCGACGGTAGAAACAGAATTCAGAGGATAAGAGGGAGAGATAGAATGGGTCTCACACCCTAGAATAGTAGAAATCCATCTGCAAGAGGGGGGAGAGAGAGAGGAGGAGGGCACGCCCTTCTTTGGCTCCAACCAAATTCATAATTTTCTCTTCATTCATTCATCATTAAACCTTACAAAACACTATACATGGGTTTATATAGAAGGGGAGGAAGGGGGAGGGGGTTGGAATTTCGTGGGAGAGAGGGGAGGGGTAGCATTTTCTTCCCCCATGTGGTCAATTGGCATAAAAAAAGAAAATACAAAATGTCATTTTAATGGGGGGGCACATCCTTGACTTAAGGGGAGGCATCTTGGACATTTTTCACCACTTGTCCCCCTTTGAATGTCAAACCATCTAGAAGCCCACCTAGAACTTTGACCAGCCCCACATGGGTCCCTAGGGCTTAGGTGGACTAATGGGAAAGAGTGTGGGGGCCCCTTGCTGGTCCTACTGGACTTTTGCACAAAAACCCACTAAAACCTAAAGACTCACAGTTTGGCTTATAAAGCCTTATAATTGCACGTATGTTTTCCCAAGGATATAAAAATAAACTAAAAGGACATAAATACAAATTAAAAATGTTAGTGCCCGGTGTTGATTTCCATCAATTCTCCCCGGGTGGGAAGAACTCGACTCCGTCGAGTAAGGGGTGCGGCTGCTCGTGACGCCGGCGGATCCGTCATCGTACCAGGAAGCGGGGAGTACGCTCCACTCCAAGAAATCGACACCTGCTCATCCCGTATAGATTCGATATGCTCACGCTGCTGGGGAGAAGGCTAGAGGTGGACACTCCGGGGTGGAGTCACTCTCAAATGAAGGGGAGGCGGATCAAAGACTCACTAGGAATCACCGCTAGGTCCCTTATGTGACTCGATCCGATATGTGAGGTAGAACCGATCCCAAAGTCCGACAAGTCTCGCACTCGACAAGGACTAACAACGCGAGTGTACATAAGACCGACTTGACTCGATGTATGCACATGCACTTGACAGATAAACGGTATGAAACAAAGACTGACACATGACCCTAAAAAAACCTATGGTTAGTCCGACTCATGAATATGCAAAGGTGGACCAAGACACCCGAATGTGTGCCATACATACACTAGTTGTACTCGATGGTTGACGGAATGGAGGACTCCCAGCCTAGACATCCTAAGATGTACCAGTCATGCATTGGCGGCTTATGGGATTTGGGTGGGGAAGGGCTAGGAGATCCAAAACAACCTTCGTCATTACCCTTAGACGTAGTTAAGGCTTGCCAACTAGACCGAGGGGTAGGGGTGTGATAGTGAACTCCTTGGAAGAAGTGGAGTGAATATGATAGCTCGGGAGGTTCACTAGTGAAGGGGTCAAAAGGGTCAAAGAAGGTATGACCCCATGAGATGGGCTCCCAATTGTGAAATTCTTGAATGTGTGGGTGGTCACCTACATCCATCATGGTGAATGGGATGGTGGTCATGTGAGAAAAATAAGATTCCTCCCTTGGGCAAAAGGGAATGAAGTCGGGCTCGGTCGGCATAGGGAGGAACAAGAGGATCTCCGTGGTGACACAACCCACGGTGCACATGGAGGTAATGGGCCCGAAGGCCGGATGGATGAATCTACGACTAGTGGGTTGGTTGAAACCTCGGTCTAATGAGTGCGTCAACTTCCATTGCGACTCTAATCTCACAATAAGGTCATCCAATGTTTCAACATGGTGACTAGACCGAAATGTGGTATGGAATGAGTTCACCGGCACTAATGGTAGGGTGAGGTCCATGGATGGGTAACGAGGTGGGACCAAGCCATCTTTGAGCCAGCTAAGAAGTGGCTCGGCTATAAAAAGAGTACCCGTTAGAAACACGGGTGGCTCGGGCTGAGGTGGCTCTAAGTTTGATGGTTCCGAAGGATCGGAAGTAGAGGGTGGCAATGGAGCTCACACGGGTGGTGATATCCTATCCAACCTGTCCGAAAACATTTTCATGAATTCGTCAAAGCTGCGGGTTGGAGTAGGGGCCTCGGGGTGGACTCCCTCTTCGTCTCTCGGCCCGGGTGTGGACCTAGGCTCGGCTATAAGTGGGGCTTCCACTTGGTTGGAGGTGCTTGGGTGGGATAGGATGGAGGTGCCAAGGGGAGGTTGGTTGGAGGCGAGTGGGCGGGCCACTTGATTGGGAGTGCTTTGGTGGGCTTGGATGGAGGTGAAGGGGCGGGGTTGGTGGGAGGTGTGGCCCACTTGATTGTGGGTGAGTTGGTGGGGTTGGCTAGTGGTATGACCCCCGTGTTTGGAGGTAGGTGGGCGGGGAAGGTAGACCCTCCTAAGCGCTCTCTTTATATCCCACCATGACTCGATAGGCCTTAGCCTCCTATCTTCCCGGAAGTATTTGATGTCCCTCCATGTTTCGACGGCTTCATAGAAAAGTCACCTTTTGGCAAGGTCGACTTGCATGGGACCGGACATAATGTACACCACAAAGTAGTCGTCCATAATGGCTTCCCACTCTAGGTAGTCACTCGGGTTTTCAGAGCCATTGAAGTCCCGGGCTACGGGTCTCCGGGGTGGTCTGGGTGGTTCTCCCATCTTAGATCGTATCGCCACCATGCATAAGATGCGGGCCCTTGGTAATCCATGGGACACGGAGAAGCTAGTGGATGGCCATGCCGACACTCGGATAAAACACTAGACACGACCCTAACTAATGCAATCGAGACACAACCAAGATCTGGTACTAGGCGGAGCTAATCGATCCGAAGATCCACTCACACAAGACTGCTACCTTTTCGATAGGCGTAACCTATCATTCCGGGAACACCTTTTGATATACCGAATAAAGGTATGCGATGCAACCTCAGACCGACTTAAACTTAGACTCGACTTAAATGACTCTTTTTTGTTTGGAGTTTTGCAAATGACTACCCTAGACTCAACTGGCGCTCTGATACCAAACTGATGCGGGACGGACACGCGACTTGGGACTCTAGCTCGCGACTCGTCCCTGGCGAGGGAAACGCTGGACCGTGTGCGGTTGAGAAATCGGCAATGAGTCTCGGGTATCAGCTTTTCTGCGTTAACTCGGATTGAGTCACGGGACGGGTCACTCACTCTCTCTCGCAGCAGTGAATAAAAGTATAACAAACTAGATACCTAACACTCGCAACGGCATTCAAAAATATATGAATTGAGCAAAATGCAATAAGAGAGAGGGGGCGAGTTTACCTCCACACTCCAGGCGTGGGGAAGATGATCCCGGCCAAGTCAGTAACTCCCGGTAAAGTAAATATTTAAATTACAGTAGTGAATTTTGATGCCCACTCCACGCAGGGAGGTAACGGGCTACAAGTGGGACTTGGGAGGACCGATCTTGGGTTGCCGGGCAGCACTTGGACCCGCTCGTCGATGTGGTCCGGAAGACGCTTGCTGCGGGTTGTGGGGCCCATGTGCGGCTCAGCCCTCCGAATCCGGCGGGCTGGGTCCCGTTGTGATGGGGCACCTGGAGGAGCGATCCCTGGAAGGCGGTCTACCTGGAACGACGGGTGGAGGCCGGGCGGCCCAAGCCAGAGACCTGAGGATGTGCTGTCCACGGATCTGGTGCTTCTGTTTTACAGCGTGTGACCCGGTGATATCAGCTGCTGCGATCACTCCCGACGTCGGATCGACGCGAAAGTGGTACCGTTGGAAAGCTGGTTCAAAATACTTCGATCTATGGCTAGAGAAATAATTTTGAATGTCCTGGATCTGGCCTTAGTCGAATTTACCATTTGCTGGCTCACAGAACCAGATTTGGCAGGACAGAATTGAGTTTTCCTAAGAGTTGCCGTTGACTGTGCCTCAAACCTCAGATCTGGAACTTGGACTCTTCACAAAAGTTGTAGAGGGGGAAACAAGGAAAATGGGGATAATTTGTATTTGACGTTTGGTGGAGGTTTCAATTTTTGGGGGATTTTATACTTGACAGGGGTCGGATCAGAACTACACAAGATAGAACAGATTTTGGAAAAGACAGTGATTTTTAAAAATAGTAAAAGGACTCCAGAAATTCCAATAAAATTCGTGGATGATGGGTGTGGTGGACAGAACTTCCAATAAAATTGGTGACTCAAACAAATAAAGGAAAAGGGGTCGAACTGAGGAAATACAGGGTTGCTGTGACAGGATCTGAACAGAAGATAGACTGCTAGGGGGAAAACGATGGAATTGGGAAAAATAACTACCAAAGGGTAAATGACCGGAGTTTTTTTGTGGAGGCTGGGGTGGACGTGGATGACTCACCCTCCAATTTTGGACTCGATCTGAGCTCCTGATGGAGAGCCAAAATTTGAGCTTTGATGCCCTTTCCTGATATAGATAGAACTCCGGAGTTGATGACGGCGACGCGATGGCAGTGCGATGGCGGCGGCGGCGATAGAAACAGAATTCAGAGGATAAGAGGGAGAGATAAAATGGGTCTCACACCCTAGAATGGTAGAAATCTATCTGCAAGAGGGGAGAGAGAGAGAGGAGGAGGGCAGACCCTTCTTTGGCTCCAACCAAATTCACTTCTCTTCATTCATTCATCATTAAACCTTACAAAACACTATACATGAGTTTATATAGAAGGGGAGGAAGGGGGAGGGGCTTGAAATTTCATGGGAGAGAGGGGAGGGGTAGTATTTTCTTCCCCCACGTGGTCAATTGGCCTAAAAAAATATATATATATAAAATGTCATTTTAATGGGGGGGCACCCCCTTGACTTAAGGGGAGGCATCTTGGACATTTTTCACCACTTGTCCCCCTTTGAATGTCAAACCATCTAGAAACCCACCTAGGATTTTGACCAGCCCCACATGGGTCCCTAGGACTTAGGTGGACCAATGGGAAAGAGTATGGGGGCCCCTTGCTGGTCCTACTGGACTTTTGCACAAAAACCCATAAAAACCTAAAGACTCACAGTTTTGCTTATAAAGTCTTATAATTGCACATATCTTTTCCCAATGATATAAAAATAAACTAAAAGGACACAAATATAAATTAAAAATGTTAGTGCCCGGTGTTGATTCCCATCAGTTGTGGTCTTACCGGAGTATGAGATCAGCTCTACATCCATGTCCCGGATCTAGTCACCTATAGGGACCCAGTGGTGATTCCTAGTGGGTCTTTGAGCCGCCTCCTCCCCTTTGAGAGTGACCCCACCCTGGAGTATCCACCACTAGCCTTGTTCCTACAGTAGCATGCGCATATCGAGTATATACGGAATGAGTAGGTGACGAGTTCTTGGAGTGGAGCGTTCCCGCGCTACTTGGTATGGTGACGGATCCGTCGGAGCTACTCGAGCAGCCGCACCCCTTACTCGACGGGGTCGAGTTCTTCTCACCCGGGGAGAATTGTTGGGAATCGACTCCAGACACTAGTATTTTTATTTTACATTTGAGTCCTTTTATTTGCATTTATATCCTTTGGAAAACATGTATGTAATTGTAAGGCTTTATAAGCCAATTTATCTTTCCTTAAGGATCTTTTAGTTTTTGTGCAAAAGTCCAGTAGGACCAGCAAGGGGCCCCATCTCCTTCCTCATTGGTCCAAGTGGCATCTTGGGATCCATGTGGGGCTGGTCAAATGTCCTAGGTGGCTTCAAAAAAGGCTTGACCATTCAAGGGGACAAGGTGGACAAAAAGTACAATTTGGAAGCCCCTTGGTCAAGGGGGCGCCCCCCTCCACTAAATGTAAAAAAAAGGGATAGGTCTAGTCTTTTTACATTTACAATAAATCCCTGTATTTTTCCATTTTGGTAGAAGAAATGAATGAAAATTTGTGAAAGTGCAAGAGAGCATATTGCACCTCCCTCTCTTCCCCCTATTGTTCTTCTTCTTCCTCCAGCCCTCTAGGGTGTGAGACCCTATTCTATCTCTCCCTCTGCCCCTCTGAGTTCTATCTCTGTAGGCGCCGCCGCCGCCGTTCCTGCCGCCGACGAGCCACCGTGAGCTTTCTTCCGAGGTGCTGTCCCGATTGCTGTTCTGTTGGATAGGGGCCTTGTTGGGTCCCGCGAGGTGTAAACGGATCTAGAAGGGGGGGTTGAATAGATCATATATAAAGCTTTGGCCTATTTAAAACTCTTAGCTAACAGAAACTTAAACCACTCTTATAAAGTGAATGAATCACTTAGGCACAATGCATAGCGGAATTAAGTAGAGTGGCTCAAATGAAAAGACTTGGATTACAAGCTATGAAACGTCCACACTTCTTTAAGCACATTTGTGAACTTGAAAGAAATAAGCCTTGTAGTGCAGGGATCATAAAGCATAACACTAGAGCATGCAATAGCTTGCAACAACCGTGCGTGTGTGTATGTGCTATGTTGATTACTCAAAGTGCATAAGTGTGTGAACAATCTAACCAAGTAAGGAAGCACACGAACCTGCGAATGGGGTTAGAAGATATAGATCAATCACACACGATAAACAACCCACAACACAGGGATTTTTAAGGTGGTTCGGTTGCAACCCCGCAACCTATGTCCACCCCTCACCAAAAGCCGGTGAGGCTTCCTTGCTGACTCACAGCTTGACGGGGGACACGCCCCAACCACAAAACAGAGAAAGCCCTCTTTCTATCTTCCGACACACAAAGCCGACAGGGACGGCTACACCGCAAATCGGAGAACACCCGATTGCCTTCCTACTAACCACCGGTAGGGACGTCAACACCGCAAATCGGACAGCCTCCTATTACCTTCCTACTAACCACCGGTAGGGACGATTCTCAAGTTCAAGTATTTGAAAGAAATGGAATAAGAACAACTTATGAAAAACACTCAACAAGATATAGAATATGCTTAAGAGAAAGGATCTTGTCTGAGGTTTGCTGGAGCTTGAATCTCTTGAGGATTTGATGAAGAACTTCTTCCCGGAGTACTGTTCACAGCTACAGTACTCGAACTCCTCTCCCTTGAACACACCCTTGCAGCCTCCTTTGATCTCTCTTATTAGCCTTGCTTGCTTCTACTCTTCCTTGGAGGTTGATGGATTGAGATATGAGCTTGAATCACCTTGAGTTGATGGAGAGATTGTTGGATGTAGCTTTGATCTTCCCTTGAGTTGACGAAGAGGTTTGAATGAAGATTTGATCACCTTTGTGAGCTTGCTTGCTTCTCTTCTTCCTTGGAGATTGAAGGCTTCAGATGTAGGCTTGAATCCCTTGGATTGGATGTAGAACTTCTGCACGAAGTACTGTTCACGGCTACAGTACCTCTTCTTCCAATCTCCTCTCTAGCCTCTCTTGATCTCTCTTTGCTCCAAATGATCAACTAGGGTTTCTAACCCTCTTGTATTGGCTTTATAGACTTTGAATGGTCTATAGACAAGCCCCAGACCAGATCCACAAATCATGGGTGATTAGGTGACTTTTGGATTAAACAAATCCATGTTGAATGGCCCTTTTCGAAGTGGAAAATAAAGTCAACATTGGTTGGCTCGAGGCTGGCGGTCGACCTACAGCTTCTGGCGGTCGACCTCTACTGAGAAATCTACAAACGGGCGGTCCCTGGGATTTTCGATCGACCGCTACTGGCTGGCGGTCGACCTGCAGCTGACAGAACTGCAGACGGTAGTCTGCTGGCTGGGGCGATCGACCGCCCCTGTGCTGGCGGTCGACCGCCAACTAGGCAGACCCCCAGCTCAGCTGGGTTTGGTTTGTTAGCCCTCCAGCTCAGTCGCTTGAGTCCATTAGTAGCCCGTTCATGTCTGTAACTTCATCCTTGTTGGTCTAGAAGGTACCAACTGGATCTTTATCTTTGGACTCTCATCTTGTTCAGTGACCTTGGCTATTTGAATGAAGCTTGTAGTTGTTGTATAGACTTTGCATCAAGGCTTGGACGTGTAGACTTTGTGTGCATGTATGAACATGTATGAACCCTGTATAGACTTTATACCTTGATCATGCATGAGCCTGTATAGCCTTGCTTCATGAACGCACAGACTTGGTAACTTGATGCACGAACACAATAGAACGTAATGTATAGACTTTGCGTGTGAAGTAGCCGGCCAATGTATAGACTTGTGTTGCAGCCATTAACCAACGTACAGACTTGGAGTTGTGCTAGCAGCCAACGTACAGACTTTATCTTGTGCAACGTACAGACTTTGTTTTGTGCATGTAGCCAACGTATAGACTTCATTTGCAGCAACGTATAGACTTTGCGTGCAGCAACGTATAGACTTCATCCAATGTACAGACTTTGTCGGATGAATAGACTTGATGAATCTGAGTGTACAGACTTTGTTGGATGTATAGACTTGCTGAAGCTGAGTGTATGGACTTGCTGATGTATAGACTTGCTGAACCCAAGTGTATGGACTTTGTTGGATGTATAGACTTGCTGAACCATGTCTCTTGATCTTGATCGTCTGCACTGGAGGTATAATGACCTGAAATGTATGAATATTAACATTATCAAGTGCAGATACAGCTCATTAATGACTACAGAGGCAGACATCATCAAAACCATAAAAGTAATCATGTTGCATACATGTTCAACATTCTCCCCCTTTTTGATGATGGAAACTATGAGTCATTCTGAACTATGAGTCATTAGAGATTCACATGCATTAATAATTCACATGACAACTATGAGTCAACAACATTCATCTTGTGACAATGACTCACATGGTTCTTACTATATCCCCTTTTGACAATGACGCACATGGTTCATACCACATCCTTTTTGATGAATGACTCACATAATCTTCTCCCCCTTTGACAACATCAAAAGATCCAGAAAAGAGAACGAGGGACTCGAGGCTTGGCAAAGACAATGTAAGTGTGAGAGGTGGAGACATAGCAGCATGATTCAATTCCTCAAATAGTGGAGATGGATAGAGTAGCCAAAGATCAAATTTTTGATTTCAAATTTTACAGATTTTTAGTGGTTTTCCAATATTCAGATTTTGTTTGGATTTTCTATGCAATGCATGGAAATGATCAAATTTTGATGCAAGCTACAATTGTATGAAGTCAAGACATGCATGCCACCCTAATGCATGAAAACATGATGACAATGATGCTAGGACTTATGCCAAATGCTAATGAATGAGAAAGCAATGCGATATCATTTGACAGAGGACACCAATGATTTTGGAGACGACTTAAAAGGTGCATCAAGATGATACCACTTGTTGGATTATACCACTTGTGTAGTATGGTGATGTAATCGGGACAGCCTGAATGATTTATGTAGATATGGCAGATGAAGACAAACAAGAAGGAGCATCAAGATATGACTTCTCAAGAGAGAATGGAGGTTCTTTAATCTGAAACCAAGTTCATAAATCAGAGTTATGGATTTTTCAGAATTTTCAGTTATAGAACCCAAATGTACCAGCTCTTACATTCAGATTGGTTTAATGCTAATGAGTTTTGGCCTACTCAGTAGTATCACATGAAGACATTTGCATGCAAGTTTAATAGTAGTGAACCAGAAATTCATGTCAAAACCAGATTAACCTTCTCTTATCTTACTCATTCAATTTCATTGGTTCCCTTGAGAATGACCACAATAAGTATTGAGGCTAAACACTTAGATGACTTAGATTTGATTCATGAGTGCTACACATTCAGATTTTTCTTTTTGAAATCATTTGAAAGATGATTGTCATCATTTTACGAGCAGTCAAGTGTAGCAACCACCTTTTGACGTGAGTGTGCACGTTTACCAGACGCAAGCACCCCCAGTTACTCAGTGTAGCTCACGATTTTGCATCACTTAGAACAGAGATAGCATAGTCACCTCATGACATATCGAACCTCATTTTCTTTGATGAGGAGATATATTTCTCAACAACAGTGCCATTGCTCTGCCTTGAGCTTACTTTAAGTATAGCCACTTTTTGAAATAAACAGATTCAACAAATGTTTAAAAACAATACTTAGCTGAAGTTTCTCGATCAAGGATGCCTTTGTACTCAAAAATTTTTCAGATTCAAGATGGCATAACAAGTCAAAACATGAGAAACTAGTTTAAGTCTATTAAACCCGATCACAAACATGTTCAAGACCATCAAACTTCAAGACTCAAGAAATCATTAATGTTAAACCAAAATCATTCATGTTCAAGGCAATCACAAGACTCTATAAGAGAAAATTCTTCTTGAAGATTTACTCTGATAAACAACCTCAATAATAGATAGAGAATCCTCCAAGAAGTTCAAGGTACCTTGAATCCAAATTGAACCACACAAGGATTAAGCAATATCATGCAGTGGCTTGGTTTAAGAAGAGAGTGTTGCATAACTGGTAGGCAAGAATAGATGAAGAACACTCCCCCTGAGGTTATGCACTAAGCTCAGACAAGCGTAATTTTTAGACAGAAAGAAATGTGGGGTCGACCTGTCAAAGGAGTGAGGTCGACCGACAGAATTTTGACTATATTTTCATGATGAACAAGTTCCCCCTAAGAAGATGTATTCTATGCCATGATGTCAACAGAATGAAGATGAAACATATGCATAAATACTGCAAAGAGACAACTCCCCCTTACTATATAGCTTATATCCGACATTGACACATGGTACGTGGCGGAGGTGAAACCTCACGCATATTGAGTGCTTCTAGGCAAGCATAACCTGCCTTTCCATACATCAACATTTGATATACCATGGCCGTACAAGAGTGAGATGATGTGAAATGATTCAAACTAGATTGATGTTGACTCCCCTTGAGTACATGCATGGGTTGGCAATGAATTATGCAGCCTATGACTTATGTGAATACACAATGCAATGAAGATGCTGCAAAATGATTATGCGTTTTTATCTTCTAAACATGATGTGCATTAAGGTATGTGTGATCACAATATGATGCAAACACAAATCATTCATAATTGATTTTGAACTGAATGCAACATGATGATGTCAATTGCTAGACTCCCCCTTTTCAATAATGCTAACATGAATAACGAGTTGAAAATGAAGCCATGACATGCATCATCAAAACCAAAGTCCAAGAATTTCAAGTGGCTGATAGCAAGACTTAAGCAACTCATCATCACATCAACTTCATCAGCATAACAAGTTTTTCATGAATTAAACAGCTGAAATCAAGCATGGTGTGAGCAAGTTATCAAGCTCAAAAGTTCATCTCACACCTTGGGGGTTTTGCATTTCTAAGAGCAATTCAGTTTGCAGAATCTAATGACATTGGGCAGACGTATGATGCACTATCTACATGTCAAGATTAAACATGCAAGATGACTGAACTTAAAGGTTTATGTGCATACATGTGCCTTGAGCTTTTATTTACCTTATGATCCTTTGTTCAGCTCCAAGGCATCCTGCACCCAAAATTCTCATTTGGAATTTTTAGGTACCCAAGTTTGCTTGGGTCCTTGTGGGTTAGCAACATGTTTAGCATCTTGGCCCATCTTTTTCAAGGCAATCACATCATCCTCCCTCATTGTGAGGCAATCATATATCTCATGCCCATTTTTCCCACAATAGAAATAACACACAAAAGATTGATTTTTCTTTTTATGTTCATGTGCGTGTGCATGTGGACTATGCTTTTGTGGGCGAGCATAATTTTTACCTTTCATGGTATGAGGGTGATGTCTTTCTTTCAAATACCAGGATTCCTGGTCAGTGTGACCAGTCTTACCACAATGCGAGCAGCAAAGAGAGGCATTTCTATTAAAGGCCATGGGGAGTGTCGACCTGTCTGGATAGGAATGTCGACACTTCTTGTAGCACCCGGGAAAAAAGTTACATAGGATAAGTCTCCGATAATAAGTTTTTAAAATCTATATAGATATATAAACTGGTCCAAACCAAATTAAAAGTGTACAACTCAAATATATATATATATATATATATATATATATATTTATCCCTACATATAAATAAATACATGAATAATAGATAGAATGAAGAAATAAGTCAAAAAGGAAATGGCTTAACTAAACTCTTAATGGGCCTTATGGGCTAGGAAAAGAAATAAGTATATATATATATATATATATATATATATATATATATATATATATATATATCTTTTGTTCAACTCCAATCCTTCAACCCTTTTCTTAAGACCAAAATGCTTGGGCCTAAAATGCCTTAAGAAGCCTTAATGGGCCTTAACATGTATATTTTAGTTTTCCCTTAATATAATTTTTTGAAGTCAAAAATAAATTAGCCATGATATAAAACTAACCCCTTTAGCTAATTATATAAATATAACACCTTAACCAAAATGTTATAGCTCAAACTAAACCTTCGGGCATATATGCATATATATAAGCCTTAAATTAATATTATAAGCTTAACGTACTATGGGCCTTGAAAACCTATACCTCAACATATAAACCCAAAGCCCACTAGCTAATTGTTAAGTCTTGGCCAAATTACAATGCAATAATGCAAGGTGGGCTTTTACTAAAACCTAACTGGCATAAGTTAAATAGCCCCAAAAGCCATTCGGTTAACCTCAAAACAAGGCCCAACTACATACCCACGTGAGTCTCTCAAAGGCCAACACAAAGCCATGCACATGTAAACTCAACCCAACTGCCTTTGTATGTTCGAACGCATGGTATAGTATTAGGGTTTTGAGAACCAAAGACAGCAGGCGGCTGCACAAATGGTAGGGGAATTGTCAATACCGGAAAGATTTAAACCTTTCCAATATAAATAGGAAGCCCTTCCATTATCAAACAATAGAAGCCTCCAGAACCTTGAAAAAAACCTTATAAAACCACCTCCCCGTCGAACAACCATTTCCTTCCTTTCTCCATCGTGCTATTTCGATTCGTCCCCCCTACCGTTGCTGCTCGTCTTCTCGCTGCCGTTCTTCTTCCCGTGCTATGACGTGAAGGCTGTTTACTTCTTCCCCTTCATCCTGCTGCAGACCAAGAGGGTGTGGCCTTCGTCCTCTACAACCTGCAAACAAGTGGAGGCGTGGACGTCTTCATCCTGTTCTTCCTCCTACAACCAAGGCGACCCATCTTCTTCCTCCTACGGTTTACTCTGTTTGAAACAGAGTACCGTAGTAGCATCAACTGTTCATCATCCCGATCTTGTAAAAAGTAGGTGTTCTCCATCAAGCTAAAGCAGTTATTAAACTTTACATGATTATAAACTATTCGGATCAATTTTATCAATCATGCATACATATAGCCAGAGTTATAGCTTCATGTTTTAATTTTGGTTTTTCAGTTAAAATAGCGACCTAATAGCAGGCGTTGTTTCTGTCTCACGCGACCTGATTTCAGACGTCAATTATGTTGTAAACGCCTTCACTCAAGGCGTTAATTAAAAATTGTTATGATATGTAATAAGTTAAATGCATGTCAAGATTTAATAGCTTCGAACCCTGTTGATATAATTACTGCATATGTATATTTCTGAAATTCCCAAATTTTCGTACACATGACCATGTACTGTTCCATAAATTCTGATTAAGTTTCCTGTCACTGAATCTGGCCCTGCTGGAATTAACGACTAGCACGATGCCGTCAAAAACTAATAAAACGCCTTCAGAAAAGGCATGAAATCCTTAATTAACGCCAATTCCTAAGGCGTGATTTCGGAAGTACTGTAAAATATTATTCCTATAAAACGTGTATAATTCTAAAAGCTTCAATCTATCCTATTCTGAAAAATATGTAATAATTGAAACAACGACTGAAAGGAAGGCGAATCCAAATTAATTGGCGACCCCTCTTAGGGTGCTATTTTTGGAAACTTCCGAGATATTAAATATCTGAAAAAGATAAAACAATGTAACGACAACTTACAAATAAGAATGGCGACCTAAGACAAGGCGTCAATTATGGACTATCTGGTTTTTCGTGAATTTTCTGTAACCTGGCATTAGGTTATGTTCTGGCACTATGTCCCAGTCCGTGGATGTAGTCCCTTGTTTTTCGGGGTTTTATCGATAAGCCCTTAACTCTCCGTGACTTATAAGCCCTCCATTGGACATTCCGTTCCTTTGGACTGGCGAGTTTGTCATAGAGACCTCTGTTAGTCTCCGCTAGCCTTGGATTCCCTCAAGGCATCCGAGCTGGTTGTACCCTAAAAACCCATGAAACCTTGATTATTTTCATGTCACTCGGAGAAACATGGAAACCGGCCCTCATGATTTATCACACGATTATCATGAGATTCTCTATGATTAATGGATGGTTATCTATTAATGGACCAGTCCGTTAACCTTGTCATGTACAAAATCTGTACTTGTTCTTCACCCAGTTTATTTCGATTTGTCGCGAGCTAGATACGTCATGCATATTCATGGTCAATTCCCTTATCATGACATTCCGTCTCCTTCTGGAGAATCCTTTTATTTGAAAGAATATAACCCTTTGACTCTGTATTGGCCAACTCTGATTCTGAAATAATTAAGGGCTCTGGGTCCGCGACCAACAATGTCAGGTAGGACGGAAGTCCAATTCTGTAACCATGGTAAAATTTTGGGTGTGGCATTGCACCAACGTCTGTATATCTGTTCTGTTCTGTTATCTGTTGAATCTGTTATTCTGGAAATCCTGATATTCTGTTATTTGTTATTCTGTTATTCTGTTAAATTTAGTTATTCCACTAGACCGATTAATCTGCTTATTATTATTGAACTCTGTTATATTCTGGCCAATTCTGAAGTTATGTTCATCCGCGTATCTATCCTTTGTTATGTTCTATTAGCTCGACCTTGGTTCTGTAAATTAGGAATGTATTTCCTAAATCCGCTTGAGCTCGTAAATTACCCTTGGCTTGTTATTCATCATCTCTATTAGATCGACTATCACGATTCTTTAGTTATTGCATTTCATGCACTGCATCTCATGAACATGTAAAATTGGCTAATTACTTTTATCCTGCTTGATGAAGAGATATAATCCCTACTGAGCGTTTCGCTCACCAGCCTATCTTTAACATTTTTCAGGTAACGACATTGAAGATAGTCCATCAGAAAGGGAAGGGCAAGAGTGATGAGCATTATGGAGAATCGTGTCGGTGTCTGTTATATTTCTTTGAGTCTCGTCCTGTTATTTGAGTCATTTCTCTTTATTAGAGTGTAATAGTGAGACCTTTCTTCACTTATGACAGTTGAGTCAAGGTATATAATTTGAATATTTGATCATCAATAAAGGTTAAATTGGCCACATTGTACAGTTTGTAATTTTTTTACCTTATGTATGCTCTGACTATTCACGACTGTATCACTGCCGCGTTCCGAACTACATGTTCCGCTGCTATTGGTTCGGGGCGTGACACTTCTGATTCTCCATGTGATTCTGTACAGAATTCTGTTGAGCAAGCCCTCTGCCAGTGTTGACCTGTTTCTTTCCTTGCCCTTTCACTTGATCTCCTGCTCTAAGCTCATCATTTCTCAAGATAAAACAATCATGCACAGTGTGACCATGTTTACCACAATAATAGCAAATGACATTCATTTTGTGGAAAGCATGATATTTAGCACTGGACGTGTTATGGTGCATGTTTTGATAAGCATGCTGAATTTTACTTTTCTTTCGAGCAGTGTGCCCTTTTTGGTGACCACAGGAAGTGGTGGCTTCCGGTGAACCAGAATCTTGGATTTGGGCAAACAATGAAAGGAAATCATTGAAACCTTGAATTTTATTTTCAAGTGAGGAAATGTGTTGTTTAGATTCAACAAGGCCCTCTTTGCATGCTGCCAATTGCTCATTGAGCATGACATTTACTGCTTTAAGATTTTGATTTTGTTGTTCTAAAGCATGCAAAGTTTCAGAGTGATCTTCAATGACAGATTTGCCTTTTTCATGTGCAGCCAATTTTTCATGCAATTCTTCTTCAACTTGTTCAAGTTCAATTTTCTTTTCCAACAACTCTCTATTCTCTTCTTTCAGAGAATCAATCAGTTTTTGTTACCATTCAAGATCATCATGAAGACTAACATTTATGTTTCTTAAGAATGAACATTTTTCACATACAAAGTTAGCAGAGCATGAAATAAAATTTTTATTTTCTTCAATCAACCACTCATCATGGATTAGCCCCTCGGCCATAGTTTGATCATTAGAGATTGACTTAGGTTGGTTTTGAAGTTTTATTACAATTTCTTCCAACCTAGTGATTTCATCATGAAGATTTTCATTTTCTTCCCTTAGACATGCAATGCTTTGTTTGCGTATCTAGATCAACTGAGAGAGTGGTGTTAAGCTCTTTAAAAACAAAACACTTTTTACAAATCGAGCATTCATTTTGGTTAATTTTCTTGAGATCCTTTTTCAAATTTTTGTTTTCTATTTTCACCTTTTTGTATTGTGTGATCAATTCATCATAGGCTTCCATAAGCTCTTCAAAAGTGAATTCCTCGGAGTCAGAGTTTACCTGTGATGAGGATGCATTGCTGGACTATTCTGCACGGTCGACCATGAAGCATTCTAGTTCTTATTCCTTCCCTTCATGGATTTTCACCAACTTGTCCAATACTTGCTTGGCTGTGCTGCAAGAGGACACAAGATGAATTAGTCTTAGATCATCTGCAGCTGTAATTAAGTTATATGCAAGATGATTATCATTGTGTTTGGTCTCATGTTCGGCTAACCAATCAATTGAATTTGATGGCAACTCATGAGGACCATTGTATATAAGAGTCCACAATTGTGGATCTATGGAGCTAACATAGATGAACATTCTTCCAACACATGTAGAAAAATCTAAACCATCATAAATGGGTGGAGAAGCCATTGAAGCAAGTGTAGCATGTGAATCCATCTAAATAACAAACACCGGGATCTTTCCCTGCAGATCGTTGGATCTGGGAATGACAGAGCCTCGCTCTGATACCACTTGTTGGGTCCTGCGAGGTGTAAACGGATCTAGAAGGGGGGGTTGAATAGATCCTATAAAAAGCTTTGGCCTATTTAAAACTCTTAGCTAATAGAAACTTAAACCACTCTTATAAAGTGAATGAATCACTTAGGCACAATGCACAGCGGAATTAAGTAGAGTGGCTCAAATGAAAAGACTTGGATTACAAGCTATGAAACGTCCACACTTCTTTAAGCACATTTGTGAACTTGAAATAAATAAGCCTTGTAGTGCAGGGATCATAAAGCATAACACTAGAGCATGCAATAGCTTGCAACAACCGTGCGTGTGTGTATGTGCTATGTTGATTACTCAAAGTGCATATGTGTGTGAACAATCTAACCAAGTATGGAAGCACACGAACCTGCGAATGGGGTTAGAAGATATAGATCAATCACACACGATAAACAACCCACAACACAGGGATTTTTAAGGTGGTTCGGTTGCAACCCCGCAACCTACGTCCACCCCTCACCAAAACCCGGTGAGGCTTCCTTGCTGACTCACAGCTTGACGGGGGACACGCCCCAACCACAGAACAGAGAAAGCCCTCTTTCTATCTTCCTACACACAAAGTCGACAGGGACGGCTACACCGCAAATCGGAGAACTCCCGATTACCTTCCTACTAACCACCGGTAGGGACGTCAACACCGTAAATCGGACAGCCTCCGATTGCCTTCCTACTAACCACCGGTAGGGACGATTATCAAGTTCAAGTGTTTGAAAGAAATGGAATAATAACAACTTATGAAAAACACTCAACAAGATATAGAATATGCTTAAGAGAAAGGATCTTGTCTGAGGTTTGCTGGAGCTTGAATCTCTTGAGGATTTGATGAAGAACTTCTTCCCGGAGTACTGTTCACAGCTACAGTACTCGAACTCCTCTCCCTTGAACACACCCTTGTAGCCTCCTTTGATCTCCCTTATTGGCCTTGCTTGCTTCTACTCTTCCTTGGAGGTTGATGGATTGAGATATGAGCTTGAATCACCTTGAGTTGATGGAGAGATTATTGGATGTAGTTTTGATCTTCCCTTGAGTTGACGAAGAGGTTTGAATGAAGATTTGATCACCTTTGTGAGCTTGCTTGCTTCTCTTCTTCCTTGGAGATTGAAGGCTTCAGATGTAGGCTTGAATCCCTTGGATTAGATGTAGAACTTCTGCACGAAGTACTGTTCACGGCTACAGTACCTCTTCTTCCAATCTCCCCTCTAGCCTCTCTTGATCTCTCTTTGCTCCAAATGATCAACTAGGGTTTCTAACCCTCTTGTGTTGGTTTTATAGACTTTGAATGGTCTATAGACAAGCCCCAGACCAGATCCACAAATCATGGGTGATTAGATGACTTTTGGATTAAATAAATCCATGTTGAATGGCCCTTTTCGAAGTAAAAAACAAAGTCAACATTGGTTGGCTCGGGGCTGGCGGTCGACCTACAGCTTCTGGCGGTCGACCTCTACTGAGAAATCTGCAAACGGGCGGTCCCTGGGATTTTCGGTCGACCGCTACTGGCTGGCGGTCGACCTGCAGCTGATAGAATTGCAGACGGGAGTCTGCTGGCTGGGGCGGTCGACCGCCCCTGTGCTGGCGGTCGACCGCCAGCTGGGCAGACCCCCAGTTCAGCCGGGTGTGGTTTGTTAGCCCTCTAGCTCAGTCGCTTGAGTCCATTAGCAGCCCGTTCATGTCTGTAACTTCATCCTTGTTGGTCTAGAAGGTACCAACTGAATCTTTGTCTTTGGACTCTCATCTTGTTCAGTGACCTTGGCTATTTGAATGAAGCTTGTAGTTGTTGTATAGACTTTGCATCAAGGCTTGGACGTGTAGACTTTGTGTGCATGTATGAACCCTGTATAGACTTTATACCTTGATCATGCATGAGCCTGTACAGCCTTGTTTCATGAACGTACAGACTTGGTAACTTGATGCACGAACACAACAGAACGTAATGTATAGACTTTGCGTGTGAAGTAGCCAGCCAATGTATAGACTTGTGTTGCAGCCATCAACCAACGTACAGACTTGGAGTTGTGCTAGCAGCCAACGTACATACTTTGTCTTGTGCAACGTACAGACTTTGTTTTGTGCATGCAGCCAACGTATAGACTTCATCTGCAGCAACGTATAGACTTTGTGTGCAGCAACGTATATACTTCATCCAATGTACAGACTTTGTCGGATGAATAGACTTGATGAATCTGAGTGTACAGACTTTGTTGGATGTATAGACTTGCTGAAGCCGAGTGTATGGACTTGCTGATGTATAGACTTGTTGAACCCAAGTGTATGGGCTTTGTTGGATGTATAGACTTGCTGAACCATGTTACGTGAAGACAGAGAAGTCTCCCGACAGCATCTCAATAATCTGCCGGCCGACCCCTGGAAGTCAAAAAATCCTGCTACCAACTCCTCTATTGACAGGCCACGGTCTTTGGTCGGGGAGAAAGAAGAGAAGAAGCTTCTGGGAGGTTTGTTTCCCCAGATGAACCCTCCCCTGCATCCTGCACGGTTGGAGAACAAAAAGAAGAAAGAGGGAGAGAACTCCCTCTGGGAAAAAGGACCACGACTTGAGGGTTTCCTTCGGCCCACCAGGAGAGAGCTCTCGGGAGGGAAGAGAACAAGCCAACAGAGAAGAAGAAAAAGAGAGAAGAGAGCCAGAGGTGAAGAGAAGAGAGTCCAGTGAGAGGTGAGTTGGGGGGGAAGAGCTTGTGCCCTGTTCCCTCTCCCCCATCCTTGTATGCTTCTTCTCTGCTGTATGTTGATCTTCCCCGTTCTTGTGGATGAATAAAAGAGTGTTCTCTTGGCAAGCATGGTGTTTTCTCTACTTCGTTAGCCTCCACCCCCCTTTATACCTACCTTCTACTCATCCAGGGTTTTTGAAGCTCGCTTTTCAATAGCGTGGCCTTGAAAGGAACCCACAGAAGGATGAACATCCATAGCCCTACTGGGCAAACATTCGTCTCGCTTCGCGAATCATCACCCGTGATTTGTGAGAGCTCTTGAAGGTTAGTCCTCGAGCTTCTTTTTCCGCACTCACATCTGGGTTATCAGACCGCCGTGAGGTCCGCATTCTGAGGTTCACCCCGGAGCAATCCGTTTGGTGTTCCTCTATTTTCTCTGGAAAACCTCAGTCTGGGGGAGATGCTACCCAATTTTCGCCAGAAACAAGAACACATAAGAACAAACGAACAAACTAAGCTCTCTGGGGATAAGAACAGCATATGTTTGAAGCCCATGAATCAAACTGAACCTCTGAGTTCCCGCATAGCAAACCTTTCTAATAAAACATCCGAACTCTCATGCTAATTCACCTTAACAAATGATTAAAACACTTAAACTTCCTCTCTACAAACCCAATCCATCAATTGGATGAACAAATCAATCATCAAAGTAACCTGCGGGTGAAAGAAAGAAGAATAAGAACCCAGAAGAATGAAATAAAACCCACAGAACCTAACCCAACGCGCCCCTAATCCAGTGCGGGCTTATCCGGCGCAGTACCCCCCCACGCCGGTTTAGCTTCACACTCAAAAC
The DNA here is from genome assembly GCA_022559845.1 of Amorphophallus konjac. Lineage (NCBI taxonomy): Eukaryota > Viridiplantae > Streptophyta > Magnoliopsida > Alismatales > Araceae > Amorphophallus > Amorphophallus konjac. Next base: position 205,231,800 of record CM040125.1, on the reverse strand, counting down.
CATTTGCAAGTTCTTGAAATGAATAGTGCCCCTTAATCGGTGCGCCATTCCTTCTTGAGCCTTAACCGGTGCGCCCTCCTGTGCCATTCTATTCCGGCGCACCCCCCTTGGGCCCCTTATCCGACGCGCCCCCCTGGGGTTCTTTTCACCGGCGTTCCCTATTACACTCTCTAAACCAGCACGCCCTATCCTCTCTTGGTATCTTCTTTAACCAGCGTGCCTAAAAGAGAAAGAATGATTAACCAAATAAGAGAAAAGACCTGAAGCTAATGGATAAAATAAATGAAAGGAATATGAAGCGAATAATCAAAAGTTGCCCCGGCTATAATCAAAATTTTGTTCCGAGGGCTCCGCCCCTGGAAGCCCCCGCAAGAGGCGCTGCCCCCTTGACCCTGCGACCTGACGGCGCAGGTCGATCCGCGTGCGAGGGTGCACGTTGGCGAGTTCGGGCTTCTCACTTAACAATTCATCTCCCCAGACTGTGCGTGAAGAGAAAAGCAATGATGCCCCATGGTATCAGACGTGGATCTTGGAATCCCCGACATGGTCATGGTCTGGACACATCTTGGGCCGATAGTTCATCAGCTTGACCCACCTCTACCGGGATCCAATCCCGCACCCACACTAAACTTGCCATACCTACGGCAGACATCTGTATGGTTTTGTCGTTGTCTTCGATGCTTCAAATGCGAACTCTCGTCCCAACAATGAATGGTCCGATAGTGACCAACATATATACCGGGATCTAATCCTACACTTGCATTAAACTTGCCGTACTCATGGCAGACATTTGTACGGTTTGTCACAGTCTCTTATGCTACAAACACGGACTTCCGTCTGAACAAGAAATGGTCCGCCAGTGACTGACATGCACGAATCTATGAACGTTTACGCCCCGACGCGGGGTCTGTTTAAATGCAATCCGAGGTTTTGGCTCTCGCTTCTGTTGTTATGAATCTCAGGCCATAGGGGCCCCTTTTTTGGTGATTAATCAAGGGTTTTCTCCTCTCAGAGGGGATGTAATTAACGTCATAGCCTTTATGGTACGACGGGTTCTCAGTCCCGACACGATACACATATTCGTCTGATTACTCAGATCGAGTGCACCATGGGCTTCTTTCAAGCCCGCATAAATCATCACCTAGGTGACTGGCACGCCCTCGCACTAATAAACTGAATAACTGAACAAAAGGATGAATAAACTAATAAAAATGAGTAATGTCTCGAAAGTGCCTCCACACCCCTTCCACAGTAAGCTCGGTCCTGGTCAAGAACGACGCGGGGGTCGAGAGACCGGTTTACTATACTAGCAAGGTGCTTAATGAGGCTGAAAGGAGGTACCCCGCAACCGAAAAACTTGTGCTAGCATTGGTTACCTCAGCCAAGCGCCTCCGACCCTACTTTCAAGGGCACTCCATCGTCGTATTGACCGGCGAACCCCTGAAGAAGATTCTCTTTCACCCTGAAGCCTCGGGACGCCTCGTCAAATGGGCCATCATGCCCGGGGCCTACGATATCTCGTATCACCCCCGCTCGGCCATCAAAGGATAGGCCCTCAAAAGCATGGTCCCGATTGAAGAAACACTTCCACCTGTGCCCGGCCCTACTTGGGACCTGTTCATCGACGGGTCCTCCAACTCAGCTGGATGCGGCACCGGTGTCCTTCTCAAGTCCCCCGAGGAAGCAGAGCTACAGTACGCCTTGAAGTTCAATTTCTAGACGTCCAACAACGCCTCCGAGTACAAAGCCCTTATCTCAGGGCCCAGGATGGCTCGACGACTAGGGGCCGAGCGAGTCAGGATCCACACCGACTCCCAATTGGTTGTAGCCAGGTCAACGGTGATTACGAAGCTCGGGAAGGACAAATGATCAAGTACCTCCAGGTGGTCAAGAGGATTGCCCAACTCTTCGAGAGCTTTGAGGTAGTCCGGATAGCCAGGGAGGAAAACTCCAGAGCGGATGCCCTCTCTTGCCTAGCCTCCTCCCTCGACTCTGAAGGTACACGATCGGTCTTCCTCGAAGAGCTCGAGCGACCGAGCATCGAATCTGAGCTTATGACCATTGACCCAGCACCCCCGAGCGACTGGCGGACCCCCTACATATCCTGGCTTCGGGATTCTCAAGAGCCCCCCGACCCTCAGGAGGCTCGAAAACTCAAGTACCAAGCTCGGCGTTTCGTCATGCTAGATGATGACTTGTACCGCAGATCTTTCTCCGGTCCCCTTCTCAAGTGCATCAGCACCGATGAAGCCGGCCGAGCAGTTCAGGAAGTACACGAAGGCATCTGCGGTGCACACCAAGGAGGAAGATCGCTCGCTAGGATCTTACTACGGCAAGGTTACTGGTGGCCCACTCTCCAGCGTGACTGCACAACCTACCTACAGAAGTGCGACCGATGTCAGCACTTCGACCATTTGATCCACCAACCTACAGCGGAGCTCATCACCTTTGCCGAGCCATACCCCTTCGCTCGGTGGGGGATCGACATCTTGGAGCCATTTTCTACGGCTCAGGCTCAGAAGAAGTTCATCATCGTCACCATTGACTACTTCACCAAGTGGATCGAGGCCGAGGCCACCACCAGGATCACCGATTTAATCGTATGGAGTTTTGTTTGGAAGTCGATCATTTGTCGTTATGGTGTACCCCGAGTGATCGTGAGCGATAATGGTCAGCAGTTTGATTCTCATTACTTTAGAGACAGATGCGCCGACCTAAACATTCACAATCACTTCACTTCGGTAGCCCACCCTCAGGCTAACGGACTGGTCAAAAATGCCAACAAAACTATTTTAAAAGGCATCAAAACTAGGCTCGGCAAGGCCAAGGGAAGCTGGCTCGAGGAATTACCAAGCGTACTATGGTCACACCGAATTACTTTGAGAATGCCTACCGGTGAAACACCCTTCTAGCTGGTGTATGGCACGGAAGCTGTGGTTCCATTGGAGGTTGGCAATCCCTCTCTCCGAGTCATCCACTTCAAACCTGAGGTGAACGAGTAGAAATTGTTGGAAAACCTTGACCTAGTGGATGAGATCCGAGAGATTGCAAGTATCCGAGCAATGGAATATCAACGGCGCGTCACTCGATACTACAACTCCAGAGTCTGAAAAAGATAGTTCTAGCTAGGGGACTTCGTATTGAGAAAGGCCGAAGCCTCTCGACCACTGAAGCGGCGGGGAAGCTAGCCCCTAACTGGGAAGGTCCCTACCGAGTGGTCGAGACGCTCGAGAATGGAGCATATCGATTGTCTACCATGAAAGAAACACCTATCCCTTGGACGTGGAACGCGACAACATTGCGAAAGTTCTATTTTTGAGCTTTTTCAACGGCATGTAAGCAACAAATGGCAAAACTTTTCCTTCCATTAATGATTCTCATACAAATACAGCCGATGCATTACATGCCAGAAAAACAAAAAATTTATGCCCACTGGTACTATGACGCGAGTAGATCGCTCGGCCTACCCGGTAAGCACTCCTGCATCCTACCACTGACTCTGCCCAGTGCAGAAACTGGCTCGGATAAAGGATAGTCGACCCCGTTGGTTTGAGAAGGTCGGAGGAAAGGTGCCAGAGGGATTGGAAGGACAACAAAAAAAAGAGGGAAGAAGTCGACCCAAGACAAATGAAGAGGAGGCCTGAAGAACTTCCCCTCTAGGCAATGGGATCGACAGTGGAAAGAAAGGAGGGGCTGGGTGAGCGGTGAAAGAAGCGACCTTGACCAGTTCTCCCTCCCCTTGGGATGGCGTCGGCGGGTCAGGGATAGGAAAGCGACATGCGTCCGCATTTCGAACCCTCTCCCAAACTGACCCTCGGCTGTCGAACCCTCTTCCAAACTGGATTAGCAGGAGCTCCCCTCCTACTACCATCTGCATCATCATCTTCTGAAGCGCTCTCCATGCTCCGCTGAGATTGATAGCACAACGCTTCACAGAAAAGGAAGAAGGAGAAATCGTCTGGGAAGGCCTTAAGCGATGGAAGAAGGAGGAGACACCCCTCAGACCATTTATAGGCCGAAGGGGGAGCTGATCGCCTTAAATGACTCTCCCCTTAAAAACACGCTAAAGGAGCCTTCCCTAAACTGGTTACCTCATTTCCCAACATCCCCCCAGCGGGACGCGCGAAGCGGCAAGTCATTTACGGCGGCATGGAAAAGTGGAAAGGTGCCAGTGCCATATCAGTTATTTGACAGATCGGCACGTGCGATATCTGTAAAGAAAATCGGTGCCTTCCCTAAACAACTACGGATACGGTAGTCAAATCACGCCAAAAGCGGTAAGGAACAGTCAAATCAATACTTAATATTTTCGCCGCTATATTTTCCTACAAAAGTCTTACACAGCTACATGAAAAAAAAAGGAAAGAAAGAGCTTATACATCAGCCCTCGGGCCCATCTCCAAGCTTGGTAGATAAGGCCCCCTCATCATCAGACGATCTGCCTCCAGTATTCTTGATGACGGCCGACCCAGGCACTGACTTCACCTGTGTGGGAACTGTCTCGATCGCGTGCCCTCCTGAGGGTGTTGGAGTCGGCGATCGCTCGGGCGAGGTCGAGGCCGACCGACCCTCCTCTTCGCTCGACGTATAATGGGAAGAGTCGGTCGAACCCCAATCGGAGTCATAGCGTTGCCCGGAAGTAAAAATAAGCCCGGACGCTTGGGCCTCCGCCTCTATGATGGCCAGATCGAAGCCCTGGGAGAAGCCCTTCCGAAGGCCCTGACGGAAGCCCGACTCATAGTAAGGGAAGGCAGCCTGAAGAAGAGCAGCGTGTTAAGCCTCTGAGCATCTATGTTGCTCGAGAGCTTCTAGCCCCGCCAGCTCTGCCTTCATCTCGAGCTCAGCTGTACTCTATTCTGACTCAGATAGCCTTCTCTCGGCCTCGGTCCACGCATCCTCGGCCTCCCAGACTCGGCCTTCGAGCCCCTCTCGCTCGGCCTTCCATTGATCGTGGCGCTCGACCTGAATCCTGCGTTCCGCATCCAGGAGCTCATTCTGTTGTGCCCCTTGTGCTTTGATGAATGTGGTGTTTTAATGATAGCAACACGAATGAGTCACCATTTTGTTTTGCTAATAGCTTGACATTGAATCATTGAATCATAACAATCTGAATGCATATAACTGATATATTCTGTGAGAATGCATGAGAGTGCATAAAGTGTTTTGTGCTTGTATTAAGATCGGTGCATTGCAGCCTCTGTGTGTTCTATGCATCTCACAAGTCTACACACTCAGCATAGTCTATACATTGTGTTGTGTTTGTGTTTCGTTGAGAACACAAGTCTATACAGTCATGCATTGTTGCTAAAGTCTATACATCGTCCGTCTCAAGCATTATCTTAGGCCAAGTCCGTACAGCGTCTGTCTTCATGCATTAGCCAAAGTATATTCATTGGAGCGTCTTGCTTAGCGTCTCATGGCATGAAGTCTGTACACTCGATTCGCCCTTGCTTTGGTCAAGTGTATACATTCCTTCACTGTAGCTTTCACGTATCCAAGTCTACACATCGTGAAAGTCTATACACTCATCACTGACCTTCGTTCAAGGCAAAGTCTATACACTGGGTTTGATGCCATGTCTATACATCGACTGGCAGTCTTCAGCTAAGTGTATTACTTGCTTCATAACATGAAGTATATACATTGCATGTTCTTTTAATCAAGTCCATACACTGAGCAAGTACATGCATTGTCAGCCTGTCGAGCTTCAAGTCTACACATTGGGTTGTCAGGCTTCAACTCTCTACACTCGTTGTTAGAGTCCTGAACTTTACCAAGTCTATACACTGAACCTTGGTTTACCAAGTCTGTACACTCGCTGCACTGCATCAAGTCCATACAATGGCAACTTTGCTTAAGTATATACATTTGTCTGAACTAAGTTCATTTTCCTCTATCTGTCTGCAGATGATTCAAGCCATCAAGACTTGGCACGTGATCCAAGAGGCTGAAATGTTGACACGTGGAAACAGTAGTTCAAACCATCAAGAAAGAAGCTCCTGGATTATTCTGGTGCGTCAACGCAGTGAGCAAGTAGCGTAGACGCAGCGGTTCAAGAATCCCTTAGCAGCAGTTGCAAAGGGAGAGCCAATGGGTTACTGGATTACTCTGGTGCGTCAACGCACTCATCAAGCAGCGTCGATGCAACAGTTAAGAAGGCTAGGCTGTTTGTTCACTGGAACGTATCCATGCGTCAACGCCATTGCTAGACAGCGTCAACGCAGCCATTGAGCCTGATAGGCATCTAGCTCGGAGACAGCTCAGAAGGGTTAACGCAGGATGATCATAGCGTCTACGCAGCACGCAAACCAGCTGAACTCTTAGTTGCTGGAACACCACTGCGTCAACGCTATGGGCTAGCAGCGTCCACGCAGCACGTCTGTCTACCGAAGAACGTGATCACTGGATTACTGATGCGTCAACGCAGCAGGCTGATAGCGTCAACGCAGCACGCCCATCTGTTGAAGACTTGATCACTGGATCACAGATGCGTCAACCCCTTTAAGCAAGTGGGTTAACGCCACTTGACTCTAGTTGCTGAGCGTGCTAATAAAGGGCACGTGATCCGAGGTGGCAGGCTCGTGAACCAGGATGCTGCCAAGTGGTCCGAATTTTTAGGGCGAGTGCTGTGGAAGCCACACGCGCCCTGGCTACTGCTGCTGCTGGTATATAATGAAGCCTTCGTCTTCAGATGGAGGTTGATCGAAGAAGAAGCCTGAAGAGCAGAAAGCCCTTCGATCCAGAAAAAGGGAAAAAGGAGAAAAAGAGAAGAGCAGAGAGTGAGAGATTAGAAGAAGCAGAAGAGAAAGATGCTGTGAAGAATTAGTGAAATCGAGAGAGGAGGAGAGTAGCTGTCTGAAGATTAGTCTTCACTGGCCGTGGATCAAATCCAGGCCAGTCAGCTCTTTAAGAGCCACATTGTGCTTTTCGTTTACAGCTTTCCGATGCTGTTATCTTGTCTTTTGTTTTCTATTTTACATTTGCTTTCAAGCTGGTAGCCAGCGGTTTGCAGAGGAGGACTCCTCTGGACAGCAAGCTGTGTTGCTCAGCGGGCAGTGGAGGTTTCCATTGGACGGGTAAGCTGTAATCCCCAGCGGTTGCAGTGGTGGATTCCACTGGACGGCAAGCTGTGAGGCCCAGCGGTTGTAGGCAAGCTGTGATGCCCAGCTGTTCAAGCTGTGAGTCAGCGTAATCCACACTCGGGTTGAGTGTGGGGTGGATGTAGGTCTGGAGGACCGAACCACCTAAAAACCCCTCTTGCATTGTGATTTGATTGCTTATGGTTTGCTTCCGCTAGATGTTTGCATAGGGGCGCTCCAAGTGGTTGATCACAGGTTCATTAGATGACTTGATCAGATTTTGTTCTAAGTGTTTAATCTGTTGAGTGAGAGAAATTCTAATTGAGCTATACTTTGTCTAACTTGTCTTGTTAGAGTGCTCACTATCTGTTTGTTTGATTCCGCATCTGCTAATTAGTCTTCCAGATTTGATAAATCTGTCTAGTTAGCTTTCTAAATAGTTAGTGAGCCTAATATGTCAATTGGGTGAAATTTTTATAGGCCATATTCATTCACCCCCCCTCTGAATACTTGCACCGAACCCAACAATTGGTATCAGAGCGGGTCTCTGACTGAACAGATCTAACAATCTGCAGAGGATCCTGCTAATTGTTGGTGCATTTCAGAGTGGGTCATTTGGAATCATCTTGATTTACTGTCTTAGTGCATTTCTGTCTTGTGCATTTCTTATGTGTGCCTCTTGTGTTCTGTATTTAGCTTCACTGAGTTAGTGTCGTGTCTTGCTTATCTGGTTTTATTGTCTAGTGTTTTGTGCTTTGAATTTGGTTGTTATCTGATTCGATGGCTAATCCTCCGATATTCAGAGGTGATAACGTTGACTCTTGGTTCGAAAACCTCCATCGGTATGTAAAGTCTACTGATCCAAAACTGTGGAAGGTAATGACTCACGGCCCATACAAACTGTCGAAGGATAAATCTAAATGGACCAAGAAGGACAAGCTGAAAGACTCTGTCAATAATAGAGCTGTAGTTTTATTAAAAGAATCAATTGACAGATCTCTAATTGAATGCATTTCATCTTGCAGGTCTGCCAAAGATATTTTGGATAAACTGAAGCTAATCAGGAATCACAGCAAGTGCTTAATGGCTGATCATAGAAATGCTGATGATGAAACTTCATCCGAGGTAAGTTCTGAATCAGAAGGATACTCTTTCGATGAATTGATAGAGATGTATGAAAACTTGTTAGAAGTTTCCAAGAAATTGAAATATGAAAATAAAAAATTGAAAAAGAAATGTGATAGAATAAATCTAAAAGATTCATGTGAAAACTGTCCAAATATGAAAAAGTCTTATGATGCTTGCATGCTAGATGTTCAGAATCTTAAGAAACAAAATGATTCTCTAAAATTTGAAAAACAAACATGGTTGGATAAAATGTCAGAAATAGAGAATTAGTTGAATGATAAGAAAAAGGAGTATCTAAAAGGCATGCAGGAACTCACTGAAGTTAATTCTAAATTGGACAAAATGAAATTGGAGAATGAAGATCTTCAAAAGAAGAATAAAACTCTTATGGTCAGAATGAATGAAATGAATGAGGTTTCATAGTCCTCTTCTGCTAAATCAAATTGTAAAACATGCTCAGCTTTAAGAGAACGTAATGAAGATCTCTTTAGTGAGAATGAATGGCTAAATAAACAAATTGCCTCACTTAAAGATGATCACAAAAATCTGCTCGCTGAGAAAATTAAAGCAGAAGAAAGAGAAGATGAACTGATTGAAAAATTGGAGTATATGTCTGGAAGAGAGAGATGTGCTAATAATAAAATTCAGGATAAAAATCTTGAGGAAGAAAACACTGAATTAAAAGCTGAAGTTGAAAAACTAAAGTGGTTGAACACTAGCTTGTCTGAAAGACTTCTCACTATAGAAAAAGGAAAAGCTGTCTATGATGAAAATTCAAAAATTTTGAACAGTCTAGAACAAGAAATTGAGAAGTATAAAACTACAAACCAAGTTCTAAGCGAATGTGTTAACTGCAGTGAACAGGAAATAGCCAGTTATGAACTTCACATTGCTAGCTTGGAAGATAGAATTCATAATCTGAAAAATTCAGCTATTGAGTCTGCCAAGATTAAAGGAAAAATGAAAACTGTTGGGAAGAGGAAGGATGATAACTCTGAAGGGGGAACAAATTGCTGTTCTGATGTTAAGAAAATTCTTAAAAACCAGCTATATACAACTTTTTTTCAAAGCACTGATGTAGCTGGTACTTCAAGGCAATCCCCAAAACAAAATGAAAATCAGAAGTCACCTTCAAAATCTGTCTTTCAGTTTAAAGCTCAGAAAATTGAAAAACAAACAAAACCTGTTGAGGATAATCAGAAATTGACAAGAAAGAGTCAAATAAAAAGGGCAAAGAATAATTCTGGTTATACTCTGAAATTTGTTAGCTCTGCTGAATCTGATGGGTCAATGCAAAATGCTCATGCTTCTTGTACTCATTCATATGCATCTAGGAACTCATATGATAGAAACCATGCTCCTAGGAAATCGGATGCCTCTTGCTACTATTGTGGTAGGCATGGTCATTATATGGATGACTGCAGTATGATAAAAAGTGATGATATGATGCATGATAAAACATTTTCAAATAATCATCACCACCCAAAAGAAACATGTCTTCTTCAAACCAACATATCATTTGTTATAATTGTAACAAACGTGGTCATAAAGCTGTTGAGTGTTGGTTTAGGCCTTCATGGGGATTTACTGGCTCAAGAGGTAAGCACCCAAGGTGCTTTAAATGCGGTAAGTATGGGCATGCAGTCAAGGACTGCTGGTATGCTCAGAGAAATCATTTTACTTCAAAATTTGTTGAATTCCCTTCAAATAGAAATTCTCTTGACAGAAATAAATCTATTTTTAAAGGAAAGACACCTGTATGCTTTGAATGTGGAAAACCTGGCCACCGAGCTTCTGAATGCTGGTGGGCAGGTAATGGTAAGTCAAAATTTCATGCATATAACAGAACATTTAATGCTTATGGTCATAGGTCTCATGCTCCTGTTGAGAAGTATCATAGGACCAGACAATCTGTTGTTTCATGTTATTATTATGGAAATTTTGGACATTCCATGTCTGATTGTTCTTTTATGGAATTTGATGATAATGTTGCAAAAAGAATGTTTAGAACACCTGATAGGGGTAGTGCAGGACCCAAGACTGCTTGGGTCCCTGCAAGATCACATTGATTGATATGTTGCAGGTGTGCCTTGGTGAGAGAAATAAAAGGGGTAATTTAGCCAAGACACTTAAAAAGGAAGCCCCAGGATTCTACATTTCAGGTTAGTTCTGAACTTGTCTTTAAATTTTATCATCTGAAAATGTTGATTTGTCTGTTTGATATCTGAAATTGTTGAACTGGTCGTTTGATGTCTGATACTCTCTTCATGTCTAGCTGATCAGTCTTCATTCCAGACTCAGCTACTGAGTTTTACTTTGCACATATCTGACGCTCTTCTCTCACTAATTATTGCACTGAATAAATAGGCTGATAGATGCTCTGCACAATCATTTTTAGAGTCAATGCATGTGTCTGGTGTCAATGCATTGCATACTTGATTACATACTTGGACTGAGCTTGAACGGGTCAGTTAGTGCATACAGTCAATGCATGTGTCTAGTACTTGCATACATCATTTGCATGACTGTCATTTGCCCATTGTCGTAGACTGCATGTTTTTCAATGCATAATAGGGCTGCTTTGCACTGCATTATCATTTGCTTAACCCTGGTATATCAAATGGTATGTTACTAAAAGGCAAGGAAATCTACCCGGAGGTTTCTACCATGTGTGAGATGGTCTTTGAGAGCAGGTTCTCCGCCGAGTACCATGGGTCCTGCCTTCATGTAGAACAGTGCACTGCATCATATGATGAAAAATCTAAAAATTTGAAATGAAAATGATGCATTTGATAAATTCTCTCTCTGATTGAACAAAGCATTTATTCTTCTTGAGCATATTCTAAAATCATGAGCAGTTCATTAATTGTATTTCATGCACTTTGTCAGGGGGAGTTTGACTAATGTTGCATATGGAGTGTAGTGGAGTTGAAAAACTTGAAAAGAAATTTAATTGCATCTAGACAGGGGGAGCACTTAGAATTGGTGTTTTGTTTGTCACATCTTGAACACCTCTTGCCTAAAAATTGATCAACTCTCATCTGATGTCATATTTCTCTCTCTTGAAAAATGATTCTGCCTTCTATTTGTTGACCTGTTAAAGAAGAGTTTCTTTCAACTCCCTTCATGATACTATCTGTCTATATTCCAGCCTATACTCACCTTTCACACTCTTCTCAGCTGGTGTGACTGAATTGGCTCTACTATTGATTTGTTGGTCAGCTAAACTTATTTTTCTGATCTGAGGAACTTAAGCTGCATGTCATGCAATTCAGTCTGATGACATTGTAGAAATTTCTATCATATAGGTTTAAGAATTATCACTGAATCAGACTGATATAAGATTAATGTATTCTCAGATTTGTAGTTAAATGAATTGAAAATATCTGAATGATAAGGTTTAATAAACTTTAACCACATGTTTCATGTAAACCTTAGACTCTCTCATCAGATATCTAAAAATTTAAATTCAGGGCTTCTTTGGCTAAGATGCATATAGTGTGTACTGTTGTTAAACATTAATTTGAAAATGTTGACTAAATGAAGAAATTGTGAATTCAGAGCAATGACTCGGTCTCTGAGAAACTAAGTTCTTTATCAATGAAATAAAGCAACTCATGTCATGAGGTGCCATAGTTATCTCTGATAAAAATTTAGTGAAACAAAACCTGACGGAGCAATAGCTTATCTGTGTTGAGTAGCTGGGGAGTCTGGCCTCTGATAAAGGTGTCTTCTCATGTAAAAAGACACTCATATTGCTAACTCTGCTCTCAAAGTGAGAGGCAATGACAGTTATCACACTGAGTAACTGGGTCACTTCAACTAAGACTTGTTGTGCCTCATGTAAAAAGGTGTTGATCAACTTAAATTGCTCAGGAAAAATATAATGTGCTTCAAATGAAATTATCTTAAAAAATCTGTCAACTCATGTTCTTGAAAAGTGTTTAACTTCTGTACTAATCTGTGTATCTTTCAAAGGTGCTATTGAGATCACATGTGTAAGATAAAAGATGATTGATTTTGGGTGTTATCTAAATATTTGGTTCACCTTTATTAAAACTTAGATTCAGATATGAGTATTGAGTTTAACTTGACGAATTTGGTATACATCAAAATTAAATCAGATTGGTTAAGTTGCCACTTCATAACCCTTTATGATAGAAGAGTCTACATCTTCTAAGACTTATTGAAGTGATGTATGCATTAAAATCCCTCATGATCAGATTTTCCAGATAGCCTGATCAGATTCAGTCTGATTATTCATTGAGATGTCTTGTGATGATTGTTGTCTATTATTACCCTTCTATCACCAATCACTTTACTCTCCACACTGTTGGAATCTTCCATCTTGTTCTGCAATAAGTTCTGATTATGTGGTCTTTTCACCAGAATTTAGATTCTTTGTAAAGGCAGAATTCAGATTGATTTATTGGATAACCTGAATCCATTCCTGTCCTTCAGGGGGAGTTATGGTTTCTTTGCATCTAGGGGAGAGTAGTTAATCTTGCATGCTGATAGGGGGAGTGATGTTTCATTGTCATAAGTGTCTTTGTGTGTTGCATTGTGTCTCTCAAACCATTCCCTTTCTTTTTGATTATGTCAAAGGGGGAGAATAGTTTGACGAGTCAGTGTGACTCATTATGTTGCCATCATCAAAAAGGGGGAGATTGTTGTGCCCCTTGTGCTTTGATGAATGTGTTGTTTTAATGATAGCAACACGAATGAGTCACCATTTTGTTTTGCTAATAGCTTGACATTGAATCATTGAATCATAACAATCTGAATGCATATAACTGATATATTCTGTGGAGAATGCATGAGAGTGCATAAAGTGTTTTGTGCTTGTATTAAGATCGGTGCATTGCAGCCTCTGTGTGTTCTATGCATCTCACAAGTCTAGACACTCAGCGTAGTCTATACATTGTGTTGTGTTTGTATTTCGTTGAGAACACAAGTCTATACAGTCATGCATTGTTGCTAAAGTCTATACATCGTCCGTCTCAGGCATTGTCTTAGGCCAAGTCCGTACAGCGTCTGTTTTCATGCATTAGCCAAAGTCTATTCATTGGAGCGTCTTGCTCAGCGTCTCATGGCATGAAGTCTGTACACTCGATTTGCCCTTGCTTTGGTCAAGTGTATACATTCCTTCACTGTAGCTTTCACGTATCCAAGTCTACACATCGTGAAAGTCTATACACTCATCACTGACCTTCGTTCAAGGCAAAGTCTATACACTGGGTTTGATGCCATGTCTATACATCGACTGGCAGTCTTCAGCTAAGTGTATTCCTTGCTTCATAACATGAAGTATATACATTGCATGTTCTTTTAATCAAGTCCATACACTGAGCAAGTACATGCATTGTCAGCCTGTCGAGCTTCAAGTCTACACATTGGGTTGTCAGGCTTCAACTCTCTACACTCGTTGTTAGAGTCCTGAACTTTACCAAGTCTATACACTGGACCTTGGTTTACCAAGTCTGTACACTCGCTGCACTGCATCAAGTCCATACAATGGCAACTCTGCTTAAGTATATACATTCGTCTGAACTAAGTTCATTTTCCTCTATCTGTCTGCAGATGATTCAAGCCATCAAGACTTGGCACGTGATCCAAGAGGCTGAAATGCTGACACGTGGAAACAGCAGTTCAAACCATCAAGAAAGAAGCTCCTGGATTATTCTGGTGCGTCAACGTAGTGAGCAAGTAGCGTAGACGCAGCGGTTCAAGAATCCCTTAGCAGTAGTTGCAAAGGGAGAGCCAATGGGTTACTGGATTACTCTGGTGCGTCAACGCACTCATCAAGTAGCGTCGACGTAACAGTTAAGAAGGCTAGGCTGTTTGTTCACTGGAACGTATCCATGCGTCAACGCCATTGCTAGACAGCGTCAACGCAGCCATTGAGCCTGATAGGCATCTAGCTCGGAGACAGCTCAGAAGGGTTAACGCAGGATGATCATAGCGTCTACGCAGCATGCAAACCAGCTGAACTCTTAGTTGCTGGAACACCACTGCGTCAATGCTATGGGCTAGTAGCGTCCACGCAGCACGTCTGTCTACCGAAGAACGTGATCACTAGATTACTAATGCGTCAACGCAGCACGCCCATCTGTTGAAGACTTGATCACTGGATCACAGATGCGTCAACCCCTTTAAGCAAGTGGGTTAACGCCACCTGACTCTAGTTGCTGAGCGTGCTAATAAAGGGCACGTGATCCGAGGTGGCAGGCTCGTGAACCAGGATGCTGCCACGTGGTCCGAATTTTTAGGGCGAGTGCTGTGGAAGCCACACGCGCCCTGGCTACTGCTGCTGCTGGTATATAATGAAGCCTTCGTCTTCAGATGGAGGTTGATCGAAGAAGAAGCCTGAAGAGCAGAAAGCCCTTCGATCCAGAAAAAGGGAAAAAGGAGAAAAAGAGAAGAGCAGAGAGTGAGAGATTAGAAGAAGCAGAAGAGAAAGATGCTGTGAAGAATTAGTGAAATCGAGAGAGGAGGAGAGTAGCTGTCTGAAGATTAGTCTTCACTGGCCGTGGATCAAATCCAGGCCAGTCAGCTCTTTAAGAGCCACATTGTGCTTTTCGTTTACAGCTTTCCGATGCTGTTATCTTGTCTTTTGTTTTCTATTTTACATTTGCTTTCAAGCTGTTAGCCAGTGGTTTGTAGAGGAGGACTCCTCTGGACAGCAAGCTGTGTTGCTCAGCGGGCAGTGGAGGTTTCCACTGGACGGGTAAGCTGTAATCCCCAGCGGTTGCAGTGGTGGATTCCACTGGACGGCAAGCTGTGAGGCCCAGCGGTTGTAGGCAAGCTGTGATGCCCAGCTGTTCAAGCTGTGAGTCAGCGTAATCCACACTCGGGTTGAGTGTGGGGTGGATGTAGGTCTGGAGGACCGAACCACCTAAAAACCCCTCTTGCATTGTGGTTTGATTGCTTATGGTTTGCTTCCGCTAGATGTTTGCATAGGGGCGCTCCAAGTGGTTGATCACAGGTTCATTAGATGACTTGATCAGATTTTGTTCTAAGTGTTTAATCTGTTGAGTGAGAGAAATTCTAATTGAGCTATAGTTTGTCTAACTTGTCTTGTTAGAGTGCTCACTATCTGTTTGTTTAATTTCGCATCTGCTAATTAGTCTTCCAGATTTGATAAATCTGTCTAGTTAGCTTTCTAAATAGTTAGTGAGCCTAATATGTCAATTGGGTGAAATTTTTATAGGCCATATTCATTCACCCCCCCTCTGAATTCTTGCACCGAACCCAACACATTCTTCCGATCGACCATACGACGGGCCTAGGCCAGCTATTCCATCAACGACCGAGCCTCTACCTGGCTCGACTGCACCTGTGCCCGGAGCGGGGCCACCTCCCAATGAAGCTCCTCGAGATCAAGGGTCAAACACTCGACCTTTCGATCAAGCACACCACGGGCCCATGAAAGAGTTCCCCGCTCTGACTCCACCCGAGCATACGCGCCCACTGCCTCAGCTCCAAGCTGGGCCAAGACCAGGCCACCTTCCATAAGTTGCTCGAAAAGGGTGGAGGGGGGACCCCTCTGGAGTTTCTCTCGCACGACTCCTAAAGCTATAGAGTGGCACCTCCAATACAGAGAGGCCCAGACACTGAAGGCACTGGTCGAGGGAAGGGAAGTCCTCTCCGGAGCGGCCGAGATTGGGGCACCTCCCCCGAGCAATCCCGCCTCGGGGGCCCCACCGGTTGGCTCAAGATGAGCGGCCCCGCCACATATCTCCCCGGCCTCGGTCGGCTGTGATCGAGTCGCTTCAGCCTGTGACCCTCCAGCCTCGATCGGCTCGGACTGGGCTCCTCTGTCTGGTGCCCCCTCTGCTTCGCTCGGCGTCCCGACGTCGGCCGTGACCCCTTCATTGTCGGCACCTTCTTGCTCTGTAGAAGGGAGAGTCGGCAAGGAAGCCTCTTCGGCCGGGAGGATGACCACCGCCTTCCTCGCCCATTTTCTATCGGCAGACTGAGCCTGCATAGAAGACCTCAGCAACTTCGCCATGGGATCCTTGTGCTTGACCCCCCGACATTCGGAAGCGTCATCCCGGGCGACCCGCTTGCCTTTATCTCGGGCACGGGAGGAGCCCTCCGAAGCTTGAGATCGCTCAGAGTCGGTGTATCATCCTCATCGGTGATCCCCAACTCGACTGGCGCTGCCTCATCCTCAATCACTCACCTCTGGCCTGAACGAAGAAGAGCAAATTAAAAAAAGAAAGACACTTACTCGACAAGAAAGAGAACAAGTCCCTGAGATCCTTACCTATCGGCAGCAATGCTCGAGAAAGGTACTCCTCGATGTTGGATGAGGTCACTAGCTCAGCAGTCGGCCGGCGACTCTGCAGAAGGATGGCAACACTCTCTCCACCTCCGGGGAGACCCCTGTTTGCTTCGGAGGAATGTTCGGGTAAAAGTTGGGCGCCGTCGAGAAATTCCAGACCACACTGACTGTCGACACGCCCACCCAGAAATATTGGGTCTTCTACCCCTTGTGAGATGAGTCCTTCATGGAAAGGGACACGCAACTCCTGTTTCACTTCGCCTGGATGAAGAAGAAGCCCTTCCCCGCATGAAGATTATCCTTCAGCTTGAAAAAATAATGGAAGAGGTCCATCGAGTTCCTCACCCCACACTGGTCATAAAGGAAAATGAAGGAGAAGATGAAGGTATAAGAATTGGAGACCAGCTGGATGGGAGCCAGCCGGTAGAACCGAAGCAACTCGGCGACAAAGGAATGGAGGGGCAGGCGAAAGCCACATCTCCAGGCCAAGAGGAAGGAACAGAAGAGGCCAGAACGAGTGGCCAGGCTAGACTCATGAGGCTCAGGTGCAAAAAACTAGAATCGCCAAGGCAGCCCATACTAGTTCTCCAGTCTTTTCACCTCAACCTCCCCCAACTCACTGCGGAGAGGCTCCGACTGTACCAAGGAAACCCTTGGGGTATGTTCTTTCTGCCGCCCCTCGGCCTCAAGACTTTGGTCCGCCATTAAACAGATGGAGGAACTGGAAGAAGAAGGGGAAAGCTCTAGGCCAGAGGACTCAGGAGGGGAAAGAAGCTAACGGATCGCCGCCGCGGAAAAATCTTCTTACTCTGCAAAGGCTGCTGTGATTCTCCGCTCCTCCGAACTACTCATACGGCGCCTGAGCCCCCCTATATAAATGCAAAGGAAGGCAAAACCCTAAACCCCCGGAGATAAGGGATGTAAACAACGCGTAATGCCTATAACCCCTAGCCAGAGGCGGCGCGGTGATCCGATCTTCCAAGGAGGGGCCTTCTTTTATTCATCATGACGGGCATATTTTCAGGGCAAGCCGCATCATATGGCCCCTGCCAGAGAGAGATCTCCACCCAACTAGAGCCACGAAAAGTCCAGCCTAAAATGCTACTCGATCGAGCCTAATCTTGGCTCGAGAGTAGGAGGGGGACAAGTGGAGAGGGGAAATCAAGCCGCCCGTACGGAGAGGCCAAACAAGGTCTGACTCGACCCAACGAGGCCCAGCCCCTTGAAGTGGTAGCCCCCAGGCCCACTCAATATAAGCCCAATAACTCACTCGGAACAAGCGCTTCCTAGGCGGCCTTCGGGTTGGGAAGTGCGAGCATCAGTTGATCGGGAGAGCTCCTCCGGATCCTTGGCCAAACCATGCACTTATCACTCGGGAGGCACATCCTGGGTGAGCACCATATGCTCGAGCCAACTAATGGAAGCTTATCTTTGCGGCCGTTACACGTCCCTTAAAAGCTAGGAGTTCAAGGGGATAGGGGAAACCAAGAGTCTGTATGCTATAAAGAGCCTGCAAGGAGGACGTAAACCCCCCCCCAAATCTCCTCAGCTTACAGGGATCATGCACTCAACGAGCCATTATTTAACCCTGAAGAGCCCTATTGTGCAGAGGTAAGCCAAAAAAACCCTGAGCAGGAACCACTTCACCTTTCGGTGGAGAGGGATCTCGCGCTCCCATCTTCCTCCTAACTCCTCCCTTTGCACTTGCGCTCTACTACACTTGCTGACTTAAGCATCGGAGAGTTTTCCTCGGGGATCCGCTGTAATGTCCCGGGTTTGTTGGATCTGGATTCGTGGGGTTTCGGATCGTCTTTCCGCGGGTTACGGAGTGTGTCCGAGTGAGCTTCAGACTTTTATACCGGATTGTCAGACCCGTTGGTGGTGTGCCTATGACAACCCAGGAGATCCGGATACCGATAACCCGATATCATCGATTTACCGATACCAAGAGCTCGGGGAAGCCACCCAAGAGGCTCATGAGGCTCCATAAGGGTTAGTGAGTGTTTGTTGAGGGGATGCATAACGAATAGAAATTACATGTGCAACATTAATTAAAGCATTCATTTGAACTTTAAACGGAAGCAACTATATAAATATAAGAGTGGTAAATTTATACGAGTAGTCCAGATTCATACATCACAAGTCCCACACTGCACAATGGTCCAAAAATAAGTAACTACACGGGATGTAGCCCGGTCAAAAGAAGAAAAAGAACAGACTGACCACTGACCGACCACTGACAGCCCACTGCTGGCTCTAAGGTTTATCGCCAAAAGCGTGAGAGAATCCTG
The DNA here is from genome assembly GCA_022559845.1 of Amorphophallus konjac. Taxonomy (NCBI): domain Eukaryota; kingdom Viridiplantae; phylum Streptophyta; class Magnoliopsida; order Alismatales; family Araceae; genus Amorphophallus; species Amorphophallus konjac. Next base: position 205,213,015 of record CM040125.1, on the reverse strand, counting down.
CAGCCGGTTGCTCCGCCTCACCTTTAAAAGGAAGGGGTGAGTCTCACAGCAGAGACTCAGTAGGGTTCACAGAAATCCCTAACTCGCAACTAACTAAAGGAAAGCAGTAAAGTGTGCATTGACATATATAAATGACAATTTAATAAAGCTATAAAACTAACTAAACAATTCATGAATAGCTAACTAGCATGCCAATTTAATTTAAATACGAGTACTCGAAATCTACCAATAGGTAATAACTTAATCATTTCCAAGTGACAAGAGTGAAAAGGAGAGGAGATCCACTAGAACAAGAAACCAGATGCGTCCACTGATGGCTTACACTGCATCTCAAGCATCTACGCAAGCCTGATCATAGCAAACGAGACGCGTAACAGTACCATAACAAGCAACTTGTCAGAGCAACACTCGTCAGTGTCAGTCCAAGTCTCTGACTACGTGTGCACACATCGGCTCGTGCCTAGAGCCAGGCCTCTAGCTAGTATTCCCCTCTGTAGGATGCTACGGTTGGGCTGGGGCCCACAGAACTAGCTTAAAAACCGTGAAACTGGGATACCCCGCCACCTCTCCCGGGTGTGATCAACACTGAAAGTTGTCGGGCTACGACTGGTGGTTCCATCACTAGGAAAGAGAATAAAGCTCTATTGGGATCTAAAAACATGCCATAACTTATGATAACGATTAAACATGGCAATTAAGCAAGATTAAATGCATAATTAACCGAGTATACTAAAATGGCCATTGTTCAATAATTCAATGCTTAAACAATTTGAACATGCCAAAATGGAATTATTCCATAGCCAAATGCATAAACTATTGAACATGTGGAAATGGCAATTATTCATTAATTACATGCATAAATAACTGATTATGCTTATGCAACTATTAAATGCATAGTTAAACAAACATGCATACTTCGCAGAACATGCGGTTAAATTAAAGTCGTTATAGCCTTAGCCGGTCGAACGACGGACCATTACGTGTTGCTAAATGGACTAACCGTGAAATTTCTACAGCCATTCAAATTTAAATAATTTACGCGGTCTAATCGTCAGCCGCTCGGGTTAATAAACAGGTTATGGCGGACCGTTATAAAGTCTAGAATAATTGAAACATAGTCCTTACCGGAGGGCCGGATCCACCGGATTCATAATCGGATCCCCTCTCGGTCAACTTATTTCGATGGGAGTTATTATTTTTAACCTATTCCCTGCCATTCCACCATCATAATATAACGATTTATTACCAATGAACTCAGCGATGATGGGCATGCTTTCATTACTTTATGAACTCAGCGACGATGGGCATGCTTTCATTACTCTATGAACTCCGTGACGATGGGCATGCTTTGATTACTCTATGAACTCAGTGATGATGGGCATGCTTTTAAAACATAAAGATGATTTAACGGGCTAGGGCATTGATCCCCCTACCTTAAACGTGTCGAAATGTCCGATCCGACCGCGAACAAGCCGAGGGACGCGCCTTGGTCCGCCTCTCCCTGTCCTCTTTCCACTTCACGGTTCGTCCCTGGTGGATGCCTCCGCGTCCCTCGCGTCGCGGAGGAAGTCTCCGCCAATCCTAGCACGAGAGGAAGGCCGATTAGCCGCGAGAGCGCCATGAGAGGGGGAGAGAGGAGCGCTCGATGCCGTCGAGGGGTCGCACCTCCACCTCGAGATCGGAGCCGACGAGGATGCCGACGCGGTCTTCCCTCCACTAGCCTGCCGGCGGAGCCGTCGGCCGTCCTCCACCGATCTTGGGTCACCGCGCCGCCGATAAGAGGAAGGTGAGAGAGAGGGGGGTGGCTAGCCGCGGGCCACATCCTCGCTGCTAGGTCACCGCCGGCACTCCTCCGCCATCGCCGACCGGTGGCCGCCGCCGTCCTCCGCCATGGCCGGCCGGACGCCGTGCCGAGAAGATGAGTCAGGGGGGGAGGTCACCGCCGCGGCGAGCTCGCGCGGCCGCCCGTGGGTTCGCCCGCGGGTTTCCTGTGCGTCGGGTGAAAAGAGGGGGGGAAGAGGGATTGGGAAAGTGGGAGAGAGAGGAGAGATCGAGAGGGTTAAGAAAAGATTAAAATATTTTTTTTTATTTTTAACCCCCATTTACCTTTTAAACCCCTTAAGAAGCATATTTATGCATATGCCCACTAATTTCTTAAAACTATTTAATCTAATTAGATTAAATGCTATAAAAAGTCCATAAATTTCATAAAATTAGCCAAAATTCATGGATTAAATTCTATTCTAAAACTGGTGAAGATCCGTTAAAGAACGGGTCTCACAGTCCCTCCCTCCTAATAAAAATTTTGTCCTCAAAATTTAAAAGGAAGAACAAGGAGAGAACTGAAAGGAATATACCTTATTCGAACAAGAAGGGAAATTGCTGACGCATTTCGTCCTCACGTTCCCACATAGCTTCATTGCCAGAGTGACGCTGCTAGACAACCTTAACCAGAGGGATTACTTTATTTCTCAATCGTTGCTCACGACGATCTTCAATTCTGATCGGATACTCTGGTGTGGATAAATCTGCAGTCACTTCAGGCCAAACTGAATCCTCAAGGATGTGAGATGCATCCGCCACATATTTTCTCAGCTGAGACACATGAAAGACATCGTGGATTGCTTGCATCGATTGAAGACGATACGCCACTTGGCCCACACGTTCCAGAATAGGAAACGGACCAATATAACGGGGACTGAGCTTTCCACGCTTCCCAAACCTCATAACGCCTTTCATCAGAGATATTTTTACAAACACCATATCTCCAGCCTCAAATTGCAATGGTCGCCTGCGCTGATCTGCATAGCTTTTCTGTCGACTCTGAGCTGTCAACATTTTCTGCCTGATCAAGCGTACCACATCAGCACATTGCTGAACCATATCAGCTCCTGTCAATAATCTGTCACCGACCTCAAACCAGTTTAAAGGTGTACGACAAGGATGCCCATATAAAACTTCATACGGTGCCATGCCAATGCTGGAGTGATAGCTGTTATTATAAGCAAATTCCACAAGTGGCAAATGCTGAATCCACGAACCCTGTCAGTCTAGGCAACATGATCTCAGCATATCTTCTAAAGTCTGAATAGTCTTTTCTGACTGACCATCTGACTGCGGATGATACGCTGAACTAAAAGCTAACTTTATGCCCAACACCTTTTGAAAATTGCGCCAGAAGTCAGAAGTAAACCGTGGCGCGATCTGACACGATTGATATTGGAATCCCATGCAATGGCACAATCTTCTGAACATAAAGCTTGGCCAATTTCTGAACACTCCAGGTAACTTTAATTGGCAATAATCTTGATATTTTTGTTAATCGATCAACTAACAGCCAGATCCCATCGAAGCCTTGTGAAGTCCGGGGTAAACCCAAAACAAAATCTGTCGTGACATGATCCCATTTCCACATCGGAATTTCCAAAGGTTGAAGCATTCCTCCATGTTTTTGATGCTCAACTTTAACCTGGTGGCATGTCAAACATTTAGACACAAATGCAGCCACATCCTTTTTCATTCCTGGCCACCAGAATTGCCTTTTCAGATTTTGATACATCTTGGTAGTGTTGGGGTGAATAGCATAACGGGATCCATGGGCTTCATGCAAGATGGTATTTCTCAACTCATCAACAATTGGAACATACAATCGACCTCGGAAGCTGACCACTAAGTCATCATCAAACTCCATATCGTGCATCATTATAATGCGGGACAAATCAGAATCTGCCTGCTGAGCTTCCTTGATCTGCTGATAAATAGTTGGAGTCATTACAAGTCTAGCACACAAAGCTACCGTCGGATCAGAAGGAATGTCCACGCTGAAAGTTTCACTAGGAAACTGTTCCCACAACTTCCATTCATGAACAAGCAAATGACTAATTTGCACTTTCCTGCTCAGAGCATCAGCCACCACATTCATTTTTCATGGTTGATATGAGAGAGTGAAATCATAGTCTTTCATATATTCCATCCATCTGCGCTGTCGGAGATTTAAATCTTTTTGAGAAAACACATACTGCAAGCTTTGATGATCGGTAAAGATCTCAAATTTCTCGTCATACAAGTAGTTTCTCCAGATTTTTAGTGCAAAGATCACCGCTGCAAGCTCCAAATCATGAGTTGGATAATTCTCTTCATGCTATTTTAATTGTCGGGATGCATAAGCCTTGACTTTACCATGTTGCATAAGCACTGCACCCAGACCTACCCGAGAAGCGTCCGTGCAAACCACGAATCCACCCGAGCCAGAAGGTAATACCAGTACTGGAGAAGAAGTGAGAAGCCTTTTTAATTCATTAAAGCTCTGCTCACATTGATTTGACCAGACAAAAGATACGTCTTTACGTGTTAGTCTAGTCATTGGCGGCAATCCGTTCAAAGTCTTGAATGAATCTTTGATAATAACCAGCAAGACCTAGAAAACTTCTGATCTCTGTCACAATCCTCGGTCTTTGCCATTGAAGAACGGCTTCGATTTTTGCTGGATCAACTGCGACTCCATCACCAGAAATCACATGGCCGAGAAAATGAACTTCCCGAAGCCAAAACCCACATTTACTGAATTTTGCATAGAGTTCGTGATCTCGCAGAGTCTGCAATACAATCCTGAGATGCTGAACATGTTCCTCTACAGAAGCCGAATAAACAAGAATATCATCGACAAAGATCACAACAAACTGGTCCAGATATGGACAGAACACACGCTGCATCAGGTCCATAAAAGCTACTGGAGCATTGGTTAGCCCGAACGGCATAACAAAAAACTCATAATGACCATAACGCATGCTAAAAGTAGTCTTTTCCACATCAGATTCTTAAATCCGTAATTGAAAATAGCCAGATCGAAGATCAATCCGTGAAAAGATAGTAGCAGACTGTAATTGATCAAACAAATCATCAATCCTGGGTAGAGGATATTTATTCTTGACAGTCACCTAATTCAATTGCCTATAATCAATACATAGCCTCAGGCTTCCATCTTTCTTTTTCACAAACAGGATTGGAGCACTCCATGGAGAAAAGCTGGGACGAATATAGCCTTTTTCTAATAATTCTAACAATTGTGCCCTCAGTTCCTTCAATTCTGCTGGAGCCATGCGGTATGGTGCCTTTGCTAAAGGTGCTGTACCTGGAATCAATTCAATCACTATTTCTATTTCTCGCTGAGGAGGTAAGCCTGGTAACTCATCAGGAAATACATCAAGAAATTCATAGACCACAGGAATGGCATTGATATCCTGCTGTGGTGCCTCAACAGCAACCACAGAAGTTAAGAATCCCTGACAACCTGTATTAAGCAATCTATAAGCTCTAATAGCAGAAATAAGCAAGCGAGAAGAACGAGATCGAATACCTTGAAAATAAAATGTTGGTTTCCCATGTGGCTGAAAATAGACTTTCTTTGATCTGCAATCAACCACGGCTCCATATTTTTCTAACCAACCCATGCCCAGAATAATATCATAATCAACCAGCTGCAACACATACAATCTAGCCGGCAACTGATGATCACCAATCATAATAGGTGACTCTTCCAGACAAAGAGGAGTGAACATGAAATCCCCCGAAGGTAGTTCCACAAGCAACTCACAAGTAATTTCAGAAGTCGGCTAATACAGGCAATACAATTTTCAGAAATAAACGAATGAGAAGCTCCTGAATCAAATAAGACACGAGCCGCATGTCCATAAATCATAATCGTACCTTCAATAAGATGAGACGCCACAGCTTCAACCCGGGTAATATGGGAGACTTTTCCCTTCTGCTTCCTGCCCGCTGCAGTAGACTGCTGGGAAGAAGACACTGAAGCTTGAGGATAATACGGTTGTGCCTAAGGTGGTGGAGGAGGTCTGAACTGAGACGGCTGCGATTGAGAAAACTGCACTGGCTTCGGCCTCTGCGGACAGTCTCGAACTACATGTCCCTGTTGATCGCATCGGAAACAAACCATCGGTAGCAAACACGGCTTGCCTGGGTTACTCCCACCACATCTTGCACACACTCTCGGCTGACTAACTGTTGAGCCTTGACGCTGTTGGAAAGAAGGTGCTGATTGCTGTTGCACGGTACCTGAACATGCTTGACTGCCATATCGCTTCTTAAACTTCTTGAATTTCTTGAACTTAGGCATAGTAACAGGAATGCCACTGGCAGCAGGAACAACAGATGGAACTGCTGTAGCAGATGGCTGACTGAACTGTTGACGCGGCACACCTGGCTGGATTGACGCCATTTGAGTATGCCCTCAGGTTCTTGCCAAGTCAATCTCTAAAGCCGTAGCTGCCTGATATGCTGCGTCCATTTCTGCCACTCTGGTCGCAATCAACGGCTGCCTCAACTCTGGTTTTAATCCACGCAGAAACTGCACGATCTTTAAGCTTTCATCAGCAAGAATGTGGGGCGCATACCGACCTAATTCTATGAACTTGCTCTGATATTCCAGCACAGTCATATTACCTTGAGCTAGTTCCATAAATTAGTGCATTTTATCCATCCTGAGATAAGCTGGACAGAGGGGGCGCTCAAAGGTTGTGACAAACTCCATCCATGTAATTTGACGAAGAGGACGGGATCTAAAAGCGACCTCCCACTCTGAGGTCCACCACGTGAGTGCTGCTCCTTGGAGTTGAAAAGTAGCCAGCATGACTTTTTCATCCTCTGTGCACTCCATGGAATGGAATACACGTTCAGTTGCATCTATCCACACTCTGGCTATGTCTGGATCTGCCAATCCTTCATAAGTCGGCGGGTGGAATAGCAAAAATTCTTTCAAAGCTCTACCACGGCCACCAGAAGGCAATTCAGCTTGAGGAGCAGGGTCAGCTTGAATTGGAGCTGGCACATTAGCTGGAGCCGGAGAAGAAGTGCCACTACCTTCCCTCGGGATGCGTGCCCTTCTGCGAGGCGGTATTTTAATCTAGAAGAAGACATGCAATAACAGAAAATGCATCAGTAATTACGAAAAGCATTTTAAGCCAGCAGTAGACTCACATGGACTTGTTATAGACTAATGTAGTTTCAATTCCTTATACAAATCCTCAACATCGCTCTGATACTAACTGTAACGGCCCGGGAGATCCAGATACCGATAACCCGATATCATCGATTTACCGATACCAAGAGCTAGGGGAAGCCACCCAAGAGGCTGATGAGGCCCCGTAAGGGTTAGTGAGTGTTTGTTGAGGGGATACATAAGGAATAGAAATTACACGCGCAACATTAATTAAAGAATTCATTTGAACTTTAAACGGAAGCAACTATATAAATATCAGAGTGGTAAATTTATACAAGTAGTCCAGATTCATATATCACAAGTCCCACACGGTACAATGGTCCAAAAATAAGTAACTACACGGGACGTAGCCTCGCCAAAAGAAGAAAAAGGATAGATTGACCATTGACCAACCACTGACAGCCCACTGTTGGCTCTAAGGTTTATCGCCAAAAGCGTGAGAGAATCCTGCAGCCGGTTGCTCCGCCTCACCTGTAAAAGGAAGGGGTGAGTCTCACAGCAGAGACTCGGTAGGGTTCACAGAAATCCCTAACTCGCAACTAACTAAAGGAAAGCAGTAAAGCGTGCATTGACATATATAAATGACAATTTAATAAAGCTGTAAAACTAACTAAACAGTTCATGAATAGCTAACTAGCATGCCAATTTAATTTAAATACGAGTACTCGAAATCTACCAATAGGTAATAACTTAATCATTTCCAAGTGACAAGAGTGAAAAGAAGAGGAGATCCACCAGAACAAGAAACCAGATGCGTCCACTGATGGCTTACACTGCATCTCAGGCATCTACGCAAGCCTGATCATAGCAAGCGAGACGCGTAACAATACCATAACAAGTAACTAGTCAGAGCAACACTCGTCAGTGTCAGTCCAAGTCTCTGACTACGTGTGCACACACCGGCTCGTGCCTAGAGCCAGGCCTCTAGCTAGTATTCCCCTCCGTAGGTTGCTATGGTTGGGCTAGGGGCCACGGAACTAGCTTAAAAACCGTGAAACTGGGATACCCCGCCACCTCTCCCGGGTGTGATCAACACTGAAAGTCGTCGGGCTACGACTGGTGGTTCCATCACTAGGAAAGAGAATAAAGCTCTATTGGGATCTAAAAACATGCCATAACTTATGATAACGATTAAACATGGCAATTAAGCAAGATTAAATGCATAATTAACCGAGTATACTAAAATGGCCATTGTTTAATAATTCAATGCTTAAATAATTTGAACATGCCAAAATGGGAATTTTTCCATAGCCAAATGCATATACTATTGAACATGTGGAAATGGCAATTATTCATTAATTACATGCATAAATAACTGATTATGCTTATGCAACTATTAAATGCATAGTTAAACAAACACGCATACTTCGCATAACATGCGGTTAAATTAAAGTCGTTATAGCCTTAGCCGATCGAACGACGGACCGTTACGTGTTGGTAAATGAACTAACCATGAAATTTCTACTGCCATTCAAATTTAAATAATTTACGTGGTCTAATCGTCAGTCGCTCGAGTTAATAAACAGGTTATGGCGGACCGTTATAAAGTCTAGAATAATTGAAACATAGTCCTTACCAGAGAGTCGGATCCACTGGAATCATAATCGGATCCCCTCCCGGTCGACTTAATTCGACGGGAGTTATTATTTTTAACCTGTTCCCTATCATTCCACCATCATAATATAACGATTTATTACCTATGAACTAAGCGACGATGGGCATGCTTTCATTACTCTATGAACTCAGCGACGATGGGCATGCTTTCATTACTCTATGAACTCAGCGATGATGGGCATGCTTTCATTACTCTATGAACTCAGCGACGATGGACATGCTTTCATTACTCTATGAACTCAGTGACGATGGGCATGCTTTTAAAACATAAAGATGATTTAACGGGCTAGGGCATTGATCCCCCTACCTTAAACGTGTCGAAATGTCCGATCCGGCAGCGAACAAGAGAGGGACGCGCCGCGGTCCGCCTCTCCCGGTCGTCTCTCCACTCCACAGTTCGTGTAGTGCCCCGAAATTTATATAAGTAATTTCTGGATTTATTAATAATTTTCTATAATTTATTTGGGCTAAATGAATTTACAAATGGATTAGCGGGTTAATAAGTCATTATAAGGCCCAAATATGCTAATAAGATAACCAAGCCTATCTAATTATTATCCAAAAGATTTAAAGATCGGGCCCATTTAGTTTGGCCCATATTCTAGAAGGTTATTAAGCCTATTCTCGAATTTTTTAAAAAAAGATAAACACTACTTAATAAGATAATTTAATAGATAATGGATAAAATAGTTTTATTAAATTTAAAATTCTGAATAGGATGACTGTAACGGTCTATCGTAAGACCGCCACAGTAGTGTAACGCGTCAAGGCTCGACCGTCACAGCCTGCGAGTTCCGTAAGTGAAAGAACTTGCAAAAAGATTGGAACTTGATGTTCATATCCACAAGAGACCTAATTGTTACGATGTATAAAGACCCTAAGGACTCTTAAAGATTAGGTTTTGATAGATTAAGGACTCTAGTATCGATCTAAATCCTCAAACCATAGCTAGAACCCTATAAATAGGACCTAGTTCTGAACTGCGCGACCCCTACTTTTGCTCGCGTGGAATCAAGGTAAGGAGTCATAATCTCGGGTAAGTTCTTTAGAGTAATTTTTTCCCAATACTTTAGACTAACTCCTCTCAAAATTTCACATCTTTAGGTCAAGAGGTCGTGGAGTTAGAGCCCAAGGAAGTTGCTGGAAAGTCACAGGAAGAAGAGAACTAGGGTTCGGTTTTCAAGCCCAAATTGGAAGTTTAAAGCCTAAGTAAAGAGGTAGGTTATCTCATGAACGGCAAAAACAACCTGGTAAGACTATAAACCCTCTGGTTTGATTGAATTTCATGCATAGTAGAGCATCAATTTCATGTTTTACTTGTTCTATGCATCACATGTATCCCTTAGCCATAATTGAAGAATTAAAACTTGTTATTCATCTATTCAATGATACCTATGCATGTAGTTGGCTTATACTTCATTATCAAGTCTAGAAACTCATGGTGTTTTGATTTAGACATGATGTGAGTTGATATCTTAGGTTTTTATATCGTTTTCTGTTAGCAGACTCGCTGACACATCAGCGTAGGACCGTCACATTCATGTAACGGCCTTACGACAGACCGTCATACACTCTGTTATATTTGGGTTTCTCTGATGAATCTGACGCATCTAGGCAGGCACGTTACATAACTGTAACGACTGTTCTCTGACCGTCACAATAACCGTGACGCCCTACTTCTAGACCGTCAGAGGCTATGTTCTGCCAACCCTAAGACAGACTAAGACATGTTTATTTTGCTTATTATTAAGTCTAGTTATCTAAGTTTTAACCTGTTATATGAATTGAAGGTTATTTAAGCATTCATGATAGGTATCGCATGCTTTGGTATCTTATTGTTACTTTAGGTTATGAAGCCAAAACTCTATAGTTTTGTAGTTAGAAATATGATTTTTGAATGATGCATTGCTAGAGTTTTTATCATGATTTCACATCGTTATATGTCTATATATATATATATTCTGTCTCTATCAATAGAGTCGTTTCTATAAGTACATGGCACATACTCTGGTGTGTTGACCATTAGTTCACACTTTGCACTATAGGAACACAATCTTGGACATGAGTACCTCTCTATTGGATATTCCTTCCAATGGACTAGGAAATCTTGTTTCAAGGCCTCCGTAATTCTCCGCGAGCTTGGGATTCCCACTAGGACGCCGAGTTGGTTGTACCATTAAAACCCATTAACTAGAATACACTATCGTCATTTTCTGGATCTAGTAATGTAACGGCCTTGCATTGGACTGTCAGGCTCACGTAACGGCCCATTGTATGACCGTCACATTCCTCTGAGTCTATTTTTGTCTTTCTGGACTCGGATCACTGTAACAGCCCACTAGTGGCGCGTTACAGAATGTAACGGCCCAGTAGATGACTGTCACACTGCTTGCATATATTAACCCAAGGTTTGACCAAAGGGTTGATTTGTAAAGTTCTAGATGGACTAATGATAGTCTAGAACTTAGCATAATGATTAAAGAGACTTAATGTAATGAATGAAAGGTAAGAGATAGTACCATTATGCTGTCGATTTATTTCCATAAGCATAACATCGTTAAATCTATTTCTTGATCTCATATATTCGAATTGAAGCGTTCATTCATTGATTTTCATTATTTGGAATTGCTATATTCTTGGCCATACTTTACTGTTACATGCGTGGAAGTAGCTTAATTTATACCTGAAGATGCGATTGAGCATTGATTGTGTTCAAGGGCTCTATGCTAGTCCCCTCGGCTGATTGTCGGAAACATACTATTTTATAAACCATAGGGTATGATGCTACTGGCGTTGCATTACGCTGGGAGTACTATTTCTATAAATAAGTGAAGATCCACGACACGACTTGACATTCTTGTACATGACTTTCTTGCTTGATATTCCACAGAAATTCACGAACTACGTACTCAAAAGAGACTAGTGTGATGAATATGTGTCTTGCTCGTACATTCTCGTTACATGCTTGCCCGTGAAAGGCCAAATATCATGTTCATGTTATATTCTTGCTAGTTCATTCTTGATCATTCTATCTTACGTGATTATCTTGTTACTTTGGTTTAATCGCATGATTGATTCGCATTCGCATGATTTTACCTTATTCTCTAGATCTAAAATGTTAATTACTTTAATAATGCCTTCATGTTGATGCGAAGATACCTACTGGGCAAGTGTGCTCATTACCTATTTCTAATATTTTTCAGGAGATGGAAATAGTTCGAATTCGGATTCAGGTGATTCAAGTAGCGGGTCTGAGAGCGATTGAATGTTGTTATTACAAGAGCGAAGACTTAGGAAGTTTTATAATGTCTAGATTGAGTCAATGTAATTTTCTTATTTCTTGAGTCTAGTAGAATGAAAGATGATGGAAATTGAATTAATGGTTGTATTCTTGAATATTGATCATTTATGAAATAAAGATGGAGTTTGTTTCAATTCGGTGCAATTACATTTATATGTGTGATTGTCTCGCGCTCTAGTTGTTCTTGCTTGCAAGAGGCTTACCATGCCGGCTGTTCGCGCTCCCTGAGCGAGTCTTCCGCTGTAATAAAGGCTCGGGGCGTGACAGTTAAGTTGGTATCAGAGCCTAAGTCTCAGGACTTAGGAAAAAGAGCCATGTCATAGGATACGTCCAAGGTTTAAGGACCCCTACCTATGAACTAAGGAAGAAATTTTCACACCCAGGAGAGAATTGGGTAGAGCCCGGGATGAGATAGTTATTAGCTTTAAGATTGATTTTCCTTCAGTCTCACGAGAAATAACAAGTTGTTATATTTCTCTCAGGTACCTTATTATTCTTATCATGGCTCATCGCGTAGATTGGAATGGCATGCAACAAACCGTTGCCGGCCTTATGCAGGCATTGCAAACTATGGCCCAGGCAGGGGCTGGAGCACGGGCTGGTGACCTTCATCGTAATTTTCGGAGTCTAAATCCTCCGTGTTTCTATGGATCTTCCAATCCAGACGAAGCAGAAAATTGGATAGATGAAATGAATCGTATATTTGATGTTATTCAATGTACTGATCAGGAGAAGGTCCGTCTAGCAACATTCCAATTAAATAAAGATGCCCGTACTTGGTGGAAATCAGTCCCGGCACCTCCGGCCGATGCACCTCACACGTGGGATGGTTTTCTCACCTTATTTCGTGCCAAGTATTTCTCCGAACATGTGAAGGAAAGGAAGGCCATGGAGTTTGCCTCCCTTCGTCAAGGGATGATGTCAGTAGCAGAGTATGAGCTACAATTTTTCAGGCTAGCACCTTATGCACCACATTTGATTAGTACAGAATTATTAAAGGCAAATCCATTTATGGACGGGTTACGGCCCGATTTTATTCAGCAACTTGGGACACAAAATATCCGCACTTATGCGGAGATGGTACAGAGGGCATATTTATGCGAGAGGACCCTATAGAAGGTCGAAAAGTTGAAAGAAAAAGCAGAAGAATCCAGCCGGCGCTCAGATCGGCATTATAAGAAGGAGAAGTTTAGCATCACGGAACCCTACAAAAGCCGTGATAACAAGAAAAGATCAAGGAGCGGGAACGGTGGAAGTTCCCAGAAGAATAATAAAAAGGTTAAGGAAGAGAAGGAGAAAGTTGCCTCGGCGTGCACTTTTTGCGAGAAATTCGGCCACTCGGCTGAAGAATGCTGGAAGCGCCTCGGTGCTTGTTTGCGCTGTGGAAGTAGGGAGCATCGTATGCCAGATTGCCCCCTTATGAAAGATCAATCAGCTAATGGAGGACACAGGAGATAGGCTCGCCTCAATGCTGTTATAGATGAAGATGAAGCACCCAGGGATCTAAATGATGGGCTTGTGGAAGGTACTCTTCAAATCTGTTCTCGCCCTGCATTCGTGCTATTCGATACTGGTGCTTCTCATTCTTTTATCTCGACCACTTTTACAAAAACGTTGCCAATTGCATCCGTTTCCCTACCTTCAGATCTTACTATTACTACACCTTTAGGATCGGGAACTAAGCTTACCAAGTATTATCCTGATTGTGAGGTAGTGGTAGAAGGACACAACCTCCCCGCAAACTTAGTATGCCTTGATATGAAAGGTTATGATGCCATTTTAGGGGTAGATTGGCTTGTAGACCACGATGCTTATATAAACTGCCGAAAATGAATTATATCTTTTCGAAAGCCCGGTCTTCCAAGATTCTCTTTTCTTGGCATCAAATATAAGAAACATCCTACCATTATATCTTCTCTTCATGCTTGCAAACTTATCTCACAAGGATGTGAAGCCTTTCTTGCTTCAGTCATTATTATCAAATCTAAGGAAATTGTCCTAACAAATATTCCTATTGCAAATGAGTTCCCAGATGTGTTCCCATCTGAACTACCTAGTTTATCGCCCGAGAGGGAAGTAAACTTTACCATTGAACTCATTCCAGGAGCGGCACCTGTTTCTATAGCCCCTTACAGGATGTCCCCCACAGAACTCAAGGAACTAAAGAAGTAGTTACAGGAACTTCTAGATAAAGGTTTCATCAGACCCAGCACATCCCCTTGGGGTGCGTCTGTTCTATTTGTCAAGAAGAAAGATGGTTCCATCAGGCTATATATCGATTACTAGCGACTGAATCAGCTTACAATCAAAAATAAGTATCCGTTGCCACATATTGATGAGCTCTTCGATCAGCTTTCAGGAGCAGAGTACTTTTCTAAGATTGACCTCAGATCTGGTTATCATCAACTTAGAATTAAAGAAGAGGATATTTATAAATCGGCTTCTCGAAGTCGTTATGGCCACTATGAATTCGTAGTAATGCCATTTGGGTTAAATAATGCTCCAGCAGCATTCATGCAACTTATGAACAGTGTCTTCCAGCCATATTTGGACCAGTTCATCGTCGTCTTTATAGATGATATCTTGATATACTCCAAGACAAAAGAGGAGCATGAAGAACATCTAAGGATAGCCTTGCAAACACTTAGAGAACACAAGCTATATGCCAAACTCAATAAATGTGAATTCTGGCTCAATGAAGTTTCATTCCTAGGCCACATTATTTCAAAAGAAGGTATTACTGTGGATCCTTCTAAGGTAGAAGCTGTCAGAGATTGGAGTCGACCAACGACTGTATCTGAAGTAAGAAGCTTTTTGGGTCTAGCTGGTTATTATAGGAGATTCATAAAGGACTTCTCAAAGATCGCTGTTCCTTTAACTAGACTTACTAGAAAAGAAAATCCTTTTGTCTGGTCGAAGGACTGTGAAAAGAGTTTTCAAAGTGTTAAGAATCATCTTACCACGGCCCCTATTTTATCACTATCAATAGAGGGTGGTGGATTTGAAGTATATACGGATGCGTCTGGAATTGGCTTAGGATGTGTCCTTATGCAAAAGGTAAAGGTGATTTGCTATTCTTCAAGACAACTGAAACGTCACGAAGAAAATTATCCTGTACATGATTTAGACTTAGCAGCGGTTATCTTCGCCTTAAAAATTTGGTGTCATTATCTTTATGGAGAAAAGTTCACGATCTACTCAGACCACAAGAGCTTGAAATATTTATTCTCTCAAAAGGAGCTTAATATGAGGCAGAGGAGGTGGTTAGATATCTCAAGGACTTTGATTTTGCTATTCAATATCATCCTGGCAAGGCGAATGCTATAGCAGATGCACTCAGCAGAAAACCAATGGGTATGTTATCAAGTCTCATGATTAGTGTAACTAACCTTATTCCTCAATTTGCTCAGTTAAATTTAGATGTTGACATTAAGGAAGAAGATTGCTTCATAGCTAATATCCGAGCCCAACCTGCATTGATAGAGGACTTGGCCAAGTTGCAAGAAGATGATCCAGTTTTACTAGAAATTAAGGCCAATATTTAATAAAGGCCAGATTTTTCTATTGCTAATAACGGAAGATTGCTATTTAAGGGCCGAATGTGTATACCGGATCATGAAGATACAAAGAAATTGATCTTAGAAGAAGCACACAAATCAAAGTACACCATTCATCCAAGAGGTACTAAAATGTATCAGGATCTCAAAAGAAGTTTCTGGTGGCCCAATATGAAGAGGGAAATAGCTTATCTCGTATCCCGCTGTCTCACATGCCAACAAGTGAAGGTAGAACATTTCAGACCTGCAGGTAAATTACATCCCTTAAATATTCCCGAATGGAAATGGGAGAGCATAGGAATGGATTTCATTATGGGATTACCTAAGACGAGAGGTGGACACGATGGCATATGGGTAATCATAGATCGATTGACTAAATCTGCACATTTTATACTAATAAAGAGTCGATGGTCTGTGGATATCCTGGCAGCATTGTACATAAAAGAAATTGTTAAACTACATGGTGTCTCCGTCTCTATTGTATCAGATAGAGATCCTCGATTCACATCATAATTCTGGAAAGGTCTACAACATTCACTAGGGACCAGATTAAATTTCAGCACAGCCTTTCATCTACAAGCTGATGGTCAGACAGAAAGAACAAATCAGGTGGTAGAAGACATGCTCAGGGCTTCTATCATTGACTTTGGAGGAAGTTGGCATGATCACTTGCCTCTAGTGGAATTTACATATAATAACAGCTGAAGAGGCGAGATCTCGCGCTGGGTCCTGAGCGGGCTATGGATCACCAGAAGATGAATCTGCAAGAGAGGCAAACGTATCAGAGGGCCCAGGGGATCTCCCTGGGGCAAAACCCTCTGATGGCTAAGTCAGTAGAGCTATGGTGGAAGCAATAATGGGGGGAGGAGAGAGCTGATGCGCGAGAATCCTCTCCACCAAAGGGTGAAGCGAATCGTGCTCAGGAGCTTAGGGTGTGTGAATGCTTAGTTCATCTTACCATCTTCCGGAGGGTATCCCTTACTTAAATAGTGCGCCGCATTCAGGAGTCTTGTAAGCTGAGGGATTCCCGACAGGAGTTACGTCTTTAACGGGGGCTTTCATGGCCTGATCGTGGGAACGTTATCCCCTTGGAGTCCGGCGGCTCCCCTGACTCTCCCGCTGGCGGAGGACTCTGAACGGCTGCACCTACAGATATTCAACCGGCCTTACCGAGCCTCGGGGATGCTAGCTCATGTCCGAGCGATAGGCATGGCCCGGCGAGGGTGGGGTCGGATAGGTCGGCTGGAGCCTATCTCTCTCGGACGGGGAGAGGGCTTTAGGCCGGACCTTCCTTGGGACCTGACCGTTGTTTCGGGCCCTCCGAGCCTAGAAGGCCGCCGGGGAGAGTTAGTTCCTCGAGTCTTATTTATTGGGCTTTTCTCCCGGAGTGGGCCCTGTGGGCTATCACTCGGGTGGGCTCGCTTGGTTGGACCTTGTGGGTCTTGTTGGGCTGCCTTTGTGGTGGGCTGTGGAAATCCCCCTCTCCACTTGTCCCCCTCCTACTCCCGAGCCAAGGAGGCTCGGATGAGTATTTTTTTGAGGCTTTGGACCGGCGTGGCTCAGGTGGGTGGAATTCCGTTGGCGTTATGGAGCCGCTTATAGCGGTCGCCGAGGCCCGTAATGATGATCCTGACGGATTCGAAACGAAGGGGCCCCCCTTTTTCTCGGAGCACGGAACGGCGCGCCGCCACCCTCAGGGGTTTATAGGGGGCGCTGTTCATCGTTCTAGGCTTCCAAGGTTTTAGGCTTTCCTTGCTTCTTGATGCGCCGTGAGAGCACAGCGGAGACGCAGAGCCTTGCGGCGGCGTTTGAGGAGTTGGCGAGGATAACCGCAGAGGCGGTCCGGCAACTTCCTTCTCCCCCGGAGTCTTCGAGCTCGTACGAGGGATCTCTTCCCCACTCGATGGCGGATCAGAGTCCGGAGCTTGTACCGGTGAGGCGGGAACCCGTCCCCAACTGTAGTGAGTTGGGAGAAGTGGAGGTGCGGAGGTTGGAGCATCATTTTCGCCTGCCTCTCTGATACAGCTTTGTTGCCACCACTCCGTACGAGACGAGTCTGGATGATCATGATGAGCTCATTTGCACCTTCCTTCTGGCTTGGAAGAGTAGATTTCGGCTCCCTTTCGATTCTTTCGTGCTGCAGCTTCTTAATTTTTTTCGGTTGGCACCTATCCAGTTGGTGGCCAATTCATATCTGCTGCTCTCAGCCTTCCGGATTCTTTGTCGTCAGCATGACATTTTTCCTTCTTTGGACCTCTTCCACTTCTTTTTTGAGTTGAAGGCGCACCCGTCGGCGGGGAAAGGCTTCTACTTCATCCAGGCGCGGAGGAATAGGAGCTGCATCTCGCTTGCGGTGAAGGACTCCTCGCACAAGGGGTGGAAGACCCAATTCTTCTGGGTGAAGGCGGTGGCGACGGACGAGATCTGGAGATGCCGGACCTCGCCCAACTTTCACCCAAATCTGCCCCCTCGCCAGGAGGAGTTCCCTACCCACGTGGAGCAGCAGGCTGCCCGTCTGCTGGAGAACCGTCAATCGATCGAGGAGCTGGTGACGCCGGAGAACATCGAACGGTGTCTTCTCTCGCGGTTGACGTTGACAGGTACAGCTCTTGAGGCTCTTCTTCGAGGGTGGTAGCTCTTTTCCTCCTCCTGACCGGGGCTTCTTCTTGTTGCAGACGTGAGGCGGGAGCCTCTGGAGGAGGCGGCCGAGGTCATCGATCTGGGAGATGACTCGGTAGCCGATGAGCCCGATGCCTCGGCGGGTCGCGTCCATGCCCGAGATAAGGGCAAGGGGGCGGCCCCCGAGGGGGCTTCTCGATCGACAGGCCTGAAGCGCAAGGATCCCCTGGCGAGGAAGTTGCGGGAGGCCGTGAAGGCCAGGAAAAGGGCCAAGAAAGCCGGCCTTCCTACCGCCGTCGGGGGCGATTCTGGCTCAGCGGCGCTCCCCCCTCGGGGGCAGGATGGGGCCGACCCCTCCGGGCTGGCTCTCCCATCCGCCGGGCGAGAGGGGGCTGAGGAGACCAGGGGCCCCGCAGAGGGAGGTGATGGGTCGGCTCTCCCCTCTGTGGGGGCAGAGGGGGCCGAGGAGACCAGGGGCCCCGCAGAGGGAGGTGATGGGTCGGCTCTCCCATCTGTGGGGGCAGAGGGGGCCGATGCCGGTGTGGCCAGCGCTGGGACCGAGGGATTGGTCGGTGCGGATGGGGGTTCGCCCGCGAGGCCGTCGTAACCCCAAGCGCCGGCAGTTGCTGGTGCGGTTGATCCCGCGGCGCCGGTCGAGGGTGGGGGTTCGCCCGGGGAGGCGTTGCAACCCCAACCGACCGTGGCGAGCGGGGCGGTCAGCTTCGCTGCCAGAACAGGGTCTTCTGGCGGGGTGCCCAGGGTGGAGCAGTCCCCTTTACCGGAACCTCTGGTCAGGCTCGGTATCTCAGGCGACTTGTACCGGCTCTGCCGGTCGATCACCGAGAGGACGAGGGGGGGAGAAAGGCGCAGCACTCCCGCCGGGGACCTTGATATCCTGATGGAGGGTGGCCTGGCCATAGCTCGGACAGCGGCCGTGATGGCAGAGGCGCACACCCAGACGGAGGCGGAGCGGTTGAGGCTCGCCTGGACCCTTGGTGGATGCGAGGGGAAACTAGCCCAGCTCGAGGGGGAGCATGAGGGGCTCCGGCGGGAGTTCCTCGCATTCAGGGAGTTGGCGCGATCGAGCCGACGGGAAGCCGAGGCGCTGGCCGAGCAGCTAGCAAGGGCCCGAGAATCGCTCGAGAGGAAAAGCAAACGTCTAGAAGACGAGCGTCAACGTCACATCGAGCTGGACGGCCTCTGGGAGCTTGAGCGCGGCGAGCTGCAGGATCGGGCGGAGGACGCGGAGCGCCTTCGCGCTGAGGCCGAGGCGGACCAAGCCCGGGCGGAGGGTCAGACGATCGAAGCCGAGCGGAGGATGACCGAGCTAGAGGAGCGTCTGGCGAGGGCGGAAGAGCGTGCGGCCGAGGCGGAGCGGGCTCGGGACAGGCAGGTCGAGGCGGAGGTGATCGAGCCCTACAAAGGCTCGAAAGCTTACTCGGCCGACCTGATTGAAGCTGCCCTACCCTACTACGAGGTAGCGCTCCGCCGGGGTGCCCGAAAGGGATTCAGGCAGGGCTATCGCCGGGCGATGAGCTATGCCAATGAGCACCTTGCCGGGGGTGATTTTCCTTACGGCCAGAGTTATGACTCGGATGACTCAGTTTCCAGCTCCTCATCCTCGGCCGGGGAAGAACCGGAGGAGTCACCTCCAGCGGGGTCACCAACTCCGGAGGCTCCAGGAGGGCTCACGACCGAGACAGTTCTCGCACAGGCGAGGTCAGTGTCCGGGCCGGCCGTCATCGAAGGCACCGGGGGTGACGCGTCCCCTACTGCTGTTCCCGAGCTTCAAAGTGGGCCCGAGGCCTGATGTATTATGCTTTATTTTGCCCCTTCCCCTTTTTGTCTGTTTTTCCTTTTGTAAGAGGATTTCTTTATGGGAGGCAATAAATGACTTACTTCGTTTGATCGTTATCTTTGCCATGATTTGGCTGGCGTATCGGGGGCAGTTGGAAGGTGCCGATATTTTCTGCACCGTTCTCGCATGCCGATTCGGGAGGCTTCTGGCGGGGCGTCCTTTCATTCCACCATGCTTTGAAAGTCGAGGCGCTTCGCGAATCCCGCTAGGGCGGGGGCCGAGGAATTGGAGGTGACCTTCCAAGGGAGGTCCTATAGCGTGTTTTCGAGGGGGGAGTCATTTAAGGCGCGTGGCCTCCCTTGGCCTATAAAAAGGACCGAAGGGTGCTCCTTCCCTCTTAACACTTAGGACTCTCGCCGGCGGTTTGCTCTTGTTCCCTCATTTTCGCTCTGCGTTGCGCCGCCGCGATCGGAGCATGGAGGACCCTTCAGAAGATGACACCGCAGGCGACGGGGAGCGGTCGGTTCCAGCTATCCTGGAATATCGGTCGGGTCCCACGGTCACCGCGCGTGCATGAGATGGGTCCGACGGTCGCCGCGCGGATCTGGAGAGGGCTTCGGTGTGCGGGGGCATGCCGTTTGCCTCCTCTTGACTCCGGTGAGGCTTCCGGGCGGACGCCGAGATGGAGGGCGGATGGGGGAGTTAGGGATGCCGGCCGCCATTCCCCTCCGTGGGAGGGGAGGAGGCGGCTCTAGTTCCTTCCTCACCTCTGTCCGCAGCCTCTTTCTCTCTCTTTTGTTCTTCATTTCTTTCACTCTTCGGGGGCTGCTTGCTTTCTGTTCGCCTCCAAAGAGTTGGTAGTTTGGCAGAGAGGAGACCTTCACAGCGCTCCTTTTTCCAGGTTGTTGCCAACTTGGAAGGTAGCCTTCCTCGCGTGAAAGGTGGCCTTCTCCTTGCCGTCCCTCTGTCACCTTTGTCACGGTCCACCCGAGCCAACTGGGTCGACCATCTCTTGTCCGAGCCAGTTTCTACGCGAGGCAGAGTCAGTGGCTGGATGCGAGAAGGTCAAGACCGGGTCGGTCGGGCGATGGCCGTTTTGCCGCGGTGCTAGATGGATTTTTGCTTTTCACTATGTAATGTACTGGCAGTTGCCTTTCTGATGTACCAATAGTTATCTTGAATGAATGCAAAAAAGGGGGTTTATTTTACCCGATTTGTCGATACAGTTTTCAGAAATAAAATCTGCGTAGTGTGGTTGCGTTCCATGTCAGGGGAATGGGTTCCCCTTCCATTGTGGCTAACCTGTACGCACCTTTCCCGAGCGTCTCGATCACTCGGTAGGGGCCTTCCCAGTTGGGGGATAGCTTACCTGCCGCCTCCCGTGGTCGAGAGGCTTCGGTCTTCCTGAGGATGAAGTCCCCTGGTTGGAATTGTCTGCCTCGGACCTTGGTGTTGTAGTACCGAGTGAGGCGGCACTGGTATTCCGTAGCTCGGACGTTTGCGATCTCTCGGAGTTCGTCTGCCAGGTCGAGGTTCTCGAGCAACTTCTGCTCGTTTGCCTCGGGCGAGAAGCTGATCACTCGGAAAAATGGATTGGCGATCTCTAACGGAACGACGGCTTTGGTGCCATATACCAGCTGAAAAGGGGTCTCACCAGTTGCCGCCCTGGGGGTCGTTCGGTGCGACCATAGTACGCTAGGCAATTCCTCGAGCCAGCTACCCTTAGCCTTGCCGAGTCTGGTTTTTATGCCCTTCAAGATGGTCTTGTTGGCATTTTCAACCAGCCCGTTGACCTGAGGGTGGGCGACCGAAGTGAAGTGGTTGCGGATATTTAGGTCGGCGCATCTGTCTCGAAGTACCGAGAGTCGAATTGCCGCCCGTTATCGCTCACTATCACTCGGGGGATGCCGAAGCGACAGATGATCGATTTCCATACGAAACCCCAGACGACTGTCTCGGTGATCCTAGCTGTTGCTTCAGCCTCGATCCACTTGGTGAAGTAGTCGATGACGACGATGATGAACTTCTTCTGGGATTGAGCCGTTGGGAATGGCCCAAGGATGTCGATCCCCCACCGAGCGAAAGGGTAGGGCTAGGTAAGGGTGACAAGTTCCGTGGCCGGCTGATGGACCAAATGGTCGAACCGCTGGCAACGGTCGCAATGTTGTACGTAAGCCGTGCAGTCGCGCTGTAGGGTCGGCCACCAGTACCCTTGCCTTAGCAGGATTCTGGCCAGCGACCGACCTCCTGAATGTGCTCCGCACAGGCCTTGATGAATCTCTTCGACAGCTTGGCTTGCTTCGTCGGGACCGAGACACTTCAGAAGGGGCCCGGAGAACGATCTTCGGTAGAGAGCGTTGTCGAGGATGACGAAGGGCCGAGCTTGGTATTTCATTCGGCGGGCTTCCCGAGGGTCGGAGGGCTCCCGGGAGTCCCGTAGCCAGGACAGGTAGGGGGAGCGCCAATCGTCGGGAGTGGCCGAGTCAATGGCGAGGAGCTCCGAGTCTATGCTCGTGCGCTCTAGCTCTTCTAGGAGGACCGATCGTGTACCTTCCGGGTCTAGGGAGGAGGCCAGTCGGGAGAGGGCATCCGCCCGAGAGTTTTGCTCCCGAGCTATTCGGACTACCTCGAACTCCTCGAACTCCTCGAACTGCTGGGCCAGGCTCTGGTCCAACTGGAGGTATTTGATCATAGGTACCTCTCGAGCTTCGTACTCGCCATTGACCTGGCTTGCAACTAGCTGGGAGTCGGTGTGGATCCTGACTCGCTCAGCCCCCAACCGTCGGGCCATGCGGGCTCCCGAGATAAGGGCCTCGTACTCGGAAGCATTGTTGGATGCCAGAAAGTTGAACTTTAGGGCGTATTACAGCTCTATTCCTTCGGGGGACTTTAGGAGGATCCCTGCGCCGCTACCGACCGAGTTGGACGATCCATCGACGAACAGCTCCCAGGTTGGCCCAGTTGCCGTCGGAGGCCTGTCCTCGACCGGAACGGTGCTCTCGGCGATGAAGTCGGCGAGTGCTTGTCCTTTGATAGCTGATCGCGGCCGATACGAGATTTCGTAGGCCCCAAGCATGATGGCCCATTTGACGAGTCGCCCCGAGGCTTCGGGGCCAGAATCTCTTCAGTGGCTCACCGGTTAGCACGGTGATGGGATGCCCCTGGAAGTAGGGTCGGAGGCGCTTTGCGGAGGTAACCAACGCTAGCACGAGTTTCTCGGTTGCGGGGTACCTCCGCTCGGCCTCGCCGAGCACCTTGCTGGTGTAGTAGACCGGCCTCTCGACTCCCGAGTCATTTCTGACTAGGACCGAGCTGACCGTTGATGGCGTCGCCGAGAGATAGAGCAACAAGACCTCACCTGGGACGGGCTTGGAAAGCACCGGGGGTGAAGCCAGGAACTCTTTGAGCTCGGCGAACGCTGTTTGGCATTCCCCATCCCATGCGAAAGTAGCAGATGCTATCTTGGGCCCCCTCATCAGCTTGAAGAAGGGCAAGCATCGTTCGGCCGCACGGGACAGGAAACGACTGAGAGCAGCGACACGCCCCGTCAGACGCTGGACGTCTTTAATGCATGTGGGCGGGTGCATGTCCAGGATGGCCTGGACCTTGTCGGGGTTGGCTTCGATCCCTCGCCGAGTGACCAGGAAACCCAGGAACTTCCCGGATCTTACTCCAAAGGCGCACTTGGTGGGGTTGAGCTTCATGCTGTACTTTAGGAGGGTGCCGAAAGTCTCGGCGAGGTCGGTGAAGTGGTCTTGGGCCCTCGGGGTCTTGACGAGCATGTCGTCGATGTAGGCCTCGACGTTCCGACCTAACTGTCCCTCAAACATATGGTTGACCAGTCGCTGGTATGTGGCTCCAGCATTCTTCAATCCGAAGGGCATCCGGGTGTAGCAGTACACGCCGTAGTCGGTGATGAAGGCGGTCTTCTCGACATCTTCAGGGCTCATTCGGATCTGATGATAACCCGAGTAGGCATCCAGGAAACTGAGTATCTCGTTGCCCGAGGTTGAGTCAACCAATTGGTCGATGCTCGGTAGCGGATAGCAGTCCTTGGGGGTGGCCTTGTTCAGATCGGTGAAGTCTACGCACATTCGCCACTTGCCTGTAGTCTTCGGCACCAGGACGACGTTGGCTAGCCACGTTGGGTACAGGACCGGTCTGAAAAGACCAGTTTCTTGTCCCTTGGTGACCTGCGCCTTGATGATCGCCTGTTTCTCGGGCCCATGCTTCCTTCTCCACTGCTGTACGGGTCTCACGGTGGTGTCGAGGTTGAGCTTGTGCGTCACAGTCTCCTCTGGTATACCAGGGAGTTGATCATCGGACCAAGCAAAGACCCGAACATACTCAGAAAGAAACTCCTTGTATTGCTGCTGTTCCTCTGGTGGTAGGTCGGCGCCGATCCTTACTCCTAGGGCCGAATCGTCGTTCAGGAATACCGTTAATAACTCACCACCGGGCTCGGTGGTCACGGCTCTTCCTTCGACTCCCCTGGGGCCCTTATCCTTCCCGTCCGGCCTTGAGGCTTCCACCGAGATGTTGTAGCACCTTCTAGCCATGGCCTGGTTACCTCGGACTTCCCCCAACCCGTTTTTGGTGGGAAACTTTATTTTTTGGTGATAGGTAGATGGTACGGCCTTTATTCGGCTGAGAATTTTTCGGCCGAAAATGGCGTTGTACGCTATCATACCTTTAATCACTATGAAGTCCACTATGACCGTAACGGTTTTGGGTGGGGTGCCGATAGTGACCGGCAGGCTTAGGGCTCCCTCAGGGTAGGTGGCCAGGCCATTAAACCAGCAAAGGGGCATTCGGATCGGGCGGAGTTTGGATGGGTCTTCCCCCATCTTGAGTAAACAGTCATAAGATAATACATCGGGGGCGCTCCCATTATCAATCAAAATCCTGTCTACATTACAGTGATTTATCGTGGCCGAGATAACGAGGGCATCGTCATGCGGGGTGCTCAGCCCTTCCAGGTCTTGGTCGGAGAAGACTATGACATGGGGCTCCATCGGCGGGCCTCTGGGGGGCTCTAAGGCTCGGCTGGCTCGCTCGGCATGACGTTTCCTCCCTCGACTGGTGTCACCGCCCGATGCCGCTCCTCCGGAGATGACGTTGATGTGGACCCCTCGGGGGGCGTTGTCGATCTCCTCTATGGCGTCTCGGTCTTCTTTGTACCCAGTCGTGAATCGGGCTAGGTGCCCCAGACGGATGAGGCGCTCGATCTCGTCCTGGAGCTGATGGCAATCTCCGGTGTGGTGCCCGTGGTCGCCGTGGAACAGGCAATGCCTGTCCCGCTTGCGGTTCTTCGACCTCATTGGCTCGGGCTGGCGGAGAAGTCCCGAGTCTTTGATATCTTCATAGATCTCGTAGACTGGCGCGGTCAAGGGGGTGTACCGCTCGTACTTTCTTTTGCGCTCTCCTTCTCGATCGCGCTTCTTACTCGAGCCAGGATTTGGCTCGGAGGTCCGCTTTTTGTCCCCCTCCCGACCCGAGCCGGTTGCGTCTCGGCAGGCACTGAGTACTTCTTCGCACTCGGCGTGGCACAGTGCCAGAGTCACTAGCTCGGCAAGGGTCGAGGGAGGGTGGAGGACAAGCTCGCGGCGGAGATTCTCATCCCGGGTGCCCCCGGTCAGTGCGGTTGTGGCTGAGGCCACATCCAGGCAGCGGATCCTGAGGGCTTTCGATTTAAATCGGTGGACGTAAGTCCGGAGCCTCTCCCCTTGCGCCTGTTTGAGGGCCAGGAGCCCCGCTACTGACCTTGGGGGGGCGCTACCGGCGAAACACTCCTTGAAAATTTGCCCGAATTGCCTGAAGTCTCGAATGGACCCAGAGGCGAGGGCCCGGAACCATGCCTGAGCACCTTGTACTAGGGTGGCCGCGAAGGCTCGGCATTTGATGGGATCCGGCGTTCCATGAAGAGTCACCAGGGCGTCGAAGCTATCGTAGTGGTCGGCTGGGTCGCCCTGGCCGTCGTAGAGTTTGAAGGTTGGAATGGAGGCTCTGGGAGAGACCTCTGCCTTCAAGATGTACTCGGAGAAAGGGGATTTCTCCTCGTCCTCCGGGAGAGAGGTCTTCTGCAGGGCGCGGAGGGCGCGCTCTTGCTCTGCGAACCGTCTCTCGAAATCTCGCAGCCGGAGGGATAGCTCTGGCTGCATTCGCACCGTGGGGCTGGGGGGGGGGGCATCTTGGCGATCTCCCGGGGCACTAGTGCCTGGGCGCGGCGGCCTCGCCCCCTGCTTCCCTCTCCTCGGCGTGGAGGAAGCCTCTTGCTCCGCAGGCGAAGCATGCGAGGGTCCTCCGACGTCGTTGCGGAGGAGCTGTCGGCCGCGGAGGGTGAAGCGTCCTCCGGCGGTGTGCTGTGTCGCACTCCTTCGAGGGGGACTTCCTGACGGGGCACGGGACCTTGCGTCCCTGGCCGCCTGGGCCCTCATGAGCTCCACGAGGACGTCCATCTTTTCGTTGAGGGCCTGGAAGGCGTTGGCGCCGCCGTCGAGGGGTGCCCCTGTCTCCGCCGGGGGGGGTGGTGGCCTGTTGGTGGGGATGCTGGCGTTGGAGGGGGGGCTCTGCGAGACCCTAGAGGGGGTGCCTCCCGCCGCCGCCACAGCCTTACCTGCCCCACCGGCAGATCTCCTCCCTGAGCTTCTTCTCACCATCTCGACTTTTCGTGCGTTTCCCATAGACGGCGCCAGATGAAGAGGTGAGATCTCGCGCTGGGTCCTGAGCGGGCTATGGATCACCAGAAGATGAATCTGCAAGAGAGGGAAACGTATCAGAGGGCCCAGGGGATCTCCCTGGGGCAAAACCCTCCGATGGCTAAGTCAGTAGAGCTATGGTGGAAGCAATAATGGGGGGAGGAGAGAGCTGATGCGCGAGAATCCTCTCCACCAAAGGGTGAAGCGAATCGTGCTCAGGAGCTTAGGGTGTGTGAATGCTTAGTTCATCTTACCATCTTCCGGAGGGTATCCCTTGCTTAAATAGTGCGCCGCATTCAGGAGTCCTGTAAGCTGAGGGGTTCCCGGCGGGAGTTACGTCTTTAACGGGGGCTTTCATGGCCTGATCGTGGGAACGTTATCCCCTTGGAGTCCGGCGGCTCCCCTGACTCTCCCGCTGGCGGAGGACTCTGAACGGCTGCACCTGCAGATAATCAACCGGCCTTACCGAGCCTCGGGGATGCTAGCTCATGTCCGAGCGATAGGCATGGCCCGGCGAGGGTGGGGTCGGATAGGTCGGCTGGAGCCTATCTCTCTCGGACGGGGAGAGGGCTTTAGGCCGGACCTTCCTTGGGACCTGACCGTTGTCTCGGGCCCTCCGAGCCTAGAAGGCCGCCGGGGAGAGTTAGTTCCTCGAGTCTTAATTATTGGGCTTTTCTCACGGAGTGGGCCCTGTGGGCTATCACTCGGGTGGGCTCGCCTGGTTGGACCTTGTGGGTCTTGTTGGGCTGCCTTTGTGGTGGGCTGCGGAAATCCCCCTCTCCAATAGCTATCAAGCAAGCATACAAATGGCACCTTTCAAAGCTCTATATGGGAAAAGTTATCGATCTCCAATATGTTGGAATGAAATAGGGGAAAGGTAATTTCTAGGCCCTGACCTTATCAGAGATTCTACGGAGAAAATCAAGCTCATTCAAGAAAGGATGAAAATGGCACAAGATAGGCAAAAGTCCTATGCCGACAATCGAAGATGTGACTTGGAGTTTCAGGTTGGAGATCATGTATATTTGAAGGTTTCTCCAGGACATGGTATTCGAAGATTTGGTATTAAAGGAAAGCTAACTCCAAGGTTCATTGGCCCATTTGAAATTCTTGAAAGGGTTGGTGAAGTAGCTTTCAAAATGGCTTTACCTCCACAGTTAGCAGTAGTTCATGACGTATTTCACATCTCCATGCTGAAGAAGTATGTATACGATCCAGATCACATTATCACTTATGACAATCTGGAAATTCCGAAGGACTTAACATACGAACAAATGCCAATAAAGATTCTGGAACGAGAAGTGCGTCAATTAAGGAATAAAGTTATCCCTATGGTCAAGATCGAATGGAAGAAAACATGGCCATATGAAGCAACATGGGAAACCGAAGCAGCTATGCGGAAAAGATTTTCAGAATTATTTAACTGTAAGTACACTCTCCACAATCCATGTATTGAATTTGGGGACCAAATTCTTTTTAAGTGGGGGAGGGTGTAGTGCCCCGGAATTTATATAAGTAATTTCTAGATTTATTAAAAATTTTCTGGAATTTATTTGGGCTAAATGAATTTATAAATGGATTAGCGGGTTAATAAGTCATTATAAGGCCCAAATATGCTAATAAGATAACCTAGCCTATCTAATTATTATCTAAAAGATTTAAAGATCATGCCCATTTAGTTTCGCCCATATTCTAGAAGGTTATTAAGCCTATTCTCGGATTTTTTTAAAAAAGATAAACACTACTTAATAAGATAATTTAATAGATAATAGATAAAAGAGTTTTATTAAATTTAAAATTCTGAATACGATGACTGTAACGGTCTATCGTAAGACCGCCACAGCAGTGTAACGCGTCAAGGCTCGACCGTCACAGCCTGCGAGCTCCGTAAGTGAAAGAACTTGCAAAAAGATTAGAACTTGATGTTCCTATCTACAAGAGACCTAATTGTAACGATGTATAAAGACCCTAAGGACTCTTAAAGATTAGGTTTTGATAGATTAAGGACTCTAGAATCGATCTAAATCCTCAAACCCTAGCTAGAACCATATAAATAGGACCTAGTTCTGAACTGCGCGACCCCTACTTTTGCTCGCGTGGAATCAAGGTAAGGAGTCATAATCTCGGGTAAGTTCTTTAGAGTAATTTTTTCCCAATACTTTAGACTAACTCCTCTCAAAATTTCACATCTTTAGGTCAAGAGGTCGTGGAGTTAGAGCCCAAGGAAGTTGCTGGAAAGTCACAGGAAGAAGGGAACTAGGGTTCGGTTTTCAAGCCCAAATTGCAAGTTTAAAGCCTAAGTAAAGAGGTAGGTTATCTCATGAACGGCAAAAACAACCTGGTAGGACTATAAACCCTCTGGTTTGATTGAATTTCATGCATAATATAGCATCAATTTCATGTTTTACTTGTTCTATGCATCACATGTATCCCTTATCCCTAATTGAAGAATTAAAACTTGTTATTCATCTATTCAATGATACCTATGCATGTAGTTGGCTTATACTTTATTATCAAGTCTAGAAACTCATGGTGTTTTGATTTAGACATGATGTGAGTTGATATCTTAGGTTTTTATATCATTTTCTGTTAGTAGAGTCGCTGACGCATCAGCGTAGGACCGTCACATTCATGTAACGGCTTTACAACAGACCGTCATACGCTCTGTTATATTTGGGTTTCTCTGATGAATCTGACGCATCGAGGCAGGCGCGTTACATAATTGTAACGGCTGTTCTCTGACCGTCACAATAACCGTGACGCCCTACTTCTAGACCGTCTGAGGCTATGTTCTGCCAACCCTAAGACAGACTAAGACTTGTTTATTTTGCTTATTATTAAGTCTAGTTATCTAAGTTTTAACCTGTTATATGAATTGAAGGTTATTTAAGCATTCATGATAGGTATCGCATGCTTTGGTATCTTATTGTTACTTTAGGTTATGAAGCCAAAACTCTATAGTTTTGTAGTTAGAAATATGATTTTTGAATGATGCATTGCTAGAGTTTTTATCATGATTTCACATCGTTATATGTCTCTCTATATATATATTCTGTCTCTATCAATAGAGTCGTTTATATAAGTATATGGCACATACTCCGGTGTGTTGACCATTAGTTCACACTTTGCACTATAGGAACACAATCTTGGACATGAGGACCTCTCTATTGGATATTCCTTCCAATGGACTAGGAAATCTTGTTTCAAGACCTCCGTAATTCTCCGCGAGCCTAGGATTCCCACTAGGACGCCGAGTTGGTTGTACCATTAAAACCCATTAACTAGAATACACTATCGTTGTTTTCTGGATCTAGTAATGTAACGACCTTGCATTGAACCGTCAGGCTCACGTAACGGCCCATTGTATGACCGTCACATTCCTCTGAGTCTATTTTTATCTTTCTGGACTCGGATCACTGTAACGGCCCACTACTGGCGCGTTAAAGAATGTAACGGCCCAGTAGATGACCGTCACTCCGCTTGCATATATTAACCCAAGGTTTGACCCAAGGGTTGATTTCTAAAGTTCTAGATGGACTAATGATAGTCTAGAACTTAGCATAATGATTAAAGAGACTTAATGTAATGAATGAAAGGTAAGAGAATGTACCGTTATGCTGTCGATTTATTTCTATAAGCATAACATCGTTAAATCTATTTCTTGATCTCATATATTCGAATTGAAGCGTTCATTCATTGATTTTCATTATTTGGAATTGCTATATTCTTGGCCATACTTTACTGTTACATGCGTGGAAGTAGCTTAATTTATACCTGAAGATGCGATCGAGCACTGATTGTGTTCAAGGGCTCTATGCTAGTCCCCTCGGCTGATTGTCGGAAACATACTATTTTATAAACCATGGGGTATGATGCTACTGGCGTCGCATTGTGCTGGGAGTACTATTTCTATAAATAAGTGAAGATCCACGACACGACTTGACATTCTTGTACATGACTTTCTTGCTTGATATTCCACAGAAATTCACGAATAATGTACTCAAAAGAGACTAGTGTGATGAATATGTGGCTTGCTCGTACATTCTCGTTACATGCTTGCCCGTGAAAGGCCAAATATCATGTTCATGTTATATTCTCGCTAGTTCATTCT
Source organism: Amorphophallus konjac (assembly GCA_022559845.1). NCBI lineage: Eukaryota > Viridiplantae > Streptophyta > Magnoliopsida > Alismatales > Araceae > Amorphophallus > Amorphophallus konjac. The sequence continues at coordinate 205,182,302 of CM040125.1, read as the reverse complement.
TGATCATTCTATCTTACGTGATTATCTTGTTACTTTGGTTTAATCGTATGATTGATTCGCATTCGCATGATTTTACCTTATTCTCTAGAGCTAAAATGTTAATTACTTTAATAATACCTTCATGTTGATGCGAAGATACCTACTGGGCAAGTGTGCTCATTACCTATTTCCAATGTTTTTCAGGAGATGGAAATAGTTCAAATTCGGATTCGGGTGATTCAAGTAGCGGGTCCGAGAGCGATTGAGTCTTGTTATTACAAGAGCGAAGACTTAGGAAGTTTTATAATGTCTAGATTGAGTCAATGTAATTTTCCTATTTCTTGAGTCTAGTAGAATGAAAGATGATGGAAATTGAATTAATGGTTGTATTCTTGAATATTGATCATTTATGAAATAAAGATGGAGTTTGTTTCAATTCGGTGCAATTACATTTATATGTGTGATTGTCTCGCGCTCTGGTTGTTCTTGCTTGCAAGAGGCTTACCATGCCGGCTGTTCGCGCTCCCCGAGCGAGTCTTCCACTGTAATAAAGGCTCGGGGCGTGACAGTTCATCCCGGGTGGATGCCTCAGCATCCCTCACGTCGCGGAGGAAGTCTTCACCAATCCTACCACGAGAGGATGGCCGATTAGCCGCGAGAGCGGCGTGAGAGGGGGAGAGAGGAGGCCCCAATGTCACCCAGGGGTTGCACCTCCGCGTCCGGATCACAGCCGACGAGGATGCCGACGCGATCTTCCCTCCGCTAGCCTGCCGACGGAGCCGTCGGCCGTCCTCCACTGGTCTTGGGCCGCCGCGCGCCTCCGAGAAGAGGAAGGCGAGAGAGAGGGGGTGGCTAGCCGTGGGCCTCCTCCTCGCTGCTAGGTCACCGCCGACGCTCCTCCGCCGTCGCCGGCCGGTGGCCCCCGCCGTCCTCCGCCATGGCCGGCTAGACGCCGCGCCGAGAAGACGAGCCAGGGGGGGGTCGCCGCCGCGGCGAGCTCGCACGGCCGCCTGCGGGTTCGCCCGCGGGTTTCCTGTGCGTCGGGTGAAAAGAGGGGGGGGGGGGGAAGTGGGATTGGGAAAGTGGGAGAGAGGGGAGATCAAGAGGGTTAAAAAAAGATTAAAATATTTTTTTTATTTTTAACCCCCATTTACCTTTTAAACCCCTTAAGAAGCATATTTATGCATATGCCCACTAATTTCTTAAAACTCTTTAATCTAATTAGATTAAATGCTATAAAAAGTCCATAAATTTCATAAAATTAGCCAAAATTCACGGATTAAATTCTATTCTAAAACTGGTAAAGATCCGTTAAAGAACGGGTCTCACAGTGCCCGTGAATTTCCTTGGGTCTGTGGCATTGTGAGGAGCATGCCATTAATTTTCTGGAATTTTCAGAGTGTCTTTGTGGGTCCCAGGTCGCGTTTCGAGTTTTACGCGTGTTTTTAGCTGTCGGACCTTCAGAACGCCATGTAGGGTGAACCGTTGCATTCTCTGACTCTGGGACGCTACCACGATGTTGTGCGTTTTTTGAGGATCGTGGGGAGTATTTTTTCCTAGTTTCCATATTTTTTAGATTTTTAAAATCCCAAATTCATTTTCTATAAATAACCCCCACCCCTCTTTTTCTCTCATTCTCTCTTCCTCACTCTCTCTTCTCACACTCTCCCTTTCTCTCCCTCTCTTCTCTAGCGGCCGACGGCGGTGGACGGGGGCGGGGCAGTGACGTGCGTGGGGCGAGGAGCGGCGTGGACGGGTCGAGGGACGAGGCGGTGGCGCGTGGCGAGCGCGGTCGCGTTCGGGTGCCCGGCGGGGTTTCTAACGGTGTTTTCGCATCGGAACGGCGATCTCGGCACGTCAAATCTTCGGTGGAGGTAGGGAGATGGTTCCCCAACTCGCGTATTTCATTTCCCGCGATTTTGGTAGCCCGTGGTGAGCTGAGCGTGGGTTTATTGCTCGTTTGGGGGTTAAAAGCATGTTTTAGGGCGTGTGACAGTTTCACCCGATCGAGCGAGGTTTCTCCACTTTTCTCCCTCCATTTTTGGGTTTTCGGGCCTAGGGGATGGTCCCCTATGGTTTCCCCTTTGATCGGGATCGAATGGGGCGTGGAACAAGGCTCTCGGGTTGAGCTCGGGCGATTTTCCGCCATAACTGGTCGACCACCGCAAGCAGGTCGGTCTACCGGTAGGGCGCGGATCGATCGACCCGGTCCGGTTGACCGACCCGGATGGGCTGGTCGACCGAAATGCTATGTTTTGGCTCGTTTTGCGCTCTGATCGGTCCGGTTGAGACCCAATGACCAACCTATGACCCCATGAGTATCTCGGACACCCTGTGAGTACCGTGACTGAGTTTTTGGGTGTTCGGAGGTATCGCTTTACCTCGATTAGCATTCCCACGAGTTTAAGGGTTTGGGTGACTCTCTTGTGCTCTAGTTGCATTATGTTGGTCTCTAGTCGACCCAGTTGTGACCCAATGGTTTACCTTAGGCCTTGTGAGTGTCCCCGACACCCCGTGGGTTCTGTGTCCGTGTTTCTATGGTGTTGGGAGATGCCGTGTTACTTTGATTAGTGTGCCTGTAGGTGTCTGTTTCGGGCTTTGTGTTACGCTTGATCGAGTCACCGTGTATCGGTGTGTGTGCGGTGGGGCATCCCACGCATGTCATAGATTTCTGAGGAAGATGGTTCCCGATTGGGCCAAGTGTTTGGCCTTGGACTGTGAGTCCAGTCATCTGGCCAGGGACTGGAGGTTTCCTACTTTTCCCTAGGATGGGGAATCGGCGTGGCGGCTTGTGAGCTGCCTTGAGAACCATGATTCTATGCTTTCCGCATGGGCTGTGTGAGTGGCCTATGGACTGTGAGTCCAATCACCCAGCCTGAGGCTAGAGGGTTTCTTAGTTCCCTTTCTGAGGGAATGGTCAATTGCGGCTCGTGAGCTGTCTCAGTATTTATGCTACCATGGTTTTAGACCTAGGGATTAGGCTAGATTAACGGCATTGTGCCATTGCGTACGACGGTCTTGACCCTGAGTGTCGTGACTCACGGACCGTTGGATTTAGTGAGTCTAGAGGACTGTCTAGAGTCCAGTGGCTCGATGCCACTTGGTTCTTCTCGACTTTCACGCAGGGTGAGTGCGTGGTTCTCGGAGTTTCTCCTTGGAGAGTGGTCACACCAGTGACTCCCCACTAGTCGTAGCCTTCTGACACGCGAGTGGACCCACCAGGGAGTGGTGGTGAGGGTACCTAGAGAGAGATGGTTTTAGACTGGTTTGCTTCGGGCCCCACGTCTACCAGCCAGAGTCCGACTGAGGGGAAAATCAGTCAGAGGACCAGTCCAGAGACGCACAGTCTGTGTGTGCACACGTGGTTGGGGGCGGTTGGACCCGCGCTGACGAGCGCGACCCCATCTAGTCACTTGTTCTGTGGTTACTTGTACGGTGTCTCAGTTCCCGCTGGGCCGGAGGGAGACACTTGAGGTGCGGTCTAAGACGTCAGTGAACGCATCCGACCTTGCTTCTGGTGGGCAGGTGCTCCTGTCACGTGAGACGTGACTCTCCTATTTCTGGGTTCCACTTTCCGTCTGCGAGACGTGATTTTTTGGACCATCCAGTGTTTTCGAGTTAGTGGGCTGGATTCAAGTGGCTTTATCGAGGTTGCGTCTTGTTGGTGTGGCACCCGCGACCAGGTGGTCGGGGTTGCACCTTGGACAGTGTGTCCAGGGTGGCCTTGTCCAGGGAGGACAGGCCTCTGCGGCGGGATTGCCGTAGGTTTCACCTCGGTAGGTGGTGTTAGTGTGGTCCGGATCCCGATTGTGAGATCGGTGTCTTTCTTTCCGGTATAGTAGGAGTAGCTGTAGTGTCGAGTTTTGACCGGCCACCGGTTTGCTGTTCCTGCTATAGTTGTAGCTTTCCCTTCCGCTATCACAGTTGTTTCCGGTTGGAGTTCCGCGGGACCCCTGCTGAGTCTCTGTTTCGAGACTCATCCCTGCTTTTCAGGTGCGACGGTTCTTCCTCAAGATTCGAGGGTGCGGTTAGGAGGTTCTCAGTTGCCAGCTCGTCGGGCCGAGTGTTCACTTGGTATGTGGTACGTTTTACTGCTTTAGACTGTACTTTCTATTGGAGTGGACTCTTTTATAGTAGTTTTTTATTTATTTCTGTTAATTGTTGAATTATCCTGCCTTATTTCCTATTTCTTTGTACCTCCACACTCCATTTAGCCCTTCCAAGCGCTCCCAGCTCATGGGCGGCGGGCCAGGATTCGAATGGTATCGAGCTCCTCCCGGTATCCGGATCTTGGATTGTCACAGCTAGTATCAGAGCGGTGGTTATGGACGTACATAGGAATTCGAAACATTGCAGTGATCAGAGTCCATAAGGTCCAGTACAGTCGGTAGCTAGCATAGGGTTTTGTGTTTGTTCTCCGATTGATTGCTCGCTTGAGAGCTTGAGTGCGCCACGGGGTGCTGTTAAGGTGGTTGTTTTTTGCGGCTTTCGTGCCGGCGTGGGATCTAAGGATCGAGGTTGAGTGCTTCTCCCTCATCGGTGGTGATCCCAATTGCGCTGCGTTGGGCAGAGGTTGCCGGCAGATGGCTGGCGAGGATTGGTCGTGGTTAAGTGGCCGTGAGCGTGCCCTAAGGGAGATGTTGTTGAGTCTGGCCACTCCAGCTTGAGGTTATCCAGCACCTGAGGTGTTAAGATTGTGGTTTAAGGTGACAGAGCGGAGTGTTCTGGTCGAGAGGTGTGCTCAGATGAGCGGAGGATCTTCTCGGTGAGCTGTTGTTTCATCGAGCATGATGTTCTCGTCGTGCTCTATGGCGTCAGAAATGACGGGTCGATCCCAATTATTCTTGTAGATTTCGAGGCAGGATTGGGCTGTGGTGTCCCAGTAAGTGTTGCTCCTGCGCTCTTGTGTGTGAATGGGTTGTGTTCACCTTGGATTTGTTTGAGATGAGAAGGTTTCACGGTGGTTTCGGGACTCGAGGATGAGCATCGATGGTTGTTGTTTATGGCTTGTGTTGCGGCTCTTGGTGTGGTGTGTTGCATTTTGGGGAATTGCAGTGGTGGTGCATCGAGAGATGCTGTGATTGTGGTCTGACGTGACACTCCCCGAGTGTGTCGGAGGCGCTGACCTGATGGAAGCGATGGTTTCCTGGGTGCTGGAAGGTGTTGTTCCCAGCATGTGCTGTGAGGTTCAAGGTAAGGTCAAGCGTGGAGGTTTTCCATTGGCCGGAGGTATGTCGGTTTCTCCTTTGGTTGGAGAGATTATGTTTGTCTAAGGTTCATCGTCTTGCATCTCGTGTCCGAATTGGTTGGCCTTTGCGTGCCATGGAGTCCGTGCGAGACGTGTTCCCTGTGTTGGCAAGGTGATTGCCAATGGGAAGTCGTGCCCAAGTTCCTTACTGTGTAAGGGTGCTAGCGCTGTTCCGGAAGGATGAGTGCTGGTTGGGCAGTGTTCGCATTCTTGGCTGGTGCTGGAATTTTGGGATGCGTGGTGGTTCGGAGCCTGCAGAGTTGCAGAGAATTGCCAGATTTGGGAGTGAATCTGTGCCTGGGGTTCGAGGTAATGAAGCTTTCCTCACCCAATTTTCTGAAATTGGCCAGCCGAGTTATGGATTTTCGAGATGGCGAGTCCCGAGTTGCCATGTTTGGCTGTGCGCGTGTGGATCAGAGTGCGCAGCGGAAGCGTGGTGGGCCCATAACCCACAGGTTTAGGATCGTAGCGTTGGTTGCTATGGGCGGATTCCTGAGTTCGTGTTGAGCATAGAAGGATTGGTCCCTCGGTGTGAGACGTGTTGTTGCCGTGCCGTTGCTCGAGGTATCGTGATTCTTGGCACTGGTAGGATAGAGTATTGGGGAATGTGCTGGCTAGTGCGCCGCTTGAGTACCCTATTCCTGTAATGGAAGCCGTGTCAGGCGTCGGTGTTAGACCCGGAAGGGGTTGTTGAGGATGTCGCCTGACGGAGATCGAGGACGTGTTGGTCAGAGTCGGTGGCTTGGTGCCCGGCTTGTGTTGCCAGTCGTGTCCTCTGATGAGATCATGTTCTAAGGAAGTGATCTCTGAGAGATTTTGGGTTCCAGTTGGTAGCTGCGAGTGACTGGTAAGGCTAGTCTCGTAGTCGACCATTATAAGATGTGTATTGTTGGGGACCCATGTGCATTGGCCGCAGCGTTGGCGACCAGGTTGCTGTGATATTGGATGACACTTTCCTCCCCTAGAGACGTGTGCCATGAATTATCCGAGTGGTGTCCCGTGGCTCTGTGATAAGGGTGGAATCGGGATTGGCAGGTGTCCGCTTGGATTGTCTGAGATAGGATTCGATGAGATAGGACGGAAGAGTGATGCCTGTGTATGGTGGAGGTCCTTGGTGAGAGGTTGGTGTTAGATGGTGATCCTTGGTCTGGTGACCAGCATGGGAGGATTTCCCTGTAAGTCTGAGTCAAGTGAGGTGATGACCGAAGACACCAGGATCTTGTCATTTGGTTTTATCGTGCTCCCCTGAGAGGGTTGAGTTAGCGCGATGATCATGATCAGACGCAGTGTCCGAGAGGAGTGCAGCTCGAGATGTGGTAATTGTCTTTGTGAGTCAGCGGATGGCTTGTCGTGAGTTGGATCGTGCCTACTGGGTCGGTGGAAGGTTTCCCGTTGACGTGTATCTGGCGACCCGTGGATGGGTTTTCATAGACAGAAGATGCTGTTGGTGGTGCATCGTGAATGGTAAGAGCTGTGTTTCAAGGAGACCTTTGGTGGTCATTTCCATGGTGTGCTTTCTGGATAGGATATGGGCTTTGCCGAAGTTTGGCTTTTTTCAGAGTTGGCCCAGTGATATGTCTGGCTTTCAGCTTGATAGGTGTGAGGTGATCCTTGGCGCTGAGCCGATGTTCTGGTTGCAGTCTGTCGAGATGGCTGTGTGAGCTGATGGAGGCTCTATATTGGTTGTTCCCTGGAGCAGGGTGTGCGACCGGTCAGCTGATTTTGAAGCTGACGTGCGATTTCTCCGCTGACCATAGGATCGATCGGTAGTTGTTTCTCGTGATGAGGATTGTGTCTCCTCGGTGAGCGAGGGGATGGCAACGGTGCCATGATTGGTCTTTGCTGTGACTGAGTTGATGTTGGACAGTGACCTTTGGTGTGTGCCTGCTCTGATGACCGGTGCGCGACATGCTGAGCGAGGTGTTCTTCGTGATTGTGGTCTGGCTGTGTCCCTCAAGTTGAGAGCTTTCCTGAGAATCGAGGTTTTCTGTGCTGGGGCTCTGACGGTGTTGTCAGTTAGTTCAGTGTTCTTCCCCTGTGACTTGGTGCTAGTCCTGAATTTCAAGGATGAAATTTCTTTAAGGGGGGAGGGCTATAATGCCCCAGGTTTTACGTATCTGGATCCGTGGGGTTTCGGATCATCTTTCCGTGGGTTACGGAATGTGTCCGAGTGAGCTTCAGACTAGTACACCAGATTGTCGGACCCTTTGGTGGTGTGCCCGTGAATTTCCTTGGGTCCGTGGCGTTGTGAGGAGTACGCCGGTAATTTTCTGGAATATTAAGAGCATGTTTGTGGGTCCCGAGTCGTGTTTCGGGTTTTACATGTGTTTTTGGCTGTCGGACCTTCGGAACGCCTTGTAGGGTGAACCATTGCGTTCTCTGACTCCGGCACACTACCACGACGTTGTGCATTTTTCGAGGATCATGGTGAGTATTTTTACCTAATTTTCATATTTTTTGAAATTTTAAAATCCCAAATTCATTTTCTATAAATAACCCCCACCCCTCTTTTTCTCTCGTTCTCTCTTCCTCACTCTCTCTCTTCTCACACTCTCCCTTTCTCTCCCTCTCTTCTCCGGCAACCGACGGAGGTGGACGGGGGCGGGGCGGTGACGTGCGTGGGGCGAGGAGCGGCGTGGACGGGTCGAGGGATGTGGCGGTGGCGCGTGGCAAGCGCGGTCGCATTCGGGTGCCCGGTGGGGTTTCTAATGGCGTTTTCGCATCGGAACGGCGATCTCGGCGCGTCAAATCTTCGGTGGAGGTAGGGAGATGGTTCCCCAACTCGCGTATTTCATTTCTCGCAATTTTGGTAGCCCGTGGTGAGCCGAGCGTGGGTTTATTGCTCGTTTGGGGGTTAAAAGCATGTTTTAGAGCGTGTGACGGTTTCGCCCGATCGAGCAAGGTTTCTCCACTTTTCTCCCTCCATTTTTGGGTTTTTGGGTCTAGGGGATGGTCCCCTATGGTTTCCCCTTCGATCGGGATCGAACAGGGCGTGGAACCAGGCTCTCGGGTTGAGCTCGGGCGGTTTTTCGCTGTAACCGGTCGACCACCGCGGGCGGGTCGGTCGACCGGTAGGGTGCGGATCGAACCGGGAATTTGTGTTATGCTTGATTGAGTCACCGTGTATCGGTGTATGTGCGGTGGGGCTTCCCCCGCATGTCGTAGATTTCTACGGAAGATGGTTCCCGATTGGGCCAAGTGTTTGGCCTTGGACTGCGAGTCCAGTCATCCGGCTGGGGGCTGGAGGTTTCCCGCTTTTCCCTAGGATAGGGAATCGGCGTGGCTACTTGTGAGCTGCCTTGGGAACCGTGATTCTATGCTTTCCGCATGGGCCGTGTGAGTGGCTTGTGGACTATGAGTCCAATCACCCAGCCTGAGGCTAGAGGGTTTCTCAGTTCCCTTTTTGAGGGAATGGTCTTGGCGGCTCGTGAGCTGACTCGGTATTAATGCTACCATGGTTTTAGACCTAGGGATTAGGCTAGATTAACGGCATTGTGCCGTTGCGTATGAGGGTCTTGACCCCGAGTCTCGTGACTCAAGGACCGTTGGATTTAATGAGTCTAGAGGACTGTCCAGAGTCCAGTGGCTCGATGCCACTTGGTTCTTCTCGACTTTCGCACAGGGTGCGTGCGTGTTTCTCAGAGTTTCTCCTTAGTGAGTGGTCACACCAGTGACTCCCCACTAGTCGTATCCTTCCGACACGCGAGTGATCCCACCAGGGAGTGCTGAGGAGGCTACCCTAGAGAGAGATGATTTTAGACTGGTTTCTGTCGGGCCCCACGTCTACCAGCTAGAGTCCGATTGAGGGGAAAACCAGTCAGAGGGCCAGACCAGAGACGCACGGTCTATGTGTGCACACGTGGTTGGGGGTGGTTGGACCCGCGCTGACGAGTGTAACCCCAGCTAGTCACTTGTTCTATGGTTACTTGTATGGTGTCTCAGTTCCCGCTGGGCCGGAGGGAGACACCTGAGGTGCGGTCTAAGACGTCAGTGGACTCATCCGGCCTTGCTTCTGGTGGGCAGGTACTCCTGTCACGTGAGACCTGACTCTCCTGTTCTCGGGTTCCACTTCCTATCTGCGAGACGTGGTTTTCTGGACCGTCCGGTGTTTCCGAGTTAGTGGCCTGGGTGCCAGTGGCTTTATCGAGGTTGCGTCTTGTTGGTGTGGCGCCCGCGACCAGGTGGTCTGGGTTACACCTTGGACAGCGTGTCCAGGGCGGCCTTGTCCAGGGAGGACAGGCCTCTGCGACGGGATTGCCGTAGGTTTCGCCTCGGTAGGTGGTGTTAGTGTGGTACAGATCCCGATTGTGAGATCGGTGTCTTCCTTTCCGGTACAGTAGGAGTGGCTATAGTGCCGACTTTTGACCGGCCACCGGTTTGATGTTCCTACTGTAGTTGTAGTTTTCCTTTCCGCTACCGCCGTTGTTTCTGGTTGGGGTTCCGCGGGACCCCTGCTGAGTCTCTGTTTGGAGACTCATCCTTGCTTTTCAAGTGCGGTGATTCTTCCTCAAGGTTTGAGGGTGCTGTTCGGAGGTTCTCAGTTTCCAGCTCGCCGGGTCAAGTGTTCACTTGGTATGTGGTACGTTTTACTGGTTTAGACCATACTTTCTATTAGACTGGACTCTGTTGTAGTAGTTGTTTATTTATTTCTGTTAATTGTTGAATTATCTTACCTTATTTCCTATTTCTTTGTACCTCCACACTCCTTTTAGCCCTTCTGTGCCCTCCCAACTCGTGGGCGGCGGGCCAGGATTCGAATGGTATCGGGGTCCTCCCAGTATCCGGATCTTGGGTTGTCATAGTTGGTATCAGAGCGGTGGTTGTGGATGTACATAGGAATTTGAAACATTGCAGTGATCAGAGTCCATAAGGTCCAGTACATTCGGCAGCTGGCATAGGGTTTTGTGTTTGTTCTCCGCTTGATTTCTCGCTTGAGAGCTTGAGTGCGCCGCGCGGTGCTGTTAAGGTGGTTATTGTTCGCGGCTTTCGTGCCAGCGTGGGATCTAAGGATCGAGGTTGAGAGCTTCTCCCTCATCGGTGGTGATCTCGGTTGCGATGCATTGGGCAGAGGTTGCCGGTAGGTTCGTTGCTGCGTTGTTGTGTTCTAGGTGTTTGTAGCGAGGTCAGGTGGCTGGCGAGGATTGGTCATGGTTAAGTGGCCGTGAGCGTGCTCTAGGGGAGCTGTTGTTGAGTCTGGCCACTCCAGCTTGAGGTTATCCAGCCCCTGAGGTGTTAATATTATGGTTTAAGGTGGCAGAGCGGAGTGTTCTGGTCGAGAGGTGCGCTCGGATGAGTGGAGGATCTTCTCGGTGAGCTACTCTTTCGTCGAGCCTGATGTTCTCGTCGTGCTCTGTGGCCTCAGAAATGACGTGTCGGTCCCGGTTATTCTTGCAGATTTTGAGGTAGGATTGCGCTGTGGTGTCCCAGTAAGTCTTGCTCCTGTGCTCTTGTGTGCGAATGGGTTGTGTTCGCCTTGGATTTGGTTGAGATGAGAAGGTTCCGCGATGGTTTTGGGACTCGAGGATGAGCGTCGGTGGTTGTCGTTTGTGGCTCGTGTTGCGACTCTTGGCGTGGTGCGTTGCAGTTCGAGGAATTGCAATGGTGGTGCATCGAGAGATGCTGTGATTGTGGTCCGACGTGACACTCATCGAGTGTGTCGGAGGCACTAACCTGATGGAAGCGATGGTTTTCTGGGTGCTGGAAGGTGCTGTTCCCAGCATGTGCTGCGAGGTTCAAGGTCAGGTCGAGCGTGGAGGTTTTTCATTGGCCGGAGGTATGTCGGTTTCTCCTTTGGTTGGAGAGATTGTGTTTGTCTAAGGTTCATCGTCTTGCATCGCGTGTCCGGATTGGTTGGCCTTTGCGTGCCATGGAGTCCGTGCGAGACGTGTTTCCTGTGTTGGGAAGGTGATTGCCAATGGGAAGTCGTGCCCAAGTTCCTTACTGTGTAAGGGTGCTGGCGCTGTTCCGGAAGGATGAGTGCTGGTTGGGCGGTGTTCGCATTCTTGGCTGGTGCTGGAATTTTGGGATGCGTGGTGGTTCGGAGCCTGCAGAGTTGCAGAGAATTGCCAGATTTGGGAGTGAATCTGTGCCTGGGGTTCGAGGTAATGGAGCTTTCCTCACCCAATTTTCTGAAATTGGCCAGCCGAGTTGTGGATTGTCGAGATGGCGAGTCCCGAGTTGCCATGTTTGGCTGTGCGCGTGTGGATCAGAGTGCGCAGCGGAAGCGTGGTGGGCCCATAACCCACAGGTTTAGGATCGTAGCGTTGGTTGCTACGGGCGGATTCCTGAGTTCGCGTTGAGCATAGAAGGATTGGTTCCTCGGTGTGAGACGTGTTGTTGCCATGCCGTTGCTCGAGGTATCATGATTCTTGGCACTGGTAGGATAGAGTATTGGGGAATGTGCTGGCTAGTGCACCGCTTGAGTACCCTATTCCTGTAATGGAAGCCGTGCCAGGCGTCGGTGTTAGACCCGGAAGGGGTTGTTGAGGATGTCGCCTGACGGAGGTCGAGGACGTGTTGGTCAGAGTCGGTGGCTTGGTGCCCGGATTGTGTTGCCAGTCGTGTCCTCTGATGAGATCATGTTCTGAGGAAGTGATCTCTGAGAGATTTTGGGTTCCAGTTGGTAGCTGCGAGTGACTGGTAAGGCTAGTCTCGTAGTCGACCATTATAAGATGTGTATTGTTGGGGACCCATGTGCATTGGCCGCAGTGTTGGCGACCAGGTTGCTGTGATATTGGATGACACTTTCCTCCCCTAGAGACGTGTGGCATGAATTATCCGAGTGGTGTCCCGTGACTCTGTGATAAGGGTGGAATCGGGATTGGCAGGTGTCCGCTTGGATTGTCTGAGATAGGATTCGATGAGATAGGATGGAAGAGTGATGCCTGTGTATGGTGGAGGTCCTTGGTGAGAGGTTGGTGTTAGATGGTGATCCTTGGTCTGGTGACCAGCATGGGAGGATTTCCCTGTAAGTCTGAGTCAAGTGAGGTGATGACCGAAGACACCAGGATCTTGTCATTTGGTTTCATCGTGCTCCCCTGAGAGGGTTGAGTTAGCGCGATGATCATGATCGGATGCAGTGTCTGAGAGGAGTGCAGCTCAAGATGTGGTAATTGTCTGTGTAAGTCAGCGGATGGCCTGTCGTGAGTTGGATCGTGCCTACTGGGCCGGTGGAAGGTTTCCCGTTGACGTGTATCTGGCGACCAGTGGATGGGTTTTGACAAATAGAAGATGCTGTTGGTGGTTCATCGTGAACGGTAAGAGCTATGTTTCAAGGAGACCTTTGGTGGTCGTTTCCATGGTGTGCTTTCTGGATAGGATATGGGCTTTGCCGAAGTTTGGCTTCTGGCAGAGTTGGCCCAGTGATATGTCAGGCTTTCAGCTTGCCAGGTGTGAGGTGATCCTTGGCGCTGAGCCGATGTTCTGGTTGCGGTCTATCGAGATGGTTGTGTGAGCTGATGGAGGCTCTGTATTGGTTGTTCCCTTGAGCAGGGTGTGAGACCGGTCAGCTGATTTTGAAGCTGACGTGCGATTTGTCCTCCGACCATAGGATGGATCGGTAGCTATTTCTCGTGATGAGAATTGTTCTCCTCGGTGAGCGAGGGGATGACAACGGTGCCATGATTGGTCTTTACTGTGACTGAGGTGATGCTGGACTGTGACCTTTGGTTTGTGCCTGCTCTGATAACCGGTGCGCGACATACTGAGCGAGGTATTCTTCATGATTGTGGTCTGGTTGTGTCCCTCAGGTTGAGAGATTTCGTGAGAATCAAGATTTTCTGTGCTGGGGCTCTGACGGCATTGTCAGTTGGTTCAGTGTTCTTCCCCTGTGACTTGGTGCTAATCCTAAATTTCGTAGATGAAATTTCTTTAAGGGGGGAGGGCTGTAATGCCCCGGGTTTTTCGGATCTGGATCCATGGGGTTTCGGATCGTCTTTCTGCGGGTTACGGAGTGTGTCCGAGTGAGCTTCAGACTTTTATACCGGATTGTGGGACCCGTTGGTGGTGTGCCCGTGAATTTCCTTGGGTCCGTGACGTTGTGAGGAGCACGCCGATAATTTTTTGGAATTTTCAGAGCATCTTTGTGGGTCTCGGGTCGCGTTTCGGGTTTTACGCGTGTTTTTGGCTGTCGGACCTTCGGAATGCCGTGTAAGGTGAACCATTGCATTCTCCGACTCCAGGATGCTACCATGATGTTGTGCGTTTTTCGAGGATCATGGGGAGTATTTTTCCCTATTTTTGTATTTTTTGAATTTTTAAATTCCCAAATTCATTTTCTATAAATAACCCCACCCCTCTTTTTCTCTCATTCTCTCTTCCTCACTCTCTCTCTTCTCACACTCTCCCTTTCTCTCCCTCTCTTCTCCAACGACCGACGGCGGTGGATGGGGGCGGGGCGGTGACGTGCGTGGGGCGAGGAGCGGCGTGGACGGGTCGAGGGATGAGGCGGTGGCACGTGGCAACTGCGGTCACATTCGGGTGCCCGGCGGGGTTTCTAATAGCATTTTCGCATCGGAACGGCGATCTCGGCGCGTCAAATCTTCGGTGGAGGTAGGGAGATGGTTCCCCAACTCGCGTATTTCACTGTGCCATGATTTTGGTAGCTCGTGGTGAGCCGAGCGTGGGTTTATTGCTCGTTTGGCGGTTAAAAGCATGTTTTAGGGCGTGTGACGGTTTCGCCCGATCGAGCGACGTTTCTCCACTTTTCTCCCTCCATTTTTGGGTTTTTGGGTCTAGGGGATGGTCCCCTATGGTTTCCCCTTCGATCGGGATCGAACGGGGCGTGGAACCGGGCTCTCGGGTTGAGCTCGGGCGATTTTCCGCCATAACTGGTCGACCGCCGCGGGTTGGTCGGTCGACCGGTAGGGCGCGGATCGAACCAGGCATTTTTGCCCAGTTCGATCGACCAATGGGGTCATTTCGATCGACCGACCCTGTCCGGTCGACCGACCCGGATGGGCTGGTCGACCGAAATGCCGTGTTTTGGCTCGTTTTGGGCTCCGATCGGTCCGGTTGAGACCCAATGACCGACCTATGACCCCATTAGTGTCTCAGAGACCCTGTGAGTATCGTGACCGAGTTTTTGGGTGTCCAGAGGTATCACTTTACCTCGATTAGCGTTCTCATGAGTTTAAGGGTCTGGGCGACCCTCTTGTGCTCCGGTTGCATTCTGTTGGTCTCCGGTCAACCCGGTTGTGACCCAGTGGTTGACCTTCGACCTTGTGAGTGTCCCAGACACCCCGTGGGTTCTGTGTCCCTATTTCTGGGATGTCGGGAGATGTCGTGTTACTTCGATTAGCGTGCCTGTAGGTGTGTGTTCCGGGCTTTGTGGTACGATTGATCGAGTCACCGTGTATCGATGTGTGTACGGTGGGGCTTCCCCCGCATGTCGTAGATTTCTGCAGAAGATGGTTCCCGATTGGGCCAAGTGTTTGGCCATGGACTGCGAGTCCAGTCATCCGGCCTAGGGTTGGAGGTTTCCCGCTTTTCCCTGGGATGGGGAATCAGCGTGGCGGCTTGTGAGCTGCCATGGGAACCATGATTCTGTGCTTTCCGCATGGGCCATGTGAGTGGCCTATGGACTATGAGTCCAATCACCCAGCCTGAGGCTAGAGGGTTTCTCAGTTCCCTTTCAGAGGGAATGGTCATGGCGGCTCGTGAGTTGACTCGGTATTCGTGCCACCGTGGTTTTAGACCTAGGGATTAGGCTAGATTAACGGCATTGTGCCATTGAGTATGAATGTCTTGACCCCGAGTATCATGACTCAAGGACCGTTCGATTTAGTGAGTCTAGAGGACTGTCCAAAGTCCAGTGGCTCGATGCCACTTGGTTCTTCTCGACTTTTGCACAGGGTGCGTGCGTGTTTTAGACTGGTTTCCGTCGGGCCCCACGTCTACCAGCCAGAGTCCGGCTGAGGGGAAAACCAGTCAGAGGGCCAGACCAGAGACGCACGGTCTGTGTGTGCACACGTGGTTGGGGGCGGTTGGACCCGCGCTGACGAGTGTGACCCCAGCTAGTCACTTGTTCTGTGGTTACTTGTACGGTGTCTCAGTTCCCGCTGGGCCAGAGGGAGACAGTTGAGGCGCGGTCTAAGATGTCAGTGAACGCATCCGGCCTTGCTTCTGGTGGGCAGGTGCTCCTACCACGTGATACGTGACTCTCCTGTTTTCGGGTTCCGCTTCCCGTCTGCGAGACGTGGTTTTCTGGACTGTCTGGTGTTTCCGAGTTAGTGGCCTTGGTGCCAGTGGCTTTACCGAGGTTGCGTCTTGTTAGTGTGGCGCCCGCGACCAGGTGGTCGCGGTTGCACCTTGGACAGCTTGTCCAGGGCGGCCTTGTACATGGAGGATAGGCCTCTGTTGTGGGATTGTCATAGGTTTCACCTCGGTAGGTGATGATAGTGTGGTCCAGATCCCGATTGTGAGATCGGTGTCTTCATTTCCGGTACAATAGGAGTAGCTGTAGTGCCGAGTTTTGACCGACCACCGGTTTGCTGTTCCTGCTGCAGTTGTAGCTTTCCTTTCCGCTACCGCCGTTATTTCCGGTTGGGGTTCCACGGGACCCCTCCTGAGTCTCTGTTTCGAGACTCATCCCTACTTTTCATGTGCAACGGTTCTTCCTCGAGATTCGAGGGTGCTGTTCGGAGGTTCTCAGTTACCAGCTCGCCGGGTCGAGTGTTCACTTGGTATGTGGTATGTTTTACTGTTTTAAACTATACTTTCTATTGGACTGGACTCTGTTATAGTAGTTGTATATTTATTTTTGTTAATTGCTGAATTGTCTTACCTTTTTTCCTATTTCTTTGTACCTCCACACTCCATTTAGCCTTTCCGAGCCCTCCTGATGCGGGATGGACACACGACCTCGGACTGTAGCTCGCGATCGTCCCTATGCGAGGGAAACGTTGGACCGTGCGCAGTTGAGAAATCGGCAGTGAGTCTCGGGTATCGGCTTTTCGCGTGTACTCGGATTGAGTCACGGGACGGGTCACTCACTCACTCTCGCCGTAGTGAATAATGCATATATCGGGCTAAGAACCTATCACTCGCAGCGGCATATACGACTAAATACGAAATAAGCAAAATGCGATAAAGAGTGAGGCGAGTTTACCTCCAAGCTTCGGCCGTGGGGAAGACTTCCCGGCCAAGTACGGTAACTCCCGGTACAACAGTTGAAATTTGATTACAGCAGTAAAATTTATGGCCCACTCCACGCAGGGAGACAAAGGGATACAAGTGGGCCTGTGAGGACCGATCTTGGGTTGACGGGCAGCAAATCCGGAGGGTTCTCAAGGCGAACTCGGCATGCTGGTCCGACTCGGTCCTGCGCCGACTCAGTTCTGACTCGCTGGATAGCAAGGCGTGGCTTCCAAAGGAACGTCACCTTACTGAGATCTTCGGAAGGTGCCGCTTGGTTGGAACGTTGGTAGGACGTCCCAGGTTGACTCCTGGCAGCGGTGGTCGTGGAAGTTGACTTTTGGTATTTATTTGTGAATTTCTTCCGGACTGCTATTTCAGTCCTGCATAGAGAACAGATTTGCGCACCTCGACGGCAAGAATTAATTCTCTCAGATCCGGAATCAGATCGAGGTGAGACTAGCGGCGTTAGAAAGATGACTCCCAGATCTATAACATATAATGTTTGTAGGTTAATCCAACGAAGGGATGAGAAATGGGAAGCTCTGCAACACTGTGTTTTTTTTCTGTGGATCTGATTACTTACACTCAGGACAGAAAGGGATCTGCCTGAAACTGACCTTTGACCGGTGGGTAGGAGGATTTTATGGGTTCTACGAAAATTACTGGTGGAAGGGGAGGATGTTAGGAACACTTGAAATTTTTTATGGATTTTATGAAAATTGATAAGGGGGTGGGAAAAATACGAAAAGGGAACACTGTCCCGTGGATCTACAGAATGGCAGATTACAGGGGGGGACAACAAATATGAGAAAAATACTAAACGATGTCCAAATGACACGAAATTTGAACTGGAGGTTAAGGGAGACAGGAAAAATGAACTCTTAAAGTTTGGGCCCGATCTGAAAACAAGAGAAATAAATAGAATTTTGGGATTGAGGTTATATCCTGATTTGGATAGAACTCCGGCGAGTGGCGGTGGCGGCGCGATGGCGGCTTGATGGTGGCGGCGGCGGCGTGAGCTTCACACTCAAGATGGGGGAGGGGGAGGAGGCTTCACACCTCAGAAATTCACAAATTTCACAGCAGCTAGGGGTTGGGAGAGAGAGAGGGGTGCCCTTGGGCTCTTGGAGGCAAATTCTGATTTTCTTCTCATTAATTCTAGTAAAATGGGAATTACATGGTATTTGTATGAAATACAAAATGACCTAAACTAACCTCAGATCTAGGTTAGGGGAGGGGCACATAGGGGATAGAACATATTTAATTCCCCATGTGGTCTGGAACAAAATAAAAGAATATTAAGAGGGGGGGCCCCTTTGAAAAATGGGGATGACGTCTTGGACATTTTAAGCCCATTGTCCCCTTTGAATGGTCAAGCTTCTAGAAGCCCACCTTGGAACTTTGACTGGCCCCACATGGGCCCTAAGACTTAGGTGGACCAATAGGGAAGGAGATGGGGGCCCCTTGTTGGTCCTACTGGACTTTTACACAAAAACTCAAAGATTCTTAAGGAATGACAAATTGGCTTATAAAGCCTTACAATTGCATATATATTTTCCCAAGGATATAAATGCAAATAAAAGGACTCAAATGTAATATAAAAAGTTAGTGGTCTTACTCTGATGTCCCCATCAATTCTCCCCGGGTGGGAAGAACTCGACTCCGTCGAGTAAGGGGTGCGACTGCTCGAGTAGTTCCGGCTGATTCGTCACCGAACCTGGAAGCACGGAGTACGCTCCCCTCCAAGTAATCGACACCTGCTCATCCCGTATAAATTCGATATGCACACGCTACTGGGGAGGAGGCTAGAGGTGGACACTCCGGGGTGGGGTCACTCTCAAATGAAGGGAGGCGGCTCAAAGGCTCACTAGGAATCACCGCTTGTCCCTTATGTGACTAGATCTTATATATGAAGTAGAATCGATCCCAAAGTCTGACAAGTATCGCACTCGAAATGGACTGACAACGCGAGCGTACAAAAGACTGAGTCGACTAGATGTATACACAGACACACAAGACCCTAGACAAACCTATTGTTAGTCCGACCCATACACATGCAAGGGTGGACCAAGACACCCGAATGTGTGCGATGCATGCATTTTATGTAACCGGAGGTTGGTGGCATGGGAAACATCTAGACATCCTAAAGGGTACCATGCATGCACATTGGACTTGATTGGTGGAGAACCGAATTCACCTTCTTTGACAAACCTAAATGATGACCATGGAACGGTCCCCGGGTTGGGTGTTGGTGGACTAGCCCGTGGGGAAGGGGTGTGGTAGTGGACTTCCCTAACAAGGTGTAAGGGAAATGGTGGGTCACGAGGCCCACTAGCGAAGGGGTCGAATGGGCCAAAGAATGTGTGACCCCTCGATTCCTCCATTACATAGTCCCATGTTTGAAAGTCATGAAGGTGATGGCCACCTCCATCCACCGTGGTAGATGGGACAGTGTATAGAAGATATGGCTCCTCCCTTGGGATAAAAGGAATGAAGTCGGGCTCGGTCGGTAATGGGAGGAGTAGAAGAACCTCCGTGGTGACATGACCCACGGTGTACACGGAGGTAATGGACCCTAAGGCGGGGTGGGTGAAGCTACGACCTGTGGGTCAGTCGAAGCCTGGGGCCAACAAGTGTGTCAACGTCAACTGTCGGTCTAACCCTTTAAGAAGGTCATACAATGTATCCACATAGTGACTAGTCCGGAAAGTGGTGTGAAATGAGTTGATTGCCACTAGAGGTAGGGTGGGGTCCATGGATGGGAAGGGAGGTGGGACCAAGCCATTCTTGAGCCAGCTAAATAGTGGCTCGGCGATGAAAAGCGTTCCCGTTAGAAACACGGGTGGCTCGGAATGAGGTGGCTCCAAATGAAATGGCTCCGGGTGAGGATCGGAAATCGGTGGCAAAGGAGCACTAGGGGACGGGCTTCTCGGCTCGGATGGGGGAGGGCTGTCCACTAGGAGGGAGAGAGGCCCTTGGGACCCTGTAGTTGGGGCCGGGTTGGGACTACCGGCTATGGCCTCCCTAGGCTCGAGTAAGGCTACCTCCTACCTCAGAGGTGGGCAAGGGGAGACGAGCGACTCAAAATAAGCACACCTCCTATCTACCTGATCCGAAATCATTTGCACAAGTTCGGCAACTGTGTGGGTTAGAGTAGGGGTATCACGGTGGACTCGCCCATAATCAACTGACCTAGGCTTGGGTCTAGGCTCTACTACGTGTGGGGCTCGTTGCCTCCGACTATGACCCACTTAGGTGGAGGTGATTGGGTGGGGTCTGTTGGAGGTGACCGGGCCGGGTAGGTTGACCTTCCTAAGTTCGCCCTTCATCTCATGCCATGACTCGATGGGCCATTGCCTCCTAACTTCTCGCAAGCGTTTATTGTGGTCCCACTTTTCGGCGGCCTCGTGTAGAAGCCTCTCCTTGGCAAAATAGAATTGCCCGGCTTCGGACATGGTATAACAATCAAAGTATGTGTCCATGGCGGCCTACCACTTGAGGTAGTCGCCCGGGTCATTGGAGCCATAAAAATCTGAGGCTTCGGGCCTACGGAAGTGGAGAGGGTGGTTGCCAAGCCCATGGGTGTGCCGACGGTCATATCGCCTAGGTGACCGAGATTCCATTGGAAATGGGAAACTACAAGACGGACATGCCGACACTTGGACAAGACGCTAGACACGACTATGCAAGGTTGGAATGCACTAACTAATGCACCCTAGACTTAAACCAAGATTCGGTACCTGGCGGAGTCCGGGGATTCGAAGATCCTCTCACGCGAGTGAATCACCTCTCCGATAGGCATAACCTAACGGTCGGGCGACACCTTTTTATATACCGAACAATGGTATGCAAATGCAACGACCGACTTAGACTTAGACTCCTAGACTTAAATGACTCTTTTTTTGTATTTTTGTTAAGCAATGACGAATGACTACCCTAGACTCAACTAGCTCTCTGATACCAAATTGATGCGGGACGGACATGCGACCTGGGACTAGCTCGCCGGTGTCCCTAGCGAGGGAAACGGTTGACCGTGCGCGGTTGAGAAACCGACAGTGAGTCTCGGGTATCGACTTTCCGCGTGTACTCGGATCGAGTCACGTGACGGGTCACACTCACTCTCTCGCAGCGGTGATACAATTGATATAACGGGCTAATAACCTATCACATGCAGCGGCATTCAAAAACATACGGGTAAAGCAAATGCCTACGAGGAGGGTAGTGAGTTTACCTCCACGCTCCGGACGTGGGGAAGACTTCCCGGCCAAGTAGGGTAACTCCCGGTAACAACGGTTAAAATTTAATTACAGTAGTGAATTATATTGCCCACTGCACGTAGGGAGGTAAAAGGCTACAAGTTGGTCCGGGAGGACCGATCTTGGGTTGACGGGCATCAAATCGGGAGGGTTCTCGGGGCGAACTCGGCCTGCTGGTCCGACTCGGTCCTGCGCCGACTCAGTTTTGACTCGATGGATAGCAAGATGCGGCTTCCAAAGGAACGTCACCTTATTGAGATCTTCGGAAGGTGCCACTTGGCTGGAACGTTGGCAGGACGTCCCTGGTCGACTCCGGACAGCGGCGGTCGCAGAAGTTGACTTTTGGTGATTATTTGTGAAGTTCTCCTGGACTGCTATTTCAGACCTACACAGAGAACAGATTTGCGCGCCTCGGCGGCAGGAATTAATTCTCTCAGATCCGGAATCAGATCGAGGTGAGACTAGCGGCGTTGGAAAAAGGACTCCCAGATATACAACATATAATTTTTGTAGGTTAATCCAAAGAAGGGATGAGAAATGGGAGGCTCTGCAACAATGTGTTTTTTTCTGTAGATATGATTACTTACACTTAGGATAGAAAGGGATCTGCCTGAAACTGACCTTTGAACGGTGGGTAGGAGGATTTTATGGGTTCTAAGAAAATTACTGGTGGAAGGGGAGGATGTTAGTAACACTTGAGAATTTTTATGGATTTTTTGAAAATTGATAAGGGGGTGGGAAAAATACAAAAAGGGAACATTGTCCCGTGGCCAAAATGGCAGATTACAGGGAGGAACAAAAAATATGGGAAAAATACTAAACGATGTCCAAATGACATGAAAGTTGAACTGGAGGTTAAGGGAGACAGGAAAAATGAACTCTCAAAGTTTGGGCTTGATCTGAAAACAAGAGAAATAAATAGAATTTTGGGATTGAGGTTATATCCTAATTTGGACAGAACTCCGGCAAATGGCGGTGGCGGCGTGATGGCGGCTCGATGGTGGCGGCGGCGGCACTGAGCTTCACACTCAAGACGGGGGAGGGGGAGGAGGCTTCACACCTCAGAAATTCACAGCTTTCACAGCAGCTAGGGGTTGGGAGAGAGAGAGGGGTACCCTTGGGCTCTTGGAGGCAAATTCTGATTTTTTTCTCATTAATTCTAGTAAAATGGGAATTACATGGTATTTGTATGAAATACAAAATGACCTAAACTAACCTCAGATCTAGGTTAGGGGAGGGGCACTTAGGGGATAGAACATATTTAATTCCCCATGTGGTTTGGAACAAAATAAAAGAACATTAAGAGGGGGGGGGGCGCTTTGAAAAATGGGGATGACATATTGGACATTTTAAGCCCATTGTCCCCTTTGAATGGTCAAGCTTCTTGAAGCCCACCTTGGACCTTTGACTGGCCCCATATGGGCCCTAAGACTTAGGTGGACCAATAGGGAAGGAGATGGGGGGCCCTTGCTGGTCCTACTGGACTTTTACACAAAAACACAAAGATCCTTCTGGATTGACAAATTGGCTTATAAAGCCTTACAATTACATATATATTTTCCCAAGGATATAAATGCAAATAAAAGGACTCAAATGTAAAATAAAAAGTTAGTGGTCTTGCTCTGATGTCCCCATCAATTCTCCCCGTATGGAAAGAACTCGACCCCGTCGAGTAAGGGGTGCGACTGCTCGAGTAGTTCCGGCGGATCCATCACCGAACCTGGAAGCACGAAGTACGCTCCACTCCAAGTAATCGACACCTGCTCATCCCGTATAGATTTGATATGCACATGCTGCTGGGGAGGAGGCTAGAGGTGGACACTCCGGGGTGGGGTCACTCTCAAATGAAGGGAGGCAGCTCAAAGGCTCACTAGGAATCACTGCTTGTCCCTTATGTGACTAGATCTGATATATGAAGTAGAATCGATCCCAAAGTCCGACAAGTATCGCACTCGAAAGGGACTGACAACGCGAGCGTACAAAAGACCGACTCGACTCGATGTATGCACAGACACTCAAGACCCTAGACAAACCTATTGTTAGTCCGACCCATACACATGCAAGGGTGGACCAGGACACCCGAATGTGTGCGATGCATGCATTTTACATAACCGAAGGTTGGTGGCATGGGAAACATCTAGACATCCTGAAGGGTACCATGCATGCACATTGGATTTGGTTGGTAGAGAACCGAATTCACCTTCTTTGACAAACCTAAATGATGACCATGGAACGGTCCTCGGGTTGGGTGTTGGTGGACTAGCCCGTGGGGAAGGGGTGTGGTAGTGGACTTCCCTAACAAGGTGTAAGGGAAATGGTGGGTCACGAGGCCCACTAGCGAAGGGGTCGAATGGGCCAAAGAATGTGTGGCCCCTCGATTCCTCCATTACATAGTCCCATGTTTGAAAGTCATGAAGGTGATGGCCACCTCCATCCACCGTGGTA
This sequence comes from Amorphophallus konjac, assembly GCA_022559845.1. Lineage (NCBI taxonomy): Eukaryota > Viridiplantae > Streptophyta > Magnoliopsida > Alismatales > Araceae > Amorphophallus > Amorphophallus konjac. Next base: position 205,159,238 of record CM040125.1, on the reverse strand, counting down.
GATGGGACGGTGTATAGAAGATATGGCTCCTCCCTCGGGATAAAAGGAATGAAGTCAGGCTCGGTCGGTAATGGGAGGAGAAGAACCTCCGTGGTGACATGACCCACGGTGTACACAGAGGTAATGGACCCTAAGGCGGGGTGGGTGAAGCTACGACCTGTGGGTCGGTCGAAGCCTGGGGCCAACAAGTGTGTCAACGTCAACTGCCGGTCTAACCCTTTAAGAAGGTCATCCAATGTATCCACATAGTGACTAGACCGGAAAGTGGTGTGAAATGAGTTGATTGGCACTAGAGGTAGGGTGGGGTCCATAGATGGGAAGGGAGGTGGGACCAAGCCATTCTTGAGCGAGCTAAATAGTGGCTCGGTGATGAAAAGCGTTCCCGTTAGAAACACGGGTGGCTCGGAATGAGGTGGCTCCAAATGAAATGGCTCCGGGTGAGGATCAAAAATCAGTGGCAAAGGAGCACTAGGGGATGGGCTTCCCTGCTCGGATGGGGGAGGGCTGTCCACTAGGAGGGGGAGAGGCCCTTGGGACTCTGTAGGTGGGGCCGAGTTGGGACTACCGGCTATGGCCTCCCTAGGCTCGAGTAAGGCTACCTCCTGCCTCAGAGGTGGGCAAGGGGAGACGAGCGACTCAAAATAAGCACACCTCCTATCTACCCGATCCAAAATCATTTGCACAAGTTCGGCAACGGTGTGGGTTAGATTAGGGGTATCACGGTGGACTCGCCCGTAATCAACCGGCCTAGGCTTGGGTCTAGGCTCTAATACGTGTGGGGCTCGTTGCCTCCGAATATGATCCACTTGGGTGGAGGTGATTGGGTGGGGTCGGTTGGAGGTGACTGGGCCGGGTAGATAGACCTTCCTAAGTTCGCCCTTTATCTCATGCCACGACTCGATGGGCCATTGCCTCCTAACTTCTCGCAAGCGTTTATTGTGGTCGCACTTTTCGGCGGCCTCGTGTAGAAGCCTCTCCTTGGCAAAATAGAATTGCCCGGCTTCGGACATGGTATAACAATCAAAGTATGTGTCCATGGTGGCCTACCACTTGAGGTAGTCGCCCGGGTCATTGGAGCCATAAAAATCTGAGGCTTCGGGCCTACGGAAGTGGAGAGGGTGGTTGCCAAGCCCATGGGTGTGCCGACGGTCATATCGCCTAGGCGACCGAGATTCCATTGGAAATGGGGAACTACAAGATGGACATGCTGACACTTGGAGAAGACGCTAGACACGACTATGCAAGGTTGGAATGCACTAACTAATGCACCCTAGACTTAAACCAAGATTCGCTACCTGGCGGAGTCTGGGGATTCGAAGATCCTCTCACGCGAGTGAATCACCTCTCCGATAGGCATAACCTAACGGTCGGGTGACACCTTTTTTTATACCGAACAATGGTATGCAAATGCAATGACCGACTTAGACTCCTAGACTTAAATGACTCTTTTTTTGTATTTTTGTTAAGCAATGACGAATGACTACCCTACACTCAACTAGCTCTCTGATACCAAATTGATGCGGGACAGACATGCGACCTGGGACTAGCTCGCCGGTGTCCCTAGCGAGGGAAACGTTTGACCGTGCGCGGTTGAGAAACCGACAGTGAGTCTCGGGTATCGACTTTCCGCGTGTACTCGGATCGAGTCACGGGACGGGTCACACTCACTCTCTCGCAGCGGTGATACAATTGATATAACGGGCTAATAACCTATCACATGCAGCGGCATTCAAAAACATACGGGTAAAGCAAATGCCTACGAGGAGGGTAGCGAGTTTACCTCCACGCTCCGGACGTGGGGAAGACTTCCCGGCCAAGTAGGGTAACTCCCGGTAACAACGGTTAAAATTTAATTACAGTAGTGAATTATATTGCCCACTGCACGCAGGGAGGTAAAAGGCTACAAGTTGGTCCGGGAGGACCGATCTTGGGTTGACGGGCATCAAATCGGGAGGGTTCTTGGGGCGAACTCGGCCTGCTGGTCTGACTCGGTCCTGCATCGACTCAGGTCTGACTCGATGGATAGCAAGATGCGGCTTCCAAAGGAACGTCACCTTAATGAGATCTTCGGAAGGTGGCAATTGGCTGGAACGTTGGCAGGACGTCCCTGGTCTACTCCTGACAGCGGCGGTCGCGGAATTTTACTTTTGGTATTTATTTGTGAATTTCTCCCGGACTACTATTTCAGACCTGCACAGAGAACATATTTGCGCGCCTCGGCGGCAAGAATTAATTCTCTTAGATTCGGAATCAGATCGAGGTGAGACTAGCGGCGTTGGAAAGAGGACTCCCAGATCTACAACATATAATGTTTGTAGTTTAATCCAATGAAGGTATGAGAAATGGGAGCTCTGTAACACTGTGCTTTGTTTTATGGATATGATTACTTACACTCAGGATAGAAAGGGATCTTCCTGAAACTGACCTTTGACCGGTGGGTAGGGAATTTTATGGGTGGTACGAAAATTGCTGGTGGAAGGGGAGGATGTTAGGAACACTTGAGAATTTTTATTCATTTTTTGAAAATTGATAAGGGGGTGGGAAAAATATGAAAAAGGAACACTATCCTGTGGATCTGCAGAATGGCAGATTACAGGGGGGAACAAAAAATATGGGAAAAATACTAAACGATGTTCAAATGACACGAAATTTGAACTGGAGGTTAAGGGAGACAGGAAAAATGAACTCTCAAAGTTTGGGCTAGATCTGAAAACAAGAGAAATAAATAGAATTTTGGGATTGAGGTTATATTCTGATTTGGACAGAATTCTGGCGAGTGGCGGTGGCGGCACGATGGCGGCTCGATGGTGGCGGCGGTGGCGGCGTTGAGCTTCACACTCAGGAAGGGGGAGGGGGAGGAGGCTTCACACCTCAGAAATTCTCAGCTTTCACAGTAGTTAGGGGTTGGGAGAGAGAGAGAGAGAGGTGCCCTTGGGCTCTTGGAGGCAAATTCTGATTTTCTTCTCATTAATTCTAGTAAAATGGGAATTACATGGTATTTGTATGAAATACAAAATGACCTAAACTAAGCTGAGATCTAGGTTAGGGGAGGGGCACTTAGGGGATAGAACATATTTAATTCCCCATGTGGTTTGGAACAAAATAAAAAAACATTAAGAGGGGGGGCCCTTTGAAAAATGGGGATGGCATCTTGGACATTTTAAGCCCATTGTCCCCTTTGAATGGTCAAGCTTCTAGAAGCCCACCTTGGACCTTTGACTGGCCCCACATGGGCCCTAAGGCTTAGGTGGACCAATAGGGAAGGAGATGGGGGCCTCTTGCTGGTCCTACTGGACTTTTACACAAAAACCCAAAGATCCTTAAGGAATGACAAATTGACTTATAAAGTCTGACAATTGCATACATATTTTCCCAAGGATATAATTGCAAATAAAAGGATTCAAATGTAAAATAAAAAGTTAGTGGTCTTGCTCTGATGTCCCCATCACCTCCCGGCTCGTGGGTGACGGGCCATGATTCTAATGGTATCGGGCTCGTCCCGATATCCGGATCTTGGGTCGTCACATCCATCCCTGGGCACCCCTGACCTGTTTCCCCTCTTGTAGTTCATACTTCAAGGCTATGTGGTTATCCTCTTCCCCACTCAGGAGTAGTGCGAGATTGCCCCTCTTCACAATCTATACCAAGGTAAGAGGATTTCTTCCTTATTTTTTCATTCCGGTAATATCTTGACTCACCATATGTATTGCTCCTCCCCTATCATGTTTATAGCATTCGTTCGTATGCAGCAAATACATGATGTTTGTGGTGTTTATTGGCTGTTAACCTATCATCAAATGTGTTTGTTCTAAAAAAAATATTCAGTGACAATTTCATTTTCAGTGTGTGGTATGAAATTATTTTTAAGAGTTTTAGTTTGAAAGTCAAAAACAACTTCAAAATTATATAAATAGCTCTAAAGGTTGTCTCCACTGTCACACACACTGAACACACACACACACACACCTGGCTTTCTCCACTACATGCACAGACACACAAACACCCCCTTATTGGCTGTTAACCTTGGTATGCAGCAAATACAAATGATGTTTGTGGTTTTTATTGGTTGTTAACCTGTCATCAAATGTGTTTGTTCTAAATTAAATATTCTCTCACACAATTTCATTTTTAGTCCCATCTAAGAAACTATTTTTTAGAGTGTTAGTTTGAAAGCTAAAAGCAACTTCAAAATTATATAAATAGCTCTCAATGACTTGACTAAAGTGCCAAAGGGTTCTAAATTTTTTTTGAAGTTCTCTCCACTGTCACATACACTGAACACACACACACCCTGGTTGTCTCCACTACACACACACACACACACACACACACACACACACACACACACACACACACACACACACACAAAGGCTATCAGACTATCACCACTGTCACACACACTGTACACACACACACACACACACACACACACACACACACACACACACCTTGGCTGTCTCCACTGCATGCACACACACACACACACACTGAACGCACAATTAAAACTATGCCAAGCATGGCCTTACAAGAAATAGAGAAAGATGTTTTGTTATTGGCTGTTAACCTTGGTATGCAGCAAATACCAATGATGTTTATGGTTTTTATTGGCTGTTAACCTGTCATCAAATGTGTTTGTTCTAAATTAAATATTCTCTCACACATTTTCATTTTCAGTCCCATCTAAGAAATTATTTGACAATTATGTAGATTGCTCCTTCCATCCCTCGGTGTGTTACTTGCTCCTCCCCTCCCTCGGTGTGTTACCTGCTCCTCCCGCTCGGTGTGTTACTTGCTCCTTTTCCCTTAGGTAACCTAGTAACATCATACTACGTTTAATTATTAATATGCATTTGTCAACCATATCTGTATAGTTGTTTATGATGATGATATCTAATAGTAGGGTAGTGCATCTAAATAGTGTTGTTAATATGCCCTCAGCTTTTGTGTGTTATTGATTAAATTATGTTGTTCTTAAATAAGTATGAGTAGATCAAAGGATGGTAAAAGTAGGGTGGTCAATTGGAGCAACGAGGCAGACTTGTGTTTTGTCGATCTGCTTGCCGAGCACCGTGTCAAAAATGACGATTTTGTCAATGGAAAATTTACAAAGGAATCATGGAGAGATACGGTGAAAAAATTCAATGAAATGACAAAGTTAGGATATTCATTGGAAAATTTGAAAAATCATTTTAAAAATTTGAAGAAGAGGTACTATTTAATTGTGGCAATAAATAACTGTTCAGGATGGGGTTGGGATGACGAGAAAAAAATGTCAGTCCGAGGTGCAGTGGAAACTTGGGATGATCTCACTGCGATAGGTAACTATTGATTTGCACATTGAATTGTTGATTTTACCTATTATTATATTAATAACATCTTGGCATAAATATCAGATCAACAAGGAGTACAACGCAATTCAAGGAAAGCCTTTCATAGTCTTTGACCAAATGGAGTTGATTTGCACCACTTCCATGTCGAGAGGTGACTTGGCTGCCAGTAATGAAGGCACATCCTATCTTGACACACGTAGTAGTGATGGAGATGAGGAACAACGGGTTGGCCATGATGATTTAGGGTTGGATTTTAATGTGAATACTATCTTGAATGACTCTGAAACACCTGAAAATATTTAGCAACCATCATAAACGTCAACTCCTAATGCAGAGGCAACCACGGATGCTCCTGCTGCACCCACAAACATTCCCTCTAGTAATGTTAATAGGAAGAGGAGACGGGCTTCACAGGGTAACGACGATTCAATTGACAAGTTGGTAGCCCTAGGTCATGAGAGGTTAACATTGGCCCAAGAGATGCTCCAATTACAGAAGACACAAGCCACGCCGCCAATGAATGAGGCTATTGGCATACTTATCAAGTTACCTGGACTTCCTGAGCAAGATTTGTATAGAGCTATTGATGTTGTTAGATCTGTCAAGGATCGTTCCATCTTCGTAGCCCTGCCAGAAGACTTGCGGCTTGGTTGGATATTAGGTCGCCTAGGCTACTACTAAAATACCTTCATATCTTTTTTTTAGTTCTTAATTAAATGTGCAATTTTGAATATTATTATTTACTATTGTCATTTTCTCATGTAATTAGATGAGAACATATTTTACATGCTTCATTTTCATTAATTGCCTTATCACATGCTCATGCGTAGTTTAATGTTGTTGTTTTAATTATATATAGGAATTTCAGCTTTTGCATTAACTATGAATTCTCAACCCGTTGAGACTGGTCCTTCACTTGACCTCCTTATGAAATTTTTGAAAGAGTAAGAGGAATATTGGGAGGAAGTTGAACATGTTGTTGTCTTTCAAACATTGTCTTCTCACACAACTATACATAGGACTCCAATGCACACAGATGTTGGTCGAGGTCAAAGGTGGGTAAAAGAGTTAATGGCTGGTCATGTGGGCAGATCATACTGTAGTTTTCGTGTGCATCCTCGTCTTTTCGTAAGATTAAGAGATACATTGATGGAAAGAGGTGTACTGAATGATACCAAGAATATGTCGGCCATTGAGCAATTAGCTATCTTCCTTCAAGAGGTTGGCCATGGGATTGGTAATAGGTTACTCAGAGAATGGTTCCAACATTCAGGAGAGACGATAAGCCGACATTTCAACAATGTACTCATGGAGAGAGAGAGAGAGAGAGAGAGAGAGAGAGAGAGAGAGAGAGAGAGAGAGAGAGAGAGAGTAGCTAGCTGTACCAACTGCTTGGGGAGTGATGAATTTGATGACCCAATCAATAATCACGCTTAACAAGATTATTATGTGTAGAGATAGAAAAATAGTCTCCCGAATCTCGTATCACACCTTTAAGATTTGTTTATTGGAGAAAAATATCCAGCCACCCGTGGAAGCCTACAAACACCAAAGGGAAGGCGTCAGAAAGAGTCTTCGATCCTATCCCAGGGGACAACCCTCCAATACATAAGTAAGGACCGTGTTGGACGAGGATCAACATAAGATGAAGAGGAGAGAAGAGTTTGAGAGCGGGATGCTTAAGCCTGGAGTCAGAACTGGGCTTCCGGAGGTGATCATCGTGTCCAGCCACTGCTCACTAGGCCTCAGATGCGCTTAGAAGTACATCTGAGCACTACTCTGTTTACAGGTCTCTGTCTCTATACGTCTATAACGCCCCGGGTTTTTTAGATTATTGTTCGGATTAGGATCCGTGGGTTTCGGATCGCTTTGGTGGTTCCCAGATTGAGTTTTACGGTTCACTCGTGTTTTTGTCTATCGGACCTTCGGAATCCCATGTAGGGTGAACCATTACGTTCTCCGACTCTAGGACGTTACCAGCGCGTTATGCATTTGTCGAGGATCGTGGGGAGTATTTTTCCCTCTTTTTGGTATTTTCTTGAATTTCTAGATTTTCTATATATAAAACCTCCTTTTTCTCTCTCCCCATCTCTCATTTCTCTCCCTCACCCTCTCTCTTCTCTCATGTTCTCTCCTCTCCCCCTCTCTTCTCTGGGCGGCCGACGGAGGCAGACGAAGATGGGGCGGCGATGCTCGTGGGGTGTGGAGCGATGGGCACGGGGCGAGGATCGCGATGGTGGAGGTAGTTCGTGGGATCGCGAGCCGGTGAGGGTTTAAACGATGTTTTCTTGGCGGATCGGCGTCCTCGGTGCGCGGAATCTTCGGTGGAGGTATGGGATGGTTCCCTAGCTCGAGTACTTAATTTCCCCACGATTTGGTAGCCCGAGGCGAGCCGAGTGGGTTTATTTCTCCGTCGAGGTGAAAATGTATAATTTGGGGGTGTGAGTCGGATCTTGCATTTTGATAGTATTCTTGGGGTTTAAATGGGTCCTCTCGGTGCTAGAGAGGTTGGGGACGAGTTTCCTCTTGTTTTCCTCTTCACATGGGTGTGAACGGGGCGTGGAATGGGGTTTTTTATGAGATTCACTATTTTCACGCTCAAGACGACCTAGCGGTCCTTCCACTGACCGCTAGGCTACCTAGTGGTCATGTGGAGACCACTAGGGGTCCTTTTATGTCGGGTCGAGCCTTGCGGTCCTGGGATAGACTGCCACTGAGCTTAGCGGTCTCGAGTAGACCGTCAGGCAGGGCTTAGCAGTCAGGGTATGACCGTTTCCATGCCCCAGTCGTTCGAGTGTTTTTGGGGCTTAGCGGCCTTGGCTGGACCGCTAGGCTGGGCTTGGCGGTCCAGGGGTAGACCGCTAGGATGTGGCTTGTTGTCCAAGGTGGACCGCTAGGTGCGTGACGGTCTAAGGAGGATTGCCACCCTATTTTTCATGCTAGTTGTGTTCCGATTGCGTCGTGTTGGCCCCCGATCGACCCGGTTGTGACCCAGTGGTCGACCTTCGGTCTCGTGGATGTCCCGGACACCCCGTGGGTTCTGTGTCTGTGTTTTGGGGTGTCTGGAGGTACTGGGTTACCTCGATTAGCATGCCCATGGGTCTTGGGGATCTGAGTGACCCCGCATGTTTCGGGCTTTCGTGTTCTCGCTAGATTGTGTCGCCGTGAGTCGACATGAGTGCGGTGAGCCTTCCCCACACGGTGTGGGTTTCTTCAGAAGGTGGTTTTCGAGTGGGCCATGTGTGTGTGTAGCCTTGGACTATGAGTCCAGTTAACCAGCCTAGGGCTGGAGGTTTTCCGTGTGATTCTTGGATGAGGGATCAACTCGGCGACTTGTGAGCTGCCTCAGGAATCATGCTATCGAGATTTCAGACCTAGGGATAGGCTAGATTGACAGCCTAGGGCTGTCCTGTACAATGATCTTGACCCCGAGTCATGTGACTTAAGGACCGTTGGGTTTATTAGGTCTAGTGGACCATCTAGAGTCTGGTGGCTCTGAGCCACCTATTACTCCATGTTACAAGCAATGGGTGCGTGTGTGGCTTTCCGTATTCACGTTCAGTGACCTGCCACTAGTCGTAGCTTTCCTGCACATGTGTGTGCGGACCCACTTGGGAGTGGTGGAGAACGTTACCCGAGAGAGACAGTTTTTAGGTTGGTTACCGTAGGGCCCCTTGTGGACGTCAAAAATGACGGTGACGATCATACGGCATGCACGTCTCAGCACTCGAGAGTGAGTTAAAGACGGGATGGCCGAACAAACCCTGCACCTCCACTAAGCAGGATGAACATATATACTCAGCGCTCCACCACCCAACAAGAAGCCCTTCGTGCAGAAGAGATGGCCCCGGCTCTCCAGTCGGCATTGCCGAAGGCCGAATCAAAAGAAACTCAAGAATTCGAACACGTGTTCGGCACGCGCCGAAGATCACTCGATGTTCCAAATCGGGATGTAGAGGCCCTGAACTAAACACCCCAGAGGCGGTGCATTACAGCTAAAGCAGCACGAGAGGACAAGCGTCCGTCCGAATAGCCGCGAAGCCAAGATGAAGTCTAAACCGGCGTGCCCTTGCTTTGGCCTTAAACCGGCGTGCCCTTGCTTTGGCCTTAAACCGGCGCGCCCTTGCTTGGCCTTAAACCGGCGCGCCCCTCCATCAAGCTTTAAACCGGCACGCCCCCCTTGTGTGCTGCTAATCCAACGCGCACAACTCCGCACCGTTTTAACCAAAGGGCCATCCCATCTATACTCCGATGCTCTGTTTCCTGATGAATATCACGCGAAGTCCAGAAAGGAGAAGAATAGTGCATTCAATGCCCGTCCCATAGCCATTTAAAGACCGCAGAGCTGTGCACACCCCAACTCGATAGCGCAACGATGGTAGCAGCAGAGGCCAGCAGCGACGGTGGCAGCAGCAGTAGATCTCCCGACAGACCTGCGAACATCCCATCCTCGGACGAATGACAGGGTATGGCTCGAACTAGCAGCAGCCAGCGCGATGAGTCGACTCCTGATGCTGATGCGAATGAGGCAGAGGTGGCGGGAACCCTCCCCCCACTGGCCATTCTTCAAAGAAAATGCAACCCTCCCTATATATATGGGGAGCTTGTTATAGAGAAAAAAGGCTGGAACCCCCGGGGAGCGATTGATCAGAGGAGGCCACCCGAAGAGAAGGAGAGCTTCGTCCCCCGACGCCAGAAAGGTGAAAAAGAGGGGAGGGTCTGTGAGAGAAGAGAGGTGAGCCCTGGGGAGGTGTTAGAGCTTGTGCTCTGTTCTTCCCCCCCGCATGAGTTTCAAGTCCTTCCCCTCCTCTGTGTTCTCCCTTTGCTCCGGGGTAGATCCCCTCCTGTATCTCTTTTTCCCCTTTCCCTTGCGGATGAATAAAAGGAATGATTTTTGGTGAACATGTGTAGCGTTCTACTGCTCTGAGCTCCTCCCCTTTCTCCCAGTTTTCTTATCATCCAGGAACCTCGGAGGCCTGCCTCTCTGTGGCACTACATTCAGGGGAACCCATCGAAGGGATGCACACTCATAGCCTTTTATGGCATACATCCGTCCCTGTGGAACTTCCACAAAATCACCACTTGTAAGCTGCGGGAACTCTTGAAGGCTGGTCCTCGAGTCTCCACACGCACTTATGGGTTGACAGAGGCCTCACTCCGAGTTTTGAGGTTCACCCCGGAGCAATCCATTTGGTGTTCCCCATTTTTTCTCTGGCAAGCTTCAGTCCGGGGGAGATGCTGCCCAAATTTTGCCAGACGAAGAACATGTAAGAACAGACGACACGTAAGAACAGACGAACAAACTAAGCCTCTAAATCAAGCTAAATCTCTAAGTTCTTGCATAATAAACCCTTCAAGTAAGACATCCAAATACACGTACTCATTCACCTCAACAAATGATAAGAAGCACTCTATTGATTTAAAGCATCAACTGAACAAACAATTTATACATTTGATCAATCTGCAAGTGGAAGAAACAAGAACAGAAGCAGAAAGAATCAAACAGAATGAAATAAAACCCACAGAGCTTAACCCGACGCACCTCTAATCCGGCACGGGCTAATCCGGTGCGCTCACCCCCCGCGCCGGTTTAACGCCACACTCAAAACCACTCTCGAAATATTGGAATAAATAGTGCACCCCCATTCCTATTTGGAGCCCAAAACCGGCGCGCCTCCCATTCTTTGCCTTAACTGGCGCTCCCCCCCATTGTGCTTATTCCGACACGCCATACTGTTCATTGGCCATTAACCGGCGCGCCCCTTGGCATCCCCTTATCCGGCGCGCCCCCTTGGCTTCCTTAAAGTGGCGCGTATCCCACTTTCCATTTAACCAGCGCGCCCTATCCTCTCTTGGTGTCTCCTTAAACCGGCGTGCCTAAAAGAGAAAGAATGATTAACCAACAAGAGAAAAGACTTTAAGCTAATGGATAAAACAAATGAAAGGAATATGAAGCCAATAATCAAAGATTACCCCTGCTATAACTAAAAATTTTGTTCCGGGGGCGCTGCCCCCGGAGACCCCCCACAAGGGGCGCTGCCCCCTTGACCCCCGCGACATGACCGCGCAGGTCGATCCCCGTGCGAGGGTGCACGTTGGTGAGTTCGGGTTTCACATTTAACAACTCGCTTTCTCGGACTGTGTGTGAAGAGAAAAGTGATGATGCCCCGTGGTATCGGACGTGGACCTCGGAATCCCTGACATGGTCATGATCCGTGCACCTCTTGGGACGATAGTCCATCAGCTTGACCCACTCCTTCCGGGATCCGATCCTGCATCCACATTAAACTTGCCGTACCTACGGCAGACATCCGTATGATTTTATCGTCGTCTTCGACGCTACAAATGCGGACTTCCGTCCGAACACGAAATGGTCCGTGAGTGACCAGCATATACGTATCTATGAACATTTTACGCCGCGACGCAGGTTTGTTTGAACGTGACCCGAGATCTTTGTTCTCGCTTTATTACCATGAATTTCAGGCCGTAGGGCCCTTATTCTCGGCAATCAATCAAGGGTGTTCCCCCGCATGGGGGATGTAAATAACGCCGTGACCTTTATGGCGCGGCGGGTTTTTGTCCCGACACGAACCACACAATCGTCTGACTAGTCAGATCGAGCGCACCACGGGCTACCGTGAAGCCTGAATAAATCGTCACTTTGTGACTGGCACGCCCTCGCACTAAATAAACGAATGAGCCCCGATCAATGAACGAACCGATTCTTTTCGAATTTTAGTGTGTCCACAAGTCTGGCACGCCCGGTGGGACTGAAATCACCCTTCATCTCTTTGCCGGGACTAAGGGCCCTACGGCCCCTTTCTTGGAATACTAATTGTATGGTTTGCAAATGCAGAGTTGCATTTCGGACACCAGGATGGCCCCCACATTCGGTCAACAGGCCGTCGAGAGCCATGTTCGGAACGGCTACTTGGCCGTCCCCCTCAGCTTTGGGAGCTTCCCTCCCGTGGTAGGCTTCCCCAACTTCCTCAGGGTAGCCTTCACGAACCTACTGGACGTGGAAGCGTCTGACAGGATTGAAAGCAACGCTCCCATCCAGGGGGCTGCCAAAGCTACTGTCGGTCGATCAATGGCCGAAACTTTCAAGACTATCCCGACCGGGACGCTGAGCTGCAACGTGCACCATGTGCACCAAACTATCGGCCCATCTCGCCAGGGGTCGACCTCTCACCAGAGGAGGCTCCGGAGGAGCAACGCCACGACAAGTCTTCTGTCATCGAGGCTGTCCGAGTGCATCTTACCGGGCAACGTTCCGAGGTGATCCCGGATAGCATTGTACCCACCGTACCAGTGCGCAACTCTTTTCAGGCACTGGAGAAGATGAAGGGCAGAATGACGCCCACCATTCCGGCCCCAGCACCGCAGCAGCAGTCGGCCTCCAGGCCCACTAAAGCTAACCAAGTTTGGGTTCCCAAGGGAGCCTGGTTCACCTCACCAGCTCGGGCAGGGCCCAGCACGTTCCGCCCGGCAAGGGCACAACAAGGAGATCGGGTCAGGACATCGGCCCCCGTCTGCCAGCCGGCATTAACTACACCGGCCCCACCAGAGAACATCTGCCATCGACACTACCAACGTCACTATCAGGCTGCCCGTGCTGAGCCTGCAACCCACATGCCCATTGTTGTTAATAGGGCAACGTCACCAGCCTCTCCTCCTGACCAGGACTGGGAAGGAGTGGAGAACTACTTGCGGGGCCCGGCGAGCACTCCCCTGGGTCGCCAGAGATTACTGGGGGCAGTAGCCTCTGCATTTGAAGAAGCAGAGACTCGGCCGGTGCCCACCGCCGAGTCAAGAAACTGCTCTGAGGAGCGTTATCAGTCCCCGCCGAGGGAAGAAGTGAAGCCGCGGAGATCGGTCTTTGACAGATTGGTCTTTCCGGGTAGGCCGTCGAGAAGAACAACAAGAAGAGGCAGAGACCTAAGATTTTATACCTACAACATGGTAGGGGTATCTGGCCGATACGGGGCTCTACCAACCGAGCCCGAAGAAGTAGCCAGGCTTGCCATAAGGCCAGGACCTCTTACCAGAAGAGGGAAAGCGGCAGCTGAGAAGACACAGGTCCACACCGGAGAAGGTGACTATGACGAACCCTCAATGGCCTTGGCTACCAATGTTATTACAGAAGGCACCGCGGGAGGACCATCCACCTCATCCGAAGAGGTGCCGATCGAAGAAAGAGGGGGCACCCCTAGCCTCTCCATGAACGCGCGGTATTGCACATGATGCAGCAATATCAACGGGAGATCAAATTGTTAAAGAAACAACTGACTGAAAGAGCCGCTCAGCCCTCAACATCCGGGCAGACTGAAGCATTGCGAGACCCCTGGGGGCATTGGTCAGGCCTCGGAAGCTTCTCCACAAGCAACGGTGTCTCCCCCAATACCTACCTACACTAGCGACGTAGCCCTGCATCAGCCACAGCATATCACACCGGCCCCGCCATCGAACTTGCCATTCCAGGGGTCTACTATTGCACCTCAGGTGACAGTGTTAACGACGTCGCTGGCGCAGCCGGCCCATTTCTATCCAAACCCGATTGACCATGCAACAGTAAGCATACTAATGCTCGAACAAATGATAGATATGAAGTTGGCAGAGAGGAGCGATGGTGATCACGCGCCATTCGACATATACCGGGTACCTTACCCGACACACTATGCTGCCAAGAGGTGTTGTGACTCCTCTGTGTTGATGATGTTGATAATAAGCTTTACTTCATTGGCAACAGCTTGTTTTGATTGATTGGCAACTGTTTATGTTTTGATGAAACTGTCTATATCAGATTGTCTGTGTGTTCCATGCAGTCAGAGTCTATACATCGTCATGCACACACACACAGGTCTACACATTGCACACACACACAAGTCAACACACTCAAAGTCTATACATTGCATTGAAGCATGCAGGTAGAGTCTATACATTACTTTGTGTTGTGTTTGTGCATCGTTTAGAACACAAGTCTATACATTCAAATGGCCTGTATGCACGCTAAAGTCTGTACATAGTTTTTGTCTGTTTGACCAGCAAGTCTGTACATCAATTGCAAAGTCTGTACATCGGACTAAGTCTGCATCGGCTATGTCTATACATCGTCCGTCTCACTTAGCGTCTTACGCATATACATAGTCTGTACACTCATTGTCAGCATGTCTGTACATCACCTTGGGCATGGCAAAGTCTATACATTGCTGCATTGCTCGCACATGCAATGTCTATACATCGTGTTGCAAGCATGCATTCAAGTCTATACAGCCTGTGAGGTCCGTCTCACTCAGCGTCTCAAGTGGACTTGAAGTCTATACATTGGACCGTCTTACTTAGCGTCTTTGTGCATGTCACACACTCGTAAGTCTGCACATTGCTATAGCACGCATGCAGAGTCTAGACAGTCATGAGCAAGTCTATACATTGCTTCTAGCATGCACACACATACATTGTCTGTGCATTCATTTGTCTGGCTGCATAACACTAAGTCTGTACAGTCTGTGTCTCATGCATTTGTGCATCGTTCACTCCATTAAGTCTATACATCGCAGAGATGTGTTTACGCGTTCAAGTCTATACATTGCTTGTCGACTGTTTAAAGTCTGTACATCGTCTCATGCATTTAAAGTCTGCACAGCCACTGAGTCACAAGTCAGTGCATGCTTCTCCGTCTCATTTAGCGTCTCATGCTAAGTCTGCACATCGCATCGTTTGTTCATTGCACGCACACACAAGTCTATACATCGTTCTTTGCAGCTCTGCGTCCCACATTGTGTCTCATGCAAGTCTATACATTGTCTGTCAGCACTTACAAGTCTATACATTCTTGGCAGTTTAGCGTCTCATGCAGGGTCTCATGCAAGTCTGTACATCGTCTGTCAGCGCTTATAAGTCTAGACAGTCTGCTCAAGTATATACACTCGCATGCTAGCTAGTCTGCACATTGTCACAAGTCTATACATCCATTTGTAATGTTCATACTTTGCTTGATACAGTCTGCATTACACCTATTCAAGTCTATACATTCAGTCTTCTATAGAACATGAAAGTCGATGCATGCTCACACATGTTGCATGAATGAAGTCTGTACAAGCTGTTAGTCTTAAACTGATAACTCTATCTATTTGGCTGATAGGTACTCTTCGTGAAGCTTAATGAAGGCTCGTGATCCAAGGATGGACGAGGTGCCCAAATTGTGACACGTGGAATGCAGCCCAGCCAGGATGCTGCCATGTGGTCGAAATTCCTCAGATCTGGCAAAAGCTCTGGGCGGGAAATGTGGAAGCCACACGCCCTCTTGCTTGCTGCTGCTATAAAAGGAAGTCTTCTTCCTCAGAAGAAGGCTGATCGAGAAGAAAAGGCTAGAGAGCAGAGAAGCTCGAAGCAGCAGAGAGCCACTGAGAGCAGAGAAGAAAATTCACGATCCAGAGAGAAGAAGAAAAAGAGAGAAGAGAAGATTGAGAGAGATGAGTTGAGAGAGTTTATTTGAGAGGTTGTTACTCAGACTCTTGGTTCAGATACCAGAGCTGAGTTTTGCTCATTGAGAGCTATATTCCCCTTTGGGCTTTCTTGTTTTCGTATGTTTCGGTTTTTGTTTTTCGAACTCTTGTTTTCAAGCTGTGAGTCAGCGTTTGCAGAGGTGCTGCCTCTGGACGGGTAAGCTGTAATCCCCAGCGGGTTTGCAGAGGTGTAGCCTCTGGACAGGTGAAGCTGTAACTCCTCAGCGGGCGAGACTTGGTCGCGGACAGCAAGCTGTGTTGCTCAGCGGTTGTAGGCTAAGCTGTATTGCCCAGCGGACGCAAGATGTGTTGCGCAGTAGTAAGCCACACTCGGGTTTGAGTGTGGGGTGGACGTAGGTCTGGAGGACCGAACCACCTAAAAATCTGGTGTGTCTAGTGTTTGTGTGATTGCTTGATCTGCTGTGTGGCTGCCTTTGCCGATTCTCTTCTTAGATCGTCTTTGTTTCTGCTCAAATCTATCATTCGAGTTAGTGATCGAGTCGATCTGATTAAATTCCGCATTAGAGCCTTATCTTGGTTTTATATTAGGCTATTGATCTATTCACCCCCCTCTAGATCCACACTTCTTGGTGACAGAGTACTTCCATCTAACACAACAGTTGGTATCAGAGCCTAACTCTTCTACAGGGACTTACCGCCCGAAGAGGAAAGGCACAGATGGATGCTAGAGGAATGATCACTAAAGGACACTCAACCACCAAGCCCCCTTTCTTTGATGGATCGAATTATGCATACTGGAAGAACCGTATGCAAGTCTTCTTGAGGGCGAAAGACTACGAGATTTGGAAGGTAGTCAGTAAGGGACCTTATGAGCTGTCCCCTAACGAGGATGTCTGGACCAAGGAAGAGATCAGAAGGTCCACTCTGAACTGGAGCGCCATAAATGCTATCCAGTGCTCTCTGCACCCCGCAGAATTTTCTCGTGTATCGGCTTGCAGTTCAGCTAAGGAGATGTGGGATGCACTGGAAGTTATCCATGAAGGAACTTCTCAGGTTAGAGAGACGAAGGCGAATTTCCTAGTGTCAGAGTATGAAGTTTTCAAGATGAAGCCCAACGAGACCATCAAGGAGATGTACGCTCGATTGACAATCATTACTAACGGTCTCAGAGGCCTTGGGAAGACACAGACAGAATATGATATAGTAAGGAATATTCTGCGTTCCCTGACTCATGTTTGGCACACCAAAGCTACTGTGATGGAAGAGTCAAGGGATCTGCGCAACACCAGGGCAGATGAGTTAATTGGTTCGCTGATGGCGTATGAAATAAATCTGCCAAAGATAGAGGAAGCTGAGAAGAAAAAGAAACCAATTGCTCTGAAAGCTGGTGCCAGTAAATCCAGCCGATCCAGCTCTAGTGGATCATCATCCGAGGAGAGCCTGACTGGAGAAGATATAGAACGTAATGAGATGGCAATGATCACCAGGGAATTTAGGCGGTTCCTCAGGAAAGAAGGAAGGCGATTCAGCCGAAGGAACCATGGTGACGGTCGACGGGATACAAGGTATAAATATAATCCTGCAAAGAAAACTGAAACTAATACATGTTACCAATGCAGGAAGACCGGCCATCTGAAAGCTGATTGTCCAGAGAACCAGAAGCACAAGGACAAGTCCAAGAGAAAGAACACTAAAGGGAAAGCCATGGTGAGTACCTGGAGTGATGAGGATGAAGGCTCCTTCAGCAGCAGCTCAGACAGTGAGGGTGAAGCTGAAAAGCCCATTTGCCTTATGGCAACAAGCTCTGAAGACAGAGAGGAAGACTCAGATGAGGTATCCTCTCGATTCGATAATTTCACTATTGCTGATTGGGTAGATGCCTATCATGACATAACTGATAAAGCAGATGATATCAGAAAGGAAAATAGGCATCTAAGAAGAAAGATAAATTCCATGCAAAATGACACAACTCTAACTGATAAAATTGCATGCCTTGAATCAGAGAAAAATAAACTGAAACTCACATGCTCTGAAATAGAAGAAATCAAGCATGAGTTAAGAGCCTCTAAAGAAGATAATGAGAGGTTAGAAAAAGAAACTGATGAATGAAAATTGAAAATTCAGAAATATGAGAGTGAGATGAAAATTGTGAATGAAAAATATGAAGTTGTCCTAAGTGTGAACACCGAACTGAAGAAATCCATTGAAGATATTCAGAAAGATAATGAGGACAAGCTGAAAATTATTGAGAAAATGACCCAAGGTTCAGACAACCTAAATGCTTTGTTAGGGTCAAAAGTAAATTTCAGGAGAGAGGGCCTTGGATTTAATTCTAGTGCAACAAAAAGTTTTGGAATGAAGACCATTTCATTTGTAGCACAAAAAGAAAAAAGACCTCTCATCAACATGAATTCAAATAATTCTGTGAATAAAACTGTGAATCTGAAGAAGCCTAGTGCTGAGGAGAAAGGCAAACAAAAGATTGGTGAGCCCAGTAGAGCTGGTACATCCAAGTCAAATCCTAAAGCTCAGTCTCAGGTTAGGGGTCAGCCTACACATGCATATAAACCCCATGCTAAGACCACCAAGTCTCCACCACCACCTTAATCTCAGAAGAAGATCCAACACACACCTGTGAATAGGTCAGCAGGGTCCAAGGTACAGGGGAGACAGAATGCATTCAGAGCTCAACCCAAACATTTCTATCAATCTAGAGCCCAGTCCTACTACACTGCACAGTCAACATATCCAAATAGGTCAGGGTGGACTAGGACTCAGGGAAGGTTTACAGGTCATGGACATCAGGCTACACAGTCTTATAGACCTTACACCAGAAATTGGGTTGGTGCGTATGGAAATTGGACACCAAGGAACTTGCAATTCTTCAGCCAGTCCAGAAACTACTATGACCACAATTTTGTGAATGCACCCTGGCCAAAGCATTGGCACAGAAGTAACAACACTGTCAATAATCATGCTGGTGTAAACAAGAAGAAAAACAACAAAAAGAAATCCAAAAAATCCACTGAACAGAATTCTTTTAAACAAATGTGGATTCCTAAAAGCTTGCTTTCATGTTTTAACTGCATTTCATCTGCTCAGGGGCCCAATCAAACTTGGGTTCCAAAATTCTCTACCTGATTGTGTGTGCAGGTATACCTGGCAGCCAAGAATAATATGTGATACTTGGATAGTGGCTGCTCCAGGCATATGACAGGAGATAAGGCCAAGTTCTGCATGCTGACAGAGAAACATGGAGGCCTTGTCACCTTTGGTAGCAACACAAAGGGTAAGATTGTCGGGACAGGTAAGGTAGGTAAGTGTACTACCTGTTGCATTGAAGATGTCATGCTGGTTGAAGGTTTAGCATATAATTTACTTAGTATCAGCCAGCTATGTGATAAAGGATATAAAGTTCTTTTTGACTCTCAATGCTGTAAAGTTTTTGAACCTGATTCCGAAATTGTTAAATTTTCTGGTAAAAGAATAAATAATACTTACATGATAGACTTAGATGATATACAACATTCTAACCTATGCCTTATTGCTAGCAGAGGGGACTTAGCATTCTTATGGCATCATAGGTTAGGCCATGCTAGTTACACAGTATTACATAAATTGAATAAGCACATCATGGTTAGAGGACTTCCTGAAGTTTCTTTTAAGAAAGAAAATAAACTCTGTGATGCATGTTCTCAGTCCAAGTTAACTAGGAAGTCATTCAAATCTAGAACAGAAAATCTATTTTCTAAACCCTATGAGCTGATACACATGGACCTTTTTGGGCCAACCAGGTCTGTCAGCTTATCAGGGAGGAAGTATGGGTTTGTCATGGTAGATGACTTCTCTAGGAACACTTGGGTATATTTCTTATCACACAAAAGTGATGCATTCACAGAATTTCAGTAGTTCTGTCTTAAAATAAACCAAAAAATTGAAAATATTTTAACTGATCATGGAGGTGAGTTTGAAAACTCACAGTTTGATGATTTCTGCAGGACAAATGGAATTCATCACAAGTTCTCCTCACCAAGAACACCCGAGCAGAATGGAGTTGTGGAGAGGAGAAACAGAACCCTAGTGGAGATGGGTCGAACACTCTTGGTTGAAGGTGGTCTGTCAAGGAAGTTATGGGCTGAAGCTGTAAATATTGCCTGTTATGTAATTAACAGGGCTATGGTAAGACCTTCTACCCAGAAAACACCTTATGAGATCATAAAGGGTAAGAAACCTTCAATTGCTCATTTCAAGGTTTTTGGTTGCAAATGCTTTATTCACATAAATGATAAAAGAGACCTTGATAAATTTGAACCTAAAGGTGAACCAGGAATTTTTCTTGGTTATTCTGAAAACACCCGGGCATATAGAGTGTATAATCTAAATTCCAAATCTGTTGAAGAATCTCCACACATTATTTTTGATGAATCTTTGGTAAAGACTAATATTGGTCAATGCAGGAATGAAGACAATGGTGATATTCTGAAAGAAGGGAATCATGCAGACAAATCTGAAGATGAGGAAGAAAATGAAGAGCTTATTGGAGAACAGCCTACAGTTCAGGGGGAGGTAAATCAAAATCATGATGATGAAATTGTCAACATTAGATATCTGAAAGATCATCATGTAGATAATGTAATTGGCAATTTGCATGACCCTCCTAGGACTAGAGGCCATTTAAGAATTCAAAATGAATTGAATGCATATGCTTTTGTTTCACATGTAGAACCCAAGTCCATTGACTGTGCTCTCAAGGATGTGCATTGGATTAATGCCATGCATGAGGAGCTCAATCAATTTGATAGGAATAAGGTGTGGCACTTGGTCCCACCTCCTGATCATGAGATAGTCATAGAGACTAAATGGGTCTTCAGAAATAAAACTAATGAATCAGGGAATGTGATTAATAATAAGGCCAGACTTGTAGCTCAGGGGTATAAGCAGGAATTTGGAATAGATTTTGAAGAGTCTTTTGCCCCTGTAGCCAGGTTAGAAGCAATCAGAATTTTATTCGCTTATGCATGTTCCCTAGGAATAAATCTTCAGCAGATGGATGTAAAATCTACTTTTCTGAATGGGGAAATCAGTGAGGATGTCTATGTGAGGTAGCCTCCTGGCTTTGAATGCTTAGACTTCCCCAATCATGTTTATAAACTTCGTAAAGCTCTCTATGGTCTTAAGCAAGCTCCTAGAGCTAGGTATGACAAGTTGAGCAAATTCCTCACAGATAAGAACTTCACAAGAGGTGTACTTGATCAAACCTTGTTCACTAAGGTAAGTCATTCAGATATTCTTATTATTCAAATTTATGTGGATGACATTGTTTTTGGGTCAACTAACCCCAAACTGTGTGAGGAGTTTTCTCAGATTATGACTAATGAGTTTGAAATGAGCTCAATGGGCGAGCTCAAATTATTTCTTGGACTGCAGGTGACACAGTCAAAAGATGGAACCTTCATCTCTCAGTCCAAGTACATAAGGGATTTACTGAAGAAATACAAGATGGACAACCTCAAAGAAATAGCTGCTCCAATGGGTACCTCGACCAGCTTAGATGAAGATCCTCAAGGTAAACCAGTGGACCAAAAGCAATATAGAGGTATGATCGGATCCCTTTTATATCTTACAGCATCTAGGCCTGATATTCAGTTTGCAGTGTGTTTGTGCTCTAGATTTCAGGCTAGTCCTAAAGAGTCACATCTTAAATATGTGAAAAGGATTTTTAGGTATCTACTAGGCGCCCAAGAGCTTGGTCTTTGGTATCCTGCCAAGTGTGAGTTAGAACTTCTAGCCTACACTGATGCAGACTATGCTGGGTGTCGAGTAGAGAGAAAAATCACTTGTGGCTACTATCAATTCCTTGGTGGCTGTCTAGTAACTTGGGCATCTAAGAAGTAACACACTGTAGCTTTGTCCACAGCTGAAGCTGAATACGTTGCAGCTGGTAACTATGTAGCCCAAGTACTTTGGATCAAGCACCAACTGGCTGATTATCAAATAAAATTGGAATGTATTCCAATTTTGTGTGATAATACTAGTGCCATATGTTTAGCTAAAAATCATGTTCATCATTCTAGGACTAAGCACATAGAGATCAAACACCATTTTCTTAGAGATGCTGTTAATAAAAAGGAAATTGAATTGAATTTCATTGAAACTGAAAAATAAATTGCTGATATCTTTACTAAGCCACTAGGGAATGAAAGGTTCAAATTTCTTAGAAGAGAACTTGGCTTGTGTAAATTTCAGCATGATGAATAGAATTCAGTTAGTTTGAATATCTCGTTTTAAACTTGTTTGTCTGAATAAAATTCTATGGCAGTTGAATAATGGATCAAACCTTGAATGCATCACATTCACATTCTTCATGACATATTCATTGCATAACATGCATATCATAACTACTTGCATATAGACAGGGGGAGTGTTGTATGTAATTCAGAGAGGGTATTAACTTCATTGCAACTCAAATTCTTGTCTCTCGTGAATTCATTCATTCCTTGGTCCTGATGAGTTGAGTTTGACAATATGGCAATCTGTTAGTCAGTTCTAATTCTTAAGCAATAGAAAACAGACTTCTTCCTTTATAAGAATTTTAATTGCTTAAAGACTGACTTAATGGTTTAAATTTTATAATCTTTAGAGTTTAAAGATTGCAATTAGAAAATAAGAATGCTGATAATTGATAAAGCTCTCAACCCCTATTTCATTACATGTCAGACAAAGTTAACTGTATTTGAAATCTGAAAACTCACCTGAAATCCTGTTAGAGAAGGTTAAGTATGTGTATTGTCCTTAAACAAGTCATTCTGAAACAAATAAAGGACAGCTAAGAAAATGTTGAAAATCTTGAAAAATATTTGAAAAATAATGTTGGCAGAGCAATGACTGGTAAAGCACTGAGAAACTGAGTGATCCATCAAAGAAATGGATAACACTTAAGTTATGAGGTGTATCAGTTATCTCTGTATAAATGATCAAAACAGTAAGGTGGATTCACTGAGTATCTGGGGGTAACTGGCGTCTGATAAACGTGTATCCCTCACACAAAAAGGTGTAAATCAGCTTTATTGAAATTGATCATAGGCAGAATGGTTCATTATGTTGAGTATCTAGGGGTACTGGCGTCCGATAAACGTGTACCCTTACGCAAAAAGACAAATGATTCATGAATGCTCTTAATGAAATAAAATTGAAAATGTTGCTCCTTCAAAAGAAAATTCAGATATGTCAAACTATTTAATTTCAATACATGACCTGGTATCTCCTAACAATTTTTACTGAGTCTAAGAAAGTAAGATATTTTTGAAACTGAATCTCTCATGCTCAAATGTGATTCTGGTTTATTGCTATTATCATGCACAGCAAACTCATTCAATGATTGTAGTGCATGAACTCTAAATTCTATAACCTTTAAACCAGAACTCTATCTGAAAGCAGTTTCTAAATTCATATGACTAAAGACTCTGTGCTTTAGAATGCTTATTCCTGAACTACTTGTTCAGAATGCCAGTCAGATGATTTCTCTTGTTCATTCCCTTGTAATTTCTTTCCCTCCTCTTTGTTGATGGCAAAGGGGGAGAATATACTGTCTGTTTGACGAATTCCAGGGGGAGTGTATGCATCATGTTATGGCAAAGGGGGAGATCTTGTGAGCAGGGAGTTAGTTTTCATTTCTTAGCATGCATTCATAGCATCTGCATGACAAATCTGACTAACGAATCATGTCTTTCATCAAAAATACATATGTATGACAGGATGCTGCTATTCTATATGATAGGGTGTTGCCATCATCAAAAAGGGGGAGATTGTTGTGACTCCTCTGTGTTGATGATGTTGACAATAAGCTTTACTTCATTGGCAACAGCTTGTTTTGATTGATTGGCAACTGTTTATGTTTTGATGAAACTGTCTTTATCAGATTGTCTGTGTGTTCCATGCAGTCAGAGTCTATACATCGTCATGCACACACACACACAGGTCTACACATTGCACACACACACAAGTCAACACACTCAAAGTCTATACATTGCATTGAAGCATGCACGTAGAGTCTATACATTACTTTGTGTTATGTTTGTGCATCGTTTAGAACACAAGTCTATACATTCAAATGGCATGTCTGCATGCTAAAGTATATACAGAGTTTTTATCAGTTTGACCAGCAAGTCTGTACATCAATTGCAAAGTCTGTACATCGGACTAAGTCTGCATCGGCTATGTCTACACATCGTCCATCTCACTTAGCGTCTTACGCATATACATAGTCTGTACACTCATTGTCAGCATGTCTATACATCGCCTTGGGCATGGCAAAGTCTATACATTGCTGCATTGCTCACACAGGCAATGTCTATACATCGTGTTGCAAGCATGCATTCAAGTCTGTACAGCCTGTGAGGTCCGTCTCACTCAGCGTCTCAAGTGGACTTGAAGTCTATACATTGGACCGTCTTACTTAGCGTCTTTGTGCATGTCACACACTCGTAAGTCTGCACATTGCTATAGCACGCATGCAGAGTCTAGACAGTCATGAGCAAGTCTATACATTGCTTCTAGCATGCATACACACACCCAAGTCTATACATTGTCTGTGCATTCATTTGTCTGGCTGCATAACACTAAGTCTGTACAGTCTGTGTCTCATACATTTATGCATCGTTCACTCCATTAAGTCTATACATAGCAGAGATGTGTTTATGCGTTCAAGTCTATACATTGCTTGTAGACTGTTTAAAGTCTGTACATCGTCTCATGCATTTAAAGTCTGCACAGCCACTGAGTCACAAGTCAGTGCATGCTTCTCCGTCTCATTTAGCGTCTCATGCTAAGTCTGCACATCGCATCGTTTGTTCATTGCACGCACACACCAGTCTATACATCGTTCTTTGCAGTTCTGCGTCTCACGTTGTGTCTCATGCAAGTCTATACATTGTCTGTCAGCACTTACAAGTCTATACATTCTTGGCAGTTCAACGTCTCATGTAGTGTCTCATGCAAGTCTGTACATCGTCTGTCAGCGCTTACAAGTCTAGACAGTCTGCTCAAGTATATACACTCGCATGCTAGCTAGTCTACACATTGTCACAAGTCTTTACATTCATTTGTAATGTTCATACTTTGCTTAATACAGTCTGCATTACACCTATTCAAGTCTATACATTCAGTCTTCTATAGAACATGAAAGTTGATGCATGCTCACACATGTTGCATGAATGAAGTCTGTACAAGCTGTTAGTCTTAAACTGATAACTCTATCTATCTGACTGACAGGTACTCTTCGTGAAGCTTAATGAACGCTCGTGATCCAAGGATGGACGAGGTGCCCAGATTGTGACACGTGGAATGCATCCCCGCCAGGATGCTGCCATGTGGTCGAAATTCCTCAGATCTGGCAAAAGCTCTGGGCGGGAAATGTGGAAGCCACACGCCCTCTTGCTTGCTGCTGCTATAAAAGGAAGTCTTCTTCTTCAGAAGAAGGCTGATCGAGAAGAAAAGGATAGAGAGCAGAGAAGCTCGAAGCAGCAGAGAGCCACTGAGAGCAGAGAAGAAAATTCACGATCTAGAGAGAAGAAGAAAAAGAGAGAAGAGAAGATTGAGAGAGATGAGTTGAGAGAGTTTATTTGAGAGGTTGTTACTCACACTCTTGGTTCAGATACCAGAGCTGAGTTTTGCTCATTGAGAGCTATATTCCCCTTTGGGCTTTCTTGTTTTCGTATGTTTCTATTTTTGTTTTTCGAACTCTTGTTTTCAAGCTGTGAGTCAGCGTTTGCAGAGGTGCTGCCTCTGGACGGGTAAGCTGTAATCCCCAGCGGTTTTGCAGAGGTGTAGCCTCTGGACAGGTTAAGCTGTAACTCCTCAGCAGGCGAGACTTGGTCTCGGACAGTAAGCTGTGTTGCTCAGCGGTTGTAGGCTAGGCTGTATTGCCTAGCGGACGCAAGCTGTGTTGCGCAGCAGTAATACACACTCGGGTTTGAGTGTGGGGTGGACGTAGGTCTGGAGGACCGAACCACCTAAAAATCTGGTGTGTCTAGTGTTTGTGTGATTGCTTGATCTGCTGTGTGGCTGCCTTTGCCGATTCTCTTCGTAGGTCGTCTTTGTTTTACTCAAATCTATCATTCGAGTTAGTGATTGAGTAGATCTGATTAAATTCCGCATTGGTGCCTTATCTTGGTTTTATATTAGGCTATTGATCTATTCACCCCCCTCTAGATCCACACTTCGTGGTGACAGAGTGCTTCCATCTAACACAACAAGAGGCTGCCGACCGGCATCACCAAGCCACCAAAGTTTGAGAAATTTAATGGGCAAGGGTCTCCCAGGGAGCACATTGCCTATTATGTGAATGTTATGGGGGATCTAGCTGCGGATGAAGCTTATCTCCTCATGTTCTTCGGCTCGACACTTACCGGGCTCGCTTTCGAGTGGTACTCGAGCTTGCCCGTCGGGTCCATTGCAGACTGGCCCGATATGCAGAAGAAATTTAAGGAGAGGTTCTACATAGCTGAGCGGGAGGTAACCATGGTAGAGCTTTACGCCACAAGACAGAGAAACGATGAGTCAACACTCGACTACATAAAGAGGTGGAGGAACCTCAGCATGAGATGCAAACGTCCCCCGCATCAAGAGGATGCAGTGCAGATCTGTAAACAGAATCTGAAGAAGGAAATCCTTGAGAGGATGATCGGTGCTGAAGTAAGGTCATTTGACCGTCTGAATAACATAGTGGCAGAGATCGAGACATTCCTTGCTCGATACTCTTTTGCTCCAGCTGCATCGAGCCAGAGGGCTAGGCAGGTCGAGAAAAGACCAACATTGCCAGAAGTTCACACACTGGACTTCGAAGCTTTCGAGAAGCGAAGAGAGAAAGCCAAAGAGATAGCCGACCCTCCTCCGCCCAGGTCCACTGAACGGCGGGAAGGTCCCTCTCTGCGAGAGAAGATGAGGAATAAATTGTACTCTTTTCCTCGAGACAAAGCCCGGGTCCTGTTTGAATGGGCCACCAGGTACAACAAGATCACATTACCAGATCCAAAGAGGCATGGTGACTTGAAGAAGAAGGATGATCCTCACTTTTGCCCATACCATCAGATGCTTGGGCATACCATTGAGGATTGTTACATTTTCAAGGACGTCATTGAGTCCTTGATCAAGAAGGGAGAGCTAGACATGGGGGAGCTCAGAGTGGATCCTCCGCAGCCGCACGAGATGCCGAACCTCGGCACCACTGTCAACATGGTATCCTTATACCAACAGCTGCCTGAAGAATGGGCGGAGGCCAGCACACAGGCCACTTATCAAGCCTTCATCATGGCGCCATGTCATGATCAAGGAGGTTGGCAGGCCGCACCAACGAAGAACAGAAGAAGAAGACAGGCTCCTCAGCCCACTCCAGAGGTTCACATAAGGAGTGTTACACCCCGACCAGCACCGCCACCGGTGACACTTGTTTGGCATGACACAGCCCCTAGCTAGTCATGAGGCGCCCTACTCAGAACAAGAAGAAACACATCCCGATGCGGGTGCACAAAGAAACTAGTCCTGCGGTAGAAAGACTCCAGGCCATTATTGATGGGCTTGAAGATTATGAACAACCCGAGATCCAGCCTGTGGAGTTGAAGGAGTATGTCTCTTGGGAGGAGTTTGAGTCACTCGAACTAGCCCCAGAAGCAGGAGCCGAGATGAAGGAAGAGCCTCCCTTGTGGGGTGAGCTTCCCCAAGAGCAGTTGCCAGCCACTGAAGAGAAGAAGAAAAAGAAGAAGAGAAGTCCTAAAAATAGGAAGAAGAGTAGGGTCATCCTTTCTTGCAACACCCTCTCAGCATTATTTGACACAGCCCTCTCCCTGAGAGAGGAAGAGCAAGAAGTGCCCGTCGAGCCATCAGAGGTGAATCAGGCTGAAGCATCCACCTCCCAACATGCCACCAGGTCGGGATGAAAGTGGGGACGTCCTCCTGGCCAACCACAACATCCTGCTCAGGGGAGAACAACCGTATCATATCCCCGAGCCTAGGGTCCAAGGCATGGAGATTCCCCCTCCCTTAGGTCTCTACCCCGGAGAACCGATCGGCCACGCCGCCCCTTCATTTATTGAATTTCTTACGACTCAGAGGGGAAAGCACTCATGCCCCCGCGAGTCCCAGTAGACCAAAGAGACGGGTAGCCCCTCGGCCCCATTGGTACTGACTCATCATCGGCCAAGGGAAGAACCTGACAACACCCCGAAACTTGCCGAGTTCATGAAAGAAAAGGAAGTGACCCTGTAGGCTCCGCAAGCGCAAGCGGCACCCGACCCAGCGAAAGAGGCACCCGCCGAGCCGGTTCCCCAGGTTCAAGGCGGAGGCAGGCGCAGTAGAGCCGAAGAGATGAAGTTGCTCGAGGTCCGAGCTAGCAATAGAATAGTCAAGCACCTGAAGAAGATCCCAGCCAGGTTCACCGTCTGGGAAATCCTGTCTCTAGATGAAGAGACACGGCAAGCCGTCATTGCTACCCTCCAGACGCCAGCATATGTTGAAGCCTGCCTCGCAGAAATGTCACCTGAAGTAGCTGTGGCCTTCACAGAAGAGGAAATGCTTCTACCTACCTGCAGCCACAACAGGCCACTCTACATGAAGGGGCAGCTAAATGGGCATCCCATCAACAGAGTCTTGATCGACCCAGGGGCAGCCGTGAATATACTCCCCTACCGGGTGTACAAAAAACATTACTTTGACGTACACCTGATTGAGGTCAAGAACGTCAAGATTGCTGGCTTCAACCAGAAGTGCGAGGTCCCTATGGGGGTCATAGAGTTCAACCTCTCCCTTGACGACTTCACCACCAAGGTCCAGTTCCATGTGATCAACTTCAGCACCTCTTACACGGCGTTGCTCGGTAGACCTTGGCTGCACCAAAACTGCGTGGTACCATCCACTCTGCACCAATGCATCAAGTACCCCGGCAACGGGAAAGAGGAGAGAATCTTTGTCGAGCTCCATCCTTTTGAAGTGTTCGAATGTCACTTATCAGACGCTAATCTCTATTTGGAAAAGCCGAGGAAATCCTCCCAAGCCACTCAGGACAAAGGAAAGAAGAAGGTAGAGCCTGACAGCTGGTTCCCTCCACCACCGCCTGGCTATGTGGCTCCCCCTCTGGTGTCATTCATTTCTGAAGCAGAAGGGGTATTCCGGGCCACCTCTCTTCCCATCTACCCTACACCGGGAACACCATACCTTGAAGACTTGCTGGAAGACATCAGGCTCCCGCCCGAGATCATCAAGCCTCTCGCAGCAGCTGACTGCTAGGTGGTTGAACCATTAAGGACCTTCGAGGTGCCCAACCCCGGGGGTCTGCCTACCATCTTTTATGTGGCCAAGGAGCACCCGGTCAAGGGGGATGACGATTGTAGACTCCCCGATGAGCTGCACAACCCACTCGTCCCAATCATGGGACTCCCTGACATAGCCGGTCGTGTGGTCAAGATGACCAGGAAGCACGGGATCCCCTTCCACCAGCTCTCCAGTCGGAAAGAAATGTTCAAGAAAATGTGGAACCCACCAAACCTGGACCGGAGGTTGTTGCAAATCACCCGGCATCCAGGATTGGGCTTTTCACTAAAAGATTCCTATGAAGCCGATGTGATATCAGTCTCGGCTCTAGGCAACAATAGCCACGCAGGCACTGCAGGCCCATGGCAGGTTGAAGGCCGCCAGCACCTTATGCCTTTGGCCAACGAAGAACAAGATGAATAAATATTCCTATGGAATCCACCTCCCTGTAGGAGCAAGGGGAAGGTCCCGTCCTCCTCTAAGGGACCAACCTTGAATAGATGCAGCAGCGGGGTGCCATTGCCCTGGTCTGACATTGATGCAAGGGACAGGGAAGCAAGTCAGACTCTGAGCTTCCCTCGGTGTGACTCTGGCCTTTTTGCCCTGTGTTATCAACAACATCGGGAAATTGAAATATTGAGGGCTCGATTGGCCGAAGCGACTGCACTCGTGTCTGACTTAATCAAGAGCATCTTCTGCCAACAGAACATCGACACGCGTCAGTCCCCGAACAGCGTCCCGAATGCCCCCATGCACCTGAGAAAGGAGGCAAGGGATGTAGCCGTCCTCCCAGTTAGACAATCGGCCAAGCGAAATCTTACACTACAGGAGAAGATGGAAAGGCCTTACTCTTTCCCGAGGAATAAGACCCGAGGAATCTTTGATTGGGCATGCTACTACGGCAAGGTCTCCCTCCCGAGGTCTAAGAGGCCGCAAGATGCTCGCAGAAGTGGCGACCCCCTATTTTGCCCTTATCACCAACTACTAGGCCACTCTATCGAAGACTGTTACGTCTTCAAGGACATTGCTCAAGACCTGATTGAGAGAGATGAGCTCAGAATGGGAGATTATGTGGTAGCTCCGCCGCGCCCCCATGTGGCAGGCCGCCACGAAAGAAGTGTTTACATGGTGTCAGTTCAGCACTAGATTTTTGAAGATATAGCTGAGAATGAACTACCCCGGCCGCCGACAGTGGAACAGTCCCCAGTGTGGCAATCAATCACCTCGGCTCCTACACGAGCCGTCTATGATAATTACCAAGAAGATCCCGTAGAAGTCCTTTACTTCTCCGCGCAGGAGAACCCCTCGGAGCCGCACACAACAGGCTTGGAAGAGGGGGAGACAAGCAAAGCCTCATTACCTAACGAGGCGGGGCAAGAAGACGCCTATGGTGTCCTTGAAGCAAGAGATGGCGAAGATAAGGATTTCATCGACCTACTACCAGCGCCGTCGGAAATTGAAGATGGCGGCCAGGCCACAGTAGATGAGCTCCTTGAAATTAACCTAGGCACAGAAAGTGACCCCAGGCCAACCTTCCTAAGTGCCCTTTTACCTCCACAGGAAAGGGAACAATATATCAAGTTGTTGCAAGAATTTCGAGACTATTTTGCCTGGAACTACAAAGAGATGCCCGGCTTAAGCCCTGGTGTGACCCAACATATTCTGGCTATTGATCCCAAGGTGGAGCCGATGAAGCAGTCCCCCCGGTGTATGAGGCCGGAGCTGATAAAACAGATTTGCAGAGAAGTCGACAAGCTCATAGATGTCAATTTTGTAGTTGAAAACCAGTACACCACCTGGTTGGCCAACATTGTGCCAGTAAAGAAGAAAAATGGACAGATCATGATCTGCATGGACTTCCGCGACCTGAATAAAGCTTGCCCGAAAGATGACTTTCCGGTACCCATCACCGAAGTAATGATTGATACAACTACTGGCCATGAGGCCTTGTCCTTCATGGACAGATCATCCGGCTATAATCAAATATGGATAGCTGAACATGACCGAATTCATACAGCCTTCCGGTCGCCTAAAGGGATATTCCACTACAAAAGAATGCCGTTCGGCCTCAAAAACGCTGGCGCCACTTACCAGCGGGCGATGACCAAGATATTCGACGAACTGCTATATAGTAAAGTTGAATGCTACATTGATGATCTGGTCGTCAAGACAAAGAAAAGGAGGGAGCACCTGAATGACCTTAGAGTCATCTTCGAGAGACCCCGACAGTACGAATTGAAAATGAACCTAATGAAGTGTGCCTTCGGCGTCTCTAGTGGAAAGTTCCTCGGCTTCATTGTCCGATATAGGGGGATCGAGATCGACCCCTTTAAAATAAAAGCCATTCAGGAGCTACCTCCTCCGAAGAATCTGGGAGAGTTAAGATCCCTACAAGGCTGGCTGGCTGGCTTACATCCGAAGATTTATCTCCAATTTGTCGGGGCGCTGTCAGCCATTCCACAAATTAATGATGAAGAATGCACCTTTCAACTGGAACCAGGAATGTCAGAAGGCCTTCGATCGGCTGAAGGATTACTTAAAGACCCCGCCTGTACTGGGGGCACCTGTCAAGGGGAGGCCACTTATTCTATATATAGCTGCCACCGAATGTTCACTGGGGGCAATGCTCGCCCAGAACAATGATGAGGGGAAGGAGCAAGCTCTTTATTACCTTAGCCGAAGACTAATGGGGGCAGAAGTAAAATACACACCGATTGAGAAGGTTTGTCTCGCCTTGGTCTTCGCAGTCAAGAAGCTGAGGCATTACATGCTCTCGCATGAAGTGAGCCTGATTTCTAAGGCCGACCCAGTCAAGCATATTCTCTCCCAGCCAGTTCTGAAGGGACGTCTCGGCAAGTGGGCAGTACTGTTAATGGAATTTGACATCACCTATGTGCCGCAGAAGGCCGTTAAGGGTCAAGCCATGGCCGATTTCTTTGCAGCACACCCTGTGCCTGAAGATTCCCCACTGGCCACAGAGTTGCCTGAAGATGAAACACTGGAAGTGGACCAAGTTCGAGAGATCACCTGGCAGCTGCACTTTGACGGAGCTTCGAGAACATAAACAACCTCGTCAGGGCACATAAAAGTACGGGCCGGGGCCGGCATCATCCATAAATCCCCTGAGGGAGAAGTATTGTATACATCCTGCTCCATTAACAAGCCTTGCAAAAATAACGAGGCAGAGTATGAAGCTCTGATCATCGGTCTCCAAGTCGCTTTGCAAATGGAGATTAAAATGCTACAGGTGTTTGGCGATTCATTATTGGTCGTCAAGCAAGTCCAAGGATAGTTTGACGTACGAAAACCTGAACTACTCCCTTACCACGCTAAGGCAAAATGGCTCATGCAGCAGTTCTACCTCATTGAGATAGGCCACGTCGCCAGGGGGGAAAATGCACAAGCCGATGCACTAGCAAAATTGGCAAGTTCATTAGCAGTCCCGCCAGATGGATCCCTCAGCATCCGGGTGGTGAATCAACGCCAAGTGCCTAGCATGATAGAAGGGCCAGAAGAAGAAGAACTTGAGGTCATCACAGCGGAAGCCATTAGGCCACCCGACTGGAGAGACCCCCTTTTACAGTGGTTTAAATACCAGCAACTACCCAGGCAGAGAGAAGAGAAGATCAAGCTGATCAGAACAAAAGATTCTTACGAGGTCCGAAACGGTATCCTATTCCGAATTATGGCAGATGCCAAGCGAAAGGTGCTCCTACGATGCCTGTCCACAGAAGAAGCTTGGAAGGTCATGAAAGAGGTTCACACCGGAACAGCTGGTGCACATCAGGCAGGACCGAAAATGAAAATTGAAATAAAGAAGCTCGGCTACTATTGGCCGACAATGTTCGATGACTCCTGCAAGTATGCCAAAAGTCTTGTCAAAAATGCCAGGAGCACGCGACGGTGCCTAGGAGACCGCCCGTACCGCTCATCCAACACTGCCCAGCTGGCCCTTTGCCCAATGAGGAACAGACGTCGTAGGTCCACTACCCGCATCATCAGCTGGGTGCAAGTACATCTTGGCCGCAACTGATTACTTCTCCCGCTGGGCGGAGGCTGTTGCTTTGAAAGAAGTGACTGGGGAGATCGTTTCCAGATTTGTCCGTCGCAACATCATATTCCAGTTTGGCACTCCGAACTGAATTATCTCAAACAATGGAAGTCACTTCCGCAACCAGAAGGTCCACCGGCTGGCAGAAAAGTACAAGATCGACTGGAGGACGTCGACCCCGTACAACCCACAGGCCAATGGCTTGGCTGAAGCCTTCAATAAAACTCTTTGCACTCTCCTGTCCAAAATTGTTAGTTCTAATAAGAGAGATTGGGAAGAGAAAATGTACGAGGCCCTGTGGGCGTACCGGACTGTATACAAAACTCCAACGGGTTGTTCACCCTTCTCCTTGGTGTATGGCTCAGAAGCAATTATCCCCATCGAGCTGGAGATACCCTCCCTCCGGGTCGTAATCCAACACGGGTTGGTCCGGGATGAGCAGACAAATGTCGAGCGAAGGCTCGAAGAGCTCTCCAACTTGGAGGGGAAACGGCTCCAAGCCCAGCAGAATATCCAGGTCTATCAGGCCCGGATAGCTCGCGCCTTCGACAAGCTCGTCAAGGAACGCGAATTCAAGAAGGGTGACCTCGTTATGGTGAAGAGAAGAGAAGTCATGGCTTCCAACCCCAAGGGCAAGCTGAATGAGAGTTGGCTTGGACCCTATGTGATCCAAAAAGTCTACGAGGGTGGAGCATATGTAATCGTCGACCATCGGGGGGAGGTTCAGTTTTCGCCCCTCAATGGTAGGCATCTGAGGTTGTACCACACTCCGATCCCCCCATTCGATGAATAATGCTTTTCTTCGCCCTGCCCCGGGCGAATTTGCATTACTATTTTCCAAATGTTTGGGCACAATTTATCTTGCGTTTCAAAAAAGGGGAAGAAGAAGAACAACAACAAAAAAGAAGAAAAAAGAAGAAAAAAAATGAAGAAAAAATGAAGAAAAAGAAAGAAAAAAAAGAAAAAAAGAGGAAAAAGGGGGGGGGGGGGGAGGAATCAGTCTCCCTTTATTAACACTCACTCTTGTCTTCAACAATATTTCAATAAACAAATCAACCATGTCAGCCTCTGACATCCTGTCGGCACTGACGAAGAACACCCCACCCGAACCTTTCGTCCGGGAGTGGGGAATCAACCTTTTCTCCTTGCGTTGGCACCAGCCCCCTACCAACAAATATTTCAAATGACAAATCAACCATGTTAGCCTCCGACATCCTGTCGGCACTGACGAAGAACACCCCACCCGAACCTTTCGTCCGGGAGTGGGGAATCAACCTTTTCTCCTTGCGTTGGCACCAGCCCCCTACCAATGAATATTTCAATAGACGAATAAACCATGTCAGCCTCTGACATCCTATCGGCATTGACGAAGAACACCCCACCCGAACCTTTCATCCGAGATTGGGGAATCAACATTTTCTCCTTGCGTTGGCACCAGCCCGTACCAACGAATATTTCAATAGACAAATCAACCATGTCAGCTCTTGACATCCTATCGGCACTGATGAAGAACACCCCACCCGAACTTTAGTCCGGGATTGGGGAATCAACCATTGCTCCTTGCGTTGGCACCAGCCCCCATACCAACGAAAATACCAAGAGACAAACAAATCACGTCGGTCCCCGACTCCCCATCGGCGTCGATGAATAAACTAGTGGCCCAGACCTTTCGTCTGAAGCCATGAACAAAAGACCCTTGCTTTGGCATTAACCCTGTGTTAATGAATAAACCATCTCAATATTACAACTCCCAGTCCCACCGATGAATAAACCCTTGGCTTGGACCTTCCGTCCAAGTCGATGAACAAAAAGAGCCTCCTTGCTTGTCTCGGACCTTCCGTCCGAGTCGATGAACAAAAAGAGCCTTCTTGCTTGGCTCGGACCTTCCGTCCAAGTCGATGAACAAAAAGGACCTCCTTGCTTGGCTTGGACCTTCCGTCCAAGTCGATGAATAAAAAGAACCTCCTTGCTTGGCTCGGACCTTCCGTCCAAGTCGATGAACAAAAAGAACCTCCTTGCTTGGCTCGGACCTTCCATCCAAGTCGATGAACAAAGAGAACCTCCTTGCTTGGCTCAGACTTTCCGTCCAAGTTGATGAATAAAAAAGGACCTCCTTTGCTTGGCTCGGACCTTCCGTCCAAGTCCATGAACACAAAGAAACCCCTCCTTTCTTGGGTCGGACCATCCATCCCAGTCCATAAACAAAAAAGGCGCATCCCCCCGTCCGAGTCGGTGAATGAACAACTTTCCTAAACCCAGCACGAGTCAACAACTCCCCCTTGGATTGGCCTCGTCTAAGTTGCTTTGGGCCTTTTGCCCGAGACGACGCATAGACCCTTCGTTCTCGCTTCGGTATTCACCCCACGCCGACGACTAAACCCCCACTCTGACAATCTCAGTCCGCGTGCATATGCGGTGAAGCGATCCCCTCATCCCTTCGCTGAAGGAGTGAGCGCTTTTCCGTGAATTCACACCGGACCAGCATCCCACTGGCTCAGAAGCATAGACGTCCTGTCTAAGAGCTCTACACTCGCGGGCCCCGCGCACTCGTCCCTCGCTTGTGCCACCCACGAGTGGGGGGCATTTGTGGACGTCAAAAATGACGGTGACGATCATACGGCATGCACGTCTCAGCACTCGAGAGTGAGTTGAAGACGGGATGGCCGAACAAACCTCGTACCTCCTCTAAGCAGGATGAACATATATACTCGGCGCTCCACCACCCAACAAGAAGCCCTTCGGGAAGAAGAGATGGCCCCGGCTCTCCAGTCGGCATTGCCGAAGGCCGAATCAAAAGAAACTCAGGAATTCAAACACGTGTTCGGCACGTGCCGGAGATCACTTAAAGTTCCAAATTGGGATGTAGAGGCCCTGAACTAAACACCCCGGAGGCGGTAGATTACAGCTAAAGCAGCACGAGAGGACAAGCGTCCGTCCGAATAGCCGCGAGCCAAGACGAAGTCTAAACCGGTGTGCCCTTGCTTTGGCCTTAAACCGGTGCGCCCTTGCTTTGGCCTTAAACCAGTGCGCCCTTGCTTGGCCTTAAACCGGCGCGCCCCTCCATCAAGCTTTAAACCGGCACGCCCCCTTGTGTGCTGCTAATCCGGCGCGTACAACTCCACGCCGTTTTAACCAAAGGGCCAACCCATCTATACTCTGATGCTCTGTTTCCTGATGAATATCTCGCGAAGTCCAGAGAGGAGAAGAACGGTGCATTCATTGCCCGTCCCATAGCCATTTAAAGACCGCGGAGCTGTGCACACCCCAACTCGACAGTGCAACGGTGGTAGCAGCAGAGGCTAGCAGCGACGGTGGTAGCAGCAGAGGCTAGCAGCGACGGTGGCAGCAGTAGTAGATCTCTCGGTAGACCTGCGAACATCCTATCCTCGGATGAATGACAAGGTACGGCTCGAACTAGCAGCAGCCAGCGTGACGAGTTGACTCCCGACGTTGATGCGAATGAGG
Source organism: Amorphophallus konjac (assembly GCA_022559845.1). Taxonomy (NCBI): domain Eukaryota; kingdom Viridiplantae; phylum Streptophyta; class Magnoliopsida; order Alismatales; family Araceae; genus Amorphophallus; species Amorphophallus konjac. The sequence goes on along the minus strand of CM040125.1, from coordinate 205,122,624 downwards.
CAGAGGTGGCGGGAACCCTCCCCCCACTGGTCATTCTTCGAAGAAAACGCAACCCGCCCTATATATATGGGGAGCCTGTTACAGAGAAAAAACGCTGGAACCTCTGGGGAGCGATTGATCAGAGGAGGCCACCCGAAGAGAAGGAGAGCTTCGTCCCCCGACGCCAGAAAGGTGAAGAAGAAGGGAGGGTCTGTGAGAGAGGAGAGGTGAGCCTTGGGGAGGGGGTAGAGCTTGTGCTCTGTTCCTCCCCCCACGCATGAGTTTCAAGTCCTTCCCCTCCTCTGTGTTCTCCCTTTGCTCCGGGATAGATCCCCTCCTGTATCTCTTTTTCCCCTTTCCCTTGCGGATGAATAAAAGGAATGATTTTTGGTGAACATGTGTAGCGTTCTACTGCACTGAGCTCCTCCCCTTTCTCCCGGTTTTCTTATCATCCAGGAACCTCGGAGGCCTGCCTCTCTGTGGCACTGCCTTCAGGGGAACCCATCAAAGGGATGCACACTCATAGCCTTTTATGGCATACATCCATCCCTGTGGAACTTTCACAAAATCACCACATGTAAGCTGCGGGAACTCTTGAAGGCTGGTCCTCGAGTCTCCACACGCACTTATGGGTTGACGGAGGCCTCACTCCGAGTTTTGAGGTTCACCCCGGAGCAATCCGTTTGGTGTTCCCCATTTTTTCTCTGGTAAGCTTCAGTCCGGGGGAGATGCTGCCCAAATTTTGCCAGACGAAGAACACGTAAGAACAGACGACACGTAAGAACAGACGAACAAACTAAGCCTCTGAATCAAGCTAAATCTCTGAGTTCTTGCATAATAAACCCTTCAAGTAAGACATCCAAATATACGTACTCATTCACCTCAACAAATGATAAGAAGCACTCTATTGATTTAAAGCATCAACTGAACAAACAATCTATCCATTTGATCAATCTGCAAGTGGAAGAAACAAGAACAGAAGCAGAAAGAATCAAACAGAATGAAATAAAACCCACAAAGCTTAACCCGGCCCGCCTCTAATCCGGCGCGGGCTAATCCGGCGTGCTCACCCCCCGCGCCGATTTAACGCCACACTCAAAACCACTCTCGAAATATTGGAATAAATAGTGCACCCCCATTCCTATTTGGAGCCCAAAACCGGCGCGCCTCCCCTTCTTTGCCTTAACCGACGCTCCCCCCCCCCCATTGTGCTTATTGCGGTGTGCCATACTGTTCATTGGCCATTAACCGGCGCGCCCCTTGGCATCCCATTATCTGCCGTGCCCCCTTGGCTTCCTTAAAGCGGCGTGCATCCCACTTTCCATTTAACCGGCCCGCCCTATCTTCTCTTGGTGTCTCCTTAAATCGGCGTCCCTAAAAGAGAAAGAATGATTAACCAACAAGAGAAAAGACTTTAAGCTAATGGATAAAACAAATGAAAGGAATATGAAGCCAATAATCAAATATTACCCCGGCTATAACTAAAATTTTTGTCCCGGGGGCGCTGCCCCCTTGACCCCCGCGACCTGACCGCGCAGGTCGATCCGCGTGCGAGGGTGCACGTTGGCGAGTTCGGGTTTCACATTTAACAACTCGCTTCCTCGGACTGTGCATGAAGAGAATAGTGATGATGCCCTGTGGTATCGAACGTGGACCTCGGAATCCCTGACATGGTCATGATTCGTGTGCCTCTTGGGCCGATAGTCCATCAGCTTGACCCACTCCTTCCGGGATCAGATCCCGCATCCGCATTAAACTTGCTGTACCTACAGCAGACATCCGTATGGTTTTATCATCATCTTCGACACTACAAACGCGGACTTCCGTCCGAACACGAAATGGTCCGTGAGTGACCAACATATACGTATCTATGAACATTTTACGCCACGACGCGGGTTTGTTTGAACGTGACCCGAGATCTTTGTTCTCACTTTATTACCATGAATTTCAGGCCGTAGGGCCCTTATTCCCAGCAATCAATCAAGGGTGTTCCCCCGCATGGGGGATGTAAATAACGCCGTGACCTTTATGTCGCGGCGAGTTTTGGTCCCGACACGAACCACACAATCGTCTGACTAGTCAGATCGAGTGCACCACGGGCTTCCGTAAAGCCCAAATAAATCGTCACTTTGTGACTGGCACACCCTCGCACTAAATAAACGAATGAGCCCCGATCAACGAACGAACCGATTCTTTCCGAATTTTAGTGCGTCCACACCCCCACGCATAGCCTGAGTCCGGGCTTCGAGGGAAGAACCAGCTAGAGGGTCAGACCTAGGGCGCATGGTCTATGTGTGCACAGGTAGTTGGGGGCAGTCAGACCCACACTAACGAGCGCGACCCCAGCTAGTCCTTGTTCGTGGTACTCGTTACTGTACGGTGTCTTAGTCTCCGCCTGGGGAGTCGCAGCGAGACACTTGAGGCTGCAGACTAAGTCATTAGTGGACGCATCCGGCCTTGCTTCTAGTAGGCAGTGCTCCTGTCACGTGACGTGAGTTTCTAGTGACTCAAGTTTTCATTTCACATCTGCGAGACATGATTTTGCGTGTAGTTCCGGGTGTGTTCCCGAGGTAGAGGTCTAGGGTTCCGATGGGCATTACCGAGGGTTTTTTCCTAGGCAGTGTTCGGTCCACGATAGGGTTGTCGTGATGTTGCCCCTAGCAGCGTGACCATGGTGGTTTGTAGACTAGTGGTCCCCCGACGGTGAGATCAGGGCATGTTTTCCGGTACTATAGGAGTAGCTATAGTGCCGAGTTTCTACCGGCCATCGGTTTGCTATTCCTGCTGTCATTGCTGATTTCCGCTACTGCCACCGTTTATGGTTGGGGTTCCGCGAGAACCCTACTGAGCTAGTGATAAGAGGCTCACCCCTACTTTTCAGATGTGGCGGTTCTTCCTCGAGGTTCGAGGGTGCTGTGTGGATGTTTTTAGTTGCCAGCTCGCTGGGCCGAGTGTTCACTCGGTGTTGGGTACGTTTCCCTGCCTTAGATTGTACTTTTGTTGGACTGGACTCTGTTGTAGTTGTTTATGTATTTCTGTTAATTGTTGAATTATCCTACTTTATTTCCTATTTCCTTGTACCTCCATACTCCTTTTAGCCCTTCCGAGCCCTCCGACTCGTGGGCGGTGGGCCAAGATTCGAATGATATCAGGTTCTTCCCAATATCCGATCTTGGGTCGCTACAACGTCTGTACGTAGAGTTGTCTCTGTGTGCGTGCTTGTGTCTGTATGTGGATCTGTGTGTGTGTCTTTGTCGCTTGATCAGAGGTCTATTTATATCGATTGTCCGGGCGGTGGAGGCCCATCCCTTGACTGTGAAAGGTGTGAGTCGTGAGGTAACGTCTCCCCGCGATCATGGGGAGTTTCCCATTATGCGCCCGTTTATCCGGGCCATGCAGCCTTCAGGCGAGTCTTACGGCAACCTGGGCGCGTGCTTGATCATACTGGAGTAGAGGCCGGAGATGGCGATAGTAACATTCGGGAGTAACGCTTAATCACGGGATAGTCATTCGACGCCCGGGATGCCCGAGTTGATGCCCCTTATAGGTTGGCGAATCCTTTATCCCTCTTTATTAGGTGGCCTGGTGCTGGCTGTTAACTGTCGGGAGGCCTGCTCCACACCAGGCTGGTCTTGGGCCGACCTAGGCTTGGTATTAATGGGCCACCTGTGGGCTAAGTTGATTTTACCCTCCTCACTAGCCCCCTACTCTCAGACGCCAAGCACTTTCTGGGTCTGAGAGGTAGTCCCAGTGGGTCCGTCAAGGGGAAGTTTCTAGGAGGATCTCCTCGTATCATTTGGGCAAGTGGGCCCTGCCACCTACCGAGCTTCTTGGCGCGTAAGGCATCCTCTATCGAGATGTCAGGTGGCGTCGCTGTCATCATGGCGCAGCATTTTTTGTCTGGGAAAGCAGGTGCAAATGGTCGGCTGGGTCCTGCGGCCGACCTTGGCGGTGGTGAGCGTCTACTTCCCTCGTGTCGCCTCCAGCCGACCATGGCGGTGGTGAGCGCATGCTTCCCTCATGTCACCTTGAAGCGATCGTTCCACCTTTGGACGCTTATAAGTGCTAGTGTAAGGACACTTGGATAAGTTTCATCTGCCTGTCTTGCTCCCGGCGTGGGTGTCTGGCACTTCCTTGTCGTCTATCTTTTGCCCTAGTGAGGATTCTTATGTCTCTCTTTGCTTCCACAGTCCATGGTGCCTCGTAGAAGGATCCTTTGTGCTAACCCCGAGTCTTCCGTTGTGGAAGAGGCCAACCATGTCGGCATCCCGAGCACTTCGGGCGTCGGTCCCAGTCGTCCTCACCCACTATCCTTGATTGCTTATCAGGTGGTCCATGGCCTTTGTGAGGCCTTTCAAATCCCTGCTGACTTCGACATCATCTTCCTCGACTCCGATGAGTGCTTGGGGGTTTATTATCCGGGCAGTATTAGCATCCCTATACAGTCTTTTTGAGTAGGGTTCCGTCTCCCTGTACACCCTTTTATGGAATCCATCCTCCATTATTACGGCCGGTATCCAGGGGACCTCTCCCCCAACTCTTGGCGCATTCTATGCGCTTTTGTATACATTTTTAACCAAGTTCGGTTATGCCTACCATTTTTCTTTTTCGGTAATTCTGCAGCCTCCAACGCTACCCTGGCGCTGAGTCTTTGTTCTTCTACCTTCGGGCTAAGAAGGATAGGACCATCATTCTTGTATCCTCCTTTATCTCCAACATCAAGTGCTAGTCCGAGAGCTTTGTCTTCCTGATGAAGGCGGGAGGTAGTGGCCATCCTAGCGACTGGAGTTTTGCCGCGACCCTTCCCCCCTAGAGCTGATAGACTGTCGACTCCAACCAGCGAGGAGGCAAGGCGATTAAAACCATTCTTTGCCACCCTCTCAACGATGCCGACACGAGGCTGACTCTGGTAGTCCTCCGAGAATTGGGGTTAAGCCCCATGTTTCCTCATGATACAACCCTTGTTGTTTCCTTCATCTTCTCGTCCTTCATGTGTTGACTTCTTCGTGTCGTGTTGTAGGGGCGCCGACGTCGCCAGAACTGTGGTATGAGATGGTCGAGCTGTCAGAGAACATTCCCCGACCATGTGTTTACCTTTTCTTAGTAAGTCCTGGTTGCCTGGGGTCTTCCTTACTTTTGATGGAGCCTTTGTGTTTACTTTCCTCCGCTTAAATCTTCCTTGGGATATGAATCGACGGCCAAAGTCTCTTCGGGAAGTGTGAGATACTTGAGGGCACGATACTCGGGATTCCGTCACTTCGTTTCCCGTGAGATCGAGAAAGGTTGAAGACCCTTTGCCCCTTCTAGGGGCTTCTTTTACCTCCCTAAAAATAGGAGTCCCGTGAGGAACCCTAAGGGCACCCAGTGTTCTCTTTTCTGTTTGAAGCATCCTTAGGAGCGATGTCGTCCGAAGAGCCGGGGTCTTCGCTGAAGGGGGCTCCTGCCAAACGACTGTGCTTTCGCAAAGAGGAGCGGCCGACGTTGGACCCACCAACGGTTCCACCTTAAGGCTTGGTGTGACGCCCTGGCGAAGGTGGACCGCCTTTATTGTAACAAGGGGGTGATGAGCCTCGAACCTGACCAGTTTCTTCCCAAGGAGGACAACAAGTCGCTTGTATTCCTCCCCCTTTATCATAAATTTTCCTTTCTGCAACTCTCTTTCTCGTATGTCGGTTGCTTGATTTCCTCTCGATTCTGTTGCCATTAATGAGTCCACACTTTCCCATAGCGCGTGAGTCCCATGGAGGAAACCATCCATCATGGGCAGAGGGTAACCCACCACTGCTTCTTCAAAGGGAAGAAGACCTCCCCTATAAATAGCAGGGTTAGGGGGCTGCTTTAGGGTATCGAGCGCTTCCTGTTTCCGTCGAACTAGCCTTTGCTACAACCATGTCCTAGCCAACTCCTGGTTTCACAGTGGAAGGGGAACCTTCGAAAGTTTCTAGGACTCCTGCCATCACTGTGGTGGGAGCCGACCCTCCTCCGGCGAAGTCAGTGGCTGAGGCTCCTTCGGATCAGGCGCCTTCCAAGGGCGTTGGCCCCGCAGACAGGGTTCTAGCCAAATCAAGTCTTCCCCCAGCTGCGCCTAACGAGTAGGTCGATGTAGACAATGACTTTGTGCAAGGTTGGCTGGCTGGCTATCGTGACGGCACCGACGCCGCCATGGCCCTGGTGCCCGATTCACTTTCATGGCCCCGCCTCACTATTTTTCTTCTGGATAGATGAGTATGTAGATAGTGATTGAGGGCCTTGTATCACCAATTAATAAATAAATACATGATCTTTCTCTTACACTTTGTTCTTATTTTTCTGTACGCGCCCAGGACTGGCTCATGGCGTGACCACGTGAGTCTGGACCTTGTCAGGTTACTCTTGTGTGGAGTGCTAACATGCATCGTAGAGTAGGTAGAATCTCTGAAGGGCTTTTGTACGTCTGAAGCAACCGTGTGATCCCTAAAGGGGATGTCTTGTCCCTGTGGAAGTTCAGAAGTCGCCGTTAGTACTTGTAGGAGGGTACGCCCTTCTTCCAAATAGGAGAGGGCTATTACTCGAATTGTGAATGTTTGGCTTGGAAGCCATCTTTGGTTACTCAGGGTTGAGTGTATGCCCTATAGATGATTAGAAAATCCACTAAGAAAAATAAATCATTAATATGGGAAAAGAAAGGGGAATGAGGAAGAAATAGGGAGCATGCATGGATGCTAATAGGAGGGTGATTGCCAGAGACGTGTGGGCCTCAAAGAAGTATAACAATAATAACAAAGGAGGGATCACGAATATAAATATCTTAAAAGTGCGGGGAGATTGTGAGTGTCACCTTCTCTTCCAATCGGCCGACCGATGAAGAGAGTTTCTCTTGTCTTGATTACCCTTGCAAAATGAATAAACACCAATAAAAAAAATGTGATTTAGAACCAAGGTGAGTGTAACATCAAATCCTTAATGAATATAACATGAAAAGCATGAAGATAGACACACCTTGTTGGTGTTGCCTTTAAAACACCTATGCAAAGGGTAAGGAAATATGATGAATGATAGGAAAGGGAGGGTGCAAGTGTTGCATAATTGGGAGGATCTCAATATTAATATGACAAGAAATAAAAGGAGAAGTAGATATGATTATGATGCATGAGTATGAACATGAACTAAATGCATAAAAGAAAAGATAAAGAGAAGAGATGGACTTATTGGTTGTTTTCTCCAATTGACTTCAAGAGGAAGAAGAACTCCAAGAGATCAGCTTGGGGCACATGGGAGACTCTCCTTTGAGCCTTTGGTCCGGCAGCACCTCCCCCTAGTCAATTGAGCAGCCTCCAAACCCTGAGAGAGAGAGTGTCCCTATTTATAGAGGTGAAATTCGGAGTTTAATCCTATAGAAAATAGGAAAATTAATTTTAATGGGATTTAGATAATATTATCATTGGACAAGTGGCCTCCCATCCATAGAAAGTCATAGGGACCCTTTCCCAAGTAGAAGAGAAGCTTAAAATGAAGGAAGAAGGAGGTTCTAGCAAGTTCGGAACTCTATAGGAATTGGCGGCCAACACAGTGGTCGCTAATTAAAATGACGTCAGTTCAAAAGGCGCCCATTTGGAATTAAAATATGGAAAGTTCAGAAATTTTTAAAATTCGAAAAGAAATGGCGTCCATGTGGCCAGCTACCAATTAGGAATTAATACAAATTTTGGACGGAGTTAAAAGCTCAAAATATGGAAATGTAAATGGCGTCATGGGGACCGGACACCAATTCATGAATTAACGACCTTCAAAACAGACGTCAATTCTAAAAATAATCCGAATTCGACTCAAAATACGAAGAAACGAATTGGCATCCACCTGCTCGGATGCTATTTAAAGAAATGACGACCTTCCAATGTGGCACATATTTAAAATCACATCAATTCGGCCGAAAACGGGCTCAAAAATCAAAACAAAGAATTGGCGTCCATTTGGACAGCCACCAATTCTTTAAATGGCACCCACCTGGGCAGCCACCAATTTAAAAAGGTCCTTAAAAATTAGAGAAAAATTCTTTAAAAATCTGAAAAAATAGGAAAAAATAGGTGAAAGCTTAGAAAAGCTGAATATTCAAGAAAAATGAGGAATACCGCTCAAATAAGTTGATTTGAGGGTCAATTTGGGGCATCATAATGTAATAGGAGATGTACTCAAGATGATGTCAATTTGGGCGTGTCTACAGCTGTCCCGCCTTGGCGTCTGCTTTACAAGGAGCGACACGAAATGGAATGGAATGGAATGAAGTGAAATGAAATAGAGCGAACTAAAAAGTAGACGCCAAGGTGTGATGAGACACGTAATCAACACCACCTGATAAGAATTGGTTCAAAGTTCTAGACGATGCAATCTTAAAAAGATTCAATGAAAATTAGTAATTATTTGGATAAAGGAGGGAGTGTGCACGCGGGCACGAAGGAGATAAAAGAAAAGTGATCAACTTTCAACGCGGTGGAAGTACCCCAGGTCGTAAACTTGTAGGTTTCACCATTAGAGAGCGGTTACCAGCCAATGCGGACGTGCTACAACCAAGGTGGATCAAAGGAAAACATTGAAATACGAGGATAGAAATTCAAACAAAGGAGTTTTTAAGGAAACAACCCAAAACACCAATAAGGCGAACTGAGGACTCAATTCGGCATTGAATATCTCATATCATGGGAAGTAGAGATCAATTGACTCTCACAATCAAGTTATCAGAATAATTTTTTGAAGTTGATTCAAATTCCTATATGAATGCATGCTGGGTTTAAAGGGAAAAATTAAAACAAATTAAAATAGAAAGTAATCAAAGATAATATTGTTAAGCTGCCTAGACTGAGTCAAGATACCGATTTGTGAGCCAATACTATGTCGAGGCCCATTTATCCGCCCACCAATTCACAAAAGGGAACCATCGTCCCCAGTCTTGGACGGCTCAATGGCCTATCCATGTGACTAAGATTTCTCTAAAATTATCATCATTTTTTATGAAGAAAAACTCAAATTCTAGATTTACCAAAGCCACAAGGTCCTTGATATAATCTAATAGTGTAGGTGATATATATTAAAAATGGATACAAGAAAGATGGTGAATGTAACGAGCATGAGGGAACCGATAAATGAAATGCGATCACTGTGGGACCAGAATGATGCCAGGACGGTGGGACCAAAGCTTCTTCCTGCGCTCAAAAGTTGATTAGCCAAGATATCATGAAGTATAACAAGCAATGAATTAGGCAATAAAGCATGGCATGAGAAGCATCAATAGCATAGCATGTATAGAATACATCGAAGCATTCAAACCATAGCATAAAATAGCATGGAAGCATGGTAAGGAAATGATAGCATCGATCATAATGGATGAAGGCACGAAAGCATGCAAAGCATCATTGTTTGTTGCTTATCATGAGGATGACAACTTGGCTAACCATAAGATTTGAAGTTGAATGATTAAGATCAAGTAATGTCCAGAGCGGTAGGAGTGATCAAGTGAAGTCAGCAGGAGTTGTTTAGAAAGATTTAAAAATGATAACCAGTTGATGCCCAGAGTGGCAAATCATGGTGATAGTGATCAACATAGGGAAGAATCGAAAGGTAGATAGCAATGAATGGAGAGGACTCATCTCGTGCTCTTGGTCCTTGCAAAGGTTGTCCCTGTAAAATAACACCATCAAAAAAGATGCCATTTTTTTGTTGTGAAATATGTAATTTTTATGGATTTTAAAAAATATTCAAAATTTTATGGATTTTGAGAATATTTTATTTTTTTTGGATTTTTGGAAATATTCAACCTTTTTTGGATTTTTGTTAGGAAATATTCATTTTTTTTTAAAGTTTTGATTTAGACATTGCTAATGCAACATCATGGATGTTTAAACTACTAGCTAGGGCTCTTTGTTCCTTTCCCTTTCACTAAGAACCACCCAATGCGAGACGTGCATTGAGGGTGGTGCCCTATAGTCGGCTACCCTTGGTTAACGGTACCCCTACTAAGGCCATACCCGAGAAACACTCGGTCTTGGAGGGAGAAGAGAAGAAAAAATGGAGGTAAGCTTGATATAAGTTAAGAAGATATCGGGTTTAAACTTCTTTCCATAGCACAACCCCTAGAGATTCAGTCTGTTGCGCCAGGACTTTTTGTCATATCATCGAACCTTAATTCTCATGTAGGCACGCATTCGACCGGGCTCATGATGTCCTGCAGAGAAACTGTACTACCCTCTTGCCATGCCAAAAATTTGTTGGAATTTTCTTTTCATTTGATCATATATTTTTTTACATGATCATCATTTTTTCTTTTGTGTCCTTTGGACTTAGAAAGATATTTCAATTGAGCTTGAAATTTGAGAATAAGGTCATAATACACTGCCTCTATTTGAGACTTCCTCTTGTCGAGGTGTGCTTAGGTTGGTTGCTTTGCCCAGAATATCTCTATCCTCATATTTTGGCCGAGTGGAGAAGGGAAAAATACTTCATGCCCTCAAGCATGGCCCAAATAGCAACAATGTTTTGCCAAAGGAGACGACTAAGGATGCCGTGAAGTGTGTGCGGTGCCCAGCTAAGGGTTGTCCTTAATGAGCGGGAAGGGAATGCCGAACTCCCAGTGCGGAATTCTTATAGCCAAAGGATGCTGCAGAAGCAAGCCTAAAGACTCCCCTTTTTTGTTTTTGTTTTTGTTTGACTTGAATTTAATTAAAGACCTAGGATAAGACCTAGAACACCCACTCTTAATCAAGTTAAGAAGCACTTAATGTTGAAAACCGTGCGTGAATAAAGTGATGAAAATGCATAAGAATGCACACTTACGCAAACATATTACCTTGCGACCATGTTGTAGAAGCAGCTGCCGGTGGTGATGTTGATAAGCATGGGATTTGCAGTCCTCATTTAGCAAGAAGGAAAGGAAGCAAAGTTTTTGAAAGTGGCTTAACAAGAAGGAGTGGTGTCTAGACCAGACACAGACGAAATAAGAAGAAAAGGAAGAGAGGCGAAGGCTAGAACTCCCTCACTAAGCTGATCACATTGAATGGTCTACAGAATGAAATGGAAATTAGGATGAGGAGTGAGGACTAAAGCCTCAAAAATAGTGAGAGAACGGGCAGATGCCCAGAGCAATTGAGGCGGAAGAAGTCGAGTCATACCCGAGATCGGGAGGAATTAAGTGGAGAAATTGGTAGATCGAGAGCGGCGGATCCAGAGGGTCTGGAGGTAGAGGAGGAGAATCATGATGGGAAGGAGAATCCGAAGGAAAATGGCGAGGGACGCGATGCCTAGGGAAAATGTATGGAAAAAGATGGTTTAAAAGGAGAAAGAGAACCAAGGACGCGATGTCCCAGAAGAGTAGGAGGATGAATCGGAAGAAAGAGAAGAGGTTCGGAGGCTCTAGAGGAATAAAATAGAAAGGGTCGCGATGCCTTGGGAGGAGAGAAAGAGAATCCGGAGGGTACGGACGCAGAAAATAGGAAGGGGCATAATGCCCGGAAAGGATATAGGAATGAAAAGAGGAGTTCAGAGGTTCCGGAGGATAATCATGATGGGAAGAAGAATCCAGAGGTTCCAGAGGAAGAAAATGCCGAGGGTCGCGATGCCCTAGGTGAAGAGATAAGTCCGGAGGTTCCGGAGGGATAAAACGTGAAAGGTTGCGATGCCTTGGGAGGGGAGATAGAAGAGGAAAGGAGAAATCCAGAGGCCCCGGAGAGTATAAAGGGACGCGATGCCCTAGATCAAAAGAGGAAGGAAGGTCTGGAGGTTCCGGAGGGGGAAGATATCAACTGACGTGATGCCCAAGGAAAATAAATAAAGAATCCAAAAATTTCGGAGAGAAAGGTGGATTGGAAGTAGTGTAGAGAAGATCCGGAGGTTCCGGAAGGCGAGGGAGATGCGGGTTCGGAAACCCAGCATGCATATGCAAATGTATGAAATGCATGGAATGCATGAGATGCAAGGAGTGCGAGGAGTGCAAGGAAGAAAGCCCACGAGTGGCCCATAAGGAGAAATTAATGGTGAATGGGAGGGTGGATGTAATTGAATAAGAAGTGAATGAATTGGCGAGAGGTCCCGTAATATAAGAATGCCCACCCCTCCATGGCAAACAACGTGCCCGGCCAAACGGCTCAAAGGATGGAAATAATGCGCAAGTGCTCTCATTGGTAGCAGAATGTGTTATGGTAATGCAGGAAGAGAACCCCTTCTCTTTGATGGGAACTTGTATGATGACGGAGCAAGGGGTAATGCGAGCATCAAAAACATCTTTACTAATGAGCAAATTAAATTTAACAAATGCGGCCTTAGGCTGACATGGCATCAACTCCTGAGAACTCTTCACGGTGAGCATTGCTGGAGACGTGGCATTTTCAAAGGTGCCCGGCACAAGAACGCGGATCGACATCCGGCAAATGAAATCTTGAACTTTGAATAGCATAGTCGCGGCCAAATCCTTCTTGCCCGGCTCTTGAATATTGCCCTCGGCACATATACTTGTAGAGGTACACCCACTCTGAGGGGGGATGGAGGTGAGATGGAAGCGGTAGGCTTAGTGAGTGATGGAGGTTTAATGGAGGGTGTTAACGGAAGGGTAAGTGGAAGTGGAGGTTCAAGCACGTCGGGCTTCTCCCCTTGCTCGAAGCGGATGGGGTTGGCTCAAGTGCAACAAGAAGTGGACCCTACTCAAGATTAACCACGGGTTCGGGTAAAGGGTTAAATGGTGGGTTAAGAAGGATTGGCTTTTGGGTCATAGGGATAGTGGAGGGCCGAGGTGGCAGCAAAGGAGGCTTAGTTGGTTTGGAACAAAGAGAAGGTTTGATGGTAGGTTCGGCGGAGGCCGAGGGGGTGGAGGTTGATGAAGGTATAATGGTTGGAGGTGAATCAATGGAGGGCCTGGATTGCTTGGGGGAGGTTAATGGTATAGTGATTGGAGGTATAGAAGAGGGATGTTTGGTGCGTAAGAAGCGTCAGATTTTGGTGGGGTGAGAGGTTTGAAGGGTAGGGGAAGAATCATGGTGCATCGGTGTGGGTGATTAGAGGATCGACCCAGCATCATAGCACCAATTGGTTTCATTGATGGGATCGGGGATGCTGGCATCATCCTGAGCAGGGAGTTCTTCGAGTAATGGAGGGAGAGAAAGGCGAAGGAAACTCGGAATGGGTGTAACTCTGTAATCTTCAACATCTTCATCTTGTGCCGTCTCCAATTGTCCATAATCATTAAATTCAAATGGACGCCATGGTGAAGGCATATTGATGGGTGGAGGTGTATAATGTTGTGGAGGGTCTGGCGAATATGAATGTGGAGGCGGAGGGTCATATGAATAAGCATGGTATGTGAGTGGAGGGCAGACAACGTCCACTTGACCATTAAAGCTTGTATAATGTTGTTGCTCACTTATATTTTCAATGCCATGCTCGTCTCTCCTCTCCTTTCAATCTTTCTCCATCTTGGTGATTTCATTGATGAATGCATGAAGAGGATTGATTTGAGGGGGACTGTAACGACACGAGATCTGAGTACCGAAAAGGAACTGACGTGACTCGAACCTCGACCCGCCACCCACGAGCCCGAAGACTCAGAAGGGTTAAAGGATAGTGTGAGAGCACAAGAGAAGCTGAAATAACTGCAGAGATAGCATGATAACAAAATAATAATGCTGAAAATTAAATAAATAACTAAACTGCTACAAGGTCTAGTGTATCTCATGTTCAAATTAAGTACAGTCAACAGAAAGAAAAGTACAAGTACACGGGGCATACCCCGGCTCTGACAAATGGCGACTAACCCTGGCCGAAAGAACCACGAGGAATCTCAGACGCGCCTCCTGACGACCCCGCCTCACCTGAAAATACAGGGGTGAGCCTCATTTCATTGGCTCAGTAGGGATCCCGCGGACCCCCACCTCGCACGAGGGAAACAAAACAGCAAAAGCGCGAAAGGAAATGCTACCTAGTAGGAGTACGGTAGAAGCGACAAGCAATAATAAATAAATGGAAAAGCTCACTACAACTAACCGTACCGAGCAAACCAACCTCGGTCTAACAAAACCAGAGTCCAAACCTGCCAGGAAACAGGAGCTCTACCCACTAGAAGCAAGACCGGTTGCATCCCCTGACGTCTTACACCGCGCCCAAGTGTCTCCCTACTCGCCCCAGGCAGAGACTGAGACACGCAACAAGTACCATGAACAAGGACTAGCTGGGGTCGTGCTCGTCAGAGCGGGTCCTCTGCCCCTAACTACGTGTGCACACATAGACCATCTACTCTAGGTCGGGTCCTCTAGCTGGTTTTCCCCCCAGTCGGACTCAGGCTGCAAAGGCAAGGGGCCCTACGGAAACCAGCCTAAAAATCATCTCACACCGGGTCACGCTCTCCACCACTCCCAAGTGGGTCCGCACCCGCGTGCGCAGGAAAGCTACAACTAGTGGACAGGTCACTAGAGGAGAGACTCGACTCACGGAAATCACTAAATGTAAGGAAACAAAGTGGCGGTCCACTCATGACCGCCCCTCAGCCTAGCGGTCCTCTCTGGACCGCAAGGCAAGTCTAGCGGTCTCCCTGAGACCGTCAAGTCAAGCCAAGCAGTCTAGCCATGACCGCAAGGGGAACGATCCACAAGGGGGCATAGCAGTCTATCGCCAAGCCGCTAACCCCCGTAAAACGGTCCTTGCTCAGCCGCTGGGAAACCAAAACGGTTCTCCCCTGACCGCTATCCAGCACGGGACTCCCAACAGTCAGAAATCCAATCAAACAAGGAGAAACGGTCATCCCATGTCCGCTACTCCAAGGGTAGCGGTCTATCGCGCGAATGCCACACTACAGACGACTCCCAACGGTCAAAAACATGCACCCCAAGGGTGCTCTGACCAAACGGGGGAAAAACGGTCAAGGGCTGGCCGCTACCCAATGGGTAGCGGTCAGTCGCGAGATCGCTCCCCGGAAGTGGCGGTCCCAAGTGGACCGCTAAACCAACTGACAATACAAGCCCCCAGGCGGCCCCCTGAGGGCCGCCAAGGGGAGTAGCGGTTCCTGGTAGGACCGCTACTCCCACCCGAGCACGAAAACGGTGGGAAAGCCCAAAAAACCTGATCCACACCCCGATCATCGCCCGATGATGGGGAAACAAAGGGGAATCCATCCCCTACCAACCTAGCATGCTTCTATGCCCTTAGATCGGTCAAAAACCCTGTGAAATGGGAGATCCGACGCACAACCCCAAAACATGAATTTTAACCCTCCCGGCTCAAAAACACCCCTCTCGGTCTCTCCTCGGCCTAGAAATCACAGGTAATGCTGTAAAGAGGGCAAGAATCCGTCCCCCTACCTCAAGGAAGCTCGAAATCTGCCGGATCTCCGCCGATCTCCAAATCTTGGCCGAACACAACTCCACACCCCACGCCGCGAGAATGGCACCGTCTTGATCACCACGCCGCCGCCGTCATCCCCACGCCGCCACCTTGCTCCGCCACCCGTTACCGGAGGAGGAAGGGTGCCATGAGCTGCGCACGGGGAAGAGCAACGGTCCAAAGGGGGGGTGCACTCACAGGAAGAAGAAGAAGAGAAAAGGAAGAAGAAGAAAGAAAAAAGAAGAAAGAAAAAGAAAAAGGGTTATTTATTGAAAATCCAAAAAATGCAAAAAATATGGAAAATTAGGAAAAATAATTTCCTCGATCCTCAGAACACGCTTAACACACTGGTACCGTCCCGGAGTAGGAGAATGTAACGATTTACTCTCCACAGGGTTCCGAAGATCCGTCAGGAAAAAACACGCGTGAAGCACAAAACACGTTCCGGGACCCCCAAAGGTGATCCGAAACCCACGGATCCGGATCCGAAAAATGTCTGAAAAACCCGGGACATTACAACCCTCCCCCCCTAAACAAATTTCATTCTCAAAATTAAGAACGACACAAGGTCAGGGGAGAAGACTCACTCGAACAAGTAAGGATACTGCTGCCGCATCTCATCCTCATGCTCCCATGACGCCTCGTCACCATAATGACGCTGCCAGACCACCTTAACTAGGGGAATAATCTTGTTTCGCAGGCGCTGCTCACGCCGATCTTCGACACGGATAGGGTAGTCCAGAAGGGACAAGTCTGGGGTCATCTCGGGCCAAACGGCGTGCTCCAAGACATGGGAATCATCGGGCATAAACCTTTACAGCATAGACATATAAAACACATCATGCACAGCAGATAGCTCCGGGGGTAACTACAACCGATAAGTGACTTCACCAATACGCTCGACAATGAGAAAAGGACCAATGTAGTGGGGACTCAACTTCCCACGCCTGTCGAAGTGCATCACACCCTTCGTGGGAGAAACCCGTAAAAACACCCAATCTCTTACAGCAAAGCTGAGGGGTTACCTGCTCCGATCGGCATAACTCTTTTGTCGACTCTGCGCTGCCAACATCTTCTATCGGACCAGACACACCACCTCAGTACATTGCTACACCAGATCCAATTTTTTCAGGACACGCTCACCCACCTCGAACCAATCAAGCGGAGTCCGACAAGGTCACCCATACAACGCCTCATAAGGAGCCATACCAATGCTCGAATGATAGCTGTTGTTATAGGCAAACTCCACTAACGGCAAATGGTGGGTCCAATTCCCTTGCCACTCCAGGCAACATGACCTCAACATATCCTCCAAAGTCTAGATGATCCTCTCAAACTGACCATCCGACTGAGGATGGTACGCCAAGCTAAAAGCCAACTCCTTGCCTAAAGCTCTCTGGAAGCTCCTCTAGAATCCCGAAGTGAAGCGGGGATCACGATCGGACACAATGGAGATAGGGACTCCATGCAACGGAACGATCCACTCCACATACAAACGAGCCAACTTATGCACATTCCAACTGACCTTGATCTGCAACAACTGAGCCGTCTTCGTCAGTCTATCCACCAATAACTAGATACTATCATGCCCACTAGATGTCCTCGGTAACCCAACCATGAAATCAGTGGCCACGTGGTCCCACTTCCATGCTGGAATCTCCAAGGGCTGAAGTGTACCTCCCGGTCGCTGGTGTTCTGCCTTCACCTGCTGATAGACCAAACACTTGGTCATAAACTCTACAACATCTCTCTTCATTCTAGGCCACCAAACCTGCCTCTTCAAATTCTGGTACATCTTCATCGATCCGGGGTGCACGGCATACCGGCTCCTATGAGCCTCTCGCAATACCGTACGCCTCACCTGCTCCTCAGCTAGGACGTATAGTCTGCCTCGGAACCTCACAGCTCCATCCTCACCAAACTCCACCTCGGCCGTCGATAAAATTCGAGGTAACTCGGGGTCTACACGCTGAGCCTAAGTCACCTGACGACGAATAGTTGGCGTGATAGTCAGGCTCACAAGGACATCAAAACCCTGATCCTAAGGGATCTTGAGCCTAAAAGTCATAGCCGGCACCTGCTCCCATAACCTCCACTTCCTCAATAACATCTGACTGACCACCACCTTCCTACTCAAGACGCCATCCACGACATTCATCCTACCAGGCTGATACGATAGATTAAAGTCATAATCCTTCATGTACTCCATCCACCTCCTCTACCTGAGGTTAAGATCCTTCTGGGTAAACACATACCTCAAACTCTGATGGTCAGTGAAAATCTCAAACTTCTCACTATACAAATAATGTCTCTAGATCTTTAGGGCAAAAATCACCACCGCCAACTCAAGATCATGAGTGGGGTAGTTCTCCTCATGTGGCTTCAACTACCGAGATGCATACGCCACAACTCTACCATGCTGCATCAGCACGGCACCCAAACATATCCTGGAGGCATCTGTACACACCATGAAACCTCTCGATCCTGAAGGTAACACTAACACCGAAGCGGTAGTGAGCAATCTCTTCAGCTCTATGAAGCTCTCCTCACACTCCTCCGTCCTGACAAATGGCACATCCTTCCGTGTAAGTCTGGTCATCTGGGTCACAATGCGGGTAAAATGCTATATGAATCCCCTATAATAGCCTACAAGCCCCAAGAAGGTCCGAATCTCTGCGACAGAACTCGGCCTCGACCATTGCTCCACAGCCTCAATCTTGGCCAAATCCACGGAAACACCGTCACCAAAAATCACGTGCCCCAAAAAGTGCACCTCACGCAGTGAAAACTCACACTTGCTGAGCTTGGCATACAGCTGGTGATCTTGCAAGGTCTGCAACACCATCCTCAAATGATGCACATGCTCCTCAGCAGATCGCGAATACACAAGGATGTCATCCACAAACACGACCACGAACTGGTCTAGATACGGACTAAACACCCTATGCATCAAATCCATAAACGCCGTGGGGGCATTGGTGAGCCCAAACGGCATCACCAAGAACTCATAATGCCCGTTCCTCGAGCGGGACATAGTCTTCTCAATGTCAGACTCTCGAATCCGCAGCTGGTAATAACCCGACCTCAAATCGATCCGCGAAAACACCTGGGCCGACTGAAGCTTATCAAACAAGTCATCAATCCGCGGCAACAGATACTTGTTCTTGACAGTCGCCTGGTTCAACTATCGGTAGTCGATACACAATCTCAGACTATCATCCTTCTTCTTCACAAACAACATGGGCACACCCCAAGAGGAAAAATTAGGACGAATATACCCCTTGGCAAGTAACTCTTGCAACTGCGCCTTCAACTCTCTTAACTCAGCCGGTGCCATCCGGTAAGGGGCCTTCGACAAAGGCATCGTACTAGGTACCACCTCAATTACAAAATCAATCTCTCGTTGCGGTGGCAACCCTGGCAACTCGTCGGGAAAAACATCGAAAAACTTGCACACAACTGGAATATCTTCCACTTCCGGACACTGCCGATCAACCAGGACCACTGAAGCAAGTAAACCCTGACACCCCGCATCAAGCAGTCTACGGGCCTTAATGGCTGGAATAAGAAAACGGGAAGAGGAAGATCGGATACCTTGGTAGTAGAAAGTAGGTCTGCTAGGATGCTGGAAGTACACCCTCTTCAAGCTGTAACCTACCATGGCACGATGGGCCTCGAGCCAATCCATGCCCAAAATCACATCAAAGTCTCGAAGCGGCAATGCATAAAGCCTGGATGGTAAGTTCCATCCATCCACCCACAAAGGCACCTTCTCAAGAAAATACAGGGTGAGCATGAAATCACCGGTAGGCAACTCCACTGCCAAGTCACAAGACACCTCAGTCACCGACTCCTCAGCACTCTGAGCAAAATCCTCTGAAATGAATGAATGGGACGCACCAGAATCAAACAAAATTTGAGCCGCACAACCCATAATCGAAATGGTATCTTCCACCAAATACGACGCCTCAGCCTCTACTCTGGTCATATGTGTAACTCGGCCTCGAGATCTCTGCCTCCCCACGGTAGCCGATCGAGTCAACTGCGGAAACTGACCCTGCTGCTAGTACTGCTGCAGTTGTGGTGGTAACTGCTGAGGCTGAAATTGCTGCTACTGCTGAAACTCGTGCGACTGACGTGGTCTCTAAGGACAGTCACGTGCCATGTGCCCTGGCTGGTCACACCTGAAGTAAATCACTGGCACTGAGCACTACCTACCTGGATGAGAATCGTCGCAACAAGGACACCCGCCCCGAGAACTACTCACTGAACCCTATCGCTGATAGGGCGCGGGCTGCTGAACACTACCCACTGACTGCTGCCTCGACTCCCTGCAATCCTGACGCCTCTTACCGAATTCGGCGTCCCTGAACAACTTCTTGAGCTTCAAGACAAATAATGTCGAATCTACTGCCGCTGAAGCCACGAATGAAGAAGCCCCTGAACCGCCCGCTGAGGACTGGACAGTACTCCACTGCTGCACGGTCGTCGGCTGACTAAAACCCATCTGCGTCTTGCCTACACTGCCCTGACCTCGAGTCTTCTATAAATCTCTCTCCAACGCCGCCGCTGCTCTGGAAGCCGCATCCAGGTTGGTCAATCCCGACGCAAGCAAGGGATGCCTCACCTCTGGCCTCAAACCCCCGACAAACTACTCAGTCTTCAGCTCCTCACCTACCATGATATGCGGTGCATAACGGCCCAACTCAATGAACCTGGATCTATACTGCGTCACGGACATGTCACCCTGGACCAACTCTAGGAACTCACGTGTCCTCTGCGATCTGATGAAGGACGGACAAAAGGCACGCTCAAAAGCCATGACGAACTCCCACCACGTGATCTGCCAAAGAGTACAGGACTGGAACACTGCCCCCCACTCTTACGTCCACCACGTCCGGGCTGACCCCTGCAATCGATGCATAGCCAGCACCACCTTCTCCTCCTCAGCATACTCCATCGAACTGAATACCCTCTCTAAGTCATCTAGCCACTCCCTAGCCACCTCTAGATATGGCTGCATGTTGTAAAAAGGCATTCGGAACTACAAGAAATCTCTCAGCACACGACCAGGGCCACCTTGAGACGACGAACCCTCGCCAGCATCACCGCCATGCTGCTGAAGAACATACTGATACATGCCCCGGAAGAACTCCTCTACTCTGGGAACTCTCGCCTCCTCAACAGCATCTACCTAAAGTGTTGCTCTGCTCTGCCCTTCTTGGCCTCCACCTTCCTGGCCCCCACGTGCCTCTCCAGCTGGGAACGAGTCCTTCTTCTGGCCGCCATAACCTCTCCTGTTAACAAAAACAATCAGAGGAATCAATAAAACACATGGGGCTCGACGCCGGTCGTTGACTGTATCGGACATTCATGGACCTTCTAGACCACAACAATCATTTCAGGTTCTCATCCACCTCCACAACCCCGCTCTGATATGAACTATAACGACCAAAGATCCGAGTACCGGAAAGGAACTGGAGCTACTCAAACCTTAGCCCGCCACCCTCAAGCCTGAAGACTCGGAAGGGTTAAAGGATGGTGTGAGAGCACAAGAGAAGCTGAAATAATTGCAGAGATAGCACGATAACAAAATAATAATGTAAAAATTAAATAAATAACTAAACTACTACAAGGTCCAGTGTATCTCATGTCAAAATTAAGTACAGTCAACAGAAAGAAAAGTACAAGTACACGGGGCATACCCCGACTCTGACAACTGGTGACTAAACCTGGACGAAAGAACCACGAGGAACCTTGGACGCGCCTCCCGACGACTCGCCTCACCTAAAAACACAAGGGTGAGCCTCATTTCATTGGCTCAGTAGGGATCCCGCGGAGCCCCACCTCGCACGAGGGAAACAAAATAGCAAAAGTGCGAAAGGTAATGCTACCTAGTAGGAGTACGATAGAAGCAACAAGCAATAATAAATAAATGAAAAAGCTCAGTACAACTAACCATTCCGAGCAAACCAACCTTGGTCTAACAAAACTAGAGTCTGAACCTGCCAGGAAACAGGAGCTCTACCAACTAGAAGCAAGACCAGTTGCGTCCCCTGATGTCTTACACCGTGCCCAAGTGTCTCCCTACTTGCTCCAAGCGGAGATTGAGACACGCAACAAGTACCATGAACAAGGACTAGCTGGGGTCGCGCTCGTCAGAGCGGGTCCTCCGCCCCCAACTACGTGTGCACACACAGACCATCTGCTCTAGGTCGGGTCCTCTAGCTGGTTTTCCCTCTAGCGGAACTCAAGCTGCAGAGGTAAGGGGCCCTACGAAAACCAGCCTAAAAATCATCTCTCACCAGGTCATGCTCTCCACCACTCCTAAGTGGGTCTGCACCCGCGTGCGTAGGAAAGCTATGACTAGTGGACAGGTAACTGGAGGAGAGACTTGACTCACGAAATCACTTAATGTAAGAAAATAGAGTGGCGGTCCACTCATGACCGCCCCTCAGCCTAGTGGTCCTCTCTGACCGCAAGGTAGGTCTAGCGGTCTCCCTAAGACTGCCGGATCAAGCCATGACCGCAAGGGGAACGAGCCACAAGGGGGCGTAGCGGTCTATCGCCAGGTCGCTAACCCCCACAAAACGGTCCTCTCTGGACTGCTGGGAAACCATAATGGTCCTCCCCTGACTGCTAGCTAGCACGGGACTCCCAACGGTCAAAAATCTCGTCAAACAAGGAGAAACGGTCATCCCACGGTTGCTACTCCAAGGGTAATGGTCTATCGCGTGACCGCCACACTACAGACGACTCCCAACAGTAAAAAACACGCACCCCAAGGGTGCTCTGACCAAACAGAGGAAAAATGATCAAGGGCTGGCCGCTACCCAATGGGTAGCGGTCAGTCGCGGGACTGCTCCCCAGAAGTGGCAGTCCTAAGGGGATAGCTAAACCAACCGACAATACAAGCCCCCATGCGGCCCCGCCAAGGGGAGTAGCAGTTCCGGGTAGGACGGCTACTCCCACCTGAGCATGAAAATGGCGGGAAAGGCCAAAAAACCCGATCCAAGCCCCGATCATCGCTCGATGATAGGGAAACAAAGGGGAATCCATCCCCTACCAACCTAGCATGCTTCTATGCCCTTAGATCGGTCAAAAATCCCGTGAAACGGGAGATCCGGCGCACACCCGAAAACATGGATTTTATCCCTCCCGATTCAAAAACACCCCTCTCGGCCTCTCCTTGGCCTAGAAATCACGGGGAATGTTGTAAAGAGGGCAAGGATCCGTCCCCCTACCTCAAGGAAGCTCGAAATCCGCCAGATCGCCACCGATCTCCAAATCTTGGCCGAACACAGCTCCACACCCCACGTCGCGAGAATGGCACTGTCTTTATCACCACGTCGCCGCCATTGTTGCCACGTCGCTACCTTGGTCCGCCACCCGTCACCGGAGGAGGAAGGGCGCCGCGAGTTGTGCATGGGGAAGAGCAGCGGTCGAAAGGGGCTCACGGGAAGAAGAAGAAGAGAAAAGGAAGAAGAAGAAAGAAGAAGGAAAAAGAAAAAGAAAAAGGGTTATTTATTGAAAATCTAGAAAATGCAAAAAATATGAAAAATTAGGAAAAATCATTTTCTTGATCCTCGGAACACGCTCAACACACTGGTACCATCCCGGAGTAGGAGAACACAACGGTTTACCCTTCACAGGGTTCTGAAGGTCCGTCAGGGAAAAACACGCGTGAAGCACAAAACACGCTCTGGGACCCCCGAAGGTTATCCGAAACCTACGGATCCGGATCCAAAAAATGTTTGAAAAACTCGGGACATTACAGAAGAGGAGGCCATGGGCTTGTGACCCTCTTCAATTGTACCTCCATTGAAGTGATTTTATCAATGAGAGCTTGTTGGAGGGGCGTGACATGCAAAGCAGAGGGTTGACATAGTGGCCTTGGAGCGGCGGCTTGATGTAAAGGCCGTGAGGGGGGGTTAACGGGCTGACCCAAAGAAGGACATGGTCGGGCCGGGGTACAAGGAATATGTGGGCCATGGGGCCTTGAAGAGTAAGTAGAAGGAGGCGGGTGATGTACCACCCGAAGAGAGGGATGAGTGGAAGAAGGCGGGTGATGGGCCACCAGAGAAGAAGTGGAAGGAAAATAAGAAGAGGGAGGAGGGTGATGGGCCACCAGAGAAGAAGTGGAAGGAAGATGAATGGATGAAGGAGGTGGCTGATGGGCCACCCATGAGCGAATAGAAGGAGGATGAGAAGGAGAAGATGCACCCTCAACAATAGCCTTAAGCACTTGGATTTGTTGAGGGGTGAGATGATCTAATGCATGCAATACTTGGGAGACCTTCTCATCATTGGGAGGAGATGGCCCCGGGAGAATAGTGGCTCGCGATGGATAGGAGGGACCATGGGATTGGGAATTGCCCATAGGTCGAGCAAGACCATACGAATAAGGACATGGTCCCTAAGATGAGTGGTGGTGAGAATTATGAAATTGAGGATCATAGGAAGTGCTAGGTTGTTCATCCTCATGAATGTAAAAATTATTAGACATGTTGGTTTTATTATTAATGTGAAACATCATGCAAATCAAACATTGGTTCAATCAAAATAATTTGCAAAGATATCAAACAAGTTGGATGTTTACGCTTGATTTTTATAGTTGAACCTTGGTGAATTAAAGATTTTAGCAAAGTTTGATGTAATTCACTCGAGGGAAAGAACCTAGTTTCAATATGGGTCAACTCTGGTGCCAAATAGGTTGATTCTCACCACGTGTAGGCCAACAAAACCCAGGGAACTTTAAAGGTACAACCGGCCTGACGTCCGTACGGGAATCCTCGGGTGCGGGGACTTATGGAGGTCTTAGTTTAGGAGATTCTGATCCAATGAGACCGAGTGCTCAATTGGAGGGTCCTTCCTTCACCAAGAGAGGGGTAATATCTCCTAAATGGTGTAGGGAGAGGAGGTCTCCCAAGCCAAATGCCCTATATACAAGAACTAATGCAAAAGACAAAGAAAAGAAAGTATGAACAATGATATGAGCCAAACCAATAAAAAATATTGTAAAACACTCACATGGCCATACAAATCAAAGCAATCAACATAACATGAAGCATGGCATCCATTTTTTTTAAAAAAAAGATGGAAAGATAAGAAAGTGGAATTGTCCAAAAACCAACAAGTTAGCAATCACATAAGGAGAGGGGGATGTGCATGCGGTGCACAAGTGATAAAACTAAAAAGGAAAGTGCTACGTGGAGCACAAAGGGAGTTGCACCGTGGGTGCAAAAAGGAAAGGGCAAACGTGGGTGCCAAAAGGAGAGGGTAATCAAAGAAAAATAAAAGGTGGTCCCACCATGATCGCCAATTTGTAGATGATTCGAAAATCCACTAAGAAAAATAAAGAATTAATGTGGGAAAAGAAAGGGGAAAGAGGAAGAAATAGGGAGCATGCGTGGATGCTAATAGGAGGGTGATCGCCAGAGACGCGTGGGCCTCAAAGGAGTATAACAATAATAACAAAGGAGGGATCGCGGATATAAATACCTTAAAAGCGTAGGGCGATTGTGAGTGTCACCTTCTCTTCCAATCGGCCGGCCGATGAAGAGAGTTTCTCTTGTCTTGATTACCCTTGCAAAATGAATAAACACCATTAAAGGAAATATGAATTAGAACCAAGGTGAGTATAGCATCAAATCCTTAATGAATATAACATGAAAAGCATGAAGATAGACACACCTTGTTGGTGTTGCCTTTAAAACCCCTATGCAAAGGGTAAGGAAATATGATGAATGATAGGAAAGGGAGGGTGCAAGTGTTGCACAATTGGGAGGATC
Source organism: Amorphophallus konjac (assembly GCA_022559845.1). Taxonomy (NCBI): domain Eukaryota; kingdom Viridiplantae; phylum Streptophyta; class Magnoliopsida; order Alismatales; family Araceae; genus Amorphophallus; species Amorphophallus konjac. The sequence continues at coordinate 205,097,524 of CM040125.1, read as the reverse complement.
TCAATATTGAGATGAAAAGAAACAAAAGGAGAAGTAGATATGATTATGATGCATGAGTATGAACATGAACATGAACTAAATGCATAAAAGAAAAGATAAAGAGAAGAGATGGGCTTATTGGTTGTTTTCTCCAATTGGCTTCAAGAGGAAGAAGAACTCCAAGAGATCAGCTTGGGGCGCATGGGAGACTCCTCCTTTGAGCCTTTGGTCCGAAAACACCTCCCCTTAGTCAATTGAGTAGCCTCCAAACCATGGGAGAGAGGGTCAATATTTATAGAGGTGAAATTCGGAGTTTAATCCTATAGAAAATAGAAAAACCAATTTTAATGGGATTTAGAGAATATTATCATTGGTCAAGTGGCCTCCCATCCATAGAAAGTCATAGGGACCCTTTCCCAAGTGGAAGAGATGCTCAAAATGAAGGAAGAAGGAGGTTCTGTCAAGTTCGGAACTCTGTAGGAATTGGCGGCCAGCACAGTGGTCGCTAATCAAAATGGCGTCAGTTCAAAAGGCACCCATTTGGAATTAAAATATGAAAAGTTCAGAAATTTCCAAAATTTGTAAAGAATGGTGCCCATGTGGCAAACCGCCAATTAGGAATTAATACGAATTTTGGACGGAGTTAAAAGTTCAAAATATGGAAAAATAGCGTCATGGGGGCCGAACGCCAATTCATGAATTAGCGACCTTCAAAATGGACGTGAATTATAAAAATAATATAAATTTGGCTCAAAATACGAAGAAACGAATTGGCGTCCACCTGCTCGGACGCTATTTAAAGAAATGACGACCTTCCAATGTGGCACAGATTTAAAATCATATGAATTCAGCAGAAAATGGGCTCAAAAGTCAAAACCAAGAATTGGAGTCCATCTAGTAGCCACCAATTCTTTAAATGGCACCCACCTAGGTAGCTACCAATTAAATGGCGCCCACTTGGGTAGCCACCAATTTAAAAAGGTCTTGAAAAATTAGAGAAAACTCCTTAAAAAATATGAAAAAATAGGAAAAAATAGGGGAATGCTTAGAAAAGTTGAATATTCAAGAAAAATGAGGAAAACCCCTCAAATAAGTTGATTTACGTGTCACTTTGGGACATCGCAATGTAATAGGAGATGTACTCAAGATGATGTCAATTTGGGTATGTCTACACGCCCTTCTTCCTGAGGAGGAGAGGATTCTTACTCGTTTCGAGGGGCTTAGCAGCCACCCTTGAATGTTTGGAGGTGAGCGTACATCCTTCTTCCTGAAGAGGAGAGGATTCTTGCTCGCCTCGAGTGGCTTAAGAGTCATCTCAAGCTTTTTTTGTAGGGGAGCAGGAGTGATCGCCTCTTGGAAGCTCGAAAGCTACCATCATTTCTGAGGAGAGCCTGAATGCTCACCTTTTGGGAGCTCGAGGGAGCTCGGAATCCACCATCATTTCTAAGGGGAGTATGAATGCTCCCCTCTTGGTAGATCGGAAGCCACCATCATTTCTGAGGGGAGCATGAGTGCTCGTCTCTTGGGAGCTCGGAACCCGCCATCTTTTCTTAGGGGAGTATGAATGCTCGTCTCTTGGGAGCTCAGAAGCCACCATCATTTCTGAGTAGAGCATGAGTGCTCGCCTCTTGGGAGCTCGGAAGCCACCATCGTTGGGCTCGGAGGGTGACTTACGACGATCCATTGGCATTGGGGACTCAGAGTAGTGAGAAGAATTAAGAAATTCTATTCACTAATAAAACGCTCTAAGATTTATAGAGTTCCAAGTTCATGGAACTTCTCGCCCATCCAAAGTCGTCAATCTGTACGCCCCTTTACCAAGAACCTCTGTAACCCGATATGGGCCTTCCCAATTTGAGGATAGCTTCCCCGCGGCTGCTCTAGGGTCTGCCACGTTAGATCGACGTAGCACAAGGTCTCTAGAGAGAAATTGGCGCTCTATGACGCGAGCGTTATAGTATTGTGCCAGCATTGTTGATAGGCTATGAGTCTTAACTGGGCATGTTCCCTGCCTTCCTCAAGTAGGTCCAAGTTTTCTCGCATTGCCTGGTTATTCTTGGCCTCGTCGATCTGGCTAACCCTTAATGATGGGTTGGATATCTCAACTGGGACAACTGCTTCCGCTCCATATGCTAAGTGGAAAGGTGTCTCCCCCGTGGCAATCTAGGCAGTAGTCTGGTGTGCCCACAAGACGCTTGGAATGGACTCAACCCAAGACTCACCGGCCTGCTCCAGGCGGGTCTTGATGCCATGAAGAAGAGTTCTATTGGCATTTTCCACTAGTACATTTGCTTGGGGGTGGCCTACTGAAGTGTAATGATTCCAAATCCCCAACTCCGAGCACCTCTCCTGGAAGATAGTGCTCGCGAATTGCCTACCATTGTCCGTTGTGAGAACGCATGGGATTCCAAAACGACAGATTATGCTCCTCAGGATGAATTTTCATGTTGCTTCACTTGTAATTTTCCCCAACGGTTCTGCCTCGACCCATTTAGTGAAGTAATCATTGGCGACGATGAGGAACTTCTTCCTTCCCTGAGCTTCTGGGAACGGTCCCAATATATTCACCCCCCACCAAGCAAATGGGCGAGGCTCCATTAGGGTATGCAACTGCGTGGCCAGCTGGTGATGCAGATTTATGAATTTTTGACACTTGGGGCACCTTCAAACGTAGCCAAGGTAATCTTGTTGTAGCGTTGGCCACCAGTATCCTTGCCGGACAAGGCTCGTCGCGAGTGCACGTCTGCCGATATGGCTTTCGTAGAGGCCTTCATGGACTTGCCGAACTGCCTGCTTAGCCTCTGTGGGCAATAGGTACTTCAATAGGGGAGCCGAAAGTGATCATCTGAATAGCCGACCATCGATGATCTTGAAGTGTGCTGCTCGTGCTCGCACACGGCTGGCGTCGGCGCAGTCGTTTGGGAGATGTTGCCGTAGGAGGAAATCCATGATCGGGTCCATCCACGATGGTTCATAGTCTATGGCATTCACCTGAGGGTTTGGCTCTTCGATGTTTGGCATCGATAACTCTTCTACCAGGATGACTCTGGAATTCGAGACAGTCGTCGAGGATGCTAGGTGAGAAAGGGCATCTGCTCTGATGTTCTCTTCTCTTGGGATATGCACTATCTCGAAATGAGAGAATGTTGAAGTGGCTTCCTTCGCCTTTTCGAGGTATTTCACCATTATCGGCTCCCGGGCCTTGAACTCTCCTCGGACCTGGCTGGCGATGAGCAAAGAGTCACTGTAAGCCCACAGGTTGGCGGCCCCGAGGTGCTTTGCCATGCGGAGGCTGGAAAGTAGTGCATCGTACTCTGCTACGTTATTAGTGGCTGGGAAGTTGAACCGTGGGGCATATTGTAACTCTGCCACTTCTGGGGATAAGAGGACTAGGCCTGCCCCGCTACCGGTGGCACAGGACGGACCGTCCATGTAAAGTTCCCACATCGGCCCTGTGGATTGCTCTGGTGATTCTTCTCCTCGAAGCGTGCATTCAGCGACAAAGTCTGCTAGGGCCCGACCCTTGATTACTATTCTAGGGCAAAACCTGATGTCAAACTCTCCTACTCGATGGCCCACTTAATGAGCCTCCCCGACGCATCTGGGTTTTGGAGGATTTGACGTAGGGGCTGATCAGTGAGGACCGCTATCGGATGGGAGAGAAAGTATGGTTGCAGCTTTCGTGCGGCCGTGACTAGGGCTCGCGTGAACTTTTCCATCTGCGAGTACTGAAACTCTAGACCTTAGAGAGCTTGGCTCACGTAGTACACCGGCTTCATAACTATGTCCTCCACCCGGGCGAGCACGATGCTCAGAGTGCTCGAGGTTACAGATAAGTATAAGAGTAATTATTCCCCGTTTCGGGGCGTGGAGAGCACAGAAGGCGAGGACAGATACCGCTTGAGCTCTTCAAATGCTTGCTCGCACTCCTGATCCCAATCAATTTGCCCCCTTTCTTCTGGGGACTTGTTTGCTTGCTTGATGAGCCAGAAGAAGGGTAGACACCTCTCTACAGCCGTAGACAGGAACCGGGTAACGGCGGCCACATGACCGGTGAGGCATTATACATCCCTTACCCGCTCTGGGGGCTCCATCTCTAGTACTGCTCGCATTTGGTCGGGGTTCGCTTCAATTTCCTGGTGGGTTACAAGGAAACCGAGGAACTTGCCCGACCTGACTCCGAAAGCACACTTGCTTGGGTTGAGTTTCATGTTATACCTCTGGAGCGTTGCGAATGTTTCCGCTAGGTCCTCTAAGTGCTCGGTTACTCTGAGGCTTTTGATGAGCATGTCATCGATATAGACTTCCATGTTGCTATTGGTCTGAGCATCGAACATGTGATTGACAAGGCGTTGATAGGTGGCTCCAATGTTCTTCAACCCAAAGGGCATACGAGTACAGCAGTAAAGCCCGTGGTCGGTGACGAAAGTGGTTTTATCCTGGTCAGGCTCACGCATGCTGATCTGGTGGTACCCAGAGTACGCATCTAGAAAGCTCAGCATCTCATGCCTAGCCGTGAAGTCGACCAGTTAGTCGATTCGTGGCATGGGAAAGCTATCCTTCCGGATGGCTTTATTGAGATCCGTGTAATCTACCCACATACGCCACTTCCCTTTGCTTTTGGGAACCAGGACTACATTGGCAACCCAATCTGGGTACTAGGTAGGCTGTAGGAGTCCTAAGCATAGCTTCTCTCCCACTTTCTCCTTTGTGATCGCCTGTCGCTCGGGGTTGCAACGCCTCCTGCGTTGCTAAACTGGGCGACAAGTCGGATCCAGCCTCAGCTTGTGCGTTATGACATGCAGCGGGATCCCTGGGAGTTCGTCCTCAGACCTGGCGAATACATCCTGATTTTTGATCAGGAAGTTTCTGTAGTCTTCCCTTTCCTACTCAGACAACATGGTGCCGACACTACTAAAAAAGGTGAGATTTCAGACGGACAATATCCATCGAAAATCTGTCGAAAAATAGGTCAAAAATCATTTTTCCGACGAAAATCCGTCGGGAATCTGTCGGAAACGGTCCGTCGTATATTTCTTGTCGTAAATTTCTGGCGGAAAACTGTTCCGTCAGAAATACGTCTGATAATTACGACGGTAAGTATAAATTTTCGATAGAAAAGTAGCAGACAAAAATTTCGTCAGTAATTAGGGATTTCTGACGGACATTTATCCGTCTGAGATGCCGTCTGAAAATTCTGACGGAATATTTTACGTTGAAAATTTCGTCTGATATTCTGTATAGGATTTTCAACGGAAAAATTATTTCGTCGGTTATTCCATCGGCATTTTTCGAAAGATCCGTCGAAAAATCCGTCGAAAAATGTATTTTAGTTTTTTTAAAAAAATACATAAAATTTATATAAAAACCTATTTAAATAAAAAAATATAAAATCAATACATCACGAACAAAACAAAGGACATACAAAAATGAAACACAATAACATTTTTTAATTTTAAAATAATAAAAATTCAAAAAAAATCCTCCGCATCCTCTATATGCTTATCCTCCTCGCCCTGCTCGTCTCCTCCATCGTCACTTTCTGGAGGATCTTATATGAAAAAATAATAACATTAAATATGCATTCATAAATAAAAAAATACTAAGCAAATAAATTAAATGCGCTTCTGAGCACCGGGCTCAAACCGGACATCCAATTTAGATTCCGTCAGCTCTTACAAGTCGATTTTACCTACCACGTCGTGTTGGAACGATCGGTATGCCGATCAGATCGATATTTTAGATTTTGGACCCCCGAACCCAACTTCTTTAATTTTGAACTAAGTGCATTTGAAAAATACACTTCTGAGCGCCGGGGTCAAACCGGGTATCCGATTTGCATCATGCCAACTTTCACAAGTCACGTTTACCTCCCAAATTGTGTTGGAATGATCGCCACGCTGATCAGACCGATGTTTTAGATTTTGGACCCCCCAACCCAACTTCTTTAATTTTAAACTAAGTGCATTTGAAGAATGCACTTCTGAGCGCCGGGCTCAAACCGGATATCCGATTTGGATTCCGTCAGCTCTCACAAGTTACTTTTACCTCTCAGGTCTTGTTGGAATGATCGACATGCCGATCAGAGCGATATTTTAGATTTTGGACCCCCCAACCCAACTTCTTTAATTTTAAACTAAGTGCATTTGAAGAATGCACTTCTGAGCGCCGGGCTCAAACGGGGTATCCGATTTTGATTCCATCAGCTCTCACAAGTCACTTTTACCTCCCAGGTCGTGTTGGAACGATGGGTATGCCGATCATACTAATATTTTAGATTTTAGACCCTCGAATCTAACTTCATTAATTTTAAACTAAGTGCATTTGAAAAATGCACTTCTGAGCGCCGGGGTCAAACCGGGTATCCGATTTGCATTCCGTCAGCTTTCACAAGTCACTTTTACCTCCCAGGTCGTGTTGGAATGATCGGCATGCCGATCAGACTGATATTTTAGATTTTAGACCCCCGAACCCAACTTCTTGAATTTTAAACTAAGTGCATTTGAAGAATGCACTTCTGAGCGCCGGGCTCAAACTGAGTATTCGATTTGGATTCCGTCTGCTCTCACAAGTCACTTTTACCTCCCAAGTCGTGTTGGAATGATCGGCACGTCGATCAGAGTGATATTTTAGATTTTGGATCCCCAAACCCAACTTCTTTAATTTTAAACTAAGCACATTTGAAGAATGAACTTCTGAGCATCGGGCTCAAACGGGGTATTCGATTTGGTATCCGTCAGCTCTCACAAGTCACTTTTACCTCCCAGGTCGTGTTGGAACGATCGATACGCCGAGCAGATCGACATTTTAGATTTTGGACCCCTGAACCCAACTTCCTTAATTTTAAACTAAGTGCATTTGAAAAATGCACTTCAGAGCGCTGGGGTCAAACCGGGTATCCGATTTGCATTCCGTCAGTTTTCACAAGTCACTTTTACCTCTTAGGTCGTGTTGGAATAATCGGCACGCCGATCAGACTGATATTTTAGATTTTAGACCCCCGAACCCAACTTATTTAATTTTAAACAAAGTGTATTTGAAGAATGCATTTCTGAGTGTCGGGCTCAAACTGGGTATCCAATTTAGATTCCGTAGCTCTCACAAGTCACTTTTACCTCCCAGGCTGTGTTGGAACGATCAGCACGCTGATCAGAGTGATATTTTAGATTTTGGACCAAACCCAACTTCTTTAATTTTAAACTAAGTGCATTTGAAGAATGCACTTCTGAGCGTCGGGCTCAAACCGGGTATCCGATTTGGATTCTGTCAGCTCTCACAAGTCACTTTTACCTCCCAGGTCGTGTTGGAACGATCGATGATTAGGCGAGTATTTTATATTTTGACCCCCCGAACCCCTAATTATCTAAATTCTTTTAAACTAAGTTAGTTTTCAACTAAGTTAGTTTTGAAAACTAACTTAGTTTTGAATTGAGTAATTTGAGTGCCGAGCTCAAACCGGATATCCGATTTGAATTCTTATAGCTCTCATAAGTCACTTTTACCTCTCAGATCGTGTTGGAACGATTGGCACGCCGATCAGGCTAGTATTTTACAATTTCAACCCCAGAACCTCTAATTATCTGAATTCTTTTGAACTAAGTTAGTTTTAAAAACTAACTTAGTTTTGAATTGAGTAATTTGAGCACCGGGCTCAAATCTGGTATCCGATTTAGATTCCGTCTGCTCTCCCAAGTCACTCTCATCACCTAGATCCCGTTGGAATGATTGGCGAGCCGATCAGGCCAGTATTTGGCATTTTAGAATCTCGAACCCCTAGTTATCTGAACTGTTTTAAATAATGTTAGCTTTGAAAACTAACCTAGTTTTGAATTGAGTAATTTGAGCGTCAGGCTCAAACTGGGTATCCGATTTGGATTCCGTCAACTACCCCAAGTCACTCTCATCACCCATATACCGTTGGAATGATCGGCGAGTCGATCAGGCCAGTATTTGGCATTTTGGAATCCTGAACCCCTAGTTATCTGAATTGTTTTAAACAAAGTTAGCTTTGAAAACTAACCTAGTTCTGAATTGAGTAATTTGAGCGCCGGGCTCAACTGGGTATCCGATTTGGATTCCGTCAGCTCTCCCAAGTCACTCTCATCACCCAAGTGGCGTTAGAATTATCTAATTAGCCGATCAGGCCAGTATTTTATATTTTGGAACCTCGAATCCCTAGTTATGTGAATAGGTTCTTGTTACTTTGACTCTAAATTTATGTATGTTACTTGATTTTAGAATTGAGTAATTTTGCCAAAATAAAAATATAATAAACACTCACCTGAGAGGGCTGTGCCGTGCTCGTGGATCCATGAGGGAGAATTCTCGCCTGGGAGAGGAGGCCAGTGATTGCCTGCAACATGCTTGCATGTTAGCTAGACATCTCCACGCTCATCTGTCGGTGCAAATCAGAGATCTCTGATCGGACGATGTCTCTGGCATCGCTGGGAGAAGTACTGGGGCCGAGTGGGGGTGTACTAAAGGCACTGGTACTGGTTTGGGCAGCGCCTGAACTCGCACACGATGATATCACCGTGGTAGTGTCTAGGCTCTCCCCAAAATCATATAGCCGGCCTTTCTTCGGTACGCCAGTTGCTGCCACCCATGCTGCCGATCCAACTCTGGCTGCTGCGCGTCTCCCTCCTCGTACTTCTCCGTCATAGCTTTGCTATATGTTTTCTATAAATTGATTAAAAAAACTTGTCAATTTCATATGAATAAATCATATTTAAATGAAAATAAGAACTTGCATATGTACATAAACTTACCGCTACTGATCGAGCTCTCTTACTAACAAATTGATCTGTCCCCTTCTTTTTGCGTGTTCTATCAAACATCTCGAGGAACAACGGAGCTCGATTAAAGTCCACAGCATGTTTTACAATTCATAGTAAAAAAAGTCATATATATGAATAAAATATAAGAAGATAAATTGAAAGATTACTTACCATTTTTTGTTTAGGAGTCGCGAAAGAGACGGACCCACTCGTATGCACATTTGCGTCCGATTGTGACGCCCTATTTGTTTTGGCTTTTTGGGACTCTTCTATCCACTTGGGCTCGACAAATTTGTCACATACAACGTCCCAATCCTCCTTCCTCATCCAAAGAGGGCGGTGCTCCTTCCACAGTTCTCGGTCTTCACTCCCACCAGCGTCATTCTGAGCCTTTTCTCGGGCCTCATGCATTTTCTTTCGATAAATTGTCCGCACAATAGCCTCCCAGGCAGAACGACCTCTCGCCGCATCCTGTCCACTCGTGAACTGATAAGTCCACTGTAAATAAATTAAATTTCACAGTTAGTGTAATGCCCTGAGATCCGATTCCCAATTTATGGGCATCTTTTTTTTCTTTTCCATCGGACCTCGAAACATTACGCCGTATGTATCGTCGAAGCACAAATATATATATATATATATATATATATATATATATATATATATATATTTGCATGAGAGAGAGAGAGAGAGAAACAATAATTACATGAAATGTAAATAACATCTCAACCATTCATAATCCAGAAAGATACTTGTCCATTGCCCAAATACATATAAGTCCATACATGATCACCAATCCACATCCTATCTATAGTATGAAAGATAAATATCCATAGTCTACCCTGATGAAGGGAGGACTAGAACTACTCCTCGGCCGCAGCCTCCTCCTCGACCTCCTCTACAGTGTCCCCTGAAATGTATGCCACAAGGGCGTGAGTATGACGCTAAGTAGGCAGCCTAATCAAATCGGGGTTAACTCGCATTCATATATCCAATTCATATACATAATTCAAATGTTCACAATAAAAGAGTACAAAAGAGTACACAAACACAGTTGCCGCAAACACAGGAGGCCCACACATACACAAACGATCGAAAGAGTACTGCACAGACCCAAGAGCGAACTCCCACTTAGACTCCTGCCACACGAGGTGTTACGTATCGCCATCCCCCGGGTCTTGTGGCATTACGTATCGTCGTCCCACAGAACGAACCAACTGAATCATGGGATTTAAAACAAGGCATTACGTATCGCCGTCCCTTGGGTTCTTTTACTTCCGCGGTGTTACATATCGCCGTCCCGTAGAAGGGACCGAAGTCCAACCTCACAGAATGCTGTTGTTTTCCATTCATAACATTCACATCGCATTCACATTCATATTCATATTACAATATTCGCATCATACTTTAATCTTATGTTATCATAACGTAAGCATGCTTCCATACGGTTTAAGTGGCTAATCATACTCATAAGCTTACTGTTGTGGAACAAAACATGATCAAGTTACCAACAAGGTTTCCGTATAAAAGAAGACAGGTTTATTTCTAGGTTACACATGCTTAGAAAATAATTCATAACTACAAGTGCGGAATTTCTGTGAGCATGAAAATTTTACAGTAAGTTACTAACTTAGTCTTCCATCATTTTCCATTTTTTTAGATTTTTATGAATTAGAATGGTCTCTCAAAACTCTCTCTTTCTAGGTTTTTAAAAATTGGGACAGAGCCCCAGATGCGTCGACACAGCCTTATAGGTTTCAAAGGAGTGCATCGACCCAGCCAGGGGCTGCGTCGACATAGTCAATCCTCTGAAAGACGCTGCGTCGATGCAGCCAAGAGCTGCATCGATGCAGTCCGCACTCTGAAGAGGCTGTGTCGACGCAGCCAACAGCTGCGTCAACGCAGTCAGTACCCAGACCCTGATCGTCAATAGAAAGTCATAGGAACCTCATGAAAGCACGTAACTTGATGGAAAAACTAGAAAATAAACATAGTCGCCGATCCCACATACCCTTAGTCCCTCTTTAACGCATAAAAACTATTTAGAAATAGTTCTAATGCATCGTTGACCCCTAAGATTTGAGGATAGGTGCCTACCTTCAAAGTGTTAAACCGACGATCCAGGGATGTGATGTACACTCCAGATCCTCCCAAAGCTTTTCCCTTTGTGCTAGGGCGCTGCAAGATCATACTCCATGCGCTGGATCGTCCTCCCATGTAGAGTCAAGGTCCCTCACCCTCTTCTCACGCAAGAAGGATAGAAGATTGTAGAGAGTTAAAGAAAATGGTTGCTAAAGGCTTGCTACCAATGAAACCCACCTTCTTATATGAATTTCAAGCCTCCCAAGGGTTTTCCCACATTCAACAAGGCTCAATCCCGCTCCCAAGGTCGCTGGTTGGAGAGAAGTTAAAGCCATGCACCTCTTCGGGTTTGAACAGGCGCGACCCTTCGTGCATTGGTCATAAATGCGGGTAGATGCGCTCTTCTGTTGAGATATGGGTTGGGACGTCTTCAGATGAAGTCGAGAGGACTTCCAGATCTAACCTTGGGGCATGGTTTTATTGAATTTCATCAACCCTAACATGAGTTATGATTTTCATTAAATTAACATTTATTCTCCCCCGTTCTAGTCGCGACCTTTCGGTAGCCTGAGGTAAAACGGGTATAACTCTAGTATCAAGGCAGAATTTGGCCTTGACCTCAACATAGAAGATGTAGCTAACATCCCATTCAAGATCATGACCTTAGTTGTAGGTCCTTTAATTAACTACAAACGAAGTGATGAATTTTTAACTATTTACGTGTGAATTTTCCCCAACAGTCACGCGACCTTTCGGTAGCCCGAGATAATTCGGGAATAACCCTAGTATCCAGGCAGAATTTGGTCTCGATCTCAACATAGAAGATGTAGCTAGCATCCCATTCGAGATTATGGTCTTGGTTTCAGTCCATTTGGTTGACTATGGGCCAAGATTTCCTTATTTTAACAGATGATAATGTTTTCTATAACTTATTCGACCTATTATCATAAACCCCCTTTTATCCCCTATTAGGCCTATTTTCTAGAAGTTATAATCTTCATCCAAGTTGTTCCTTACCCAATGGCCGTCGCATGGGCTTTAGTTTCACCTAATTCCTACCTTCCTAGGTTGAGTTATGAATTCCCTATGGATCCTTCAATATTCTATTTAGATTTCTAGTTCATTGTGTTAATGGGTCTGAATTATACCTAATTGGGCCAATGCCCAAATTGGTAGTCCTAACATCTTCTCCCCCTTAAAATAATTTCATCTTCAAAATTAACTTGAAAATTTTAGATTACTTACTGAATAGGTGAGAATATTCTTGGTGCATCTTGTCCTCCGGTTCCCATGTTGCTTCCTCGGAATGAGAATGCTTCCATAACACCTTCACCAGCTGGATGGTTTTATTCCTCAACACCTACTCCTTCCAGTCTATGATCTCATTGGGCTGCTCCACATATGACAAATCTGCTTGAACCTCCAAGGGCTCGTATTCTATAACATGTGAGGCATCCGGGACATACTTTTTGAGCATAGAGACGTGAAAAATCGGATGTACATGTGATAGAGCAGGCAGAAGTGCAAGTCGATAAGCCACCTCACCAACCTTTTGCAAAATCTCGAAAGGCCCGATGTATCTAGGACTGAGCTTGCCCTTCTTCCCGAATCACATGACTCCTTTGTTGGTAGGAGACACCTTTAGGAACACATGGTCTCCCTCTGCAAATGCTAAATCTCTCTACCGCTGGTCTGCATAACTTTTCTGACGGCTCTGGGCTATGAGGAGTCGCTACTTGATCATAGATATCTTCTCTGAGCAGTCCTGTACCAACTGTGGTCCAAACAACTACTTTTCACCAGCTTCATACCAACACACTGGTGATCTACATGGCCACCCATAGAGTGCTTCATAAGGTGCCATTCCGATGGCGGAATGGTAACTATTGTTGCATGAAAATTCTATCAGGGGCAAATGATCGTCCTAATTCCCCTTCCATTCAATACTACATGCCCTCAATGTATCTCCTAAAGTCAGGATAGTGCGCTCGATTTGCCCATCAGTCTGAGGATGGAACGCCGAGCTGAACCGCAACTCTATTCCCATAGTCTGCTATAGACTCTTCCAGAACCTCGCTTTGAATCGAGGGTCTCAGTTAGAGATGATAGATAAAGGTGCACCATGCAACCGAATGATCTCAGTGATGAACAGTTTTGCTAAGGATTCGATTGGAGTCTGCTTGTTGATGGGTAGAAACTAAATGACTTGGAATTGAAGAGGGACTTAATGTAGGAGGCTCACAGATCGAGTTCTCCATCCATCCCGGAAGCATTAAGATGTTTCAAGATATGAAGCGGATGTATTGGTGGCCAAGAATGAAGAGAGACGTAGCAGAGTTCGTGTCCAAATGTCTCACTTGTCAGCAGGTGAAGATTGAGCATCGAAGACCTGGCGGTCCTCTCCAGACCATTAAGATGGCACAATGAAAATGGGAACAAGTCACAATGGACTTTGTGACTGGTCTACCCATGACAAGAAGGAAGCATGATACCAGATCCGCTTCCTTCTGGTATCATTTTCTGCCCATCAATCCCCACATGGAAGAACTCATTGTTCAGTAGCTTCTGCAATGCCATGTCCAACTTTTGTACCTCAGCAATCCCGTCTAAGAATGTAGGTCTAGCAGACAACCCAGCCAAGAGACAGAATTGCTTCCTTCTCTCCAGTTGTGATTCAATCACACCCTCCATCATATCCCATTTTCGATGCAAGGTCAGCGCCATCAACTTACGGCTGAGAGCATTAGCCATAACATTTGCCTTGCCTAGATGGTACTGCAAGGCGAAGTCATAGTCCTTCAATAGTTCGACCCATCTCCTTTGCCTCAAATTGAGTTCCTTCTGAGTGAATATGTACTTGAGGCTCTGATGGTCGGCGAAGAGCTCAAATCGGACCCCATATAAATAGTGTCTCCAGATGCGTAAAGCATGGACCAGTGCCGCCATTTCAAGGTCATGAGTGGAGTAGTTCTTCTCATGGTCCTTCAACTGTCTCGAGGCATAGGCGATCACTCAACCATTTTGCATTAGTACACAACCAAGGCCGATCTTGGAGGCATATGTATAAATAGTGAAGCCATCATTCCCTTGAGGGAGTGCCAACATTTGGGCTGAAGTCAACTTTTCCTTGAGCATCTGAAAACTGTCTTCACACTCTTCTGACCAGATAAATTTCACTCCTATCTTGGTCAACTTGATCATTGGGGTTGAAATGGTGGAGAAGCCTTCAATGAACCGGCGGTAGTATCCAGCCAGACCAAGGAAGCTTCTAATCTCCATGACTGTCTTCGACGCTTCCCACTTTGTCACTGCTTCAACCTTGCTAGGGTCCACAGATATGCCGTTTCCGGATATAACATGTCTGAGAAACATCAACTGGTCTAGCCAAAATTCACACTTGCTGAATTTGGCGTAGAACTTGTTCTCCCTTAGAGTCTACAGAACCACTCTCAGATGCTGCCGATGCTCCTCCTGACTAGCAGAATATATTATGATGTCATCTATAAAGACCACGATAAACTGATCTAGATAAGGGCGAAAGATCTGAGTCATCTGTTCCATGAACATAGTCGGTGCATTGGTCAACCCGAATGGTACTACTAAGAACTCGTAGTGACCTTAACGAGTCCTGAAGGCTATCTTCGACATCTGCGGGCTTGATTCTGATTTGGTGATAACTCGTCCTCAGATCAATCTTAGAGAAGACCGTAGCAGATGACAATTGGTCAAATAATTCTTCAATCCTCGGCAGAGGGTACTTGTTCTTAATGGTGGCCTAATTAAGCTTGCGGTAATCAATGAACAGCCGCATATCCCCTTCTTTCTTCTGCACTAATAAGACTGGTGCTCCCCATAGAGACACACTAGGCCTAATGAAGCCTTTGTCTAGCAACTCCTACAACTGCTTCCTGATTTCGGCAAGCTCTGCCGGAGCCATTTTGTATGGTGAGATGGAGATAGGTGAAGTGCCCGGCACCAGATCTATAGAGAAGTCCACCTTCCGAACTAGTGGCAGTCCCGGTAGATCCTCAGGAAATACATTAGGAAATTCTCAGACCACGTCCAAGTCTTCCAAAATCTTGACAGTGCCTTCTTCGAGTACCACACTAGCCAAGAAATAATCACATCCCTTGCCAATTAGCTTGGAAGCCCTGATGGCTGATACCATCATTCTCCAAGACTTGTCTTTCGGGCATTGGAAGAAGAATGTCTCCTTCCCCGGTTCTTGAAAGATCACTCTCTTCCGACGGTAATCCAAGAGAGCATAGTGCTTGACTAACCAATCCATTCCCAAAATGAGATCAAAGTAGGCCATAACTAGGATGTATGCTTCCCCTAGTAATATCCTCCCATTGATTTTGACCTCTATAGTAGGGATCACAAGCTTGGTGTGGACTTGTTTCCCGGTTGGTGTACTAACTACCATTTCCCTGAAGAATGTGGCTTGGGGTCTGTTCTTCAGTTGCTTAGCAAAACTAGTGGATATAAATGTGTGTGTAGCCCCCGGGTCGAACAAAACCTTTGCATAAATATTATCCACAAGAAGTGTACCTCCAGCCACGGTAGGGGTATTGTCTGCCTCTTCTTGCATTAGTGCATAAACTCGCCCTCCGTACTAAATCTTATCCTGCTGTGGTACTGGCTTTTGCTGAGCCTTCTTAGGATAGTTCCTCACAAAATGTTCGGCCTCACCACATTCATAGCACTTGCCTTTTGTCCTCCCGGCCTATTCCTTGGTACTAGCTCCTGGCGTGCCACCTTTTCCTTGTCCTGCCTCCCTCCTACCTGCATAGGCCTTTTGCCCGTCGTCTTCTGCTCCTCTGTGAACCTATACATGGATATTCATTAGAACCTAACCTAATATGTCCCTTAAATATATATGGTTTCAATTATTACCTTGCATTCTCTTGCTCGGCTAGATGAGCAAGCCACAATGCCGTAGCGTAGGAGTCAGGGTCTTGGGTAGACACATAGCGTCGGACACTGCTACGCAGACCATTGATGAATTTTATAACCTTTCGACGTGCCTCATCAAATATGTGTGGAGCATACAGACCCAGAGTAGAGAATCTGGCCTCATAGTCTTCTATTGACATGTTTCCTTGTACGAGGCCCAAGAATTCTTGCTCTTTTGCATCTCGCACAAGCTCAGGGAAGTACTTTTCTCAGAAGATAGCCAAGAATTCTTCCCATAATATGTCATCATTGTGCCCTGCGAAGGTGGTCCTCAGCTTGGCCTTCCACCATAAATCAGGTTGATCTTGCAGTACATAGGCCACCCGATTCACTTTTTCTTCCTCGGGACATCGCATCGCACAGAATTTCTTTTCCATCTCGCTGAGCCATGACTCAGCCACCTCTGGACGGCTCTCCCCCTTAAAATAAGAAGGTGCCAACCGCAGATATCGATCAATGGCAGGTAAGTCATGACGTGGGATCCCCGGGGCGGTGGGGGCTTACCTGGCTCACATTTAATGATCGAGGGATGTAAGCCCGGGGTTTTATGGCGACAGTACAAAAAGAGGTGGCTTGATGCGTAGGGTGAGACTCGAACTCGGGTGGCCCGATAATCACTCAGCTCTCCGTACCACTCCGCTAGATTCCCCGTTACCAAAAAAAAAAAAAGTCATGACGTGGCGCAGGCGTTGGCTGATGTAACATCTGTTGCTGCATGGCATGCATAAGTCCTTGGAAACTCTGCATGAATCCCTCCAGATTAATTCCTACATTGGGCACTTGTCCGCCCCCAACCGCCGGAGCATTGATTGCCTCGTCATTCACCATATTGGGTCATCCACCCCCGATCCTCTCTCATCAGCCTAGGGAAGATCCCTTTGCCTTCTTAGCGGCATAGCTCTGAGAAGATAACAATCATCAAGTGTGAGGGTTTGTTTAAAATGGGTTCTAAACATACTCTACCCTTTTCACTCTAGCCTATCTCTTCTTCTACTACTTGGACAATTGGAATGGTTATAACCATGGTTTATCTCTCGTGCTCTGATACCACTTTGTAACGCCCCGAGATCCGATTCCCAATTTATGGGCATCTTTTTTTTTCTTTTCCATCGGACCTCGAAATATTACATCGTACGTATCACGGAAGCACACACACACACACATATATATATATATATATATATATATATTGGGATGAGAGAGAGAAACCATAATTACATGAAATGTAAATAGCATCTCAACCATTCATAATCCAAAAATATACATGTCCATTGCCCAAATACATAAAAATCCATACATGATCACCAATCCACATCTATCCATAGTATGAAAGATAAATATCCATAGTCTACCCTGATGAAATAAGGACTAGAACTACTCCTCGGCCGCAGCCTCCTCCTCGACCTCCTCTACATCGTCCCCTAAAACGTATGCCACAAGGGGGTGAGTGTGACGCTTCGTAGGCAGCCTAATCATATCGGGATTAACTCGCATTCATATATCCAATTCATATACATAATTCAAATGTTCACAATAAAAGAGTACAAAAGACCCATATAATCTTTCTAGATCCCTCCAAAGTGACCCTAATAGGTCCGTCAAGAACCCAGGGATAGATGGGTAAAGGATGGAACCCAAGTGGATCAAGTTGATGGGTTACATGAAACCGGATTGGCCATCGGTCGACCGAACTGTAACAAGTTACAGACCGGCCAACATTGGCAAATTCGGTCGTTCAAAATGCCCAAGTTGGTCGACCGAACTCTGCTACAAATCTAGAAAAGCATGCAGTTCAGTCCCAAAGGTGAAAGCCCAATGTTGCTCAAAATTCATTCATTCTCATACGTGAAAAATACATGTTTATTATCTAACATATAAAATACCCATGCATGCACTAAATCCACAATGAATGATTAGTTGCACAGTTTCACATTTTCCTGAGTTACACATTTTACATTATTCATGGAACCGAATAGCTGCCGCAAACATAGGAGGCCCACACACACAGAAATGAACAAAAGAGTATTGCGCAGACCTGAGAGCGAACTCCCACGTAGACTCCTGCTGCACGGGGCGTTACATATCGCCGTCCCCCGTGTCCTGTGGTGTTACGTATTGCCATCCCATATAACGATCCAGCTGCATCATAGGATTTCAACCAAGGCGTTACGTATCACTATCGCTTGGCTTCTTTTACTTCCGCGGCGTTACATATCGCCGTCCCGCAGAAGGGACCGAAGTCCAACCTCACAGAATGCTACTATTTTCCATTCATAACCTTCACATCACATTCACATTCATATTCATATTACAATATTCGTATCATACTTTAATCTTATGTTATCATAACGTAAGCATGCTTCCATATAGTTTAAGTGGCTAATCATTCTCATAAACTTACTGTTGTGGAACAGAACACGATCAGGTTACTAGCAAGGTTTTCGTATAAAAGAAGACATGTTTATTTCAAAGTTACACATGCGTATAAAATAATTCATAACTACAAGTGCGGAATTTCTATGAGCATGAAATTTTTATAGTGAGTTACTAACTTAGTCTTCCATCATTTTCCATTTTTCCAGATTTTTATGAATTAGAATGGCCTCTCAAAACTTTCCTTTTCTAGGTTTCAGAAAATTGGGACAGAGCCCCAGATGCGTCAACACAGTCCAAGACTATGTCGACACAGCCTTGCAGGTTTCAAAGGGGTGCATCGACCCAGCCAAGGGCTGCGTCGATGCAGTCAATCTTATGAAAGAGGCTACGTCGATGCAGCCAAGAGCTGCATCGACGTAGTCAGCACTCTGAAGAGGCTGTGTCGATGCAGCCAAGAGCTGCGTCGACGTAGTCAATGCAGAGACCCTGATCTTCGATAAAAACTCAGAGGTACCTCATGAAAGCACGTAACTTGATGGAAAAACCAGAAAATAAACATAGTAGTCGATCCCACATACCCTCAGTCCCTCTTTAACGTATAGAAACTATTTAAAAATCGTTCTAATGCATCGTTGACCCCTAAGATTTGAGGATAGGTGCCTACCTTCAAAGTGTTAAACTGATGATCTGGGGATGAGATCCACACCCCAGATCCTCTCAAAGCTTTTCCCTTCATCCTAGGGTGCTGCAGGATCATCCCCCAAGTACCGGATCATCCTCCCACGCAGAGTCAAGGTCCCTCACCCTCTTCGCATGCAAGAAGGATAGAAGCTGGTGGAGAGTTGAAGAAAATGGTTACTAAAGGCTTGCTACCCATGAAACCCACCTTCTTATATGAATTTCAAGCCTCCCAAGGGCTTGCTCACGTTCCACAAGGCTCAATCCCACTCCCAAGGTCGCTGGTTGGGGAGAAGTTAAGGCCATGCACCTCTTCGAGTTTGAACAGGCGCGACCCTTCGTCCATTGGTCTTAAATGCAGGAGGACGTGCTCTTCTGTTGAGATATGGGTTGGGGCGTCTTCAGATGAAGTCGAGAGGACTTCCAGATATAATCTTGGGACATGATTTTATCAAATTTCATCAACCCTAGCATGAGTTATGATTTTCACAAAATTAACGTTTATTCTCCCCCATTCCAGTCGTGACCTTTCGGTAGCCTGAGGTAATTCTGGTATAGATCTAGTATCCAGGCAGAATTTGGCCTTGACCTCATCATAGAAAATGTAGCTAACATCCCATTTGAGATCATGGACTTGGTTTCAAGAGCTTTAATTAACTACAAACGAAGTTATGAATTTCTAATTATTTAAGTGTGAATTTCCCCCAACAGTCACGCGACCTTTCGGTAGCCCGAGATAATTCGAGAATAACCCTAGTATCCAAGCAGAATTTGGCCTTGACCTCAACATAGAAGATATAGCTCGCATCCTATTCAAGATTATGGTCTTAGTTTCAATCCATTTGGTTGACTATGGGCCAAGATGTCCTTATTTTAAGAGATGATAATGTTTTCTATAACTTATTCGACCTATTATCATAAACCCCCTTTTATCCCCTATTAGGCCTATTTTCTAGAAGTTATAATCTTCATCCAAGTTGTTCCTTACCCAATGGCCGTCGCATGGGCTTTAGTTTCACCTAATTCCTACCTTCCTAGGTTGAGTTATGAATTCCCTGTGGATCCTTCAATATTCTATTTAGATTTCTAGTTCATTGTGTTAATGGGTCTAAATTGTACCTAATTGGGCCAGTGCCCAAATTGGTAGTCCTAACATCTTCTCCCCCTTAAAATAATTGCATCTTTAAAATTAACTTGAAATTTTAAGATTACTTACTAAATAGGTGAGAATATTCTTGGTGCATCTTGTCCTCCGGTTCCCATGTTGCTTCCTCGGAATGAGAATGCTTCCATAACGCGTTCACCAGTTGGATGGTTTTATTCCTCAACATCTGCTCCTTCTAGTCTATGATCTCACTGGGCTACTCCACATATGACAAATCTGCTTGAACCTCCAAGGGCTCATATTCTATAACATGTGAGGCATCCGGGACATACTTTCTGAGCATAGAGGTGTAAAAAAGCAGATGTACATGCGATAGAGCAGGTGAAGGTGCAAGTCGATAAGCCACCTCGCCAACCTTTTACAAAATCTTGAAAGGCCCGATATATCTAGGACTGGGCTTTCCCTTCTTCCCGAATCACATGACTCCCTTGGTAGGAGACACCTTTAGGAACACATGGTCTCCCTCTGTAAATGCTAACTCTCTCTGTCATTGGTCTGCATAACTTTTCAGACGGCTCTGGACTGTGAGGAGTCACTAACAATCACTTATGGAATGTCATAGAGCAATCTTACTTTTGGTTGATGCAATGCCACATCCGATCAATCATGATACCGGTACACGTTTGGACTTTGCCTCACCCTTGGGATCAGATTTGGACCCCGTCACTTTTATGTTCTAGCATTGAGTATCTATTTGTTTGGACCCATAGCCCCTTTTGTGTCTAGACCAATTCCACTTAAAATAATGGCCAAAGAGTTACAAGGATCAAGCATGTAGGAAACATTAGGGTATATTTCATGAACCATAGAGTTCAAGGATAGAACTTGAACACAGATGATATACCGATAAGTCGTATGAGAAACGATGACACATCATGAAACGGGGTCATTGGCATCACTCACTCGCCACCAATTTCAGAATATGCACCACTGTAGTGGTCGCCCATTCTGTGAATTAGAACAAGCTTGAAGAAATAGTGTCCATATCCAGGCCGCTAAATTAGTAATTTGCGCCCACTGGCTGGCCGCCAATTCTATTTGGCGTTCATGTCCAGGTTGCAAATTCCAGACAGAACACAGACTTCTCTAAGAGGTCAGAAACAACGCTCTGTGAGGGTTAAGCATCATGTTTCTTCAGAGTGACGTGACAAACAAGGGTTCCAGGGTTTTTAGGGTACAACCAGCTCGGCTGCCTTGAGAGAATTCAAGGCTAGCGTAGACTTATGGAGGTCTCAATGAAGAAAGAACCAGTCCGAATGAAGGAATATCTTATGGAGGGTCCACTCATCACCAAGAGTTGTGAGTGTAAATGATAAAGTAAAACAGGGACCAAGTCTCAGATATGAGACAGTGGTGCCAAAGATCTGGTGGTCAATGGATCAAAACACTAGTGAAAACTATCACAAGCAAAACTGTGCCCTGGTAGTAGTCACTATTTAAATTAGCACCCACTATTCAGGCGTCCATTCATGCAATTCTAAAATATTAAATAAATTTCCAAAAATTTGTGACTCTTCAGAGAGGCGCAGTATCTTTAATCTGCGCCCTGAGGTACATGGCGAATTCCTTTTATTTATTTCTTTTCATATATACTATTTTTGAAAGTATAGGAAATAGTGCCTTTTCAAAGGGGCGCAGATTCTTTAATGTGCGACAGAGGAATGGTCGCTAATTCTATGAACAATTTATTTTATATACATAAACTTCAGGAAATAGCGCATGCTTGCACGGGAGCAGGTTCAAATAGGCAATAGGGTTCTGGTCCCCCATTCCTTTTAACGTTTTATTCTACAACGCATCGTATGGAAGCATTTTCAGACTCAAGGAACTATTCATTTCTAAACATTATTGTTCATTAGGGAATGAATAGTGCTACATTCAATTCTGATAGAATTCGGAAAAACTGAAGACATGACAGTGAAGAGAAAATTGCAACGATTCCAAAAATATGCATATCATGATTTTTAGGCACATGGTTACATAGTTATTAAATGTTAAACATGCTATAATTATTAATTATCAAAAAGAATTAGCAGCATTCTTACTGTCGCTGATTAATTAGTGTCCGTTTGGATGGGCGCATGTTCTTGGAAATAGTGCCCACGTAGTGGTCGCTAATTACTTTCATGTAGTATCGATTTCCAGACGTTCAAAAACCAAGTTTAGGCATGCTATAAACAATCAGGAAGATTCATGGAAGATAGTCTACATGCTCTAGTGGTGTAGCAACTCGGATAAATTAGGGGAAATAAAATTTCCTAATTAGATAAATCCTCTAAAGGGCCAAAATCAAACAGAATATAAAACCCAAATCCCCAACCGTAATGAATATGTATAAGTGGGCCTTAAGCCCATAACCTCATCCACGTAAAAGGTCATATGTGCATAATAGAAGGATGGGTTAGACGAGCAAACCTTTTTCGAACATGCATGGCTTAGAGTTTCGAACTCCAACAGGATAGCGACTATGGATATAGCAATATAAAGATTTACATAGAAGTTATACACACATTAGAATTCTAAAACCTCCAAAGGATCCCTCTCCCTATAAATATAAACCCCGTCAATCGAATAAACCTACTGCTACTGCTCATCGACGTCGACCTGTTGCCGCTAGTACGTGAAGGAGAATTCTCTCATGCCACTGCTTCCTGAGCATGAAGAAGAACCTCTGCTACGTCTTCTTCCTCTCCGTCGCACTAAAATGGGCACACGTCTCCTTTGTATTGTTGCTGCCGTGAAGAAGCATCGTTTCTTCTTCTAGCCTTGCCATCATTCGTCTTATTGCGGCATTAGTTTGCTATCTGATGTTGCCGTAGTTGCCGTGGGACTCCTCTTCTGCTTCCACGATCACTACTGCATGAAGGAGCAAGCTTCATCTTCATCTGTCTGCTTGAGCTGCTGTTGTTTCACACGTAAAGGAGCCACAACGTTTTCTTATTTGCATGCTGCTGCCATTATTCTTCTTCTTCCTCTTTCTCCCTCCATTCGAGTGCCGTGGCAACTGCAGTTATAGTTGCTGCTTATTACCTTTCTTATATTCTTTCGTTCGTCGTCCAGATCAACCCAAAAGGTAGGTGTTCTCAAGTTACGAAGCGCAACCTGTTGATAACAGTAATATCATGCATATAGGTCTTATATCATGGAAATCACGAGTTCTGGTTAGTTTTTCTGAGTTTTTGTAAATAGCGACCACGGCCCGGGCGCCTATTCAATAAACGCCCACGCAAACAGTCACTAATTCCAGAATAAATAGGACTTGTTAAAATTTAATAATTAACTAAGTAACCTGATGTTAAAATTAATGCATGATCATATTTTTAGATTCCTGATATTTTCCTCTACCTGTTCATGTCTTCACTTTCCTATTTTGATAAACTGAAAATACCATGTGTCTGTGATTATACCTGCCCGATGCATAGCATCAGACAAATAATGGGCGACATATATAGAGTCTCTATTTAAATAATGAACGCCCTCACACAAGGGCGCTAATTTGTAAATAACCAGTAAAAGTAGAATATATTGAAAATTTATAATTCACGACTGAGGTCAGGGCATCATTTAAAGAATGAACGCCACTGTACACAGTCGCTAATTGAAATCGTAGATATTAATTCTGGAAAAATCTTAGAATTAACACCCTTATACAGTGTCGTTAATTTCCATTATATTCATGAAAATTTTGATATAAATTCTGATTGAACGACCTTTCAGAAGGTCACTATTTCGTTAAATAGCAACTTCTATACAGGCGCAGATTTCATGTTTCACAGTTTTATCACGTTTTCTGACCTATATCGCTAGTCTATTGACACTCTCGTCTCACATCCGTAGATGGGGTTTCTATTTTTATTTCATCGATTACACACTCAATTCTCGGTAATGTTTGAACCCTCCGCGGGATATTTCTTCCTTCAGACTGGTGATTTCATCGTAGAGACCTCCGTAAGTCTACGCTATCCTTGGATTCCCTCGAGACAGTCGAGCAGGTTATACCCTAAAAACCTTTGATACAGTGTCTTGTCACGTCACTCTGAAGAAACGTGATGCTTTAGCCCTCTTAGAGCGCTGTTTCTAGCATATTTGAGAAGTCTGTTCATTGTTAGTAATTGATGATGTTGGCTTGGGTGCCAGAAGGAATTGGCGACCTATCCAGTGCCGTTATTTCCCTGATATAGCTATCTGAGCCTGGGTGCTATTTCATCGAGCCTGTACTGTTCACATGAATAGGCGACCACGCATGTGGGCGCTATTTCTGTAATGGGTGGCGACTGAGTGGGCATGAATTACCCAGTTTCATGCCATGTCTTGGTTTCCATGAGGATTAATGATGTGTCATACTTGTTCAAAGTTCAGCCCTTGAACTCCTTCATTCATGAAATCTACCTTATCATCCTACAATGGTTAATCTTTTGGAACTCTATATTGGCTATAACTATAGTGGATGTCTAAAATATACATGACTCAATCCTTATGCATATAGGGCCCGATCTAGTCCTGGGAGGAGCTCCCGAAAGTACTTCTGCCCATGGGAGCTATATTGATCACGGTGTGGCATTGCACCGAAGTGCATGACTAGCTAGATTTGACATTCCACAATTCATGCTTGACTTGACATGACATAACTTGCGTGACCCGGAATGGGTATTTACTTTCTTCATATTGATAGCCAATTCACGTTGTTGGTCTGTATGGACTAGGTGCACTGGTGCACACAAGGATTCAGCGGGGGGGGGTGAATGAATCCCCTTTTAAAAATTTTGTCTAATTTAAAGACTTAAATAGAAGACTTCAAACTTCTTGTGGAAATAAAACTGTTTAAGCTCTGCTGAGTCTGAAAACTAATGAGGCATTAGCTAGAGCACATGAACTGCAACAAGCAGACTCCCAAGTAAATCTATGCAGCTGAATAAACCAAAGCAACCATGTGTAAACAAATTCCTATCAGACACAGCCGTAGATAGAAGCGAGCCTAGCATACATCTAACGGTTGATGATAGAGCAATCAAACCACAGACACAAAAGCAATCCCACAACACAAGGGATTTTTAGGCGGTTCGGTCCGCAGACCTACATCCACCCCACACTCTAACCAGAGTGTGGCTTAGTGCTGTTAAACAGCTTGAAACCGCTGGGCGTTACAGCTTGCCTACAAACGCTGCCTAATAGCTTGAACCAGAGGAACACACTCCTCTCTTATTCCAACCCGGAAGGAACCACTAGTGATACCAAGTCACTAGCAACCAGAGACCTAAGTCTCTATTCCTCCAAACCGGAGGGAAACCACAAGTGACACCCAGTCACTTGCACACCGGAGGACCAATTCTCCCTTCCTCCAACCCGGAGGGAAACCCACAAGTAGCACACCACTACTTACAACCAGAGACTACGTCTCCCTTCTCTTGAGTCCACAGGAGGAACCCAAACCCACAACAGAGTATCGGAAAGCACAGTGAAAAGGAAAGCAACAAAAGAAAATAGAACAAACAGAAAATGAAAACGAATGTAGCTCACGCAGGAGCAGATTGGTCTGGGTCTGATCCAGAACCCGACAGATAGCTGGACACTGCCAGCTTCAATCTCTATCACTCTCTCTTCTCTTTCTCTTCTCTCGATCCTCTCTTCTTCTCTTTTCTTCTTCTTCTTCTCTTATCACACACTAGCTCTCTCTTCTCTTTTCTTCTTCTTCTTCTCTTATCACACACTAGCTCTCTCTTCTCTTTTCTTCTCCTTCTTCTTCTTCTCTTATCACACACTAGCTCTCTCTTCTCTTTTCTTCTCCTTCTTCTTCTTCTTCTTATTCTCAGACTCTGGCTCACTCTTCTTTTCTCTATTGCTCACTCTCTGATTCTACTGTTCTCTATTTTCTAATTCGCCTTGTCTCTTCAAGCTCTCTGCTCCTTCATATCTATCGAATTGGGCGATCGGCTCTCCTTTTATAGACTACAGGAACTAGGGGCGTGGTTGCCACAATTCCCGCCTAAAATTCAAGCAGATCTGATCCAGAACTTTCCATGTGTCACCATCACATTGCCGCTACTTTACACGTGGCAAGATCCCCTGGTATCAACCTGCCTTGGATCACGTGCTGATTACCTAGTACTTAAATTCCACGTGAGATGATCCGCAGGTTGCTCAATTAGTGCTCGATCATATAGCTGACCTGGCAGAATATCAGACATGTTATAAGCCATTTGATAATATACAAAGACCTAAAAACATGCACTGACTTGTAGCAAGATTAAACACGACATACACTGACCTATGTCTGCATAAGACACATCATGCACAGACCTTAAGTGTGCGAGATAAAAACCAGCACTGACATTCATGCATGAAACAAAGAAACTTGCACCGACCTTATATTCCTTAGCACAGACGTTGTGTAGCTCAAACGTATGTAAAGATACGAATGCACCGACGTTGATTCTTTGAAACCAAACCTTGCACCGACCGTGCCACATGAAATAGCACGTACTTTGTTGCCACAAAATTGCACCGACCTTAGCATAGAGACTTGCACTGATCTACTATGCAGAGTCAATAGGGATTTGTATAGACCTTAATGTGAGCATGAACACAATATGCACCGAGGCAATGTTTTATTATGTCTAATGTAGAACTTGCACTAAGTGTACAAATGCACCGACGTTATGAGCCTTAGCATAAAAGATGCAACACCATTAGTGCATGAGACGCAGGTGAAAGAGAGACGCTAGGACAGACGCCAAAGACGTAGCATGAGATGCATGCACTGAATGTGCAAGAGAGACGCAATGTGATATACAGCCATGGTCTCACATAACATGTGAGACGTAATATGAGACGTATCTACGCAAGAGATGCAGCCATAGTCACAGTTGAGCATAAGACGCAAACAGAGATGCTAAGACTTACACGCATGAGACACTGGGTGTGCTAAGATGCAAATAGAGACGCTAAGATTTAGATGCAAGTGCAAATGAGACGCAATGCAACATGCTCAGACAAGTGCAAATGAGATGCAATGCAACATACTCAGACAAGTGCAAATGAGACGCAATGCAACGTGCTCAGACAAGACATTGCACTGACCTTGTTTGTGCTCCCTTAGACATAGCATGAGACGCAAACTGAGACGCATCACATGCACTGAGACACAAATGCATCAACCTTAGATAGATTAGCACCGACCTTGTGTTTTGCCTTAGAGAATTAACCCTGCACTGACTTAAACACCGAAGAGCCCTGACTTAGCTTGCTGAACCATGAGTATGCATCGACATAATGTGCTGAACGAAAGTGAGTGCATTGACCTTGAAATGCACATTGATGAGGTGTGCACGGACCTTGATCTCTACAACGCTTATGAACTAAAGTGCAGCCAACAAACTATACCGAGATGCATTGACACTGAACAATTGCACTGGCCTAACATGTATTCAGATTGAACAGTGGATATGCAAAAGATGTGCAAAATACACAATCAATCAATATCAAACAACCACTTATTTTATGCAGACATCTAATGACTCATAGTGTTTGCTATCATCAAAACCACAGGGGCACAACAATCTCCCCCTTTTTGATGATGGCAACACTATGGCATGAGTTACACCAACATAGCACACGTCAAACTATTCTCCCCCTTTGACTTCATCAAAAAGAAATGATAGTTTGATAAAATGAGTAGATGAATAGAAAAACATGCACGATATGGTTGAGTCATGACCAAATCTCCCCCTTTCCAAAAGAACTAAAGCTGCCAAACAATGCAAATCATGTAACCCTACCCCCCTGAATAGAGTCTCCCCTTTGAGTAAGTAGAAGGAGTGGAATAAAAATGAGCAGCGAACCACATGGACATTCAAAGTGAAGTAGACGTTTAGACAATTCAGATTAAGAAAGTCAGGTGAAATAGGTCACATGTGCAATCAAGAATCAGTTCATGTCATGACCAAAGAGCATTAAGCACAGAAATTTAGGCTGGATTTTCAAACAATAGAAGATTTTCAATAAGATACTTATTTCATAAATTTGAATAAACGGATGGTTCAGACTCTTCCATTATAGGGGCTTATGAATTTTTATTTGAACATCATTGTTTAAATATGATGTATACACAGTTTGTCAATGAAGTTCTGTACTCATATCTGAACATCAATGTTTAATAAAAGTGAAACAAGCTCTCATATTTATATCTTGATTAACCTCCCTTCATCTTACTCAGTCAATTTCAATGACTTCTTTAGAAATTACAATCATTAGTATTGAGGTTAAACAACATGAAGGAATTCAGATTTGCTTTCTTGAGGATCAGCTAAACTTCTTCAAATAATTTTAGATTTTTCTTTTTGCACAGTAGAAGTTTTCATAACAAGTTTACCAGGTGCAATTAAATTCAATACACACCTTGTAACTAGAGGATACACGTTGTTTGGATGCCAGTATCCCTAAGCACTTAGTATGACTAACTGTCATGCTTCAGAGATAGTATTGACACTTCATGACATACATCAGCTTATTTCATTGATAAGTGAGGTATATTTCTCAGTATTCAAGCCATTGCTCTGCCTGAATTTTTAATGAATTTTATTTAGCAGAGTTAATTATAGCACTTCATGACATAGTCCTCTAGATTTCATGGTCAATGGACATGGTTTCTCAGTGACCAAAATCATTGCTCTGATAGAATTTACCCTTAGGAACATTTCAGATTTATCAGATGTTTAAAAACAATACTGATTTCATATAATTCAACCAAATAAAGCCATGATTTTAACATTTTTAGATTTCAGAAGATTTTACAAGATTCAACATGAAATAGTTGGTTAAAGTTTATTAAAGTTGACTCAGATATTTTCAAGATATTCATAGCCAAGCTCAATGAATACATTAGACTTAAACCAATCTGATCTCTTAGACATTCATAAATCTGTATAATAGAAGATTCTTTAATGAATTGATTTTCAGATTTATGATCAAGGTATACGAATTGAAATCTTCTCAATTTTTTAAATTTTCAATGAGATTCAGCAACAGTAACAAAGATGAGCACAACAATGAAGGTATCGACATTTGACAAAACATTTCCAAGATGATGTCGACTCACTGTGTCGATACTTCCAATCATGACAATAAAAATGCTCCCCCTGACTAACAAATTCTATGACAAAATCTTCCTGAAGGGATTACCAAACACTTGAATGGATTAAGGCAAGACATGACGAAGAAGACATAGAGGAACACACGTATATGAAATATGCTTTCTCACACAGTATGCAATCAATCAATCTTTTTGGCATTTTCAATGTAATGAAATGCAATCTATTTGAAATCACCATATGCATGATAACAAATGCAGAAACTCCCCCTATCTGTATGCCATATGTGACAACTCTGAATGCAGCATATGCAATGACTGCTCTATATACAGTTTGACCCATGGTGTTTGGCAGAGGACTTAGTCCAAGGGACCACCTCACACATAGTAAGAACTTCCAGATAGATAATATCTACCTTTTGGTAACTTACCATTTGATACACCATAATGGTCATGCAAAATAATGCATTACACAATGTAGTCCAATGTGCATCTTGAATTGACAATATGCTAAGCATATGCAAATGTGAATATGTGTGCATGTCATGTATGTAGATGAGCATTT
Organism: Amorphophallus konjac; assembly: GCA_022559845.1. Lineage (NCBI taxonomy): Eukaryota > Viridiplantae > Streptophyta > Magnoliopsida > Alismatales > Araceae > Amorphophallus > Amorphophallus konjac. The sequence goes on along the minus strand of CM040125.1, from coordinate 205,067,861 downwards.
TATGCATAAGACAACATGCAGGACAATGCAATTGGATATGCATATGTGAGAATGTATGCAGATGAAAATTTATGCATCAGAGTCTGTGTAAGATATGCATCATGACAATTACAGACACTTTAAAAATGCATTTGACATATGCAAGCATCAATCAGTTCAGATTTTCAGAGAATTTCAATTAGAACAATGCAAGTATCATATGAAAATGCAAACATGTATTCTAGTTGATAGGTTTATCAAGACATGTAACTATAATGACAGAAATAAGAAAAATTCACATAACTAACCTGAAAGAGTGCAAGAGTGGGGTTTACCATAATCAGATGCCTTGGTTTATTTACCCCTTTTTATTCCTCCAAGGCACACCTACAAGATAGCCTTTATGTTACACACGTAGGTATCCAAGTAGTCTGGGGACCTGAGTTGACAGTGGCACCTTTGAATGGTGCTCTCTATGATTTTTGAGCTAGAGAATCATCAAACATCATCAAGAAACAGTTAGACATGGAATGTCCCAACTGACCACAATAATGACATGAACCGACAGACTTTTTATTCTTATTGTACATATTTGCATGATCATGAAATCTATGTGTATGAGAATTAAAGTTTTTGTTGTTTACATGAAAGTTATGTCCTTTGTTATCATTCGGCCAGCAATTTATAGCTTTGTGGCCAGACTTACCACATTCAAAATGAGAAGAGTGATTTCTTCTTTTAATAAGTGGCCAGCACTCTCTGGCCAGATGGCCTGGCTTCCAATAGTTAGAGCATGCAAGAGAATTTCTGTTAAAGACAAATTCAGGTTTATCAAAAAACTTTTTATTTGCAGGGAATTTAGCAAACTTAGAAATGAATTTTCTTCCCTGAGCATGCCAACATTGAGCAGCAATGTGGCCCATCTTGCCACAGTGATAACAATGATTTTTCTTATTCTGAACCTCATTGTTTCTGACATGGGTTTTCCTAGCATGCATTTTACTAGCATCCATGTCATCTTTTTTCATCAATCTACACTCATGCATCAGATGACCAAATCTATGACAATAGTGGCATGACATTTTCTTTTTATGTGCATGTGTGTGTGTGTTTAGGTTATGTGTCACATGCACATCATCAGCATGATTGTTTCTTTACTTATTCGTCACATGAACATGCTTTTTCACTTTTTCAGCTTGTTTCTGAAGGTCAGTTTGTTTCTGATTTTTTTGAATGATGGGATGTTTATCTTTTGAGGTGGTGGCTACGTTTGATGCAGTGACAAACGATGTCATTAGCTTGTTATTAAAAACTTTCTTATTAACATTATTGTAGCCCAGCCCTTCCTTCCTGAAGTTAACCTTGACTCCTAGCAACTTATCTAGATTTTCTTGCCCACTAACAAAGTTAGACAGAGAAGCTTTCAAATCCTGAATCTCAATTTTTAGTGATGCAATGTTTATTTCATAGCTTGCAATCTCTTGTTCACTGTAATTAACAGCTTCATTCAGTACTTTGTTAGCAATTTTATATTTCTCAATTTCTTGTTCCAGATTGCTCAGTTTTTCAGAATCTTCAATACAAACAGTTTTTCCTCTTTCAAAGGCTAGAAGTCTTTCAGACATAGCAGAGTTCAGCTGTTTTAACTTTTCATTTTCCTTAACCATAGCATCATTTTGAATTAACTCATCAAGAAGAATCTGGTCATCATGAGATGCTTTTGGATTATTTGGAGTTTCAGATTCTCTTTGCAGGTTTTCAATGTTTTTCTGTAACTCCATGTTTACAGATTTGATGGCATCAAATTTTTCAGCAAACAAATTCTTCTCTTGCTCAAGTTTCCCAAATTTTTCTTCATTTTCTGTAACAGATTTTCTAAGGGAATCGTTTTCAGATTTCAGCTTATTTAGTTCTGAATTAACACATTCAAGATCTTCCAGAGATTTCCCATACTGCACATGATTGCTAACAAGAATCTGATCATCATTAGTTGAGCCGAGTTTTTCTTCAAGTTCAGATATCTCATTCACTAGTTCTTTATTTTCAATTTTTAGCAATCCAATTTGTTTCTTAAGCACTTGGATATCAGATAAACAAGCATCATGCGTTTGTTTCAATTTCAAACAGTTTTCACATGAAGAAGTAGAACTAGTCAAGCTAATAGTCCTTTTCAATTTATTGTGTTGTTTTCTTAAAATCTCATGTGACTCCAATAAATCAGCATATGCATTCTCCTAGTCATCTAAGGTATAGTTCTCGAAGGGGTTTACCTGAATATCATCCTCTTCTTCATTTTGGCTGCTACTTTGATTACTATCATTTGCCATCATGCACTGGTCTCCATTTTCATGGCTGGCAGTCTTCAGCTTGTCCAGTATTTCCTTAGCTGACCTGAAATTATGGAAACAAGGATGCAAAGCCTTGTTAGTAGCTGCCTTCATTAATTCCATGGCTCTTTGATTATTTCGGCACATAGATCTCTGATTATCAGTCCATTTGGACTTGTTCTTTAGTAGTCTATGTAGACCGTGTGAAATGAACTTCCACAGATCAGAATCAACAGACTTGACAAACATGTGCAAGTTGTTGAACCACAGATTGAAATCAGTACCATCAAAGACCGGTGGATAAGCCATGGATGAAAAATTACAAACAGTTTCAAGACACTGATCGGTGACCTGAGAAACACCACAATAAAAAAAACATTGCAGGATCTACTGTGGATCGTTGGATCCGATGAAACAATAACCCGCTCTGATACCATTTGTTTGTCTGTATGGACTAGGTGCACTGGTGCACACAAGAATTCAAAGGGGGGGGGTGAATGAATCCCCTTTAAAAAATTCTACCCAATTTAAAGACTTAAACAGAAGACTTCAAACTTCTTGTGGAAAAAAAATTGCTTAAGCTCTGCTGAGTCTGAAAACTAATGAGGCATTAGCTAGAGCACATGAACTGCAACAAGCAGACTCCCAAGTAAATCTATGTAGCTGAATAAACCCAAGCAACCATGTGTAAACAAATTCCTATCAGACACAATCGTAGATAGAAGCGAGACTAGCATACATCTAACGGTTGATGATAGAGCAATCAAACCACAGACACAAAAGCAATCACACAACACCAGGTATTTTTAGGTGGTTCGGTCCGCAGACCTACGTCCACCCCACACTCTAACCAGAGTGTGGCTTATTGCTGCCAAACAGCTTGAAACCGCTGGGCGTTACAGCTTGCCAACAAACGCTGCCTAACAGCTTGAACCAGAGGAACACACTCCTCTCTTCTTCCAACCCGGAAGGAACCACTAGTGACACCCAATCACTAGCAACCAGAGACCCAAGTCTCTATTCCTCCAAACTGGAGGGAAACCACTAGTGACACCCAGTCACTTGCACACCGGAGGACCAATCCTCCCTTCCTCCAACCCGGAGGGAAACCCACAAGTAGCACACCACTACTTGCAACCGGAGACTACGTCTCCCTTCTCCTGAGTCCACAGGAGGAACCCGAACCCACAACAGAGTATCGAAAAGCACAGTGAAAAGTAAAGCAACAAAAGAAAATAGAACAAACAGAAAATGAAAATGATTGTAGCTCACGCAGGAGCAGATTGGTCTGGGTCTGATCCAGAACCCGACAGATAGTTGGACACTGCTAGCTTCAATCTCTATCACTCTCTCTTCTCTTTCTCTTCTCTCGATCCTCTCTTCTTCTCTTTTCTTCTTCTTCTTCTCTTATCACACACTAGCTCTCTCTTCTCTTTTCTTCTTCTTCTTCTTCTTCTCTTATCACACACTAGCTCTCTCTTCTCTTTTCTTCTTCTTCTTCTTCTTCTTCTTCTTCTTCTTCTTCTTCTTCTTCTTCTTCTTCTCAGACTCTGGCTCACTCTTCTTTTCTCTATTGCTCACTCTCTGATTCTGCAGTTCTCTATTTTCTAATTCACCTTGTCTCTTCAAGCTCTATGCTCCTTCATATCTATCGAACTGGGCGATCGGCTCTCCTTTTATAGACTACAGGAACTAGGCGCGTGGTTGCCACAATTCCCGCCTAAAATTCAAGCAGATCTGATCTAGAACTTTCTATGTGTCACCATCACATTGCCGCTGCTTTACACATGGCAAGATCCCCTGGTATCAGCCTGCCTTGAATCACGTGTTGATTACCTGGTACTTAAATTCCACGTGAGATGATCCGTAGGTTGCTCAATTAGTGCTCGATCATATAGCTGACCTGGCAGAATATCAGACATGTTATAAGCCATTTGATAATATACAAAGACCTAAAAACATGCACTGACTTGTAGCAAGATTAAACACGACATACACTGACCTATGTCTGAATAAGACACATCATGCACATACCTTAAGTGTGCGAGATAAAAACCAGCACTGACATTCATGCATGAAACAAAGAAACTTGCACCGACCTTATATTCCTTAGCACAGACGTTGTGTAGCTCAAACGTAGGTAAAGATACGAATGCACCGACGTTGATCCTTTGAAACCAAACCTTGCACCGATGTTGATCCTTTGAAACCAAACCTTGCACCGACCGTGCTACAGGAAATAGCACGGACTTTGTAGCCACAAAACTACACCAACCTTAGCATAGAGACGTGCACTGATCTACTATGCAGAGTGAACATGGATTTGTATAGACCTTAATGTGAGCATGAACACAATATGCACCGAGGCAAGGTTTTATTATGTCTAATGCAGAACTTGCACTGAGTGTACAAATGCACCGACGTTATGAGCCTTAGCATAAAAGATGCAAAACCATTAGTGCATGAGACGCAGGCGAAAGAGAGATGCTAGGACAGGCGCCAAAGACGTAGCATGAGACGCATGCACTGAATGTGCAAGAGAGACGCAATGTGATATGCAGCCATGGTCTCACATAACATGTGAGACGCAATATGAGACGTATCTACGCAAGAGATGCAGCCATAGTCACAGCTGAGCATAAGACGCAAACAGAGACGCTAAGACTTAGACACATGAGACACTGGGTGTGCTAAGACGTAAATAGAGACGCTAAGATTTAGACGCAAGTGCAAATGAGATGCAATGCAACATGCTCAGACAAGTGCAAATGAGACGCAATGCAACGTGCTCAGACAAGACATTGCACTGACCTTGTTTGTGCTCCCTTAGACATAGCATGAGATGCATCACATGCATTGAGACACAAATGCATCGACCTTAGAGAGATTAGCACCGACATTGTGTTTTGCCTTAGAGAATTAACCCTGCACTGACTTAAACACCGAAGAGCACTGACCTAGCCTGCTGAACCATGAGTATGCATAGACATAATGTGCTGAACGAAAGTGAGTGCATTGACCTTGAAATGCACATTGATGAGGTCTGCACAGACCTTGATCCCTATAATGCTTATGAACTAAAGTGCAGCCAACAAACTATACTGAGATGCATTGACACTGAACAATTGCATTGGCCTAACATGTATTCAGACTGAACAGTGGATATGCAAAAGATATGCAAAATACACAATCAATCAATATCAAACAATCACTTATTTCATGCAGACATCTAATGACTCATAGTGTTTGCTATCATCAAAACCACAGGGGCACAACACACGTGACATGACTTGATATGTTTACATGCTTGACCACCTTGATACATTCTATATGAATATCTTGAAATCTTGCTAGTTTGTTAACTCTTGATACTCTACTCTCTCTTGTCATCGTCATGCGTACATGCGTAGCTAGACTTGCATTCATGTAACATATAATTACCTTGTACTTGAGATATAGTTTCTACTGAGCGTTCGCTCACCTAGTATTTTCCCTTATTTTTTAGGTAACTCCGATGACGAGATTCAATCGAATGGGATCTGGAACGAGTAAAGAGCGTAGAGCCATCCAGTCATAGAAGCAACTATCTATCCGTGTCTTTTTCCTATTTTCTTGAGTCAATCATTGTAACTTTCTTTTATCGAGCCAAGGTTGTCCTTTAGTACTCTTTTATTAAGATTATGTAATAGAATTACCTTGATGGTTATTATGAATAAAGGATTTGGTTTACCTCTACTTTTGCATGCTCTATCTATGTGTCGAATACACTTATGCTCTGACTAACATGATTCATATAACTCATCATGCGTACCGGGTTCCTTTCGCTCTCGGGGCATGACAGTTTTTGTGATATCAGAGCCTAGGATATTCAATTCCTAGGAAACCAAGTCCAAGGATAGGTTCATAACTTTACCCGGTGAGATTGGGTAGAACCATGGGTTATGTTAACTTAGAGACTTAGACTCTTGGTAAATCATATATTAATATAGTTACTTAAAATCTTGTAGGATCAAGGCCATTGAACGTGCTTTATGGAGAGACATGCAACGCACTGTCCAAGGCATCACTCAGGCGCTACAACAAGTGGCGCAGGGCCGAGCCAATCGTGGAGTAGGAGATCTCCACCATAGCTTTCGCAACATGAACCCACCAAAATTTATTGGTTCGACCGACCCCGATGATGCCGAGCACTGGATCTTGGAGATCGAGCATATATTCTGTGTCATGCAATGCACGGATGAAGAAAAGGTCCTGCTAGCGACTTTCAATTAGAGCGGGATGCTCATTTTTGGTGGGAGTCAGTAGAAGCTACATTGCCCAAAGAACAAGTCACGTGGGGTGAGTTTGTTGACTATTTCAACAATAAATACTTTTCAGACCGTATCCAAGAGAAGAAGGCTGCGGAGTTCGCCGCATTGAAGCAAAGGACATTATCCGTGGCCGAGTATGAGGCCCAATTTTCCCGTCTATCTAGGTATGCACCGTATCTAGTGCATACAGAGAAGATGAAGGCTAGAAGGTTTCTCAATGGGCTTCGACCGTATTACATTACCCAACTGGCGCCGGTGGACATTCAAGTCTATTCGGAGATGGTACGAAGAGCCCAGCTATTAGAAGATGCCACAGAGCTGTCCTACTAGATCCGTGGAAAAGATAAGAAGGAGCATGTTACCAGCTCTGACACTTTTAAGCCAACCTTCAATAAAAGAGGTCAAGCAACGAAGGACATTCCTCCCAAGAGAAGAAATTCAAGAAGAACAACAAGCCCTTCTCCATCACTACTGCACCTTCCAAGGAGGTGTGCAAACATTATCACAAGGCCGGCCATAAGGCCGAGGAATGCTAGAGGAGATTGGGAGCTTGTCTCCGTTGCGGGAGCCGTGATCATCAGATTCCTGACTGCCTCTTACTTAATGAACAAGTCAGAGACGAGAAGCGCCCGGTGAAGAAGCAAGCACGACTCCAAGCTCTTCAAGAGGCGGAGCAAGATGAAGGCGGACTGGTGGAAGGTACCTTAAAGATTTGTTCCAAGTCTGCTCATGTCTTGTTTGATATAGGCGCATCACATTCTTTTGTTTCCAAGAGGTTTGCTAATCCATTACCTATGGAACCGGAATGGATAAAATTAATTATTTCAACCCCTCTCGGGAATGAATCCGATATCACACACCATTATCAGAATTGTGAAGTTATGGTGAAAGGGAAGAATCTACCTGCCAACTTAATATGCTTAGACATGAAAGATTATGATATTATACTAGGAGCCGACTGACTATCCACGCACAAGATAGTTATAGATTGCCGAAACGGCAAGGTAACTTTTAAGGAGTTCCTAGAACTTGTCTACACTAGCCCTATGGGTCGGACAAGTCACCCCTTTTTTTAGCTCTTCGAGCTAGTAAGCTCTTAAGGAAAGGGTGCATGGCTTTCCTATCTTTTGTGACTGCCACGAAAGTTAAGGAGTCCAAGATAGAAGACATTCGAGTGGTTCGGAAGTTTCCTGATATGTTTCTGGAAGATTTGCTCAGATTACCCCCACAAAGAGAAGTGGCTTTCACCATCGACCTTGTCCCTGGTGCTGGCCCAGTTTCTAAGGCACCTTATAGGATGTCCCCTGTCAAGCTCAAGGAGTTAAAAGAGTAACTGATGGAGCTTTTGAAGAAAGAATTTATCAGACTGAGCACTTTCCCGTGGGGAGCGCCCGTGTTATTTGTAAAAGTGAAGGATGGATCGATGAGACTCTACATCGACTATCGGCAGTTGAACCATCTTACTATCAAGAATGAGTATCCACTGTCGAGGATCGATGAGTTATTTGATCAGATATCTGGATCCAAATATTTATCAAAGATTGATCTCCGACCAGGATATCACCAATTGAGGATCAAGGATGAAGACATTCATAAGACCGCATTTCAGAGCAGGTATGGGCACTACAAATTTGTTGTTATGCCTTTTGGACTAACGAATGCCCCTGCAGCCTTTATGTAGTTGATGAATAGCATATTCAGGCTTCATCTGGATCAATTTGTAGTGGTCTTCATTGATGGCATATTGATTTATTCAAAGACCGAAGAAGATCATGAAGAACACTTAAGGATTGCATTACAAATATTGAGAAATAATCAACTATATGCCAAACTCAATAAGTGCGATTTTTGGCTCGAGGAAGTGTCCTTCCTAGGACATGTGATCTCGAAGGATGGGATTTCTGTTGACCCGTCAAAAGTTGAGGCCGTGAAGAGTTGGGAAAGGCTGACTAATGCTACCGAGATCTGCAGTTTCTCAGGTCTAGCTGGCTATTACATGCGATTCATCAACGACTTCTCCAAGATCCCCATTCCTCTTACTAGGCTGACCCGTAAGGAGATTCCTTATAAGTGGGATGAAGAATGTGAGAAGAGCTTTCAAGCCTTGAAGGATCATTTAACAACCTCCCCGGTATTGGCATTACCAACTGAAGGGGAGAAATTCGAGGTATATACCGATGCGTCTGGCATTGGCCTCGGATGTGTATTAATGCAACAAGGGAGAGTCATTGCCTACTCATCCCGACAGATAAAGAAGCATGAAGAAAATTACCCGGCGCACGACTCAGAGTTGGCCGCGGTGGTATTTGTTTTAAAGATCTGGAGACACTATCTCTATGGAGAACAGTTCACTGTGTACTCCGCTCACAAGAGTCTCAAATATCTAGTTGTTGAGTTGGAAAACTAGCAGATCTAGAGGGGGGGTGAATAGATCTACTCCAGATTCTTCTGAGATTTAAGCACTTAAAATGCAGAATTAAAATATTGAGCTCTCTCGGCCTGAACTTCTGCTTCTTCCTTGGCATGGTTTATATTGCCAATCGGATAAACCTTTAGAAGGCCAATGCTCACATGCGCCTCATTTTAGCCCGAGAAGAAACTTTCTGGTATCAAAAGTCCAGAGTTCATTGGATAGACTGTGGGGATAGAAACACAATTTTTTCATCAATATACCAAGCTCAAAAGGTAGAGAAATTATGTTCACAAATTGAAAATAAATGATATTTGGGTGGAAGAACAGGAAGCATTATTAAATGGTGCTGTTGAATATTTCAAAAACTTATTAACCACTGAAGATCACAGTATATATGAAAATTTATTTGCAGTCATCCCTCGGTTGATAAATAATGATCATAACAATTTGTTATGTATCATACCTCAGGCAGAAGAAATAAAGACTGCAGTATTCTTTTTATCTGGTAATAGTTCCCCTGGACCTGATGGGTTCACTGGGGGTTTTTTCACTCACTGCTGGGATATAGTAGGAGAGGATGTAATAAAGGCTATTCAGAGCTATTTTCAAGGTTGGGGTTTACCTAAAGGGGTCACTTCAACAATTCTATGTCTGATTCCAAAAGTTAATAATCTTTCTTCATTTGCTGACTTCCGTCCAATCAGCTTATGCAATTTTACATATAAAATTGTATCCAAAGTTATTTGTGACCGCCTTAGACATATATTGCCTTTGATTATATCAGAAGAGCAAAGTGGCTTCATCAGTGGAAGACAAATAACTGATAACTTCCTGCTGGCCAAGGAAATGTTCATGGAGATAGAAAGACCAATTAGAGGTCACAACATGTTTCTCAAACTTGATATGGCTAAAGCCTACGACCGGATAGAATGGGATTTCCTCATTAACGTGCTGAAAAGTTTTGGTTTCTTTAATAGGTTTGTCTCTTTGATTGCCCAAATGTTGGTTAACTGTTGGTTTTCAATCTCCCTCAATAGAGACACTCGTGGCTATTTCAAGTCTTCAAGAGGGGTCTGACAGGGGGATCCCTTAGCTCCAGCTTTATTCATTATTGCTGAAGAAGTTCTGAGCAGAGGCCTTAGAAAATTGTTCTCTAATGGACAGTGTAGACCTTACCATCTACCTCGAGGAGTTCAACATATTTCACACATACTTTATGCTGATGATTCCATCATTTTTATGAATGGCAGCAGATCCTCACTCAACCATCTATTAAAATTTTTGAAGAGCTATGTGTTGTCCTCTAGTCAGAAAATTAATGCCCAAAAAAGCTGCTTCATGGTAGCCAAGCAAATGCCCCGAAGTTCCATTGATAGAATATGTCAGCAAACTGGTTATCAGCACAAGATTGGCAGTATAAAATATCTGGGCATTCCACTCTTCAAAGGAAGAGTTAAAAGACCTCACTTCAAATATTTTCTAGACAAAGTCAATGCCAAGCTTGCTGATTGGCAAAGTAAGTTGCTGTCCCAGGCAGGGAGATTGGTTCTCATTCACTCGATCCTATCATCTATTCCTATGTACTGCGCCAGTGCAGCCTCCATTCCATACATGATGTGACACAACCTCGGACCTAATGCAAGCAAGCACAATCGCATTCAAATGGGCCGAATTGGGCCACCGCTCTATCGACACTCACCCAAGCTCGGGGTAACTTGGCAATGCCAAGGTGAGGTTGAGGGGTTGGGCCCTTGCTAGTAGAGGGCCAGCAAAGCCAAGATGGGATTCCCAATGGGTGTGGAAGCCCAATTCAATGGGGCCGACGAAGTGCCGAAGGCACCGGTTGCACTTTTCCCACGGTGATAACTCAAGGCAATGGGGCTTGAGGATCGAGCTCTCACTCGCATAACCAGCGGAACTAGAACTTATATTGAAAGACAAGCACTAATGGAGTGAGGTGTGAGCACTTACTCGACCGGTTTAAAGAAACCGATCCTGCTCGGAGACGAGGGCGAGCGGGGAGGCGAGTGGATCCCCACACGCCGCGGCGGTGTGGGGATCCACTCGCCTCCCCGCTGGCTCTCGTCTCCGACCGGGACCAGTTTCTTCAATCCGATCGAGTAAGTGCTCAAACCTTCACTCCACTTAGTGCTTGTCTTTCAATATTAGTTCTAATTCCGCTGGTTATGCGAGTGAGAGCCCGATCCTCAAGCCCCATAAACTTGAGTGATCACCGTGGGAATATTACAACCGGTGCCTTTGGCACTTTGTCGGCCCCCTTGATTTGGGCATCCCCACCCTTTGGGAATCAAGTCTTGGCCTTGCTGGCCTTCTACCAGCAAGGGCCCAACCCCACATCCTCCCCTTGGCATTGCCAAGTCACCCCGGGCTTGGGTGAGTGACGATAGAGCGGTGGCCCAATTTGGCCCGTTTTGAATGCGATTGTGCTTGCTTGCATTAGGTCCGAAGTTGTGTCACATCAAGTGGTATCAGAGCAAGTCTTTGACTTGTCTCTACAAGTCAAGTCCTAGGGCATGCTTGCATTCTTGTCCGAACCGTGCATTGTCAACCCATCATTGTTAACATTGAGTCTTGGGTCACATGGCTCCTCTCCCAATCATATCCCATGCATGCTTACCTAATGGAAAGCCCGTAGAAATTGATTTCATTGACCTAGAATCTGAAAATTGGGTGTCCCCCGATATCGTTACCTCTCTTAGTAGGATCGGACAAATTATGCACAATGGAGACCAAGTCTTTATTGAATTCCATAAATGGTTCGGGAAGATTAAGTATTTGGATGGGGCTTGGTGTCAAAAGGGAACATTGGCAGGTCCATGTATAATCCTAGGTAAGAAATGGTTAGATGAAAGGAATGCCAACATCGACCCAACACGTCGGACTTGCCTTGTGCGTCCGCCACACCTTTCGGGAACCTTTAAATTCAACAACCTTTTATTCTCCCACCCGCGGGAATCCCACCCTCGTTCACCACCCCGGGTGCACCATACTCCGGCCATCATCACCCCACCATCAAAGAACCTTCCCACTCCATTAGTTTTGGAAGAAGTAGTCCACCCGCTTTGCCACATGAAGACAAATATCCCTCGGGAACCTATCCCCTCCATAGAGAGCACCCATGTCCCAATTGAAGAGGAAGCCTCGCACAAGGATCTTCACCCTACACCACCCCCTCTAGATAAGGCCGAATTCATCTTAGAAGAGTCCCTTGTTAGGTGGCTAAGGAAGAGCCTAATTAGAGAGACCTCGACCCATGTTTGCCCTCCCATAGAACAAAATTTTCCCCTAGTGCCCATCTTCTCCTATCACACCACAATCCAAGCATCCTATCAAGTGGAGACCTTAGAGGATTTTCTTAGGGGCTTAGCATGGCAAATTGAGTTCACTAGCATGTTGACTCCTATGGCCGAACAACCTAGGAGCCTTAGCCTCCTACACCTATGCATTGGGTCTATCACCTTGGTTTGCACCAATGGTTGCTACACTAGCGACCTCCTTCTATTCCTCCCTACACCGGATGAGCCCAACCTTCTCCTTGATTTAGAGCTTCTTATCTCAGGTAGAAAGCCAAGCCCTCCACTCATGGCCGACCCACTTGTCAAGAACATTGGCCCAACTATCATAGGGAAGGATGACTTAACACCTTTTAAGGATCTTGAGGACATGGAGTTCCTCCCCCTAAGTGACCTATTTTACGATCCATATGATCCCTTCCAATGGGAGTCAATGGACTCATATGACCCAACCATCTTACCAACCACCCACCCTGTCCTACCCTCACTCACCATATTGGGCCAAACCCACCTCATCCATGACTCGGGCTGCACCTTGGGAGCCATAACCTTGGACCATATATCCCTAGGGAATAAGGTGATGCCCCACCCCATGATGACCACCTTCTTAGATCCATTCGATCCTTTCCAATGGGAGTTCAAAGGTTGTCCCACACCTATACACAGGGAAGTCACTTTTGGGAAAAGCATGCATGTGTCTAGGCTTTCCACACCCCTTGGCATGAACACTATGTTGGGTCCATTCATTCATATCACTCACATGTCAAGTAGAAAGCATGAGTGGGCCACATTCGGATGTCATGGTCCTCCTTCATTCATCATGGATCTTAAGCATGTCAAAAGCATCTACGGATGTCCCGGCCCCCCCACATTCATCACCACTTTACTTGATAGGTTCACCTACGGTTGCCCCGGCCCACCTAGGCCCACCAAAGTCTACATGACAACATTGCATGATAAGTCCACAAATGGTTGCACCGGCCCACCAAGGTTCATCATGGTCCATCTGGCATCATGGCAGGATAGGTCCATCTATGGTTGTCCAGGTCCACCCATAACCACTAAAAGGATAGCATTCACAAAATTGCATGAAAACCTTTGCAAGCACATCAGCAAAAAGAATGAGACTTATAAAAGGCTGGCCGACTCTCATCGGCATCACCAAGAATTCCAAGTGGGTGACCTTGTGATGGTAAGGATGGAGAGGCTCTCCCCGGGAGCCAACTCTAAACTGAGGCCACGTGGGGCTGGTCCCTTCCAGGTCTTGAGGCGCATAGGTGCAAATGCCAACGAGTTAGATCTCCATGAGGAGTATGGAAAAAGTCCCACATTCAATGTTGCCGACGTAGTGCCATATAAGGGACCCACGGTGGTACCTAGTGAGGAGATTGAGCCTACTTCTTCCCTTGAGAGAGCACCCACCCATGATGATAAACCACCAGCCAAGAGAGCCCAGCGTGAACAAATTGAACAAATATTAGATGAACAAGTCACTACCACTCAGAGCAAGGTATATGAGCGCTATCTCGGCAGGTGGATGGATCGGTCTCGTTCGGAAGACTTGAGGGCGGTACCACTTCTACACCCTCCAAGGAGGGAAGGACACTTACTCGACAGAGTCGAGTTCTCCGCACCCCGGGAGTATGATGGGGACATCACCTCCCATGCCCACGTTTACCGTTCGTCTCCTCACCCCGGTTGCATCCGGTATGGTTTAGTCATTTAATTTTGAGTCCTATGTAATTTTATTTGAGTCATTGGATGTATTTTCCCTTTTATTTGAGTCATGTTCCTAGGTCTTGCATTTATTTTCCTAAGTTTGAGTGTCATTAGATTGTGTAATGTGCTATTGGGCCCAATTCTTCGGGCTTGGCCCATGAGCCCCCCTACCCCTTCGGTTATTTGTTATTGAGTCTTTTGTAAGGGACTTTTGTAGAAATGTGGGTTTCCTATATATAGGACCACATTCCTCCCATTTCAACTTAATGAATGAATCAATGAAAAATACCATTTGAGTATCCAAAGCTTAGTTTAGTGGAGTGATTCCAACATTTTTTGGGTGAGAAACCCTAGGGGAGAGATTCCCCACCCTTCCCTCTCCTAATCCCTCTTTTTCACTCCACTTTCTCTCTCCTCAACACCCAATTTCGAATTTTCTTCTCTCTCCTCCTTTCCCAACCACCTCAACCCCCACCTACCATCATTAAAGCCCTCCACTTCCCCATGGCCTCCATTACTCCACCCCCCTAGTCCCAAGGAGATCCCTCACCATTCCAACACCATCCTCCACATTCCAACACCACTTTCCCCATTCCAACACAATCAACCCCTTCCCCACATAACCCCACAACTTCCAAAGCATATTTGAATTTGAAATCCACCCTTCCCTCCACTCACTTGTGCCCCCCCTCACCTTCTCCTCTCACCCACCTTCCCAAATTCGTAGCTCCTCCTCCCACCACCTGTTAGACCCCCTTCCAGACCCCATTCTTCCCTTCCCCCACCTTAGAACACCCCCTCCTAGACCCCCTCACAGCCCGGGCTTTCCCCACACTCATCCACCCCCATTTCCCCTCCCATATACCCCATTCCCCCCCCCATCATCATCAACCTACAGCTCTCAACTGAAGATCTACAGCAAGGCAGCAGAGCAGCAGCGGCCACCACGATCACCTCCAGACGAGTTGGAAGACCCAAGAGCCATCGTCGGAGGCGTCTGCCAGTCGCCTTCGCAACTGAAGTGGTTTCGTCTTCTTCCAATCTCCGAACCATCCTGGAGGTCCATTCTTCCACAGCTGCGTGGTTCTGCCTCGGCTACGGACCTGAACCAGTTTAGAAGCTCTGCCACGACGGACCCTGAAGGAATCAGTCTTCAAGTTCTTCTTCAAAGTTCCTCTTTGGCCTGTCTAGTTTCAGATTCAAGAAGCGGAAGTTCATTCAGCATCCGGGAGCATAAGTTACCCATTTTCTCCCCCGAACGCGCGGTTCTGCCTTCTACAGTCTGCACCGACCCCTCTTCACTCTTCTGGTTCCACAGATTGTCTCCGACCTCTTCTGGTGTCCCCGTTTCTTTTGCGGCAAAGAGGACTCACCCAAGGTTCTAACGGCGCTGACAGCATCAAATTTGGAGTTCGGGAGCGGCCAGGACAGCCTCTGCATCCTACTGTTGGTGACCTGCCCTTGCTAGTCCGAGAAACAGAGGCCCTATTCAAGCTCCTGCCCCGACCAGCAGCGACTCCAGAAGAAATTAAGAAAATTCTGAGGCATTCCCCATCCAGCTACAAAGGGTTTCCTCTGGTTTCGTCGTCAACAAAATTCCTGATCAAGATCTACAGCAGCAACACCGACTCTTTGTCCCAGCTCGCAGACAGTAAGAAGATTCGGCGTCCACCCTTATTCCTCGTTCTTTGCTTTAGTTTCCCCACCCCGCTTGACCGGCTGAAGGTCCCTCCCTGTGTGGAGGTAGTATTGATTGTAATTTCTATTAACCCCCATCCCAAGATCCCCCTCCTACGTGAGGTGTAGTGTTGTAACTTGTTTGGGCAGGTCAAGCGACACCGTCGCGGCGTGTGGGGATCCACTCGCCTCCCCGCTCGCCCTCGTCTCCGACCGAGACCGGTTTCTTCAATCCGGTCGAGTAAGTGCTCAAACCTTCACTCCACTTAGTGCTTGTCTTTCAATATTAGTTCTAATTCCGCTGGTTATGCGAGTGAGAGCCCGATCCTCAAGCGCCATAAACTTGAGTGATCACCGTGGGAATATTGCAACCGGTGCCTTTGGCACTTTGTCGGCCCCCTTGATTTGGGCATCCCCACCCTTTGGGAATCAAGTCTTGGCCTTGCTGGCCCTCTACCAGCAAGGGCCCAACCCCACATCCTCCCCTTGGCATTGCCAAGTCACCCCGGGCTTGGGTGAGTGACGATAGAGCGGTGCCCCAATTTGGCCCGTTTTGAATGCGATTGTGCTTGCTTGCATTAGGTCCGAAGTTGTGTCACATCAATACACTATACTTAAACAAATTGGGAATATTTGCTCCAATTTTTTTTGGCAGGGATATGAGAATGCCCACAGAAAGCACTGGATATCCTGGGACAAAATGTGATGTCCTCTCTCTGAAGGTGGATTAGGTATACGTAGTCAATCAGATACTCAACTGTGTCAATATGTAAAACAATTATGGCTATTGTTGACGCCTGGAAAATAAGCAAAGGCGGAAGCAGAATTGAAAAGAAGATTAGACAAGCAACGGAAGATTACTGATGAAACTCGACAACCATCTTCCCGGCTGAAGCCTTGTTCGGCCAAGCTGATGACCGGTGTCGTCGTCAGCCAGATGGCAGCACTGATGAATTAGCAGTCACCTGACTGATGAGACCTCCTACCATATTTTAATAAGAGCTGTATTGCTGCCCTGCCCAAGAATCTACAGATGACATGCCAGAGTGAGTCAGATGTTGACTTATTGACAGATGAGGCAGGAGCAAACATAAAGATGAAGCCAGAACCAGCAAATGAAGATTGTAAAGGCTTTTGCAAAGTCAAAATGAAAGAGGAACCATCTCCATGGGCGATATACCGGGCTGAAGTCTTCTCAGAAAGCTGATGTCCGGTCTTGTCACCGTTCGGGTGACGATGCTAATGAAATGATGTCCGGCTTTGTCATCATTCAGGTGGCGATGTCGATGAAACCCGAGTCTACAGACTGATGAAGATCTATGAATTATCTCAATAGAAGCTATGTCACCAGTAGAGGGCCTTCCTCGGTTCTGGAAGATATATTTGAAGAACTAAGAGAGGTCGAGGTGCATATGAAGTTTAAAAGCCCTGAATGGGCCTGCCGAATGAGCTCCAGAGAATGGCGCCGAGAGACCCTCACCAAGGCCCAAAAGCCCATATGAGGGGGGGGCGCGCCGGGAAGCCATGCCCTTTGGCGCCGGGAGGCCTCCCCGATTGAAAGAGGCGCGCCGGGAAGCTGCCTTCTTCACGCCGAGAAAGATCATGCCGAGAAGAGGGAGGGTTCTGCTATAAAAAGCCCTTTTCTCTCGAAAGGGAGGGGGATCGGAGGAGAGGATAGAACAGAGCAAGAAAAAAGGAGGGAGAGCCTCCTCCACTGCAAAAAAGAGAAAAGAAGAGACCAACATAGAGAGAGAGAGACTCCTCCGCTGAGAAAAGAAAGAAGAAGAGAAAGAAGGAGAGGAAGCTCCAGGTGGGCAGCCGGGGAGGGAGAGGAGTCAATGCTCCGCCCTCCCCCATGGTTTTGTTTTCTTCTTCATGTAATCCTGCCAAGTTTATCTCGATTTTCTTTTGGATGTAACCGGGATATCCTGATGTATATTCATCTCCCTTTCCCTCACTCCCTCCTTATGGTCGGTGTTGGAATGATGTTATGAAATGAAATACTACCATGGCCCATTTGGGTGTTGATTGATTGAGATATCTGCTCTCTGTCTTTCTATGTATATTTTTTATCAGGAATGTCCGATAGTTTAGACGCTTCCGGTTTCAGAATCTTTCTACGAGTCTGTTCCTCGAACAGGGATGAGAATAGGACCCCCACCCCTATCTAATGGGTGATTGGGCTCTATTTCCTTCTCCCCTCCTGTCTCAATGGCAGATTCCCCCCATATAGTCCGAGTTTTCCCTTGAGCCCTTCATGCAGTTCAGGAACCAGAGACATCAATCTCTTGGTTCCCTGAACTGTCGAGCTCTGATAAACGATAATATCGATCCCTGGGTCCTCCATTCTAAGCCTTGAATGCTTAGGGCCTGGAGTTTCGGTGCCGAAAGTCCCTCCGTCGCCGGTTTTCGACGCCATTGGGTTCGTCCAGGAGATCAGAGACAGTCATCTCTTGATCCCCCAGACGGCTGATGGCAAACAGAGAAGGATTCTCAGGGTTTAGATGATGATCTCTTTTTTTCCTCCTGCTGATTTGGCCTCTCGGCTCCCTTGGCATCCCCCTAGCAGAAGCATCCATGAAACCCCCTCCTGTACTCCAAATCCGGTCTCAATCCGAGCTAGAATCTGAGAAAATTCCAGAACAGAGTGCCGTAATCAAGCCCTGAAACCCTTAACCTTTTTACATTCTCGGCGCGATAATTTCCCGGCCGAGAGCTACGCCGCCGAGAGCTACGCCATCCCGGGGGCATGTGTGAAGAAGAAGATGATGATAAAAATGGTGAAATAACAAATATAGAGGGTACTCCCATTCGAGGGGTGATGCACATAAAAAAAAAGAAATGAGAAAGATGATGAAATGACGGAAGATACAGATGATACCCCATTTTAGGGAGGGGGATGCATATCAAAAAAAAAAGAAGAAGAAAAAAGAAAGAAAAAAATAGGAAGTTCGCCATACAATGGTACCCCATCCCGGGGGCAAACGTATGCCAAACAATGAGAAATATTGATGGTATCCCATTCTTGGGACAAATGTACACCAAAAGAATGATGGAAGACACACATGGTTCCCCATTTTAGGGGTAAATATGTGAAATGTCAATGGCGGCATGCATGGCCGTTGCTGGATATGTTCACCCCTTTAAGAGGGCAATGATCACTTATGGGAATGATGAATAAAATTGGAGCATTGACCTTTCAAGGACCATCCGCTCGCAGACTCTTACATTGCACGTCTGCTGCTGATGTCAGGGACTATCCAAATGATGAAACCCCAGATGACAATGAACAATAAAGGATGGATCAATGAAGAATGATTGAAGTTCGCCTAACCACCGGCGTTCAGGCCGATAGATGCCCGATGAGCCTCTGGAGTGCCAGAGATGTCTAACCTTCGGCATTCGACAGGATAGATGTTCCCAAACATCAATCGCCAGCATGCCAACCAAAAGAAGTCAAAACTCTAGCTGTCGGCACCCAAGCAGACATGCATCAGATGTTCAGCTGGTCGGAGCCCAAGCCGACAGATGTTCTGCTAACCAAGGCTCAGGCCAACAGATGTTAAATACTCAGGCGATGATGTTCGTGCTGACAAATGATTCAACAAGTATTCAAAGGGGGTAGATATCCCACCATCGGCATCTCAGCCGACATATGTCAAGCATTCAGCCATCGGCACCCTGGCCGATAGATGCCCGATGATCCTCTGGAGTGCCAGAGATGTCTAGCCATCAGCATTCGATATGACAGATGCTCATAAATTTGCCAGTATGGCTAGCTAAGAGAACTCAAAATTCTAGCTATGTGCGCTCAGACAAATAGATATTCTACCATCGGCACTCAAGCCGACCAATGTGCAAAGATTGCCAAAGAAAAGTCAACAGAATCAGTGATATGCAAAGATGTAGATATCCAGCTGATCAGAGCCACATTAAACGATGAGACTCACATTCCCAGCAAACGGCTTCGGGCCTGAGCTGCCATCCATAAATCAATTCAGACCTTTCGTCTGGATAGATTATGAAACTCTATTCCTTTGCGTTAATGTTAAACCCCACATTAACGATGAAACTCACATTTCCAGCAAACGGCTTTGGGCCCGAGCTGCCATCCATAAATCAATTCAGACCTTTCGTCTAGATAGATCATGAAACCCTGTTCCTTTGCGTTTGTGCCAAACCCCAACATTGACGATGAAGCATACATTCCCAGCAAACAACCCTTTCTTGGTCTAGCGACACTCCGCCCTAACCGAGCTACCTTTTCTTTGGTCTAGTGGCACTCCGCCCTTGCCAAGCTATCTCTTCCTTGGTTTAGCGGCACTCCGCCCTAGCCAAGCTACCTTTTCCTTGGTCTAGTAGCACTCTGCCCTAGCCAAGCTACCTTTTCCTTGGTCTAGCGGCACCCCGCCCTAGCCGAGCTATCTCCTCCTTGGTCTAGCGACGCTCCGCCCTAACCAAGCTACCCTTCTCCTTGGTCTAGCGACGCTCCGCCCTAACCAAGCTACCCTTCTCCTTGGTCTAGCGGCCCTCCGCCCTAGCCGAGCTACCTCTTCCTTGGTCTAGTGGCACTCCGTCCTAGCCAAGCTATCCCTTATCTTGGCCTGAGGCACTCCACCCTCGTCGAGCTACGAGACTCTGCCCATCAAGCCTCGCCGGGCTAGGCCCATAAACCTTTTCCCTCTTGCTCAAGGCACCCTGCCTTGGCCGAGCTCTCAAATGTTAATCCCAAGCCCCACCGGCACTATAACAGCATAGTCAAATCCATCAATAGTCCCGCCGGACAACACAGCCGGCTATCCTGGCTCTTACAGCCTGCTATTCTGGCTCTTACAGCTTGCTATTCTGGCTCTTATAGCCTGCTACCTCCGGCTCCCGTAGCCTGCTACCTATGGCTTCTACAGCCTGCTGTCCTGGCTCTTATAGCCTGTTACCTCTGGCTCTCGTAGCCCACCATTCCTGGCTCTCGCAGCCTGCTATCCTGGCTCCTATAGCCTGCTACCTCTAGCTCCCGTAGCCTGCTATCCTGGCTCTTATAGCCTGCTACCTCCGACTCCCGTAGCCTGCTACCTCTGGCTTCTACAGCCTGCTATCCTTGCTCTTATAGCCTGTTACCTCTGGCTCTCGTAGCCCGCCATTCCTGGCTCTCGCAGCCTGCTATCCTGGCCCCTATAGCCTGCTACCTCTGGCTCCCGTAGCCTGCTATCCTGGCTCTTATAGCCTGCTACCTCTGGCTTATTTAACCTGCTACCCTGGCCCCCACGGCCTGCTATCATCACTTTCCTGGATCCTGTTACCTCGGCCTTTATGGCTTGCTACCCTGCTATACCGACTTTTACGGTCTATTAACCTGCTACCTTGGCTTGCGCAGCCTGCTATCTCACCATCTCCGGGTCCTTGCGACCTGCTATTCTATTATCTTTCACTATCCATGAAATTCTCGGCCTTGGCATGCCTTCAAAAACCCGCTCACCTTTTCGGCGAATGGCTTTTGGCCCGAGTTGCTACATACCAACATCAGTCCAGACCTCCCGTCTAGGTCAGGTGCATGCATGGGTTGTCTTCGAGAGTCCGTCGAGGCAACATCAATTATGGATTGCTTCCAAGTCTGACATCCTACCAGGATCCGATATCCTATCTTCTGGCCTCTGACGTCCAGTCAAAGCCAGCTATCCTTGTTTGCGAGCGCAACGCCCTATCATATATTTCAAGTATCTCATTTTTCGACTCGGTCGTCTCGGCCAAAGCCGCTATTACAATTCTTCGGCTATCTCTGCTTTCGATTTAGCCGTTCTGGCCAAAGCCGCCATCACAACTTGTCAGTCATCTAGTCTTTCGGCTTCGCCATTTCGGCCGAAGCTGCTATCATGATTTTCAAACTACTCTATCTGTCAGCTTAGCCATTCCGGCCAAAGCTGCTATCATAATTTTTGACCATTCTATCTTTCGGCTTAGCCATTCCGGCCAAGGCTACTATTACAACTTCCAACTGCTTCATCCCTCAGCTTAGCCACTTTAGGCCAAAGCCTGCTGTCTCTAGCTCCCGTGGCCTGCTATTCCTCGCTTCTATAGCTTGCTATCCTAGCTTTTGTCGCCTGCTATCTCTGGTTCCCGTAGCCTGCTATTCCCGAATTCTATAGCCTGCTAGCCTGGCTCTTGTGGCTTGCTATTCCTGGCTCCTACAACCTGCATTCCCAGCTCCTATATCCTGCTATTCCTGGCTTCTACAGCCTACTATTCTGGCTCTTGTAGCCTGCTATCTCTGGCTCTCGTAGCCTGTCATTCTTGGCTTCCACAGCCTGCTGCCCTGGCTTTTGTAGCCTGCTATCTCTGGTTCTCGTAGCCTGCTACTCCTGGCTTCCACAGCCTGCTGTCCTGGCTTTTGTAGCCTGCTATCTCTGGTTCTCGTAGCCTGCTACTCTTGGCTTCTACAGTCTACTGTCCTGGCTTTTGTAGCCTGCTGTCTCTGGCTCTCGTAGTCTGCTATTCCTGGCTTCTACAGCTTTCTATCTTGGCTCTTATAGCTTGCTGTCTCTGGCCCTCGTAGTCTGCTATCATCTCATCCACACCCTCATTCTTGGTCTAGCGGCGCTCCGCCCTAGCCGAGCTACCCCATTCTTGGTCTAGTGGCACTCCGCCCTAGCCAAGCTACCCTCTTCTTGGTCTAGCGGCACTCCGCCCTAGCCAAGCTACCCCCATTCTTGGTCTAGTGGTTCTTGGTCTAGTGGCACTCCGCCCTAGCCAAGCTACCCTCTTCTTGGTCTAGCGGCACTCCGCCCTAGCCGAGCTACCCTCATTCTTGGTCTAGTGGCACTCCGCTCTAGCCAAGCTACCCTTTTCTTGGTCTAGCGGCACTCCGCCCTAGCCGAGCTACCCTCATTCAGCGGCACTCCGCCCTAGCCGAGCTACCCTTTCTTGGTCTAGCGGCACTCCGCCCTAGCCGAGCTACCCTTTCTTGGTCTAGCGGCACTCCGCCCTAGCCGAGCTACCCCATTCTTGGTCTAGCGGCACTCCGCCCTAGCCAAGCTACCCTCTTCTTGGTCCAGCGGCACCCCGCCCTAGCCGAGCTACCCTTATTCTTGGTCTAGCGGCATTCCGCCCTAGCCGAACTACCTCATCCTTGGTCTAGCGGCACTTCGCCCCAGCCGAGCTACCCTTTCTTGGTCTAGTGGCACTCCGCCCTAACCAAGCCACTCCTTATCACGGATTAATGGCATTCCAATCTGTCACCCTCTAAAAGAAAAAAAAATGAGAAAAGAAAAATGGGGTTAAAAATAGAGATACCCCGCCGGTCTTGTTCAGACTTTCTGAGCAAGGGCAAAAATGGCTAAAACCCAGCTGTGGTGAAAACCCGAAAGGGCACTGCAGGCAAAATCGGGTACCCCGCCACGTGAAAACCTGAAAGGGCGCGTGGGCAAAAGCAAGAGGGGGCTGGCTCCGGTGAAAACCCGAAAGGGTACTTGGGTCAGTAATGTGGTAATCCCAAAGAAAGCCTCACCTCCTGCCATAAAACTCCTCGTCAATCGACCGGCGCCTTGCCCGATCGACGATTAGACCCACTCAGTATAGGCCCTACGTCTATCCTGATAAAAGCCCTCATACCTCGTCCCAGGTTCCACCGCGATGAAAGCTACCATTGGTCGATCGGCACCTCGCCCGATCAATGATAAAACCCTCTCCAGTTTAGACTTTACGTCTATCCTGATGAAATCCATGATATCCTTGCATTGGTATAAACCTAATACCGATGATGAAACCCATCTTTGGTCGACAGGGCACCCTGCCCGATCAGCGAAGAAACATGTTCAGTCTAGACCTTACATCTGTTCCGACTAGAGCTGCGTGTCTCGCTACGTCCCACCGTGATGAAACCTGTTGCTGATTAATGGGCACACTCGCCCGATCAGCAATGAAACCTGTCCAGTTTAGACCTTACGTCTATGCCGATAAAACCCATGAAACTGTTGCATTGGTATAAACCCAATACCGATGATGAAACCTGCTGTTGATCGATTGGCACACTGCACGATCAGCGATGAAACCTATCCAGTTTAGACCCTACGTCTATTCTGATGAAACCTATGAAATCCTTGCATTGGTATAAACCCAATACCGATGATGAAACCTGCTGTTGATTGATTGGCACACTGCCCGATCAGCGGTGAAACCTATCCAGTTTAGACCCTATGTCTATCCTGATGAAACCTATGAAATCCTTGCATTGGTATAAACCCAATACCGATGATGAAACCTGCTGTTGATTGATTGGCACACTGCCCGATCAGCGGTGAAACCTATCCAGTTTAGACCCTACGTCTATCCTGATGAAACCTATGAAATCCTTGCATTGGTATAAACCCAATACCGATGATGAAACCTGCAGTTGATCGATCGGCACATTGCCCGATCAATGATGAAACCTATCAAGTTTAGACCTTATGTCTATCCTGATGAAACCTGTAAAATCCTTGCATTGGTATAAACCCAATACCGATGATGAAACCTGCTGTTGATTGATTGGCACACTGCCCGATCAGCGATGAAACCTATCCAGTTTAGACCCTACGTCTATCCTGATGAAACCTATGAAATCCTTGCATTGGTATAAACCCAATACCGATGATGAAACCTGCTGTTGATCGATCGGCACATTGCCCGATCAATGATGAAACCTATCCAGTTTAGACCCTACGTCTATTCTGATGAAACCTATGAAATCCTTGCATTGGTATAAACCCAATACCGATGATGAAACCTGCTGTTGATTGATTGGCACACTGCCCGATCAGCGGTGAAACCTATCCAGTTTAGACCCTACGTCTATCCTGATGAAACCTATGAAATCCTTGCATTGGTATAAAAACAATACCGATGATGAAACCTGCTGTTGATTGATTGGCACACTACCCGATCAGCGGTGAAACCTATCCAGTTTAGACCCTACGTCTATCCTGATGAAACCTATGAAATCCTTGCATTGGTATAAACCCAATACCGATGATGAAACCTGCTGTTGATCGATCGGCACATTGCCCGATCAATGATGAAACCTATCCAGTTTAGACCCTACGTCTATCCTGATGAAACCTATGAAATCCTTGCATTGGTATAAACCCAATACCGATGATGAAACCTGCTGTTGATCGATCGGCACATTGCCCGATCAATGATGAAACCTATCCAGTTTAGACCCTACGTCTATCCTGATGAAACCTATGAAATCCTTGCATTAGTATAAACCCAATACCGATGATGAAACCTACTGTTGATCGATCGGCACATTGCCCGATCAATGATGAAACCTATCCAGTTTAGACCTTATGTCTGTCCTGATGGAACCTATAAAATCCTTGCGTTGGTATAGACCCAATACCAATGATAAAAGCAGCTACTAATGGGGTGGCCCGCCGCCTGAGCAATGCTGAAGCCCGTCCGGGGTAGATTCTCCGTCTGCTCTGATGAAGATGCTACACCCATTCTCAAATCAACCCGGACCTTCCGTCCGGATAGATGATAAAACCTCATCCCTTTGCGTTAATGTTAAACCCCACATTAACGATGAAACCTACGTTTCCATCGAGTGGTTTCGTGCTTAAGCTGCTACACACATCCTCGAGCCAATCCGGACCTTCTGTCTGGATGGATGATGAAATCCCATTCCCTTGCGTTGATGGCAACCCCCACATCAACGATACAGCCATTCCCCCGGTGAACGGCTTCACGCCTAAGCCACAAAACACACTCAAGTCGACCCAGGCCTTCCGCCTAGGAAGACGATGAAAACCTTATGTCCCTTGCATTGGTGTCAGCACCCACATCAATGATGATACATACACAAGTTGAGCACATGGCTTAACGATTTACGAAGCTAAAGTCCCAATAAAAAAGAAAAGAAGAGACAAAATGGGGTTAAAAAAAAAGATACTCCGCCAGTCTTGTTCAGATACTCTGAACAAGAGCAAAAATGGCCAAAACCCAGCTGTGGTGAAAACCCGAAAGGGCACTGCAGGCAAAATCGGGTACCCCGCCACGTGAAAACCCGAAAGGGCGCGTGGGCAAAAGCAAGAGGGGGCTGGCTCCGGTGAAAACCCGAAAGGGCACTTGGGTCAGTAATGTGGTAATTCAAGAGTTCCATGCCAACCGGCATGCTGCCTTTACCTCCCCTTCATTGATGAGGCCTTCCGTCGGTCATCTGGCTCTATGCCCCACCGATGATAAAGCCTTTCCGGGATAGACCTTACGTTTACACTGATGAAATCTACATACCCTTTTTTTTTTATCCCACCGACAATGAAACCCATCACCATTCTAATAGACCCTACCCAGGCTAGACCCTACGTCTATCCTGATGAAACCTGCATATTTCTTGGCAAAGTCCCACCCGCGATAAAGCCTGCTGGAGTAGACTTTACGTCTACCCCGATGAAACTTATGAAATCTTCTTACGTCGATATAAACCCAATATCGATGATGAAACCAACTGTTGATCGACCGGCACCTTGCCCGATCAATGATGAAACCCTCGCAGTTTAGACCCTTCGTCTATTCTGATGAAACTCTCCTTGCATCGATATAAACCCAATATCGATGATGAAACTAACTGTTGATCGACCGGCACCTTGCCCGATCAATGATGAAACCCTACAGTTTAGACCTTTCGTCTATTCTGATGAAAATTATGAAATTTTCTTGCGTCGATATAAACCCAATATCGATGATGAAACCAACTATTGATCGACCGGCACCTCGCCCGATCAATGATGAAACCCTGCCAGTTTAGACCTTTCGTCTATTCTGATGAATCTTATGAAACTCTTCTTGCGTCGATATAAACCCAATATCGATGATGAAACCAACTATTGATCGATTGGCACCTCGCCCGATCAACGATGAAACCCTACCGGGATAGACCTTCCGTCTATCCTGATGAAACTTATGAAACTCTTCTTGCGTCGATATAAACCCAATATCGATGATGAAACCAACTGTTGATCGACCGGCACCTCGCCCGATCAATGATGAAACCCTGCCAGTTTAGACCTTTCGTCTATTCTGATGAAACTTATGAAACTCTTCTTGCATCGATATAAACCCAATATCGATGATGAAACCAACTATTGATCGATTGGCACCTCGCCCGATCAATGATGAAACCCTGCCAGTGTAGACCTTTCGTCTATTCTGATGAAATTTATAACACTTTCTTTGCATCGATATAAACCCAATATCGATGATGAAACCAACTATTGATCGATTGGCACCTCGCCCGATCAACGATGAAACCCTACCGGGATAGACCTTCCGTCTGTCCTGATGAAAACTACGCACCCTTTAATGTCCCACCTGCTATAACCTCTACCCAGTTTAGACCTTTCGTCTATTCTGATGAAACTCATGAAACTCTTTTTGCATCGATATAAACCCAACATCGATGATAAAACCAATTGTTGATCGACCGGCACCTCGCCCGATCAATGATGAAACCCTACTGGGATAGACCTCTCATCTACACTCCCGCATGATGCCATGGCCCAAATGCATGTCTTCCGTTAGCCAACAGGCCCAGCAAAGGCAGTCCCGACGGGCACTAACACGCATTCTCTCCCTAAGAGGATGGACACTCTCCTGCTGAACACGGGTCATCCGCATAAAAGCTGCTGAGACCACTACTCTTCCATATGAAGGAAATAACAGCACATGATACAAGATATACAGCCGATCGGGGCTCAAAACCGATAGATACAAGATGTTCATCCAATCGGGGCTCAGAACCGATAGATGCAAGATATACAGCCGATCGGGGCTCAAAACCGATAGATACAAGATGTTCATCCAATCGGGGCTCAGAATCGATAAATGCAAGATATACAGCCGATCGGGGCTCAAAATCGATAGATACAAGATGTTCATCCAATCGGGGCTCAGAACCGATAGATGCAAGATATACAGCCGATCGGGGCTCAAAACCGATAGATGCAAGATATACAGCCGATCGGGGCTCAAAACTGATAGATGCAAGATGTACAGCCGATCGGGGCTCAAAACTGACAGATGCAAGATATACAGCCGATCGGGGCTCAAAACTGACAGATGCAAGACATACAGCCGATCGGGGCTCAAAACTAACAGATGCAAGATATACAGTCGATCGGGGCTCAAAACCGATAGATGCAAGATGTACAGCCGATCGGGGCTCAAAACCGATAGATGTAAGATGTATAGCCTATCGGGGGCTTCAAGCCGACAGATACGAGATGTTCAGCCAATCGGAGCTTCAAGCCGACAGATGCCAGATGTTCAGCCAATCGGGGCTTAAAGCCGATAGAAGTCAAATGTGCTGTTGATCGGGGCCTAAAACCGACAGATGTCAGATGTGCCAGTTGATCACAGTCCAAGCCAAGAAGATCATGCCAGGATGAAATCGCAATATGGGGATACTGCCAAGCTATAACTAAAAGAATGAGTCAACAGCATTGAGCTAAAGATGCACCTACGGACACCGTGCCTCTTATTCTGCACTTACGCCGTCCGCAGGTGGGGGGCATTTGTTGACGCCTGGAAAATGAGCAAAGGCGGAAGCAGAATTGAAAAGAAGATTAGACAAGCAACGGAAGATTACTGATGAAACTCGACAACCATCTTCCCGGCTGAAGCCTTGTTCGGCCAAGCTGATGACCGGTGTCATCGTCAGCCAGATGGTAGCACTGATGAATTAGCAGTCACCTGACTGATGAGACCTCCTACCATATTTTAATAAGAGCTGTATTGCTGCCCTGCCCAAGAATCTACAGATGACATGCCAGAGTGAGTCAGATGTTGACTTATTGACAGATGAGGCAGGAGCAAACATAAAGATGAAGCCAGAACCAGCAAATGAAGATTGTAAAGGCTTTTGCAAAGTCAAAACGAAAGAGGAACCATCTCCATGGGTGATATACCGGGCTGAAGTCTTCTCAGAAAGCTGATGTCCGGTCTTGTCACCGTTCGGGTGACGATGCTAATGAAATGATGTCCGGCTTTGTCATCATTCAGGTGGCGAAGTTGATGAAACCCGAGTCTACAGACTGATGAAGATCTATGAATTATCTCAATAGAAGCTATGTCACCAGTAGAGGGCCTTCCTCGGTTCTGGAAGATATATTTGAAGAACTAAGAGAGGTCGAGGTGCATATGAAGTTTAAAAGCCCTGAATGGGCCTGCCGAATGAGCTCCAGAGAATGGCGCCGAGAGACCCTCACCAAGGCCCAAAAGACCATATGAGGGGGGGGGGGGGGGGCGCACCGGGAAGCCATGCCCTTTGGCGTCGGGAGGCCTCCCCGATTGAAAGAGGTGCGCCGGGAAGCTGCCTTCTCCACGCCGAGAAAGATCATGCCGAGAAGAGGGAGGGTTCTGCTATAAAAAGCCCTTTTTCTCTCGAAAGGGAGGGGGATCGGAGGAGAGGATAGAACAGTGCAAGAAAAAAGGAGGGAGAGCCTCCTCCACTGAAAAAAAGAGAAAAGAAGAGACCAACACAGAGAGAGAGAGACTCCTCCGCTGAGAAAAGAAAGAAGAAGAGAAAGAAGGAGAGGAAGCTCCAGGTGGGCAGCCGGGGAGGGAGAGGAGTCAATGCTCCGCCCTCCCCCATGGTTTTGTTTTCTTCTTCATGTAATCCTGCCGAGTTTATCTCGATTTTCTTTTGGATGTAACCGGGATATCCTGATGTATATTCATCTCCCTTTCCCTCACTCCCTCCTTGTGGTCGGTGTTGGAATGATGTTATGAAATGAAATACTACCATGGCCCATTTGGGTGTTGATTGATTGAGATATCTGCTCTCTGTCTTTCTATGTATATCTTTTATCAGGAATGTCCGATAGTTTAGACGCTCCCGGTTTCAGAATCTTTCTACGAGTCTGTTCCTCGAACAGGGATGAGAATAGGACCCCCACCCCTATCTAATGGGTGATTGGGCTCTATTTCCTTCTCCCCTCCTGTCTCAATGGCAGATTCCCCCCATATAGTCCGAGTTTTCCCTTGAGCCCTTCATGCAGTTCAGGAACCAGAGACATCAATCTCTTGGTTCCCTGAACTGCCGAGCTCTGATAAACGATAATATCGATCCCTGGGTCCTCCATTCTAAGCCTTGAATGCTTAGGGCCTGGAGTTTCGGTGCTGAAATTCCCTCCGTCGTCGGTTTTTGACGCCATTGGGTTCGTCCAGGGGATCAGAGACAGTCATCTCTTGATCCCCCAGACGGCTGACGGCAAACAGAGAAGGATTCTCAGGGTTCAGATGATGATCTCTTTTTTCCTCCTGTTGATTTGGCCTCTCGGCTCTCTTGGCATCCCCCTAGCAGAAGCATCCATGAAACCCCCTCCTGTACTCCAAATCCGGTCTCAATCCGAGCTAGAATCTGAGAAAATTCCCGAACAGAGTGTCGTAATCAAGCCCTGAAACCCTTAACCTTTTTACCTTCTCGGCGCGATAATTTCCCCACCGAGAGCTACGCCGCCGAGAGCCTCCCTTGGCCAGTAAAGCCATGCCGATAACCCCCCATTCAAGGGCATCAAGCCCCCTCCTTCACAGCCATCCCGGCGCCAGGTTCCCGGCGCGGCGACGAGCGCGCCGGGAAGCCCCACGCCGAGACCCTCTTCAAGCCACTGAAACCCACGCCGAGACCCCCTTGGCCAACCACTAAAACCCACGCCGAGAACCCCCTTGACCAACCAATAAACCTCCGCCGAGACCCTCCTCTGGCCGATAGAAAACCACACCGCTACCCCTGCTTTGGCCAATGAAACCCAGTCCGAGGCCCTCCTCTGCATGGTCATCCTTCGACCCTTTTGGTTCCCTATACATCTGTCTAGGGGATGCTCAGAGATCATCATATGTGCCCTGAGGTGGTACAATAATGGGGAAGACCTCCCCTACATTCCTATGTCCCGAATTTGATTCACATGCAACCCCGCGGGTTCGGTGGACCTTGTTTCTACAAGGGTTTCGTCGGTCTCCGAGAGGGGGAATAATGACCGATGCAAGAGACATGTACAGTCTCCTTGAGCCTTAGTGCTCCCTCACCTTCCGGCTTTCATCCCGGCACTCCGTGGATGTCAGCCTATATCATTCTCTGGCAAATGCTCGGTCCAGGGGAGGTGCTGCCAAAATTCTCCCAGGAGGATGAAAGTCGACATTAAGCTGCCCCCGGGACTTTGCACACTGGTGACAGGAGTTCTGCAGACCCTGATTTCCCTAATTCCTCCTCGAGCCTGATGTCTCTATAAATCTCAAGCCCAATCCAGTTCAACTTTGATGAACTGATCCACCTTGACCCCACTGAATCTATCTATTTCAGCCTGGATCATCAATGGACCCAAAACAGAGCATCGTAATCAGGCCATAAACCCTTTCTGTCCTGAGCCCTTTTACCTTCCCGGTGCACTAGCTCCCGGCGCGGTATTTTGCACGCCGAGAGCCATGCCGCCGAGAGGGCTCCCCCCTCAATACAACCTTTTCTGGCCTGGAGGCTTCCCGGCGCCGGGAACCCCCTTCTGCCTCCCAGCCGCGCCGAGACCCCCTCCTTAGCCATAAAAAGAAGACCACACCGAGATCCCCCCTTGGCCGTCTCCTTTTGCGCGCCGGGAAGCTGGCGCCGGGAGCCCTCCTGGCCACTTCCTTTGCGCGCCGGGAAGCCCACGCCGGGAACCTCCTGGCCACTTCCTTTGCGCACCGGGAAGCCCACGCCGGGAACCTGCCTGGCCGTCTCCTCTTCGCACTAAGTAGCCCCTTGCGCCGGGAGTCCCCTTCTGCCTCCCAGCTGCACCGATAACCTACTCAAATATTGTTACTGGGCCTTCGATCCGCGTGCGAGGGCGCAACATTGAGCGTTCGCTCGCTTTCCGTCGTCCCGCATCGGGTTCATGAATAACCCCTTTAGCTCGGGAGGGCTCAGCCACTGCATGAGTTCCACCGGCTTCTACAGGGAATATCAAACATTGCCCCATGGCAGATATGCGGTTCGGGAAGTTCAACACTTCTCTCTCTCGGCTTTCATCCCGGCACTCCATGGGTGATAGCCTATTTCCCCCTAGGCATAATCTAGATTAAGGGGAAATGCTGTCGAAATATTGATCAATGCTTTAAACCTCCATCATGGCCACGGCTCAGTCTTTGAACCGCTGACTTAATGATATCGTCTCTGAGCCGCTGGCTTGACGATACCGTCTGTTTCTACAGCTGATGTTGTTATCTTGCCCGCCTTCCTGGCTCTGGTATGAAGTTCCATTTTGCGCACATGAATACATGTTTGCCTCTCGAGGCCTCCTATTTTGGCGTTTAATCAAGGGTTGTCCTTCCTTGGAAGGGCGTAATTAACGTCATAGCCTTTATGGTATGACGGACTTCTGATCCCGACTCGGACTTCACAATCGACTGACCAAGTCAGATCGAGCGCACAATGAAATCGTCACTCCGGTGACTGGCACGCCAATAAATAAACAAAATAAATAAAAAGAATAATAAAGCGCGTCCACAGCTATCTGCTCACAGTAACTCTCCTTGGGCCAAGTTTGTAAGAAGCAAATACTGTCATGGCCTTCATATATCAGAATGCAAAGCTTCATTTCCTGCAGGTATTAAAGCAACTGATTTTGAGAAAGCCCGGTCTATTCTCTTGGCTAATTCTAAAATGATTGTTTTTGATGGTGCCTCCACTAACTTTCTGAAAGATAACTAGTATAAAAACAAGACTCTGACAGAAGCTTTCCATATTCAGCACCCCTCTTTGAATGAAGACTATACTGTCCAAGAAGCAATGGCAAATTTTCAACATCCTATCTGGCAATTATTGGAAGATCAGTCAATGAGGGGAGAAATTCATAGATTTAGTATACAAAATGGAGAGGACAAACCTATTTGGTACCAATTCAGGTAAATTTAGTACTAAATCCACCCACTGTTTTATCAAAGGGCAGACCTCAAATTCTAGTGTAAGTTTTAGTAAAATTTGGCATCCAAGATTTCCCCCTCGGGCCTCCCTGTTCTGTTGGAAATTATTGAAACATGGAGTCCCTGTTGATAAGCAGATACAAAAATGTGGAATTGATATTGCTTCAAGTTGTGTCTGCTGCCATAACTCCCATGCAATAGAGGATGAAAATCACTTATTTGTAGACAGTGCTGTGGCCAAATTTCGATGGAATAAATTTGCTCCTTTGCTTAACAATTCGTCTCTGGATGTTCTCTCTATCAGTAACAGGCTGAAATTAATAATAAATGAGGTTGTCCTCAGTAAACCGAAGGGTTTTATATCCATGTTGGTTTCAATCATGATTATTTGGGAGGTCTGGAAATTCAGATGCCAAGTCAAGTATGAAGAAAATAGAAATAGCTTTGAAAAAATCTCGGAGCAGATTCTTGCAGATCTAAAGTACATTGTGAAACAGATCAAATTTAAGCATGGAATTAGCAATGACTTCCGGTTCAGCCTGCAAGGTTTTGGTATTTCAATTAGCAACTATCATCCATCATATATTACTATTTTCTGGAAAGCTCCGGCTACCAATTTATCCTTAAACGTGGATGGAGCAAGCAAAGGGAACCCTAGAATTTCTGGAGGAGGTGGCTGTATCAGAAACAGTCAAGGGCATTTAAAGTTGGGATTCTCATATTATTATGGTGTTGGATCCAATATGGTGGCTGAGGGAAGGTGCTGCTCGATGGTCTCCGTTTAGCACAACATCATAACATTTCAATTTCTGCCATTTTCACTGATTCTCAGATTTTCTTTGAGATGCTGCAAAAGAAAAAAGACCCCCCGTGGTCTCTTCTACCTTGGTTGGAATCACTACAACATATTTTCTCCCTATTTCATTGCTACATTATCCACACATATAGAGAGGGCAATCAGCTAGCAGATGCGCTTGCTGACCATGCAGTGCTAGTAAGATGCAACTTGGAATTTTTTTCAATTAGAGAACTGCCTACAATAGCTAGAGGATATGCAATTGCGGATGTCAATGGCATTCCCAATTTTCGTAGGAGGCTTGTATAGTTTCTTTTTTCTATTATACATCTTCATTGTACTACAGAGGCTTAGCCTCCTTTGTAATTGCACTCCCTTGACAAATTAATAAAATAAAGCATCAAAGTGGTGATTTGGTGGAGTGAGAAAATTCCCTTCCTTTGGAATGCGGGTGCACTCTCCCTTTTTCCCACTTGATGACTCGGCTTTATATAAAAAAAAAGATTTCACAAACTGAATTATGTAAGAGACTATCTAGATGAAGCACAGATGATGAATATGTGAAATGAGAATTTTACCAACTATCAGCAATAATGAATGATAGAATTTACAGAAGCAAGCAAATTGCAGACGAGGTACTTGGCAGAGTTTTGACTCAAGAGTCACTCACGCAAGTTAACTAACCTTTCATATAGGATTGACCTATCCTTCGAGTTATTACTTTTGATATACCTCGTTACAGCAGTTAATTCAGTCAAGAGAGAAACAACGATTCAGATCTATGAAACTAAGAATGATGGATAGTAATCACAATCACAGTGCAAAGCGAATTTTAAGGTGGTTCGATCTCAATCTTGAGATCTACATCCACCCCTTACTCAATCAAGTAAGGCTTACCGCTGACTAACAGCTTGACCAGCTGATCCACAACTTTGGGGATCAAATCCTTACAAACCGCTAAGCATTACAGCTTAGCTATCCGCTGATACACAGCTTACAAATGATATCAAAATCAAAGAGAAAATAGAAATGACAAAGAAAAAGAACATATAGCTCATTGCGGAGCAGACTAACTCTAGATCTGATCCAGAAGCTAGAACAATCAAATTCTCTCAAGCACTTCTTAACTTTCAGACAATCTTCAGTATTACGGCACTCTGTTTCTATCTTCTCTCAGCATCAGACTCTCTCTCTCTCTCTTGTTCTCCTCTTTGATTTTTCTCTCTCAGAATCTCACTCCTCTAAGATTTTTATTCTAAGCCTCTCTGAACTCTTCTGCTGGATTTCTCTTTCTTAGCTTCTTCTTCCTTGTTTTTCCCATATTTATGGGCGCAGGCTGAGCCAGGCGGTCCCCTCAGCTTTTTTGAATTCGGGGGCGTGAAGCCACACTCCTGCTCATTTGCCTAATCCAGATCTCGTACTTCGTTGGACCACATGTCAGGAATGGATGAAGTGATATTCCACCTGGCAAAGTATCTGATCTGCTCTCTGCCTTGGATCACATGTCAGTTCATTTGAGCCTCAAGCCACGTGACTAAATCCTGTACTTAAATAGCTTGATCCTGATTCTTTTAACAATTTGAACCTTTTTCTCAGTTAAGTCCCTATCAACGAAATATAAAGCATTTTGTTAAACACTTGGTCAGCATAAGTAGATAGTCAATGTGCATTGACTTTATTGCATGAAACATGTATGCTTAGACCTGATGTGTACATATGCACCGACTTAGGTTTGTGAATGTGCACTGACTTCTGAATGTGCACAGACTTGAATTACTTAAGCCTATCTGCATATGTTCTGACTTGAACCGTTATGCTCCGACCTTATAATGCAGATATGAATATATGCACAGACTTTATAAAGTGATATGTAAACATGCACATACCTTATGAATGACTGAGGCAAATGTGCATCGACCTTATACATGACTAAGGTAAATGTGCATCGACCTTAGTTAGCTAAAGTTCAAATTTGCATCGACCTTTGTTGCTATTTAACACAATGTGCACCAGCCTCAGAATGCAAGATGCAATATGTGCACCGACCTCAGTTGCTATCTAACACAATGTGCACTGACCTCTGTTGCTATCTAACACAATGTGCACCGACCTCAGAGTGAACAAGGCAAATGTGCACCGACTTTACTCTGTGCTAGGGAGAAGGTGCACCAACCTCTAGTACATGACTTATGGACATATACCGACCTAATATGCTTATATGCAGACATGCACTGACCTTCACATTGAGACTTGTATGAACATGCACCGACCTGCATATGCCTTGATATTTAACATGCCTGACCTTAAAATGCAACTGTCTGAATATGCAATGACCCTTATGCAACAGAAAAAATATTCTGACTATAATCAAAGCTTTAAGACAACAAAGTTGTCAGAGACAAACAAGATCAAAAAAAAGTACTATCGTCATCATTAAAAGATCAACAAATTACTGTTGCCATCATTAAAACAAGACAACAAGATCAGAGAAGACACAACATTCTCCCCCTTTTTGATGATGGCAACACTTCTATATTTTGATGGCAACACTTATTACTTGATGAGTCAGAAATTACAAATCTTGTTGTTAAGTGCAATAGAAGATAGATGTGCATGGACAAACATGGATAGGCATAGACATAAACAAGCAAAATCTCTCCTCAGTTCTCTCCCCAGCTAAAATCAGTGAGATGAGTGATGTGATGATCTCTCCCCCAGCTAATGCAGCAAATGCCAAGCTAAGATGATCTCTCCTCCATACTCCCCCATCAAGATCTCTCCCCCTTTGCCATCAGCAAAAAAACAATTATGGTTGATAGGAAATGACAGAAATGTGTAAATATAAGCACAATCTGATTCAGCCTTCATTAGCTTAGCATAGAAAACTTAAATTCCTCTGACTTTAAGATCTCACATAATGCAGCTCTGATAGAGATTTGGTTTAAGAATGATGAAGGTAGAATTCAGTATTCAAACTCTTTGAATAATGTTGCATTATCATTTAATAGCAATAAACCAGACTGCATTATGATGTTATGTTCAATCTCGCTTCATCTTACTCATTTAATTCCAATGAAGTTTATAGGATATTCTCAGAACATGTATTGAGATTAAACATTTTAGACATTTATGTTCTTCATTTACCATAGGGTAACAACATGATTTTTTTCTTTTCTTATCTTTTGCTCATTACATACAGAACAATCAAGTATAATCCATACTTGTTTACATGAGGGTACACGTTTATCAGACGCCAGTACCCCTAGTTACTTAGTAGGATTTACTATTCTGTTTCAAGTATAGTTTTGACCATTTTGTGTAAGGGTACATGTTTATTAGAAGCAAGTACCCCTAGTTACTCAGTGAATCTATCCTTTTAATTTTAAACAGAGTTAGCTAAGAAGCTTCATGACATAGGTTCATATTATCTTTGATAAAGAACCCAGTTTCTCGTTGCATTTAGCCATTGCTCTGCCTATGTGAGTTTTACTTCATCATAACTTCCCTTTGGTTTTGTAGAAAAAATTTTATGTTTAAAAACAATACACAGTTCAAGATTTCAACCAAGACTATCATGAATGTTAAACTTTCAGATTTAGATAGACCTTACAAAACATACCACGGCAGCTATGGTTGAAGACTATTAAATGTCAATTGTAGCCTTTTCATTGAGTTCAGACTTTGGATTCTTGGATTCATTAGACTTAAACCAAAAAAGATTTTTAAGATACATCAAGAATTCTTATAGGAGAAGATTTTAGTATTTCAGTAGCTCAGAATAATGAATCAAAGACCAGATTGTTATTATATTTCAGCAGACAGAGTTGATTCCAATGAAATGAGGCACACAACAGCTGTAATGAAATAATGTGATTGAATACTCCCCTTGTCTATATGCATTACTGCTAGACACAACTGGAGAGGGGAAAAATCAACCATCCGAGAGCATGGCCCAACTAGGTCCAATTCGACCAAACCAGGCCCAGCTCCTCAAAGTGACAGTCCCATTCCAGGCCCACTAAACTCAAGCCTAAAAACTCACTCGGAGTAGCACTTCCTAGGAGGCATGCGGGTCTAGAAGTCCGAGCGACAGGTCGGTCGGGAGATCTCATGCGGGAACCCGATATGGTCTACTCGAGCTATACATTTTATCGCTCGAGACAAAATCCTGAGCGAACGCCTCTGGCTCAGACCGACTGTCGGAAGCTCATCTCGGCGTCCGTTACGCGTCCAGCAAGAGCAAGGAACTCCAAAGGATAGGGGAGGGCAAAAGTCTTTACGCCATAATGAGCCCACGACAAGGACGTAACCCCCTCGAAGCCCCCTCAGCTCCCTGGAATATAACGTTAAACGGAATGCTATATAAACTCCACGGGGATCCTCCAAAAAGTTAAGGCATTGGTCCTGAGAGAGAACCACCACACTTCTTGGTGAAGACTAATCTCACGTCCTTTCCCTCCTACCCTCTCTATTCGCCCTCATGCTGTATCACACTTGCTGACTTAAGCATTGGAGGGTGTTTCCCCAAGGAATCCTCCCTGGGCACCTCTGATCCATTTCCTGCCTTGCAGTTCATACAGACATGGCGATCGTGACCAAGAATCCTCCCTGGATCTCACGACTCAAGACCAGCGTGAGATTACCCCTCTTCATCTGGCGTCGTCTGTGGGAAACGTAACAAAGAGCCATCATGGTGTGAAGAAGCTATGGTAGGAAGGTCGCCGGTGGAAAAGGCAAGACCGCAGCGGCGGACGGAGAACCTGCGCCCTCCAACCCCGCGGAGAACCTCCCCGTCGACGATAATAATCAAGCCAACGATCTGCCTCCACCACCCGTGGACGTGCCACCCCCTAACGGGAGTCCTAACGCCCTCCAAACCCTTAACGCCAAACTGGATATCCTCATAGAACTAATGAGGACCCGGGCGGCTAGGGAAGGGAAGTCACGGCTCCCACCGGAAAGCCCTCCCCGTGGAGAAGCTTCCCAGCAAACGGCCAGAGGCCGTTTCATCCTCCGGGGACGACGGCTGATACGTAACAGGTCGGGGGGACCTTCGCACGCCCCCCCTCTAGAACAAGAAGTCTCCTCCACCCCGAGGAGAGAAAAGGCTGGGATGCGTCGGAAGCACCCAGAGTTTGATCCCCCCGAGGGACGGCGCGGCAGCCTGCAGGGATGCCCCCGCAGTCCCTTGGACCAGCGGCATCCGGAGTTGATCCTCCAGCTGCGGGACTTCGAGCGATGATTTGCGGAGCATGAATGCGCCCTCCACGCCCTGCAAAAGACGTCCACCAAGGAGGATGAGGAGCAATCCCCATTCTTCGACCATATCTTGAAGGCCGAGATCTCCCCCAGAATCCTACTACCAACCTTCAAGTCGTATGACGGCCAGAAAGACCCGGCCGACCACTACGACAGCTTCGATGCCTTGATGACCTTGCACAGGGCCTCCGACGCTGTCAAGTGCCGAGCGTTCGTGACCACTTTAGTCCAGGGCGCTCAGGCTTGGTTCCGAGCACTCGCCCCCTGCAGCATTCGCGACTTCAGGCAATTCGGGTGAATATTCAAAGATAGCTTCACCGGCAGCGGCCCTCTAAGGTCAGTAGCGGGGTTGCTGGCACTAAAATAGGCGTAAGGGGAGAAACTTCGGGCCTATATCAATCAATTGAAATCGGAAGCCCTACGTATCCCCCGCCTGGATGTCACCTCAGCCATCACCGCGCTGACCGAAGGCACCCGTGATGAGAATCTTCGGCGAGAACTGGTCCTCCATCCCCCCACCTCCCTCGCCGATCTGGTGACTCTAGCCCTAAGCCACACAGAGTGCGAGGAAGTCCTCAGCGCCTGCCGCGGCCCAACGGGTTCAGGTCGAGAAGGGGATAAGAAGCGACCATCCGAGAAAGGCTCGGGCCAAGGGAAACGGCGGAGTCAAGACGGAGACCAGAGGGAGCCCCCTCAGAAATACGAGCGGTACACCCCTCTATCCGCTCCCGTCTACGAGATATACGAAGACATCAAAGGCTCGGGCATTCTCCGCCAACCCGAGCCCATGAAGGCCAAGCGTCGCAACTGACGCAAACATTGCCAGTTCCACAACGACCATGGACATCACACCGAAGATTGTCACCAACTCAAGGATGAGATCGAGCGCCTCGTCCGCCAAGGAGACTTATCTCGGTACATGTCCGAGCGCCAGAAGGAAGACCGTGGCATTCCGGAGGAGATTGACAATCAACCTCACGAGGTCCACATCAATGTCATTTCTGGCGGCACGACATTAGAAGGAGACAGTAGCCGAGGAAGAAAGCGTCACGTTGAACGGGCAAGCAGGGACTTCGAGCCCCCCAAAGCCCCACCAGCAACTAAGCAGCAGGCCTTGGTATTCTCTGACAAAGACCTGGAAGGGTTATCCACCCCGCACGATGACGCTCTTGTAGTATCGGCTACCATAAACCATTGTAACGTAGATAGGATACTGGTCGATAATGGTAGTGCCCCTGATGTACTTTCGTACGAATACTTCCTCAAGATGGGTGAAAATCCCTCCAAGCTCCACCCAGTTCAAACCCCCCTTTGTGGGTTCAACGGCTAGGCGACCTATCCCGAGGGAACCCTAAGCCTGCCAGTCACCATCGACACCCCTCCCAAAACCGTTACCGTTATGGTTGACTTCATCGTGATCAAGGGGATGTCGGCCTATAATGCCATCTTCGGATGAGGTATCCTCAACCGGACAAAGGTAGTGCCCTCCACCTATCACCAAAAAATGAAGTTTCCCACTAAACACGGTATTGGGGAGGTCCGAGGTAACCAGGCAATAGCTCGGAGGTGCTACATAATCACGGTCGAAGCCATAAGGCCAGAAGGGAAAAAGAAAAAGGGCATGGGAGTCGAGGACGAGCCAAAAACATCCGAGCCTGGTGGTGAATTATTGACGGTCTTACTCAAAGACGACCCAACCCTAGGAGTAAAAATTGGAGCTGATTTGTCACCTAATGAGCAAAAGCAGTACAAAGATTTTCTTTCGGAGTATATTCAAGTCTTCGCATGGTCCGATGAGCATCTTCCCAGGATCCCTGGGGAGATGGTGGTACACAAGCTCGACCTTGACCCGTCGGTAAAACCCATCCAACAATGCAGAAGAAAGCATGCCCCGGAGAAGCAGACGATCATCAAAGAGCAAATCCTTAAGGGGAAGAAAACCGGCCTATTTCGACAAGTCCTTTACCCGACATGGCTCGCCAATGTCGTCTTAGTGCCAAAAACTTCGAGCAAATGGCGAATGTGCGTGGACTTCACCGACCTCAACAAGGCCACTCCGAAAGACTGCTACCCACTGTCGAGCATCGACCAGCTAGTCGACTCGACCACCGGTAACGAGTTGCTCAGCTTCCTGGATGCATACACTGGCTACCATCAAATCCGAATGGATCCTGAAGACATCGAGAAGACAACCTTCATCACCGACTTCGGCGTGTACTGCTACACCCGGATGCCTTTCAGGTTGAAGAATGCCGGGGCAACATATCAAAGGCTGATCAACCACATTTTCGAAGGATAAATTGGTCAGAACGTCGAAGCCTACATCAACGACATGCTCGTCAAGACACCCAAGGCAGAGGATCACTTCATCGACCTGGCAAAAACCTTCAACACTTTCCTAAGGTACAACATGAAGCTCAACCCAGCTAAATGTGCCTTTGAAGTTCGATCCGAAAAGTTCCTGGGCTTTCTAGTCACTCAGCGTGGGATCGAGGCCAACCGCGACAAAGTCCAAGCTATCCTGAATATGTGGCCACCCGCTTGCGTCAAAGACGTTCAACGCTTGACTAGGCGGATTGCGGCGCTCCACCGTTTCTTATCCCGAGCGGCCGAACGATGCCTGCCCTTTTTCAAGTTATTGAGAGAGCCCAAATTGGCATCTGCTACATGATGAGGAATGTCAGAAAGCTTTTGCAGAACTGAAGGAGTTCTTGGCCTCGTCCCCAGTGTTATCAAAGCCGGTCCCAGGCGAGATACTACAACTCTACCTCTCATCGACCCCTTCCACGGTGAGCTCAGTCCTAGTTTGAGATGATGCAGGAGTGCAGAGACCAGTATATTACACCAGTAAGGTGCTCGGCGAGGCCGAACGACGGTACCCCACAACCAAGAAACTTGTGCTAGTGTTGGTAACCTCGGCCAAGCGCCTCCGACCCTACTTCTAAGGACACTCCATCGTCATGCTGACCAATGAGCCTCTGAAGAGGATACTTGCTCACCCCGAAGCTTCGGGTCGCCTCGTCAAGTGGGCTATAATGCTCGGGGCCTACGACATCTCCTACCACCCCCGCTCAGCCATCAAGGGGCAGGCCTTCGCGAATTTCATCGCAGAGAGTACTGCCCCGACCGAGGAAGATCATCCACTGACGCTCGGGCCCACCTGGGATCTGTTTATCGATGGATCCTCCAACTCTGCTGACAGCGGCGCCGGCGTTCTTCTCTAATCCTCGGAAGGAGCAGAATTGCAATACGCCCTGAAGTTCAACTTCCCGGCCTCCAACAACGTCTCTGAGTATGAGGCCCTCATCTCGGGAGCTAGGATGGCGCGATGACTGGGGGCCAAACAAGTCAGGATCCACACTGACTCCCAATTGGTCGCAAGCTAGGTCAATGGCGACTACGAGGCTTGGGAAACACCAATGGTCAAATACCTCCAACTGGTAAGAGGAATAGCCCCACTATTCGAGGACTTTCAGGTTATCCGGATCACTCGGTAAGAAAACTCCTGAGCGGACGCCCTCTCTCGATTGGCCTCCTTTGTTGCCCCAGAAAGTACACGATCGGTTTTTCTCGAAGAGCTGGAACGACTGAGCATAGAAGTGGAACTCATGACCGTTGACCAGGCATTATCGAGCGACTGGCGGGCCCCATTCATCTCTTAGCTCCGAGATTCTCGAGAGCCCTCTGACCCTCGGGACGCTCGAAGACTGAAGTATCAAGCTCAGCGCTTCGTCATCTTGGACGATGCTTTATACCGAATATCTTTCTCCGGTCCCCTCCTCAAGTGCCTTGATATCGAGGAAGCCAGCCGAGTAATTCAAGAGTTCCACGAAGGCATCTGCGGTGCACATCAAGGAGGGAGAGCACTCGCCATAATCTTGTTGCGGCAAGGCTACTGGTGGCCCACTCTCCAATGCGATTGCTCAGCCTACTTACAAAGGTGCGATCGATGCCAACGTTTCGACCATCTAGTCCATCAACCTGCCTCAGAGCTCGTCACCCTTACCGAGCCATACCCCTTTGCGCGGTGGGGAATCGACATCCTAGGGCCGTTTCCCACGGCCCGAGTCCAGAAGAAGTTCGTCATCATCGCCATCGATTATTTTATGAAATGGATCGAAGCCGAAGCCACTGCTAGGATTATCGAGTCGGTCGTGTGGAGCTTCGTGTGGAAATCGATCATCTGTCGCTTTGGCATCCCCCGAGTGATAGTGAGTGATAATGGTCGGCAATTTGATTCCCATTACTTTAGGAACAAATGCGTCGACCTTCATATTCATAACCATTTCACTTCGGTAGCCCACCCGCAGGCTAACGGACTGGTCAAAAATGCCAACAAAACAATACTAAAAGGCATTAAGGCCAGGCTCGGTAAAGCCAAGGGCAACTGGGTTGAGGAGTTGCCGAGCGTACTATGGTAACACCGAACTAGCCCGAGAACCGCCACCGGTGATACTCCCTTTCAGTTTGTATACGGCACGGATGCCGTGATTCCTTTGGAGGTCGGTAGCCCATCTCTCCGAGTCATCAACTTCTCACCCAAGGCAAATGAGCAGAAACTGCTAGAGAACCTCGATATGGCAAGCGATATAAGAGAGATCGCGAGCATTCGAGCCATGGAATATCAATGGCACCTTACTCGATATTACAACGCCAGAGTCCGGGACAGACTTTTCCACCCAGGAGACTTCGTCCTAAGAAAAGCTGGAGCCTCTCGACCACAAGAGGCGGCGGGGAAGCTTGCCCCTAATTGGGAAGGCCCCTACCAAGTGGTCGAGATGCTCCGAAAAGGGGCGTATCGACTGTCTACTATGGAAGGAACGCCTATCCCTCAAACGTGGAATGCAACAACATTACGAAAGTTCTACTTTTAAGCTTTTCACAGACATGTAAGCAACAAATGGCAAAAATTCTCCATTCATTAATGTCTCTTCATACATCAGATAGGCCACAACCAATACAATGCATATCAAAAGCAAAAATACCATATCCACTGGTACTACAACACGAGTTGATAACTCGGCGTGGACACGACTAGCACCCCCAGACCGAGCCACTGACTCTACCTAGTGTAGAAACTGGCTCGGATAAAGGGACAGCTAACCTCGTTCACTCAAGAAACTCAGACAAAAAAAAGGGTATCAGAGGAAGAAAAGAAAGGAAAACAAGACAAGGCCTCCTCTGCCAACTCTTTGGAGGGAGGACGGAAGCTGAACAGAAAGCAAGCACCCGCAAGTAGTGCGAGCAAGGATAAAGGCATCCTCCAAAGAGTGAAAGAAGAAGGAAGAAGTTGGTTGAAGAGTAGAAGAGGGAGAAAGAGGACGACGGGGATGGAATAGGAGGGAGAAGCGGGCTAAGGTGAGGAAGGAGCAGGGCAAGGCCGCCGTGCCGGACGCCCTGCTTCCTTGAACCTCCTTCCGCTTCTACCTTCCTCATAAGATGGTGGCAGCGGTCCAACGGTTGGGAATAGACGCGCTGTTACGTGTTGTCCCTTCTTGCACGTCGCCCACCCATCGCTGTCCCTTCTTCCACGCCGAAGAAGCACGAGCGCCTGTGGCGACCGCCAGGATCATCGTCTTCCACATCGCCTTCCATATTTCGCTGATAACTTCCCAGCACAGAGACAAGCACTTCGCGAGAAGGGAGAAAGAGGAAGAACTGCAATAAAAGCCTTAAGCATTGAGGAAGAATGGAGGCACCCTCCGGGACCTTTCTTATAGGCCGGCAGGGGGAACACTTGCCTTAAATGACCCTCCCCTTGAAAAAATGCAAAAGGCGGCAACCCTTCCCCAAGGGGCAGTTGCTCTCCCTCCAATGACTTCTCCCCTGGGACGCGCGAAATAGCAAGTCATGCAAGGTGATAAGTGTCTATTTTTTATGATAATTCATCGCATGTACACCATTTTATGTGCATATAATTAGGTAATTATGCATATTTCATAGTTAACCTCAACTCCGCGTTTAAATTGGAGCTTTCATGCAAAATTAATTAATTTGATGA
This sequence comes from Amorphophallus konjac, assembly GCA_022559845.1. NCBI lineage: Eukaryota > Viridiplantae > Streptophyta > Magnoliopsida > Alismatales > Araceae > Amorphophallus > Amorphophallus konjac. The sequence goes on along the minus strand of CM040125.1, from coordinate 205,023,143 downwards.
TATTATTTAATAAATTAAAGTTTAGGGCCATGGGCATTAATTCTCCATTGCATAACTATGAGCATTTGAGATTTATGTGCACATTATGGTAATTTTTATGGACTAGATTGCAATTATGTGTATGCAGGACACTGAAGGTAATTGTAAGAAACTCCGGGGGCAAAATTGGCATCACCACTTTGACCAGGTCAAAAGCACATATTTTGGTTGGAGAGAAATTTTTTTTCAAAAGTTTGAAATTGAGGAAAAGAAACACAAATTTTGGTTGGAGGGAAAATTGAATTCAAAGTTTGAAATAAAGGAGAGACATGATGAGCCTTGGGAAATGGGGTGCCCAAAGTTTAAAAAAGGGGGTGCCCACCTCCTTTTCCTTTTTCTGATACATCTCTTTCTACCTAAATCTCAGCCATACATCTCCTTTTGATACAATCTCCACCCTCCATTGACCCAACTTTCCCTATAAATAGCCCATGACAAGGAGGTGAAGGGGAGTTCTTCTTTTAGCAATTTATCTCCCAACCTTTGGTCGCCGATTTCTCCCCTTTCGGTTTGTTTTCTGCTCTTGCACTCTTCATGTAAGTTCTTCATTTTTAAATTCTATGAAACGTCTTCTTCTGTATCATCTTCTAATTCCTTCTAGTTTTTATGTTATTTTGTATTTATCACTGTGCTATCTTATTCATCTTCGAACCAGTATTTTTCTCTGTTCTTCCCTTTATTTCTTCAACTTATAATCATTTTCTCCTCTTGATGTCTTCATAAACATTCCTTGTTTTTACGCGTTCTACAACAACTTCTTCTTCATAATCTCCTAATTCTTTTTGGTTTGAAAGTTATTTCCAATTTTTCACCTTGCTGTCCTGAGATTTTACTATTCATCTGAGGTGTTAGCCTCTATTATTCCTCCATTTTGAAGCCCTGCGGCTCTTATTTTTTATCTATGTTCTTCATAAACATTCTTCCTCTCTTGTAGATCTAGATTTTGTTCTTCTACCACTACCTCTAATTCTATCACGTTTTTAAGTTATGTTTAATTCTTCTCAGTTCAATTTTTATGCACAATTACTGTTCATATATGCAGACCACTTTTGTTCTTCCCTAATTTTCACCGTCTTGTGGTCTTCTTCTGTAGAAACCCGATAATTAAAAATGAGAAATAATATTTTTAATTTCATTTTGTAATTAAAATTTTTATAAAATAATTAAATTATATTTTTACTATATGAAATAAACTACTTTATTGAATTTAGTTGAATTAACTAGAAGTAAATAGAGATTAAATGCTTTAAACCTTAGATAAATCATAGAAAGCCCAATAAAAGTCCATATAATGGACTAGGATCACAATTAGCCCATTGGATAATCCATAATGGGATGGATTAATAGATTACAGGATTTATTAAAGGTTAAATTAACCTAAATTCGTAACATGTGTTTAATATGCAATTTAAGGGAATAAAATAACCCCATTTCTAGAAGTTTGGCATAAAAATCGACCCTACCTAACAGCCCATCTTCGACCAGCCGTTTTTACATTGGTTTCACACCAAATGGAGGCTAGGTTAAGAAGAAAAATTAAAATTTTCTTCTAATTCGGAGTTGGAAAGTTTGGCATTTTTAGGCAAGAAATCTTGACAAATTTGGCCAAGTTTTGGCTATAAATAGAACCCCATTCGACCCTCAAATCATCCCTGGACGTTAAGGTTACGCTGCTACGAAGATTGGTGGAGATTTGAAGGAAGATTTAGAAGATCAAAGGGTTTTCTTATATTTGGGGATATTTCTTTAGATCAGCAAAAAGGTAAGTGTCTCTCAGGCTAAACTCTAATTAAAGCATGTCATCTTGTTCATTTTTCTGTTCTCTTTCCATTGATATCTCATTTATTAAATTCCATTATGAAATGAGCAGGTTATGGTCATTTTATTGGAGGGGTATTCCCATTTTCTCATCAGGTCCAGAACGTGCTATACCTCAGTAGCGCGTTCTGAACGCGCTGCCCCGACATAGCGCGTTCATACAGAGTATTTTTCCGCCCTCAAGGGTCAAACATAAAATTTTAAAATATACATATATTTTCCAAGAACGCGCTACCCTAGGGTAGCGTGATCTTCAAGGTCGCGCTAGCATAAGCTAGCGTGTTCACAAAAAAAATAATATTAAAATATGCATTATTTTCCATAACGCATTACCCGAAATGCATATTATGAACCAGCCTCGGCACGGCACGGCACGGCACGGCACAAATAAATAAATAAATATATATATATATATATATATATATATATATATATATATATATATATATATATATATATATATATTACTGGTTTTGTATCAACTCATAACTCGAGCCCACATCCTATTCCCCTTGGGTCCTGACCCAAGGGTGAGCTCTCCAACATATAAAGCCATGAAAGTTTTCTAAACTTCCAATGTGGGACTAAAGATTAGTCAGTACACATTATGAACACAATATGAATTATAACATTTGGAATCTCCAATAATTATAAGTATTTAGTCACCAAAAGTAAGAAAAGGCAATAGTAGCATGTTTTAATTCTTACAACATGTTAAAATTATTTTGTAGAATGAAATTATTTTTACATGTAAAAATCTAATTTTAACCATATTAGTAAATTAATGTATGAAAAATATTTCTAGCATGTTAAAAATGACTTCCAACATGATAAAATTATTTTATACATACTGAGATATAAAAACTATTTTTAGCATGTTAAAATCTATTTAAAACTATTTTTTGTGCATGCTAAACCTAATTTCCTATTAAATAATTAGTAAATTGATGCATGAAAATTACTTCCAACATGATAAAATCTCTTCCAGCATGATAAAATTATTTCTAGCATGTTATAATTATTTTAGAATGATAGAATTATTTTCAGTAGATTAAAGCTATTTTTCAGCATTATAATTCTATTTTCCTATCAAATAATTAGTAAATAAATATAGAAAAATAATTTTTAGCATGATAAAATTTATGTTGTTATCAGAGAATTTCTGTAATCAGCATGGTAAACTTATCTTTATCATATTATCAGTAAGTTAATATGTGAGAATTATTTTAGCATGTTAAGTATCACTATTAGCATGTTAAAAATTAATTTTCAGCGTGTAAAAATTTAAATCTAGTATTAAAATTTATTTTTATCATCTTATCAGTAAAGTAACGTATGAAAATTATTTTCAGCATGTTAAAATTATTTTCAGCAAGTTAGAATTATTTTCGGCGTAAAAACCTATTTTTCATAACCAAATTCTGATTTTTATAATAAATCACCGTTTTGGCTAAACTAATGCATTTCTAATGTACAAAAAACTTCCTGTAAACATGTCTAAACACTTGTAAATTAAATGCACACAAGATTAAGCTATGTAATTAAATTAATTCTATTAAACTCTAATTACTTAAATTTTCTTCCTAGTTACCGTTCTTTCTTGAATTCCACGACTTAATGTCGTTAAACATGATGTCTTAAAATTATTATTCACTTCTCTTGCTACTTCTGAGATTTTTGTCAGATCTATACTTTTTACAAATGAGCTTATTCTTGAAATTCATTGGCCATAGTGTTAAGTGGATGTCTAAACGTACTTGGGATCTTATGATCCACTGACCCAATGCCTGGCATTAATGGGGCCCGGTCTGGTCCTGGGAGGAGCACCCGAAAGTACTTGTGACCATGGGAGTTGATTGACCATGGTGGGCATTGCACCGAAGTGCATGACTTGCTAGATTTTACGACATTCCACTATTCATACACATTTACTTGTTACTTGTTTACTTGTTTACTTAAAAATTACATGAATTACTTGATTTGCGTGAAAATGGTCAATTACATGAAATTCTTTACTTGTTCAAAGTTATTACTTGAAAATTCATCTTGATATCATATTATCTCAATTACTTGAAAATTCCATTCATGTTTATACACTTCCCGATACAAGTTAGAAAATTGCTTAAATTGTAAATACTTAAAAATTGCCTGGTTTTTAGAGATATAAAATTCTACTGAGCTTTTAGCTCACCCTACGTTTTGGTTAATTGTTGCAGAAAATAAAAATGAACAAGGGAATGGACAAGAGTGAGAGAGTGATTTTCCTTTTTACCTAGGTTTATGTAGATCATTAGTGTTTTTACAAGAATGATGTATTTTGGATTGGAAGTTTGTAATTGCCTTTATGGCTTATGAATTAGTGATGTAAACTTCATTTTGATGGAATAAAAGTATTATTTTCCCATTTGTTTCTGTCTTTAGAAATGAAATTGTACATGCTCTGATTGACACGCTTGTTTACGACTAGTTCGCGTCCCGATATTCCGCGTCGGAGCGTGACAGTCTTTGTGGTATCAGAGCCTAGGTTACATAAAATCCTAGGTTTCATAATTATAGGTTTATTCTTAAACTTAAGTTAGGTTTAACATCAATATCTAGAAATTGGATAGGTCTTAAAACCTTCCTGGTAAGATCGGGTAGAAACACGGGTTAAGTTTTAAGAAAAAGAGAATTATCAGGAAATAAATACCAAAAAAAAAAATAAACCTTGGAATTATGGTTTCAGGCTAATTCTCGCAAATGGCCGTCGAGAGAGCTCAATGGCGTGAGATGCAACGCACCGTTCAAGGTTTAACCCAAGCCCTCCAACAGGTTGCTCAGGGAGGAGCAAACCGAGGTGCTGATGATTTACATAGGAATTTCTGAAGCATGAACCCTCCCAAGTTCGCTAGATCTACGAATCCGGATGAGGCCGAACATTGGATTAAGGAAATCGAGAGGATTTTCCGAGTCATGCAATGTGCCGACGAGGAAAAGGTCATACTCGCTACTTTCCAACTGGAAAGGGATGCACGTGTCTGCTGGGAATCAGTCGAAGCTACTTTACCGCATGACCAAATTCTATGGGAAGAGTTCATGGAACACTTCAATAGTATATATTTTTCCGACCGAGTGCAAGAAAGGAAGGCTGCCGAATTTTCCGCTTTGAAGCAAAGGGGTTTATCGGTAGCCGAATATGAAGCTCAATTCTCAAGATTATCTCGGTACGCTCCACATCTCGTGGGTACCGACAAAATGAAGGCACGGAGATTTCTTAACGGCCTTAAGCCTCAATATATTACTCAACTCGTCCCGATGGATATCCAAATTTATTCTGATGCGGTACGGAGAGCACAACTCCAAGAAGATGCAACGGAGTTATCGGATCGCATCCGAGGAAGGGAAGCCAAGAGAGAGCAAGTTACTGTGTCCGAAAGTTTCAAACCTTCCTTCGGGAAGAAAAGGCCCAATGACGGGCGTAACTTTAACAAAGATGGGCGTAATTTCAACAAAGGTGGACGTAACTTTCAAGGGGACAAGAAGCCAAGAACCTTTGACAAGCAAATTTTTCCTTTCTCTACGTCATCAAAGGAATTATGTAAATTCTGTGAGAAACCCAGACACAAAGCCGAGGAATGCCGGAGAAAGCTTGGTGCATGTCTTAGATGCGGGAGTCGGGAGCATAGGATCCCGAATTGCCCTCTTCTCAACGAGCAAGCTCCATCACCGGCAAAGCTTCCTATTATTGTCAAAAAGCAAGGAAGACTTCAAGCTCTTATGGATGCGGAACGTACCAAGGAAGGAGGCATCGTGGAAGGTACTCTTTTCATATACTCCAAGCCTGCCTCTGTCTTATTTGACACCGGAGCTACGCATTCATTTATATCTAGAAGATTTGTTGGTCTTTTACCTATGAAGCCTGTTCCATTAGATTCTACACTCACTATTACTACCCCTATTGGAATGGGAACGAAGATTAAACATTTCTATCCTACTAGTGAAGTTCTAATTAGCGGTTATAACTTACCCGCTGATTTGGTATGCATGGAGATGGACGGATATGATGTTATTTTGGGTGCCGACTTACTATCTACACATGGAGCTAGTGTCAATTGCAAGTTGGGTATGGTAACTTTTAATGGTTATCCCGACCTTCTATTTTTTGGCACCAGGCATTCCAAGCACATATCTCTTATTTCGGCCCTCAAAGCTGAGAAATTGTTAAGGAAGGGTTGTGCCGGTTTCTTAGTTTCTATCACTATGACCTAGCACACGGAACCCATTCTAAAGGACATTCCTATCGTTTGGGATTATTCTGATGTATTTCCGAACAAGTTGCCTGGTATTCCTCCCGAGAGAGAAGTTGTCTTCTCTATTGATTTAATTCCGGTAACTGCACCAGTTTCTAAAGCTCCATATGGGATGTCTGCCATTGAAATGAAGGAGTTAAAGGATCAATTACTGGAGTTATTGGAGAAGGGGTTTATCCGACCAAGTGCTTCACCTTGGGGAGCCCCGGTCCTCTTTGTTAAAAAGAAGGATGGTTCGATGAGACTATGTGTTGATTATCAGCAATTGAATCAACTCACCATCAAGAATAAATATCCATTACCAAGGATTGATGAATTATTCGACCAGATTTCTGGAGCTCAATATTTCTCAAAGATTGATCTTCGATCTGGTTATCATCAATTAAAGATCAAGGAAGGATATATTCACAAGACGGCATTTCGGAGTAGGTATGGACATTACGAGTTCACCGTTATGCCTTTAGGCTTAACAAATGCGCATGTCGCATTCATGCAATTAATGAACAGCGTATTCAGGCCATACCTCGATCAATTTGTGGTTGTCTTCATCGACGGCATTTTGATCTACTCCAAGTCCAAGGAAGAACATGAAGAACATATCAAGAAGGCCCTTCAATTATTAAGAGATCACAAGCTATATGCCAAATTAAGCTAATGTGATTTCTTGTTGGAGGAAGTTTCTTTTCTCGGTCACATAATTTCCCAGAACGGTATCGCCATCGATCCTTCAAAGGTCGAGGCCGTAAAGAACTGGGAAAGACCTACTAGTGTGACGGAAATTTGAAGCTTCTTGGGATTGGCTGGATATTATCGAAGATTATCAAGGACTTCTTCAAGATTATGGTATCTTTAACAAGATTGACACGGAAGGAGAATCCTTTTATATGGTCCGAGGAATGCAAGAACAGCTTTCAACTTTAAAGGATTGTCTGACGACTGCTCCTATTCTCACATTACATACGGAAGGAGGAGGATTCGAAGTATATGCTTATGCATGTGGAATTGTCCTAGGTTGCATATTAATGCAACATGACAAGGTCATAGCTTATTCCTCACGGCAATTGAAGAAGCATGAGAAAAATTATCCCGTACATGACCTAGAACTGGCAGCTGTGGTCTTTGATTTGAAGATCTGGCGACATTACCTCTATGGCAAAGCCTTTACGGTGTATTTTGATCACAAGAGTCTCAAATATTTATTCTCTCAAAAGGAGATCAATATGAGACAAAGACGGTGGTTGGAATATTTAAAAGATTTTGACTTCTCTATACAATATCACCCCGGAAAAGGCAATGCCATAGCTGATGCACTTAGCCGGAAGCCGATGGCTTTATTATTGAGCATGATGGTTAAAGAATGACATCTACTTGAAGAAATGGCAAATTTAAACCTCAATATGGAGGAGAAGGAAGGCGGCATCTTTATTGCTAATATTCAACTCCAACCCGAGTTACTCTCGGAAATCAAGGAACGGCAAGTTGATGATCCGATGATCATTGAAATTAAAGAGAAAGTAGATCAACGATCGGATTTCCTTCTGGCTGATGATGGAAGGTTATTATTCAAAGGAAGAACTTGCATACCCGATTGTTCTACCATCAAGGGTAAAATCTTGTAGGAAGCACATCGGTCAAGGTATACTATTCACCCCGGTGCTATAAAAATATACCAAGATCTCAAGAGAACATTCTGGTGGCCTAATATGAAGAGAGAGTTAGCCAAGTTCATAAGCCGATGTTTGGTTTGCCAACAAGTCAAGGCCGAACACCTCAAACTGGCTGGCAAGCTCAAGCCTCTCAAAATACCAAAATGGAAATGAGATAGTATCGATATGGACTTCATTGTTAGTTTACCGAAGACCCAAAGTGGGTTTGATGCTATATGGGTAATTGTTGATCGGTTGACTAAGTCCGCACACTTCTTACCTATCAAGACCAAATGGACCGTGGATGTTCTAGGTGCCTTATATATCAAAGAGATCGTAAGGCTGCATGGTATTCCAAGCTCTATTATGTCGGACCGAGATCCGAGATTCACCTCTCATTTCTGGAAGGGTTTACAATCGTCTATGGGTACTAGACTAAGGTTTAGTACGGCTTTTCACCCTCAGACGGATGGACAAACCTAGAGGACGAATCAAATTATTGAAGATATGTTGAGAGCTTGCATGATAGACTTCGGCGGAAGTTGGCATGAGCATTTAACATTGACTGAGTTCGCTTATAACAATAGCTATCAGTCAAGTATACAAATGGCACCGTTCAAAGCTCTTTATGGCTGAAGTTGCAGATCGCCTCTATGCTGGCGCGAGGTTGGTGAAAAAGGATTGCTGGGTCCCGATATTATCCAAGACACAACTCACAAGGTTCAGTTAATTCAAGAAAGATTAAAGGTTGCTCAATCACGGTAAAAGAGCTATGCCGACAACCGGAGGAGAGACCTCAAGTTCCAAGTGGGGGAGCACGTCTTCTTAAAGATCTCACCCACTCGTGGAATTAAAAGATTCGGCATCAAAAGAAAGTTGAGTCCAAGATTTATCGGCCCTTTCGAGATTCTGGAGAGAATCGGCGAGGTGGCGTACAAGCTGGCTTTGCCTCCTCAACTGGCCGGTGTACATGACGTCTTCCATGTATCAATGCAAAGGAAATACGTCTATGATCCTTCACATGTAGTTCAATTTGAAGAATTGAAACTTTAAAATGACTTATCATATGAAGAAAGACCGATCAAGATATTGGATCAGAAATTATACCAACTGAGGAATCGAGCCATACCAATGGTGAAAGTCCAATGGAGCAAGCGTGGATTCGAGGAAGCAACATGGGAATTGGAAGAATCCATCAAGAAGAAATATCCGGATTTAATCTCAGGTTAGAAATTCGACATTTGTACTCAAATCATTGACTTTTAGTTGTATAATATGAATTTGGAGGACCAAATTCTTTTAAGTGGGGGAGGATGTAGAAACCCGATAATTAAAAATGAGAAATAAATTTTTCAACTTTATTTTATAATTAAAGATTTCATGAAATAATTAAATTACATTTTTACTATATGAAATAAACTACTTTATTGAAATTAGTTGAATTAACTAGAAGTAAATAGAGATTAAATACTTCAAACCTTAGATAAATCATAGAAAGCCCAATAAACGTCCATATAATGGACTAGGATCATAATTAGCCCATTGGATATTCCATAATGGGCTGGATTAATAGATTAAAAGATTTATTAAAGGTTACATTAACCAAAATTTGTAACATGTGTTTAATATGTAATTTAAGGGATTAAAATAACCCCATTTCTAGAAGTTTGGCACAAAAATCGACCCTTGCCTGACAGCCCACCTTGGACCATCCATTTTTACATTGGTTTCACACCAAATGGAGGCTAGGTTAAGAAGAAAAATTAAAATTTTCTTCTAATTCGGAGTTGAAAAGTTTGGCATTTTTAGGCAAGAAATCTTGACAAATTTGGCCAAGTTTTGGCTATAAATAGAACCTCATTGGACCCTCAAATCATCCCTGGAGGTTAAGGTTACGCTGCTGCGAAGATTGGTGGAGATTTGAAGGAAGATTTGGAAGATCAAATGGTTTTCTTATATTTGGGGATATTTCTTTAGATCCACAAAAAAATAGTTGTCTCTCAGACTAAACTCTAATTAAAGCATGTCATCTTGTTCGTTTTTCTATCCTCTTTCCATTGATAACTCATTTATTAAATTCCATTATGAAATGAGCAGGTTATGGTCATTTTATTGGAGGGGTATTCCCATTTTTTCATCAGGTCCAGAACGTGCTATACCTCAGTAGCGCGTTTTGAACGCGCTGCCCCGACATAGCGCGTTCATACAGAGTATTTTCCCGCCCTCAGGGGTCAAACACAAAATTTTAAAATATGCATATATTTTCCAAGAATGCGCTATCCTAGGGTAGCGTGATCTTCAAGGTCACGCTAGCATAAGCTAGCGTGTTCACAAAAAAAAAAAATTAAAATATGCATTATTTTCCATAACGCGCTACCCGAGGGTAGCGCGATCTTAAAGGTTGCGCTAGCATAAGCTAGCGCGTTCATAAAAAGAAAACCCAGAATGCCCGGGTAAATTATTTTGGGTATAAATAAATATATATATATATATTATTAACGCGAAAACCAACCAGCCTCAGCGTCAGCCGCACCGCGGCTCGGCTCGGCTCGGCTTGGCTCGGCATGGCACAAATAAATAAATAAATAAATTACTAGTTTTGTATCAACTCACGCGTTCACAAATTTTTTTTAATTATGCATTATTTTCCATAACGCGCTAAGGTTGCGCTAACATAAGCTAGCGCGTTCATAAAAAGAAAACCTGGAATGCTCGGGTAAATTATTTTAGGTATAAATAAATAAATATATATATATATATATTATGAACGAACCAGCCTCAGCCCCAGTCGCACCGCACAAATATATTACTAGTTTTGTATCAACTCACAACTCGAGCCCACATCCTATGCCCCTTGGGTCCTGACCCAAGGGTGAACTCTGCAAGATATAAAGCCATGCAAGTTTTCTAAACTTCCAATGTGGGACTAAAGATTAGTCACTACACATTATGAACACAATATGAATTATAACATTTGGAATCTCCAATAATTATAAGTATTTAGTCACCAAAAGTAAGAAAAGACAATAGTAGTATGTTTTAATTCTTACAGCATGTTAAAATTATTTTGTAGAATGAAATTATTTTTACATGTAAAAATCTAATTTTAACCATATTAGTAAATTAATGCATGAAAAATATTGCTAACATGTTAAAATGACTTCCAACATGATAAAATTATTTTATACATATTGAGATATAAAAACTATTTTCAGCATGTTAAAATATATTTAAAACTATTTTTTGTGCATGCTAAACCTAATTTCCTATTAAATAATTAGTAAATTGATGCATGAAAATTACTTCCATCATGATAAAATTTCTTACAGGATGATAAAATTATTTCTAGCATATTAGAATTATTTTAGCATGATAGAATTATTTTCAGTATATTAAAGTTATTTTTCAGCATGATAATTCTATTTTCCTATCAAATAATTAGTAAATAAATATAAAAAATGATTTTTAGCATGATAAAATTTATGTTTGAAGGGGCGTGATCTCGCGCGGCTCCTGAGCGGGGTAGATGATCACCGAGCAGTGAACTGTAGAGAAAGGGAAACGGATCAAGGGGCCTAGGGGAGGTTCCCTGGGGGGAACCCTCCGATGCTTAAGTTAGTAGAGCAATGGTGAAAGATAGGGAGGGGGGTAAAAAGAGGTGCACGAGATCCCCCTACCCCAAGGTGGTGAAGTAGTTCCTGCTCAGGAGATTTTAGGTGTGTATTGCCCTTACCTTTCACTGGAGGGAGTCCCAAGTTTATATAATGTGCTCGCCTCATGAGTCCCGTAAGCTGAGGAGTTTCAGGCGGGAGTTACGTCCTCATCGTGGGGTTTTTACGTCCTCATCGTGGGATCTTTATAGCCTTGGGGGATCATGGGTCTATTATCCTCATAAACTCCTACTCATAAAGGGCTCTGAACGGCAGCATGGATAAGTAATCGTCAATCGAGCCGAGCATAAAAGGTGCCAACCCTGTCCGGGCGATAGGCATAGCTCGGATGAAGATAGGTCGGAGTGAGCGCTGAGCGCTTGTCTCTATCCCGATGAGGGGATAACTCTGGCATGGGTCTTCCTCCGTTCTGACCGACGCTCGGGCCTTCCGAGCCTAAGGGCCGCCGAGGAAGGATTTGATCCCGAGTAATCTTTTTGGGCTTTTTAGCCTAAGTGGGCCCTGTGGGGTTGTCACTTGGATGAGCTGGGCCTCGTTTGGTCCTGATGGACCTAGTTTGGATGCTCTTAGATGGGCTATAGAAATCCCCCTCTCCACTTGTCCCCCTCCTACTCCCGAGCTTTAGTAAGCTCGGAAGAGTAGCTGTTTGGGGTTTTGGACCAGCGTGGCTCAGGTGGGTGGAGATCTGGTGGTGTTAGGAAGCCACGTGTCATGGTCACCTGGGCCCATAATAATGATGATCCTGACGGATTTGAACTGAAGGGGCCCCCTTTTCTCGGAGGTCGGAATGACGTGCCGCTTTCCGCGTGGGGATATAGGCGTTGGGCGCTTGTTGTCATTCCAGACTCCCTCCGTCTTTAGGGTTTTGGCTCACCTCCGTTCTTGCTTTTGGGCTCTTTGATGCGTCGTAAGGACACGATGGAAGAGCAGAGGCTTGCAGCGGCATTCGTGGAGTTGGCGGAGATAACCACGGAGGTAGTCCGGCGGCTTCCTCTTCCCCCGGAATCTTCGGGGTCCCGAGATCGCCTTTCCTTAAACTCTTCTCCGGATTCCATGGCGGACCAGCGTTCGGATGCTGAGGAGTGGGAGGACGAGCCAGTGGTGAAGGTGTCTGTTCCAAACTATAGTGAACTGGGGGAGGTGGATCTGAGAAGGCTGGAGCACCAGTATCGCCTGCCTCACAAGTTCCGCTTTGCCGCGGCATCTCCACATGAGACGAGCTTAGACTCTCGTATAGGACATATCTGCACTTTCCTTCTGTCGTGGAAGGGTGGGTTCCGCCTTCCCTTCGAACCTTTCGTTCTTCAGCTTCTTAATTTTTTCTTGTTGGCGCCCATTCAGTTGGTAGCCAATTCTTATCTTCTTCTTTCCGCCTTCCGTATTCTCTGCCGCCAGTGTGGAGTTCTTCCTTCCTTGGACCTCTTTCACTATTTCTTTAAGTTGAAAGCACATCCTTCGGACGGGAAGGGTTTCTATTTCATCCAGACGAGGCGGAATAGGAGCTGTATCTCCTTAGCTGCGAAGGATTCTTCGCATAAGGGGTGGAAAACTCAATTCTTCTGGGTGGGGATTTATTCGGTGGAGGAAACCTGGAGGTGTCCAGTAATCCCCAATTTCGACCCGAATATCCCTCCCAGGCAGGATGAGTTCCCTCCACATGTGGAGAAATATGCGGCTATCTTGCTGAAGCACTGCCAATCCACAGAAGAGCTGGTTACTCCAGAGAATATCGAGCGGTGTATTCTTACGTGGCTACATCCGTCGGGTTCAGGTGCCACAAGCTAGGTTCTCCTTTGGATGTTGAGATCATTTTTCTTTTTCTGAATATGTCTTCCTTTTCGTGCAGACACCAAGCGGTAGGCTTTGGAGGAGGCCGCTGAGGTGATCGAGCTTGGCGATAACTCGGCTGCTGATGAATCGGCTGCTCCCACGGGTCGCTCCCGAGCCAGAGATAAGGGCAAGGGGGCGGCCCATGGTGAATCCTCCAGGCCGCGGGGGTCCAAGCACAATGATCCTGTGGAAGGCATGATCCGGGCCGCCGCGAAGGCCAGGAAGCGGGCCAAGAAGGCCGGGGTCGTACTCGCAGTCAAAGGCGACCTTGCCGCGGCTCGCCCCTCCGCCGAGCATGATGGGGCCGACCCTACCGGGTGAGCTCTCCCACCCGCCGAGCAAGAGGGGGCCGAGGAGGTTGGGGCTACTCCTACGGTCGGCGATGATGCTGGCTCGGCTCCTCCTTCGGCCGGAGCCGAGGGGGCTGGGGCTGCTCCTGCGACTGGAAACGGCGCTGGCCCGGCTCTCCCCTCGGTAGGAGCCGAGGGGGCCGTAGATGAGGAGGGGGATGCCTGGGCGGCGACTGAGGTTGGCGCTTCAGGTGGTGGTGCAGGTGCCGAGCCGGTCCAGGTTGGGGGGCCGCAAGAAAATCTAACCGAGGCACGAGAGGCGACCGAGGCCGGGGCTTGGTCTGAGCCACTTGGTGGGGCGTCGACCGATGGGGGGTTCTCTATTCCAGCGGCCTTGGAGAGGCTTGGTATCCCGGGCCCTCTGCACCAGGTATGCCGTGGTATAGCCACGAAGGTGAGGGGGGTAGGTCGGCAGTACTCTCCATCCGCGGCCCTCGCGGGGGTTTTGGAGGGCGGCCTGGTCCTGGCCCAGATGGGGGCCACTATGGCAGAAGCTTACGCTCGGTCGGAGTCAGAGCGAGCGAACCTGGCCTGGACCCTTAGTGGGTCTGATAGGAGGTTGGATCGACTTGCCGAGGAGCGTTATGGGTTTTAGCAGGAGCTTTCCTCAGTCAGGGAGCTGGTGCGGTCGAGCCAGGTGGAGACCCGGGCGCTAACCGAGTAGCTAGCTAAGGCCCGCGAGTCGCTCGAGAGGAAGAATAGGCTTCTTGAAGAGGAGCATCTTGCACGTGTTGAGCTGGATGGCCGGTGGGAGACCGAACGTGCAGAGCTGGTGGACCGAGCGGAGGAAGCCGAGCGCCTTCGGCGGGAGGTTGAGGCTGATAGGGTCAAGGCAGAGAAGCAAGCGGCGGAGGCTGAAAAGCGGGCGACTGAGGCCGACTGGAAGTTAGCCGAGGCAGAGCGGGAGAAGGCCGAGCTCGCTGGTAGGGTGGGATCGGCCGGGGCGGAGGCTCTCGAGCAGTACAAAAGCTCAGAGGCCTACCGGGTCGACCTTAAGGAGGTTGCCCTTCCCTACTACGAGTCAGCACTTCACCGGGCCGTCTCTTATGCCGAAGAGCAGGCATCCGGGGTAGTTGACTTCCCGTCCGGGTAATGCTATGACTCGGACTTGTCATCCTCTAGTTCCTCTGCTTCGGCGCCGGATGAAGAAGATCACGGGGTCTCTTCGTCCGAGGGGTCGCCAACTCCGGATGCCTCGGGAGGGCACGCAACCGAGGCAGTTCCCACACCAGTGGGGTCAGTGCCAAGGTCGACTGTCGCCGAGGGTGCCGGGGGCATACCGTTTGAGCCCTCAACTTCCGAGCTTCAAGGTGGGGCAGAGGCCTGATGTATCTGCTTTGCTTCCTCTATTTGTATGTCTTTTTTCTTTTGAAGAAAAAACTTTCTCCTTTGTGTAGAAAAATAGATAAGGCAATAGCGTTAGGACGAAGACTTAACTGTTCCGTATCGCCGTTGCCGTATTTTGTTCAGCGTATCTGTAGTGGTTGGAAAGAGTCGATACTTTTTGCGTGGATCTCGCCTGATGGTTGGGTGAGCGTCTGACAGGGTGTCTTTCCGTTTTCTCATGCTTTGAATGCTTGGCCGCTTCGTGTGTCCCGCTGGGGCGGAAATGAGAAGTTTGAGGTGACCGTTCGTAGGGAGAGATACCTTTGGCAAGTTTTCGAGGAGAGAATCATTTAAGGCAAATAGCCTCCCTTCGCCTATAAAAGGTCTGAAGGGTGTCCCTTCCTCTCCACCGCTTAGGGTTTTCCCGGACAGCCTTTCCTCATTTTTTCTTCACGTAGCGTTGTGCCGTTATATTTGGAGCTTGGAAGACGCCCCGGAGGATGAAGCTATCGATGATCGAGGGCAGAGAGTCCTTGCTGCTTCGGGTTTGAAGGAGGTCCGACGGCCGGCGGACGGGTTTGAAGAAGGTCCGACATGTGGAGGCACGTCGTGTTCTTTTTATCAGTTCCGGCGGCGCTTGCAGGGGGGCGAGATGGTTGACGGATGGGGGCATCAGGCATCCCTGCGGCCCATCCCTTCTTGCTCGATCCATGGAGGGGAGAAGGAAGCCAATTAAGCTCCCTCCTTCCCGGGCTTTCCCCTGCCTCCTCCTCCAGCTCTGCTGGTTTCCTTTCTCCCCCCCCCCCCCCCCCCCCGCAACCTCTTTTTCCCTCTTCTGCTCTTCTCGTCATTTGTTTCACTCTTCGGAGGGTGCCTGAACTCTCTTCCTTCCAAAGAGTTAGCAGGTTGGCGGGGAGGATGCTTTCATATGCGTTCCCTCTCCCCTTTCTCTTCCAAGTTCAACTTGGAAGGTAGCCTTCTCTTCCTAATCCCTCTATCACCTTTGTCCCGAGCTGCCCGAGTCAACGGGGTCGACTACCGTTTATCCGAGCCAGTTTCTACACGAGGCAGAGTCAGTGGCTTGACGCAGGAAGGTCAACCGAGTCAGCCGAGCGATGGGCTCATACGGCAGCGCCAGATGGATTTTTTGCTTTTTTGACCTGTATTTTCTCTGCTTCGGCGTTCCTGATGCACAAGCGAGTTGTTTGAATAAAAGAAAGGAGGCTTTTGTTTAATCTCATGTCGTTTACACAATGCTTAGTATTCAGAAGTAGAACTTGCATAGTGTAGTCGCGTTCCAGGTCCGAGGGATGAGCTCTCCTTCCATCGTGGATAGACGGTATGCTCCTTTTTCAAGCGTCTCGATCACTCGGTAGGGGCCTTCCCAATTAGGGGATAACTTGCCCGCTGCCTCAAGTGGTCGAGAGGCTTCGACTTTCCTGAGGATGAAGTCTCCCGGCTGAAAGTGTCTATCTCAGACTTTGGCGTTGTAGTATCGAGTGAGGCGGCATTGGTATTCCGTTGCTCGGATGCTGTCAATCGCTCGGACTTCATCTGCTAGGTCGAGGTTTTCGAGCAGTTTCTGGTCGTTTGCCTCAGACGAGAAGCAGATGACTCGAAGGGAGGGGTTGCCAATCTCCAATGGGATCACGGCCTCGGTACCGTATACCAGCTGAAAGGGGCTTTCACTGGTTGCCGTTCTGGGAGTCATTCTGTGTGACCAAAGTACGTTTGGCAATTCATCAAGTCAGCTACCCTTGGCTTTGCTGAGCCTAGTCTTGATGCCTTTTAAGATAGTCTTATTGGCATTTTAGACTAGCCCGTAGGCCTGAGGGTGGGCGACCGAGGTGAAGTGATTGCGAATGCCCAGGTCGACACATCTGTCTCGAAAATAACGAGAATAAAATTGCCGACCATTATCACTTACTATCACCCGGGGGATGCCGTAACGACATATGATCGACTTCCAGACAAAATTCCAGACGACTGTCTCGGTGATCCTTGTTGTGGCTTCGGCCTCGATCCACTTAGTGAAGCAATCGATGGCGACGATAATGAACTTCTTCTGGGCCTGGGCCGTGGGGAATGGCCCGAGGATGTCGATTCCCCAGCGAGCGAAAGGATAAGGCTCGGCTAGGGTGATGAGCTCCGTTGCTGGCTGATGGACCAAGTGGTCAAATCGCTGGCACCGGTCACAGTGTTGTGTGTAGGTCGAGCAGTCGCGCTGCAGAGTGGGCCACCAATAACCTAGCCGTAGCAAGATCCTGGCGAGCGACCTACCTCCTAAATGCGCTCCACACAGACCTTCATGAACTTCTTCGATCGCTCGGTTGGCTTCGTCAGTGCTGAGGCACTTCAAGAGAGGACCGGAGAAGGATCTCCAGTAGAGAGCGCCATCCAGAGTGACGAATCGCCGAGCTTGGTACTTCAATCTTCGGGCTTCCCTAGGGTTGGGGGGCTCTGAGAATCTTGGAGCCACGACAGGTACGGGGTACGCCAGTCGCTTGGGGAGGCCGAGTCAACAGCTAGGAGCTCCGAATCGATGCTCGGTCGCTCTAGCTCTTCGAGAAGGACCGATCGAGTACCCTCGGGGTCAAGAGAGGAGGCCAGCCAAGAGAGGGCGTCCGCTCGGGAGTTTTCCTCCCGAGCTATTCGGACTACCTCAAAACTCTCGAACTGTTGTGCCACGGTTTTGACCAGATGGAGGTATTTTACCATCGGTGCTTCTCGAGCTTCATAACTGCCGTTGACCTGGCTAGCGACCAGTTGGGAGTCAGTGTGAATCCTGACTTGCTCAGCCCTTAACCACCGGGCCATGCGGGCTCTCGATATGAGGGCCTCATACTCGGAAGCATTGTTAGATGCTTGGAAGTTGAACTTCAGGGCGTACTGTAGCTCTGCTCCTTCGGGGGACTTTACGAGGATCCCGGCGCCGCTTCCAGCTGAGTTGGAGGATCCATCGATGAATAGTTCCCAGGCCGGCCCGGGCGCGGACGGAGATCTTTCTTTAGTCGGGAGGGTGCTCTCGGCGATGAAGTAAGTGAGCGCCTGGCCTTTGATAGCCGAGCGAGGCCGGTACGATATATCGTAGGCCCCGAGCATGATGGCCCACTTGACGAGGCGTCCCGAGGCTTCAGGGTGAGCGAGGATCCTCTTCAATGGTTCGCCAGTCAACATGGTGATGGAGTGCCCTTGGAAATAGGGTCGGAGACGCTTGACCGAGGTAACCAATGCTAGCATGAGTCTCTCGATTGCGGGATACCTTCTTTCAACCTCATTGAGCACCTTACTGGTGTAGTAGACCGGTCTCTTGACTCCCGAGTCATTTCTGACTAGGACCGAGCTAACTGTAGATGGAGTCGCCGAGAGATAGAGACGCAAGGTTTCACCTGGGACGGGCTTGGAAAGCACCGGAGGCGAAGCCAGGAACTCCTTAAGATCGGCGAACGCTTTTTGGCATTCCTCGTCCCACGCGAATGTAGCAGATGCCATTTTAGGCCCCCTCAACAGTTTGAAGAAGGGTAGGCATCGTTCAGCCGTGCGGGATAGGAATCTGCTGAGCGTGGCAATGCGCCCGGTAAGGTGTTGAACATCTTTGATGCAGGTGCGTGGGCGCATGTCCAGAATGGCCTGGACCTTGTCGAGGTTGGCCTCGATCCCACGCTGGGTGACTAAGAAGCCCAAGAATTTCTTGGACCTTACTCCGAAGGCACACTTGGCAGGGTTGAGCTTCATGTTGTACTTCAGGAGGGTGTCGAAGGTTTCAGCTAGGTCAGCAAAGTGGTCCTCGGCCTTGGGGGTTTTCACGATCATGTCGTCAATATAGGCCTCGACGTTTCGACCGAGTTGTCTCTCGAACATATGATTGACCAGCCTTTGGTATGTGGCTCCAGCGTTCTTCAACCCGAAAGGCATCCGGGTGTAGCAGTATACGCCGAAGTCGGTGATAAAGGCGGTCTTCTCGATGTCTTCTGGATTCATTCTGATCTGATGGTAACCTGAATAGGCATCGAGGAAGCTGAGTATCTCGTTGCCCGAGGTTGAGTCAACCAGTTGGTCGATGCTCGGTAACGGATAGCAGTCCTTTGGAGTAGCCTTGTTCAAGTCGGTGAAGTCCACGCACATTCGCCACTTCCCCGAAACTTTTGGTACCAGGACGACGTTAGCCAGCCATGTCGGGTACAGGACTGGTCTGAAAAGACCAGTCTTTTGCCCCTTGGTGACTTGCTCCTTGATGATCGCCTGCTTCTCTGGCACATGCTTCCTTCTGCGTTGTTGTACGGCTTTGATGGTTGGATCGAGGTTGAGCATATGCATCACCGTCTCCTCTGGTATCCCAGGGAGTTGATCATCAGACCATGCAAAGACTCGGATGTACACGGAAAGAAACTCTTTGTATTACTGTTGGGCTTCAGCTGTTAGGTCTGCTCCAATCTTTACTCCCAGGGTCGGGTCGTCGTTTAGGAAAACCGCTAGCAATTCACCTCCAGGCTCGGCGGTTGTGGATTTTTCCTCGACTTCCCGGGGGCCCCTGTTCTTCCCGTCCGGCCTTGTGGCTTCAACCGAGATATTGTAGAACCTTCTGGCCATGGCCTGGTAGCCTCGGACCTCCCCCAACCCATTTTTGGTGGGGAACTTCATCTTTTGGTGATAGGTAGAAGGCACTGCTTTCGTTCGGCTGAGGATCCCTCGGCCGAAGATTGCATTGTATGCTATCATACCCTTGATCACTATGAAGTCTACCATAACCGTAACGGTCTTGGGTGGGGTGCCAAGAGTAACCGGTAGGCTGAGGGCTCCCTCGGGATAAGTGGCCTGGCCATTGAACCCACATAGGGGGGTTCGGATCGGGTGGAGTTTAGACGGATCCTCCCCGATCTTAAGGAAATATTCATAGGATAATACATCGGGGGGCACTTCCATTGTCAACTAGAATCCTGTCTACGTTACAATGGTTTATTGTGGCCGATATGACTAGGGCGTCGTCATGCGGGGTGGTCAGCCCTTCCAGGTCTCGGTCGGAGAAGACTATGACCTGAGGCTCACTCGACGGGGCCTTGGGAGGCTCGATGGCTCGGCTCGCCCGCTCAGCATGACGCTTCCTTCCTCGGCCACTGTCCCCTCCTGATGCAGCTCCTCCAGCGATGACGTTGATATGGACCCCGCGAGGGGCATTGTCGATTTCCTCTAGGGCGCCTTGGTCCTCCTTATGTCCGGCCACAAATCGGGATAGGTGTCCCTGGCAGACGAGGTGCTCGATCTCATCTTGGAGCTGATGGCAATCGCCGGTGTGATGCCCGTGGTCGCTGTGGAACAGGCAATGTTTGCTGCGATTGCGGCTTTCCAACCTCATCGGCTCGGGTTGGCAGAGGAGGCCCGAGCCTTTGATATCTTTATATATTTCGTACACTGGAGCGGTTAAGGGAGTGTACCGCTCGTACTTCTGGGATGGTTCTTTGTTCTCCCCGTCTCGGTTCCGCCTCTTTCCTTGGCCCGAGTTTGACTCGGGTGCTCGCTTCTTCTCCCCCTCCCGACCCGAGCCGGTTGCGCCTCAGCATGCGCTGAGAACTTCTTCGCACTCAGCATGGCGTAAGGCCAGAGTCACTAGCTCGACAAGGGTCGAGGGAGGGTGGAGGACAAGTTCGCAGCGGAGGTTCTCGTCCCGGGTGCCTCCGGTCAGCGCGGTTATGGCCGAGGCTACATCCAGGTGGGGGATTCTCAGGGCTTCCGATTTAAATCAGTTGATGTAGGCCCGGAGTCTCTCCCCTTGCACCTGTTTGAGAGCCAAAAGCCCCGCTACCGACCTCGGGGGGCCGCTGCTGGCGAAACTCTCCTTGAATACTCGCCCAAACTGCTTGAAGTCTCGGATGGATCCGGGGGTGAGGGCTCGGAACCATGCTTGGGCACCTTGGACCATGGTGGTCGCAAAGGCTCGGCATTTGATGGCGTCGGACGCTCCATGACGGGTCATTAGGGCGTCGAAGCTGTCGAAGTGGTCGGCTGGGTCGCCTTGGCCGTCATAAGGCTTGAAGGTCGGGATGGAGGTTATGGGAGATACCTCTGCCTTCAAGATATAGTCGGAGAACGGGGATCTCTCCTCGTCCTCTGGTGGAGAGGTCTTCTGCAAGGCTCGTAAGGCGCACTCCCGTGCTGCGAAGCGCCTCTCGAACTCTCGTAGACAGAGGGACAACTCCAGCTGTTGTTGCGCCGTAGGGCAAAGGGGGCGTGATGGCAGGCAGTCCTGGCGCTCCCTGGGGACTTCGGTCTCCGGGAGTGGACGGCGTGCCCCATGTTTCCCCTGTTTCGGGGTGGAGGAGGCCTTTTGCTCCAGAGGGGGGGCTTGTGAGGGTCCTCCTGTCTTGTTGCGAATAAGCTGCTGCCCTCGGAGGGTGAAGCGACCTCCGGTGGTGTGCTGGGACACGTTCTCGCGGGGGGGGGGGGGGGGGGGGGGGGCTCTCCGGAGGGGCGCGTGACCTTCCATCCCTGGCCGCCTGAGTCCTCATGAGTTCCACGAGGACATCCAGTTTTACGTTGAGGGCTTGGAAGGCGTCAGCGCCGCCGTTAAGCGGTACCCCTACCGCCGCGGCGGGAGGGGGCGGTCCGTCGGTAGGGGTGCTGGCATTGGAGTGGGGATTTTGTGAGGCTTGAGAGGGGACTTCTCCCGCCGCCACCATGGTCTTTCCCCTATCACCGGCGGATCTCCTCCCTGAACTTCTTCGCACCATACTGGCTCTTCGGTCGTTTCCCACAGACGGCGCCAGATGAAGGGGCGTGATCTCGCGCGGCTCCTGAGCGGGGTAGATGATCACCGAACAGTGAACTGTAGAGAAAGGGAAGCGGATCAGGGGGCCCAGGAGAGGTTCACTTGGGAAAACCCTCCGATGCTTAAGTCAGTAGAGCAATGGTGAAAGATAGGGATGGAGGTAAAAAGAGGTGCACGAGATCCCCCTACACCAAGGTGGTGAAGTGATTCCTGCTCAGGGGATTTTAGGCGTGTATTGCCCTTACCTTTCACTGGAGGGAGTCCCATGTTTATATAGTGTGCTCGCCACATGAGTCCCGTAAGCTGAGGAGTTTCAGACGGGAGTTACGTCCTCATCGTGGGGTCTTTACGTCCTCATCGTGGGATCTTTATAGCCTTGAGGGATCATGGGTCCCTTATCCTCATAAACTCCTGCTCATAAAGGGCTCTCAACGGCAACGTGGATAAGCAATCGTCGGTCGAGCCGAGCATAAAAGGTGCCAACCTTGTCCGGGCGATAGGCATAGCTCGGATGAAGATAGGTCGGAGTGGGCGCTGAGTGCTTGCCTCTATCCCGATGAGGGGATAACTCGGGCATGGGTCTTCCTCCGTTCTGACCGACGCTCGGGCCTTTCGTGACTAAGGGCCGCCGAGGAAGGATTTGATCCCGAGTAATCTTTTTGGGCTTTTTAGCCTAAGTGGGCCATGTGGGGCTGTCACTTAGATGAGTTGGGCCTCGTTTGGTCTTAATGGACCTAGTTTGGCTGCTCTTAGATGGGCTATAGAAATCTCCCTCTCCAATATTGTTGTCAGAGAATATCGGTAATTAGCATGATAAACTTATGTTTATCATATTATCAGTAAGTTAATATGTGAGAATTATTTTAGCATGTAATTAAGTACTACTTTTAGCATGTTAGAAATTAATTTTTAGCCTGTAAAAAGTTAAATCCAACATTAAAATTTATTTTTATCATCTTATCAGTAAAGTAACGTATGAAAATTATTTTCAGCAAGTTAGAATTATTTTCGGTATAAAAATCTATTTTTTATAACTAAATTCTAATTTTTATAATAAATCACCGTTTTGGCTAAACTAATGCATTTCTAATATACAAAAAATTTCCTGTAAACATGTCTAAACACTTGTAAATCAAATGCACACAAGATTAAACCATGGAATTAAATTAATTCTATTAAACTCTAATTACTTAAATTTTCTTCCTAGTTATCGTTCTTTCTTGAATTCCACGACTTAATGTCGTTAAACATGATGCCTTAAAATTATTGTTCACTCCTCTTGCTACTTCTGAGATTTTTGTCAGATCTGTACTTTTTACAAATGAGTTTATTCTTGAAATTCATTGACCATAGTGTTAAGTGGATGTCTAAACGTACTTGAGATCTTATGATCTACTGACCCAATGCTTGGCATTAATGGGGCCCGGTTTGGTCCTAGGAGGAGCGCCCGAAAGTACTTGTGCCCATGGGAGTTGATTGGCCACGGTGTGACATTCCACCGAAGTGCATGACTTGCAAGATTTTATGGCATTCCACTATTCGTACTCGTTTACTTGTTACTTGTTTACTTGAAAATTACATGAATTACTTGACTTGCGTGAAAATGGCCAATTACATGAAATTCTTTACTTGTTCAAAGTCATTACTTGGAAATTCATCTTGATACCATATTATCTCAATTACATAGAAATTCCATTCATGTTTATACACTTCCCGATACAAGTTAGAAAATTACTTAAATTGTTAATACTTAAAGATTACCTAGTTCTTATAGATATAAAATACTATTGAGCTTTTAGCTCATCCTACGTTTTGGTTAATTGTTGCAGGAAATGAAAATGAATAAAGGAATGGACAAGAGTGAGAGAGTGATTTTCCTTTTTACCTAGGTTTATGTAGATCATTAGTGTTTTTACTAGAGTGGTGTATTTTAGATTTGGAAGTTGTAATTTACCTTTATGGCTTATGACTTAATGATGTAAACTTCATTTTGATGGAATAAAAATATCATTTTCTCATTCATTTCTGTCTTTAGAAACGAATTTGTACATGTTCTGATCGATACGATTGTTTAGGACTAGTTCGCGTCCCGATATTCCACGTCGGGGCTTGACATCTTCTCCCTCTACACTCTTCACAAGCATTCTTCCTCTTCCTCTGATCTTCAACTTTTATTTTTAACACTTCTTCTAATTCTCTCTAGTTTTATAGTTATTTCATTTCTAATCTCGACCTATTTTCATTATTTCTGTTTTACTGTTTTTAAACTCTCTTCTTCATCTTATATCTCTCCCCCTCCTCTATTTTCATCCAAACATCCCAAGGCGGAGATTCTTTTCCTTCGGTGCTCTAAAGGTGGTGTCTAATCATAAGGCGGGGCGATCTTCTTCCAAGGCTCGGCATGGAGATGGCGGCGCTATTCTTCTGCATCTTTGCTCCTTTCTTCCTTTCTTCCCTTAGCATTATTCAAGTTGTATTTTTAGTTTTCATAGATGTTGTACTCTTCATTAGCAATAAAAATTGAGTTTGTGTAATTGTTCTTTATTTTCTCTTTCCATCTCCTTCCAAACTCTATTCTCAACCCTCTCATATTCTTTAGTTTGATTTATTTCTAGTCTTAAGTTCATGTAATTTATTTTCCATTAGCTTTAACTCACTCAAAAATTTGATTTTCAAAACATAAGAATTTTTCCAACTTGTTTAAAAGAAACATTTCCTCCCCGTGGGATCGACCCGTACTCACCACTCTACTTAGACTTTATATCTTTTTAATGAGTGAGTCCGGTTATTTTTAAAATTATGGCACGACTTTTAAACGACGAGTTTTGTGCGCATCAATTTTTGGCGTCGTTACCGGGGAGGAAAAATAAATTTTTATAGTTGGATATTCTTGTGTTTGATGTGTATATTTGTATATTAATTTTTTTATTTTTATTTTATAGGAAAAAGGAAGAAATCAGAAATCAAAGAAAGAGAAAAATCAGACCTGATATTTTAAGAAAATGAAGTGTCGCTGAAAGTCTGGAACTGTAGCAGTCAAGCGTCGCTAAAGGGCTGAAACGTAGGAACATGTTTTATTTTTTCAATTTCTAAAAAATCTTCAAAAAAATCTAAAACATTTCTTAAAAATATATAAAAATCAGAAAAAAATCAGAACACACAAAAATATCATCTTAGGCTTCATTTTGTAATAAATTTTCATGACTTTGTTATTTTATTATTTATAACTTCTTTCATTCATCTCTTATTGAAAAATTCAAAAAAAATAATATCTAAAAAAATTCTCTGAAAAATAAAACAGAAAACAGGAAATCACAAAAATATTTTGGTCTCATGCTATCATATTTTCATTGTAGATGCATATTGTTCATGCATTTTAGTTGATTTTTCATTTATTTGCATCAATTGAAAAATTTAGAAAAGTAATATCTGAAAAAAAATCAAAATAAAAATAAAGGACGAGGGATCGCGATCCAAGTAAGTATATCAATCTTCCCTCTTGTGATTTAATTTATCTTATGTATTTTGTTAGCTTTTATATTGAAAAATCTTAAAAAAAATGTGCTGGATAGATAGCTTCATTAACTAAAAAATAACAACACTTGCATCAAAAATAAAAGACCTCATTCAAGAATAGAAATCACATCATCCATGTTCTAGGCCGTGCATCATTTAGCATAGGATTTTTCCTTGTTATTTAATTTCTGTATTGTATTTTGGAGATTGCGAGGGGCAAGGTACATTCTATTTATCATATTGTAGCATGCATATTGCATAAGAACCCCTTGTTTAAAATTATGGTGTACATTTCATTTTAAAATACTCTCAGGGTAATACCCCTAAATAACATAAGGTGGGGATTTCATCACTCACCCTTAGCCCACAAATCACATTTCACCTTGCATTTTTGCATGACCTATGCCTTAAATAAAAGTCAGTAGACATTGGCCTTAGGGTCACACTGTGATTTCAGTATGATTTGAGTTTACCCTCTTGTAGAAACTGGTGCCTAAGGCAAGACGGTCGGACGGCAAACGCCTTAAGCGGGCTAGTGGTTTGACACAATTAGGTCCCTACGAAAGTAGGGGGAGCCTCCAACTACCCCACCCCTTACCTGACCGGTGAAAATATTGAGGGTGAACTTCAGTTATATTTTGGTCATTTTTTGAAACCCCATTTGTAGATCTGAGTCGCATCTAGGTCGTCAGGTAATTTATGTGTTAACTTGTTTGTGTATGTAAAAAAATAAAAAAAAATAAAAAAATAAAAAAAATCCTCATCTTCTCTATCTTCGTCTGAGTCAATGATAGTTTCAAAAAAAATTATGATTTTCTAATCCTAATAAAAAAGAGAATAAAATAAAAAAAAGAGATTAATAAAGGGCAAATAAAATTAAGAAATTGAAAAAAATTACAAAAAAAAACTGAACAAAAATTGAACAAAACAAATTGTTGACAAAAAATTGAACAAATCTTTCAGGGATCCGACTTTTTTTTTAATGTTCATCTATCTTAGAGGGAAACCCAAGCCCATGAAGGAACACTTTATTCCTATAAACCCTCCACTTGTATTAAACTACCTGACATTCTGGTGGATCATTATAAGATTAGTCTCGGTATCATCCAGATGCTCCCATCTTTTTATGGGAAACCCAATGAAAATCTTTATGAGCATCTAGATGATTTTCAAGAAATTTGATCACCGGTTAAAATCTAAAATTTTAGTGATGATGCCCTTAAGTTGATCTTATTTCCATTCTCATTGAAGGATAAAGTAAAATATTGGTTAAGAAGTTTTGAAAAAATTGTTAAGACTTGGGAGGATATGCAGTTAGAATTTTTAAAATAATTTTATCCCATAATCCGAACCAACATTATGAGAAGGGCGATTTCGAGATTTACTCAGTTTTCAGACGAGTAAATTTATGAATCTTGGGAAAGGTTGAAGGATTTGTTACGTCAATGTTCACATCATGGGTTACCCAAATGGTAAATTATGTTTACATTTTATGAGGGATTATCTGATCTTGATAGACAAATGGTGGATACATGTTGCGGAGGGGCGTTCATGAACAAGAATGAAGATGAGGCGTATGATCTGTTTGAAATTTTGAATGAAAATTCGATGAATCATGCCTCAATCTCATCTCATAAACAATCTGTAGGACTTTCCAGACATGCCGAAAATCCAACCCAAACTCACAAGGAAGCATGTGATTTCTGTGCCAGTCTCACTCACCATGTGAGTCACTGTCCTACTATAGCTCAACTCCCACTGGTCATCCAAGCTCAAGTCCAAAATGTCTTAGGGTTCTCTCAGCCCAAGTATGATACCCTTTCAGAAGATTCTAATCTTGACTGGAGTACTCACCTAAATTTGCCTTGGACGGACCAACCAATTCAAGCCCATTTGTCTACACCTTCACCCCAAGAAACTCACGAGCAGCACATGTGCAATCAACGTCAGCCCAACTCATCTCACCCAAACATTCAAAGCAATATCGATATTAGGGGTGATTCACTGGGCCACTACTTTGAACCTTAAGTCGTGTACTCTCAGTCTACTTACCATGGCCCTCCTTCAACATTCAACAAACCCCCTCCATACGTTAATGATGATGATGATGATTTGATGCCTGCCATTTTGGCTCAAGATATAACTATTTAGAGTGAGGGGGAGTGCACTCGTGATACCATGATGGAGGACGGGAAGGAAGTAGGGGGCGGATTGAAGGATAAAAATGATCATATTGATATCGTCACCCCCTCCTATGAATGTTTTGAGATTGAGAATATCACTGTGAAGAATAGTGGCCCACACAACTCAATTGAGGATATACATGACGAGGAGGATTGCTTTGTAATCAACAATCTTGGTGATTTAATGACAACAAATTCTGAATATCCTCCTCCCCTGGAAGAACATGATGATGGGGCCTTGTTGGAAAAATTTACATTTCATCTACTGACCTCATTTCTGAAAAATTTGATTCATAATCTTCAGTTGAGTGATGAGTGTGATGATGGGTCCGTCTTAGAGAAATTCACCTTTGATCTGACCTATGATGAAAGGGCCGAGCTGGAAACATTTACATTTGATCTTCCCACCTCATTATTGGAAAGTTTGATTGATAATGTTCATTCGAGTAATGAGTGTGATGAAGGGTCCTTGTTAGAAAATTTCACATTTGATCTGACCCTTGAGCCCTATCCAATGAAGTTTGAATCTTTGGATGAGTTAGATCCTGGCCTCACTCTTCCTTCCAATTTGATTCCCCCGACAGTACAGCCTCTCCACTATGACATTCTAGGACTTGAGGGGGACGTGCCAATCACATTCACCTTTGATTTAATTTCCCATCAGGAAAACCAATTGATTACTGCCCTTACTGCTCATGAGGCTGTTACTGAGAGGAACGTGGCTAATAATACCAATCTTATTCATCGGCCACCAGTGTCTGATCAAGTTACCATGGAGGAAGTCATCACAAAAGGGTTAGTCAGGCAGGAAGATGCAGGACAAGGGGAAAAATGGGTTGATGTTGGGTAAAGATTCCATCCCGATCTTGATATATTAATGGCTATTGATTGTTACATGACCCCTAAAGATGAGAACTGACTCACACATGTTATTAAGGTTAAAATCATTAATGTTTGAGACCAGCATATTCTTGACCCACATGCACACATATATCATGTTGTCTTCAAATGGCATGAATGTTTGAATTTAAACGAAGATCAGATAACATGGTGGCTAATCATGAAATCAACTTGTTGGTTAATGGGCCTTATTATGTCTGGCTGAAGACGTTAAATTTAGCGCTTCTTGGGAGGTAACCCAAAGTTTTCGTGATTTCCGTATGCTAATAAATGGCTTCTTGGGAGACAGCCCAAATTTTTATTGAGTTTTTATTTTTATTTTGTAGGTGTGAATAAAAGATAAGTTGGGGAGAGAGAGAAGATTGTTTGCACCTATGTCTCACCATTAACGGTCAAGTACTACCTTTTATTCAAACACTGATGCCCGTCGAAGTTCACTTCCGTCAAGTTATACCGTTCCTTCACACATTTCATGCCTACATTGTTCATTATTCTATATTGTTCATGCTATTGAGGACAATGTCACCTAAGTTGGGGGGTAACTTGAGCTCTAAATTTCTTAAAATACTTACAACCTTTCATCACACCCCTAACAAATGCATCATGCTCATATTTCGTGATGAGAATTTTTTTTTTATGATAGGACTTGGAGTCTTACTTGTGAGAGTAGGAAGCTAAAGGGGTGAATTAATTAGTTATGTCTTTAGCCTTTTCCTCAGAATACATCTGAAATTCTATTGAACTTGTACACAATTGCACAATAACAAGATTAGTAGATGACAAATATTAGGATGATGAGAATTCTGCTTAACACTTAGGTGATGATTGATATTATGCCCATTCGTTGAAAGTAATCGTGAGGAAAAAACTACCTACCAAAACAAACATGGAAAATACCCCTAAACTTAGTAACCGGGCCTGCTCCGCCTAAGGTAAGAGTTGAGGTTCGCGTCAAACGGCGAAGGGATGTGCAGCACCATGTATTAAAAAAAAGAATTACAATAAATGAATAAGTAGGCAGAGTGAAGCTACCTGTAATTCGAAAGCTTAATTCCAGATGTGGGCAGAATCGAAAATTATCTTTAAGTGAATGGTAGAAGAATCATTCATCTAGGCTGTTTGGTAGTCACTAGTCAAGTTACATCACTTCTACACAAAGGGATATTTAATTTTGAGTGTATCTTGAGGAAAGGTCTAAACACATGGACTAATGAAATTTGTTCCGAACACATACTGCTTGAACTTGTAATACTCCAAAGTCAAAATCACCGTGCATAATGTTCTTGTCATGAATTGTGACACATGAATGTTTGCTAGTCTTAATTCTATAATTGTTTACATTACAAAGGGACTAGCAACGTTCAAGTTGGGGGGTGTGATAAGTGTCTATTTTCTATGATAATTCATCGCATGTACACTATTTTATGTGCATATAATTAGGCAATTGTGTATATTTCATAGTTAACCTCAACTCCGCGTTTAAATTGGAGCTTTCATACAAATTGAATAATTTGAGGATATTATTTAATAAATTAAAGTTGAGGGTCATGGGCATTAATTCTCCATTGCACAACTAAGAACATTTGAGATTTATGTGCACATTATGGTAATTTTTATAGACTAGATTGTAATTATGTGCGTGTAGGACACTGAAGGTAATTGCAAGAAACTCCGGGGGCAAAACTGTCATCACCACTTTGACCAAGTCAAAAGCACATATTTTGGTTGGAGAGAAAAGAAATTTCAAAAGTTTGAAATTGAGGAAAAGAAACACATATTTTGGTTGGAGGGAAAATTGAATTCAAAGTTTGAAATAAAGGAGAGACATGATGAGCCTTGGGAAATGGGGTGCCCAAAATCTAAGAAAGGGGGTGCCCACCTCCTTTTCTTTTTCCCCATACATCTTCTTCTACCTAAATCTCAGCCATCCATCTCCTTTTGATACAATCTCCACCCTCCATTGACCCAACTTTCCCTATAAATAGCCCATGACAAGGAGGTGAAGGGGCGTTCTTCTTTTAGCAATTTCTCTCCCAACCTTAGGTCACCGATTTCTCCCCCTTCGGTTTATTTTATGCTCTTGCACTCTTCATGTAAGTTCTTCATTTTTAAATGTTCTTAGATTTCTTCTTCTGTATCATCTTCTAATTCCTTCTAATTTTTATGTTTTTTTATATTTTTCACTGTGCTATCCTGTTCATCTATGAACCAGTGTTTCTCTCTGTTCTTCCCTTTATTTCTCCCACTTATTGTCATTTTCTCCTCTTGATGTCTTCATAAAAGTTCTTTGTTTTTAAGCTTTATACAACGTCTTCTTCTTCATCATCTTCTAATTCTTTCTGGTTTGAAAGTGATTTCCAGTTTTTCAACTTGCTGTCCTGAGATTTTACTGTTCATCTAAGGTGTTAGCCTCTATTATTCCTCTATTGTGAAGCCCTTATGCTCTTATTTTCTATCTGTATTTTTCATAAAAGTTATTCCTCTCTTGTAGATCTAAATTTTGTTCTTCTACCACTTCATCTAATTCTATCACATTTTTAATTTATTTTTAATTCTTCGCAGTTCAATTTTTATACACAATTACTGTTCATCCATGCAGACTACTTTTATTCTTTACTAATTTTCACCATCTTGTATTTTTCTTCTTCCTCTGCACTCTTCACAAACATTCTTCCTCTTCCTATGATCTTCAACTTTTATTTTTAACACTTCTTCTAATTCTCTCCAGTTTTAATGTTATTTCATTTCTAATCTCGACCTATTTTCATTATTTCTATTTCACTGTTTTTAAACACTGTTCTTCATCTTCTATCTCTCCCCCTTCTCTATTTTCATCCAAACATCCCAAGGCGGAGATTCTTTTCCATCGGTGCTCTAAAGGCGGTGCCTAATCCTAAGGTGGAGCGATCTTCTTCCAAGGCTCGGCATGGAGATGGCGGCGCTATTCTTCCTCATCTTAGCTCCTTTCTTCCTTTCTTCCCTTAGCATTATTCAAGTTGTATTTTTAGTTTTCATAGATGTTGTACTCTTCATTAGTAATAAAAAATGAGTTTATGTAATTATTCTTTATTTTCTCTTTCCATCTCCTTCCAAACTCTATTCTCAACCCTCTCATATTCTTTAGTTTGATTTATTTCTAGGCTTAAGTTCATGTAATTTATTTTCCATTAGCTTTAACTCACTCAAAAACTTGATTTTCAAAACATAAGAATTTTTTTAACTTGTTTAAAAGAAACATTTCCTCCCCGTGAGATCGATCCGTACTCACCACTCTACTTAGATTTTATATCTTTTTAGTGAGTGAGTCCGGTTATTTTTTGAAATTATGGCACGGCTTTTAAACGACGAGTTTTGTGCGCATCACAAGGCATCGAAAGTCAGAAAGGCGCCAGTGCTGCGACAGTCGTCACACGCGAGATATCCATAAATAAAAGTCGCACCTTTTTAGCAACTACAGATACGGTGGCCAAATCGCGTCCAAACGGTAAGAAACAGTCAATTCTGTATTAAACACTGCTGCCATTACATATCGCAAGGGCCAACCTCGCACGCAAAAAAAGAAAAGAAAAGAAAAAATTCCATCTAATCTATGAAAATAGGGGGACTCTGAGAACCCCGTAGTCTTTCTTGAGGACCGGTAGCTGAAGGATCCTCAGCACTAGGAGATCTGCCCTCGGCGATGGCCGGCCCAGACACTGACCCCACTTGTATGGGAACTGTCTTGCCCGTGAGCCCTCTAGAGGTGACCGGCGTTGGCGATCTGTCTGCCCAGCTGTAGGTATCCCCGCCGCCCCCTTCACTCGACGCCGAAGAGGAAGAATCCGTACTCTCTACGTCTGAATCATAGCGTTGCCCAGGTGAAAATGTTGGGGTGCAAGGCACGGATTCAGAGGGGGACTGAATGAATCCCCGTTCAAAAACTATTGCGGAATAAAACTTTTGCCTACACTCAATGAAGTCTACTGAGACCACTGAGCTCTCTTACTCAGGAAACTGAAAATGCTGAAGATAGAAAACCCAAGGAATCGCGCAGACTCAACTCACAAATTCGTTCAAGGGACGAGAAGCACTAAGAAGCATATGTTTCTATTAAGCAAGTCGAACACTTAACATCAATACCAAGTCACGCAGGAAAGCTTCTGATATAGAACGCTCAAACACCCTAAGAAGGGGGATAGAGGATATGGAAATGTACGCAAGGCAAACCATGATGGACAAGATATTTTTAAGTGGTTCGGCCAGACCACAGTCTGCCTACGTCCACCCCTCACCCCAAACTGGATGAGGCTACCCTTGCAAAAGTAAGAACCGCAGACTCAGTCTGCAACAGACGCTGCCTAACAGCTTGACCCAGAGGAACACTCTCCTCTCTTCCTCCAACCCGAAGGGGAAAACCGTGAATGATGCCCTGTCACTCACAACCGGAGACCCAATTCACCCTTCCTCTGAAACCCAGAGGGAACCACAAGTGAACCCAATCACTTGCAAACCAGAGGCCACAGACCTCTCTTCCTCCACACCAGAGGGAACCCACAAGTGACACCCAGCCACTTGCAAACTGGAGAACAAGTCTCCCTTCTCCTGAGACCACATGAGAAACCCCGATACCAAACAAGGGAAACGAAAAGCACTGAGAATATGAAAGGAACAAATGAAAAATAAACAAGAGAAACAAAAATAGATATAGCTCCGAGGAGCACAATGACTATGGATTTGATCCACGAGTCAATTCATGATCAGATCTTCAGGATGCACTGGCTGCACACTCTTTCTCCTTCTCACGATTTTCTTCTCTCTCACTCTGGCTCTTAGCTTCTTCTTCACTCACTGACTACCTCTCTTCTTCTTCTTCTTCTTCTTCTTCTTCTTCTTCTTCTGCTGCTGTTGCTGGCTCTCTTTTCTTTTCTTCTGGCGGCCTCTTTTTCAGCACCCTTCTTCGAAGGGTTGGGTATTCTTATATAGGAGCAAGGTCTCCATAAGGATGAGGCAAAAGAACCCTACTGAAACCCTATTGGTCCACGTGTTGGAGGAGAATGTTCCTTTCCTCAGATCACATGCCTTTCATTTGCAGACGAGATTATTTCCTGCAGAACAAAAGTTTAATAAGTGTGAGGCCTTTCTTGGAGCTCACGTGCGCGCCTTCTGGGCTCACGTGCCCCTTTTTATTTTTAACTAGGTATTGGATGAGCAGGCGACTTGCACCGACTGTATCCCTTTGATATATGAAATGTTGAATCAGAAACTTGCACCGACCGTGGTCATGATGAAACTAAAAACTTGCACCGACTTCATGCAATATGAGACTCAAATGGATGAGACGCTAACAGAGACACAAGACCATAAGTGCATGAGACGCAGACACGCTCGCAGCTGTGCATGAGACGCTAACAGAGACGCAAGACCATTAGTGCTTGAGACACGGTCGCAGCTGTGCATGAGACACTAACAGAGACGCAAACACGAAAGTTCATGTGAACATTGAAATGTAATGACTTTAAATGTACTGCTACAGGGATATGCACAGACTTTCGGTGTGCGTGAGACGCAACATGAGACACAAATATGAAACGTGCACTGACCCTAGGTGTGCATGAGACGCAACATGAGACCCAACACTGAGACGTAAACGTGCACCGTCTTCAAATGTGCCTGAGGGAAGAAATGGATCGACCTAAGAATGGACAGGGCAGCAATATGGTCAAAGATAGGCTTGCACGGACCTTCATATGCAGCACAGTAATGTGCACAGACATCTGTATATGTCTTAGACATAGAAACAAGCACCGACTTATGTATCTCTTCTACAGTGACTTGCACAGACGTTGTATGCTGACAGACGTGCACTGACCTGAATGAGGCAAAGGATGCACCGACGTATATATGCTCAAAGTGCAAAAGTGCACGGACCTATGTATGCAAAGTAAAAAAGACTAGTACCAATGCAAAAGTTGCACCGACCCTAATAGTGTTGCTACAGGGATATGCACAGACTTGGATACAGAAGACGAAGAAGTGCACCGATGTTATCTGCCCAGTGCAAAGTATGCACCATGCTCACAAGCTGCTTGATGAAAATGCTATGCACACTAACATGACATGCACACAAAGTTTTCGATAAGATGACGTGCATCGACCTCCATGAAGTGCTACAGGAACTAGCACCGACTTCATATGTTCATGTGAACAGTGAAATGCCTGGACTTTTCTAACACAATGAAGACTGCCATTGACCTTCTATGTGCATGGACTTAACACATGCACCAACATTTCTGTACAAGCATTAACATATGCACAGATCTGAGATTAGATAGAACAATACCTGATCTGACTGTGCATTGACCTTACCTGTCAATGAGTTGACTTTGACTTGGGTTGACTTCCTTTTCATGACCCGTGAGTCATTCTTAAACATGTTCTGACATTTTCTAATAATACATCAGGATTATATCATCAAGGATGTACATGTAAACATAATGAGACATAATATTTGTCATCATCAAAACTCCAGAACCACAGGGGACACAACAATCTCCCCCTTTTTGATGATGGCAATATTATGAGTCATTGCAATAGATTCATCATGATGATTATGAAATACCATATGAATGTTCAATTCATCATGATGATTATGAAATACCGTATGAAAGTTCATGAACATTCACCATAGAATAGTTCAGTTAGAAATGAGCATGTAAAACACCATGTATGCAACATCTGACAAGAGTTACAATTGATGATGCAAATGATGACTAACCAAGAGTGAGTGACAAATGACTTAATGACTCACAAAAGTTCTCCCCCTTTTGACAACATCAAAAAAAATGGAATGATCATTGACTGTTGAAGGAGAGAATATTGAAGGTATTTGTCATCTAAAACTCCCCCTGACAAGATACTCTCTTGTATGACAGAGCAGGAGGGGTGGAATGAAATGAATGATCATTGAACCACAGGGACATGCAAAAATTCTCCCGCTTGGATGGACAGTGATTGGAATGAAGCACAGGGGTAATTATGGACAGATAAAGCAATGACATAAAGAAGTCAACAGTTAGGTCTGAAATAATGGAGTCCAATTCGAGAAAGCAAGCATTCAGAGTGAATGAGAAAGATTTTCAACGGGATATCAATTTCATAAAGCTGATTAAACAGGTATTTCAGACTCTTCCATCATAGAGACTTATGAATGAATCTTTATTAATCAGCCGGGTTAGAATATGATGTATGCAAGGTTTGTCTATTTATTTTCTGTACTCATATTTGAGATCAGTTTTTTAATAAAAATGAACCATTCTTTCACATTGTGAGTCTTGTTTAACCTTCTTCTATCTTACTTACTTAATTTCAAGGACTCCCTTAAGAGATGCAATCAATAGTATTGAGGTAAAACACATAAGAAAACATATGTTTCTGTTAGGGTTTTATAGAATTTTTATTTTGCAATCATTTTCAGATTTTAGGAGCAATTAAGTTTAGTACATCCTTGTAAAGAGAGGATACACGTTGTTTAGACGCCAGTATCCCTGAGCACTTGGAAGGACTAACTGTCATGCCTCATAAGAACAGAGATAGCATTTACACTTTATGACACACTGCAACTCATTTCTTTGATGAGTGAGATGTGTTTCTCAGTGTGCATGCCATTGCTCTGCCAGATTTTTCAATCAAGTTTTAAGCAGAGTTAACTATGGCACTTCATGACATATCTCAACTCATTTCTTTGATGAGTGAGATGTGTTTCTCAGTGACACAAGAAATTGCTCTGACTAGATTTACCCTTAGACATTTTCAGATTCTCATATGTTTACAAGCAATACATACTTCGAGCATCTCAGCCAAGAAGAGTTATGAGAACAAAGTTTTCAGATTTCAGAAGAGTCTAAAAGACACAACATGAAGAAGAAATTGGTTAAAGTTTATTAAGACTAACTCAGATATTTTCAAGAAAAGTTCATATGCAAACACAAGAAATACATGAAACTTCAACCGGCTGAAAAACTTCAGACATTCATATTCCTATATAATAGAATATTCCTCTTTAAGTTTTTTTCAGATTTATGATTAGGATATGCACAGAGAAATCTTTCTGAATTTTCAGGGAAGGTAGAAACATTTTAGGGAGCAGCCAATTCAATAGAGACCAATGGATAGGATGGGTGATAATGGGTGATAACAGTTGAACCAAGAAGCTGAGATGTGTAGCATTTCACATTCATCACCGGGTTTTAAATAAGATAGCAGTTCAAACTGAAGATGGGAATTTCAGTCGACAGAAGTGAGCTAGATAGACAGTTATGTGATGCATGGGTCAGATGCAATTTCAAGAATATGAATAATGCTCCCCCTAAATGTATGCATGAGCTAGCACTCAAGGTATGTAAACAAAGTCACATGAATGTATCATATGCATGACTAGAATGTTATGGTTGAGGAGTTTTATCAGCAAATTACAGAACATTTGCCATTTAATGTCGACTCAAGGTGTCGACACTTCTAACCAGTAAATGCAAGTGCAGTGAGCTGACTGCATGAAATATATGCAATGATCACAATGTTTCCTTGGTATGCAACTCCCCTTAACACCATGCACTATATGGCTGAAATCTAAGAACAATGGATGCAATGAAATTCATGTATGTAATTTTTTTATGACTTATGCTCATGAATGTCTAAACTGCTCTATATGAAATTTAAGGGTTATGCATGTCAATGCAATGCAGATGTAGTCCAGTATGCATCTTAAGCTGACAATATGCTACTTATATGCAATTGTGAATACATGTGCATGTCAAGTGTGCAGGTGAAAATTTTAACCATGAGACATCATGCAAGCAACAATTTCATTCAATTCAGATTTTCAATTTTATGATGTGTATTTCATTTTCAGTCAGTTCAGATTTTAGTGTTCAAGCATCAACTTCAGTTAAATTATTGCACAAATAAGACATCATATTCAATGAGAGATTTTAATCCCAAGTATAGGTGCAAATGAGAAACTATATGCATGAAATTTTGATCAACAAATCAATCATGATATACAACTATCTAAACAAGATTATTTAAAGCTTAAATGTCTACCAGCAGAGGTGGGGTTTTACCAAACTTTGGATGCCTTGGTTTATTTGACCCCCTTTTATTATTTTTCTTTATTTCTTCCTCCAAGGAATTCCTGCAAAGCAAAGATCTTATTTTACAGATTTAGGTACCCAAGTGTTCTTGGGTCCTAAATGGTTAGTAACACCTCTGATAGGTGCTTTCCACAATCTTTGAGCTTTCTCATCATCAGAAATCATTAAATTGCAATCACACATAGAATGCCCAAAGACTCCACAGTAATGACATGAAATAACAGAACTTGAGCTCTTTTTATGCACATTATCATAAGCATGGAATCTATGTGCATTAACATGAAAATTTCTGTTAATTGCATGAACATATTGTTTTCCATATCGTGCCATCCAGTAGTCAGAGCCTCGGTGGCCATGTTTTCCACATTCAAAACATGTAAGAATCTTTCTTCTAAATGCAAATTTATTCCTACCAAAATCATTTCTGTCTGCAGGGAGATTGACAATTTTAGAATTAAATTTTCTACCCTGAGCATGCCAGCATTCAATGGCCCTGTGGCCTATCTTTTCACAATTGAAACATGCAGAATATTTTCCATTTACAACAAATTTATTCGTACCAACAGCATTATGGTTTGCAGGGGATTTAGTAGATTTGAAATGAACATCTCTCCCCTGTTTGTGCCAACAACGAGATGCAATGTGGCCTATCTTGCCACAGTGAAAGTAATGATTTCTCTTTTGCTTAAGTCCATGATTTCTATCATGTGATTTTCTAGCATGTTTTGCATTTAGATCATCTTCTTCCATCAATCTACACTCATGCATTAAATGACCAAATTTATGACAATAATGACATGACATTTTCTTTTTGTATGCATGAATGTGTGTGTTTGGGTTATGCACAGCACCAACATGAATGTTTCTTTCCCTATTTTGCACTTGAACATTCTTTTTCACTTTTTCAACTTGATTCTAAATTTTGGTTTCTGAATTTTGTTTTATTTTTGATTTCCCTGAGCTGTGGGCTGTTCAACTTGAGATGTGGTGGCAACATTTGAAGCTTTTACAAATGAAGTAATCAGTTTATTTTCAAAGGCTTTCTTATTAGCAGTTTTGTAGCCCAGCCCTTCTTTTCCAGAGATTGACCTTCACTCCTAGTAACTTGTCCAGATTTTCTTGCCCATCAACAAATTTAGACAAAGCACTATTCAAATCTTGAATTTCATTTTTAAGAGATGCAATGTGTATTTCATAACTTGCAATCTCTTGATCACTGTAATTAACAGCTTCATTCAATACTTTGTTAGTAGTTTTGTATTCTTCGATCTCCTTTCTAAGCTCATCAACTTTTTCAGATTCGTTAGTACAAACGATTTTCCCTTTTTTCGATGTGAGAAGCCTTTCAGACATAGCATTGTTTAACAGTTTAAAATTTTCAATTTCTTCTTTAAGCTTATCATTTTGTACTAATTCATTTATTAGAATCTGATCTTCTGAATTCACCTCATGCTTTCTTCCATTTTCAAATTCCTTCAATTCTCTTTGCTATTTTTCAACATTTTTCTGCAACTCCATGTTTACAGATTTGATGGCATCAAATTTT
Source organism: Amorphophallus konjac (assembly GCA_022559845.1). NCBI lineage: Eukaryota > Viridiplantae > Streptophyta > Magnoliopsida > Alismatales > Araceae > Amorphophallus > Amorphophallus konjac. Next base: position 204,984,138 of record CM040125.1, on the reverse strand, counting down.
TCAGCAAACAAGTTATTCTCTTGTTCAAGTTTCTTAAATTTTTCTTTAGCTAATCTTATGAGAGATTCATTTTCAGATTTCAACTTGATTAAATCTGAGTTAACACGTTCGAAATCTTTCAGCAATTTTTCATACTGCACATGATTGCTAACGAGAATCTGATCATCATTAGTTGAGCTGAGTTTTTCTTTAAGTTCAGATATCCCATTTGCTAGTTCTTGATTTTCAGTTTTTAGCAATCCAATTTGTTTCTTAAGCTTTTGATTATCATACAAACAAGCATCATGAGATTGTTTCAATTCCATACATTTTTCATAAGAAGACGAATTTAAGCTATTCAACCCAGTACCATTTTTCAATTTTTTATATTGTTTTCTCAACTTGTCATGTGACTCTAATAAGTCAGCATATGCATCCTCCCAATCATTTATAGAAAAGTCATCAAAAGGGTTTACCTCATCATCGCCCTCTTCTTCATTTTGGCTGCCACTTTGATTACTTACGTTAGCCATCATGCAGCTATCCTCATTTCTCCTGTGAGCTAGCTTCAGCTTATCCAGAATGTCCTTAGCGGACCTGCAGTCATGAAAGCAAGAATGTAGGGCCTTGTCAGTAGCTGCTTTCATTAGATTGAAAACTTTCTGATTTTCTCCAAGCTTTGATCTGTGATTGTTAGTCCATTTGGACTCTTTCTTTGGTAATATGTGAGGACCGTGTGAAATTAATTTCCACATATTAGGATTAATCAGTTTTACATAATTATGCAGACTACTAAGCCACAAATTAAAATTAGACCCATTGAAAATCGGTGGATGCGCCATGGTGATCAGTTCAAGAGTAATTCTCGCGATAGACTGAGCACAAATAGAAATGCACCTAAAACAGGATAGCAGGATCCTCTACAGATCGTTGGATCTGATGAATCAGAGACCTGCTCTGATACGAATTGTTGGGGTGCAAGGCACGGATTCAGAGGGGGGGGTGAAGGAATCCCCGTTCAAAAACTATTGTGGAATAAAACTTTTGCCTACACTCAATGAAGTCTACAGAGACCACTGAGCTCTCTTACTCAGGAAACTGAAAATGCTGAAGATAGATATCCCAAGGAATCGTGCAGACTCAACTCACAAATTTGCTCAAGGGACGAGAAGCACTAACAAGCTTATGTTTCTATTAAGCACTAAGTCGAACACTTAACAGCAATACCAAATCACGTAGGAAACCTTCTGATATAGAACGCTCAAACACCTTGAGAAAGGGGATAGAGGATATAGAAATGTACGCAAGGCAAACCATGATGGACAAGATATTTTTAGGTTGTTCGGCTAGACCACAGTCTGCCTACGTCCACCCCTCACCCTAAACCGGAGTGAGGCTACCCTTGCAAAAGCAAGAACCGTAGACTCAGTCTACAACAGACGCTGCCTAACAGCTTGACCCAGAGGAACACTCTCCTCTCTTCCTCTAACCCGGAGGGGAAAATCGTGAATGACGCCCAGTCACTCACAACCGGAGACCCAAGTCTCCCTTCCTCTAAAACCTAGAGGGAACCAAAAGTGACACCCAGTCACTTGCAAACCAGAGGTCACAGACCTCTCTTCCTCCACACCAGAGGGAACCCACAAGTGACACCCATCCACTTGTAAACTGGAGAACAAGTCTCCCTTCTCCTGAGACCACAAGAGGAACCCCGATCCCAAACAAGGGAAACAAAAAGCACTGAGAATATGAAAGGAACAAACGAAAAACAAACAAGAGAAACAAAAATAGATATAGCTCCGAGGAGCACAATGACTGTGGATTTGATCCACGAGTCAATTCATGATCAGATCTTCAGGATGCACTGGCTGCACACTCTTTCTCCTTCTTACGATTTTCTTCTCTCTCACTATGGCTCTCAGTTTCTTCTTCACTCACTGACTACCTCTCTTCTTCTTCTTCTTCTTCTTCTTCTTCTTCTTCTGCTGCTGCTGCTACTGTTGTTGGCTCTCTTTTCTTTTCTTCTGGCGGCCTCTTTTTCAGCACCCTTCTTTGAAGGGTTGGGTATTCTTATATAGGAGCAGGGGCTCTATAAGGATGAGGCAAAAGAACCCTACTAAAGCCCTATTGGTCCACGTGTTAGACGAGAATGTTCCTTTCCTCGGATCACGTGCCTTTCATTTGCAGATGAGATTATTTCTTACAGAACAAAAGGTTTATTAAGTGTGAGGCCTTTCTTGGAGCTCACGTGCGCGCCTTCTGCCTTCTGGGCTCACGTGCCCCTTTTTGTTTTTAACTAGGTATTGGATGAGCAAGCGACTTGCACCGACTGTATCCCTTTGATATATGAAATGTTGAATCAGAAACTTGCACCGACCGTGGTCATGATGAAACTGAAAACTTGCACCGACTTCATGCAATATGAGACTCAAATGGATGAGACGCTAACAGAGACACAAGACCATAAGTGCATGAGACATAGACACGATCGCAGCTGTGCATGAGACGCTAACAGAGATGCAAGACCATTAGTGCATGAGACACGGCCGCAGCTGTGCATGAGACGCTAACAGAGACGCAAACATAAAAGTTCATGTGAACATTGAAATGCATTGACTTTAAATGCACTGCTACAGGGATATGCACAGACTTTGGGTGTGCGTTAGACGTAACATGAGACGCAAATATGAAACATGCACTGACCCTAGGTGTGCATGAGACGCAACATGAGACACAACACTAAGATGCAAATGTGCACCGTCTTCAACTGTGCCTGAGGTAAGAAATGCACCGACCTAAGAACGGACAGGGTAGCAATATGCTCAAAGATAGGCTTGCACGGACCTTCAGATGCACCACAGTAATGTGCACGGATGTCTGTATATGTCTTACACATAGAAACATGCACCGACTTATGTATCCCTTCTACAGTGACTTGCACAGACGTTGTATGCTGACAGACGTGCACTGACCTGAATGAGGCAAAGGATGCACCGACGTGTATATGCTCAAAGTGCAAAAGTGCACCGACCTATCTATGCAAAGTACAAAAGACTAGTACCAATGCAAAAGTTGCACCGACCCTACTAGCGTTGCTACAGGGATATGCACTGACTTGGATATAGAAGACGAAGAAGTGCACCGATGTTATCTGCCCAGTGCAAAGTATGCACCATGCTCACAAGCTACTCGATGAAAATGCTATGCACACTAACATGACATGCACACAGAGTGTTCGATAAGATGATGTGCATCGACCTCCATGAAGTGCTATAGGAACTAGCACCGACTTCATATGTTCATGTGAACAGTGAAATGCCTAGACTTTTCTAACACAATGAAGACTGCCATTGACCTTCTATGTGCATGGACTTAACACATGCACCAACATTTCTGTACAAGCATTAACATATGCACAGATCTGAGATTAGACAGAACAATACCTGATCTGACTATGCATTGACCTTACCTGTCAATGAGTTGACTTTGACTTGGGTTGACTTCCTTTTCATGACCCGTGAGTCATTCCTAAACCTATTCTGATATTTTATCATAATACATCAGGATTATATCATCAACGATGTACATGTAAACATAATGAGACATAATATTTGTCATCATCAAAACTCCAGAACCATAGGGGACACAACAGGAAAGTCGAACTTGTCGGACACCTACTATTGGGGCTCGACGACCGCTCGATGGTACCCTTGGGCAAATCCCTTCAGCAGCCCCCGAAGGTAGCCTGGCTCATAATATGAAAAGGCCGCCCTCTCAAGAGCTGCGTGGTAGCCCTCCGAACCTTTGTACCATTAGATCACCCCCGCCTCGGCTCACTTAGCCTCCTTCTCAAGCTTGGCTATTTTCTGCTCGGCCTCGAGTAGCTTCCTCTCGATCTCGGACAGCTTCGCCTCATCCTCAGTCTGCGCGGTCACGGCTTCCTCCTGCACTCGCTCGGCCCCCCGACCTGGTTGCTAGGCTCCTCTCGCTCGGCCCTCCACTGCTCGGTGCGCTCGGCCTGAGACTGACGCTCCTCTTCCAAGAGCTCGCCCTTCAGGTCGGCCGTATAGTGAGCCTGGGCAAACTGATCGAACAGTGCCCGAGCCTCGTCTTGGCTCAACCGGAGCTGGGCCTAGAATGAGGTGGCCTCCCACCGAGAGATTTCAAGCTTCATAAGTCAACTGATTGATCTTCCGATCAGACTCAGCATGAACCTGAGAAATGGACCTCTTCTCACTGTCCCGCCGAGCAAAGAAATTAGCTATCTCGGCCCCCAGCTGGGCCATGATCAGACTGCCCTCCATGACCCTCTCAAAGAGCAAAGAAGGGGGACCGCATCTGATTTCTTCCAGATTCAACGAAGGCACCAAGGATTGGCACTGTTGATACAGAGAAGCCCGGACGACAGGCGCGCCCACCGAAGGAGGAGGAATCCTCTCCGGAGGAGTCGGGACCAAAACATCTCCCCCTAGCGTCCCCGCTTCTGGGGCAACCACGCTCGGCACGGACTGAGATGTCGCTTCACCCCGCGCCTCCCCAACTTCGGTCAGGAATTCAGAGGCCACCGCCTCGATCTGTAGCCTGTCAGGTTCGATGACGCCTCCCTCACCAACGGTAGCTGCCTCTGGCCTGACAGGCGAGAGATCCTGCAACGGATTTCCTCGATTGGGCATTCCTCGAGCGAGCGGGCACGCCCCTTGGTTGGGCGAGCAGGCTCCTCGGCCGGACGGGAGACCCCCGCCTTCTTCAATCGCTTCTTCTCAACGGTCTGAGCCTTCATCGAAGACAGGAGCATCCGCTCCCCCTGATCCTTGCGCTTGGCCCTACGGCGCTCAGAGGCATCTCCCGGAGCAATCTACTTGCCCCGGTCTCGTGCATAGGAAGGGTACCCGGAAGCTTGGGTTTCACTCGGAGCAGGGGTCTCCTCCAGGGCGACGATCTCTTGCTCCAACGGTTGTTCCCCCGCATCATTCGTCTGCCTCAAGTCTGAGCAGCGAAAGTCAGCACTTCAGAAGAGAGCCTACCTGCTCGTCCCGGAAGCAACGACACGGGACCCTAAATTTCTTACCGTGAGATGACAACGCATGGGAGGGATAATCCTCGATATTGGCCATGATCATCAACTCGACGGTCATCCGATGATTCTCCTGAAGAACCCTGATCTCCTCCTCTAGCTCGGGAGAAATCGCTACCTGCTTCGGAGGAATGGACGGGTGGAAATTAACCACCGTCGGGAAACCCCAGGAGGCGTCCTCCACGGATGAACCCACCCAGAAAAATTGGTTCTTCCACCCCTTGTGAGAAGAATCTTTGGAGGAAAGAGACACGCAGCTCCTTCCCCTCCTCGCCTGAAGATAGAAAAAGCCCTTGCCCGCATGGGTCTGCTCCTTCAACTCAAAGAAAGAATTGAAAAGCTCTAAAGAAGTGCGGAGCCCACACGAGCTGCAGAAAAAGATGAAAGAAAAGATAAACGTATATGAGTTGGAGACCAACTGGATAGGAGCCAGTCGGTAAAATTGAAGCAGTTGCACGACAAAATGGTGAAGAGGGAGGCGGAACCCACTCTTCTAAGCCAAAAGGAAAGTACAGAAGAGGCCCGGACGATGGGACAAGCTGGATTCGCGAGGCTGCGGCAGAGAGAAGAAATACTTCCACGGCAACCCGTACTACTTTTCCATCCTCTATACTTCGGGAATCGCCACCGCCGTGATCTCTGCTAACTCTACAAAGGCCTCCGCAAGACGCTGCCCTTCCCGATCCCTCTCACGGCACATGAGCCCTACTGAAATATTGATGCGGTGGAAGAAGAAAACCCAAAATAAAGACGGTCTGGGACGCACAGGAAAACTCCCAAGACAGCCACATTGAGTGGCCCCTGTAGGAGATAATTCCCCACCCAAACCAACGTGATCCTCATAACTATAACTCATCCTAGCCCAATCTTGGCTCGGGAGTAGGGGGGACAAGTGGAGAGGGGGAAAATCAACCATCCGAGAGCATGGCCCAACTAGGTCCTGTTGTGCCCCTGTGGTTTTGATGATTGGTTTTGATGTGAGTTATGCACTGTGAGTCATCATGTGTTATTCATTCATTTTAGTCATTCTGATGTTCAGTCAGTTTATCAGAGCAAAAAGTATTGCATTGCTGTTCAGTTAGTTTATCAGATCTAAAGCATTACATATTTGATGTTTAGTCATGTTATCTGCTGCATAAAGCATTCACATGCATATACATCAGTTGCTTTACTCTGCTTGTGGAATTCTGTTCAGGCTAAACATCCTTGCATCATCACAGTCAGCAGAGTGTGGGTCGACCCCCTTTCTAGATGGGTCGACTCCCCAGCTAAGTGTAGTCTATACACTGCATGCATTTACATAGTCTGCACATTAGCATCACGCTGCAAGTATATACATCGCACAACTTGCATGAATTCAAAGTGTGTACATTGTCAAGTCTTCACATCGGTTTTTCATGTGTATACATTAGCACATGCATTACTTGTTCAAGTCTATACTCTGTCAGCATAGTCTGGATCGTAGTGGGTCGACCCCCCCTTCCAGATGGGTCGACCCCCCAGATTCGTAAGTCAATACATTGGTCTTAGCTTTCCAAGTCTGTACATTGGTCTTCACCTGAAGTCCATACATTGGTCTTCATATTCAAAGTCTGTACATCCTCCGCTAAGCCTTCAAAGTCTGTACAGCCATTCCTTGAGATCAAGTCCATACATCGGCACTGTAGCTTGCTCAACTGAAGTCTATACATCCACAGTTGAACTCAAAGTCTGTACAGTGCACTGGTTCAAGCTTCCAAGTCTGTACACTGGTTCAAGCTTCCAAGTCTGTACATTGGGCCTTCAAGCTTTTGAAGTCTATACATTGGACTGTGCTCGTAAAGTCTATACATTGGTAAAGTCTACACATCGCCTCATTTATCGTTCAAGTCTGTACATCCTTCAAGGGGCCAAGTCTATAGATTCTCCCGTTCACATTTCCAAGTCTATACATTGGCAACTGAACTGTGAAGTCCATACATTGTCTGATCATCCATTCTTTGAAGTCTATACATTGTCCTTCACTTCAAGTCTGTACAGCCTGCTTTGTCGTTCAAAGTGCAAAGTCTATACATGTGGGGCTTCGAGTCTTCAAGTATGTACATCCATATGCACATTGTGCATTGTTTAAGTCAATGTCTGTACATCGTTAACTTGCCTTTGTGCCGAAGGATGTCTATACACTCAGATGAACTTGGCATTTGGCGGCAACCAAAAGTGGCGTCACTTTTGAATCAAACGCCTAGGATGAAGGCGTCTTTTACGTTGTGCATACTTTGATGCCAGAACCTAGTCTATACATTGTGTGCATCTGCTATCAAGTCTGTACATCTTTAACTGCATGCCTGAGCATCCTTTGTCGTTGTGCATACTTAGTTAAATGCCAAGTCTGAACATTACTTCAGCGTTGCCTTCAGCCAAGTCCATACATCGACTGGCAGTCTTGAGCAAAGTCTAAACATTGCATCATTGTGCATGCATTGCATTCATCAAGTCTGTACACTACATCACTTGTTCATGCATTGCCTTCACGCCTTCAAGTCTGTACAGCCTTTCCCTCAGCAAGTCTATACACTCGTTATTCTCATGCATGTTAACACCAAGTCTATACACTGCATTCATGCATTGTTCCTCACAGCAAAGTCTGTACACTGCGTTCTCTTGCACGCAATCAAAGTGTGTACAGCCTGTGCTCACATTGGTAAGTCTATACATTTGCTATGGCCTGTTCATGCATTGTTCTCATCGAAGTCTACACATTGCTGTTCTTCACAGCAAGTCTATACACTGCTCCCTCCTGCGCGTAAACTTCAAGTCTATACACTCCATGTGCTTTCATGTCTATACATTTGTTTGCTTATCTGCTGAATCTAAAGTCTGTACACTGCCTTCAGCTGATACTGTCTTCGACTGATTAACTGACAGGATTGCTGGATGAGGTTAATGTGTCTGGGCACGTGATCCGAGGTTGGCACCTAGCACGTGATCTAAGGAGCTGAGATGCTGACACGTGGCAGAGTTAATTGGGCGGGAGATGTGGAAGACACCCGCCGCCCTAGCTGCTGCTGGTATAAGTATGAAGCTTCTTCCATCAGAAGAGGACTGAAAAAGGAGGGCTGATCGAGTGTTGATAAAAGAAAGAGTGACATCACGGTCCAGGAAGAAGAAGAAGAGAGGCAGAGAGCAGAAGAAGAAAGAAGAAGAAGAAGAAAGAAGAAGAGTGCGAGAGCAGCAAAAGAAAGAGAGAAAAGAAAGAGAAGCAGAAAGAAGAAGAAAGAAGAGGAAGAAAGGAAGAGAGGAGAGAGTGCTATTGAAGATCTGTTCAGTCTGTTCGTGGATCAAATCCAGAATGACTATGCTCATTGAGAGCTATATTTCTTGTGTTTCATTTCCAGCTTTTGTCGCTGTGCTTTTTATGTTTTATTATTTTTCCTTTTATTACTCTGGTTACTATTGTTCTTCCGATTCTCAGTAGTGAGGTCGGGTTCCTCCTGTGGACTACGGAGAAGGGAGGATTGGTCCTCCGATTCTGGGCTTGTGGGTTGCAAGTCCTGGGGTCCCTCCTGGTCTGGAGGAAGAGAGGTCTGCGACCTCTAATTTTCTGGTGACGGGGAGTCACTGGTGGGTTCCCTCCTGGTCTGGAGGAAGAGAGACCTAGTCTCTGGTGTCCAAGTGGATGGGAGTCACTTGGGGTGTCCCTCCGGTCTGGAGGAAGAGGGGAGGTTGTTCCCCTGGTCAAGTTATTTGGCAGCACCTGTTGCAGACTGAGTCTGCGATTTCTAGCTTGTGCTAGTGAAGCCTCACTCCGGTTTGGAGTGAGGGGTGGACGTAGGTCTGGAGGACTGAACCACCTAAAAAATCTCTTGGGTAGTGGTTTTGTTTTGTGCGTTTGCTCCTTGCCTTCTACCTCCCATTCAAAGGTTATGCATGCATGGTTAGTTGTGTTATCCTGGGAGTTAATTTGTTATAGTTATTTCTATCTGCAGTAACCTTAGCATTATATTTTGCTAGGTGAGTTTGGTTTCCATAGTTCTGTCTGCGTTTCTGGTTTGATCAGGTGGCTGCATTGTTGCAGTCCAACTGTTTGATCAAGTGTTGTCTTATTATCTCATCTTGGAGAGCTCACTAGTTTTTATTCCGCATATCTGAGCTTTAGAGTTTTAATTTGGGACATTATTCGTAGAAGGATACATTCACCCCCTCTGTATCCGGGCCTAGCACCCTATCAATTGGTATCAGAGCGGTGTCTGCATAGAAGGTCCAGCGACCTGCAGATCCGATCCTACAGTCTTCGGTGCTTATTTGCTTTTGGTGCATCAATATTCCTGTTGCATTATATCTGATCTGTTTCCATGGGTGAACCACCAGTTTTCAACAGTTCCAATTTTAGTGTATGGTTTGCTAGTCTGAAAAATTATGCTAAATCTGTTAATCCAGACCTGTGGAAAGTGATTTCACACGGTCCTCATGAACTACCAAAGAAAAAGTCCAAATGGACTGACATTCATAAATCAATGCATGAAGAGAATTAGATAGCTATAAATCTAATGAAGGCAGCTATTGATAGAGCTTTTCATTCATGTTTCTTAGATTGCAGCTCTGCTAAAGATATTCTGGACATGCTAAAGCGAACTCAGAAGAGAAATGAGGACAGCTGCATGATGGCTGACAGAAGCAATCAAAGTGGCAGCCAAAATGAAGAAGAAGATGATGATGAGGTAAATCTCTTTGAGAACTATACCTTGGATGACTGGGAAAATTCATATGTTGAATTATTAGAGTCTCATGAATAGTTAAGAAAACAATACAAAAAATTGAAGAAGAATAGTAGGTCAGACATTTTCAATTCTCCATGTAAAAACTGTGCTGAACTAAAAAATGTCCATGATGCTTTTATGTCTGATATTCAAATGTTGAAAAAGTAAATTTCGTTGCTGAAGATTGAGAATCAAGATCATGTAAAAGAGATCTCTGAACTTGAGAAGAAGCTTAGCCTAACTTGTAATGATTCTGTTCAGAGTAAGAATTTGCTAGAAAAATTTGAATGTGTTAAGTCTGAACTAAGTAGGCTAGAATCTGAAAATGACTCTCTGAAATAATCTGTTAAAGATAATGAAGAAAAATTTGGGAAACTTGAGCAAGAGATGAATTTGGTTGTTGAAAAATTGAATGCCATAAAATCTGTAAACATAGAATTACAGAAAGATTTTGAAAAACAACAAAGAGAAATGAAGGAAATTGAAAATGGAAGAAAGTATGAAGTCAATTCAGAAGACCAGCTTCTAATAAATGAATTGGTTCAGAATGATACGCTTAAAGAAGAAATTGAAAATTTGAAGCTGTTAAACAGTGGCATGTCTGAAAGACTTCTTACATTGGAGAAAGGAAAAGTCATCTATACAAATGAAACTGAAAAAGAAGATGATCTGAGAAAGGAGATCGAAGAATACAAAATTGCCAACAAGGTTTTGAGTGAAGCTGTCAATTACAGTGAACAAGAGACTACAAGTTATGAGTTACATATTACCTCTCTAGAATATGAAATCCTAGACTTGAGGAAATCTCTGTCTAAATTTGTTGATGGATAAGAAAATCTGGACATGTTGTTAGGTGTTAAGGTCAATACTCAAAAGGTCAATAAATTTACCTTAACATGTCAATAAAAGGGCTTTCAAAAACAAGCTAATGACAATCTTTTATCAAAGCATCAGATGTAGCCACCACCTCAGAAAATAAACAACCAAATGTTCAGAAGAATCAGAAACAAACTGGAAAAATGGAAAAGGTCAGTCATGTGAAGAAGGGATTGAATCAAATTGAAAATGTGCATGCTGTAAAACACACTGATACACCTAGACATGCACATAAAAGAGAAATCATGAAATGTCATTACTGTCATAAGATTGGCCACTTGATGCATGAATGTAACTTAATGAAATCAGATGATCTGAAAGCTAGAGAAAGGCATGGTAGGGATTCCCAGATCAAGTTCCCTGTCCCTAAGAAAAAGAGTGTCACATGTTCTAATTGTGATAAAGTAGGACACACTACTGCTCATTGCTGGTTTGCAAGTGGTAAGGAAAAATCATGTTCATATCATACAAAATACTTTGCAAATCAGCATGTTTTTAATACGAACAAATCTGTTTCAAAGAACCAGCACATCATCTATTTTAACTGTAACCAAATTGATGCGGGACGGGACCATGGACACGACAAGCTCGCGATCGTCCCTTAACGAGGGAAGCGTCGGATGTGCGCGGTTGAGAAACCGGCAATGAGCTAGGGTGGTCGGCTCTCTTTTGCGCCCGGATCGGGTCACGGGACGGCTTCGCTCTCTCTCGCAGCAGTGATATTATAAAATGAAGGCGAGCTAGGTATCCCTACACATGCTCTCTAGCAGCGGCATATAAAGCATATAAAGAATTAAGCTAATGCCAAATGTAAGGGTGAAGGCGATACCTTCACGCTCTCGGCGTGGCGAAGATGGCACCCGGCCGAAGCTCGTACTCCCGGGAACTTAGTACATTATGTTTACAGCAGTACAAATAAGCCCACTCCACGCAGGGAGGTAAAGGGCGACACAAGTGGGCCCGGGAGGACCAAGTTCGGGTTGACGGGCGGTTTCGGGCAATGCTTCGGCTTCACGCGTACTCGTGCTAGTGGGGGCCCACGTATTGACCGGAGGGGTCATGTGGGGGCCTGATGACTCCTCTGTTGTGGAGACACCTGGAAAGCGTACCCCTGGGATGGCGAGCTGCTGGAACGACCACCGGACGCCGGGCGGCCCTCGGACGACGCTCGCTGGGAACTCGGCCACGAACCTGAAAGTTATGTTTGCAGGCGCGCGACTCGGAGAAACCTGCTGCTACGATCAGCCCCGTCTTCGGAATGTGACGAGGTTAGCTCCGTTGAAAAGCTGACTCAGAATACTTCGACGTAGGGGCCTTCAAAAAAAATAATCAGATCTGTATTTCTGATCATGTATTTTACAAGCTTGCTGGAATCTGGCCAGAACTGCAGGGGCAGGTTCTGACTTCTCTGAAGATCGACGTTGACCGGGGAGAAGACCTCCGAATCTGGAAATAATCCCTTCAGCAAAGTTAAAGGTCTCTGAGAGAGGAATCCGGGACTATTTTTGGTTTTCTGATTGGAGACGAAATGGATTTTCTGGGATTTCTTACCAAACCTGGGTTGGATCTGGGAAACTGTGGGCAGACTGTTCTTGGGAATTTGGACGAAATTTAAAAAATACTTGGAAGGTGAACCAAAAATTAAGAAAATTCCTGGTGGTAGAGGGATGTGGACAGAGATCCCAGTAAATTTGGGTGACCCAACAGAAATCAAAAGGTGGTTCGAATGGGGTAAACTCAGAGCTGATGAACAGTAAACAGAACCAGGACAGATCTGGAACTTGGACTTGGACGAAAATCAAAAAATAGCTAAAGGATGAATTGTGACGTGATTTTTTTTGTGGAGATAAGGGTTCTAGAGGGGAACCAACCCTGAAATTTTGAGCTTCAGAAGACGAAGGGAGTGATAGCAGGAATTCAGAGAAGAAGGGTCTATCATGAGTGGACAGAACACCGAAACCGTTGGCGACGACGCGTCGGCGGCGAGACGATGGCGGCGGCGATCACCGGAGTTGCTTCAGATGCTGGAGGGGATCAAGGGGGAAGGGATTACACTCTAGAAAGGGGAGAGGGGGTGGAGGAACCAGGTAGAGAGAGGGGAGGGGTGCAAATCTCACTTGGGGCAAATGCCTATTTTCTCTTCATTAATTCATTCAATATGAAAAATACAACCTTATATAGGATGCCAACCAAATTCAATCTCAACCCTTGGATCTAGGGGTTTGGATTGAAGGGCTAGGATGAGGTATGACCAACCACAAGAAATACAATATTTAAAGGAATCCCATTCCTAATTCTACCACATGTGGTCAAATAAAGGGAGGAAAGAAAGAAAATTAAACAACCTAGCCTAATGGAGCCAAAAGAGGGGGCGCCCCCCTTCATGGGCCAAGGGCCTTTCATGGGCCATGAGCCATCCACAAGCCCATGCTAGACTTGGACCCTTCCCATTTAGTTGGCCCATGAGGGAGTGTAAACCAATTTGGGCCTTAAGTGCATTAATGACCCATTAGAAACCTAATGACCCAATATGGCATAAGCTCCTTAATGGACTCTACTAATGACTACCTAGCCATGGACTCTACATTAGAAATGGCCCATTGGCTTGATATAAGCCTTACAAGGAGCCCAAAAGAAAGAAAATACATAATTACAATCTTATACAAGCCATAACACACAAATACACTTCACCCGTGTATGGAAATCGCCTTTGATGCCCCATCAATTCTCCCCGGGTGGGTGGAACTCGACCCCGTCGAGTAGGGGTATGGCTGCTCCGGTCCTCCGGCGGATCCGTCACCGTGCTAAGTAGCGTGGGTATGCTCCACTCCAAGTGATCGGCACCTGCTCATTCCATATATACTCGATATGCGCACTGCTATGGCTAAAGGTGGTCACTCCGAAGGGGCACTCTCAAAAGGAAGGAGACAGCTCGAAGACTCACTAGGAATCACCGCTGAGTCCCTATAGGTGACTGATCCGGATATAGAAGTAAAACCGATCCCATACTCATCAAGTGAGTCCACTCGCCTCTTACTCGTAAGAGACCGACAACGAGCTTGCACAAGACACATGCAGACTCACCATGCACAGACACACAAATGCAAACCACGCAAACAATCACTCAAAACAAAACCACACAAAGAAAAAGCACACTGTTAGTCCGACCCGTTCATGGGTGACGGCGGACCAGGACACCCGAATATGTGCCATGCATATAATAGATGTACACGATGGTGGATGGAAGGGAGGACTCCTAGACACCCTAAGATGTACCACTCATGCATTGGTGACCGATGGGATTTGGGTGAAGAAGGGGTAGGAGATCCAAAACTACCCTCGTCATCATCCCTAGATGTAGAGACGGCTTGCCGAATAGACCGAGGGGTATGGGTGGAATAGTGAACTCCTTGGAAGAGATGGAGGGAATGTGATAGCTCGGGAGCTTCACTAGTGGAGGGGTCAAAAGGGTCAAAGAAGGTATGACCCCGGGAGATGGGTTCCTCCATGACACGGTCCCAATCGTGAAATTCTTGAAGGTGTGAATGGTCACCTTCATCCGCCATAGTGAACGGGACGATGGTCATGTGAAGAAAACAAACTTCCTCCCTCGGGCAAAAGAGAATGAAGTCGGACTCGGCCGGCATCGGGAGGAGTAGAAGAATCTCCGTGGTTACACACCCCACGGTGCACACGGAGGTAATGGATCCCAAGGCCGGATGGGTGAAGCTAAGACTAGCGGGTTGGTCAAAGCCTCGGGCCAAAAGATGCGTCAACTCCCATTGTGAATCTAATCCCATAATAAGGTCATCCAAAGTATCGACAGGGTGACTAGACCGAAAAGTTGTGTGGTAGGAGTTGACAGACACCAAAGGTAGGGTAGGGTCCATAGACGGGTAAGGGAGTGGGACCAAGCCATCCTTGAGCCAACTAAGAAGTGGCTCGGCTATGTAAAGTGTTCCCATAAGAAACACGGGTGGCTCGGGCTTTGGTAGTTCCCACTTTGATGGTTTCGAATGAAGATTGGAGGTAGATAACAATGGAGCATCCATGGGTGGTGGAGTAGCTTGTGTCCTTTCCCACCAATCTGAAATCATTTTCTTTATTTCCTCTAAGGAGCGGGTTGGAGGAGGGACCTTGGGGTGGACTAGCTCCTTAACTCTCGGCTCGGGTGTGGGCCTAGGCTCGGTTATAAGCGGGACTTCCACTCGGTTGGAGGTGCTTGAGTGGGTTGGGATGGGAGTGCCAAGGGGAGGTTGGTTGGTGGTGCATGGGCGGGCCACTAGATTGGGGTCACTTTGGTGGGCTTGGACGGCGGTGAAGGGGTGGGATTGGGTAGAGGTGTGGCCCACTTGATTGTGGGTGAGTTGGTGGGGTTGGTGAGTGGAATGACCTCCGTGGTTGGAGGTAGGTGGGCGGGGAACGTAGGCCCTCCTAAGCACTCTCTTCATTTCCCACCATGACTCGATGGGCCTTAGATTCCTATCCTCCCTCCAATATTTGATGTCCCTCCAAGTTGCAGCGGCTTCACCAAAAAGTCGCCTTTTGGCAACATCGACTTGCATGGGCCCGTACATGATGTACACCTCGAAGTAATCATCCATAATGGCTTCCCATTCTAGATAGACACTCGGGTCATCGGACCCGTAGAAATCCCGGGTTTCGGGTCTCGTGGGGTGGTTCGGGTGGTCCTTCCATTTGAGATAGTATCGCCACCATCCGGGAGTTTGGGACTCCATGGGACACGGGAAACTAGTGGATGGCCATGCCGACACTCGGACCAAAACATTAGACACGACACTAAGTAATGCAAAGTTGGAATGCACTAACTAATGCACACTAAGGACCCTAGACGTAAACCAAGACTCGGTACGGGGCGGAGACAATCGACCCGAAGGTCACTCGCACAAGTGTGCGGCCTTCCCGATAGGCGTAACCTAACGGTCGGACAACACCTTTTTATATACCGAGTAAAGGGATGTATGCGACCCAAAAATGACTCTTTTTGTTGTTTTAAAAAATGTGATGATCCTAAACACGACTTAGACCGACTAATGACTACATGACGCTCTTTTTTTTTTTTCTTTTTGACACCCTAGACTCAACCTGCTCTGATACCAAATTGATGCGGGACGGGACCACGGACACGACAAGCTCGCGATCGTCCCTTAACGAGGGAAGCGTCGGATGTGCGCGGTTGAGAAACCGGCAATGAGCTAGGGTGGTCGGCTCTCTTTTGCGCCCGGATCGGGTCACGGGACGGCTTCGCTCTCTCTCGCAGCAGTGATATTATAAAATGAAGGCGAGCTAGGTATCCCTACACATGCTCTCTAGCAGCGGCATATAAAGCATATAAAGAATTAAGCTAATGCCAAATGTAAGGGTGAAGGCGATACCTCCACGCTCTCGGCGTGGCGAAGATGGCACCCGGCCGAAGCTCGTACTCCCGGGAACTTAGTACATTATGTTTACAGCAGTACAAATAAGCCCACTCCACGCAGGGAGGTAAAGGGTGACACAAGTGGGCCCGGGAGGACCAAGTTCGGGTTGACGGGCGGTTTCGAGCAATGCTTCGGCTTCACGCGTACTCGTGCTAGTGGGGGCCCACGTATTGACCGGAGGGGTCGTGTGGGGGCCTGATGACTCCTCTATTGTGGAGACACCTGGAAAGCGTACCCCTGGGATGGCGAGCTGCTGGAACGACCGCCGGACGCCGGGCGGCCCTCGGACGACGCTCGCTGAGAACTCGGCCACGAACCTGAAAGTTATGTTTGCAGGCGCGTGACTCGGAGAAACCTGCTGCTGCGATCAGCCCCGTCTTCGGAATGTGACGAGGTTAGCGCCGTTGAAAAGCTGACTCAGAATACTTCGACGTAGGGTCCTTCAAAAAAAATAATCAGATCTGTATTTCTGATCATGTATTTTACAAGCTTGCTGGAATCTGGCCAGAACTGCAGGGGCAGGTTCTGACTTCTCTGAAGATCGACGTTGACCGGGGAGAAGACCTCCGAATCTGGAAATAATCTCTTCAGTAAAGTTGAAGGTCTCTGAGCGAGGAATCCGGGACTATTTTTTTTTCTGATTGGAGATGAAATGGATTTTCTGGGATTTCTTTACTAGACCTGGGTCGGATCTGGGAAACTATGGGTAGACTGTTCTTGGGAATTTGGACGAAATTTGCAAAATACTAGGAGGGTGAACCAAAAATTAAGAAAATTCCTGGTGGTAGAGGGATGTGGACAGAGATCCCAGTAAATTTGGGCGAGCCAACAGAAATCAAAAGGTGGTTCGAATGGGGTAAACTCAGAGCTGATGAACAGTAAACAGAACCAGGACAGATCTGGAACTTGGACTTGGACGAAAATCAAAAAATAGCTAAAGGATGAATTTTGACGTGATTTTTTTTGTGGAGATAAGGGTTCTAGAGGGAAACAAACCCTGAAATTTTGAGCTTCAGAAGACGAAGGGAGTGATAGCAGGAATTCGGAGAAGAAGGGTCTGTCCTGAGTGGATAGAACACCGAAACCGTTGGCGACGACGCGTCGGCGGCGAGACGATGGCGGCGGCGATCACCGGAGTTGCTTCAGATGCTGGAGGGGATCAAGGGGGAAGGGATTACACTCTAGAAAGAGGAGAGGGGGTGGAGGAACCAGGTAGAGAGAGGGGAGGGCCGCAAATCTCACTTGGGGCAAATGCCTATTTTCTCTTCATTAATTCATTCAATATGAAAAATACAACCTTATATAGGATGCCAACCAAATTCAATCTCAACCCTTGGATCTAGGGGTTTGGATTGAAGGGCTGGGATGAGGTATGACCAACCACAAGAAATACAATATTTAAAGGAATCCCATTCCTAATTCTACCACATGTGGTCAAATAAAGGGAGGAAAGAAAGAAAATTAAACAACCTAGCCTAATGGAGCCAAAAGAGGGGGCGCCCCCCTTCATGGGCCAAGGGCCTTTCATGGGCCATGAGCCATCCACAAGCTCATGCTAGACTTGGACCCTTCCCATTTAGTTGGCCCATGAGGGAGTGTAAACCAATTTGGGCCTTAAGTGCATTAATGACCCATTAGAAACCTAATGACCCAATATGGCATAAGCTCCTTAATGGACTCTACTAATGGCTACCTAGCCATGGACTCTACATTAGAAATGGCCCATTGGCTTGATATAAGCCTTACAAGGAGCCCAAAAGAAAGAAAATACACAATCACAATCTTATACAAGCCATAACACACAAATACACTTCACCCGTGTATGGAAATCGCCTTTGATGCCCCATCAAAAAGGAGTCACAGGGCCTTTGAATGCTGGTCAGGTTCTTATAGAAGAAATTATCTCAATTGCTCTCACTGTGGAAAGTATGGCCACACAGTCAAGGACTGTTGGCATGCTCAAGGGAAAATTTTCATCTCTGAAAGGTTTAAATTCCCTGCAAGTACAAATGCTCTCAGAAAGAACAAAGTTGTTTTTAAAAGGAAAAACTTTGAATGTTTTGATTATGGAAAATAGTTTGGTCATGCAAATAACAGAAATTTCCATGCCAATGCACATAAAATTCATGTTCATAATGATGTGCATAAAAAGAACCTAAAGTCTGTTTTTTCATACTATAACTGTGGAAAGCCAGGTCATAGGGCTGCAACCTGTTGGCTGGCAGGATACCAAAGCAAGACTAGTTTTGGTAAGCAGAATTTTAATTCTGTTAACAAAAATTTTCATGCATATGCACATAGAATTCATGTTAATAAGAGTGTGCATAAATCAAATCAGAAATCTGCTGCTTCTTGCCATCATTATAGCAAATCTGGATATTTGATGGATGGTTATCCTCTGATGAAATTTAATGATCATCAAGTTAAAAATGTGCTGAGAAAACCTGCTAGGAGTGATACTGCCATGTCAGGACCCAAGATTTCTTGGGTGCCTATTTGTGCAAAATAGTTTGCTAACTTGCAGGTGTGCCTTGGAAGCTGATTAATAAAGAGGGGTAATAATCCAAGGCACTCAAGAAGAAAACCCCTTCCTGAACTTTTCAGGTAAATTTCTTGCACTTCCTATTTTGAGTCCTACTGTATACCACATGAAATCTGATTTTGCATATTCATTCATCATCTGCCATGTGCATTATTTTCTGATCATGCACTTACTGAGTGTTCTATGCAAATTTGAGATTAAAAGGGTTGTCTGCATCTGATGCATACATATGCCAATTGTAATTGTTTGATAATTGTTGTTATGTATAATCTCTGAAAATAAATTGCATTCTGAAAAATCTGAAAAGCTGAAATTTGATCCATGCATGCTGCCCACATTGCATTCTCCTTCATGACCACTATGGTATATAAATGGTAAGCTACCAAAAGGCAGGGAATTCTATCTGGAGGTTCTTACTATGTGTGAGGTGGTCTTTTAGACCAAGTGCTCCGCCTGGTACCATGGGTCATTTTGCCTAATAGGGCAGTTTGAATGAGCATAAGTCACATTATCATATGTTCAGTCTTCATGGCAAACATTTCATGTCCTTGCATACATATAGTGCATTGCATTTCATTTCATTGAAAAATGCCAAAAAGATTGTCGGAATGCATGTTTTCAGGGGCAATTAATTGCATGTCTTTGCATAGCATTCAATGTTGAGTCCTTGCACGTCTTTGCATACATGTAGTTAATTGCATTGCATTTCATTACATTGAAAATGTCAAAAAGAGTGACTGAATGCATATTGTCAGGGGGAGTCAATGCATTACATACAGGTTGTCAAATACATACATTTGTTAGAATTCTTTGCATATCCTTTCTTATTGATTTTGTTGACAAACCTTGATCATATTCTGAAAACACTGGGTTTCAAAATCTCCTCTATCATTTGATTTCTGAATTCTATCAATCTCTCATGAAGATTTCAATGGGACTATCTCAATCATAAATCTGAAAACACTTGAACTAGGAATCTTCTATTATACGATTTTATGAATGACTGAAATAACTCAGCTGGTTTAAGTTTAATGTATTCATTGAGTTTGACTTTAAAATTTCTTAAAAATATCTGAATCATGTTTAATAAACTTTAACCATCTGTTTCATGTTGTGTCTTGTAAAATCTTCTGAAATCTGCATTATTGAATACATGACTTTATTTGGTTAAGTACATGAAATTATTATTGATTTGAAGCAAATGAATTTTTCTGAAATGTCTAAAGGGTAATTTCTATCAGAGCAATGACTTTGGTCACTGAGAAACACATGTCCAAAGGACTGTGTCATGAGGTGCCATAGTTAACTCTGCTTAAGAATGAGTGTTAATCAGGCAGAGCAATGGCATGCACACTGAGAAATATAACTCACTCATCAAGAAATGATTTGTAGTGTGTCATGATGTGTAAATGCTACCTCTGTTCATATAAAGCATGACTGTGAGTCACACTAAGTGCTTAGGGATATTGACCTCTGATCAAGGTATATCCTCTAGTTACAAGGTGTGCACTGAACTAGAGTGCTCGTAAAATTTGTAGCATGAATATTGTTGAACAAATTGAAATATCTGAATATTGATGCTAAAATCAAATTGCTACAACCCTAGACAAATTCACATGACTTCATAATTGCTTGATCTCAATTCTAGTGCATGTAATTCCGATTGAAGTCAATAAATTTGATTGTGTAAGAGAAAGGGAGGTTAATCAAGATAAATATGAGGGCTTGGTTCATTTTTATTAAACCATGACTTTAGAAATAAATATATAATTTTATTGACAACTTTACATATATCATGTTTAAACCATGTTGTTTAATAAAGTTCATTCATAAGCCCTTATAATGGAAGACTTTGAAAAATTCTATTTTGGATTTATGAGATTGATATCTCTTTAAAAATCTGGCTGAATTTCTTGTGATTGGAGCTTCTTTGAAAATCTGTTATTTGGAACTCTTCTGCTTACTGTCCTTGATTCAATGACCTGAACTTATCCTTGAATGCCTCTGTGGTCTCCCTCTCAACCATATCAATTGGGAGAAATGCAACAGATGCATATCAATTGGCATCTATTCAGGGGGAGCTTCCTTGTCATAATGAATCATGTTCATATCAATTGTGACCTTGCATTCATATGTTTAGGGGGAGGTATTGCATTTCTTGTTGCATCTGCATTTCTGCATTCATACCTCTCCATGGTTCATCTTGTTTATTGCAAGGGGGAGAAATTGACTGAGTCATAAATATGCTTAAACCTCTCAAACTATTTTCTTTTTGATGAAGTCAAAGGGGGAGAATAGTTTGTGTCATCAGAATTACTCACAGTGTAGTGTTGCCATCATCAAAAAGGGGGAGATTGTTGTGCCCCTGTGGTTTTGATGATTAGTTTTGATGTGAGTTATGCACTGTGAGTCATCATGTGTTATTCATTCATTTTAGTCATTCTGATGTTCAATTAGTTTATCAAAGCAAAAAGCATTGCATTGCTGTTCAGTTAGTTTATCAGATCTAAAGCATTGCATATTTGATGTTCAGTCATGTTATCTGTTGTATAAAGCATTCACATGCATATACATCAGTTGCTTTACTCTGCTTGTAGAATTCTATTCAGGCTAAACATCCTTGCATCATCACAGTCAGTAGAGTGTGGGTCGACCCCCTTTCTAGATGGGTCGACTCCCCAGCTAAGTGTAGTCTATACACTGCATGCATTTACATAGTCTGCACATTAGCATCACGTTGCAAGTATATACATCGCACAACTTGCATGAATTCAAAGTGTGTACATTGTCAAGTCTTCACATCAGTTTTTCAAGTGTATACATTGGCACATGCATTACTTGTTCAAGTCTATACTCTGTTAGCATAGTCTGGACAGTAGTGGGTTGACCCCCTTCCTGATGGGTCGACCCCCCAGATTCGCAAGTCAATACATTGGTCTTAGCTTTCCAAGTTTGTACATTGGTCTTCACCTGAAGTCCATACATTGGTCTTCATATTCAAAGTCTGTACATCCTCCGCTAAGCCTTCAAAGTCTGTACAGCCATTCCTTGAGATCAAGTCCATACATCGGCACTGTAGCTTGCTCAACTAAAGTCTATACATCCACAGTTGAACTCAAAGTCTGTACAGTGCACTGGTTCAAGCTTCCAAGTCTGTACATTGGGCCTTCAAGCTTTTGAAGTCTATACATTGGACTGTGCTCGTAAAGTCTATACATTGGTAAAGTCTACACATCGCCTCATTTATCGTTCAAGTCTGTACATCCTTCAAGGGGCCAAGTCTATACATTCTCCCGTTCACATTTCCAAGTCTATACATTGGCAGCTGAACTGTGAAGTCCATACATTGTCTGATCATCCATTCTTTGAAGTCTATACATTGGCCTTCACTTCAAGTCTGTACAGCCTGCTTTGTCGTTCAAAGTGCAAAGTCTATACATGTGGGGCTTCGAGTCTTCAAGTCTGTACATCCATATGCACATTGTGCATTGTTTAAGTCAATGTCTGTACATCGTTAACTTGCCTTTGTGCCGAAGGATGTCTATACACTCAGATGAACTTGGCATTTGACGGCCACCAAAAGTGGCGTCACTTTTGAATCAAACGCCTAGGATGAAGGCGTCTTTTACGTTGTGCATACTTTGATGCCAGAACCTAGTCTATACATTGTGTGCATCTGCTATCAAGTCTGTACATCTTTAACGGCATGCCTGAGCATCCTTTGTCGTTGTGCATACTTAGTTAAATGCCAAGTCTGAACATTGCTTCAGCGTTGCCTTTAGCCAAGTCCATACATTGACTGGCAGTCTTCAGCAAAGTCTAAACATTGCATCATTGTGTATGCATTGCATTCATCAAGTCTGTACACTGCATCACTTGTTCATGCATTGCCTTCACGCCTTCAAGTCTGTACAGCCTTTCCCTCCGCAAGTCTATACACTCATTATTCTCATGCATGTTAACACCAAGTCTATACACTGCATTCATGCATTATTCTTCATAGCAAAGTCTGTACACTGCGTTCTCTTGCACGCAATCAAAGTGTGTACAGCCTGTGCTCGCATTGGTAAGTCTATACATTTGCTATGGCCTGTTCATGCATTGTTCTCATCGAAGTCTACACATTGCTGTTCTTCACAGCAAGTCTATACACTGCTCCCTCCTGCGCGTAAACTTCGAGTCTATACACTCCCTATGCTTTCATGTCTATACATTCGTTTGCTTATCTGCTGAATCTAAAGTCTATACACTGCCTTCAGCTGATACTATCTTCGACTGATTAACTGACAGGATTGCTGGACAAGGTTAATGTGTCTGGGCACGTGATCCGAGGTTGGCACCTGGCACGTGATCCAAGGAGTTGAGATGCTGACACGTGGCAGAGTTAATTGGGCGGGAGATGTGGAAGACACCCGCCGCCCTAGCTACTGCTGGTATAAGTATGGAGCTTCTTCCGTCAGAAGAGGACTGAAAAAGGAGGGCTGATCGAGTGTTGATAAAAGAAAGAGTGACAGCACGGTCCAGGAAGAAGAAGAAGAGAGGCAGAGAGCAGAAGAAGAAAGAAGAAGAGTGCGAGAGCAGTAAAAGAAAGAGAAGCAGAAAGAAGAAGAAAGAAGAGGAAGAAAGGAAGAGATGAGAGAGTGCTATTGAAGATCTGTTCAGTCTGTTCGTGGATCAATTCCAGAACGACTATGCTCATTGAGAGCTATATTTCTTGTGTTTCATTTCCAACTTTTGTCGCTGTGCTTTTTATGTTTTCATATTTTTCCTTTTATTACTCTGGTTACTATTGTTCTTCCGATTCTCAGTAGTGAGGTCGGGTTCCTCCTGTGGACTCAGGAGAAGGGAGGATTGGTCCTCCGGTTCTGGGCTTGTGGGTTGCAAGTCCAGGGGTCTCTCCTGGTCTGGAGGAAGAGAGGTATGCGACCTCTGATTTGCTGGTGACGGGGAGTCACTGGTGGGTTCCCTCCTGGTCTGGAGGAAGAGAGACCTACTCTCTGGTGTCCAAGTGGCTGGGAGTCACTTGGGGTGTCCCTCCGGTCTGGAGGAAGAGGGGAGGTTGTTCCCCTGGTCAAGCTATTTGGCAGCACCTGTTACAGACTGAGTCTGCGGTTTCTAGCTTGTGCTAGTGAAGCCTCACTCCAGTTTGGAGTGAGGGGTGGACGTAGGTCTGGAGGACTGAACCACCTAAAAAATCTCTTTAGCAGTGGTTTTGTTTTGTGCGTTTGCTCCTTGCCTTCTACCTCCCATTCACAGGTTATGCATGCATGGTTAGTTGTGTTATGCTGGGCGTTAATTTGTTATAGTTTTTTCCATCTGTAGTAACCTTAGCATTATATTTTGCTAGGTGAGTTTGGTTTCCATAGTTCTGTCTACGTTTCTGGTTTGATCAGGTGGCTGCATTGTTGCAGTCCAACTATTTGATCAAGTGTTGTCTTATTATCTCATCTTGGAGAGCTCACTAGTTTTTATTCCGCATATCTGAGCTTTAGAGTTTTAATTTGGGACATTATTCGTAGAAGGATACATTCACCCCCCTCTGTATCCGGGCCTAGCACCCTATCAGGTCCAATTCGACCAAACCAGGCCCAGCTCCTCAAAGTGACAGCCCCATTCTGGGCCCACTTAACTCAAGCCCAAAAACCCACTCGGAGCATCGCTTCCTAGGTGACCCGTGGGTTCGAAAGTCCGAGCGACATGTCGGTCAGGAGATCCCCTGAGGGAACCCGATATGGTCTACCCGAGCTATACATTTCATCGCTCTAGACAAAATCCCGAGCGAACGCCTCTGGCTCGGACCGACTGTCAAAAGCTCATCTCGGTGTCCGTTACGCATCCAGTAGGAGCAAGGAACTCCAAAGGATAGGGGAGGGCAAAAGTCCTTACGCCATAATGAGCCCACGAGAAGGACGTAACCCCCCCTAAGCCCCCTCAGCTCCCTGGAATATAACGTTAAACGGACTGCTATATAAACTCCAGGGGGATCCTCCTAAAAGGTAAGGCATTGGTCCTAAGAGAGAACCACCACACTTCTTGGTGGAGACTAATCTCTCACCCTTTCCCTCCTACCCTCTCTATTCGCCCTCATGCTCTATCACACTTGCTGACTTAAGCATCAGAGGGTCTTTCCCCAGGGAATCCTCCCTGGGCACCTTTGATCCGTTTCATGCCTTGTAGTTCATACAGACGTGGTGATCGTGATCAAGAATCCTCCCTAGATCTAACGACTCAAGACCAGTGCGAGATTACCCCTCTTCAACAACATTGAATGTATAAGCTAAAGGACAAACAAGCCAGACAAAAGCTCCCCCTTTCTATATGAAAAAAAAATGAAATGCAAGATTTAGATGATTGCACTATTGACCCATGGTACCAGGTGGAGGTGAACCTCTACACATGATGTGGGTTTCCCGACAGACATAATATGTCTTTCTCCCAGCTTACCATTTGATATACCTATGGGTCAAGGTGTGAAGAACAACACACAAGCATGTAGACACTGACATTACCATATACAGCATCTATTGACTAAACAAGTGATTAAGCAAATGGAGACAATTATTCATGCTGAGAATTTACATAGACTAAGTTCTCTTCTCAAATATTTAAACCTTTCATTATTAAGAGGCTTGGTGAAGATGTCAGCAATCTGTTTTTCAGACTCAATGAAATTTAGTTCAATTTCCTTTTCATCAACTTCATCTCTAAGAAAGTGATGTTTTATTTCAATATGCTTAGTTCGGGAATGATGAACTAGATTTTTTGTTAGAGATATGGCACTAGTGTTATCACAGAAAATAGGAATACAACCAAGTTTAATGTGATAGTCAATAAGTTGGTACTTAATCTGTAAGACTTGGGTTGCATAATTTCTTGCAGCAACATACTCTGACTCAGCTGTAGAAAGAGCAACAATATGCTGTTTCTTAGATGCCCAAGATACTAGACAACCACCTAGATATTGACAATATCGACTAGTGCTTTTCTTGTCTATCCTACACCCTGCATAGTCTGCATTAGTATAAGCTAAAAGATCTAACTCACACCTAGCAGGATACCAAAGACCTAAATCTAGGGTGCCATATAGGTATCTAAAAATCCTTTTGACTACACTAAAATGTGATTCCCGAGGACAAGTTTGAAATCTTATGCACAAACACACTGAGAATTGGATATCAAGTCTAGATGTAGTTAATATAGAAGGGATCCAATCATACCTCGATAGATTTTGGAATCAACCATTTTACCTTCTTGGTCAGCATCAAGACTGGTTGATGTACCCATTGGTGTAGCAATTTCCTTGAGATTCTACAGCTGGTATTTATTCAGGAGATATTTGATGTACTTTCCTTGTGTGATGAAACTTCCTTCAGAGGTTTGACAAATCTGCAGTCCAAGGAAGAATTTCAACTCACCCATCAAACTCATTTCAAATTCGTTAGTCATTAGATTAGAGAATTCCTCACATATAGATGGTTTAGTTGAACCAAAAATAATGTCATCTACATAAATCTGAACAGCAAGAATATCATTGTTATCTAGTTTAGTAAACAAAGTTTGGTCAACCTCACCTCTTGTGAAGCCCTTACCAGTGAGGAATAATGTCAGCCTGTCATACTAGGCCCTTGGAGCCTGTTTCAATCCATATAAGGCCTTATCCAACTTGTACACATGATCAGAAAAATCTACACATTCAAAGCTAGAAGATTGTTTGACAAAAGCTTCTTCTTTTATTAAACCATTTAGGAAAGAAGATTTTACATCCATCTGTTGAAGTTTTATTCCTAAACTACATGCAAATGCAAGAAGAATCCTTATTGCTTCAAGCCTGGCCACATGGGCAAAAGACTCTTCAAAGTCTACCCCAAATTCCTGATCATACCCTTGAGCAACTAGCCTAGCTTTGTTTCTAACAATTTTTCCTTGCTCATCTATTTTATTCCTAAAAACCCACTTTGTTCCTATGATGGAGCCATGTCATGGTTTAGGAACAAGGTGACATACCTTGTTTCTTTCAAACTGATTAAGTTCCTCATGCATGCCATTTATCCAATGATTGTCTTTTAAGGCATCATCAATATTTCTGGGTTCTATTTGAGAAACAAGAGCAAAGAAATTAAGCTCATTTTCAATTCTTAAATAAGATCTGGTTCTAGGGGGTTCATTCATATTTTCAATGATATTTTCCAATGGATTATCTCTGAGATTTTTAATATTGATAAGTTGATTACCTGAGATCCCATTTACCTCCCTCTGAACTTCTGGCTCTTCATTCTCATCTTCAGTCCCTTGTTCTTCTTTTTCTTCTCCTTTGTTCTTTAAAATTTCTCCTTCATCCTTATTCCTGCAAAAATCATTTTCAGTTCTGTTAGATGTTTCATCAAAAATTACATGAGGTGTCTTTCAACAGTTTTTGATTTCTTATTATAAACTCTATAAGCTCTTGATATTTCAGAATAACCTAGAAAAATTCCAAGTTCACTCTTTGCCTCAAACTTATAAAGATCTCTCTTAGAGTTAACATGAATGAAACATTTAGATCCAAAAACCTTAAAATAAGCCAGTGAGGGTTTCTTACCTTTTAGCAATTCATAAGGAGTCTTTTGACAAGAAGGTCTTACCAAAGCCCTGTTGATGATATACCATGAAGTGTTCATAGTTTCAACCCAAAACCTTCTAGGTAATCCACTCTCAACCAGCATGGTTCTAGCCATTTCTACCAAGGTTCGATTTTTTCTTTCAACTACTCCATTTTGTTCTGGAGTTCTTGGTGAAGAGAACCTATGTGTTATTCCATTTTCCCTACAGAAAACATCAAACTGTGAGTTTTCAAACTCACCACCATGGTCAGATAGGATATTAGATATAGATAACTTACCATCCTCTTTTATTTTGTAGAAGAATTCCTGAAATTTATCAAATGCTTCATTTTTGTGAGTTATGAAGAAAACCCAAGTAAATCTAGAAAAATCATCTACAATAACAAAGCCATATCTTCTACCAGTCAAACTAGCTGATCTAGTTGGTCCAAACAAATCCATGTGAATTAGTTCGAATGGTTTAGAAGTCATGCTTTCAGTTCTAGATTTTAGAGAGTTTCTAGTTTGTTTTCCTTGAGTGCAAGCTTCACAAACTTTATTCTCTTCTTTGAATGATATTTCAGGTAATCCTTTTACCATGCAAAATTTATTCAACTTATGCAATATCCTATAGCTAGCATGTCCTAGCCTACGATGCCAAAGAAATGCAAGATTATCTTTATTTGCAGATAGACACATGTTCATGTAAACTTCATCATCCAAGTCAACCATATACATGTTATTGACTCTTTTTCCAGTAAACTTTACAGTTTCAGAATTAGGTTCAAGAATAGTGCAAACAAGTGAGTCAAAAATAACTTTATACCCCTTATCACACAATTGACTGATGCTAAGCAGATTATATGCAAGTCCTTCTACTAATAATACATCATCAATGCAACAGGAAGAACATTTACCTATCTTACCTGATCCTATGATTCTACCCTTTGAATTTTCACTAAAAGTAACATGACCAACATTCTTTACAGTAAGCATACAAAACTTTTCTTTGTCTCCGATCATGTGCCTGGAGCAGCCATTATCAAGATACCATCTGTTGTGGTGGGCTGCTAGGCATACCTGCAAAATCAATTAAGTGGAAAGTTCTGAACCCAAGAATGTTTGGGCCCCATTATAACAGTTAACTCATGCAAACTAGATAGCAGGTATTTTGGTAACCATATTTGTTTTGTGGACTTAGTTGATTTTGTGGATTTTTTATTTTTCTACTCATTGTGCTTATTATGAAAATTGTTTGAATTTTGAGCAGGTTTCTGAGTTTTGAAAACTGTTGTGTTTTTGTGCTAGTAGTTGTTGGTCTGAGAAGCCTTAGGATATATGTATCCATCATAAAACCTGAATTGAGTTTTTCTATGATAACCATAAACATTCTGATTTCTAGAAGACCAAGGCTTAGGTTGCATTGATCCAATCCAAGAATTGCTTTGATGCACACAGTGACCTGAGGTACCCCTTCTTTGACCTCTGTGTTTAAATGACTAAAACCCAGAAGAAATGTGCATTGGTGCAATGTCGTTAATACCTCGACCTTTATGTTGAGGCTGGGTTTCCTTCGTCTTAATATCTCCTTGGACTTGAGTTCTAGTAGTTGGATTTTGACCCTAAACCTTGGGTTTGGGTATAGTAAAATGTGTGCTACTTTCTATGACATCATTCACTTTTCCTTTACCCTTGTCCTTGGCACTTAATCTGTTTTGTTCAATATTCATTTTTATCAGGGCACTATATTTTCCTTTTTCATTTTCAGCAACAAATGAGATTATTTTGGCTTCAAAGCTTTTCTTGCTAGTTGAATTAAATCCTAATCCTTCTTTCCTAAAATTTATTGTTGTTCCAAGAATAACATTTAAATTCTCAGTGCCTTGTGTCATAGCCTCAAGAGATTTTTGTTTATCATTTATTTCTAGATTTAGATTGTTGACAGTTTTCTTCAATTCTTCATTCATACATTTCGCAGCTTCATATTTCTCATTAGCTATCTTTGTTTCCTCTTCAAATATTTGTATTTTAATTTTCAATTCATCAATGACATTTTGCAAATTTTCATTTTCACATCTAATGTAATGCCCTGGATCTCGTTGGATCTCGTAGGATCTTTAATGGATCTTTCGGACCTGTTTCGGATTGGTTTCGTTGAGTTTCGGTTCGCTTTTGTGGCTTCCGAGTTGAGTTTGACGAGCCGTGTGGGTTTTTCTCACGTACTAGCTACGGAACCCTACGGTGAGCTTATTTGTCAATTCTCGAACTCGTGGATGCTACAGCGACGATGTACTCCTCGAGCCGGTCGTTTCGGCTATTTTTGCGTATTTTTCTGAATTTGTGCATTTTCAGCGCATTTTCGGAATTTTCGGAAATTAGGAAAATTTCCTAATTTCTTTTCCTTTTTCTTTTTCTTTCCTCTCTCCCCTCCTCATTTCTCACCGCCGCCGTCTCTCTCCCGTTCTCTCTCGTTCTCTCCCCTTTTCGGCTCCGGCTGCAGACGGAGGCGTAGGTGGGCGAGGTGGCGAGGCCGTGGAGCTGTCGAGGTGCGCGAAGGGGCGAGGATCGGATCGATTCTGGCGCGATCCCGAACGGTGGATTCAAAGCCGGTGAAATTGGTTCGCGAGTGGTTTTCGGCGTGGTTTAGTCCCTTCGGGGCACGGTTTCTTCGGTGGAGGTAGGGTGATGGATCCTTGCTTCCTTACCTTCGTTTTCCCTGCCATTGCACGGCGTTCGGCTAGGAAATGAGCGTGTTTGGGCTTGTTTTGCCTAAACCGTGTTTTTCGTGGTTTTTAGGGTCGGCCGGCAAACGGCGACCGATTGCGGTTCAGTTAGTTTCTAAATGACCGCAGGGATGTTAGAATCCCATCCACGTAGTTTTCGTGCGATTTGGTGCTCATTCGAGGCCGGTAGAAGCCCGGGAACCTCGGTGACCCATTTTGGGTGGATTTGTTTAAATCGCCCGGATCTTGCGTTTTTGATGTTGCATGTGGGGTTTTTGTTGCCCTGATGTTGTCTTTTGGCGTTGTGGTTTGTATCCCCTGCGTTTCGGCGTGAATGGGGCGTGGAACGGGCCGATCCGGCCATTCCTATGTTTTCCCGCCGTGACCGAAGTAGCGGTCTAACCAGTGACCGCCACTTGCTTTTGACGGCCCTACGATGGACCGTTATTTGGTTTGAGGGTTTATTAGCCCTCTACCTTCTGGGTAAGCGACGGCCCAAGGATGGAGCGTTATTTCCATGTAACGCCCCAGTGCCTAGCCGTTACTTTCCTTCTTGTCGTTTTGTGTTGAGGTTAAGTCGGTTGATCTAACGCACTTGACCCAGTGCGTTAGATGGAAGTGGCGTGCCTTGCCCAGGCCGTTACTTGCCGGTTGACTGACGTTGACTCGTTGAGGCGGTGCCTTCAACGGTCGGAACCTCATCCGTTGTTTGAGAGTAACGGTGGAGCCCCTGGCCGTTACTTTCCATTTTGGCAGAGCTGGGTTTGCTGCACCGTTGGGTGTGACGGTGGGGACCCTGTGCGCCGTTAGTGAGTAACGCGCATGTTCCTGTCCGTCGTTTGCTGTGGTGTTGGGTTGAGGGTGGCCATGCCGTTTGTGAGTAACGGATGGGCCCCCGTGCGTCGTTTGGTTCTGACGGCCCTCCCCTGCCGCGCTGTTTCGTGAGTGACGCGCCTGGCCTAGCGCGTTACTTCGCTTTGGTTTGGGTTGCTGCACTGTTGAATGTGACGGTGGAGACCCCGTGCGTCGTTTGCTTGTAACGCCCCTGCTCCCGTGCGTTACTTGGCTTTTGTGTGTTTTGTAGGTTGTCAGGGTGGTGTGAGTGACGGCCTGGTGTCCGTCCGTCGTTTGGGAAATAACGGCCTGGCGTAGACCGTCATTTGCTAATAGCGGTCTAGGACCTGTGCGTTACTTTCCTTATGCCTTGGTTTTCCACCCGATGATTCTGTGTGTGTCTTGGCTTGGCCTTGTGGTCTGCCCGTTGTCCCGTGGATGTCTCCTGACGTCCTATGAGGGTTAAGACTACGTTGCGAGGTAGCCAGGAGTCTTCTTACTTGTGGTGGGATTCTTGATCCTACTCTTGTATGCTTTTATTGTTTGGTTCGGGTCAACCCGGTCTGACCTAGTGGTTGACGTGTAGCCTTGTTTGTGCGTGTCTTGACGGTTCTGTCCTGTCTAAGACACTGCTTCTGGATGCTTCGAGGTGTTGTTCCACCTCGGTTTGCGTGACCAGCTGTGCTGAGGGTTCGTGGTGTTTCCCTCAGGTCTCCGTGTGTTGTTTTCTGCGGAGCGTGGTTTCTCTGGCTTAGGATTAGACCGATTGGCGGCTTGTTCCGCTGTTTGTGACGATCTTGCCTTTGAGTCGTCTGACTCAAGGATCGTTACGTAGAAGGTCTAGTTGCTTGTCCTGAGTTGTCGGCAGTGGCGATGCTGCCAGTTAGTGCCTCGAAGTATGTGTTGAGGGGCGGGGTTGCCCGTTAGTACTTCGGCACTTGTGTTTTGAGCTTCTGTGTCGTGTGAAGCCTCCACTTCTGTTGACCTAAGGCCTGGAGTGCCGACCCGCTAACGGATGGCGGAGGGTGTTTCCCATTGAGCGGTTGTAGCTGGTTCCGCGGGCTCCTAGCCAACGGTAGCGTCCTACCGAGGGAGAATTCTAGCTTGAGGACCTGGCTTAGGCTATAGCCAGTGTGTGCACACGTGGTCAGGGGTTAGGACTTACGTCGACGGGCGTGACCCTGACTAGTTACTTGTTTTGCTGTTACTGTTTGTTTCAGCTGGTGTCTACATCTCTGCTGTTGTTACAGCAGTACTGTAGGTGAGACACTTGAGGTGCAGCATGAGACGTCAGTGGACGCAGCTGGCTTTTTAAGGGGGTGCTTCCGTCACGTGATGCGTAGCTCTTCGCGGTTCTCGTGACGCGTAGCTCTTCGCGTTTCCTTGCGCGTTGTGACCTTTGCGAGTTGCCCGTTCGTGGCCGTGCTCGGGGTCAGTGTTTTGTTGCCCGCACGGTGTTCTGATCGTGCGTGGGGCTTTGTGCACAACGTTCCCGGTCGTGTTTTGTCTGTTTCCCCGGTGTCGGCGTTCGCCTTCGCCTTTGTTTTGGGCTGGTTGACAGACTGGTGTACCCTTCTGCGTGAGTTTAGGGTCATCCATCTGTTGCCTTTTTGTCTGGAGTAGTTTGGGATACCGAGGTTAGTTCGGTAGCCGCTTGTTTGGTGCGGTTTCCTACCCCTCTCCTGCTTGTTCCCTACTCCTACTCCCCGTCTGTTCCTTCACAGCTTTGTAGTGTAGCTTTTCCTGCTTTGCTACACCTGCTGTTCCTGCTGCTTTGTTGTTGCTTCCGTTGTCTTCGCTTTGCGCGTTTTCCAGTGGGGATCCGCGTGACCCCTACTGAGTTTCTGTTGAGACTCACCCCTGCTGCTTTTCAGGTGGGTTTCGTCGTCCGCCTCTACTGTTCCGGGTGGAGTGCGCGTCTGCTGTTGTAGCTGCCAGCCGTACCTGCGTCGGGTTCCTCCGACTCCTGTGTACGTTTCTTTCTGTTCGACTGTACTGTGCTAGACTTGTTGTCTTTCCTTTGGGCTGGACTCTGTGTATAATTGTAAAACTTGAATGTTTAATAAAAGGTAATTTTATTTCTGCTACTCTAGCAATCCAATCTAATGAAATTTAATTGCTTACTGTTATATCTGCTGGCTTCAATGTATTTCCCACACAATCCTTTTTCCCTTCGGCGCTTTCCCGCGCTTGGGAGGCCTCGCGGGTCCCATGTGGTATCACGTGTATTCGGTATTTATACCGGGTGCACCGGGTATCCGGAATCCGGGTCGCCACAGGTGGTATCAGAGCAGTGTTCTGAGATGTTCAGAGTTCTTTTCTGAGCTATCAGATCATTGTCGTGTGAAATACATGGAAATCCAGATATACAGTTACCAGAGTCCTTAGGCCCAGTACAGTCTCTTGCTGGCGTAGGTGTTGCGATGGTTTATCGCGGTGCTTCTCGTATGTGGTCTTGTACGTGCTTGGGTAGCACTGTGCGAGATGGTTTTGCTCTCGTCTGGATATGACGATGTGCTTCGTTCGGTTTTGAAGTTGGTCTCGATCGTGTTGCGCTGGCAGTGTTTGTCGGTTGGTATGGACCTGCAGTGCATTGTTCGAGCTGTTTTCGGCATTTTGCTCAGGTGGCTTATGACTTCTAGCGTTGGTGTGATGACCATGCACGTTCTTACGTTGCTTTGGTTGTCCCAGCTTGAGTTTGTGTAGCTCCTGATGCATCGTTGTTTCGGTTGTTTCGAATGTCGTGTTGCCTCGATTGAGAAGTTGCTCGAGCGAGCCTTGGATTTTCCCTTCCTGGTGAGCTTTTGTTGTCGAGCTTGTTGCTTCTCGTCCTTCTTGGTGAAGCTTTTTCGAGGTTAGCCTTGGAATTTCTATCTTAGTGTTGCCCTTGTCCTGTGTCTGCTTAAGTGTAGACAGCTTTGTTTCAAGCCTGATCTGCTCCTTGTTGTACGGTTGCTTAGCTTTGGACTCCGTAATGGTGTTAAGAGCTGTTGTGTACCGTATTTGTAGTGCTGTGTCTAACGGCCGATGCGTTGTGAGGGCTCATTTATTGTGTCAGGACGTGAAGGTAAGCTGAGACTGATGCTTTCCTTGTGCTTTGTGCTGAAGCTGGTGCTCTTCTCTTGCTGCACTCAGGCTCTTTGTGATCGGTTGTTCGCGTGATCGGTGCTCGTGGCGTGTGAATTGCGATCTTGTTGATTGCGATGGCGCTGATGTGTGCTGAGATGCGATTTCTGATGTTGTTCTGTTGCCTGTGCACGTTGTTGAGAGTACAGCTGAAGTGTGTGGGTTGGCTACCCATTTGTCGAGAGGTTCTTTCTTTCTCGATGTGGCTTCGTCTTGGCTTCTCGTGCCTTGACTTTGGTCGTTGCCGTGCCTTTGCTCGTGGTTTTCTTGTGTTGGCATTGGCAATTGTGCGAGTGTTGGGGAATTTGTCGGCATTCCTTGCTGATTAAGTACCCTTTTGCTCTGCTTTTTCTTCTTGGGTGTTATGCTCTTGAGGCGTGTTGCTAGTCCTTGAGTTGCATTTCCCTGAAATTGTTGTCGTTTCTCGTTGTCGTGGGTCTTCTCTTGGTGAGCAGTCTGATGCGTGACCTGTCTCTTGTGGTCGTGTGCTCAGCTGTTCTTGTGCCTTGTTGTGACCCTGCTTGCAGTTGTGTTCTGTGGTTCTGTGTGTTCTGCAGACCCGGAACTCTGCAGGTGTTGCCGTTGTGTTGTTGTTTGGGCGCTGTTTCTTTATGATTTTGTGTCTCTGCTTTGGACCATTGTCTTGTCAGTTGGCTTTGCTGTGCTCCCTTTTCTGGTGGAGTTAGCCTGCGACTTGATCAGATGTGATATCTGAGTGAGTGCTGACTTGATTGTGTTTCTGGTCCAGCAGTGTTGTTGTTGTCGTTGGTGTCCTGTGTGCCAGGTGTTCCCTGTTACCTTTGGCGCTGGAGCCGATGATGTTGCGAGCTGTCAGCTGTAAGGACTGTGTCTCCTTGTGTAAGCTGCCGCTTGCCGTGTTGTTATTGTGTTTTCTCGGTTGTTTGTGGTTGTGGCAGTCGTGTCTCTAATTCTGGTGAGACGTAAACGACGTTGCCCTTGCTTCGGAGGTGTCAGATGTGTTCACTTTGGTGTCATACTCGTGCTGTAGACTTGCTGTCTTAGAAGCTGAGCATGTACCTGTAATTGTGATCTGACGATGTCCCTCTGAGCTGTGTTTTCCGAGTTTTGTGCTGTTGGGTTATTCTTCCCTGCTTCTCCTTTGTTAGTCCTGAATTTCGAGGGCGAAATTCTTTGAAGGAGGGGAGGATGTAATGCCCTGGATCTCGTTGGATCTCGTAGGATCTTTAATGGATCTTTCGGACCTGTTTCGGATTGGTTTCGTTGAGTTTCGGTTCGCTTTTGTGGCTTCCGAGTTGAGTTTGACGAGCCGTGTGGGTTTTTCTCACGTACTAGCTACGGAACCCTACGGTGAGCTTATTTGTCAATTCTCGAACTCGTGGATGCTACAGCGACGATGTACTCCTCGAGCCGGTCGTTTCGGCTATTTTTGCGTATTTTTCTGAATTTGTGCATTTTCAGCGCATTTTCGGAATTTTCGGAAATTAGGAAAATTTCCTAATTTCTTTTCCTTTTTCTTTTTCTTTCCTCTCTCCCCTCCTCATTTCTCACCGCCGCCGTCTCTCTCCCGTTCTCTCTCGTTCTCTCCCCTTTTCGGCTCCGGCTGCAGACGGAGGCGTAGGTGGGCGAGGTGGCGAGGCCGTGGAGCTGTCGAGGTGCGCGAAGGGGCGAGGATCGGATCGATTCTGGCGCGATCCCGAACGGTGGATTCAAAGCCGGTGAAATTGGTTCGCGAGTGGTTTTCGGCGTGGTTTAGTCCCTTCGGGGCACGGTTTCTTCGGTGGAGGTAGGGTGATGGATCCTTGCTTCCTTACCTTCGTTTTCCCTGCCATTGCACGGCGTTCGGCTAGGAAATGAGCGTGTTTGGGCTTGTTTTGCCTAAACCGTGTTTTTCGTGGTTTTTAGGGTCGGCCGGCAAACGGCGACCGATTGCGGTTCAGTTAGTTTCTAAATGACCGCAGGGATGTTAGAATCCCATCCACGTAGTTTTCGTGCGATTTGGTGCTCATTCGAGGCCGGTAGAAGCCCGGGAACCTCGGTGACCCATTTTGGGTGGATTTGTTTAAATCGCCCGGATCTTGCGTTTTTGATGTTGCATGTGGGGTTTTTGTTGCCCTGATGTTGTCTTTTGGCGTTGTGGTTTGTATCCCCTGCGTTTCGGCGTGAATGGGGCGTGGAACGGGCCGATCCGGCCATTCCTATGTTTTCCCGCCGTGACCGAAGTAGCGGTCTAACCAGTGACCGCCACTTGCTTTTGACGGCCCTACGATGGACCGTTATTTGGTTTGAGGGTTTATTAGCCCTCTACCTTCTGGGTAAGCGACGGCCCAAGGATGGAGCGTTATTTCCATGTAACGCCCCAGTGCCTAGCCGTTACTTTCCTTCTTGTCGTTTTGTGTTGAGGTTAAGTCGGTTGATCTAACGCACTTGACCCAGTGCGTTAGATGGAAGTGGCGTGCCTTGCCCAGGCCGTTACTTGCCGGTTGACTGACGTTGACTCGTTGAGGCGGTGCCTTCAACGGTCGGAACCTCATCCGTTGTTTGAGAGTAACGGTGGAGCCCCTGGCCGTTACTTTCCATTTTGGCAGAGCTGGGTTTGCTGCACCGTTGGGTGTGACGGTGGGGACCCTGTGCGCCGTTAGTGAGTAACGCGCATGTTCCTGTCCGTCGTTTGCTGTGGTGTTGGGTTGAGGGTGGCCATGCCGTTTGTGAGTAACGGATGGGCCCCCGTGCGTCGTTTGGTTCTGACGGCCCTCCCCTGCCGCGCTGTTTCGTGAGTGACGCGCCTGGCCTAGCGCGTTACTTCGCTTTGGTTTGGGTTGCTGCACTGTTGAATGTGACGGTGGAGACCCCGTGCGTCGTTTGCTTGTAACGCCCCTGCTCCCGTGCGTTACTTGGCTTTTGTGTGTTTTGTAGGTTGTCAGGGTGGTGTGAGTGACGGCCTGGTGTCCGTCCGTCGTTTGGGAAATAACGGCCTGGCGTAGACCGTCATTTGCTAATAGCGGTCTAGGACCTGTGCGTTACTTTCCTTATGCCTTGGTTTTCCGCCCGATGATTCTGTGTGTGTCTTGGCTTGGCCTTGTGGTCTGCCCGTTGTCCCGTGGATGTCTCCTGACGTCCTATGAGGGTTAAGACTACGTTGCGAGGTAGCCAGGAGTCTTCTTACTTGTGGTGGGATTCTTGATCCTACTCTTGTATGCTTTTATTGTTTGGTTCGGGTCAACCCGGTCTGACCTAGTGGTTGACGTGTAGCCTTGTTTGTGCGTGTCTTGACGGTTCTGTCCTGTCTAAGACACTGCTTCTGGATGCTTCGAGGTGTTGTTCCACCTCGGTTTGCGTGACCAGCTGTGCTGAGGGTTCGTGGTGTTTCCCTCAGGTCTCCGTGTGTTGTTTTCTGCGGAGCGTGGTTTCTCTGGCTTAGGATTAGACCGATTGGCGGCTTGTTCCGCTGTTTGTGACGATCTTGCCTTTGAGTCGTCTGACTCAAGGATCGTTACGTAGAAGGTCTAGTTGCTTGTCCTGAGTTGTCGGCAGTGGCGATGCTGCCAGTTAGTGCCTCGAAGTACGTGTTGAGGGGCGGGGTTGCCCGTTAGTACTTCGGCACTTGTGTTTTGAGCTTCTGTGTCGTGTGAAGCCTCCACTTCTGTTGACCTAAGGCCTGGAGTGCCGACCCGCTAACGGATGGCGGAGGGTGTTTCCCATTGAGCGGTTGTAGCTGGTTCCGCGGGCTCCTAGCCAACGGTAGCGTCCTACCGAGGGAGAATTCTAGCTTGAGGACCTGGCTTAGGCTATAGCCAGTGTGTGCACACGTGGTCAGGGGTTAGGACTTACGTCGACGGGCGTGACCCTGACTAGTTACTTGTTTTACTGTTACTGTTTGTTTCAGCTGGTGTCTACATCTCTGCTGTTGTTACAGCAGTACTGTAGGTGAGACACTTGAGGTGCAGCATGAGACGTCAGTGGACGCAGCTGGCTTTTTAAGGGGGTGCTTCCGTCACGTGATGCGTAGCTCTTCGCGGTTCTCGTGACGCGTAGCTCTTCGCGTTTCCTTGCGCGTTGTGACCTTTGCGAGTTGCCCGTTCGTGGCCGTGCTCGGGGTCAGTGTTTTGTTGCCCGCACGGTGTTCTGATCGTGCGTGGGGCTTTGTGCACAACGTTCCCGGTCGTGTTTTGTCTGTTTCCCCGGTGTCGGCGTTCGCCTTCGCCTTTGTTTTGGGCTGGTTGACAGACTGGTGTACCCTTCTGCGTGAGTTTAGGGTCATCCATCTGTTGCCTTTTTGTCTGGAGTAGTTTGGGATACCGAGGTTAGTTCGGTAGCCGCTTGTTTGGTGCGGTTTCCTACCCCTCTCCTGCTTGTTCCCTACTCCTACTCCCCGTCTGTTCCTTCACAGCTTTGTAGTGTAGCTTTTCCTGCTTTGCTACACCTGCTGTTCCTGCTGCTTTGTTGTTGCTTCCGTTGTCTTCGCTTTGCGCGTTTTCCAGTGGGGATCCGCGTGACCCCTACTGAGTTTCTGTTGAGACTCACCCCTGCTGCTTTTCAGGTGGGTTTCGTCGTCCGCCTCTACTGTTCCGGGTGGAGTGCGCGTCTGCTGTTGTAGCTGCCAGCCGTACCTGCGTCGGGTTCCTCCGACTCCTGTGTACGTTTCTTTCTGTTCGACTGTACTGTGCTAGACTTGTTGTCTTTCCTTTGGGCTGGACTCTGTGTATAATTGTAAAACTTGAATGTTTAATAAAAGGTAATTTTATTTCTGCTACTTTAGCAATCCAATCTAATGAAATTTAATTGCTTACTGTTATATCTGCTGGCTTCAATGTATTTCCCACACAATCCTTTTTCCCTTCGGCGCTTTCCCGCGCTTGGGAGGCCTCGCGGGTCCCATGTGGTATCACGTGTATTCGGTATTTATACCGGGTGCACCGGGTATCCGGAATCCGGGTCGCCACATCTAAGTTCTTTCAAAATACTTTGGTATTCATCTTTTTCAGCAAGAGAATTTTGCAAATTAGAATTTTCTTTTTCTAAGCATGCAATCCTATCATTTAACGAAGTATCATTGACAAGAGAATTAATCTTCTTTTTGATATGTCTGTTCTCCCTATGCATATCATCATATTTATCTAGGATTTCAGCATATGCGTCTTCCCAATCATTTTGAGTGAACTTTTCAAAAGGAGAACTCACCTCATCGTCCGTTTTCTCTTCCTCTTCTCTTCTAGCCATCAGACATAGTTTTTCTTCATCATTGCTTTCAGAAGAACTGCTATAACTATCCTCTTCATCGTCGCTCCAAGTGCTCACCATAGCCTTTGCCTTCTTATTTTTCCACTTGGGCTGATTTTCGTTTTACAGCTCTGGGCAATCTACTTTTAAGTGTCCTGACCTCCTGTAATTATAACACACTATGCTGTCAGACTTTTTATAATTTTTAGATTTAAATTTAGACTATCTTCTACCAGATGAGTATTTGCGTCTGAATTGTTTACCTTCTTTCTTCAGAAATTTCTTAAACTTCCAGGTCAACATAGCAAACTCACATGAATCTTCTTCAGAACTAGATGAACTTTGTTCGCTAGAAG
Source organism: Amorphophallus konjac (assembly GCA_022559845.1). Lineage (NCBI taxonomy): Eukaryota > Viridiplantae > Streptophyta > Magnoliopsida > Alismatales > Araceae > Amorphophallus > Amorphophallus konjac. The sequence goes on along the minus strand of CM040125.1, from coordinate 204,944,673 downwards.
ATCCTCTGCTGCTAGAATTTACGTTGAGTGCGAGTGGCTTCTTCTTCTTCTTCAAATCATCAGCCCTCTTGAGATTCAACTCATACATCATGAGGGATCCAATTAACTCGTCTACACCAATAGTTGCCAGGTCCCTTGATTCTTCCGCTACAGTGGCCTTAGTATGCCAGATCGGTGTCAAGGAGCGAATAATCTTTCTGACAAGCTCGTACTCACTGTAAACTTTGCCCAAACTCTTCAAACTGTTAGTGAGTAACATTAATCTGGCATACATCTCAGAAATTGTTTCATCTGGTTTCATTTTAAAAGCTTCATATTCAGAAATGAGCATGTTTGCTTTCATTTCTCTTACCTGCGATGTACCTTCATAGATTACCTAAAGTTTGTCCCACATCTCCTTTGTTATGGTGCAGGAAGACACTCTGGAGAATTCGGTGGGATGTAGAGCGCATTGAATGGTGTTGATTGCACTCCAATTCAGTGTTGACTTTCTTATCTACTCCTGAGTCTAGACATCTTCCTCTTCGGGAAGCTCGAAAGGACCACGGCTAACAACCTTCCAGATTTCGTAATCTTTAGCTCTTAAGGAAACCTGCATATGATTCTCCCAGTATGCATAGTCAGATCCATTAAAGAATGGAGGCTTACTTACAGAATGCCCCTCAGCAGTTAGACCTCTAGTTTCCATTTTGCCAAATCCCTCCAGGATGTTAAGCCTTTAAAGAGAGTTAGGCTCTGATACCAATTCTTGAGTTCGAAAACTAGAAGATCTAGAGGGGGGGGGTGAATAGATCTACTCCAAATTCTTCTGAGATTTAAGCACTTAAAAGGCTGAATTACAATATTAAGATAGATACCACTGAATCAGATTTCACAAACTAAAAAAAAATCAGATTTCACAAACAGAATTATGTAAGAGACTATCTAGATGAAGCACGGATGATGAATATGTGAAATGAGAATTTACCAATTATCACCAGTAATGAATGATAGAATGTGCAGAAGCAAGCAAATTATAGACGAGGTACTTGGCAGAGTTTTGACTTAAGAGTCACTCACGCAAGTTAACTAACCTTTCAGATAGGATTGACCTATCCTTCGAGTTACTACTTTTGATATACCTCGTTACAGCAGTTAATTCAGTCAAGAGGGAAACAAAGATTCAGATCTATGAAACTAAGAACGATGGACAGTAATCATAATCACAGTGCAAAGTGAATTTTAAGGTGGTTCGATCTCAATCTTGATATCTACATCCACCCCTAACTCAATCGAGTAAGGCTTACCGCTGACTAACAGCTTGACCAGCTGATCCACAGCTTTGGGGATCAAATCCCTACAAACCGCTGAGCATTAAAGCTTAGCTATCCGCTGAGCATTACAGCTTAGCTATCCGCTGATACACAACTTATATCCGCTGATACACAACTTACAGATGATATCAAAATCAAAGAGAAAATAGAAATAACAAAGAAAAAGAACATATAGCTCACTACGGAGCAGACTAACTCTAGATCTGATCCATAAGCTAGAACAATCAAATTCTCTCAAGCACTTCTTCACTTTCAGACAATCTTCAGTATTACGGCACTCTGTTTCTATCTTCTCTCAGCATCAGACTCTCTCTCTCTCTCTCTCTCTCTCGATCTCCTCTCTGATTTTTCTCTCTCAGAATCTCACTCCTCTAAGATTTTTCTTCTAAGCCTCTCTGAACTGTTCTGTTGGATTTCTCTTTCTTATCTGCTTCTTCCTTATTTTTCCCATATTTATAGGCGCAGGTTGAGCCAGGCGATCCCCTAAGCTTTTTTGAATTCGGGGGCGTGAAAGCCACACCCCCGCTCATTTGCCTAATCCAGATCTCGTACTTCGTTGGACCACGTGTCAGGAATGGATGAAGTGATATTCCACGTGGCAAAGTATCAGATCTGCTCCCTACCTTGGATCATGTGTCAGTTCATTTAAGCCTCGAGCCACATGACTAAATCCTGTACTTAAATAGCTTGATCCTGATTCTTTTAACAATTTGAAGCTTTTTCTCAGTTAAGTCCCTATCAACGAAATATAAAGCATTTCATCAAACACTTGGTCAGTATAAGTAGATAGTCAATGTGCATTGACTTTATTGCATGAAACATGTATGCTTAGACCTGATGTGTACATATGCGCTGACTTAGGTTTGTGAATGTGCACTGACTTGTGAATGTGCACAAACTTGAATTACTTAAGCCTATCTGCATATGTTATGACTTGAACCGTTATGCTCCTACCTTATAATGCAGATATGAATATATGCACAGACTTTATAAAGTGATATGTAAACATGCACAGACCTTATGAATGACTAAGGTAGATGTGCATCGACCTTATAGATGACTAAGGTAAATGTGCATCGACCTTAGTTAGCTAAAGTTTAATTGTGCATCGACCTTAGTTGCTATTTAACACAATGTGCACCGACCTCAGAATGCACGATGCAATATGTGCACCGACCTCAGTTGCTATCTAACACAATGTGCACCGATCTCCGAATGCAAGATGCAATATGTGCGCCGACCTCAGTTGCTATCTAACACAATGTGCATCGACCTCAGTTGCTATCTAACACAATGTTCACCGACCTTAGAGTGAACAAGGCAAATGTGCACCGACTTTACTTTGTGCTAGCGAAAAGGTGCACCGACCTCTAGTACATGACTTATAGACATACACCGACCTAATATGCTTATATGCAGACATGCACTGACCTTCACATTGTGACATGTATGAACATGCACCGACCTGCATATGCCTTGATATTTAACATGCGTCGACCTTAAAATGCAACTGTTTGAATATGCAATGACCCTTATGCAATAGGAAAATTATTCTGACTATAATCAAAGCTTTAAGATAACAAAGTTGTCAGAGACAAACAAGATCAAAAAAAAGTATTGTTGTCATCATTAATAGATCAACAAATTACTATTGCCATCATTAAAACAAGACATCAAGATCAGAGAAGACACAACACTATTCTCTCAGAAGGAATTAAATATGAGACAAAGGCGTTAGCTAGAATATCTCAAAGACTTCGACTTCACAATACAATACCATCCTGGAAAGAGTAATCCTGTAGCTGATGCCCTTAGTCGAAAGCCAAGAGTGTTATTATCCAACTGTATGATCCAAGAGTGGAAGATGCTAGAGCAATTCTCTAAACTTGATATAAGTATGGACCAGGAGAAAAGGTGTATTACTCTATCACACATGAGGATACAACCGGATCTGCTCTCCGAGATGAAGGTACTTCAAGACAGTGACCCGGTGTTAGTAGAGATAAAGGATAAGCTAGAAGAACGACTAGACTTAAAGGTAGCATCAGATGGAAGATTATTTTTCAGGGAAAGGACTTGTGTGCCACATTGTCCGGAATTGAAGAAGAAAATTTTAGATGAAGCTCACAAATCAAGGTACATAATTCATCTCGGATCTACCAAGATGTACCAAGACTTGAAACGGACCTTTTGGTGGCTCAACATGAAAAGGGAGGTAGCGGACTTTGTATCTCATTGTCTCACCTGCCAACAAGTCAAGGTGGAACACCAAAAGCCGGTCGGTAAGCTACATCCTCTAGATATTCCCAAGTGGAAATGGGAGGATATCAGCATGGACTTCATCATGGGGCTGTCTAGATCTAAAGGTGGACATGATGGAATATGGGTCATCATAGATCGATTGACCAAGTTAGCTCACTTCTTGCCAATAAAGAGCCGATGGTTAGTCGATGTTCTATCCGCACTGTACATCAAGGAAGTCGTCAGACTGCATAGAGTTCCTATTTCGATCGTGTCTGACCGAGACCCGTGATTCACTTCTCATTTCTGGAAGGGTCTACAACATTCGTTGGGGACAAGACTCAACTTTTGTACTGACTTTCCTCCTCAGACTGATGGTCAGACCAAGAGAACGAATCAAGTCATAGAAGACATGCTCAGAGCTTGTATCATTAATTTCGGTGGAAGCTAGAATGATGACTTGCCTTTGGTCGAGTTTGCATATAACAACAGCTACCAAGCAAGTATTCAAATGGCACCTTTCAAAGCATTATACGGAAGGAGTTTCCGATCACCCTTGTGTTGGGACGAAGTTGGTGAAAAATAACTACTAGGCCAAGACATGGTGAGAGACACCACAGAAAAGATTCAACTAATTAGGGAAAGACTCAAGATGGATAAGTCTAGACAAAAGACTTATGTCGATACTAGAAGGAGAGATCTCAAATTCCAAGTCAGAGATCAAGTTTTTCTTAAGGTTTCTCCAGGATGAGGAATTAGAAGGTTTGGTGTTAAGGGCAAGCTTACACCAAGATATATCGGTCCCTTCGAAGTGTTATAAAAAGTTAGCGAGGTTGCCTACTGCATCGCCTTGCCTCCTCAACTGTCCGAGGTTCACAATGTGTTCCACATTTCTATGTTGAAGAAATATGTGCACGATCCGATCCACGTCATAGATCATGGCGACCTGGTGATACAAAAGGATCTCACATATGAACAAAATCCTTTGAAGATCCTTGATCGCGAGGTTCGTGCATTAAGGAACAAGACAATTCCCATGGTCAAGGTTCAATAGAGCAAGTGCTCAGAACAAGAAGCCACGTGGGAGACTGAAGAATCTATGAAGAAAAGACTCCCCGAGTTATTTCCAAATAGTAAGTACTCTGCACCCTCCATGTTTATATAGAAGTGAATTTGGGGACCAAATTCTTTTAAGAGGGGGAGGGTGTAGCAACTCGGATAAATTAGGGGAAATAAAATTTCCTAATTAGATAAATCCTCTAAAGGGCCCAAATCAATCAGAATATAAAGCCTAAATCCCTAACCGTAATGAATATGTATAAGTGGGTCTTAAGCCCATAACCTCATCCACGTAAAAGGTCATATGTGCATAATAGAAGGATGGGTTACACAAGCAAACCTTTTTCGAACATGCATGGATTAGGGTTTCGAAGTCCAACAAGATAGCGACTGTGGATATAGCAATATAAACATTTACATAGAAGTTCTACACACATTAGGATTCTTACACGGGAAATATTAATTCCATTAGGATTATAATACCTCCAAAGGATCCCTCTCCCTATAAATATAAACCTCGTCAATCGAACAAACCTACTGCTGCTGCTCATCGACGTCGACCTGTTGCCGCTAGTACGTGAAGGAGAATTCTCTCCTGCCTCTGCTTCCTTAGCGTGAAGAAGAACCTCTACTACGTCTTCTTCCTCTTCGTCGCACTAAAAAGGGCACACGTCTCCTTCGTATTGTTGCTGCCGTGAAGAAGCATCGTTTCTTCTTCTAGCCTTGCCTTCGTTCATCTTATTAAGGCGTTAGTTTGCTATCTGTTGTTGCCGTAGTTTCCGTGGGACTCCTCTTCTGCTTCTACACGAAGGAGCAAGCTTCATCTTCTTCTGTCTGCTCGAGCTGCTGTTGTTTTACATGTGAAGGAGTCGCAACATTTTCTTCTTTGCCTGCTGCTGCTATTATTCTTCTTATTCCTCTTTCTTCCTTTGTTTGAGTGTTGTGGCAGCTGCAGTTATAGTTGCTACTTATTACCTTTCTTATATTCTTCCATTCGTTGTCTAGATCAGCCCAAAAGGTAGGTGTTCTCAAGTTACGAAGCCCAACCTGTTGATAACAGTAATATCATGCAAATAGGTCTTATATCATGGAAATCACAAGTTCTGGTTAGTTTTTCTGAGTTTTTGTAAATAGCGACCACGGCCTGGGCGCCTATTCAATAAACGCTTACGTAAATAGTCGCTAATTCCTTAATACAATTGAATAAATACGACTTGTTAAAGTTTAATAACAAAGTAACCTGATGTTAAAATTAATGCATGATCATATTTTTAGATTCCTGATATTTTCCTCTACCTATTCATGTCTTCACTTTTCTATTTTGATAAATTGAAAATACCATGTGTCTATGATTGTACCTGCTCGATGCGTAGCATCAGACAAATAATGGGCGACAGATACATAGTCGCTATTTAAATAATGAACGCCCTCACACAAGGGCGCCAATTTGTAAATAACCAGTAAAAGTAGAATATATTTAAAATGTATAATTCACGACTGAGGTCAGGGCGTCATTTAAAGAATGAACGCCATTGTACACAGTCGCTAATTGAAATCATAGATATTAATTCTGGAAAAATCTTAGAATTAACGCCCTTATATAGTGTCGTTAATTTCCATTATATTCATGAAAATTCTGATATAAATTCTGATTGAACGACCTTTCAGAAGGTCGCTATTTCATTAAATAGCGACTTCTGTACAGGCGCAGATTTCCTATTTCACACTTTTCTCGCGTTTTCTAACCCATATCGTGGGTCTATTGACACTCTCATCTCACATCCGTAGATGGGGTTTCTATTTTGATTTCATCGATTACACACTCAATTCTCGGTGATGTTTGAACCCTCCGTGAGATATTCCTTCCTTCAGACTGGTGATTTCATCATAGAGACCTCTGTAAGTCTACGCTAGCCTTGGATTCCCTCATGGCAGCCGAGTAGGTTGTACCCTAAAAACCCTTGACACAGTGTCTTGTCACGTCACTCTGAAGAAACATGATGCTTTAGCCCTCTTAGAGCACTATTTCTAGCCTCTTTGAGAAATCTGTTCTCTGTCAGTAATTGGCGACATTGGCTCAGGCGCCAGAAGGAATTGGCGACCAGTCTAGTGCCGATATTTCCCTGATATAGAGACCTGAGCCTGGGGGCTATTTCATCGAGCCTGTACTGTTCACAGGAATAGACGACCATGCATGTGGGCGCTATTTCAGTAATTGGTGGCGACTGAGTGGGCGCCAATTACCTAGTTTCATGTCATGTCTTGGTTTTCGTGAGGATTAATGATGTGTCATACTTGTTCAAAGTTCAGCCCTTGAACTCCTTCATTCATGAAATCTACCTTATCATTCTACAATGGTCAATCCTTTGGAACTCTATATTGGCTATAAATATAGTGGATGTCTAAAATATACATGACTCAATGCTTGTGCATATAGGGCCCGATCTGGTCCTGGGAGGAGCACCAGAAAGTACTTGTGCCCATGGGAGCTATATTGATCATGGTGTGACATTGCACCGAATTACATGACTAGCTAGATTTGACATTCCATAATTCATGCTTGACTTGACATGATATGACTTGCATGGCCCGGAATGGGTATTTACTTGCTTGATATTGATAGCCAATTCACGTGACATGACTTGATCTATTTACATGCTTGACCACCTTGATACATTCTATATGAATATCTTGAAATCTTGCTAGTTCGTTAACTCTTGATACTCTACTCTCTCTTGTCATCGTCATGTGTACATGCGTAGCTAGACTTGCATTCATGTAACGTGTAATTACTTAAAGCAAGCCTATACTTGAGATATAAGTCCTACTGAGCGTTTGCTCACCTAGTGTTTTCTCCTATTTTTCAAGTAACTCCGATGACGAGATTCAATCAGATGGGATCGGGAACGAGTAAAGAGCGTAGAGCCATCCAGTCATAGAAGCAACTATCTATCCCTATCTTTTTCCTATTTTCTTGAGTCAATCATTGTAATTTTATTTTATCGAGTCAAGGTTGTCCTTTAGTACTCTTTTATTGACATTATCACTACAAGAAAAATCGCGGATAGCGACCGACCTAGCGGTCGCTATTCAGTCGTAGATCGGTCGCAAATCTGCATTGCGACCGAACAGATACTATCTAGCGACCGAATACGTCGGTCGCTATATAATAGTCGCTATATAGCGACCGACATAATTCGGTCGCAGTATCAGTCGTTACCAGAGACCGATTATAATCGGTCGCCTGATCGGTCGCTAATTAAGTCGGTCTCAATTCGGTCGCTATTCGGTCTCTAATTATGTTGTATTTTTAAAAATAAAATTAACCTATCGGATTTATTCGGTCTCAATTCGGTCGCCAGTCGGTCGCCAAGTATAATTATTTAATAAAAGAAATATAACGTATAGTCGCTATTCGGTCGCAATTCAGTCTCCATGCGGTCGCTAATTTTGCATTATTTTTTTTTTAAAAATTTATTTAAACTGATAAATAAATTACCTGATAAATAACAAATTCATAACATAAATATAAAATCAACTACACAGACAACAATATCGACAAATCTCAAATTCATCACATACAAACACCTGATAAATAACAATTTCATAAAACAATAATAAATCAACTACACGGATCACAATCTCCACGAACCTCAAATTACACACAATTAAAATAAAATCACAAATTAATCATACATCCATAATAATAAAATGACAACATACACAACTAAAATAAAATCACAAATCCTCCACATATGTCTCATCCTGGTCGTCGTCTCGTCCAACATCATCCTGGTCGTCGTCTCGTCCAACATCTCGCGACGGATGATCCTGTATATCATTTAAAAAAATTATAATCAAATCCTTAATAAAGAAATCAAGCATTAACAAGACTTAATAAAGAAATCAAGCATTAACAAGAGTATGCCAATAGTTTAAGCCAGCTCATTTTCATATATATAAATACACACACACAATATAAGTTCAAATTTCATCTTGTATTTTAAAAATGAAGTTTGAGCGCCGAGCTCAAACCGGGCATCCGATTTGGATTCCGTCAGTTCTGACAAGTAGGCAATAACAGTAGGCAATAAGCCTTCAACCTATAACCTTTTCTTTCAGTTGATAACTCTCCAGTCGATAACCTTCGCCTGATTCACTGGTCGGAACCTTGCACCTACTTCTTAAGTCGGTATCCTTTTGCCTATCTTCAATCGATAACTTGCACCTAATGGCATCAGTCGTTGTGTTCACCTATTTCTATCATTTAGTGCCTTCCACCTATTGGCAAGCGATATCTTGCCACTATCTTTCAGTCTAATCTTCTGCCAACAGACTTTATTCTATTAGGTGATCCTTCCACCTGAACCCTTCTAGGCGTTGCTTTAGTAGTCAATAGCTTTTGACAGCTTATTCTCCCAGCAAGTCAGCATCAGCTGTTGCCTAATGTGTGTCATCCTTTCCACTGACTACTTACAGATAATAGCTTTTAACTACCACCTTCAACAGATACTCATTGACTACCCTCATCCATTGTTTACCGGCGATATAGCCTCTGCCTATCTCTATCAATTGTTATCTTCTTCACTCTCGATCGACTCACCCTTTCAACTGATATTATTTTATCCACCAGTCCAACACTTTTACCAAGTGAATTTTTTTAAAATTCAGTTTAACTAATATTTTTTGTCCGGTGATACTCTCGAAATTATGTTTATTTGCTTGAGCATCGGGTTGTTTCCCCCCGAGCGATCCAACTCTAAGTCTGACCTCCCTTTTTGGCCATGGGTCATTGCCTCACTTCTGCCGAGTCACACGCCTTCCTTCCAACAACAACTCGTCCCGCTCCGAGCTGACTCAGCTCAACCCAAGAAGACATATTAGGCCATCATCACATCAGATAACCGGCTAGAACATTGATAACCAAATCGGTTATCTAATTATCAGTTGCCATTCCCATGCCTGGCACCCCAACAGCCAAGGTCGTCGGATTCACCGCTGCCTGACACCCCCATTGGATGGGCTCATCCCCTAACACACACAGTTGCTCTCTATCCGTTTAACGCATCGAACAACATACTATCACCTCGCTCTACGCGGAGGGAACATATTGACATTGCCAACAATGTCGTCTCCAGTATATGCTGAAATTGAGATGTAGGGAGCATGAGTAGCCGAATTCCCCCCTCCCCATTCTGAAACAAAGTCAGAGAGATATATGAAACGCAGATCACAACAACTTGCGTGGTAGTAGAAAGAAATGTGAAGGGGGGGGGGGAGGGTGTTGGGGGAGAAAAGACCCCACCTGTTCACCTGTTTGATGGCCGTTAGCAGCTCTGTCCACAAGGGTACGACTGCCGTGGAAGTATGTAGTTCGCTCACTCATTGTCCTTCCATCAGCCTGATCTAAACCACGTCTCACGTACATATCTTGGAATAACTTCATGGAATTCCACAAAAAAGCAACTCTGTCAGAATTCCAAGATATATATCCTGTTCATTTTATTTATTTTTGAACCAAGCCAAAGATCATGAACTTATACCATTATTGGCAAATCAACCGAATGATATGAGAAAGCTTTGATGATAACCACAGGCATCCTCATATATTCGCCTCTGATGCAGGGGGAAGTTATCTTGCAAATTGGTGTCTCTCCCGGATCGTTTGCCCTTTAAAGGTACAAGCCTTTTTTTTCCCATAGAGATAAGCCCCAATGCAATTGACCTCAATATTCAATATTTTAAAGCTTCAGGTGTAATTTCCTTTTCTTGCTTCTAATTTCCATCTCAAATCCAAAAGAAAGAAGGAAGTGGGACTTCACATCTCTCCCGATAAAAAGTTTGAACCATGAGGGTGAAAAGAAAGGAAAACGGAAAGAACAAGTGGGAACTGGGATTTTCTCCCCGTCCAACAGGATCCTTCAATCTTGCAATCTTGTAGGACAGATGTCAGACACCTGCTCACGAGTGTACCTTGTTCCCCACAAGTGCTCTGCTTGGATGCCAGCAGCATATTGCTCACTCATATGCATCTTCATCTGGAAGGAACGGCAGATAATGTCAGATAAGTAGTTTGCGTGAAAAAATGAACAGAAAAAATTAGTCTATAACAACAATGAAAAATGACTATCATGCTCATTTTCAGTTGTAAACATTCCCCTGAGATTGCATGAAGCACGTCACCAAAAGCATAGAACGGCCCGCCCAATGCCATAGAAATCTTGCATTTCTTTCAGGTGAAATACGTATCAACTCAAGCCCAAATGTATATTTTCTAAACAACTTTACTCGCCAACAGAAGATAGTTCGGCATAGAAATATAAGACAGGTTAACATACATTCTTCTGCTTCCATGTTCAAGTCATCCTCATCATCATCAAAGTCAATGTTCTGCAGACAAAGTCACGAGTCAAATGCAATTCAGAATTAAAGCATGCATGTCAAATATGAATGACTCTAATCATCAAAGAGGTTCCATGGCATGGACAGTTGTATATTTAAGGTGTCCTTTTCACTGCAGACTGCATGCTCTCATTAATTATTCTTAATGATAGAGTACAATCCAAACATTTCTCCAGAAGAAGAAATACAAATTGCAGTCATGCAGCAGTGACTGTCATTTAATATCATTAGAATAAAGATTGTATGAGAGGCCATTCCCATGAACACATTGTTTTTTTCAAAGAAAACATGTTAGATTAAGTATAAACTCCATGGTACCAATCAGGAAAGGGAAATTTTGAAGTAGCTTGAGAAACATGTCCAAATTATTTCATAAGATTAGTCTTTTAATGGCAAATTGACAAAAAGGTCCAGTCAATGTGTTCCACAAAGTAGTTTCCTAGTTGTGCGATGTTAAACTAAAAGTAGACAACCAGGGTGTAGGGGAGGAAGGGAGGAGACCGTCGGAGGCAGAGGGGGAGGCGGAGTGGGACGGGAAGGGGAGGGGGATCAGAGGGGTCAGGCCGGAGGGGGAGGGGCATGGGGATGGGAAGGAGATCTGAGGGGGACGGGGGCGCAGGCCGCAGGGGGGAGGGGAGGGGAGCAAGCCGGCGACGGGGCCGCAGGGGGGAGGGGAGTAGGCCGGCGGGGGAGGGGAGCAGGCCGGTGACGGAGGGGGAAGGGAGAGAGAGAGAGAGAGAGAGAGAGAGAGAGAGAGAGAGAGAGAGAGGTACCTGCGGAGGGCGACGACGGCAGGGCGAGCGGCGACGGCGACTCGACGCGAGCGGCGCGGCGACGGGCTCCGGCGGAGGGGGGCTCGGGCGGGAGGCAGCACGGGGAGGGGGGCTCCGGCGGAGGAGGGGGGCTCGGGCGGGAGGGCTCGGGCGGAGGGGGGGCTCCGGCGGAGGGGGCTCGGGCGGGAGCGGGGAGGGGGGCTAGGGCGGAGAGGGGGCCGCAGGGGAAGGGGGCTCGGGAGGGGGGGCTCGGGCGGGAGGGGGGGGGCTCGGGCGGGAGGGCTCGGGCGGGCGGGGGTCGTAGTAGGAAGTATAACGGCATCAGCGACCGACTGGAGACCGAAGTTAATTCGGTCGCAATAATAGAGACCGATTAGCGACCGATATACATGCGGTCGCTGAAATGGTCTCGGTTATGCGACCGATTATTTCGGTCTCCGAATTGGTCTCTATTTGGGACCGACTAGCGACCGATTAAATCGGTCGCTAATTCGGTCGCTATAGCCACTTTTTCTTGTAGTGATATATGTAATAGAATTACCTTGATGGTTATTATGAATAAAGGATTTGCTTTACCTCTACTTTTGCGCGCTCTGTCTAGTGTCGAATACACTTATGCTCTGATTGACATGATTGATATAACTCGTCATGCGTACCGGGTTCCTTTGAACTACCACGCTCGGGGCGTGACAAGTGATCTAACATGGTGATTACTTGGGTTTTGCTTGGGAGATTGCCTACCTTTGGATGCGTTTAACGGACGAAGATGTGAGAGGGTAACAAAGGATGCAGTAGGAAGAAGAAGAAGTAGGGAAGAAGCTCGTTCCTTCATTGCAGCAACAATAGCAGTAGCACGCCCTAGTACAGGTTGAAGAAGGAAGCAAAGGAAGACGAACCACTGCTGCCCATGTTCAATCAGTAAGGAAGGAGAAGGCACTGTACGTCTTCTCTCTGATCACGTCGATGCAGTAGTAGCACACGACAACAACAACAGCAAGAGCACGATGGCTCTGCCATCGCTGTGGGGGTTTATATTTATAAGGATTCCTATGGTTCGAATCCTACTACGAAGCCTAGTTCGATTAAGACACTAATTCCTTTAGATTGATCCCATCTTTCCTCATCTACAGTCGCTCTTAGTTAAACCAAAACTCTTTGGCTCCATACTACTTCGAACAAGTTTTTAGGGTTCACAAGCCCACTATCGAATGTGAGAAATTTCTATAACCCCAGGGACCCTGTAGCAATAATATTCATATATATACCCTCTTTGAAGCCCATTAGTTGCTTTTAATAAAGTAAGGCCCCATTTTTATGTATTAGACATACCCCTTTTTAATACCCAAAAAGCCTTGGTTCTTTAAAGCCCATTATCTATTATTCAAGGTCCATTTTGAGTTGTAATCCCTTTTTGTCTTAATTTTTAATTGGGTTGGGATTTTAACTATTGAGAATTTATTTGTAGCCCACTTATTAATATCTAGGCCCATTATTGACTTTTAGCCATTTCCATTTATATATTTATTCTCCATAACTATCATATGGCTAATATTATATAGTCGTTATAATATATATTCTTTATTTAAATTTCCGGGTTGCTATACCCTCCCCCACTAAGAAGAACTTGGTCCCCAAATTCACATGATTTCCTTTCCATAGTAGTGGGGTGCAATCACCATATCTAAAACATGTATTCTAGCTAGATCCATTCTCATAGCATGCTAAGAACTAAAATCACCGTATCCAATAGGATGGGTTGGAGTTACCTTCCAACGCTTGAAGTCTACCCTGACGCTTTGCTCCACCTGGTTGTTGCTCCCGTGGCGCTTGCTCCTTTAGAAGTGGACAACAAGCGATTCTGTGATCTTCACTTCCGCAACGAATACACTTCCCAAGTTTATACCAACACTCCTCCGGTTTGTGCCCTCCTTTATTGCAATGTTGACATTTTTCCTTGGCCGGAACAACTTGTTGGTCATCATTCCAGGATTTCTTATTCTTACGGGAACCGTTGCCTTCATTGGACCTCTTCTTGCCATTCGCGGGTTCCCTATTCTTGGATCCATTCGCAAACTCCTTCTTGGCAACTTTCCATTTGATTCGTTCCATCATATCCATAGCATCTTCCAATAGGTGTGCCTTCCTAACCATCTCCGTGTAAGTTTGAATTTCTAATGGAGCTAATTGGGGAATAAGCTCCACCTTCAAGCCATTCATAAATCTCTTTGCTCTCATCTTCTCCGTATGGACTAAATGTGGTGCATATCGGGCTAATCTAGAAAACTTCGCTTCGTATACTGCTACCGATAAACTACGTTGCTTTAGTGCCGTCAACTCCATAGCCTTCTTTTCCTGGATTCTCACCGAAAAATATTTCTCGTTAAAGTGTTCTAGGAACTCATCCCATGTGACTTTATCGTTGGGCAATATCGCTTCCACGGATGCCCACCATGCCAGAGCATCCTTTTCTAGTTGAAAAGTCCCCAATAGTACCTTCTCTTGGTCGGTACATTGTATAACCCTGAAGGTTCTTTCTATTTCTTGCACCCAATTCTCCGCTTCATCCGGGTCGGTAGACCTACTAAACTTAAGGGGATTCATCTTTTGGAACTTTCGATGCAAATCCCCGACTCCATGTTGGACTCCACCTTGTGCAACTTGTTGTAATGCCTGAGTCAACCCTTGGACGGTACGCTACATCTCTCTCCATTGAACTCTCTCGGCAGCCATTTTAGCCTACAATACAAGTTTTAAAATAATAAATACTCATCTCTTGACATTACTTTTTTAACGTAGATAAGTCATATTTTATTGGTTAGCCCATAGCTCTACCCAATCTCACAGAATTCCTATAGGATAATTGACAAGGATAACTCAATCTATAACTGGGACTTAATGACATAGGGATTTAGAAAGCCTAGGCTCTGATACCACCTTCTGTCACGCCCCGAACTGATAGCAGCGGAACGTGACGTTTGCTCGGAACGTGACAGTTAAACAGTCGTGTCAATCAGAACATAGTCATAAGATAAGATATAATTGAACAAAATATAACTTCATTTCAAATATAAGTTTATTACAAATTGGACCCAAATAAGAGGACTCAATAAAGGAAAAATACAATGGACTCTCTAATTATACTTGACATGAACATAATAACATAGCGCATGAGGTTCATCTAAGTTGTCGGAGCACTCTTCACTCTTGCCCTTGCCCATCTTGTTCGGTCTCATCATCACTATGGTCATGACCTGAAAAACATTGAAAAACACTAGGTGAGCGAACGCTCAGTAGGTCTTAATATCTCAAACTCCAAGCTAGCTTTAAGTAATTAACAATTTAACATGAACATACAAGTCATGCAAGGTGTCGTAATCGAGAACTATGATGGCACGAGCTAGATTAATAATCCGGAGGCAATATAAGGAATGTAGCCATGACAATAGATAAATTTCAAGTGCTATAAAGACATTAGATAGACGGGACAATAATTTCAAGAATAATCATGACAAGATAGCAAGCTTTTAAATAAGGGTTTCAAGAGCGTTCATGAGGTGACAATAACAATCGTTTCAATAAGGCATTCACTTCCACTAGGGCATTTCACGTAACTATCATTTTGTAAGATTGGCCATATACATTTAGGAGTTCAATATTTGAGTAACAATCACTTGTGGAATGTCATAGAGCAATCTTGCTTTTGGTTGGTGCAATGCCACACCCGATCAATCATGATACCGGTACACGTTTGGACTTTGCCTCGCCCCTGGGATCAGATCTGGACCCCGTCACTTTTATGTTCTAGCATTGGGTATCTATTTGTTTGGACCCATAGCCCCTTTTGTGTCTAGACCAATTCCACTTAAAATAATGGCCAAAGAGTTCCAAGGATCAAGCATGTAGAAAACATTAGGGTAGATTTCATGAACCATAGAGTTCAAGGATAGAACTTGAACAAGGATGATATACCGATAAGTCGCATGAGAAACGATGACACATCATGAAACGGGGTAATTGGCGTCCACTCAGTTGCCACCAATCTCAGAATATGTGCCACTGGAGTGGCCGTCCATTCTGTGAATCAGAACGAGCCTGAAGAAATAGCGTCCATATCCAGGCCGCTAAATTAGTAATTTACGTCAACAGGCTGGCCGCCAATTCTATTTGGCATCCATGTCCAAGTCGCAAGTTCCAGACAGAACACAGACTTCTTAAAGAGGCCAGAAACAGCGCTTTATGAGGGCTAAGCATCACGTTTCTTCAGAGTGACGTCACAAACAAGGGTTCTAGGGTTTTTAAGGTACAACCAGCTCGGCTGTCTTGAGGGAATCTAAGGCTAGCGTAGACTTATGGAGGTCTCAATGAAGAAAGAACCAGTCCGAAGGAAGGAATATCCCGTGGAGGGTCTAATCATCACCAAGAGTTGTGAGTGTAAACGATAAAGTAAAACAGGGACCAAGTCTCAGATATGAGACAATGGTGCCAAAGATCCGGCGGTCAATGGATCAAAACACCAGTGAAAACTGTCACAAGCAAAACTACACCCTGGCAGTGGTCGCTATTTAAATTAGCGCCCATTGTTCAAGCGTCCATTCATGCAATTCTAGAATATTAAATAAATTTCTAGAAATTTGCAACTCTTCGGAGAGGCACAGTATCTTTAATCTGCGCCCTGAGGTACGACACCAATTCCTTTTATTTATTTCTTTTCATATATACTATTTCTGAAAGTACAAGAAATATCGCCTTTTTAAAGGGGCGTAGATTCTTTAATATGTGACAAAGGAACGGTCGCTAATTCTATAAACAATTTCTTTTATATACATAAACTTCAGGAAATAGCGCCTGCTTGCATGGGCGCAGGTTCAAATAGGCGACAGGGTTCTGGTCGCCCATTCTTTTTAACGTTTTATGCTACAATGCATCGCATGGATGCATTTTCAGACTCAAGGAACTATTCATTTCTAAACATTAATGTTCATTAGGGAATGAACAGTGCTACTTTCAATTCTGATAGAATTTGGAAAAACTGAAGACATGACAGTGAAGATAAAATTGTAGGGATTCCAGAAATATGCATATCATGATTTTTAGGCACATGGTTCCATAGTTATTAAATGTTAAACGTGCTGTAATTATTAATTATCTAAAAGAATTAGTGGCAGTCTTACTATCGCTAATTAATTAGCATCTGTTTGGAAGGGCGCAGGTTCTTGGAAATAGCGGCCACACAGTGGTCGCTAATTACTTTCATGCAGTAACGATTTCTAGACATTCAAAAACCATGTTTAGGCACGCTATAAACAATCAAGAAGATTCATGGAAGATAGTCTACAGGCTCTAGTGATCTAACATGGTGATTACTTGGGTTTTGCTTGAAAGATTGCCTACCTTTGGATGCATTTAACGGACGAAGGCGTGAGAGGGTAACAAAGGACCTAGTAGCAGGAAGACGAAGTAGATAAGAAGCTTGTTCCTTCGCTGCAGCAGTAGCAACAACATCACGCCCTGGTACAGGTCGAAGAAGGAAGCAGAGGAAGATGAACCACTGCTGCCCACGTTCGATCAGCAAGGAAGGAGGAGACATTATCTTCTGTATTATCACGTCGACGGAGTAGCAGCACGAGCCAACAACAACAACAAGAGCACGATGGCTCTGCCATCGCCGTGGGGGTTTATATTTATAAGGATTCCTATGGTTAGAATCCTACTACGAAGCCTAGTTCGATTAAGACACTAATTCTTTTAGATTGATCTCATCTTTCCTCATCTACGGCCGCTCCTAGTTAAACTAAAACTCTTCGGCTCCATACTACTTCGAACATGTTTTTAGGGTTCACAAGCCCACTATCGAATGTGAGAAATTTCTATAACCCCAGGGACCATGTAGCAATAATATTCATGTATATACTCTCTTTGAAGCCCATTAGTTGCTTTTAATAAAGTAAGGCCCCCTTTTTACGTATTAGACATAGCCCTTTTTAATGCCCAAAAAGCCTTGGTTCTTTAAAGCCCATTATCTATTGTTAAAGGTCCATTTTGAGTTTTAATCCCTTTTTATCTTAATTTTTAATTGGGTTGGGCTTTTAACTATTGAGAATTTATTTGTAGCCCACTTATTAATATCTAGGCCCATTATTGACTTTTAGCCATATCCATTTATATATTTATTCTCCATAACTGTCATATGGCTAATATTATATACTCGTTACAATATATATTCTTTATTTAAATATCTCGGTTGCTACAGTAATAACCATATAAATTTACCCGGAGATCTAGCACGGTAGACGTCCATCATGGGCCCTGCCTCCCTCGCCCTCGTGATGACTATCGACATCCTGAAGCGGCTGAGTGGTGGAGGTGTGCCCTACAGGTGATGGGAGGGCACTGGGATCTATAAAAATTAAATATCATAAGTAAAAGAAATATTTTACTAAAAATTAAAATATACATACCTGCAGTGGGAGGTGGTGGGGGTGACGCCTGTACAGGTGGTGGGAGGACACTGGGACCTGTAAAAATTAAATATCATAAGTAAAATGAATATTTTGCTGAAAATTAAAATATACATACCTACAGTGGGAGGTGGTGGGGTGGCGCCTGTGCAGGTGGTGGGAGGGCACTGGGACCTGTAAAAATTAAATATCATAAGTAAAATAAATATTTTACTTAAAATTAAAATATGCATATGTCACGTCCGGAGCCTTTATTACAGCGGAAGACTAACTCGGGGAGCGCGAATAGCCGACATGGTAAGCCTCTTGCGAGCAAGAATGATCAGAGCGCAAGACAATCACACACATAAATATAATTGCACAATATTACTCAAACTCCAACTTTATTTCAAAATAATCAAGTACAACCACTAATTCAATTTCCATTATGCACTAAACTCAAGAAATAGGAAAATTACATAGACTCAATCTAAACAATTTAGACTTCCTAAGTCTTCATTCTCATCTTGATAATACTTTCATTTGCTCTCGGACCCGCTACTTGTATAACTTGAATCCGAATTCGAATCACTTTCATCTCCTGAAAAGATTGGAAATAGGTAATGAGCACACTTGCCCAGTAGGTATCTTCGCATCAACATGAAGGCACTATTAAAGTAATTAACAATTTAGCTCTAAAGAATGAGGTAAAAATCATGCGAATGCGATCAATCATGCGATTAAACCAAAGTAACAAGATGATCAAGTAAGTTAGAATGAGAACAAATACGAACTAGTAAGAATGTAACAAGAACATGATACTGGCCTTTCATGAACAAGAATGTATCAAGAATGTACTAGTAAGCCACATAATCATCACTCTAGTATCTTTTACTTATGAGCAAGTACTTCGTGAATTTCTGGGGAAT
This sequence comes from Amorphophallus konjac, assembly GCA_022559845.1. NCBI lineage: Eukaryota > Viridiplantae > Streptophyta > Magnoliopsida > Alismatales > Araceae > Amorphophallus > Amorphophallus konjac. Next base: position 204,925,519 of record CM040125.1, on the reverse strand, counting down.
ATCAAGCAAGAAAGTCATGCACAAGAATGTCATGTCGTGCCGTGGATTTTCACTTATTTATAGAGAAAGTACTCCCAGCGCAATGCGACGCCAGTAGTATCATACCCCATGGTTTATAAAATAGTATGTTTCCGACAATCAGCCGAGGGGACTAGCATAGAGCCCTTGAACACAATCAGTGCTCGATCGCATCTTCAAGTATAAATCAAGTTACTTCCACGCATGTTAACAAAAAAATATGGCCAAGAATGTAATAAGTTCAATAAGCTCATGATAACAATAATTCAATGTATGAATGCTTCAATAAGAATCATGAGAAATCAAGAATGACTTAAGCAAGGTTATGCTTATGGAAATAAATCGGCAGCATAACGATACGTTCTTTATCTTCCATTCATTATATTAGGTTTCTTGATCCGTATGATAAGTTCTAGATCATCAAGAGTCTATCTAGAACCTTGGAATATCAACCCTTGGTCAATTTTTGGGTAAAAATACTCAAGTAGTGTGACGGTCGTGTACTGGGCCGTTACATGATGTGACGCTCCAGTATTGGGCCGTTACATTAGTCTGAATCCAGAACCAAGAAATAGGACTCAGTGGAATGTGACGGTCGTATATTGGGCCGTTACTTGTGCCTGACGATCCAACATAGAGCCGTTACATTACTGATAACAAAAATCATCGATAGTGTAATCTAATCAATGGGCTTTAATGGTACAACCAACTCGGCGTCCTAGTGGGAATCTCAGGCTCGCGGAGAATTACGGAGGCCTTGAAATAAGATTTCCTAGTCCATTGGAAGAAATATCCAATAGAGAGGTCCTCATGTCCAAGAATAGTGTTCCTATAGTGCAAAGTGAACTAATGGACAACATACCGGAATATGTGCCATATACATAAAGAAATGACTATATAGATAGGAAATAATGTGTAACATTATGAAACCAAGATAAAACACCGTCAATGCAACTTTGGAAAATCATGATTTAGAATACAAAACTATAGAGTTTTAGCCAATGAAATTAGCATAACTTAAAATAACCTAAGACACATTAATCATGCAATTTGATTATGAATCAGAAACTAAACTCAAAGTCGTGATAATAGGTCAAAACTTAGCTATCTAAGCTTATTTATAAGTAAACTTAACTGGTTATTATTCTGCCTTTGGCTGACAAAACACAGGTGTCTGACAGTCTAGGATAGGTGCGTTATAGTGTGTGGCGGTTTATCGAGGGGCCGTTACAGTGGTGTAACACTCTTGCTAGGGTGGGTCAGAGACAATAGAACAAATAAAAGTATAACACGATGTGACGGTCTATCGTAAGGCCGTTACATGCATGTGACGGTCTCACGTTAGTGCGTTAGAGAACTAGCTGGTAGTAAACTAAAGTGAAGGTTTATGAAAATATAACATGCCTGGAAATCAACATATTACCACTATCCTAGTCATGAAAATGATGCATAGGCCAACTATATGCAAGGGTTTAGTGAATAGATAGGATAATATCTTTTAAATTTCCATTTAGGGCTAAGAGGTGCATGAATGTGGAAAACTATGAAATCATGAAATTCTTAGTCTATAATGCATGAAATCAAGCACAATCAGAGGGCTTTTATTCCTAACAAGTTGTTTTTGCCAATCATGAGATAACCTACCTCTTCTAGAACCTTAAAACTTCGAATTTAATACTAGGTGCTACCCTTAGACCCTTGTACTTCTTGTGATAAATCAACAACTTCAATCTGCTCTATTTCCTCAGCCTCTTGACCTAAGGATGTGAAATTTTGAGGGTAAGAAGATGAAACTATTGGGAACAAAATGTTCAAAAGCATTGAACTCTAATTACCTCGTTTAGATGTCCTAATGTCCTTATCTTCAGAGGACTTGCGTTCAGATTCCTGGGTTGATAATGTTAAATTAGTAACTTTGGAAGCTTCTATCTCCTTGGTTGCTTGATCTCCTAGCACGAAATTTGGAGAACCATTAGTCTAAAGTATACTAAACAAAAGCTTCTAAAGAACTTACTCGAATTTATGACTCCTTACCTTGATTCTTCACGAGCCAAAAGTAAGGGTCGCTCAGTTCAGAACTAGGTCCTATTTATAGGGTTTTGACTAGGGTTTGAAGATTAGATCGATTCTAGAGTCCTTAATTTTCCAGAACCTAATCCCTAAGAGTCCTTAGTAATGTTATAAGCTTCCCTGAGTCGATCACTTGTAGATAGGATTTCAAAGTTCCAATCTTTTTGCAATTTCCTCACCTTACGGAATCTGCAGGATGTAACGGTCGTGTCTAGGTGCGTTACATGGCTGTGGCGGTCGCCCGATAGACCGTTACATGTAACGTATATAGAGTTTCAATTTGATAAAACTCTTTTATTCGTTTATCCATATAATTATCTTATATAATTAGAATTTATCCTTAAAATACGTGAATAAGCCAATTACCCTTCTAGAATATGGGTCAAACTTAATGGGCTTAGTCTATTAACCTTTTGGATAATAATTAGATAGGCTAGGTTAACTAATTAGCCTAATTGAGCCTTATAATGACTTATTAATCTAATAATCCTTCATTAATTTATTTAGGCCTTTATAAATTCCAGAAAATAATTAAATATTCCTAAAATAATTTATAAAAATTCTGGGGTCTTACACCCTCCCCCACTTAAGAGAATTTTGTCCCCAAATTTAATATATGGATTTCAGAGAGTGCACTTACAGTTAAATAATTCTGAAAATCTTTTCCGCATGGCTGCTTCGGTTTCCCAAGTTGCTTCATATGGCCATGTTTTCTTCCATTGAATCTTGACCATAGGAATAACTTTATTTCGTAGTTGACACACTTCTCGTTCCAGAATCTTTATTGGCGTTTGTTCGTATGTCATGTCCTTCTGAATTTCTAGATTGTCATAAGTAATAATATGGTCGGGATCATATACATACTTCTTCAGCATAGAGACGTGAAATACGTCATGAACTCTTGCTAATTGTGGAGGTAAAGCCAGTTTGTAAGTCACTCTACCAATCCGTTCAAGAATTTTAAATGGGCCTATGAATCTTGGAGTTAGCTTTCCTTTAATGCCAAATCTTCGAATACCACGACCTGGAGAAACCTTCAAATATAAATGATCTCCTACTTGAAACTCCAAGTCACGTCTTCGATTGTCAGCATAAGACTTTTGCCTATCTTGTGTCATTTTCATTCTTTCTTGAATGAGCTTGATCTTTTCTGTAGAATCCCTGATAAGATCAGGGCCTAGATATTGCTTTTCCTCTATTTCATTCCAGCATATTGGTGATCGACTACTTTTTCCATATAAAGCTTCAAAAGGTGTCCTTTGTATGCTAACCTGATAGCTATTGTTATATGCAAACTCTACTAGAGGCAAGTGATCATGCCAACTACCTCCAAAGTTGATAGCACAAGCCTTGAGCATATCTTCTACTACCTGATTTGTTCTTTCTGTTTGACCATCTATTTATGGATGAAAAGCTGTGCTGAAATTCAATCTAGTCCTTAGTGAATGTTGTAAACCCTTCCAGAATTATGATGTGAATCGAGGATCCCTATCAGATATAATAGTGACTGGGACACCATGTAGTTTGACAATCTCCTTTACGTACAATGCTGCCAGGATATCCACAGACCATCGACTCTTTATTGGTATGAAGTGTGCGGATTTAGTCAATCGGTCTATGATTACCCATATTCCATCGTGTCCACCTCTGGTCTTGGGTAAACCCATAATAAAGTTCATCCCTATACTCTCCCATTTCCATTCAAGAATACTCAAGGGGTGTAATTTACCTGCGAGTCTAAAATGCTCTGCCTTTACTTGTTGGCAGGTGAGACAGCGAGATACGAAATCAGCTATTTCTCTCTTCATATTGGGCCACCGAAAATTTCTTTTGAGATCTTGATACATCTTTGTTCCTCCTGGATGAATTATGTATTTGGAATTATGCGCTTCATCTAGGATTAGTTTCTTCGTAGCCTCATGATCTGGTACACATATTCGGCCCTTAAATAACAATCTTCCGTCATTGGAAATAGAAAAGTCAGGCCTTTGTTCCATATTGGCTTTAATTTCCAGTAATATAGGATCATCATTTTACAGCTTGACCAGATCTTCTATCAATGTAGGTTGAGCTCGGATATTAGCTATGAAACAATCTTCTTCCTTTATGTCAATATCTAAGTTCAACTGAGCAAATTGAGGAACAATGTTAGTTACACTTTTCATAAGACTTGATAGCATACCTATTGGTTTTCTGCTGAGTACATCTGCTACAGTATTAGCCTTGCCAGGATGATATTGAATAGCAAAATCAAAGTCTTTGAGATATTCTAACCAACTCCTCTGCCTCATGTTAAGCTCCTTTTGAGAGAATAAATATTTCAGGCTTTTGTGGTCCGAGTAGACCGTGAACTTTTCTCCATAAAGATAATGACGCCAAATTTTCAAGGAGAAACTAACCGCTGCTAATTCCAGATCATGTACGTGATAGTTTTCCTCGTGACGTTTCAATTGTCTTGAAGAATAACAGATTACTTTTCCATTCTACATGAGAACGCATCCTAAGCCGATGCCAGACGCATCCGTATACACTTTGAATCCACCACCCTCCATTGGTAGTGATAAAATAGGGGCTGTCGTAAGATGATTCTTAAGAGTTTGGAAACTCTTCTCACATTCCTCTGACTAGATAAAAGGATTTTCTTTTCTTGTGAGTCTAGTTAAAGGAACCACAATTTTTGAGAAGTCTTTAATGAATCTCCTATAATAACCAGCTAGACCTAGACAGCTTCTTACTTCTGATACAGTCGTTGGCCGACTCCAATTCTTGACAGCTTCCACCTTAGAAGGATCCACAACAATACCTTCTTTTGAAATAATGTGGCCTAGGAATGAGACTTCCTTGAGCCAGCATTCACACTTATTGAGTTTGGCATAAAGCTTGTGCTCTCTAAGTATTTGTAAAGCTATTTTCAAATCTTGTTCATGTTCCTCTTTCGTCTTGGAATATATTAAGATGTCATCAATGAAGATGACGATTAACTGGTCCAGATATGGCTGGAAGACGTTGTTCATAAGTTGCATGAATGCTGCTGGGGTATTAGTTAACCCAAACGGCATCACTATGAATTCATAGTGGCCATAACGACTTCGAAAAACTATTTTATAAATGTCCTCTTCTTTAATTCTAAGCTGATGATACCCTGATCAGAGGTCTATTTTAGAGAAATATTCTGCTCCCGAAAGCTGATCGAAGAGCTCATCAATACACGGCAACGGATACTTATTTTTAATTGTGAATTGATTCAGTCGCCGGTAATCGATGCATAGCCTAAGAGAACCATCCTTCTTCTTGACAAATAGAATCAGCGCACCCCAAGGGGATGTGCTAGGTCTGATGAAGCCCTTGCCTAGTAGTTGTTGTGCACCTGTAGTTTTGATGATAGCAAACACTATGAGTCACAAGTCTACACATCCTTTGCCGTGTCAGTTAATAAAGTCTATACATGTAGCAAGGTTTGTTCATCGTTCATGCATATACTGTGTCTTGCACGCAAAGTCTATACATGGTGCATTCATGCATATAAAGTCTATACACTCCGTTGCATACAGACGTAAGGCAATGTCATGTACTCAAAGTCCATACATGCACACGCATAGTCTGTGCATTGTGCGTTCATGCTTAACTCCAGACTTAGCAAGTCTGTACATCGTCTGTCCGCACACACAAGTCTAGACACTTGCTAGATGCATTGCATTCTGAGCGTCTCATGTTGCGTCTCATGTACCGTCTCAACATATCCAGCGTCTTATGTTGTGTCTCACTGAGCGTCTCATGCAAAGTCTGTACATCGGACCAAGTCTGTACAGTCTGTGTGTTTCACACATTTAAAGTCTATACATTCCTATCTTTACCTACGTTCCTTGGTTTTGTAAACACACAAAGTCTGTACACTGCATTGGTTGCATAGACTGTCATTCAAAGTCGGTGCAGCTTTGCTTGCACGAGCTGAAGTCTACACATTGTCTTGTTGCAGGCACTTGAAGTCTGTACATTGTCCACTTGTAGCATTAGCACAAGTCTGTACAGCCTGTGTGCTTCATAAACGCCAAGTCTATACATTTCCTAGCTGCACAAACACTAAGTCTACACATTGATGCTGCAACAAGTCTATACATTCTTTGCAGTTCTGCGTCTCATGTTGCGTCTCACTTAGCGTCTCATGTTGTGTCTCATGCAAGTATGTACATCGTCTGTCTGCACAAGTCTATACATCCGCATGCTAGCAAGTCTGCACATGGTTACTTTGATGCTGCATCAAGTCTATACATCATTGTTTGTTCATGCATCATTTCTATAGTCTGTACATCCTTTAGTGGCATATCAATGCAACGTTTGAACTTTACATCGGCCAAGTCTATACATTGCCGCCTGTGCTTGTATCACTTGTCAAGTCTATACATTGCCACCTGTTCAAACTTTAGACTTACTCGATGCATTCTTTTCTTTTCCATCAGAGTTGATTCAAACTGACATCAAATTTAACCTGACAGGACTTATACTCGAGGAGCTTAATGAAGGCACGTGATCCGAGGATAAGAGGAGTACCAGGATCGTGACACATGTATTGAAGCCTGCTGAAATGCTGCCACGTGGTCAAGGCTCTCTGGGCGGGAAATGTGGAAGACACACGCCCTCTGCTGCTGCTATAAAAGGAAGCCTTCTTCCTCAGAAGAAGGCTGATCGTGATCGAAGGAGCAGAAGCAGAAAGAGAGCATCCACGATCCAGAAGAAAAAGAAAGAGAAGAAGGAGAGAGTTGAGAGGGAAGAGTTGAGAGAGATTTGTTCCTCAAATCTTTGGTTCAAAACCAGATCTGAGTTTGCTCAATTGTTTGAGCTTCATTCCCTGCAGGGATATATTTTGTGCTTTATCGTATACAGCTTTCTGTTGCTGTTTTGTTTCCCATTTCTTGTTTTTCTTTTAAACCTTTCTTCAAGCTGTGTGTCAGCAGAGCAAGCTGTGATGCTCAGCGGGCGAGGTGGATACCTCGGACAGCTAAGCTGTATTGTCCAGCGGAGCAAACTATGAGGCTCAGCGTTTGCAGTGGTGGATTCCACTGGTGGGGTCAAGCTGTAGTCCCCAGCGGTTGCAGAGGTGTATCCTCTAGACAGGTGAAGCTGTAATTCCTCAGCGGGCGAGACTTGGTCTCGGACAGCAAGCTGTTAAGCTTAGCGGTTGTAGGCTAAGCTGTATTGCCCAGCGGACGCAAGCTGTGTTACGCAGTAGTAAGCCACACTTGGGTTGAGTGTGGGGTGGACGTAGGTCTGTTGACCGAACCACCTAAAATCTGGTGTGTCATGTGTTTTTGTGATTGCCTATGATCTGATGTGCTTTTGCTTTTCGTGATTCTATTCTCAGATCACTTTATTTCTGCTCAGTTCAAACACTCTAGCTAGTGATCTAGTAGATCAATTTAATTTCTGCATTAGAGCCTCATTGAACTGTTAAATTAGGCCATTGATCTATTCACCCCCCTCTAGATCCACACTTCGTGGTGACAGAGTGCTTCCATCTAACACAACAGTTGGTATCAGAGCCTAACTCTTCTACAGGGACTTACAGCCCGAAGAGGAAGGTACAGATGGATGCAAGAGGGTTGATCGTTGAAGGACATTCTACCACCAAGCCCCCTTACTTTGATGGATCAAATTATGCATACTGGAAGAACCGTATGGAAGTCTTCTTGAGGGCGAAGGATTATGAGACTTGGAAGGTGGTGAGTAAAGGACCTTTTGAGCTGTCCCCGAACGAGGATGTCTGGACCAAAGAAGAGATCCGAAGGTCTACTCTGAACTGGAGTGCCATCAATGCGATTCAGTGCACCCTGCACCCCACAGAGTTCTCTCGTGTATCGTCTAGCACTTCAGCCAAAGAAATGTGGAATAAGCAGGAGGCTATCTACGAAGGGACCTCTCAGGTCAAAGAGACGAAGGCAAACCTCCTGGTGTCAGAGTATGAAGCTTTCAGGATGAAGCCCAATGAGACCATCAAGGAGATGTACGCTCGACTGACAGTCATCACAAACGGTCTCAGAGGTCTTGGGAAGACATATTCAGAATATGAGATTGTAAGGAAAATCCTGTGTTCCCTGACTCCTATTTGGCACACTAAAGCTACTGTAATGGAAGAGTCAAAAGATCTGCACAACACCAGGGCAGATGAGTTGATTGGATCGCTGATGGCTTATGAAATACATCTGCCGAAGATAGAGGAAGCTGAGAAGAAGAAAAAACCGATCGCTCTGAAAGCTGGTGCTAGCAAATCCAGCTGATCCAGCTATAATGGATCATCATCCGAGGAGAGCCTGTATGTAGAAGAAATAGAAGGTGATGAGATAGCAATGATCACCAGAGAATTCAGGCGGTTCCTCAGGAAAGAAGGAAGGTGATTCAGCCAAAGAAACCATGGTGGTGGCTGACAGGATACAAGGTATAAATCTAATCCTGTAAGGAAAACTGAAACTAATGTGTGTTACCAATGCAGGAAGTCCGGCCATCTAAAAGTTGATTGTCCAGAGAATCAGAAGCACAAGGACAAGTCCAAGAGAAAGAACACTAAAGGGAAAGCCATGGTAAGTACCTGGACTGATGAGGACAAAGGTACCTTGAGCAGCAGCTCGGATAGTGAGGAAGAATCAGAAAAACCTATGTGTCTTATGGCAACCAGTTCTGAAGACAGAGAGGAAGATTCTGATGAGGTACCCTCTCGATTGGATAATTTTACCATTGCTGATTGGATAGATGCCTATCATGATATTGCTGATAAAGTAGATGATATTAGAAAAGAAAATAGGCATCTAAAAAGAAAAATAAATTCCATGCAAAATGACAAAACCTTGACTGATAAAATTGCATGCCTCGAATCTGAAAATGCTAAGCTGAAACTCACATGTTCTGAAATTGAAGAAATCAAGCATGAGTTAAAAATTTCTAAGGAAGAGAATGAAAGGCTAGAAAATGCAATTGATGAATGGAAATTGAAAATACAAAAATATGAGAGTGAGATGAAGCTTGAAATGAAAAGTATGAAGTTGTCCTAATTGTGAACACTGAACTGAAGAAATCTGTTGAAAATGTTCAGAAAGATAATGAGGATAAGCTGAGAACAATAGAGAAAATGACCCAAGGTTCAGAGAACTTAAATGCCTTATTAGGGTCAGAAGTCAACTTCAGGAGAGAGGGTCTTGGATTTAATTCCAGTGCAACTAAAAGCTTTGCAATGAAGACTATATCATTTGCTGCACAGAAAGAGAAAAGACCTCTCATTAACATGAATTCAGACAACTCTGTGAATAAAACTGTGAACCTGAAGAAGCCCAGTGCTGAGGAGAAGGGCAAACAAAAGATTGGTGAGCCTAGCAGACATGGTACATCCAAGACAAATCCTAAAGCTCAGTCTCAGGTTAGGGGTCAGCCTACACATGCATATAAACCCCATGGTAAGGCGATCAAGTCTCCACCACCACCACCATCTCAGAAAAAGACCCAACACACACCTGTAAATAGGTCAGTAGGGTCGAAGGTGCAGGGGAGACAGAATGCATTTAGAAGTGAACCCAAACAATTCTACCAACCCAGAGTTTAGTCCTACTACACTGCACAGTCAACCTATTCCAATAGGTCAGGGTGGACTAGGACTCCAGGAAGGTATACAGGTCATGCATATCAAGCTACACAGTCTCACAGACCTTACACCAGAAATTGGGTTGGTGGGTATGGCAATTGGACACCTAGGAACTTGCATTTCTTCAGTCAGCCCAAAAACTACTATGGCCACAATTTCGTGAATGCACCATGGCCAAGGCACTGGCACAGAAGCAACGAATCTGTCAATAATCATGCTGGTGCCAACAAGAAGAAAAACAACAAAAAGAATAGGAATAATAACAGAAAGAAATTTGGAAAATCCATTGAACAGAATTCTTTTAAACAAATGTGGATTCCAAAAAGTTTGCTTTCATGTTTTACATGCATTTCATCTGCTCTGGAGCCCAAACAGACTTGGGTTCCAAAATTCTCTCCCTAATTGTGTGTGCAGGTATGCCTGGCAGCCAAGAACAACTGTGGTACCTGGATAGTGGCTGCTCCAGGCATATGACAGGAGATAAGGCCAAGTTCTACATGCTGACAGAGAAACATGGAGGCCTTGTCACCTTTGGTAGCAACACAAAGGTAGAATTGTCGGGTCAGGTAAGGTAGGTAAGTGTACTACCTGTTGCATTGAAGATGTCATGCTGGTTGAAGGTTTAGCATATAATTTACTTAGCATCAGCCAGTTATGTGATAAAGGGTATAAAGTTCTTTTTGACACTCAATGCTGTAAAGTGTTTGAACCTGATTCTGACTTTGTTAAGTTTTCTGGTAAAAGAATTAATAATACATACATGATAGATTTAGATGACATATCACATTCTAACCTATGCCTCACTGCTAGCAAAGAAGATTTAGCCTTCTTGTGGCATCGTAGGTTAGGCCATGCTAGTTACACAGTATTGCATAAATTGAATAAGCACAGCATGGTTAGAGGACTTCCTGAAGTCTCTTTTAAGAAAGAAAATAAACTCTGTGATGCATGTACTCAGTCCAAGTTAACTAGAAAGTCATTCAAATCTAGAACAGAAAATCTGTCCTCTAAACCCTATGAGCTGATACACATTAACCTTTTTGGGCCAACCAGGTCTATCAGCTTATCAGGGAGGAAGTATGGGTTTGTTCTGGTAGATGACTTCTCTAGGTACACTTGGGTATACTTCCTGTCACAGAAAAGTGATGTATTCAAAGAATTTCAGGAGTTCTGTCTTAAGATAAACCAGAAAATTGAAAACATTTTAACTGATCATGGAGGTGAGTTTGAAAACTCACAGTTTGAGGATTTCTGCAGGACAAATGGTATTCATCACAAGTTCTCCTCCCCAAGGACACCCGAGCAGAATGGAGTTGTGGAGAGGAGAAACAGAACCCTGGTGGAGATGGGTCGCACACTCTTGGTTGAAGGTGGTCTGCCAAGGAAGTTCTGGGCTAAAGCTATAAATACTGCATGTTATGTAATCAACAGAGCTATGGTAAGACCTTCTACCCAGAAAACACCTTATGAGATCATAAAGGGTAAGAAACCTTCAATTGCTCATTTCAAGGTTTTTGGCTGCAAATGCTTTATTCATATAAATGATAAAAGAGACCTTGATAAATTTGAACCTAAAGGTGAACCAGAATTTTTCTTGGTTACTCTGAAAACACCCGGGCATATAGAGTGTATAATCTAAACTCCAAATCTGTTGAAGAATCTCCACATATTGTTTTTGATGAATCTTTGGTAAAGACTAATATTGGTCAATGCAGGAATGAAGACAATGGTGATATTCTGAAAGAAGGGAACCCTGCAGACAAATCGGAAGATGAGGAAGAAATGAAGAGCTTAATGGAGAAGAGCCTACAGTTCAGGGGGAGGTAAGTGAAAATCATGATAATCAAGTTGTCAACATTAGATATCTGAAAGATCATCCTGTAGATAATGTGATTGGCAATTTGCATGACCCTCCTAGGACTAGAGGCCATTTTAGAATTCAAAATGAACTGAATGCATATGCTCTTGTTTCTCATGTAGAACCCAAGTCCATTGACTGTGCTCTCAAGGATGTGCATTGGACTAATGCCATGCATGAGGAGCTCAATCAATTTGACAGGAATAAGGTGTGGCACTTGGTCCCACCTCCTGATCATGGGACAGTCATAGGGACTAAATGGGTATTTAGGAATAAAACTGATGAGTTAGGGAATGTAGTTAAGAATAAGGCCAGACTTGTTGCTCAGGGGTATAACCAAGAATTTGGAATAGATTTTGAAGAGTCTTTTGCCCCTGTAGCCAGGTTAGAGGCAATTAGAATTTTATTGGCTTATGCATGCTCCTTAGGAATAAATCTCCAGCAGATGGATGTAAAATCTACTTTTCTGAATGGGGAAATCAGTGAGGATGTCTATGTGAGGCAGCCTCCTGGCTTTGAATGTTTAGACTTCCCCAATCATGTTTATAAACTTAATAAAGCTCTCTATGGTCTTAAGCAAGCTCCTAGAGCTTGGTATGACAGGTTGAGCAAATTTCTCACAGATAAGAACTTCACAAGAGGAGTAGTTGATCAAACTTTGTTCACTAAGGTAAGTCATCCAGATATACTTATTGTTCAAATTTATGTGGATGACATAGTTTTTGGGTCAACTAACCCCAAACTGTGTGAGGAGTTTTCTCAGATTATGACTAATGAATTTGAAATGAGCTCAATGGGCGAGCTCAAATTATTTCTTGGACTGCAGGTTACACAGTCAAAAGATGGAACCTTCATCACTCAGTCCAAGTACATAAGGGATTTACTGAAGAAATACAAGATGGACAACCTCAAAGAAATAGCTGCTCCAATGGGTACCTCGACCAGCTTAGATGAAGATCCTCAAGGTAAACCAGTGGACCAAAAGCTATATAGAGGTATGATCGGATCCCTTTTATATCTTACAGCATCTAGGCCTGATATTCAGTTTGCAGTGTGTCTATGTTCTAGATTTCAGGCTAGTCCTAAAGAATCACACCTTAAGTCTGTGAAAAGGATTTTTAGGTATCTACTAGGCACTCAAGAGCTTGGTCTATGGTATCCTGCTAGGTGTGAGTTAGAACTTCTAGCCTACACTGATACAGACCATGCTGGGTGTCGAGTAGATAGAAAAAGCACTAGTGGCTACTGTCAATTCCTAGGTGGTTGTCTAGTGTCTTGGGCATCTAAAAAGCAACACACAGTAGCTTTGTCCACAGCTGAGGCTGAATATGTCGCAGCTGGCAACTGTGCAGCCCAAGTACTTTAGATCAAGCACAAACTGTCTGATTATCAGATAAAATTAGGATGTATTCTAATTTTATGTGATAATACTAGTGCTATATGTTTAGCTAAAAATCATGTTCATCATTCCAGGACTAAGCATATTGAGATCAAACACCATTTTCTTAGAGATGCTGTCAATAAAAAGGAAATTGAATTGAATTTTATTGAAACAGAAAAATAAAATGCTGATATCTTTACTAAGCCACTAGGGAATGAAAGGTTCAAATTTCTTAGAAGAGAACTTGGCCTGTGTAAATTTCAGTATGATGAATAAATTTTCAGGTGGTTTGAATAAAATTCGGATCTGGATTTAAATTTGGTTGCCTGAATAAAACTCTGTGTCTGTTGAATGTTGCACCAGACCATGCATGCATAACATTGATATTTTTCATGACATATCAATTGGCATCACACTCATGATCCTCATTGCATATCATTCAGCCATGACTATGTCTAAGCTCTCTTTCCTCTAATTCTTCCCATTCATTTGCAAAACCACATGCATATAGATAGGGGGAGTGTTGTATGTAATTCAGAGAGGTCATCAACTTCATTGATACTCAAACTCGTTTCTCTCTTGATTTCATTAAACCCCTTGACCCTAAATGAGTTGAGTCTGACAATATGGCAATCTGTTAGTCAGTTCTAATTCTTAAGCAATAGAAAACAGACTTCTTCCTTTATAAGAATTTTAATTGCTTAAGGACTGACTTAATGGTTTAAATTTTATAAACTTTAGAGTTTAAAGATTGCAATCAGTAAATAAGAATGCTGATAATTGATAAAGCTCTCAACCCTTATTTCATTACATGTCAGACAAAGTTAACTGTATCTGAAATCTGAAAACTCACCTGAAATCCTGTTAGAGAAGGCTAAGTATGTGTATTGTCCTTAAACAAGTCATTCTGAAACAAATAAAGGACAGCTAAGAAAAATATTGAAAATCCTTGAAAAATAATGTTGGCAGAGCAATGACTGGTAAAGCACTGAGAAACTGAGTGATCTATCAAAGAAATGGATAACACTTATGTCATGATGTGCATCAGTTATCTCTGTATAAATGGTCAAAATAGTAGGGTGGTTTCACTGAGTACCTGGGGATACCTGCGTCTCATAAACGTGTATCCTCACACAAAAAGGTGTAAATCAGTCCTGTTGAATTTGATCATAGGCAGAATGGTCCATCATGTTGAGTATCTAGGGGTACTGGCGTCTGATAAACGTGTACCCTTACGCAAAAAGACAAATGGTACCTGAATGCCCTTAATGAAATAAAATTGAAAATGCTGTTCCTTCAAAAAGAAAATTCAGGTATGTCAAATTGTTTAATTTCAATATATGACCTGGTATCTCTTAACAAATTTTACTGAGTCTAAGAAAGTAAGATACTTTGAAACTGAATCTCTCATGCTCAAATATGATTCTGGTTTATTGCTATTATCATGCACAGCAAACTCATTCAATGATTGTAGTGCATGAACTCTAATTTTTATAACCTTCAAACCAGAATTCAATCTCTAAGCAGTTTCTAAATTCATATGACTGAAGGCTCTGTGCTTTAGAATGCTTAATTCCTGAACTACTTGCTCAGAATGCCAGTCAGATGTCCTTCTTCTCTTACACTTTCCCTCCTCTTAGTTGATGGCAAAGGGGGAGAATATATTGTCTGTTTGATGAATTCCAGGGGGAGTGTATACATTATTATTACAAAGGGGGAGTGTATGCATCATATTATGGCAAAGGGGGAGATCTTGTTAGAACTTGCATTGGTTATTTCATCCCATAGCATGCATTCGGAGTCAGTGTAACCCATAGTGTTGCCATCATCAAAAAGGGGGAGATTGTTGTGCCCCTTTAGTTTTGATGATAGCAAACACTATGAGTCACAAGTCTACACATCCTTTGCTGTGTCAGTTAATAAAGTCTATACATGTAGCAAGGTCTGTTCATCGTTCATGCATATACTGTGTCTTGCACGCAAAGTCTACATGGTGACAGAAAGTCTGCTTTGAGTCGGTGCATCACTGCATTATGCATGTATGTCCGTGCAGGCAAGTCGGTGCACTCAAACACTTGCTAGATGCATTGCATTCTGAGCGTCTCATGTTGCGTCTCATGTACCGTCTCAACATATCCAGCGTCTTATGTTGTGTCTCACTGAGCGTCTCATGCAAAGTCTGTACATCGGTCAAGTCTGTACATCAGACCAAGTCTGTACAGTCTGTGTGTTTCACACATTTAAAGTATATACATTCCTATCTTACCTACGTTCCCTGGTTTTGTAAACACACAAAGTCTGTACACTGCATTGGTTGCATAGACTGCCACTCAAAGTCGGTGCAGCTTTGCTTGCACGAGCTCAAGTCTACACATTGTCTTGTTGCATGCACTTGAAGTCTTTACATTGTCCACTTGCAGCATTAGCACAAGTCTGTACAGCCTGTGTGCTTCACAAACGCCAAGTCTATACATTGGCTAGCTGCACAAACACTAAGTCTACACATTGATGCTGCAACAAGTCTATACATTCTTTGCAATTCTGCGTCTCATGTTGCGTCTCACTTAGCGTCTCATGTTGTCTCTCATGCAAGTATGTACATCGTCTGTCTGCACAAGTCTATACATCCGCATGCTAGCAAGTCTGCACATGGTTGCTTTGATGCTGCATCAAGTCTATACATCGTTGTTTGTTCATGCAACATTTCTATAGTCTGGACATCCTTTAGTGGCATATCAATGCAACGTTTGAACTTTACATCGGCCAAGTCTATACATTGCCGCATGTGCTTGTATCACTTGTCAAGTCTATACATTGCCGCATGTTCAAACTTCAAACTTACTCGATGCATTCTTTTCTTTTGCATCAGAGTTGATTCAAACTGACATCAAATTTAACCTGACATGACTTATACTCGAGGAGCTTAATGAAGGCACGTGATCCGAGGATAAGGGGAGTACCAGGATCATGACACGTATATTGAAGCCTATTGAAATGCTGTCACGTGGTCAAGGCTCTCTGGGCGGGAAATGTGGAAGACACACGCCCTCTGCTGCTGCTATAAAAGGAAGCCTTCTTTCTCAGAAGAAGGCTGATCGTGATCGAAGGAGCAGAAGCAGAAAGAGAGCTTCCACGATCTAGAAGAAAAAGAAAGAGAAGAAGGAGAGAGTTTAGAGAGAAGAGTTGAGAGAGATTTGTTCCTCAGATCTTTGGTTCAAAACCAGATCTGAGTTTGCTCAATTGTTTGAGCTTCATTCCCTACAGGGATATATTTTGTGCTTTATCGTATATAGCTTTCTGTTGCTGTTTTATTTCCCATTTCTTGTTTTTCTTTTAAACCTTTCTTCAAGCTGTGTGTCAGTAGAGCAAACTACGATGCTCAGCGGGTGAGGTGGATACCTCGGACGGCTAAGCTGTATTGCCCAGCGGAGCAAGCTGTGAGGCTCAGCATTTGCAGTGGTGGATTCCACTGGTCGGGTCAAGCTGTAGTCCCCAGCGGTTGCAGAGGTGTATCCTCTGGACAGGTGAAGCTGTAATTCCTCAGCGGGCGAGACTTGGTCTCGGACAGCAAGCTGTGAAGCTCAGCGGTTGTAGGCTAAGCTATATTGCCCAGCGGACGCAAGTTGTGTTGCGCAGCAGTAAGCCACACTTGGGTTGAGTGTGGGGTGGACGTAGGTCTGTTGACCGAACCACCTAAAATCTGGTGTGTCATGTGTTTGTGTGATTGCTTATGATCTGATGTGCTATTGCTTTTCGTGATTCTATTCTCAGATCGCTTTATTTCTGCTCAGTTCAAACACTCTATCTAGTGATCTAGTAGATCAATTTAATTTCCGCATTAGAGCCTCATTGAACTGTTAAATTAGGCCATTGATCTATTCACCCCCCTCTAGATCCACACTTCGTGGTGACAGAGTGCTTCCATCTAACACAACAGTAGTTCCCGCAACTACCTTTTCAATTCCTTAAGCTCCGTAGGGGACATCTTGTAAGGGGCTATAGAAATAGGTGCTGCTCCCGGAATGAGTTCAATAGTGAAGTTCACTTTCCTCTCGGGTGGTAAACTGGGTAATTCAGACGGAAACACATTGGGGAACTCATTTACAATAGGGATGTCTGCTATGTTAATTTCTTTGGATTCGGTGATAATGACAGACGCAAGAAAAGCTTTACATCCTCGCGAGATAAGTTTGTAAGCGTGAAGTAAGGATATGATAGTGGGGTGTTTCTTATACTTGATGCCAAGAAAAGAGAATCTTGGAAGACCGGGCTTTCGAAAGGATATAATCCTATTTCGGCAATTGATATAAGCATCATGATCTACAAGCCAATCTACCCCAAAAATGGCATCATAACCTTTCATGTCAAGGCATACCATCCCAATGTACACGATGAGCCATTTGTAAAATGAGGTACCTGAGAGAAAAATCACAACTTGTTATTTCTCATGAAATTGGGAGAAATTATCTTATCCCGAGCTCTACCCAATTCTCACATGGGTATGGAAATGTCTTCCTTAGTTCATAGGTAGGGGTCCTTAAACCTTGGACTTATCCTATGACATGATTCTTCTTCTTAAGTCCTGAGACTTAGGCTCTGATACCAACTTAACTATCACGCCCCGAGCCTTTATTACAGCGGAAGACTAACTCAGAGTGCGCAAACAGCCGGCATGGTAAGCCTCTTGCGAGCAAGAACGATCAGAGCGCAAGACAATCACCCACATAAATGCAATTGCACAATATTACTCAAACTCCAACTTTATTCCAAAATAATCAAGTACAACCACTAATTCAATTTCCATTATGCACTAAACTCAAGAAATAGGAAAATTACATAGACTCAATCTAAACAATTTAGACTTCCTAAGTCTTCACTCTCATCTTGACAATACTTTCATTCGCTCTCGGACCCGCTACTTGTATAACCCGAATCCGAATTCGAATCACTTCCATCTTCAGAAAAGATTGGAAATAGGTAATGAGCACACTTGGCCAGTAGGTATCTTCGCATCAACATGAAGGCACTATTAAAGTAATTAAAATTTTAGCACTAAATAATGAGGTAAAAATCATGCGAATGCGATCAATCATGCGATTAAACCAAAGTAACAAGATGATCAAGTAAGTTAGAATGAGAACAAATACGAACTAGTAAGAATGTAACAAGAACATGATACTGGCCTTTCATGAACAAGAATGTATCAAGAATGTACTAGTAAGTCACATAATCATCACTCTAGTATCTTTTGCTTATGAGCAAGTACTTCGTGAATTTCTATAGAATATCAAGCAAGAAAGTCATGTACAAGAATGTCATGTCGTGCCGTGGATTTTCACTTATTTATAGAGAAAGTACTCCCAGCGCAATGCGACGCCAATAGCATCATACCACATGGTTTATAAAATTGTATGTTTCCGACAATCAGCCGAGGGGACTAGCATAGAGCCCTTGAACACAATCAGTGCTCGATCGCATCTTCAAGTATAAATCAAGTTACTTCCACGCATGTTAACAAAAAAATATGGCCAAGAATGTAATAAGTTCAATAAGCTCATGATAACAATAATTCAATGAATGAATGCTTCAATAAGAATCGTGAGAAATCAAGAATGACTTAAGCAAGGTTATGCTTATGGAAATAAATCGGCAGCATAACGATACGTTCTTTATCTTCCATTCATTATATTAGGTTTCTTGATCAATATGATAAGTTCTAGATCAGCAAGAGTCTATCTAGAACCTTGGAATATCAACCCTTAGTCAATCCTTGGGTTAAAATACTCAAGTAGTGTGACGGTCGTGTACTGGGCCGTTACATGATGTGACGCTCCAGTATTGGGCCGTTACATTAGTCTAAATCCAGAACCAAGAAATCAGACTCAGTGGAATGTGACTATCGTATATTGGGCCGTTACTTGTGCCTGACGGTCCAACATAGAGCCGTTACATTACTGATAATAAAAATCATCGATAGTGTAATCTAATCAATGGGCTTTAATGGTACAACCAACTCGGCGTCCTAGTGGGAATCCCAGGCACGCGGAGAATTACGGAGGCCTTGAAACAAGATTTCCTAGTCCATTGGAAAGAATATCCAATAGAGAGGTCCTCATGTCCAAGAATAGTGTTCCTATAGTGTAAAGTGAACTAATGGACAACATACCGGAATATGTGCCATATACTTAAAGAAATGGCTTTATAGATAGGAAAGAATGTGTAACATTATGAAACCAAGATAAAACTCTGTCAATACAACTTTGGAAAATCATGATTTAGAATACAAAACTATAGAGTTTTAGCCAATGAAATTAGCATAACTTAAAATAACCTAAGACACATTAATCATGCAATTTGATTATGAATCAGAAACTAAACTCAAAGTCATGATAATAGGTCCAAACTTAGCTATCTAAGCTTATTTATAAGTAAACTTAACTGGTTATTATTCTACCTTCGGCTGACAGAACACAGGTGTCTGATGGTCTAGGATAGGTGCGTTACAGTGTGCGACGATTTATCAAGGGGCCATTACAGTGGTGTAACGCTCCTGCTAGGGTGCGTCAGAGACAATAGAACAAATAAAAGCATAACAGGATGTAACGGTCTATCGTAAGGCCGTTACATGCATGTGACGGTCTCACGTTAGTGCGTTAGAGAACCTGCTGGTAGTAAACTAAAGTGAAGGTTTAAGAAAACATAACATGCTTGGAAATCAACATATTACCACTGTCCTAGTCATGATAACGATGCATAGGCCAACTATATGCAAGGGTTTAGTGAATAGACATGATAATATCTTTTAAATTTTCATTTAGGGCTAAGAGGTGCATGAATGTATAAAACTATGAAATCATGAAATTCTTAGTCTATAATGTATGAAATCAAGCACAATCAGAGGGATTTTATTCCTAACAAGTTATTTTTGCCAGTCATGAGATAACCTACCTCTTCTAGAACCTTAAAACTTCGAATTTAATGCTAGGTGCTACCCTTAGACCCTTGTACTTCTTGTGATAAATCAACAACTTCAATCTGCTCTATTTCCTCAGCCTCTTGACCTAAGGATGTGAAATTTTCAGGGTAAGAAGATGAAACTATTGGGAACAAAATGCTCAAAAGCATTGAACTCTAATTACCTCATTTAGATGTCCTAATGTCCTGATCTTCAGGGGACTTGCGTTCAGATTCCTGGGTTGCTAAGGTTGAATCAGCAACTTTGGAAGCTTCTATCTCCTTGGTTGCTTGATCTCCTAGCATGAAATTTGGAGAATCATTAGTCTAAAGTATACTAAACAAAAGCTTCTAAAGAACTTATCTGAACTTATGACTCCTTACCTTGATTCTTCACAAGCCAAAAGTAAGGGTCGCTCAGTTCAGAACTAGGTCCTATTTATAGGGTTTTGACTAAGGTTTGAAGATTAGATCGATTCTAGAGTCCTTAATTTGCCAGAACCTAATCCCTAAGAGTCCTTAGTAATGTTATAAGCTTCCCTAAGTCGATCTCTTGTAGATAGGATTTCAAAGTTCCAATCTTTTTGTAATTTCCTCACCTTACGGAATCTGTAAGATGTAACGGTCGTGTCTAAGTGCGTTACATGGCTGTAGCGGTCGCCCGATAGACCGTTACATGTAACGTATATAGAGTTTCAATTTGATAAAACTCTTTTATTCGTTTATCCATATAATTATCTTATATAATTAGTATTTATCCTTAAAATATGTGAATAAGCCAATTACCCTTCTAGAATATGGGCCAAACTTAATGGGCTTAGTCCATTAACCTTTTGGATAATAATTAGATAGGCTAGGTTAACTAATTAGCCTAATTGAGCCTTATAATGACTTATTAATCAAATAATCCTTCATTAATTTATTTAGGCCTTTATAAATTCTAGAAAATAATTAAATATTCCTAAAACAATTTATAAAAATTTTGGGGTCTTACAGCATACCTGCAGCGGGAGGTAGTAGGGGTGGTGCCTGTACAGGTGGTGGGAGGGCACTGACACCTATAAAAATTTTGCATCATAAGTAAAACAAATATTATGCTGAAAATTAAAATATACATACCTAAAGCAGGAGATGGTGGGAGGGCACTCGGACCTGTAAGAATTAAATATCATAAGTAAAATATATAATCACACAACATTTCATTACATTTTCCAAATAGACATATATACCTATCTGCTGCGGTGATCGTGAACCGACACTTGGACCTGTAAAAAAAATCTTTTAAGCTGGTATATAATTTGTAACACCCCGGTTTTTAAAATCTGAAATTTAATTGAAATAGTGAATTTTTAATTTAGATAAATGAATTTCAAAAATTTATATTATATTCCTCAGTGAATAGTGCTAGTGTAATTTCGACTTTCTCACAAAAATCTAGAAAAATAGTAAATTGATAGAGAATGATTTATACAACAACTTTTCCTTCTTGAATTTTATCAGTAAAAATATGTAGTTATATCTATTTATCGTTTAAGTGAGTTTCATTAAATAATATTTTATTCCTTGGAATAGTACCATCGAAAATTCTTCTACGTGATAAAAATCCATAAAAATGGTAATTAGGTTTCTGGAAGTGTATGTAACAAATTTGTCTTCTGGGATTAACCCAGTGAAAATCCGTAGCAAGATCTATTTAATGTTTTAAGTGAAAAATCCACACTTTTCAACCTTTACCTAACCTTGACTTCAAACACAAAATTCGACCTTAATACTCAACCATTTGATCTGAAATTGGTGTCAAATTAAAGGCCATGATCTTAACTTCAATAGCCCTCTAAAAATTGCTCGAAACCCTAACCCTAATTGAGGCGGCTGGTCGAGTTTGACTTGGTCCTTGATTTCGGTGCCTTGTTTAACACGCCTCTTGTGGCGTCGATTCCTCTCACCACATACCATCCCAGAACGTGTATAAACTATCAAAATGAAGTCCTTCCAGTCTATTTTCGTTTGGTTGCCGCGGCAGTCGCTGAAGTTTTCAGATCTAGGAGATATCTCGCATTGAGTGCGTGGGTGTCGGCTTCCTTCTTTCTTTCTTCCTCCTTTGTTCTTCCTTGTTCTTCATCAAATTGAGGTAGGTTCTCTCGGGCTCAAACAACAAATGATATATCAAAATGTTCAGCATGAAGTCCTCTTTCTTTTGATATATAAAGCCCCAAATATCATGTAGTATCCTGCGAGTATTTTGAGGTTTATTAGAAGCATGTTAGAAGCATGTTAAATTAGGGTTAACTTGGTTCCTTCATCGATTTAGTTCTGATTTCAAGACGTAAATATGAAATTGATCCATGCATCTTGTAGAGTTTTTCGTGCTCTTTCCATTGATTATAAAAGCCCTAAATTCCATCCAGCATGTTTAGAGAATTTCTGTTCGTAGTAACAGCATGTTTAGACCTAGTTTTGATGTGTTCTTCCAAGTTGATTTCTGATTTCGACTGATTTCGAAGTGTTAATCCTGATCCACATGAACCATATCTTATATGGTTGGATTCACCATCGAAGTAGCTTTCATTTGAGCCAAGAAGCCCCAAATTCCATTCTGTATGTAGAGAGAATTTAACGTTTTAGTCACAGCATGTCAGAATTAGGGTTTCATGCATTCTTGACTTAATAGATCTCGATTCCAGCAATTGATCATGCAATTGACCTTGTAGACAGGTAGAGTTTTGTATTAGCTTTCCATTGATACCAAAATCCCCTTATTTGGAGCTCAATCCTAGTAGTTATTAACGTTTTAGTGCAACCCTAGCAATCACCTTATTCCCGGCGTTCACCGGACGCGGCAGGGATGACCGGAGACGACCAAGAGATGGGCGGTCTTACGATAGACCGTCCAACTCCAGCTCATCTTTTGACCAATTTTGACCCTAGCATGCCCTTATATAAACGGTCTTTCAGGAACCACACATCCCAGGATGAACGGTTCCTCACGAACCACATATCGAGATATAAGGTCCCGGAGCAACCACATAACTTGGACGGTCTTACGATAGACCACACATCCTGGATGGATGGTTTCTGAAGAACCACACATCCCAGGATGAACGGTCCCAAACTGACCACATATCCAGATGAACGGTCCCAAACTGACCACATATCTAGATAAACGGTCCATAAGTAACCACATATCCCCCTGGCAGGATAAAAGGTCCCCAGAGGACCACACAACTGGCAGGGCCAGGGATGGGCGGCCCATACCTGACCGCCCAACCCTTGGGCGGCTCCAGACAGGCCGTCCAACCCATTGGGCGGTCCCATACCAGCCGCCCAACCCCTTGCATTGCAGAAAGACCCCGTTTAGCCCCGGTTAAGCCCAATAGATATAAGGTCCATATAGAACCATTTATCCCCTCAGAGAGTGACTTAATACTTGTTCTAATGCATTCTTTTTCATGTCATTAATGGTAATTAGTGAAATAGAAACCCACTTAATTAATGTTTAATTATGCAACTAAATTCTTGTTAATTGCTTGTTATTCGTGCCTACGCGACTTACGCGATCTTGTTCATTAGCTTATCATCTTGAATAATTCTTTTTGGCATCTTAACTTAATATATAACTTAATCCTTGTTAATTTGGCTTGGAATTAGGATTAATATGATTGTTAGCTTGCTGTTTAGCTGCTGTACTACAGTAACAGCGTGACCAATTACCGACTTTGCGCGAGTCGATTAGCCGATTAGCGTGCTAGTCATGGTTTTACCCCGGAAACTCTATCCGGTGGTCTTACCAACATCTTGGAACTTTGTTATACCCCTGTTAAGAACCTGTTTAACACCAGCAAACCCTGATTTATGTGTTTAAACCGCTGGTTAAGGTTCGGATCAAATCGGACGACGAGAGCCATGCGCGGTTAACATGTGACCGCATATCCTATTCGGCGGCTCGATTGTGACCGCTTATCCTTATACGGCCCAGTATGGACCGTATATCTTGTTCTTGGGCTTCAATGTCTTCTGGACATGAGCGGCCCATATTGCACCGTTCATACCTTAGAGCGGCCCACTGTCAACCGTTCTTTCTTGACCTCGTAGGCTGAGTATCAGCCCAATTCCTGTATGTACGGCCCGTTGTTAACCGTATATACCATTGAGCGGCTCTGCTACGACCGCACATCTCTTGGAGATGAGTTTGACCGTGTTGTGTACTCTTGAATCCAAGGACAAGTTTTGTCCTTTAAATCATAACTTGTGACAGTAATTCCTCTGATTAATTGGCCATTAAAATTGACTGAATGTCTAGACGGATGGGACGTTGGGCCCAGTAAATCAATGCCATCGCATCATAAGGGCCCGGTCTGGTCCTGGGGAGAGCGCCCGAAAGTTAGTGAGCCCATGGGATGTTAATGACATGGTGAGGCATTGCACCGAAGTACTTGCTTGAGTGTTGGCGTCTATGACAAAAATCTCTTGTTACTTGTTACTTGTTACTTGATCATGATAGAATTGATATTACTTGCTTGTTGGCCAATTCCTTACTACTGTCTCTTGTTATATCTCCTGTCGTAAATTCTTGTACTTGTTATCTTGTTAATTCTTGACATCACATATTTCTTGACCTTGCAAGATCTTGTTATTACGTTGTTTCATTATACCGTTATCGTCATTTATTTCTTTCTTAGTATTGCATATAAAAATGTAATTTACTTGTTAATCACTTAAACTATGCCTGATGATAGAGTATAATTCCTACTGAGCTTTTGCTCACCCCTACTTCCAACCCTTTCAGGTTATGCGAGTATCGGTACGTGCATTGGGAATTGGATCAGTGTGATTGAGTGGAACCTGGAACCTAGAGTTGGAGTCTGCTCTCTCATTTTCTTGAGTCTAGCTAGTCTAGTTATTTCTTTTTGTTATTTATTTTGAATCTTTTATTGTAAGTGGTGTCAAATTTATCTTTTTAAATTAACAAGAGTTCGTATTTTCTCAAAATGTATGTCTGGCCTTTTTGTATTTTATTGTGACTATTTATCTTCCGCTCTTGTTATTGTGACTTGTCTCTTGCCACGTTCCGAGCATCGCTTCCCGCTGCTATCGGTTCGGGGCGTGACAGTTTTGGTATCAGAGCCTCCTTGCCTGAGTCGCTTGGATTTTGTCCAAGTGTTGCCTCCTTGCCTGAGTCCCTTGGATTTTGTCCAAGAGTATAGGTTATTCCTAAGTTCTAGGCTTCCTAAGTTTTGCATTGCATCCCAATGACCCGGTATATCAAAAGATGTTGTCCGAACGTTAGGCTACGCCTATCGGGAAGATCGCATACTTGCGCGAGTGGTCTTCGGATCGATTATCTCCGCCAGGTACCGAGTTTTTGGCCGTGTCTAGGTGCATTAGTACCCCTAACCTTGTTAAAGTCTTAGAACCCGACCTGGTGAGATTGGGTAGTATCGTGGAGTAAGTAATAAAATATATGCAAGATTGTGTTGCGTTACGCGTAAGGGTAATGAAAGGTTAACCATATAACTATCTTTCAAGTTTTTAAGCCAATTCTTAAAATGAAACCGAGTGGTTCCGGTAAGCTAAGTTTCGGTTCCGCGAAAGGCTGGCGAGTCCGTCGTAAGGAAACCTGACGTAATAAGAAGAAGAAGCTTAGTATTAGTATATGGTATCGTTCTCTTTTACCCCTAGCTATAGCTGATTCTTTTAATTGTATAGTTAACATGCTATTTTTAATGAATAAGATCATCTTAGTAGCTAATTCCCTTCGTCAGCAATTGTACAATTAACATTATTTTGATAAGTAAGATCATCGTAGTTCGAACATTCCCATAATTGATAAATAGTCGGTGAATTTGGGGACCAAATTCCTTTAAGTGGGGGAGGGTGTAACACCCCGATTTTTAAAATCTGAAATTTAATTGAAATAGTGAATTTTTAATTTAGATAAATGAATTTCGGAAATTTATATTATATTCCTCAGTGAATAGTGCTAGTGTAATTTCTACTTTCTCACAAAAATCTAGAAAAATAGTAAATTGATAGAGAATGATTTATACAACAACTTTTCCTTCTTGAATTTTATCAGTAAAAATATGTAGTTATATCTATTTATCGTTTAAGTGAGTTTCATTAAATAATATTTTATTCCTTGGAATAGTACCATCGAAAATTCTTCTACGTGATAAAAATCCATAAAAATGGTAATTAGGTTTCTGGAAGTGTATGTAACAAATTTGTCTTCTGGGATTAACCCAGTGAAAATCCGTAGCAAGATCTATTTAATGTTTTAAGTGAAAAATCCACACTTTTCAACCTTTACCTAACCTTGACTTCAAACACAAAATTCGACCTTAATACTCAACCATTTGATCTGAAATTGGTGTCAAATTAAAGGCCATGATCTTAACTTCAATAGCCCTCTAAAAATTGCTCGAAACCCTAACCCTAATTGAGGCGGCTGGTCGAGTTTGACTTGGTCCTTGATTTCGGCGCCTTGTTTAACACGCCTCTTGTGGCGTCGATTCCTCTCACCACATACCATCCTAGAACGTGTATAAACTATCAAAATGAAGTCCTTCCAGTCTATTTTCGTTTGGTTACCGCGGCAGTCGCTGAAGTTTTCAGATCTGGGAGATATCTCGCGTTGAGTGCGTGGGTGTCGGCTTCCTTCTTTCTTTCTTCCTCCTTTGTTCTTCCTTGTTCTTCATCAAATTGAGGTAGGTTCTCTCGGGCTCAAACAACAAATGATATATCAAAATGTTCAGCATGAAGTCCTCTTTCTTTTGATATATAAAGCCCCAAATATCATGTAGTATCCTGCGAGTATTTTGAGGTTTATTAGAAGCATGTTAGAAGCATGTTAAATTAGGGTTAACTTGGTTCCTTCATCGATTTAGTTCTGATTTCAAGACGTAAATATGAAATTGATCCATGCATCTTGTAGAGTTTTTCGTGCTCTTTCCATTGATTATAAAAGCCCTAAATTCCATCCAGCATGTTTAGAGAATTTCTGTTCGTAGTAACAGCATGTTTAGACCTAGTTTTGATGTGTTCTTCCAAGTTGATTTCTGATTTCGACTGATTTCGAAGTGTTAATTCTGATCCACATGAACCATATCTTATATGGTTGGATTCACCATCGAAGTAGCTTTCATTTGAGCCAAGAAGCCCCAAATTCTATTCTGTATGTAGAGAGAATTTAACGTTTTAGTCACAGCATGTCAGAATTAGGGTTTCATGCGTTCTTGACTTAATAGATCTCGATTCCAGCAATTGATCATGCAATTGACCTTGTAGACAGGTAGAGTTTTGTATTAGCTTTCCATTGATACCAAAATCCCCTTATTTGGAGCTCAATCCTAGTAGTTATTAACGTTTTAGTGCAACCCTAGCAATCACCTTATTCCCGGCGTTCACCGGACGCGGCAGGGATGACCGGAGACGACCCAGAGATGGGCGGTCTTACGATAGACCGTCCAACTCCAGCTCATCTTTTGACCAATTTTGACCCTAGCATGCCCTTATATAAACGGTCTTTCAGGAACCACACATCCCAGGATGAACGGTTCCTCACGAACCACATATCGAGATATAAGGTCCCGGAGCAACCACATAACTTGGACGGTCTTACGATAGACCACACATCCTGGATGGACGGTTTCTGAAGAACCACACATCCCAGGATGAACGGTCCCAAACTGACCACATATCCAGATGAACGGTCCCAAACTGACCACATATCTAGATAAACGGTCCATAAGTAACCACATATCCCCCTGGCAGGATAAAAGGTCCCCAGAGGACCACACAACTGGCAGGGCCAGGGATGGGCGGCCCATACCTGACCGCCCAACCCTTGGGCGGCTCCAGACAGGCCGTCCAACCGATTGGGCGGTCCTATACCAGCCGCCCAACCCCTTGCATTGCAGAAAGACCCCGTTTAGCCCCGGTTAAGCCCAATAGATATAAGGTCCATATAGAACCGTTTATCCCCTCAGAGAGTGACTTAATACTTGTTCTAATGCATTCTTTTTCATGTCATTAATGGTAATTAGTGAAATAGAAACCCACTTAATTAATGTTTAATTATGCAACTAAATTCTTGTTAATTGCTTGTTATTCGTGCCTACGCGACTTACGCGATCTTGTTCATTAGCTTATCATCTTGAATAATTCTTTTTGGCATCTTAACTTAATATATAACTTAATCCTTGTTAATTTGGCTTGGAATTAGGATTAATATGATTGTTAGCTTGCTGTTTAGCTGCTGTACTACAGTAACAGCGTGACCAATTACCGACTTTGCGCGAGTCGATTAGCCGATTAGCGTGCTAGTCATGGTTTTACCCCGGAAACTCTATCTGGTGGTCTTACCAACATCTTGGAACTTTTTTATACCCCTGTTAAGAACCTGTTTAACACCAGCAAACCCTGATTTATGTGTTTAAACCGCTGGTTAAGGTTCGGATCAAATCGGACGACGAGAGCCATGCGCGGTTAACATGTGACCGCATATCCTATTCGGCGGCTCGATTGTGACCGCTTATCCTTATACGGCCCAGTATGGACCGTATATCTTGTTCTTGGGCTTCAATGTCTTCTGGACATGAGCGGCCCATATTGCACCGTTCATACCTTAGAGCGGCCCACTGTCAGCCGTTCTTTCTTGACCTCGTAGGCTGAGTATCAACCCAATTCCTGTATGTACGGCCCGTTGTTAACCGTATATACCATTGAGCGGCTCTGCTACGACCGCACATCTCTTGGAGATGAGTTTGACCGTGTTGTGTACTCTTGAATCCAAGGACAAGTTTTGTCCTTTAAATCATAACTTGTGACAGTAATTCCTCTGATTAATTGGCCATTAAAATTGACTGAATGTCTAGACGGATGGGACGTTGGGCCCAGTAAATCAATGCCATCGCATCATAAGGGCCCGGTCTGGTCCTGGGGAGAGCGCCCGAAAGTTAGTGAGCCCATGGGATGTTAATGACATGGTGAGGCATTGCACCGAAGTACTTGCTTGAGTGTTGGCGTCTATGACAAAAATCTCTTGTTACTTGTTACTTGTTACTTGATCATGATAGAATTGATATTACTTGCTTGTTGGCCAATTCCTTACTACTGTCTCTTGTTATATCTCCTGTCGTAAATTCTTGTACTTGTTATCTTGTTAATTCTTGACATCACATATTTCTTGACCTTGCAAGATCTTGTTATTACGTTGTTTCATTATACCGTTATCGTCATTTATTTCTTTCTTAGTATTGCATATAAAAATGTAATTTACTTGTTAATCACTTAAACTATGCCTGATGATAGAGTATAATTCCTACTGAGCTTTTGCTCACCCCTACTTCCAACCCTTTCAGGTTATGCGAGTATCGGTACGTGCATTGGGAATTGGATCAGTGTGATTGAGTGGAACCTGGAACCTAGAGTTGGAGTCTGCTCTCTCATTTTCTTGAGTCTAGCTAGTCTAGTTATTTCTTTTTATTATTTATTTTGAATCTTTTATTGTAAGTGGTGTCAAATTTATCTTTTTAAATTAACAAGAGTTCGTATTTTCTCAAAATGTATGTCTGGCCTTTTTGTATTTTATTGTGATTATTTATCTTCCGCTCTTGTTATTGTGACTTGTCTCTTGCCACGTTCCGAGCATCGCTTCCCGCTGCTATCGGTTCGGGGCGTGACATAATTAATACATTTATATAGCTACCTATTTGAATAGATATACCTGTGCTCGAAGAAGACGCCAAAGAGGAGGGAGTAGAGCCCCTCCCACTGGCCCTATCTCCTCCCACTCCCACTACAACTTCCTCGGACCATCTCTGATGCAAGCACACAAAATAATTAATACATATTAATCCATAATTATATAAGATTTACAAATGCTATTAAAAATTATGCAAAAATATAAGAATATCTTACTAAATTATCAAAATTTATCTAGCCCAGCCCATGCTGATGATATATCTAACTCAGCCTCATCATCATCATCCATAGTAGCCTCATCAAATTCAGACTCTGTCTCTTCATCCGACTCCTCCTCCCCTCCAACATCAACATTTAGCTCTGTCGGATCGACTTCTTCCACTTCATCTCCCTTACGTAATGACAGTGGCTCATCAGATTCATCCAGATTAATATGCGTGGAGCTTACAATGCCAACTTCGTCTGATTGAAAACATTCGGCACTGGCAACCTCTGAGACTTTTTCACTCACATTTAACTCATAAGTGGGAAAATGTTTTACTTTAACCCTACAAACTGTCCGCCAATCTTTATTCTTCGACGATGGATAGCATGAATAATACACTTGCGGGGCTTGTGCGGCTAAAATGAACGGTTCATATGTATTAAGTTTAGACCTATGTTTGACATCGACAATCCAATAAGTTGTGTCATATCGAATAGAATTGGGATCAAACCAATGACACTTAAATAAGAATACATGATTGTCTTATCCCAAATACTATAATTCTATGACTTCCTCAATAATACCATAGTAGTCCAGTTCCACTTCATTGTATGCACTTCCCTTAACACATACGTCGTTGTTCATCGTAGACTTACTTCATCCATAATCCCTCGTGTAAAATCATTATCCATTCACAATATATCTTGGATAGGCACGTATAACTTTCGAGGGGCCATAACTCATCTTCTATACTCTTTGATCAGTAATAGACCCTGTTCAACCAATATGTGCATCAGAGTAGTTAACATATTAACAATTACCTCAACAGAAGTAAATAGAAACATATATATTCAACGATCGACACTAACTCGATATCTCAGCCATTTGGCAAAAAACATCTCACGTTCTTTTCAATCTCCACGTCCTAGATATTTGTACATTTTTGTGCTAATTCTGAATCAAATTATCTGCAATATAAATACACTACTACTTTAAATGAATTGCAGAAGAAGGATGAACAACTTATGACCTTGGTGGAAATGTGAGTTAAGAACTTACTCAACATGAGGTTCAATCTCAATACAATTTAGAAGAGTATATATCTCTGTAGCGTACAACTCTCTATCTTCGAGCGTGCGAGTCAAGCAATGTCCGAACGCACATCCAGGATGCTTAAATATCGAGAGCCAATCGGACGAATCAACAACTTCCCCATCATCATTATGTGGTGGTCGAGTACAACGTGTTTGAATCTCTGGCTCAAAGTACATGGAATAGAAGTTTGAAATTTCATCAATAATATATGCCTCAGCAATCGAACCCCACACCGTCCCCTTGTTGCGAACTTTCATTTTTAATTCATGCATGCATCTACAATAACAATTCAGATGGCAATGACATACATATCGTACACATGTAGCGACCACACGGATGACATGTATGTTAAAAAAAATTCTCACATATCTCTCAAATCGATACATCCATCGAAATTATACTGGCCCTCCAACTATAGCCCCGTATGCCAAATGGACGACCAGGTGCTCCATCGAATCAAAGAATGCTAGAGGAAATATCTTCTCTAGCTTGTAAATAGTCGTGACCACATTTTCTTTGATAGTTTGTACATCCCGAAGTCTGAGTTCTGATGCACATAAAATCTTGAAAAACTGACTCAGCTCGGTCAGTGCTCCTCATACAGGCTTTGGCAACAAGTCACGGAATGCAATGGGCACCAGCCTCTCGATGAACACATGACATTCATGACTTTTCAATCCATATATTTTCCCCTCATTAACATTCACACAATGGGCTATGTTGGACACATATCCATCTGGGAATCTCGACTATTTTAACCATTGGCACACTTCCTTGATCTGTGTATCATTAAGCACATAAGTTACTTTAGGCTGCACATTTTTTCCATTTACGTTCTATAGTTCCAGTTCTGGACGTTTACACAGCATCTTTAAGTACATATGCGCTTTGGCATTGTCCTTTGTTTTGCCTTTAACATTCATGATCGTATTGAACACATTATCAAAAAAGTTCTTCTCGATATACATGACATCTAGATTGTGTCCTACAAGAAGAGTTGACCAATAAGACAATTCCCAAAAAATACTTTTCTTATTCCAGTTGTGATCCTTTCCAAATCTATAGAGTTGTCGTGTGCTACCAGACAATTGTACTGCATTTGGTAAATTTTGCACCCGTGCCGCCATATGTCAACCCGACACCCGTTGTAAGTCTGCTTCATCCATTTCAACAGTATTTTTTTGAAATAAGTCATTTTGCCTTCGAAAAGGATGGTCACTTGGTAGCAACCGTCGATGGCAATCAAATCAGCATGCTTTCCCACCATGTTTCAATACAAATAATTTAGTATCTTCCATACAGTAAGGACATGCTAACCTCCCATGTGTGCTCCAACCAGTTAGCATTCTATATGCAAGGAAGTCACTTATTGTCCACATTAGTGCAGCCTTCATAACAAAATTTTGCTTCCTACATACATCATAAGTAACAACTCCATCAGTCCATAAAAATTTACGCTCATCAATCAACGGCCTGAGATATGTGTCCAAATTTTTTTCGGGACTTTTTGGACCAGGAATTACTAAGGACAAAAAATAGATTTTCCCGCTTCATGCACATGTCCGACGGAAGGTTGTACGGTGTCATGAACATTGGCCAACAAGAGTAAGATGCCACTGAACCACCGAATGGATTAAAACCATCTGTGCATAAACCCAACCTAACATTACGTGGCTCCTTTGAGAAAGCAAGATGAGTACGACTGAAGTGAGTCCAAGCTTCACTATTGACAGGATGACTGATTATATCATCGGCACGACGTACTCTTTCGGTGTGCCATGTCATATGTCGAGCCATCTTTGATGACATATAGCCGCTGCAGCCTAGGCGTAAGAGGGAAGTATCGAAATGCCATGTAAGGTACATCTTTTTACTTTGAATTGTTTCCTCTCTTAGGTTTGAATCTGTCATGATGAGAAATAGAACATGATATGTTATCTGCATCCTCTTTGTAATATAACACACAGTAATTCGGGCATACATCTATTTTCACATATCCAAGCCCTAGCTCATTGACCATCTTTTTTGCACGGTAAAAGTTTCTGGCAACTTCTCGTCTCGAGGCAACATACTCTTGATCAAGAGGAGGAAACAGTCAAAACAAGTCTCACTGATGTGAAATTCTGATTTCAAGTTCAACAACTATGACACTGCAGACAAGCGAGTGTGCTTTTCACAACCATCCCACAGCGGCTCATCAGCATCCCTAAGTTGTTGATAAAATCTTTCGGCTATCTTATTCGGCGCTTCTTCCATGTATGCATGTTCCTCATGAACATTAAAACTAGGACCAGCAGCATCTACAACCATATCCATGCACCCACTTGCGCCTGTAATATTGTTGGGCTCATACGACAAGACATCCTCACCATGACATGTCCAATTTATATTACCATCCACGAACCCTTTCTTATACAAATGATGTTGCACATCCCTGTTGTGTCCCTGTGATTTTGATGATAGCAAACACTATAAGTCATCATCTGTTTGAATCTGCTATAAATCTGTTTGAGTTGCATTTGTTTGTTTCATTGAACATCTTATCTGAATTACATAACCAACGAACAGGCTGAGGCTGTGTGGTGTGTGCATTGGTGCATTTCATAGTTGTTGATGCATTTCATAATTGCATTTTATCTGAATTGTTTGATGTTAGTCTGTATCACTCTCTCTGCATTGTCTATACTTCCTTATACAGCCTGCCTGAAGCTTGATAGTTGCTGTCTAGAAGTGGGTCGACCCCCTTTCCAGATGAGTCGACCCCCCAGATCTCTTGGTCTGTACAGAGTGCATTGTTCTCATTTCTTCAAGTCTATACATCCACAGTTGAACCTCAAAGTCTACACATCGCCTCATTTCTTCAGAGTCTATACATCCACAGTTGTACCCCAAGTCTGTACATTGCTTGCATCTTCAAAGTCCATACATCCATAGCAAGTCTATACATTGACAGCACTGTACAAGTGTTTACATTGGCAGCATGTCTGTGTTTCAAGTCATTCGCCAAGTCTATACAATGGGTTCGGCACTCCAAGTCTATACAATGGCTTCGGCACTTCAAGTCTATACATTGTCTCTTTTACCTACGTTGCTCGAAACAAAGTCTATACATTGCTGGAAGATCAAGTCTGCACATTGGCGCCTTTCCCTACGCTCTGGCCAAGTCTACACATCGCTTGCCTGACTTCTGTTTCAAAGTCTATACATTCGTTTTTAAGGCAAAGTCTATACATTGGCTCAGGGTCTTCAAGTCTGTACAGAGTTCAAAGCCTATACATTATTCGCTCAGCTTCTTCAAGTCTATACATTGGTCGGTGGCGAGTCTGTACAGAGCACTGTTTCAGGCACTCAAGTCTATACAGAGTCTTCATCTTCTAAAGTCTGTACATTCGTTTGGGAAGTCTATACATTCATTCATCTGAAGCTTCATCAAGTCTGTACAACGCTGCTTTGTCAAAGCCTGTACATCGCAGCTGTGTTGAAGTCTGTACAGCCAGTCTCTTACCAAAGTCTATACATCGTGAATCTTCAAGTCTGTACAGACTTTGCTTGTTCAAGTCTGTACACGGTTCAGTTATTTTGGCATGTCTACTCATCATGAAGTATATGCATCCGATTGCCTTTGCATTGCTCAAGTCTGTACAGCCCTGTCCCTTTTTCAAGTCTACACATTATGCTTTGTAGCTCACCAAGTCTATACATTGCTCACAGCACACACGTTCAGCCTGAAGTCTGTACAGCCTTGGCAAATGCTCCTAAGTCTATTCATCACAATGTCTGTACATCACTGTGTCAAGCCTCCCAAGTATGTACAACCACTGTCTCACTTGGACTTGAAGTCTATATAGTGGTCCGTCTCTGTAAGCGTCTCAAGCTGCAAGTCTGTACAGAGTCTGGCAACCTACAGTGCATCGTCTCTTGAAGTATGTACAGCCTTGGCGTATGCATCTTAAAGTCTAAACATTGTGGGGCTTCGAATCTTCAAGTCCATACATCCATGCATCATGGGTCGACCCCTTTGTTTGCTGGGTCGACCCCCCAGACTACCAAGTCTATACATCAGCCTTTGCATTGCAAGTCTATACAGCGTGCATTGTTCAAAACAAGTCTGCACAGTCATTGTCTGTTGGCATCATGAAGTCTATGCATTGCTTGTGCATCATAGTCTGTACAGTGTCTCAAGTTGGCTAAGTCTATACACTCTCTCACATTGTACACACTTGCTTCATTGCTGTTTCTAAGTCTATACATCGGTTGGGTCGTTAAGTCCATACATTGCATTGTCTTCAACCAAGTCTATACATTCTGTTCCTTTGATCAGCAAGTCTATACACACTTCAGCATATGTGCATCCCCTTCAAAGATGAAGTGTATACATCCTTCCAAGCATTCAAGACTACACACTCGTTGTTAAGCCTTTGCATCGAAGTCTATACAGCATGTGACTTGTATGAAGTCTATACAGCCTGTGGCTTGTACATCAACTGAATGTTCTTCAGCAGAGTATATACTCTTCAGAAGTTAAAGTCTGAACATCCTTCTGTGAAGACTGTACACACTTCAGCACATGTGCATATCCTTCACACGAAGTCTGTACACTCAGTTAACCTTCAAGTCTATACACTCGATTGTTAGGCCTTCAACCCCATACACTCGATTGTTAACCTCAAGTCTATACACTCGATTGTTAAGTGTTCAAGCCTATACACTCTATCCTTCACACGAAGTCTGTACACTAAGTTAACCTTCAAGTCTATACACTCAAGCTGCATCTTGCCTGTACACACTTTGTTAACAGCCTGAACCAAGTATATACATCCAACTGATATCTTCTTATGTCTGTGTGACAGGTACTGTTTGTAAAGCCTTGAAGTGCACGTGATCCGAGGTTGGCACCTGGCACGTGATCCGAGGATAACGCCCTAATTGCTGCAGCTATAAATACACAGCCGCCTCCATCTGGAGAAGACGGAGATCAGATAAGAAAGAGGAAGAGAGTGATCGGGATAGAAGATAGAGCTGCAGAAAGGCAGTGAGCAGAAGAAGAAGAAAGAAGAAGAAGAAAGAAGAAAGAAGAGATAGAGAGAGAGAGAGAGCCTGCGAAAGAGAAGAAAAAGAAGAGTGAGAAGAAGAGAGAGCTAGAGCAAAGGAAGCCTCAACTGAAAATCAGTTCCTGCTGGACCGTGGATCAAATCCAGGCCAGCCAGCTCCTGCGAGAGCTTTTGTTCTTTTTATTCTTCCAGCTTTCTGTTGCTGCGTTTTTGTTTTTCCTTTTAACCATTCACCAGTTGTTCTTCCGATTCTCTAGTGTGAGGTCAGGTTCCCTCCGGTTGGGAGGAAGAGAGGTCCGAGACCTCTAGTTTGCAGGTGACTTGGTGTCACCTGTGCTCCCCTCTGGGTTTCAGAGGAAGAGAGACTTAGGTCTCTAGGTTCCCCTCCGATTTGGAGGAAGGGAGGATTGGTCCTCCGGTTCTGGTCTTGTGGGTTGCAAGACTAGGTGTTCCCTCCTGGTCAGGAGGAAGAGAGACTTGCGTCTCTGGTTTCCAAGTGGCTGGGAGTCACTTGGGGTGTCCCTCCGGTTGGGAGGAAGAGGGGAGGTTGTTCCCCTGGTCAAGCTGTGTGGCAGCAATTTGTTGCAGACTGAGTCTGCAGTTTCTAGCCTAGCTAGTGGAAGCCTCACTCCGGTTTGGAGTGAGGGGTGGACGTAGGTCTTTGGACCGAACCACCTAAAAAATCTTGGTGTTCACTTGTGGTTTGGTTTTCCTTATATGTTATTTTCTCTGCTGCGCTCTTTAGATGTTTGCTTAGGAGCGTGTGAGGGCTAATAGATTTGTATTGTCTTGCTGAGTTCCTTCTAAGTATTTTCAACACATTTCATCAACTACTTTTAATTCCGCATACTTGAGCATTAGAGTTTTATTTGGGTGATATTTGAAGAGGGATACATTCACCCCCCCTCTGTATCCGGGCCTTGCACCCTATCAATCCCATGGTGAACGCCACCTCAAGTTTCTACAACTTGAACACGAGCATCGAATGTGACCGTCACAGTCTATTGCTGCAGTTGGATTCCCCAATGCAAAATGAATGAAACTCTCAACTCCATGCTTAAAGTCAACAGACACCACCCGGTCAACTATTCTACGGTACATCTATGAACGATCTGTCAACATTCTACCTGTACCCACTAAATGTTAATACACAAATAACTTTGAAATCATTACTAAAGAGGGGCGGTCTCGCGCTGCTCCTGAGCGGGGAGGAAGATGACCACGTATCCTTGAAGTAAGAACTGTAAGGAAACAAGTCAGAGGTGCCCAGGGATAGATCCCCGGGGGAGACCCTCCGATGCTTAAGTCGGCACAGGTAGTAGAGCACTGGTGCGAAGAGAAGAGTTAGGAGGAAAATGGGAGCGCGAGATCCCTCTCCACCGAAAGGTGAAGTGGTTCCTGCTCAGGGTTGCTGGCTCTTGCCTTGACTAGGCTTACCTTCTCGTAGTAGGGCATGTCCTGTTTAAATAATGGCCTGTTATGCGAATTGATCCCTGTGAGCGGAGGAGTTCTAGGGGGGTTACGTCCTTCATGCGGGCTCCTTATAGCGCGTGGACTCTTGGTCTCCCTTGTCCCCTTGAGCTTCTTGCCATTAAGGGATTCGCAACAGCCGAATCGATAAGCTTCCATCAGCGAGCCCGAGCGAATGGCACTTGTTCAGAAGTGGTCTCCCGAGCGATAAGTGCTGGGTCGGGACAAAGAATAGGGGACTCTAGGGGAGCTTTCCCGATCGACTGATGCTCGGACTTCCTAACCCGAAGGCCTCCTAGTAAGCGCTTGTACCGAGTGAATTTTTGGGCTTCATAATAAGTGGGCCCGGGGGCTGCCACTTTAAGGAGTTGAGCCTTGTTCGGTCTGATTTAGACCTCATTTGGCCTCTCCGTACAGGCGGTGAGATTTCCCCTCTCCACTTGTCCTCCTCCTACTTCCTAGCCAAGATTAGGCTCGGACGAGTAGCAATTGGGTTAGACTGTTTGTGGCACTGGTTGGGTAAAGATATCTCTCTGGTAGGGGCCATATGACGCGGCTCACCTTGAAAATGTGCCCGTTATGATGAATACGAGAAGGCCCCTCCTCGGGAGATCGGACGTCACGCCACCTCCCGTCAGGGTTTTTAGGCATTGCGCGTTTTGCGTCCCTTTATCTCTAGGGTTTTAGGGTTTTGCCTCTCTTTATAGTTATATTTGAGGAGGGGGGGCTTCTGTGCGGTGAGAGTAGTTTCGGAAGAGCGGAGAATCGTTGCGGCCACCGGGGCAAGAGGGGCTTCCTGGGGCGGTGATTCGTCATCTCCCTTTCTCCTCCGAAGTTCTCGGGCTTGGAGCTTTCCCCTTCTTCTTTTCTCTGTCTCATGGCGGACCATCGTCCAGAGGCCGAGGGGCGGCAGAGAGAACGGGCCCTAAGGGTTTTCTTGACACCGCCGAAGCCGCTCTGCAGTGAGCTGGGGGAGGCTAAGGTGAGGCGACTGGAGAGTCGATACGGGCTGCCTTGGCGGTTCCAGTTCCTGGTGCCTGAGCCTCACGAGTCTAGCTTGTCCACTCGTTCTGGCCTCTTTTGCTCCTTTCTCCTGGCCTGGAAATGTTCCTTTCGTCTGCCCCTTCATCCCTTTGTCGTTGAGTTACTTCGGTTCTTTCGGATGGCTCCTGTCCAGCTGGTCTCCAACTCTTATACCTTCATTTTTTCCTCTATTTTTCTCTGCGTCCAGTGTGGGGTGCGCGCCTCGCTGGATCTTTTCCATTACTTCTTTGAGTTGAAGGAGCATCCTCATGCGGGGAGAGGCTTCTTCTATATTTAGGTGAAGCAGGGGAGGAGCTGCGTGTCCCCCTCTGCAAAGGACTCTTCTCATAAAGGGTGGAAGACCCAATATTTCTGGGTGGGCCCATCGGCAGTTGGTGTAGTCTGGAATTTCCCGACGGCTCCCAATTTCCACCCAAACATTCCTCCGAAGCAGACCGCGTTTTCTCCGGAGGTGGAAGAGGATGCTAACATCCTTGATGGGGACATCACCTCCCATGCCCACGTTCACAGCTCCTCTCCTCGCCACGGTTGCATCCGGCATGGTTTAGTCATTTAATTTTGAGTCCTATGTAATTTTATTTGAGTCATTTGATGTATTTTCCCTTTTATTTGAGTCATGTTCCTAGGTCTTGCATTTATTTTCCTAAGTTTGAGTGTCATTAGATTGTGTAATGTGCTATTGGGCCTAATTCTTCGGGCTTGGCCCATGAGCCCCCCCTACCCCTTCGGTTATTTGTTATCGAGTATTTTGTAAGGGACTTATTGTAAAATGTGGGTTTCCTATATATAGGGCCCCATTTCCTTCATTTGGAGGTAATGAATGAATCAATGAATGAAAAAAACTTGCCATTTTGAGAGTTTACAGTTCTTATCTAGTGGAGAGATTCCTATTTTTTGGGTGAGAAACCCTAGGGGGGAGATTCCCCACCCTTCCCTCTCTTAATCTCTCTTTTTCACTCCACTTTCTCTCTCCTCAACACCCAAATTCAAATTTTCTTCTCTCTCCTCCCTTCCCAACCACCTCCACTCCCCACCTACCCCATTTAAGCCTCTTCCCATTCCCCACAACCCTCATCAATACTCCACCCCTTCCCAAGACCCCCTCCACCAATCCTCTCCTCACCATCCAACCCCCAACTACCCCTCCCACTTTTCCAAGCACCCTTCCCACTACCCCAAGCACCCCTTCCCTTCCCCAACACAACCCCCCCATTCCCAAGACAAAAAATTAACCCCACCCTTAAACCTATTTTCGAATATCCTTTCCCTCTCTCAATTCCAACCAAATTCGCAGCCCCCACTACCACCATCTATTGGACCCTCTTCCAGACCTTATTCTCCACCTCCCACACCTTAGAACACCCCCTCCAAGACCCCCTTACAACCAGGGGTCACTCCCACACTCATCTACCCCCTTCCCCTTCTTTTTTCTTAGTCATTGGAAGCTACATCGAAGTTACAGTTTGCTGTCCAGAGGTTACAGATGAACCAGCAACTTGCAGCGGCCACCACAACTTCCTCCGGACGAGTTTGAAGACCCAAGAGCCATCGTCGGAAGCGTCTACCAGTCTCCCTCACAACAGAAGTGGTTTCATCTTCTTCCAATATCTGAGCCGTCCAGGAGGTCCATTCTCCTACAACTGCGCAGTTCTGCCTCGGCTGAGGACCTGAGCCAGATTAGAAGCTCTGTCACGACGAACCCCGAAGGAATCAGTCCCCAAGTTCTTCTTCAAAGTTCTTCATCGCCCAGTTTACTTCCAGAATCAAGAAACAAAACTTCATTCGGCTTTCGTGATCCAGAGTTCTCATTTTCTCCCTCAACTACGCAGATCTTCTACTCATAGTCTACACCGACCAGTCGCCATTGTTCTGCATCCCATAGTCTTCTCCCACATCGGTTGGCTTCTCCGTCAGTTTTTCTGCGAAGAGGACTCGTCCACTATTCCAAAGACTCTAACGGCGCTTGATTCCAAGGTCTGGAGCTGCCGAGGCGTTCTCTGCAATCTTTTGTTAGAAGTCTGCAGCTGCCGGTCCAAGAATCTGAGGCTCTGTTCAAACCTCCATCCCAGCCAGCAGTGACTCCAGAAGAAATTAAAGAAATTCCGAGGCATTCCCTTCTCAGCTACGAAGATTTCCCCACCGGTCTCGCCATCAGCAAAATTCCTGAGCGGGTTCTACAGGAGCAACACCGACTATCTGTCCCTGTTCGCAGACAGCAGGCAGATTCAGTGCCGTCACTTAGTCATCCCTCTTTACTCTAATTTCCCCGCCTCGCTTGGCCGGATGAAGGCCCCTCCCTGCGTGGAGGTAGTATTGTTTGTAATCTCATTAACCCCCACCCCAAGATCCCCCTCCTGCGAGAGGCGTAGTGTTGTAATTGATTTGAGCAGGTCAAGCTACACCGCCGCGGCGTGTGGGGATCCACTCGCCTCCCCGCTCGCCCTCGTCTCCGAGCGGGACCGGTTTCTTCAAACCGGTCGAGTAAGTGCTCAAACCCTCACTCCATTTAGTGCTTGTCTTTCAATATTAGTTCTTAATTCCACTGGTTATGCGAGTGAGAGCCCGATCCTCAAGCCCCGTTGTCTTGAGTGATCACCGTGGGAAAATTACAACCAGTGCCTTTGGCACTTTGTCGGCCCCCTTGATTTGGGCATCCACACCCTTTGGGAATCAAGTCTTGGCCTTGCTGGCCCTCTACCAGCAAGGGCCCAACCCCTCAACCTCACCTTGGCATTGCCAAGTTACCCCGGGCTTGGGTGAGCGACGATAGAGCGGTGGCTCAATTCGGCCCATTTGAATGCGATTGTGCTTGCTTGCATTAGGTCCGAGGTGGTATCACATCAATTGGTATCAGAGCAAGTCATTGACTTGTCTCTACAAGTCAAGTCCTAGGGCATGCTTGCATTCTTGTCCGAACCGTGCATTGTCAAACCCATCATTGTTAACATTGAGTCTTGGGTCACATGGCCCCTCTCCCAATCATATCCCATGCATGCTTACCTAATGGAGAGCCCGTAGAAATTGATTTCATTGACCTAGAATCTAAAAATTGGGTGTCCCCCGATATCATTACCTCTCTTTGTAGGACCGGACAAATTGTGCACAATGGAGACCAAGTCTTTATTGAATTCCATAAATGGTTCGAGAAAACTACGTATTTGGATGGGGCTTGGTGTCAACAGGGAACATTGGCGGGTCTATGTATAATCCTAGGTAAGAAATGGTTAGATGAAAGGAATGCCGACATCGACCCAACACGTCGGAATTGCCTAGTGCATCCACCACACCTTTCGGGAACCTTTAAATTCAACAACCTTGTATTCTCCCACCCGCGGGAATCCCGCCCTTGTTCACCACCCCGGGTGCACCATACTCCAGCCATCATCACTCCACCATCAAAGAACCTTCCCACTCCATTAGCTTTGGAAGAAGTAGTCCACCCACTTTACCACATGAAGACAAATACCTCTCGGGAACCTATCCCCTCCATGGAGAGCACCCATGCCCCAATTGAAGAGGAAGCCTCGCACGAGGATCTTCACCCTCCACCACCCCCTCTAGATAAGGCCGAATTCATCTTGGAAGAGTCCCTTATTAGTTGGCTAAAGAAGAGCCCAATAAGAGAGATCACGGCCCACGATTGCCTTCCCATAAAGGAAAACCTTCCCATAATGCACATCTCCTCCTATCACACCATAATCCAAACATCCTACCAAGTGGAAACCTTAAAGGACCTTCTCAAGGGCATAGCATGGCAATTAGAGATGACTAGCATGTTGACCCCTATGGTCGAACAACCTAGGAGCCTTAGCCTCCTACACCTATGCATAGGGTCTATCACCTCGGTTTGCACCATTGGTTGTTACACTAGCGACCTCCTTCTATTCCTCCCTACACCCGATGAGCCCAACCTTCTCCTCGATTTAGAGCTTCTTATCTCAGGTAGAAAGCCAAGCCCTCCACTCATGGCCGACCCACTTGCCAAGAACATTGGCCCAACTATCATGGAGAGGGATGACTTAGCACCTTTTGAGGATCTTAAGGACATGGAGTTCCTCCCCCTAGATGACCCATTTTATGATCCATATGATCCATTCCAATGGGAGTCAAGGGACTCATATGACCCAACCATCTTACCAACCACCCACCCTTTCCTACCCTCACCCACCATATTGGGCCAAACCCACCTCATCCATGACCCGGGTTACACCTTGGGAGCCATGACCTTGGGCCACATATCCCTAGGTAATCAGGTTGTGCCCCACCCCATGATGACCACCTTCTTAGATCCATTCGATCCTTTCCAATAGGAGTTCAAAGGTTGTCCCACACCTATACACATGGAAGTCACCTTTGGAAAAAGCATGCATGTGTCTAGGCTTACCATACCCCTTGGCATGAACACTACGTTGGGTTCATTCATTCATATCACCCACATGTCAAGTAGAAAGTATGAGTGGTCCACATTCGGATGTCATGGTCCTCCTTCATTCATCATGGATGTTAAGCATGTCAAAAGCATCTACGAATGTCTGGGTCCCCCCACATTCATCACCACTTTGCATGATAGGTTCACCTACGGGTGCCCCGGCCCACCTAGGCCCACCAAAGTCTACATAACAACATTGCATGATAAGTCCACATATGGTTGCCCCGGCCCTCCAAAATCTATCAAAGTTTTCTTGGCATCAAAGCATGATCGGTCTACTTTTGGTTGCCCAGGTCCACCCATCACCCCTAGAATGTCAACATTCACGAAATTACATGAAAGCTTTTGCAAGCACATAAGCAAAAAGAATGAGGCTTATAAGAGGCGGGCCGACTCTCATCGGCGTCACCGAGACTTCCATGAGGGTGACTTTGTGATGGTAAGGACGGAGAGGCTCTCCCCGGGAGCCAACTCTAAACTGAGGCCACGTGGGGCTGGTCCCTTCCAGGTCTTGAGACGCATTGGTGCAAATGCCTACGAGTTAGATCTCCCTGAGGAGTATGCAATAAGTCCCACATTCAATGTTGCCGACCTAGTGTCATATAAGGGACCCACGGTGGTACCTAGTGAGGAGATTGAGCCTCCTTCTTCCCTTGAGAGAGCACCCACCCGTGAGGAGAGATCACCAGCCAAGAGAGCCCAACGTGAACAAATTGAACAAATATTGGATGAACAAGTCACTACCACTCGGAGCAAGGTATACGAGCGCTATCTCGGCAGGTGGATGGATCGGTCTCGTTCGGAGGACTTGAGGGCAGTACCACTTCTACACCCTCTAAGGAGGGAAGGACACTTACTCGACGGAGTCGAGTTCTCCGCACCTCGGGAGTATGATGGGGACATCACCTCCCATGCCCACGTTCACAGCTCGTCTCCTCGCCACGGTTGCATCCGGCATGGTTTAGTCATTTAATTTTGAGTCCTATGTAATTTTATTTGAGTCATTTGATGTATTTTCCCTTTTATTTGAGTCATATTCCTAGGTCTTGCATTTATTTTCCTAAGTTTGAGTGTCATTAGATTGTGTAATGTGCTATTGGGCCCAATTCTTCGGGCTTGGCCCATGAGCCCCCCTACCCCTTCGGTTATTTGTTATTGAGTCTTTTGTAAGGGACTTATTGTAAAATGTGGGTTTCCTATATATAGCCCCCCATTTCCTTCATTTGGAGGTAATGAATGAATCAATGAAAAATGCCATTTGAGTATTCAAACTTAGTTCTAGAAGAGTGAATCCTATAGTTGGGTGAGAAGCCCTAGGGGAGTGATTCCCCACCCCACCTCTCTCTCTTTCTCTCTCTTCCCCAAGTGGGGTTCGCCCCTTTCCTCTCTCCTCCCCTCTCCAACCACCTCCAACCCCCAACCACCTCCATTAAGGCCACTCCACTTCCCATAGCCCCATTACTTCACCCCCCTTGTCCCAAGGTGGAATCTTTACCCTTCCAACACAATCTTCCCCCCTTCCAACACAATCCCCCACTTCCCCACACAATCACCCAACTTCCAAAGCCATTTCAAATTTGAAACCCACCTTCCCTCCATGTTTTGGCCGCCCCCCTCCCCTCCCTTC
Source organism: Amorphophallus konjac (assembly GCA_022559845.1). Classification (NCBI taxonomy): domain Eukaryota; kingdom Viridiplantae; phylum Streptophyta; class Magnoliopsida; order Alismatales; family Araceae; genus Amorphophallus; species Amorphophallus konjac. The sequence continues at coordinate 204,880,988 of CM040125.1, read as the reverse complement.
TAGTTAGGGTCGCCCCTCCCACCTCCCTCCATTCTCATCCCTTGCACCCACCTTCCCTTACCTCCAGCTGAGAACCTACGCCCCCTGCCCTCTCCCATCCCTTTCCTATCACCATTAGCATCCCCACCCCTCCCACAAACTTCATCTTTCACCCCCATCACCCCTTTCACACATACACATCCACCATCTTCTTCTTTAGGTCATTTTGGTGGCTTCAACAAAGTCTGCAGGTTGCTGTCCAAATGATGCAGAGATACCAGTAGCTTTCAGAAGCCATCACGGTCAGCTACCTGTGATTCTGAAGGCATAAGAGGCATCCACGGAAGCGCCTGCCTGTCTTCTTCGTAACGTAAGTGGTTTCGTCCTCATCGGAGCTCGGTGCTGCCCAGGAACCCCGTTCTTCCCCGACAGCGCAGGTCGGCCACTGCAGAGTTCCAGAACCGGAGGAAAAGCATCATCACAACGAGCCCCGAAGAATCAGGCCACAAGGTCTTCTGTAAAGTTCTTCCTCGGCCTGTCTACTTTCAGAAACAAGAAGAGGAAGTCCATTCAGCATCCGGGAACAGAAGTTACCAATTTTCTTCCACGATCGCGCGACTCTGCTTCCCACAGTCGGCACCGACCCCTCCTTACTCTTCTAGTTCCACTGATCGTCTCTGGCCTCTTCTGGTGTCCCCGTTTCTTCTGCGGGAAAGAGGACTCACCCACGGTTCTAAAGGAACTGACGGCACCTAATTCGGAGTTCGGGAGCGGCCGGGACAGTGTCTTCTTCATACTGTTGGTGACCTGCTACTGTCAGTCTGTGAACCAGAGGCCCTGTTCGAGCTCCCGCCCTGACCAGCAGCGACCCCAGGAGAAATTAACAAAATTCTGAAGCATCCCTGATCCTGTAACGAAGAGTTTCCCACTGGTCTCGTCCCCGAAAATTTTCCAGAGACAGATCTATAGCTCCGGCACCGACTGTCTATCCTCATTGGCTGAAAGGAGGCAGATTCGGTGTCTTTGTTGCTTCAACATCTTCGACTTAGTTTCCCCTCCCCGCTTGGCCGGCTGAAGGCTCCTCCCTGTGAGGAGGTAGTTTTGATTGTAATCATTTAATCCCCACCCCAAGATCCCCCTCCTGCGAGAGGCGTAGTGTTGTAATTGATTTGAGCAGGTCAAGCTACACCGCCGCGGCGTGTGGGGATCCACTCGCCTCCCCGCTCGCCCTCGTCTCCGAGCGGGACCAGTTTCTTCAAACCGGTCGAGTAAGTGCTCAAACCCTCACTCCATTTAGTGCTTGTCTTTCAATATTAGTTCTTAATTCCGCTGGTTATGCGAGTGAGAGCCCGATTCTCAAGCCCCGTTGTCTTGAGTGATCACCGTGGGAAAATTGCAACCGGTGCCTTTGGCACTTTGTCGGCCCCCTTGATTTGGGCATCCACACCCTTTGGGAATCAAGTCTTGGCCTTGCTGGCCCTCTACCAGCAAGGGCCCAACCCCTCAACCTCATCTTGGCATTGCCAAGTTACCCCGGGCTTGGGTGAGCGACGATAGAGCGGTGGCCCAATTCGGCCCATTTGAATGCGATTGTGCTTGCTTGCATTAGGTCCGAGGTGATATCACATCAATTGGTATCAGAGCAAGTCATTGACTTGTATCTACAAGTCAAGTCCTAGGGCATGGTTGCATTCTTGTCCGAACCGTGCATTGTCAAACCCATCATTGTTAACATTGAGTCTTGGGTCACATGGCCCCTCTCCCAATCATATCCCATGCATGCTTACCTAATGGAGAGCCCGTAGAAATTGATTTCATTGACCTAGAATCTGAAAATTGGGTGTCCCCCGATATCATTACCTCTCTTTATAGGACCGGACAAATTGTGCACAATGGAGACCAAGTCTTTATTGAATTCCATAAATGGTTCGGGAAAACTAAGTATTTGGATGGGGCTTGGTGTCAAAAGGGAACATTGGCGGGTCCATGTATAATCCTAGGTAAGAAATGGTTAGATGAAAGGAATGCCGATATCGACCCAACACGTCGGAATTGCCTAGTGCATCCGCCACACCTTTCGGGAACCTTTAAATTCAACAACCTTGTATTCTCCCATCCGCGGGAATCCCGCCCTTGTTCACCACCCCGGGTGCACCATAGTCCGGCCATCATCACCCCACCATCAAAGAACCTTCCCACTCCATTAGCTTTGGAAGAAGTAGTCCACCCACTTTACCACATGAAGACAAATACCTCTCGGGAACCTATCCCCTCCATGGAGAGCACCCATGCCCCAATTGAAGAGGAAGCCTCGCACGATGATCTTCACCCTCCACCACCCCCTCTAGATAAGGCCGAATTCATCTTGGAAGAGTCCCTTATTAGTTGACTAAAGAAGAGCCCAATAAGAGAGATCACGGCCCACGATTGCCTTCCCATAAAGGAAAACCTTCCCATAATGCACATCTCCTCCTATCACACCATAATCCAAACATCCTACCAAGTGGAAACCTTAAAGGACCTTCTCAAGGGCATAGCATGGCAATTAGAGATGACTAGCATGTTGACCCCTATGGTCGAACAACCTAGGAGCCTTAGCCTCCTACACCTATGCATAGGGTCTATCACCTCGGTTTGCACCATTGGTTGTTACACTAGCGACCTCCTTCTATTCCTCCCTACACCCGATGAGCCCAACCTTCTCCTCGATTTAGAGCTTCTTATCTCGGGTAGAAAGCCAAGCCCTCCATTCATGGCCGACCCACTTGCCAAGAACATTGGCCCAACTATCATGGAGAAGGATGACTTAGCACCTTTTGAGGATCTTGAGGACATGGAGTTCCTCCCCCTAGATGACCCATTTTATGATCCATATGATCCATTCCAATAGGAGTCAAGGGACTCATATGACCCAACCATCTTACCAACCACCCACCCTTTCCTACCCTCACCCACCATATTGGGCCAAACCCACCTCATCCATGACCCGGGTTACACCTTGGGAGCCATGACCTTGGCCACATATCCCTAGGTAATCAGGTTATGCCCCACCCCATGATGACCACCTTCTTAGATCCATTCGATCCTTTCCAATGGGAGTTCAAAGGTTGTCCCACACCTATATGCATGGAAGTCACCTTTGGAAAAAGCATGCATGTGTCTTGGCTTACCATACCCCTTGGCATGAACACTACGTTGGGTCCATTCATTCATATCACCCACATGTCAAGTAGAAAGTATGAGTGGTCCACATTCGGATGTCATGGTCCTCCTTCATTCATCATGGATCTTAAGCATGTCAAAAGCATCTACGGATGTCTGGGTCCCCCCACATTCATCACCACTTTGCATGATAGGTTCACCTACGGGTGCCCCGGCCCACCTAGGCCCACCAAAGTCTACATAACAACATTGCATGATAAGTCCACATATGGTTGCCCCGGCCCTCCAAAATCCATCAAAGTCTTCTTGGCATCAAAGCATGATCGGTCTACTTTTGGTTGCCCAGGTCCACCCATCACCCCTAGAATGTCAACATTCACGAAATTGCATGAAAGCTTTTGCAAGCACATAAGCAAAAAGAATGAGGCTTATAAGAGGCGGGCCGACTCTCATCGGCGTCACCGAGACTTCCATGAGGGTGACTTTGTGATGGTAAGGACGGAGAGGCTCTCCCCGGGAGCCAACTCTAAACTGAGGCCACGTGGGGCTGGTCCCTTCCAGGTCTTGAGGCGCATTGGTGCAAATGCCTACGAGTTAGATCTCCCTGAGGAGTATGCAATAAGTCCCACATTCAATGTTGCCGACCTAGTGTCATATAAGGGACCCACGGTGGTACCTAGTGAGGAGATTGAGCCTCCTTCTTCCCTTGAGAGAGCACCCACCCGTGAGGAGAGATCACCAGCCAAGAGAGCCCAGCGTGAACAAATTGAATAAATATTGGATGAACAAGTCACTACCACTCGGAGCAAGGTATACGAGCGCTATCTCGGCAGGTGGATGGATCGGTCTCGTTCGAAAGACTTGAGGGCAGTACCACTTCTACACCCTCCAAGGAGGGAAGGACACTTACTCGACGGAGTCGAGTTCTCCGCACCCCGGGAGTATGATGGGGACATCACCTCCCATGCCCACGTTCACAACTCGTCTCCTCGCCACGGTTGCATCCGGTATGGTTTAGTCATTTAATTTTGAGTCCTATGTAATTTTATTTGAGTCATTTGATGTATTTTCCCTTTTATTTGAGTCATGTTCCTAGGTCTTACATTTATTTTCCTACGTTTGAGTGTCATTAGATTGTGTAATGTGCTATTGGGCCCAATTCTTCGGGCTTGGCCCATGAGCCCCCCCTACCCCTTCGGTTATTTGTTATTGAGTCTTTTGTAAGGGACTTATTGTAAAATGTGGGTTTCCTATATATAAGCCCCCATTTACTTCATTTGGAGGTAATGAATGAATCAATGAAAAATGCCATTTGAGTATTCAAACTTAGTTCTAGAGGAGTGAATCCTATAGTTGGGTGAGAAGCCCTAGGGGAGTGATTCCCCACCCCACCTCTCTCTCTTTCTCTCTCTTCCCCAAGTGGGGTTCGCCCTTTTCCTCTCTCCTCCCCTCTCCAACCACCTCCAACCCCCAACCTACCTCATTTAAGCCTCTTCCAATTCCCCACAACCCTCATCAATACTCCACCCCTTCCCAAGACCCCCTCCACCAATCCTCTCCTAACCATCCAACCCCAACTACCCCTCCCACTTTTCCAAGCACCCTTCCCACTACCCCAAGCACCCCTTCCCTTCCCCAACACAACCCCCCCATTCCCAAGACAAAAAATTAACCCCACCCTTAAACCTATTTTTGAATATCCTTTCCCTCTCTCCATTCCAACCAAATTCGCAGCCCACACTACCACCATCTATTGGACCCTCTTCCAGACCTTATTCTCCACCTCCCACACCTTAGAACACCCCCTCCAAGACCCCCTTACAACCAGGGGTCACTCCCACACTCATCTACCCCCTTCCCCTTCTTCTTTCTTGGTCATTGGAAGCTACTTCGAAGTTCCAGTTTGCTGTCCAGAGGTTGTAGATGAACCAGCAACTTGCAGCGACCACCACGACTTCCTCCGGATGAGTTTGAAGACCCAAGAGCCATCGCCGGAAGCATCTACCAGTCTCCTTCACAACAGAAGTGGTTTCATCTTCTTCCGATCTCCGAGCCGTCCAGGAGGTCCATTCTCCCACAACTGCGCAGTTCTGTCTCGGCTGAGGACCTGAGCCAGATTAGAAGCTCTGCCATGACGAACCCCGAAGGAATCAATCCACGAGTTCTTCTTCAAAGTTCTTCATCGCCCAGTCTACTTCCAGAATGAAACAGAACTTCATTCGGCGTTCGTGATCCAGAGTTCTCATTTTTCTCCCTCAGCTACGCAGATCTGCTACTCATAGTCTGCACTAACCAGTCGCCATTGTTCTGCATCCCCTAGTCTTCTCCAACATCAGTTGGCTTCTCCGTCAGTTTTGCTACGAAGAGGACTCGTCCACGATTCCAAAGACTCTGACGGCGCTTGATTCCGAGGTCAGGAGCTGCCGGGGCATTCTCTGCAATCTTCTGTTAGAAGTCTATAGCTGCCGGTCCAAGAATCTGAGACTCTGTTCAAACCTCCATCCCAGCTAGCAGCGACTCCAGAAGAAATTAAAGAAATTCTGAGGCATTCCCTTCTCAGCTACGAAGATTTCCCCACTGGTCTCGCCACCAGCAAAATTCCTGAGCGGGTTCTACAGCAGCAACACCGACTATCTAGCCCTGTTCGCAGACAGCAGGCAGATTCGGTGCCGTCACTTAGTCATCCCTCTTTACTCTAATTTCCCCGCCTCGCTTGGCCGGATGAAGGCCCCTCCCTGCGTAGAGGTAGTATTGTTTGTAATCTCATTAACCCCCACCCCAAGATCCCCCTCCTGCGAGAGGCGTAGTGTTGTAATTGATTTGAGCAGGTCAAGCTACACCGCCGCGGCGTGTGGGGATCCACTCGCCTCCCCGCTCGCCCTCGTCTCCGAGCGGGACCGGTTTCTTCAAACCGGTCGAGTAAGTGCTCAAACCCTCAACTCCATTTAGTGCTTGTCTTTCAATATTAGTTCTTAATTCCACTAGTTATGCGAGTGAGAGCCCGATCCTCAAGCCCCGTTGTCTTGAGTGATCACCGTGGGAAAATTGCAACCGGTGCCTTTGGCACTTTATCGGCCCCCTTGATTTGGGCATCCACACCCTTTGGGAATCAAGTATTGGCCTTGCTGGCCCTCTACCAGCAAGGGCCCAACCCCTCCACCTCACCTTGGCATTGCCAAGTTACCCCGGGCTTGGGTGAGCGACGATAGAGCGGTGGCCCAATTCGGCCCATTTGAATGCGATTGTGCTTGCTTGCATTAGGTCCGAGGTGGTATCACATCAATCCTGCAGTAGAATCGCCAAGAGACTGCTGATTTGGTGACTTCTTCCAACATTGAGGGCTACCTCGCTCGAGTGCTGTTACCGACAGGTAAGGAGTTCGGGAACTTGGTCTTCCTTCTTGTGGACTAAGAACCTTCCTTCTCTTAATCTACTTTTTTGTGGTTTAAACACGAGGCGAGCGGTTGAGGAGGAGGCACCGTCGGCCGAATTGGAGATCATCGATTTGGACGAGGTGCCGGCTCCTGACGATCTTCAAGCTTTAGAGGGCTCATCCCGCGCCCGGGACAAGGGCAAGCGGGTGGCCTGGGATGACGTTTCCGAGTGCTAGGGGGTCAAGCGCAAGGATCCCGTGGCCAAGTTGTTGTTGTCTTCAATGCAGGCTCAATTTGCTGAGAGGAAACGTGCGAGGAAGGAGGAGGTCATCCGTCTGTCCGGAGGAGATTCCCTACCGGCTCTCCCCTCTACTGAACAAGAGGCGGCCGAGGAAGGAGGGATCACCGCCGATGCTGAGGCGCCGGGCGTAGTGGAGGGGCCGCCAGATGAGGGGGTCCGGTTTGAACCGATCGAGGCTGGAGGGTCGCAGGGGGAGGCGACTCTATCTCAGCCGACCGAAACTGGGGAGGTACGCGGTGGGGCCACTCATGCCGAGCCAACCGGTGGAGCCCCCTGGACGGGATTACCCGAGGCAGATGCCCCGATCCCGGCCGCTCCGTGAGAGCTTCCCCTCCCTCTACTAGCACCTTCAGTGTCCAGGCTCCTCTGTACCGGGCGTGCCATTCCTTAGCTTCTCGAGACTTGCAGGAAAAAGTCTGGAAGGGTCCCCCCTCTTCGCTGTTTGAGCAGATTATGGAGGGAGGGCTGATTTTGGCCCAGTTGGGGACTGAAGCAGTGGACGCGTACGCTCGGGGGGAGTCCGAGCGGGAGACTCTCTCGTGGACCCGCGGTGCGCTTGATCGGAAGGTCGAGCGTCTGGCCCTCGATCTTGGGGACCTTCACCGGGAGATGGCCCCGCTCCTAGCGCTGGCGCAGTCGAGCCAAGTGGAGGCTCGGTCTTTGGTGGAGCAGCTGGCCCAGGCTCGTCGCATGGTCGACCGGAAGAGTGAGCTACTAGAGTCGGAGCGCAAAAACCAGGTCGAGCGCAATGACTAATGGAGGGCCGAGCGAGAGGGGCTCGAGGACCGAGCTCGGGCGACTGAGGATTCACAGACCGAGGTCGAGCGAAGGTTGCCTGAGGTCGAGAGAAGGTTGTCCGAGTCTGAGCAGCGGATAGCCGAGCTCGAGAGGAAGGTGGAGCTGGCTGGGAAGGAAGCGCTCGAGCAACATAAGTGCTCAGAGGCTTACCAGGCAGCTTTACAGCAGGCGGCCTTTCCTTATTACGAGTCAGGCTACCGACGGGACTCCGGAAGGGCTTCTCCCAAGGCTATAATCGGGCCGTCCTAGAAGGCCCAGTCGTCTACGCTCGTTATTCCTTCTGGTCAGTGCTATGACTCAGATTGGGGCTCCACAAACTCTTCCCACTACACATCGAGTGAAGAGGTGAGTTCGGCCCCGTCCGAGCGAATGCCAACTCCAGTATCCTCGGGAGGGCACACGGCCTAGACAGTTCCCACACAGGTGGGGTCAATGTCTGGGCCGGCCATCACCGAGAACACTGGGGGCAGATCGTCTGGTGCCAAAAAAGCCTTATCTGTCGAGCTTGGAGATGGGTTCGAGGCCTGATGTAATAGCTCTTTTCTTTTTTCTTTCTTTTTCATATGTAGTCGAGTAAGGCTTTTTTGGAAACTATAATAGCGGCAGTATTGAATGCTGAATTGACTATTTCTTACCGCTTTTGGTGTGATTTGACTACCGTATCCGCAGTCGTTTGAACAAGGCACCGATTTTCTACAGATCTTGCGCGCACCGATCTGTCAAATAATTGACATGACGCTGGCACCTTTCCATTTTTCTATACAGCCCTTAATGACTTGCCGCTTCCCGCGTCCCGCTGGGGGAATATCGAGAAATGAGGTAACCAACCCAGGGAAAGCCTTGGTAGCATGTTTTGTAAGGGGAGAGTCATTTAAGGCGATCAGCTTCCCCTTCGGCCTATAAAAGGTCCGAGGGGCGTCTCTTTTTCCTTTCATCGCTTAAGGCCGTTCCTCGAGGTTTTTCCCTTCCGCGAAGCGTTGTGCTCTTAGTCTTGGCGGGGCATGGAAGGCATTTCAGAAGATGATGATGCAGATGGCAGTAGGAGGGAAGCTCCTGTTGTTTCAGTCTGGAAGAGGGTTCGTCAGTCGGAGGTCACTCTAGAAGAGGGTTCGTCATGCCGAAGCATGTCGCACTCCTATCCCTGACCCACCGACGCCATCCCGTGGGGAGTAGGGGAGCTAATTAAGCTCCCTCCTTTCTGGCCTCCTCGTCCACCTCTGTCTTTTTTTATTTTTCTTCCTCCTCTTTCACTCTTTGGAGGATGCCTGCACTCTCTGCCTTCCAAAGAGTTGGCAGAGAGGAGGCCTTCACTTGTATTCCTTCCTCTCTTCTTCTTGTTGTTTTCCCTCTTTTCTTTTTTCCTCTGAGCTTTCTCAAACCAATGAAGCCAACGATCCCTTATTCGAGCCAGTTTCTACACGAGGCAAAGTCAGTGGCTGGACGTGTGAGCGCCTATTGGGTCGGTCAAGCATTCTGCTCGCGTTATAGTACCAGGGGATGTAATTTTTTGTACATGTATACTATACCGGCTACGGCCTTCTTGATGTACATCAAAGTTTAATAAGAAGAGAAGAATGGTGATTATTCTATTTCGCTTACATGTGTATGCTTGTCAAATGTCAAAAGTAGAACTTGCGAAGATTTGTCGTGTTCCACGTCCGAGGGACAGGTGTTCCTTCCATGGTGGACAATCGGTATGCTCCTTTATCGAGCTTCTCGACCACTTGGTAGGGACCTTCCCAGGTAGGGGCCAGCTTCCCCGTCGCCTCTAGTGGTCGAGATGCTTCGGCCTTCCTCATGATGAAGTCTCCTAGCTGGAAGTGTCTGTCTCAGACTCTGCTGTTGTAGTATCGAGTGATGCGCCGTTGGTATTCCGTTGCTCGGATCCTTGCACTCTCTCGGATCTCGTCTGCTAAGTCGAGGTTCTCTCACAGTTTCTGCTCGTTTACCTCGGGCTTGAAGTGGACGATGCGGAGAGAGGCATCGCTGACCTCCAACGGAATCACAGCTTCCGTGCCATACACCAGCTGAAAAGGTGTTTCACCAGTATCCGTTCTCGAAGTAGTTTGGTGCGACCATAGTACTGTTGATTTATTTTTTAATTAGATTCATATCCCGCCCCCTTTAAATACATACATGCATAAACATGTAAATCAAAGACAAGGGGGATGAAAGGATGAGAAATACTAACCGTGATCGCCACCAAGGATTAACAACGCCAAAGGATGAAGAAGTGTAAAGAACGGCGTCGTGTACCTTGGAAAGAAAACTTGATCGCGTTTGACAAACGAGGTGCGGGGAACTTGTGGACTCAAACCTCCTCTCCTTCCAGCCGGCTTGATGAAGAGGGCCTCACGTTGTATTCATGCTCTCCTGCAAAATAAAGATAAAACACAAAGGTAAAAACCCATTAGAACATGAAGTGTAGAAATCTGCCCAAAGTGATAAAATTGCATGAATAAAAGGGGGAGAACGCACCGGGGGGAGGTTTTTAACCCCTGTGGAAGGGTGGAAAAGATAGGTGGGTGTGTTGTGCATGCATGAGATTTGAAATCACGAGATTTGATTGAGAGAATAGAGAGAAATCATTGATGTAAAACAGAGAAAAACACATGTGTAGCAGAAAGTGCAGAAAACTGTGATGATTTGTGATTTTGAGAGGACTAGAACTAAGAGTATAGACCATGAAATCAAGCCCAGAAGGATGCAATGGAAAGCCAATACTTCCCTCTACAAGATAGGGTCAAAGTTGTGAGTCGGCGTTGTAGCATGGCTTCGCCGCACGTCCGGAAAAAGCCCCCTTTGCAACTACGAACTGGGCAGTTTTTATAGAGTTTTGGTGAAAGCCTCATCTTCTTATCACGATTCCCAGAGATAGAGTCCAAGATAAATTGAGTTCTCTAGATCAAACTCGAGATAATACTAAGGATAAGAGATAGGAACAAACGGGGATCAATTCGGAGGAGGATTCTAAAAGATATGGCTCTTGGAAGGTAGCCCCGAAGCCTTATCTGCAGAGTTTTAGTTGAACTAGGATACTTAAATCCTGATCTTGCGACCCAGATCCCGAGAGATATTGTCAATGAAATTTGATTCCTATGAACCAAATTCAAGATAATATAAAGGGCTAGAAGTAGGAAAAAATGGGGATCAATTCAGAGGAGGATTCTAGAAGATATGGACTCTTCAAGAGGGCCACGACACACAGAAACGGAGCAGAGTCCAACACGAATTGGACTCTCAGCTGTGTGTAACGGTCTATCTTAGGACCGTCAGAGTTATGTAACGGACTAGGGTAGGTCCGTCACACTCTGGGGGTTGAACGGGGCGATTTCGGGCAAGTTCCTGTGTAATGCACTCATACTAGGCCGTCACATGGACTCTAACGGTCTAGGGTAGGACCGCCACATTCTGGGGGTAAGTTTCGGTGTGACGGTCTATCGTAGGACCGTCACACTAATGTAACGCGCCTATGTAGGGCCGTCACATTGATGGAGGGAAAAAATTGAGCAGACTGCGCGCGACTTTAGAAATTGAAGCGTATCTCTCAAACGGGGCAGAACTAGCGAAAGTGGTAGAAGAAGAAATTGTAGATAACTGAGAGAGGAACAATTTTCATGAAAAAAGAAAGTTGAGAAAATTATCAGAAGAGGGAGAACATGGGGCTGGAAGAGAGAGGAAAATTCTAGGACATAGGTGAACAGCACAGCACGCCGGAAAAATGCGAATAGCTCACAATCGGGGCAGAACTGGCCAACGGCGTAGAAGAAGAAGTTGTAGATCTTTGAAAGAGGAACAACTTTTGATGAAGACAACTTTTTGAAAAGAGGAACCTAAGGAGATGAAAAAGGACCACTTTCAGGACTGCGCAGTGGGAGAGAGCCGATTACTTGAGGGAAGCCGACCTAAATGGGCCGAAAGTCGACTTTGAAGCCGGAATTTGATGAGATAAGCTCCAGGGCTCTAAGAAATCATGATCTCCAAAACTCAAAGGATATGAAATGGGCTCAGAATCTATCCAAAGAAGGCTCCAAAATAATGGGTAATTCGGGACATCAAAATGATGAATAAGAGAAATAACGCGACTTGTGGGCTAAAACGGGTGTCAACAGATGCCCCTCCTTGATGTCCGCTTTGCAAGGGAACGAGCAAAAGCGGCGCGGAGTTGAAATGGAAAGGAGATGGAGCGAAAGCGATAGCGACATGAAATGGAGATGAAGCGACGATGAAGTAGAGAGAACTGATAAGCGGCCATTAAGGCAAAAAGACACTCATCGCAACCAACAAGCGATAGGAATTCTCCCGAAAATGTCGAACTAACCACCTGAAATTGAGACATGTCTGGAGAACTAAACTAAAGGAAAGGAAACACGACCAGCCTCATTGGGGACACAATCCACGGACAATCAGTGGGTCGGAAAGAACACAGCGTAAGAGCTGGAAAGAAGAATAAGACTGAGATAAAATCTAGACAGGAATCACATTGGCCAAACATACCAAGCGGCAAGATCAGAAAAATCGTTTGAATTCAGAGTGGAATGAGGAATCTCTTACCCAAGAGAGCTTAAGTGCAATTAACCATTGCTGAGGAGAAATCGTTGAATGGATCACGAGGCATGAATGCTTAAAATGACATGATGCATGCTCGGCTAAAATAAAGAAATCATCAAAACGAATGCAAAGAAAGATAAAATAGAAAGTACTCAAGGATAATATTGCTAGACTGAGTAAAATGGGGTCAAGAGTCTTCTTGCAACCACGGCGTGCGAGATAGAGTCCATCGTCTCCCACTCGACTCAACCGAGCGACCTATCCAACGATTAACCATATGTTCCTAGATCATCATCGTTTTTGTTAAAGGGGAACATCAGATCCTAGAACACACGGCCAACCAGCCGGTCCTTGAGAGGCTATAATAACATATATATCATATAGTAATGCAACAATGAGCAGGGATAGGGAGTCATACCTGACTTACCTGCCAAGTGAAACGGCATCTTTTTTAGAATTTTTAATTTCTACTTTTATGGATTTTCATCATAAGACACAACCACATGACATGACATGATGTGAACATGAACGAATATGAACGGGCATGACATGAACACAACATAATAAGAGAAATATGAATGAAACATGGCACAACATAACATAACAAAGATGGATGAAACATAACACACAAACAAATGGCAAACATACATGCGACTAAAGGCACGGTGGGACAAGAAAATACGCACACGGCGGGATAGCACACGCAGTGGTATAAGGACATGGTGGGACAAAGACACGTAGGATGACAATACCACGGAGGACAAAGACACGTGCGATGAATGACACGGCGGGACAAAAGATACGATCAATCACGAGAGGACATAGACAGATATGATAAGGACACATCGGGACAAAAGACATGGAGGACCATAGGCATGATAAAGACAACAAACACATTCTTCAATCAAAGCCCAAGATCAGATGAAGCGGAACCGCCAGGTTCAAAATCGTGGGACAATGCCTCTCATGGAGATATGATTAAGTAGATAAGCGAAAGCCGAGAAGGCCGTGAGCTTCAGAATAGATATTGAAGAGATGAGAATAGATCGAAGAATATGAGCAAGAGGCAGAGTGAAATATAGTGCAAGGAAAGCTTGAGCATGCAACCTGCAGCCTGCACACTTAGCAAATAGATAACGCATCTGACCTCAAAGATAAAAAGGAAAAAAAGAGAAGTATTTTTGTATTTTTATATTTCTAATTTTTTTTTGCCATATTCAAATTTTTGGGATTTTTGACATATTCGATTTTTTTTTTGGAATTTTGACAATATCTCAATTTTTGGAATTTGACAATATTTTATTTTTTGGATTTTGACAATATTTCATTTTTTGGATTTTGACAATATCTCATTTTTTTAGATTTTTTAAAAATATCTCATTTTTTAGATTTTTGACAATATCTCTTTTTTTTAGTATTTTGAAATAGCAATCCGCAGCACCCAAAGACAGGCTCGAACTACTGGCCAAGGATCGCCGTCCCTCCCCTCTCATTAAAGACTTCCATTGAGTAGGAGGTGCATGTGAGGGTGGCTTACCATAACCAACCGCCTCTAAAGAACGGTGCCCCTACTAAGGCCATACCCGAGATATAACCCAGCATAAGAGGGAGAAGTAGAAGAAAAATTGGAGACAAGCTTTATGCAGGATGGGAGATATCAAGATTCGACTTCCTTCCAGGGCACCACCCCTCAAAGAGTAGGTCTGTTGCGCCGGGACTTTGTGTCTTTGATTTTGAGACCCATATTTATCAGGCACGCATGCGACCGGGCTCATGACGTCCCGCGGGGAACTTTACTGCCACTCTTGCCATGCCTTTGATTCATAATTTTGCATATTTATTCATTCTTATTTTGATAGCCCATATTGGCTAGATATAGTATGAAAGCTCATTTTTGAGAGTCAAGACTACCCTATTTGAGACCTCTCTCGTATTAGGGAGTGCCTAGGTTGGTCATCTTATCCATCAATCTCTTGCCCCTACACTTGGCCGAGCAGAGAAGAGAAAAAGACTTTTGTGCATACCCAAAGTATGGCCAAAGCAGCAACGGTGTACCTCAGAGGAATCGACTATGGCTCGCCGTGTAGTGTGTGAAAAACCCATGCTTAAAGGTCACTCTCAACGATCAGGGAAAGAACTAGACTCCCAGCGCGGAGCTATCACCGGCCTAAGGATGCTGCAGAAGCGAACTCATTCTAAATGAACTAAGCAAATTTCTAAAAGCCACTTAACCATGTTGAGGAATAACATTATAACCATGTGCAGAAACAATAGAAATAATGGAAATGAAAGCATGTTTCTTTGCTTAAAATAAAGATATCTTTGTAAATCCATGGCGTGGAAACCGGCATCCTGAAGTGATCTCGATCATCGAGCTTCGAGGAGCGCGAGTAGCTTTGTATTCCTTGCTTGTCAGGATAAAGAATGAAAGGAGAGCAAAGGATTGAAAGATTCCTCGACACAGAGGAGTGGCAGACATCATACTGGACGAAGAAGGGATAAAAAAGGAAGAGAGACGAGGGCTAGAACTCCCTCATCAAGGCACTGAGGCCCTGATAACAAGGAACCAGATACAGAATAAACTAGATTAGCTGAGATCAAGGCAGACTAAATCCTCAAAAATAGCATGAAAAAGGGCAATGACCCTGAAAGGGTGAGGATGAATGAGTAGAAAGATGAGAAGAAGAATCATCCGACGTGGTCGGAGAAGGGGGACGAGAATCTTCCGACAAGGTCAGAGAAGGAGAATAAGAGACACCCGATAGGGTCGGGGAAAGAGAACTAGAGACGGAACCCGGAGATACTGGAGGAGAAAAACTGGGAGATGTCCCGAGATCGGGATGAAAAGACATAGGCCGAGGCCTAGAATTGTGAGAGGAGGGAAAATCTGGAGGATCCGGAGAGAAGGGAGAGGAATGGGGATGCACTGACCTACGGAAGGAGGAGAAAATGATGGAGATAGGATCAGATGGAGGAAGATACACCACCCAAGGGTGGGAACTGAGTAGAAGGAAGGATGAATGAAAAGAAAGGGAGGAAGAGGTGGACCCCTGAATGTACAGCCGACGGCTCTTGAACCTGCATCACCGTTTCTTCTTAGCTGAAATGGGCTTCAAATGGGCCTGCTTGGCACGGGCTTGAATTCTTAGGCACCTTGTCTTGCAATATCTTCTCAAATAGCGAGCCCACCTAGCAGATGGCCTTGCCCGATTATGGACATGCAGCTTCATCGGAGCGGTTGCCCCTAGACTCCCGGAGCTAACAATAGTAGGACGTTCTTGAACAACTAACTCCTCATAATGCTGAATATCATAAAACCATGGAGTCTTTTTACTTGGCACAAGTAGCATGAGATTCGGCAACTCCACTTGGAACTCAGCCTTGAAGCACAACTCCCTTGATAAAAGAGACGGGTGAAGATGAGGGAGAGTAATACACGGCGTTGACATGGCCAGTTTGCTAATAAACCAAGGAAGATTGCATAACAAGTGCAGAATATCCTTGGAAAGCGTAGAAGATATGGCCAATTGCCCCTTCAACATAGAATCGTAATCTGATTGGCGGCCGTATGCGTTAGCACAACACGGGTAGAGATTCTTGGCCAGTGAACTGAACAGCAATCGAGTGAGGAGTAATAACAGCATTGATAGTGAATCCCCTGGCGAGCAATGAGATTGCCACCGGCCTCACTTGTGAAAAAACTGGCACTAGTGGCTGGGAACTCTTCTTAGCAACTGTCATCTTTGAAAGTGTAGGCACATCATCCCCAAAATAACCAGGGACCAGGACATAGATCGGCATCCAACAGATAAAATCCTGAATCTTGAAATGCACGGCCGGCACTGAATCATCCTGACTTGACTTATTATCTCCCTGGGGATTAGACTCGAGGGGCACCAAAGGAAGCACACACACGCTCCGTGGGGTGGAAGTGGTTGGAGAAGTAAAGGGAATATGCTTGGGTGGAACATGTGAAGGTTTGGAAGGCATGGAGGCTCCAACGGGAGTGGTGATGGAAAGTGATGGCGCAGGCGATATGGCGATGATAGGCTCGGGTGGCGACAAAGGTGACGGTGAAGGCATGGCTGAGGGTAAAGGTAAAGGCAAAGGTGTGGCTTGCTCAGGCTCGGGGAAAGGTGATGGCAGAGATAGAGGCGAGGGTGGAGATAGAGGTGGTGATGGAAGCACTGGTGGTGGAGACAGAGATGATGGTGATGGAAATGGAGATGGTGAGGATAGTGATGAAGGCGATGGGGGTAGTGGACATGGAGGTGGAGAGGGTGAAGAGGGAGGTTTTGGTGTCCACCGTCGACGTGTCGACACAACGCGTCGAGCGATGTTAGGGATAGAATTAGTGGTAGTGGCGGCGGGAGAAGAAGGGGAGGCACTAGCATGAGCAGAGGCTTGGGTTTGTGGCGGCGATGGAGCCGGGATAGGAGATGGCGGAGGTAACGGAGTAGGTGACGGAGCGAGTGCAGCACTAGATGAGGAATCACAGGGGTGCCCATGGCCTTGAAGTAATAGAGACGGCTGCCCCGGCGGCACTTCTTGCTGCTGTTGTTGGCTGTGACAATGTAAAATGACTTTGTGAATAGCGGCCCAATCAATCCTTTTCTTAGCTTCCATATCATAAACATAATCCCGGAACTCGGGGCAATCCTCAACCAAATGCCCCTGCTGGCGATGGAAATAACAGAACTGGAGCATATCCCCGACCACGGGTCGGCAAGGCACAATCGGAGAGAACGGCAACGCGTGAGTGGCCATCAAGGCCCGAAATATATCGGTGAAACACTCCGGCAACGGAAGATGAGAAGCCTGCTTCGGGCAAGGTGGATGCCGATGGATATGTAATGGTGGAGAAGGTTGTGGAGACAGAAGTGGAGGTTGCGTAGGCAGGAGTGCGTGGCTAGTGGTGGAGGGCTTCGGTGATGGCATGTGTGGAACATGATGAGGGGGTAAGTAGACGGCATCTACCTGCTCGGGATGTGGTGTTCCCTTGATCGAAAGTGGAGACGGAGATGGGTATGTGGACACGGGAGGCTGACTCATGGAAGGTTGATATGCGGAGGCGTATGGGTACATAGAGGCGGGAGGTTGGCTCGTGGAGGGATATGTGGCGGAAGGCTAACTCATGGTGGGCTGACTCATGGGAGCGTAGGATTGGCACGTGGAGGGTGAAGGTTGATATGTGGAAGAGGATGGTGGAGACTCAAGGTCAAGGGAATCTTGGATTTGTTGGCGAATGAAGCGGGCTCGGCTGTAAAGTTGTTGCCAGGAGGTGATTTCGTTGAGGGCTAAGATGAACCGATACTCGGGCACGGCATTGGATATCAGCATCTTGATTTGCTCTCCCTCCGGTATGTGCCCCGGGACTTGCATGGCAAGGCGACGCCAACGATCGACAAAGGTAGAAAACTCCTCTTCGGGCTTCATCATCTCAAGGGCCAGATCCACAATAGAGTACTTGGGCCCAACCTGGCCTTGAAACTGCTGAAGAAATTTCCCTTGCACGGCTTGAAAATTCACGACTTGCTCTTGCGGAAGAGAGAAGAACCAATCCGAGCCGGGCCTTCCAATGACAGACCAAACAGATAAGCCATCAAGTGTTGCTCATGTCGAAATTGGGACGACTCATAAACAAACTCCTTCAAGTGCACATACGGGTCACCGACTCCACTATAACGGCGATATGTGAGAATTTGTGATGGAGGTGGGAGCCGAAGACCTTGGAAAGCGAACGGAACACTTAAAGAGGATTTGGGATCGATCCGATGTTGAAGCTCATCAAGCTGGCGTTGGGTTTGAGCAATCATCTCCTGGGTAGGGAGAGATCGAGAAGAATATGGGCCAGCTTGAGCAAGAGGTTGTGAATTAGGACCAGGAGCATGGTATTGGGCCGGATAAGAGGATCCGGGCTGAGAAGAAAAAGGGCCCATTCTGGGAATGGAAGGGTGAGTGGGCCTGGAAGAGATGTTGGAACATGGGTTGAATGGGCCAGCAGCAACATGGGTAGAATAATGAGGCCCATTAAGAGAATAATGCCCATTAGCAATTGGGCCAGCAACATATGAAGGAGAAGGAGGAGGCCCATGAATAGAAGATGGCCCATTATGAGAAGAAGGCCCATGAAGATGAGCTGCAATAAGACGTTGGGCCTGAGCCGGGTCCATTTGGTGAACAAGGCTTGAAAGATGGGCCACGAGATTAGCATGTTCCTTGGATGGATCAGAAGGACCACGGGAAAATGGGCCCACGTGGGAAGAGGATTCCATGCGGGAATAGGAAGAAGATTGAGAAAAAGAATGATACAAGGTGTTAGAATGATACTCCATCAGGGCAAATGGAGACTTAATACAAGGAGATCAAGGACAGTACAAATGGGGAAGCAAGGGCTTAATGGGCTTGAGAACAAGGGGGGTTGACCCACTAATGTAAAGACGAATGGACAATAGACCACAGGACAATGGACTGGACAATGAACCAATAAAATGGACTGACTTAAGTGGGCCTAACAACAACAAATCATGTGGATGCAGCACAAAACACCACTAATGGGCTTGGACAAGCCCAAACAACATAAACAATGCAATGTGAAAGTTTTCACCCAAGTCAAACAAGTTAATATGATGGGAAATCTTTTAGGGGTTTTAATAGACCTTTTAATGATTTGAATTAGAAAAAATTCCCTCAATATAGGAATCCTATGGGAATAAGGTCCAAATTTTGTGTTGACTAAGGTTAACTCCCTCACACGTATGCAAATGCAAGCCTAAGGTGTGGAAAGGTACAGCCGGCCCGGTGTCCGTGTGGGAATCCACAGCTCACGGGGACTTATGGAGGTCCCGGATAAGATCACCTAGTCGACTCCAAGGAATATGGAGGCGAGAGGATCACTTACGAAGGTAGGAAATGGAACTATGATATGCGATGTATGGCCCTATGTGCACCGGAGTGCATGCAAATTCTAGCTTAAAACTAGAAAATCAAGATAAAATTAAGTTATGCAAACATGATCCAACTAAGCCAAATAGTATATGGATGGAAAGACAATACAAAGGTCTGCACAACGGGCCCAAGAACAGATCAATCTGACCCCGGGAGGTCAATCAAATCACTGAGCAAAGATGCCCCCGTGAATCTATGCGCAGACCACATGCAGATTTTATGGACAAAATGTTAAAATGATGACAATTTTTAACTAAGCAAATGAGACCCAAATGATGCAAATAAGCTATGGATGGAAAGACAATACAAAGGATTATCCAATGGAATAAAAATCACTGCAATTAGACACCGAGAAGGCAGTCAAATCACTGAGTAAAGATGTACCTGTGAACCTGTCCCTGAGCCTGCCTGCAGAACTTATGCACAAAACTCAAAAAGTTGGACAATATTAGAATATGCAAATGTTAACCAAATGATGCAAATGATATATGGATGGAAAGACAATACAAAGGGCTATCCAACGGAACAAAAATCAGCTCAATCGGACTCCGGGATCAAAAGTTATGTCTTGATGAATATGGCCCTGTGAGCATACGCGCAAGACTGCCAGAAGCTGTAACGGTCTACCAAATGACCGTTATATGACCGTGACGGTCTACCATAAGACCGTCACATAACCAGAGCCCATAAAGCACCAAAAATAGTGAGAGAATGGAGGAAATACTACCTAAACATGAACATGCACCCACCCAACCTACAAAAGAGCATGAAAACAAGCGTGATGGGCATTGGTGTCCCACCGTGATCGCCAAAAAACTGTTGATTTGTTTTTTTATTAGATTCCTATCCCGCCCCCTTTAAATACATACATGCATAAACATGTGAATCAAAGACAAGGGGGATGAAAGGATGAGAAATACTAACCGTGATCGCCACCAAGGATTAACAACGCCAAAGGATGAAGAAGTGTAAAGAACGACGCCGTGTACCTTGGAAAGAAAACTTGATCGCGTTTGACAAACGAGGTGCGGGGAACTTGTGGACTCAAACCTCCTCTCCTTCCAACCGGCTAGATGAAGAGGGCCTCACGTTGTATTCATGCTCTCCTGCAAAATAAAGATGAAACACAAAGGTAAAAACCCATTAGAACATGAAGTGTAGAAATCTGCCCAAAGTGATAAAATAGCATGAATAAAAGGGGGAGAACGCACCGGGGGAGGTTTTTAACCCCTGTGGAAGGGTGGAAAAGATAGGTGGGTGTGTTGTGCATGCATGAGATTTGAAATCACGAGATTTGATTGAGAGAATCGAGAGAAATCATTGATGCAAAACAGAGAAAAACACATGTGTAGCAGAAAGTGCAGAAAATTGTGATGATTTGTGATTTTGAGAGGACTAGAACTAAGAGTATAGACCATGAAATCAAGCCCAGAAGGATGCAATGGAAAGCCAATACTTCCCTCTTCAAGATAGGGTCGAAATTGTGAGTCGGCGTTGCAGCATGGCTTCACCGCACGTCCGGAAAAAGCCCCCCTTTGCAACTGCGAACTGGGCAGTTTTTATAGAGTTTTGGTGAAAGCCTCATCTTCTTATCACGATTCCCAGAGATAGAGTCCAAGATAAATTGAGTTCTCTAGATCAAACTCGAGATAATACTAAGGACAAGAGATAGGAACAAACGGGGATCAATTCGGAGGAGGATTCTAGAAGATATGGCTCTTGGAAGGTAGCCCCGGAGCCTTATCTGCAGAGTTTTAGTTGAACTAAGATACTTAAATCCTGATCATGCGACCCAGATCCCGAGAGATATTGTCATTGAAAATTTGATTCCTATTAACCAAATTCAAGATAATATAAAGGGCTAGAAGTAGGAAAAAATGGGGATCAATTCGGAGGAGGATTCTAGAAGATATGGACTCTTCAAGAGGGCCACGACGCACAGAAATGGAGCAGAGTCCAACATGAATTGGACTCTCAGCTGTGTGTAACGGTCTATCTTAGGACCGTCAGAGTTATGTAACGGACTAGGGTAGGTCCGTCACACTCTGGGGGTTGAACGGGGCGATTTCGGGCAAGTTCCTGTGTAACGCACTCATACTAGGCCGTCACAAGGACTCTAACGGTCTAGGGTAGGACCGCCACATTCTGGGGGTAAGTTTCGGTGTGACGGTCTATCGTAGGATCGTCACACTAATGTAATGCGCCTATGTAGGGCCGTCACATTGATGGAGGAAAAAAATTGAGCAGACTGAGCGTGACTTTAGAAATTGAAGCGTTTCTCTCAAACGGGGCAGAACTAGCGAAAGTGGTAGAAGAAGAAATTGTAGATAACTGAGAGAGGAACAATTTCATTAAGAAAGCAAGTTGAGAAAATGATCAGAAGAGGGAGAAAATGGGGCTGGAAGAGAGTGGAAAATTCTAGGACATAGGTGAACAGCACAGCACGTCGGAAAAATGCGAATAGCTCACAATCGGGGCAGAACTGGCCAACGGCGTAGAAGAAGAAGTTGTAGATCTTTGAAAGAGGAACAACTTTTGATGAAGACAACCTTTTGAAACGAGGAACCTAAGAAGATGAAAAAGGACCACTTTCAGGACTGCGCAGCGGGAGAGAGCCGATTACTTGAGGGAAGCCGGCCTAAATGGGCCGAAAGTCGACTTTGAAGCCGGAATTTGATGAGAGAAAGCTCCAGGGCTCTAAGAAATCATGATCTCCAAAACTCAAAGGATATGAAATAGGCTCGAAATCTATCCAAAGAAGGCTCCAAAATAATGAGTAATTCGGGACATCAAAATGATGAATAAGAGAAATAACGCGACTTGTGGGCTAAAACAGGTGTCAACATTTACGTTTGGCAATTCCTCAAGCCAGCTTCCCTTGGCTTTGCCGAGCCTGGTTTTAATGACTTTTGAGATAGTCTTATTGGTATTTTCCTGAGGGTGGGCTACCGAAGTAAAGTGGTTGCGAATGTTTAGGTCGGCACAGCTGTCTCTGAAATAATGAGAATCAAACTGTCGACCATTATCGCTCACGATCACTCGGGGCACACCATAGCGAAAGATGATCGATTTCCAAACAAAACTCCATACGACCGATTCGGAGATCCTGGTGGTGGCTTCGTCCTCGATCCATTTGGTGAAATAGTCGATGGCGACGATGACAAACTTCTTCTGAGCTTAAGCCGTAGGAAACGGCCCCAAAATGTCGATCCCCCACCGAGCGAAAGGGTATGGCTCGGCAAGGGTGATAAGCTCCGCAGCGGGCTGATGAATTAGGTGGTCGAAGCGCTGACATCGATCGCACTTCTGTATGTAGGTCCAACAGTCGCGCTGGAGAGTGGGTGTTGACACATAAAAAATAATAATAATAAATAATATATATATATATATAATAATGAAAATGAGAGAACAATGAGAGAAAAGAGGAAAATAAAATAAATAAATAATAATAATAATAATAACAAAAAATGATAAAAAAAGAGAGAGAAAAAGATATAATGATAATAATATAATAATAATAAAATGATATGATAATATCAATATAAAAAAAATATAAACATATTTCATCTTATATTTCATATTTTCCAGAGATAAAGGGAAAAGATGGAGAAGCATCCGCTGAGGCCCACGTTGAAAGCAGCGGCACCGATTGGTTCGTGGACCGAAGAAGGGCCAAGGCACAAATAGAAGCCGCACGCGCCGATAGGTCCACAACCTAGGGCGCGTCGAGACGTATGATCAAAGGACTGAGGATGCGCGCTGATGAGAATGGGGTTTAACACCCCCTATATATAAACCTTCAGTTCGATGAAGTCAAGGGCGACGGATAAAAAAAAGAGAAGAAGAGATAGACAGAAGAAAAGAAGTGGAGCGAGAGCTTGAAAAGAGAAGAGAGCCGGTGAAGAGAAGGAAGAGTAGAGGTAGGGGTGCTACCGCCGTCGTCTGACGCCCCTCGGGGCTATAGTCCCCCTCCCCTGTTCTTTCTTTTCTATTTTTGTTCTCTCCTTATGTAATAGCATAGCCCTTTCTGGCTTATATTTGTATCTTGGCGATGCCTGATTTTGTATAAATGGAGCATCTGTTGATGCATGAGATTTTTTTATATTGATGTAACCAAATCCCCTTTATATTCACCTGTGTGCTCCCACCATTCTATTTAGAATTTCTGTAGTTCTGGTTTACGTTTCTTTCATTCAACCCGGGGCGACGGCCTTATGGCTACTACGACTTCGCAGAGACAGTGGGAGTATTATCCCATCTGTCAATGACATTTGCGAAGGCATTTCTACGCTCCGGGAATACTGAGTTCTGGTGCTTACCCCCTATGTTCTTCCGCGAGTAGTAGAAGTATTTACCACTGATACGAGACGGGGACCCGAGACAGCTTATCTCGTGGTTTTCTTGTCCCCCAAATCATGAGGAAAAGTATATTTGCCTGGCCCCATTCTGGTGTTTGTATTCTCCTGATGATTTTATATTCACTCAGAGGAGCTCAAACCCGACCGCTTCCATGAAATCCTAAATCCCAAAACCCATTCTCAAAGCCTCGACGCCAACAGCTCTCGGCGCAGATCCCGCGCCGGTTACCTCCCGCACCGAGACTCCCCTTTTGTTTCCGCGCCGAGTGCATGAGCGCGCCGAGAGCGTGTTCCCCCGCCGTGCCCATCTGATTTTCCCGCTGCCTCATGTGCACGCTGCAATTTTTAGGAATGGCATTGGTCACGTGATGTATTGTTCCTGCGAATGGTATGCTTTAATAAATGAAGATCATTAATACATGGCCCCACTAGCTGCATGTGTCTTCAGCCCATCCGTTGGTTAACGTGGCGGTTGTTGGCCCTTTCACTAACTCTCACGCACGAACCTGCCTACGTTACCCTCTAAACCCCCACCTACTGCATGCATATGCATAATTAATGTGAAGAGGCGTGATCTCGCGCGGGTCCTAAGCAGGCGGAGGATCACCGAATTGTGAACTGCAAGAAAGGGAAACGGATCAGGGGGCCCAGGGATGAGTCCCTGGGGAAGACCCTCCGATGCTTAAGTTAGTAGAGCTATGGTGGGAGCAAAGAAAAGGGGGGAAGTAGCTTCTGCGCGAGATCCCTCTCCACCAGAAGGGTGAAGTGGTTCCTGCTCAGGAGTTTTGAGCATGTAGTTGCCCTTACCTTTCGCCGGAGGGTATCCCTGGGTTAAATAGTGCGCCGTCTTCCGGAGTCCTGCAAGTCGAGGGGTTTCAGGTGGGAGTTACATCCTCAACGTGGGCTTTTACTGCCTCATCGTGGGAGCGTTATCACCTTGGGGAGCTGGAGTTTCTCACCCTTATAAATTCCTGCTCACAGAGGATTCTTAACGGCTGCATGGATAAGCAATCGACGGTAGACCGTTTCGAGCTTAGGGGGGCCAGCCATATCCGGGCGATGGGCCTAGCTCGGACGGAGATGGGTCGAAACGATCGTGTGCGCCTCCCTATATCCTGGCTGAGGATAGATCGGGCGTAGATCATTCTGATGACCTGGCCGTCGCTCGGGCCTTCCGAGCCTGAGGGCCGCCTAGGAAGGTTGGGTCCCCGAGTGATCTTTTATTAGGATTTTAGTCTGGAGTGGGCCCTGTGGGCTATCACTTGGGTGAGCGTGGCCTTGTTTGGTCCTGATGGGCCTAGTTCGGCTGCTCTTTGACTGGGCTGCAAAAATCCCCCTCTCCACTTGTCCCCCTCCTACTCCCGAGCCAGGGAAGGCTTGGAAGAGTAGATGTTTTAGGGTTTAGGACCAGCGTGGATCAGGTGGGTAGAGATCTGGTGGTATGAGTAAGCCACGTGTCGTGGTCACCAAGGCCCGTAATGATGGTAATCCTGACGAATTTGAAATGAAGGGGCCCCCTTTTCTTAGAGGTCGGAACGGCGCGCCGCCTTCTGCGAGGGGATATAGGCGTTTGGGCGCTCTTCGACATTCCAGACTTCCTCCATTTTTATGGTCTAGCCTCCCTTTGAGTTTTTAGGCTCCTTGATGCGTCGTGAGGGCACGACGGAAGAGTAGAGGCATGCGGTGGCGTTCGTAGAGTTGGCCGAGGTGACGGCGGAGGCCATCCAGCAGCTCCCACTTTTCTGGGCCTTCCCCTGTCTCCTCGTCCAGCTACGCTGCACTTCTTTTTCTCTTTTCTCTCTTGCTGCTCTCCCCCCGTCATTTCTTTCACTCTGCGGAGGCTGCTTGCTCTCTGTACGTTCCAAAGAGTTGGCAGGTTGGAAGAGAGGCGGCCTTCATGGGCGTTCCCTCTCCCCAGCCTCTGTCAACTTGGAAGCTAGCCTTCCCCACCGCAGTCCCTCTGTCACCTTTGTCATGGGCCACCCGAGCCAACTGGATCGACCACCTTTTATCCGAGCCAGTTTCTATGCGAGGCAGAGTCAGTGGCTGGACGCAAGGAGAACAAACCGAGTCGGCCGAGCGATGGCCTCTTGCAGTGGCGCCAGATGGATTTTTTTTGTTATGCAATGTATTGGATTTGGCCTTTCTGATATACCAACAATCATTTGAATGAAAAGGAAAAAAAATTATTTCACTCAGATTGTTTGCACGACTTCAAAAGTAGAACTTGCGTAGTGTGGCTGCGTTCCACGTCCGAGGGATGGGTTCCCCTTCCATTGTAGATAGCTGGTATGCTCCTTTCCCGAGCATCTTGACCACTCGGTATGGACCTTCCCAGTTGGGGGATAGCTTGCCCGCCGTCTCTAGTGGTTGAGAGGGTTCGGCTTTCCTAAGGATGAAGTCTCCCGGTTGGAAGTGACTATTTCGGACTTTGGTATTGTAGTATCGAGCGAGGCGGCGCTGGTATTCCGTCGCTCGGATGCTGGCAATCTCTCAGAGTTCATCTGCTAGGTCGAGATTCTCGAGCAATTTTTGCTCGTTTACCTCGGGCGAGAAGCAGATGTCTCGGAGGGAGGGATTGGCGATCTCTAATGGAATGACGGCCTCGGTGTCGTATACCAACTGGAAAGGACTTTCATCGGTTGCCGTTCTAGGAGTCATTCTGTGCGACCAAAGCACGCTAGGCAATTCCTCAAGCCAGCTGCCCTTGGCCTTGCCGAGCCTGGTCTTGATGCCTTTTAAGATAGTCTTATTGGCATTCTCGACCAGTCCGTTAGCCTGAGGGTGGGTGACCGAGGTGAAGTGGTTGCGAATACCGAGGTCGGCACATCTGTCTCGAAAATAACGAGAGTCAAATTGCCGACCGTTATCACTCACTATCACCCGGGGGATGCAGTAACGACAAATGATCGACTTCCAGACGAAACTCCAGACGACTGTCTCGGTGATCCTTGCCGTGGCTTCGGCCTCAATCCACTTGGTAAAGTAGTCGATGGCGACGATGATAAACTTCTTCTGGGCCTGAGCTGTGGGGAACGGCCCAAGGATGTCGATCCCCCACTGAGCGAAGGGATACGGTTCGGCCGGGGTGACGAGCTCCATTGCCGACTGATGGACTAAGTGGTCGAATCGCTGGCATCGGTCGCACTGTTGCATGTAGGCCATGCAGTCGCGCTGTAGAGTGGGCCACCAGTAACCCTGCCGTGGCAGGATCCGGGTGAGTGACTTTCCTCCTGAATGCGCTCCGCACAGGCTTTCATGAATCTCTTGGATAGCTCGGCTTGCTTCGTCGGGGCCGAGACACTTCAGGAGAGGACCGGAGAAAGATCTCTGGTAGAGAGTGTCATCTAGAATGACGAAGCGCCGGGCTTGGTACTTCAATCTGCGGGCCTCTCGAGGGTCGGAAGGCTCTTGAGAGTCCCTGAGCCACGACAGATAGGGGGTGCACCAGTCGCTCGGAATGGCCGAGTCAACAGCAAGGAGCTCTGAGTCAATGCTCGGGCGCTCTAGCTCTTCAAGGAGGACCAATCGGGTACCTCCGAGGTCAAGAGAAGAGGCTAGCCGAGAGAGGGCGTCTGCTCGGGAGTTTTCCTCCCGAGCTATTCGGACTACCTCGAATTTCTCGAACTGTTGGGCCAGGGCTCTGACTAGTTGGAGGTATTTGATCATTGGTGCCTCTCGAGCTTCGTACTCGCCATTGACTTGGCTAGCGACCAGCTAGGAGTCAGTGTGGATTTTGACTCGCTCAGCCCCCAACCGTCGGGCCATACGCGCTCCCGAGATAAGGGCCTCATACTCGGAAGCGTTGTTGGATGCTTGAAAGCTGAACTTCAAGGCGTACTGCAGCTCTGCTCCTTCGGGAGACTTCAGAAGGATTCTGGCACCACTCCCGATCGAGTTGGAAGACCCATCGACGAACAACTCCCAGGTCGGCCCGGGCGCGGACGGGGATTTTTCTTCAGTCGGGATGGTGCTTTCGGCGATGAAGTCGGCGAGCGCTTGGCCTTTCACAGCTGAGCGCGGCCGATAGGATATATCGTAGGCCCCAAGCATGATGGCCCACTTAACGAGTCATCCCGAGTCTTCGGGGTGGGTAAGGATCTTCTTCAATGGTTCGCCGGTTAGCACGGTGATGGGGTGCCCCTGGAAATAGGGCCGGAGGCACTTGGCGGAGGTGACCAATGCTAGCATGAGTTTCTCAGTTGAGGGGTACCTCCTTTCAGCCTCATTGAGTACCTTGCTGATGTAGTAGACCGGCCTCTCGACTCCCGAGTCATTTCTGACTAGGACCGAGCTAACCGTAGATGGCGTGGCCGAGAGATAGAGCAGCAAGACCTCACCCGAAATGGGCTTGGAGAGCACCGGGGGCGAGGCCAAGAACTCCTTAAGCTCGGTGAACGCTCTCTGGCATTCCTCATCCCATGTGAACGTAGCAGATGCCAGTTTGGGCCCCCTCAACAACTTGAAGAAGGGCAAGCATCGTTCGGCCGCACGGGACAGGAACCAGCTGAGAGCGGCGACACGCCCAGTTAGGCATTGGACATCTTTGATGCAGGTGGGCGGGCGCATGTCCAGGATGGCCTAGACTTTGTCTGGGTTGGTCTCGATCCCATGCTGAGTGACTAGGAAACCCAGGAACTTTCCGGATCTCACTCCGAAGGCACATTTGGCAGGATTGAGCTTCATGTTGTACCTCAGGAGGGTGTCGAAAGTCTCGGCGAGGTCGGTGAAGTGGTCTTCGACCTTGGGGGTCTTGACGAGCATGTCGTCAATGTAGGCCTCGACGTTCTGACCTAGATGTCCTTCAAACATGTGATTGACCAGCCTTTGGTACGTGGCTCCAGTGTTCTTCAACCCGAAAGGCATCAGGGTGTAGCAGTCACGCTGTAGTCGGTGATGAAGGCTGTCTTCTCGACATCTTCTGGATCCATTCTGATCTAATGGTAACCCGAATAGGTGTCTAGGAAGTTGAGTATCTCATTGCCCGAGGTTGAGTCAACCAATTGGTCGATGCTCGGCAACGGATAACAGTCCTTACGGGTGGCCTTATTCAGGTCGGTGAAATCCACGCACATCCGCCACTTGCCCGAAGCTTTCGGTACCAGGACGACGTTGGCTAGCCATGTCGGGTACAAGACCGATTTAAAAAGGCCAGTCTCTTGTCCCTTGGTGACCTGCGCCTTGATGATCGCCTACTTCTCTGGTGCATGCTTCCTTCTGCGTTGCTGTACGAGCTTCACGGCAGGGTCGAGGCTGAGCTTGTGCATTATAGTCTCCTCTGGTATCCCAGGGAGTTGATCATCAGACCAAGCAAAAACTCAGATGTACTCAGAAAGGAACCTTTTATATTGTTGTTGAACCTCAGACGGTAGGTCGGCTCTGATCTTTACTCCTAGGGCCGGGTCATCGTTTAGAAAAACCGCCAGCAAATCACCACCAGGTTCGGTGGTTGCGGATTTACCCTCGACTCCCCGGGGGTCCTTGTCCTTCCTGTCCGGCCTTGTGACCTCTACCGAGATATTGTAGCACATTCTGCCCGTGGCCTGGTTACCTCGGACTTCCCCCAAGCCATTTTTGGTGGGGAACTTCATTTTATGGTGATAGGTAGATGGCACCGCTTTTATTCGGCTGAGGATTCCCCGGCTGAAGATGGTGTTGTACGCTATCATACCTTTAATCACTATGAAGTCCACCATGACCGTAACGGTTTTGGGTGGGGTGCCGAGGGTAACCGGCAGGCTTAGGGCTCCCTCGGGATAGGTGGCCTGGCCATTGAACCTGTAGAGAGGGGTTCGGATCGGGCGGAGCTTAGATGGATCCTCCCCCATCTTAAGGAAACAATCATAAGACAGTACATCAGGGGCACTCCCATTGTCGACTAGGATCCTATCTACGTTACAATGGTTTATTGTAGCCAAAATCACGAGGGCGTCGTCATGCAGGGTACTCAGCCCTTCTAGGTCTCAGTCTGAGAAGACTATGACCTGGGGCTCACTCGGTAGGGCCTTTGGAGGCTCTATGGCTCGGCTCGCCCGCTCGGCATGACGCTTCCTTCCTCGGCTACTGTCGCCCCCTGATGCTGCTCCTTCGGAGATGACGTTGATGTGGACCCCTCGGGGGGCATTGTCGATCTCCTCTGGGGCACCTCGGTCCTCCTTGTGCTCGGCTACGAACCGAGCTAGGTGTCCCTGATAGATGAGGTGCTCGATCTCGTCCTGGAGCTGGTGGCAGTCGCCGGTATGGTGTCCGTGATCGCTGTGGAACAAGCTGTGCTTGCTACGATTACGGTTCTTCGACCTCATTGGCTCGGGTTGGCGGAGGAGACCCGAGTCTTTGATGTCTTCATAGATCTCATAGACCGACGCGGCTAGTGGGGTGTATCGCTCATACTTCCGTGACGGTTCCTTGCGTTCCCTGTCCCGGTTCCGCCTTTTTCCCGAATCTTAGCTTGGCTCGGAAGCCTGCTTCTTGTCCCCCTCCCGACCCGAGCCGGTTGCATCTCGGCATGCGCTGAGTACTTCTTCGCACTCGGCATGGCGCAAAGCTAGAGTTACTAGCTCGGCAAGGGTCGAGGGGGGGTGGAGGACAAGCTCGCGGCAGAGATTCTCGTCCCGGATGCCCCCAGTCAGTGCGGTTATAGCTGAGGCCACATCTAGGCGGGGGATTCTCAGGGCTTCCGACTTGAATCAGTGAATATAAGCCCGGAGTCTCTCCCCTTGCGCCTGTTTAAGGGCCAGGAGCCCTGCTACAGACCTTGGGGGGGCACTTTTGGCGAAACTCTCTTTGAAGATTCGGCCAAACTGCTTGAAATCTCATATGGATCCGGGGGCGAGGGCCCGGAACCAAGCTTGAGCGCCTTGGACCAGGGTGGTCATGAAGGCTCGGCATTTGATGGTGTCAGACACTCCGTGCAGGGTCATCAGAGCGTCGAAGCTGTCGTAGTGATCAGCCGGGTCGCCTTGGCCGTCGTAGAGCTTGAAGGTTGGGATGGAGGTTCTGGGAGACACCTCTACCTTCAAGATATACTCGGAGAAAGGGGATTTCTCCTCATCCTCTGGGGGAGAGGCCTTCTGCAGGGCGCGCAGGGCGCGCTCTTGTTCTGCAAAGCATCTCTCGAACTCTCGCAGTCGGAGAGATAACTCCGGCTGCTGTTGTGGCGCGAGGCTGGGGGGAATGTCTTGGCGATCCTCAGGAATGTCGGTCTCCGGGTTCGGACGGCGTGCCCTTGGTTTTCCCTGCCTCGGTGTGGAGGAAGCCTCTTGCTCCGGCGGCGGAGCTTGTGAGGGTCCTCCTGTCCTGTTACGGATAATCTACTGGCCGCGGATAGTGAAGCGGCCTCCGACAGTGTGTTGGGATGCATTCTCGTGGGGAGGGCTCCCCGACGGGGCACGTGACCTTCCATCCCTGCCCGCCTAGGTCCTCATGAGTTCCACGAGGACATCCAGTTTTGCGTTGAGGGCTTGGAAGGCATCGACGCCACCGTGGAGCAGTAGCCCTACTACGGCAGGGGGGTGGTGGTTCGTTGGTGGGGGCGCTGGCGTTGGAGGGGGGGTTCTGTGAGGCCCGAGAGGGGCCATCCTCAGCAGCTACCATGGCCCTTCCCCTATCACCGACGGACCTCCTCCCTGAGCTCCTTCGCACCATGCTGGCCCTTTGTTCTTTTCCCACAGACGGCGCCAGATGAAGAGGCGTGATCTCGCGCGGGTCTTGAGCGGGCGGAGGATCACCGAATTGTGAACTGCAAGAAAGGGAAACGGATCAGGGGGCCCAGGGATGAGTCCCTGGGGAAAACCCTCCAATGCCTAAGTTAGTAGAGCTATGGTGGGAGCAAAGAAAAGGGGGGAAGTAGCTTCTGCGCGAGATCCCTCTTCACCAAAAGGGTGAATTGTTCCTGCTCAGGAGTTTTGAGCGTGTAGTTGCCCTTACCTTTCGCCGGAGGGTATCCCTGAGTTAAATAGTGCGCCGTCTTCCGGAGTCCTGCAAGTCGAGGGGTTTCAGGTGGGAGTTACGTCCTCAACGTTGACTTTTACTGCCTCATCGTGGGAGCGTTATCACCTTGGGGAGTTGGAGTCCCTCACCCTTATAAATTTCTGCTCACAGAGGACTCTTAACGGCTGCATGGATAAGCAATCGACGGTCGACCGTTTCAAGCTTAGGGGGGCCAGCCATATCCGGGCGATGGGCCTAGCTCGGACGGAGATGGGTTGGAACGATCGTGTGTGCCTCCCTATATCTTGGCTGAGGATAGATCGGGCGTAGATCATTCTGATGACCTGACCGTCGCTTGGGCCTTCCGAGCCTGAGGGCCGCCTAGGAAGGTTGGGTCCCCGAGTGATCTTTTATTGGGCTTTTAGTCCGGAGTGGGCCCTGTGGGCTATCACTCGAGCGAGCGTGGCCTTGTTTGGTCCTGATGGGCCTAGTTCGGCTTCTCTTTGACTAGGCTATAGAAATCCCCCTCTCCACTACTTTGTAGATGCGAGATGAACCTTTTTGGTGCTCCCAAGAGGTATTATCCCCGCCACGCCGGAGGGTGGCTAGGGTTTTGTCCTTGTAAAAGGGCTCTCTTGGAGTAGGAGGTGAAGACCTACCTTATAAGCACTCGGTTGCTTTCTCAACATCCGATGTGGGACTAATCTAGTGACCCTAGGTCCGCTACACAAGCCCCCCCTTGAGAAGGCAAGCGAGTGCGCGAGATCTCAGGGTTCCCACAGACGGCGCCACTTTTTGATGCGAGATGAACCTTTTTGGTGCTCCCAAGAGGTATTGTCCCCGCCACGCTAGAGGGCGGCTAGGGTTTTGTCCTTGTAAAAGGGCCCTCTTGGAGTAGGAGGTGAAGACCTACCTTATAAGCACTCGGTTGCTTTCTCAACATCCGATGTGGGACTAATCCAGTGACCCTAGGTCCGCTACATAATGATTAGCCACTTCTTAATCTCAATTAACATATGCTTGCTACGCTAACATTTGAGCCTTCACCCACTAACTGCACCCCTTGTCACATTGGTGCATTTTGTGGTGTGAACCAACCCGTGGGTGTACATATGGCTTATGCATAGATAGATAATTCTGCTCGTTGGGTATGCAAGTCCTTACGTGAGGCCCCTTTTTTTGGTTTTATTCATTTATGCATTCATGTAGATACACGCATGTATGTATATGTGTGTGTGTGAATATGCACATATATATATATATATATGAATGTAATAACAAATGCATGTATTTTATTTTTATGAATCAATATTGTTGGGTTTTCATACTCAATTCCATGAGAATCAGAGGAGCTACACTAATGGGGTCTTACCCCTACATTTATCTCAGTTTGGGTTTCCGATTTCCCTCTTTCACCCCGCCGGGCCACGGAGTTCTGCCACTGCATGTTCTCCATTGGTCCCTTTAGGGGAATATTAATGAGGCGCCACGATGAGTGGACACTGTCCCGCTGAATTCTGATCTTCTTGGATCTCGGACTACGCCCACCTTTCTTTTGGCTTCCATCTCAGCACTCTGTAGATGGATGTCCTATACTCCCCTTTGACACAGTCCAAAATAAGGGAAGATGCTGCCGAAATTCATTCACGATTCTTGCTTTGTCATATCATGTGATGTTTCCGTTAAGCTGATGAATTAACCCCCGGCTGTGTGGAAGAGACCTGAGGCTTATCTCATGGCCCTTTGCCCACTATAGAAGGGGAACATAATCATTTTGAGATTTCCCGTTGATTGTCACAGGGTCTCCCTAGACCTTCTATGGATGAATTTATCCTCCTTGTTTAGTTGGCCTAAACATCGTCACCAGAGCCCATGAAGCCCTAATTAAGCACAAGAGATCCACTCTATAGAGCCCACCAAAATCCATAACCTCACAAAGCCCTCAAAAATCCCTAAAAAAATCCCTCCTGTCGGCGCCAGATGGCCTCTCGGCACAGCCCTCTCTCGGCGCGAGTTCCGTGCCGAGTGATGGGCGCGTCGAGGACCGGCCAGCCACTTAGGCGCGCCGACCGCCTCATTTTCCCGTGCCGCGCCGATTTGCCTTCGCGCCGGTTCCCATCCGTGCCGGTTCATCTCAGTGTCGACTATTATTCAAACACTCAACTTCCCAGCAACCTTAATAAGCCCAAAACTCAGTCTAAACCCAATGTCCCAACCTCATTAGCCTTCATGCCAACCTTCATCATGTCATGGGGAATCATGGTTCTTCATCCAAGTCTAAGGGAGCTAAATTAATGGGGTTTCACCCCAACATTATACCGTTTGACCGTGATGTTTTCTTCTAACCCTGCTGACTCTTGGAGTTCTGCCACTGCATGTCCTCCAATGGTTTCTAAAGGGGATATCAATAAATACCATGATTATGGACATTGTCCCGTCGCATCTGGATCAAGATCTCGGGCTACGCCCATCTTTCTTGTGGCGTCCATCTCGGCACTCCATGGATAGATGTCCTATATTCCCACTTGGCATAGACCAAGATAAAGGGGATATGCTGCCGGATTTATTTCGTATGTTAATATCATATCTTGTTTTGCATGATCATCTGCATGCATCTCCTATCCTGCAAATGAATGAGCATACCTATCATATTAGTTCTGCCCCCTAGGATTCTTCTACTTTGGTGATTAATGAAGGGTTGTCCTTCTTTGGAAGGGCGTAATTAACGTCATAGCCTTTATGGTATGACGGACTTTCGGTCCCGACTCGGACTTCACAATCGACTGACCAAGTTAGATCGAGCGCATAATAAATCGCCACACATGTGACTGGCATGCCTAATAAACTAACTAATCAACAAACCAAATATTAAACAAAATAAATAAATAAATAATAAAATGCATCCCCACAAGCTGGCACACCCGGTGGGACCGAGTCTCCCTTCATCTCTTCACCAAAGTAGAAGGCGTGGAGGCCTTCCCCAAAATACTGATCGTTTTCTCATACTAATTTGCAGAGATCTCAATGGCTTGCGGACTTACTACACTTGTATTCGGCCCTCAAGTGGTCGCTACCCATGCAGAGCATGGGTACCTGGCGGTGCCCACTGCTTTCGGAGCTCTGTCACCAGTGGTGGGGTTCCCTAATTTTCTCGGAGTCGCCTTCATCGACCTGCTGAGGATCGAGGATGAGGAAGCTGACAAGACTATTGTGGCCAAGGCCGTAGCCCCTGCAAAGGCGAGTTGTCCGCGGAGAACCACTCCGTCTCGCCGTACTATCTCATGCTTTGTCCACCACGTGGACTACCATGTTGTCCCCGCCAGTGACAAGGCGTCCAAGGGGAAGAAGATGAAGAATCAAAGAAGAAGAGCTGTTGCTGTTTCCCGAGGCTAACTCTTGGCTTCTGGGAAGTCTGTTCTAATTGGTTGCATTCGTGTTTATCTGAACGGCCGCTGTGCTGAAGCTTTGCCAGATCATATTATCTCGGTAGTTCCCGTTCACAACCCCTTTCAGGTGCTGGCAAGTCGGGAGGCCAATTTGGACAAAGAAGTATGCGGGAAGCTGACCCCCAAGCTACCAAAATTCAAGCAAGTTTGGATTCTCAAAAGGACCCGGGGGCCAGCTTCGACCCCGCAAGATTAAACATCAACTGTCAAGGACCCCAAGACTGGGGGCAATAAAGCTGCACCAAAGGAAGAAGAGGTCATGCCAGTAGCCTCTCCTCCCGCTCGTAGGGTCTGTGCCAGGCAGACCAATGTTCTCTGACGTCCAACAAGATCGAACGGAGCTACTAGACTATCGCGGCCCTCCTACATGCCGTCGATGCAAGACCCATTGTTAATTCCTGCCCTCTCTCTAGGGCACAATCAAGAAGGAATGGCCCATGTGGTCCGGAATTACTTCTATGGCTTGGAAAGTTCTTCCCTAAGTCGGGAAAGGCTACTCCGCACCATCAGCGCTGAAAGAAAAGAAGAAGGCAAAGAAAGAAGAAGAATAGTGTCATTCGTGCACATTAATGAATATGAAGATGGCTTGCAAGCCAAGCACTATGAAGCTTCTCCACAGCATGAAGAGAATAAAAGGACATCAATGTTTGAAAGGTCAGCCTTCTCCGGTCAAGCCAAGAAGCTAGTCTGGGGACAAAGAAAATGAATCCAAGTCTTCACTTGCAACATGGCAGGGGTGGCTAGCAGATATGGGGCCCTACCCGAAGAGCCGGAAGAATTGGCCAAGCTAGCTAAAGGCCAGGGCTAGTAACCAGAAGAGGCAAAGCTGCAGGAGAAATTCTCAAAGCAGCCAAAGAAAAGCAAGCTGTCACTACTTCAAATGCCAACATGGTGACTTCTGAAGAAGAAGAGATTACTCTGCCAGCCTCGTTTGAAGATGTTTCGGGTGAAGCATTCAAGAGTACCTCTGCTATGGCAGCGCAAGACCCAATTATCTTAATGATGATGTAAAATTACTAGCAAGAGATCGAAGCCTTGAAAAGGCAACTGAATGAAGAAAATAAACAAGCCCCTTTTCCCTGGCAACAGGACGTGCATGCTGAATCATCCCGGCAAGTTCCTAACCCGATCAATGCTACACCCCAAACTACTCCTCAAGCAACAGGCCATGGCAAGGCCGCTCTTCAGCCACATTCCCTACAGCCACCCTTGGTGCAACCAGCTCTTTCACCAGTGCAACAGTTGCCACCAACGGAGCCATCAGCACCTCTTGTCGAAGCTCTACTCACTCCCTCTATAAAGCATCCTGCACATCGCCACCTAGTGCCGGTGAACCCAACCTTGGTAAATAAATCAATGGTGGAACAACTAATTGAAATGAAGCTGGCCGAGAGGATAGGTGGCGATATCAGCACTTTTGATGTTTACAAGGTGCCATATCCACCATAGTATGCCGCAAAGAGGCTCCCGCCTAGCATCAACAAACCACCCAAATTTGAAAAGTTTGGCGGGCAGGGCTCTCCTAAAGAGCATATTGCCTACTATATGATAGTAATGGGTGATTTGGCAACAGATGAAGCCTACCTACTAAAATTCTTCGGGTCCTCACTGACAGGCCTAGCTTTTGAATGGTATTCTAATCTGCCAGCCGGCTCTATAAGCGACTGGGCAGCTATGCAACGGAAGTTCCGAGAGCGGTTCCATGTTACTGAAAGAGAGGTCACACTGGCCGAGCTGTATGCCTCCAGGTAAAGACATGATGAGTCAGCCCTGGAGTACATCAAAAGATGGCGGAATCTCAGTATGAGATGCAAGCGGCCGCCACATCCAGAAGATGCAGTGCAGATATGCAAGCAAAGCATGAGGCGAGAGATCCTCGGGAAGCTGATCGGAATTGAAATACGATCTTTCGACCGGCTAAATAATGTGGTCGCAGAGATTGAAGCCTTCATCTCCAGCTCTCCCTCTACTCCGGCTACTACAAACCAAAAGGGGAAGTCTATTGACAAGTGGCCATCGCCCAAGAAAGTTCACACAATTTATTTGAAAGCATTCAACCAACAAGAAGAAAAGGAAAAAGGAGTGGCTAACCCTCCTCCCGCTAAGCTAGCTGAGCAGCAAGAAGTCCCGTCCTTGCGGGCCAAGATGAAAAAATTCTACTCTTTCCCCAAGGATGGGACTCGAGTGCTCTTCGAATGGGCTATCGCAAACAACATGGTTACTCTACCAGAGCCGAAGATATCAGAAGATGCTAGAAAGAAGGATCATCCTCGCTACTGCCCATATCACCAGATGGTTGGGCACCCTATCGAAGATTGTTACGCTTTTAAAGACGCTATTGAAAAGCTAATCAGAAGAGGGGAGCTACAACTGGGTGACTATAAGGTTGATCCTCCTCGCCCGCATGAGGTACCTGCTATGGAAAGAGCAATCAATACAGTGTCTCTATGCCAGCTGTCGTCTCAAGAGATAACCAGAGTTCGCATCGCACACCAGGTGTCAACTACAAAAAGACAAGATAAGAATAAGCCAAGAGACAGAGGGAGCGGCGTTGTACTCTCCTGTAATACCTTATCGGCCTTGCCCAGTGCGAGCCGAGCTGCTGAAGAAGATGACGAAGAGATATACTACACGCCACTGAGGGGAGGTCGAGCTGCAGCACCTATCTCTCACCATCAATCCCGAGGAGAGTGGGGGCATCCTCCACCACCTGCTGAAGAAGCATGCTATTATACCCCTCCTCAACATGAGGGCATGGGGGCAAGAACATCCACTCATACAAAATCATACGTGTCCCGTGCCGATAATAAAATGCTGCTAGTCCCACCTGGAATCAACACAGGAAACAGCACTCCCAGCTCCTACCAAGCTAACTCCGCTCTGATGATGGAGCTCTATCAGAAAATACAAGAAGTAGAGACACTAAGAAAAAGATTGATTGAGATGGGCTTACTCCCAGTCACACTCGGGCAGGGAGGACCCTCATTCGAAGCCCTACAAGGTGACACTAAATCATTTGAAGCCTCACTGCAACCAGCTATGCCCCAGTCAACACAAGGCCATGATGAGAGCACCCTCCCGCGACAGCTATACCACGCGGCCCCCGCGTACCCCTCAGCTCTCCAGGCACATCAGGGGCAGCTTCCGCGCCTCAAGCAATGCCGCCTCTACAATCAGCTGGCTTGCTCCGGAATCTAGCGGCGACAGCCATAACAAACAAGCCAGTAATAGAACAAGCAACTGAGATAAAATCCGCTGAGGAAGAAGTCACCGAAGCAGAGTTATATATGATCCAAAAAAAAGATGATGAGTCTACTTCGGACTACATTCAACGCTGGAAGAATCTCAGTGCGAGATGTAAACATCCGCCAAGCTACAAGGACGCTATCTAGCTATGCAAGCGCAATCTGAGGAAAGAGATCCTGCAAAGGGTAATTGGCATCGAAGTCCAATCCTTTGACCAATTAGAAGATGTGGCAATTGAAATTGAAGCCTTTCTAGCCAAATACTATCCGGCTTCTGCTACCCCAATTCAGAAGAATAAGCCAGTTAAAGAGCAACCAGCACAAGAAGAAATAAACATTGCTGACTTTGAAGCCTTTGAGCGTCAACTAAAGAAATCAAAAGAGGCAGCTGGCCCTTCTACTACCAAGACTGCTGAGCAGAAACCACCCTCGCTGAGAGCAAGAATGAAAAGACCATACTCCTTTCCGCAGGACAAGACGCAAATTCTATTCAATTGGGCCCTTAAGTACAACAAGGTCCTCCTCCCTAAGCTCAAAAGACCAAATGACATCGAATGAAAAGATGACCCTCGGTTTTGCACCTACCACCGGAAGAGGGGGCATCTTGTCGAGGATTGCTATGCATTTAAAGACATCATGGAGGATCTGATCCAAAGTGGTGAATTACAGATTGGTGAATATAGGGTGGACCCACCTTGCCCTCACCAATTGCCCATTTTAAGATGTTGGCCAGCACGGCCTCTCAATATCAGCTAGA
Source organism: Amorphophallus konjac (assembly GCA_022559845.1). Taxonomy (NCBI): domain Eukaryota; kingdom Viridiplantae; phylum Streptophyta; class Magnoliopsida; order Alismatales; family Araceae; genus Amorphophallus; species Amorphophallus konjac. The sequence continues at coordinate 204,842,140 of CM040125.1, read as the reverse complement.
ACAGCATATCCCCTAAAGGGCACTACGAGCTCCCTCCGTTGTGGCAAGAGGCCGAACAAATGCAATTGTTGCACCATCTCCGGGGCAACTGCTTAAGACCAAAATAGAAATAAACCCAAGAATAAAAGAAAAGATGATGCTTTACCACTCGATGTGCTTCCAGCTTTATTCAAGCCATCAATTCAAGAATGGAGCCAACCCATGTCGGGGTCAACTGGAAAATGATGAAGATGTAGGGAAGAGTCTCTTCCCAAATGAAAAGATCGGCACAACGTAGCCGCAGCTTTGCACGCTCCAGCACACAATAAGAGAAGCTCAACTCTCTCCGAGCAAGGGGGGAAAGAATGAAAATATGCTCAGCTGCAATCAAGCTCTGAGGTGCCGCTGAGCACAACAAGACTCTATTCCCCCGCTTGGGGGCTGCCAACAAAAGAGAAGAGGGTGGAGTCCAATGGCCAGATTTCCCTGCTACTATCTGCCTACACAACTGCTCATGAAGCGAACAAGCTACCCAATCAAAAGACATGCTTTGAACAACTCGTCTTCAGCTATCCACCCCAACATGGGGGCATTAAAAGGGAGAATGAACTCTCCGACTACCCACCCCAGCTTGGGGGCATCCAAAACTCAAAAAAAAGAGAACGGAATTATTCAGGGCACACCAACGTCCCATCGTGAACTGGACAACCCGTTGCAGATGCTAACTGTTCGACAAGCTCGACTGCTAAAGATTTTGAGCTCCTCGCCTAGAGGACCCATTTGCTGCATTTCATTTAATGTCAGAACGGGATTCCTCCTTATCTTGCGAAATGCTTCCCATTAGTTCCACCGGGATTGACCCTCTACCCCTGGTGTGGAACCCACATTCATAACCAATACATCCTTGCCATCCTTCGGCATTCCACCACAACATCTACACAAACACATTAAGAGATACCAAACTTGCCCCACTGGGCTCATAAAACCTGCCCCTTGGCCTGTGGCACTCCGCCCTCACCAAGCTCTAGACGTTGCCCATCAGTTCCATTGCACCGGGCCCATAAAACCTTTCCCTTGGCCTGTGGCACTCCGCCCTAGCCGAGCTCTCATCTCCCTAGTCCCATTGGGCTCATAAAACTCATAGAACTCTTTTTCCCGTGGCCCGTGGCACTCCGCCCTCGTTGAGCTCTCAAACATCGCCTTAGTTCTACCGACTGGGCCCATAAAACTGTTCCCCTTGACCAGAGGCACTCCGCCCTCACCGAGCTCTTAGACTATGCCCATCAAGTCCCGTCAAGCTGAGTCCATAAGCTTTTTCCTCGGCGCAAGGCACTTCGTCTGCGTCGAGCTCTTAAGTATTGCCACCAAGTTAGGCCCATAAACCTTTTCCCTCCAGCTCAAGGCACCTTGCCTTGGCCGAGCTCTCAGATGTTAATCCCCAGCCCCAGCGGCGCTATAACAAAATAGTCAAATCCATCAATAGTCCCACTAGACAACAAAGCCCGTACTATGGACTGGTCTGTACCAGGAGTACTTTTGGAGGGTACCATTCTTTGCCCTCGTCAGTCGGCTAGGTTTTAACCTTGGCCTAGACCCCACGTCTTTGCTGAGTTACTTGATTTCGGCGATCTGTCGAGTCAATGCCCATTTACATATCTTGCCCTTGTTCTAGACACGCCATCCGAGCAAGGTTTGTTGATTTCGACATCTCGTCGGGTCGACGTCTATATTCTGCCCTTGCCCCAGACACGCCGTCCGAGCAAGATTTGTCGGTCCCAATATCTCGTCAGGTCGACATCTACATTCTACCCTTATCCCAGACCTACCGTCTGAGCAAGGTTTGTCAGCTTTGACATATTGTCAGGTTGGCATCTAGATTCTACCTTTGACGCAGACCTCCCATCTGGGTCAGATGCATGGGTTGTCTTCGACAGTCCGTCGAGGCAACATCAATTCCAAATTGTTTCCAATTCCGACATCCTACCAGGATCCGCTATCCTATCTTCTGGCCTTTGACGTCCAGTCGAAGCCAGCTATCCTTGTTTGCAAGCCCAACACCCTATCATATATTTCAAGTATCTCATTTTTCGGCTCGTCCACCTCGGCTGAAGCCCACTACCATATATCTCACAACTTCCAGCTATTTTATTCCCCGACTCAGCCATGACAGCCGAAGTCGCTATTATACATTTTCAGCCATTCCATCATCTGGCTAAAGCCGCTATCACAATTTGTTAATTATCTCATCCTCCGGCTCAGCCATCTCGGCCAAAGCCGCTATTACAATTCTTCAGCTATCTCCTCTTTTGGTTTAGCCATCTTGGCTAAAGCCGCTATCACAATTTGTTAATTATCTCGTCCTCCGGCTCAGCCATCCTAGCCAATGCCGCTATTACAATTCTTCAGCTATCTCCTTTTTCGATTTAGCCATTCTGGCCAAAGCCACTATCACAATTTGTCAGTTATCCCATCCTCCGACTCAGCCATCCCAGCCAAAGTCGCTATTACAATTCTTCAGCTATATCCTCTTTTGGTTTAGCCATTCTGGCCAAAGCCGTTATCACAATTTGTCAGTTATTCTATCTTTCGGCTTAGCCATTCCGGCCAAAGCTGCTATCATAATTTTCAGCTATTCTAGCTTTCGGCTTAGCCATTTCGGCCAAAGCTGCTATCATGATTTTCAACCATTCTATCTTTCGGCTTAGCCATTCCGGCCAAAGTTGCTATCATAATTTTCAGCTATTCTAGCTTTTGGCTTAGCCATTTTGGCCAAAGCTACTATCATGATTTTCAACCACTCTATCTGTCGGCTTAGCCATTCCGGCCAAAGCTGCTATCATAATTTTCGGTCATTCCATCTTTCAGCTTAATTAGCCATTCCGGCCAAAGCTGATATCATAATTTTCAGCTATTCTAGCTTTCGGCTTAGCCATTCCGACCAAAGCTGCTATCATGATTTTCAACCACTCTATCTGTCGGCTTAGCCATTCCGGCCAAAGCTGCTATCATAATTTTTGGCCATTCTATCTTTCGGCTTAGCCATTCCAGCCAAAGCTGCTATCATAATTTTCAGCTATTCTAGCTTTCGGCTTAGCCATTCTGGCCAAAGCTACTATCATGATTTTCAACTACTCTATCTATCGGCTTAGGCATTCCGGCCGAAGCTGCTATCATAATGTTTGACAATTCTATCTTTCGGCTTGGCCATTCTGGCCGAAGCTGCTATTACAATTTCCAACTACTTCATCCACCGGCTTAGCCATTTTAGACCAAAGCTTGCTATTAGGACTCATCCACCCATCCCATTGCAATAATCAATGCAATGCAATGGCCTAGACCTGTCGTCGAAGCCCGCTTCCCCTGATTATGACTATTCAGTCCCTCTCTCCTCAATTTCAACTCACATTCCATCCTCCTAGATGTCGGCTTGGAAGCCCGCTTCCCTACAGCATGTGACCACTATCCAATCTTTCAGCTTAGCCATTCCGGTCAAAGCTGTTACCATAATTTTTAGCTATCTTATCTTCTGGCTTGGTCATTCCAGCTAAAGTCCGCTACAATCAACTCCAGCCATCTCACCTTTCGGTTTGGCCATGACGGTCAAAACCTGCTACCTTACACCTCAGCCATCTTATCTCTCATCTTAGCCAAAGCCCGCTATCATGACTTTCAACTATCTCATCCTTTAGCATAGTCATTTCGACTAAAGCTCGCTATCCCACGTTTCAGCTATCTTACATTCTGGCTTAGCCTCTTCGGCTAAGGCCCGCTACCATATAATTCGGCTAAACTACCTTTCGGCTTTCACAAGCCCGATTCCTTACTGCTCTTTGGCTTTCGCAGCCTGCTATCTCTGCTATATCTGGCTCTCGCAGCTTGCTATCTCTAGCTCTCGTAGCCTGTTATCATGGCTTGTATGGCCTACTATTTCTAGCTCTCGTGGCCTGCCATATCACGGTTCTAGCTCTTGTAGCCTACTATCCTGCTGCCTTCTGGCTTTTACAGTCTGCTATCCCGTTACCCCCTGGCTTCTAAAGCATGCTATTATACCATTCCGGCTTGTATAGCTTGCTACCTTACCACTTTCTGGCTCTTATAGCCTACTGTTCCACTACCTTCTGGCTCCTATAGTCTGCTATCCCAGGCTTTTATAGCCTGCTATCCTGGCCTTTACGGCTTGCTATCCCACTACCCCGGCTTTTATAGCTTGCTATCCTGGCCTTTACGGCTTGCTATCCGACTACCCCAGCTTTTATAGCCTGCTATCCTGGCCTTTACGGCTTACTATCCCGCTATCTTGGCTTTTATAGCCCGCTATCCTGGCCTTTATGGCTTGCTATCCCACTATCCTGGCTCTTATAGCCTGCTGTCTCTGGCTCTCGTAGCTTGCTATTCCTGGCTTCTACAGCCTGCTATCCTGTCTCTTATAGCTTGCTATTTCTGGCTCTCGTAGCCTGCTATTCCTGGCTTCTACAGCCTGCTATCCTGGCTCTTATAGCCTGCTATCTCTGGCTCTCGTTGCCTAATATTCCTGGCTTCTACAGCCTGCTATCCTAGTTCTTATAGCCTGCTATCTCTTGCTCTCATAGCCTGCTATTCCTGGCTTCTACAGCCTGCTATCCTGGCTCTTGTAGCCTGCTGTCTCTGGCACTCGTAGCCTGCTATTCCTGGCTTCTACAGCCTGTCGTCCTCACTTTTGTAGCCTGTTGTATCTGGCTCTCGTAGCCTGCTATTCCTGGCTTCTACAACATGTTGTCCTTGCTCTTATAGCCTGCTGTCTCTGGCACTCGTAGCCTGCTATTCCTGGCTTCTACAGCCTACTATACTGGCTCTTATAGCCTGATGTCTCTGTCTCTCGTAGCTTGCTATTCCTGGCTTCTAAAGCCTGCTGTCCTGGCTCTCATAGCCTACTGTATCTGGCTCTCGTAGCCTACTATTCCTGGCTTCTACAGCCTACTGTCCTGGCTCTTATAGCCTACTGTCTCTGGCTCTCGTAGTCTGCTATTCCTGGCTTCTACAGCCTGTTGTCCTGGCTCTTATAGCATGCTGTCTCTGACCCTCGTAGCCTGCTATCCTGGCTTCTACAGCCCGCTGTTATGGCTCCTATAGCCTGCCGTCCCTAGCCCTCAAGGCCTGCTACCCTGGCTTTTACGGCCTGCTATCCTGCTACCTTGGCTTGCACAGCCTACTATCTCACTGTCTCCGGGTCCATGTGACCTACTAGCATGGCATTTTTTAATATCTGTGGATCTCTCGGCCTTGACATACCGTCAAAAGCCCATTGTCTCGCTACCCTTTTGGCTTAAGCCTACTTCAACAATGACCATCATGTCCCACCGTGATGATTGCTACAACTCAATGACTTGGGCTCCCCTTGAAGCCTGCTTTCTTGCTACCGCTAGGTCTGCATATCATATTCTCCTATTATCTCCTGGCTTTTACAGCCTGCTTGCCATGTTACTTTCGGCTGTCGCTTCCCTTGTCGACTGCCGGCTTCTGTAGTCCACTTTCTATATTTGGGTTAGACTCCCTGTTAAAACTCGCTGTCCGTTCTTAGCCAAGACACCATGTTGAGGCCTACCACCCCATCTTAATCCAGGTTCATCATATGAATAAAACGACTCTCTTTGGCTAGTACCAACCCCCTTCGTCCCGTCAGGACTTGCTACATAAAGTCCTTTCTATTATTTTGTTATCAATTCTGCTTGCTTTTGAATAACTAACATGCAGGTATTCGCATCAGACGCTTGAACAAATAAATGGATATGTAGTGACATATACATATATGTAGAAACCCAATAATTAAAAATGAGAAATTTTAAATTTCATTATGTAATTAAAATTTTAATGAAATAATCAAATTACATTTTATTATATAAAATAAGCTAGTTTATTAAATTTACTTGAATTTACTTGAAGTAAATAGAAAATTAATTGCTTTAGGCCTTAGATACATCATAGTAAGCCCAATAAAAGTCCATATAATGAACTAGGATCACAATTGGCCCATTGGATAATCCATAATGGGTTAGATTAATGGATTAAAGGATTTAATAAAGGATAAATAACCTTAAATTCGTAACATGTATTTAATATGACATTTAAGGGATTCAAATAACCCAATTTCTAGAAGATTGACTCAAAAATCAACCCATACCTAACTTATAACTTTAGACCAGCCGTTTTTACATTGGTTTCACACCAATTTGAGGCTAGATTAAGAGGAGAAATATGAATTTTCTTCTAATTCGGAGTTAATGGGTTTGGTGGAATTAGGTAAGAAATTTTGACAAAATTGGCTAAGTTTTGGCTATAAATAGAGCCCCATTCAACCCGCAAATCATCATTGATGGCCTAGGCTATGCTACTATGAAGATTAAGGGAGATTTGAAGGAAAGATTTGGAGAATTAAGGGTTTTCATATCAAATTGGGGATTTTCTTACTTCTTCCTTAAATCCGCTCAAAGGTAGGTGTCTCTTAGGCTAAACTTCAATTAAAGCATGTTATCTTGTGCATTTTTCAATGCTCTTTCCATTGATACCTGTTCCCCTAAATTTTATTGAGAAATGAGCAAGTTATTAGCGTTTTATTGAAGGGTATTCACATTTTTCCTAAGAAAACCGTGACTGTTAAAACTCAGTCCGCGTTAATGAACGCGTCTCCTCGATAAGACGCGTTCTCAGATGCTTTTACACCAACCGTAATTTAAAAATAAAAATATAAAAAAAATAAAAAGAAGGCGTCCAGCCATCTGGACGCGTCAACAGAGCACGTCATCCAAATAAGACGCGCTCAGATATACTTTTCCCTCCGCCCTAAATTCAAAAAAAAAATTAAAATAATTTAAAGAAGGCATCCTTGTAACTGGACGCCTCTATAAAGAATTAAAATTTTATTAAAATAAATTTATAAAGACGTCCAACAGTTTAGACGCCGCAAAATAAAAAATTTAAAATTTTATTAGATTAAATTTATAAAGGCGTCCAAATGGTTGGACGCCTCGATAACAAAATAATAAAAATAAAAAATTAAATTTTATTAAAATAAATTCATAAAGGCGTCCACATGCCTAGACGCCTCAAAGAAATTGATATAAAACGTAAAAATAATTTTTATAAAATGTCCAGAACCAGGGACGTGTCTACAGAAAACGTCCAGACTCCTGGATGCGTTCATAGACAGTAACCAAAAATGTTGAAAATCCATATTAACATGTTAAAATATTTACAGCATGTTAAAATTTATTTTTGTGGAATAAAAATATTTTTTTAGCAAGAAAAACCTATTTTTAGCATATTATTAGTAATTGATGTATGAAAAATATTTACAGCATGCTAAAAATTACTTCCAGAATGGTAAAATTGATTTTATTCATACTAAAGTCTGAAAACTATTTTTAGCATGACAAATCTAATTAAATACTATTTTTCAGCATGAAAAATCTATTTTTATATCAAATAATTGGTCAATTAATACATGAAAATTATTTCTAGCTTCTAAAATTCTGGTTATCAGAAAATTGATATATTGAAATTATTTTCAGAATGATAAAAATCTTTTCTATCATATTATCAGAAAAAATTATTTTTTTATGTTAAATTATTTTTTATGAAGTACTTAGTAAATTAATGCATGAAACTTATTTTCAGCATGTTAAAAATTACTTCCAACATGATAAAATTATTTCATACATATTGAGATATGAAATTTATTTTCAGAATGCTAAAATCTATTTAAACTATTTTTATGCATGTTAAACCTAATTTCCTATTAAGTAATTAGTAAATTGATACATGAATAATATTTCTAGTATGTTAAAATTACTTCTAGCATGATAAAATTATTTCCAGCATGATTGAATTATTTTTAGCATATTATATTTATTTTCAATAAATTAAAACTATTTTTCAGCATGATAATTCTATTTTTCTATCAAATAATTAGTAAATAAGTGTAGAAAAATGATTTTCAGCATGATAAAATTTATGTTGTTATCAGAAAATTTCTGTAATCAGCACGGTAAACTTATCTTATCATGCTATCAGTAAGTTAATGTATGAGAATTATTTTAGCATATTAAGTATTAGTTTTAGCATGTTAAATATTAATTTCTAGCATGTTAAAAATTAAATCCACCATGAAAATTTTATTTTTATCATCTCATCAGTAAAGTAACATATGAAAATCATTTTCAGCATGTTAAGATTATTTTCAGCGAGTTAGAGTTATTTTTGACATAAAATTCTATTTTCTTATCATATGGTTAATTAATGTATGATTAAACTCATGATTGTAATTCACAAAGCATATATTTTCATAACTAAAACTTGATGTTTTACGATTATGATATTAAGCTAAGATATTTAAAAAATAATAATTCTAATAAAATTACTATCTTAAATTTTCTTCCTACTTACCGTTCATTTTTGAACTCTACGACTTAATGTCGTTAAACATGATACCTTAAATTGTTATCTACTTTTCTTGCAACTTTTAAAATTTGGTCAAATCTATGCTTATTACAAACATCATTTTCTTGCAAATCATTGGCCATATACATTAAAGTGGATGTCTAAACGTACTTGGGATCTTCGGATCCATATGACTCAATGCTTGGCATTAATGGGGCCCGGTCTAGTCCTAGGGGGAGCACCCGAAAGTACTTGTGCCCATGGGAGTTGATTGACCACGGTGTGGCATTACACCGAAGTGCATGCTAGATTTACTTGATACGGCATTCCACATTTCGTTATTGGTATTTGATTAGTTGTTTACATGAATTACTTGACTTGCGTGAAAATGGCCAATTACATGAAATTCTTTACTTGTTCAAAGACATTACTTGGAAATTCCATTCATGTTTATACACTTCTCGATACAACTTCAAAAATTACTTAAATTGTTAATACTTAATGATTGCCTGGTTTTTAGAGATATAAAATCATACTGAGGTTTTAGTTCACCCTACGTTTTGGTTAATTGTTACAGGAAATGAAAATGAACAAGGGAATGGACAAGAGTGAGAGAGTGATTCTCCTTTTTACCTAGATTTATATAGATCATTAGTGTTTTTACAAGAATGATGTACTTTAGGATTGAAAGTTGAAATTTGCCTTTATGGCTTATCAATTAGTGTTGTAAACTTCATTTTGATGGAATAAAGCTACCATTTTCCCATTCATTTCTATCTTTAGAAATAAAATTGTACATGCTCTGATCGACACGATTGTTTACGACTCGTCGCGCCCTCGATATTCCGCGTCGAGACGTGACAGTCTTTGTGGTATTAGAGCCTAGGTTACATAAAATCCTAGGTTTCACAATTTTAGGTTTATTCTTAAACTTAGGTTAGATTTTAGATCAATATCAAGAAACTTGGATAAGGACTTAAACATTCCCGGTAAGCACGGGTAGAAACACGGGTTTAGTTTTAAAGAAAAAGATTTATCATGACATAAACAAATGAATAAAACAATTAAACCTTGTAATTATGGTTGCAGGTTAATTCTCGCAAATGGCCGCCGAGAGAGCTCAATGGCGCGAGATGCAACGCACCGTTCAAGGCTTAACCCAAGCTCTCCAACATGTTACTTTGGGAGGAGCAAACCGAGGAGCGGGTGATCAACATAGGAATTTTCGGAGCATGAACCCTCCCCGGTTCGTGGGATCTACGGACCCGGATGAGGCCGAACATTGGATTTAGGAGATCGAGAGGATTTTTCGAGTCATGCAATGTGCCGACGAGGAGAAGGTCTTACTTGCTACTTTCCAACTGGAAAGAGATGCGCATGTCTGGTGGAAATCGGTCGAGGCTACTTTACCGCACGACCAAATTCTATGGGAAGAGTTCGTGGAACACTTCAATAGCAAGTATTTCTCCGACCGGGTGTAAGAAAGGAAGGCCGTCGAGTTTGCCGCCTTAAAGCAAAGGGGATTATCGGTCGCCGAATATGAAGCATAATTTTCAAGGTTATCTAGGTACGCTATACATCTCGTGGGTACCGAAAAAATGAAGGCAAGGAGATTCTTAAATGGCCATAAGCCGTAATATATTACTCAACTCGCCCCGATGGATATTCAATTATATTCTGATATGGTACGAAGAGCTCAACTCCTAGAAGATGCAACGGAGTTATCGGATCGCATCCGAGGAAGGGAAGCCAAGAGAGAGCAAGTTACTGGGTCCGGAAGTTTCAAACCTTCCTTCGGGAAGAAAAGGCCCAATGACGGGCGTAACTTCAACAAGGACGGGCGTAATTTCAACAAGGGTGGACGTAATTTCCAAGGGGACAAGAAGTCGAGGACTTTCGACAAACAAATTGTTCCTTTCTCTACGCCATCCAAGGAATTATGCAAATATTACGAGAAGCCCGGACACAAAGCCGAGGAATGCTGGAGAAAACTTGGCGCATGTCTTCGATGCGGGAGTCGGGAGCATAGGATCTTGAATTTCCCTCTTCTTAATGAGCAAGCTCCATCACCGGCAAAGCTTCCAATTATTGCAAAGAAGCAAGGGAGACTCCAAGCTCTAATGAATGCGGAACCTACTGGGGAAGGAGGAGTCGTGGAAGGTACTCTTTTCATATACTCCAAGCCTGCCTCTGTCTTATTTGACACTGGAGCTACACATTCATTTATATCTAGAAGATTTGCTTGTCTTTTACCTATGAAGCCTGTTCCATTAGATTCTACACTTACCATTACTACACCTATTGGAACGGGAATGGAAATCAAATATTTCTATCCTGATAGTGAAATTATAATTAGCGGTTATAACTTACCCGCTAATTTGGTATGCATGGAGATGGAAGGATATGATGTTATTTTGGGTGCCGATTGGCTATCTACCCATGCAGCTAGTGTAAATTACAAGTTGGGGACGGTAACTTTCATGGGTTACCCCGACCTTCTATTTTCGGGTATCAGGCATTCCAAGCACATACCTCTCATTTCGGCCCTCAAAGCCGAGAAATTATTAAGGAAGAGTTGTGCCAGTTTCTTAATTTCTATCACTATGACCGAGCATACAGAACCCGTTCTAAATGACATTCCTATCGTTCGGGATTATTCTGATGTATTTCCGGACGAGTTGCCTGGTATTCCTCCCGAGAGAGAAGTGGTTTTCTCTATTGATTTAATTCTGGGAGCGGCACTAGTTTCTAAAGCTCCATATCGGATGTCTGCCGTGGAAATGAAAGAATTAAAGGATCAATTATTGGAATTATTGGAGAAGGGGTTTATCCGACCAAGTACTTCACATTGGGGATCCCCGGTCTTATTTGTCAAGAAGAAGGATGGTTCGATGAGGTTATATGTTGATTATCGGCAATTGAATCAACTCACCATCAAGAACAAATATCCTTTACCGAGGATTAATGAATTATTCGACCAGATTTCCGGAGCTCGATATTTCTCAAAGATCGACCTTCGATCTGGTTATCATCAATTGAAGATCAAGGAAAGTGATATTCACAAGATGGCATTCCGATGTCGGTATGGTCATTATGAGTTCACCGTTATGCCTTTCGGCTTAACAAATGCGCCTGCCGCATTTATGCAATTGATGAATAGCGTATTCAGGCCGTATCTCGATCAATTTGTGGTTGTATTCATCGACAACATTTTGATCTACTCCAAGTCCAAGGAAGAACATGAAAAACATCTTAAGAAGGCCCTTTAATTATTAAGTGATCACAAGCTTTATGCCAAATTAAGCAAATGTGATTTCTGGTTAGAGGAGGTTTCTTTTCTCGGTCACATAATTTCCCGGAACGGTATAGCTGTTGATCCATCAAAGGTCGAGGCTGTTAAGAACTGGGAAAGACCTACAAGTGTAACAGAAATACGAAGTTGTTTGGGATTGGCTGGCTATTACCGAAGATTTATCAAGGATTTCTCAAAGATCGCGGTATCTTTAACAAGATTGACAAGGAAGGAGAATCCTTTTATATGGTCCGAGGAATGCGAGAAAAACTTTCAAACTTTAAAGGATTGTCTGACGACTACTCCTATTCTCACATTACCTACGGAAGGAGGAGGATTTGAAGTATATGCTGATGCATCTGGAATTGGCCTAGGTTGCGTATTAATGCAACATGGCAAGGTCATAGCTTATTCCTCACGGGAATTGAAGAAGCACGAGGAAAATTATCCCGTACATGACCTAGAACTGGCAGCTGTGATCTTTGCTTTGCAGATCTGGCGACATTACCTCTATGGCGAAGCCTTTATGGTGTATTCTGATCACAAGAGTCTCAAATATTTATTCTCTCAAAAGGAGCTCAATATGAGACAAAGACGGTGGTTGGAATATTTAAAGGATTTTGATTTCTCTATACAATATCATCCCGGAAAAGGTAATGCCGTAGCTGATGCACTTAGCAGGAAGCCGATGGCTTTATTATCGAGCATGATGGTTAAAGAATGGCATCTACTTGAGCAAATGGCCAACTTAAATCTCAATATGGAGGAGAAGGAAGGCGGAGTCTTTATTGCTAATATTCGACTCCAACCCGAGTTACTCTCGGAAGTTAAAGAACGGCAAGATGATGATCCGATGATCGTTGAAATTAAAGAGAAACTAGATCAACGACCGGATTTCCTTCTGGCTGATGATTGAAGGTTATTATTCAAAGGAAGAACTTGTATACCCGATTGTTATACTATCAAGGGAAAAATCTTGGAGGAAGCACATCGGTCAAGGTACACTATTCACCCCGGTGCTACAAAAATGTACCAAGATCTGAAGAGAACATTCTGGTGGCCGAATATGAAGAGAGAGGTAGCCGAGTTCGTAAGTCGATGCTTGGTATGTCAACAAGTTAAAGCCGAGCACCTCAAACCGGCTGGTAAACTCAAGCCTCTCGAAATACCGGAATGGAAATGGGATAGTATCGGTATGGACTTCATAGTTGGATTACCGAAGACCCGAAGTGGTTTCGATGCTATATGGGTAATTATGGACCGGTTAACCAAGTCTGCTCACTTCTTACCTATCAAGATTAAATGGACCGTGGATGTTCTAGCCGCCTTATATATCAAGGAGATCGTAAGACTGCACGGTATTCCAAGCTCTATTATTTCAGACCGAGATCCAAGATTCACCTCTCATTTCTGGAAGGGTTTACAATCGTCTATGGGTACTAGACTAAGGTTTAGTACGGCTTTTCACCCTCAGACGGATGAACCTACCGAGAGGACGAATCAAATTATTGAAGATATGTTGAGAGCCTGCATGATTGACTTCGGCGGTAGTTGGCATGAACATTTACCATTGACTGAGTTCGCTTATAATAATAGCTATCAGTCGAGTATTCAAATGGCACCATTCGAAGCTCTTTATGGTCGAAGCTGCAGATCGCCTCTATGCTGGAGCGAGGTTGGAGAGAAGGGATTGCTTGGTCCCGATATTGTCCAAGATACAACTAGCAAAATCCAGTTAATTCAAGAAAGATTGAAAGTCACTCAATCACGGTAAAAGAGTTATGCCGACAATCGAAGGAGAGACCTTGAATTCCAAGTGGGGGAGCATGTTTTCTTAAAGATCTCACCCATAGGAGGAATTAGAAGATTCGGCATCAAAGGAAAGCTAAGTCCGAGATTTATCGGCCCTTTCGAGATTTTGGAGAGAATCGGCGAGGTAGCATACAAGCTAGCTTTACCTCCTCAACTGGCCGGTGTACATGACGTATTCCATGTATCCATGCTAAGGAAATACGTCTACGATCCTTCACATGTGATTCAATTTGAAGAATTGAAACTCCAAAAGGACCTATCATATGAAGAAAGACCGATCAAAATATTGGATCAGAAATTGCACCAACTGAGGAATCGGGCCATATCGATGGTGAAAGTCCAATGGAGTAAGCGTGGATTCGAGGAAACAACATGGGAATTAGAAGAATCCATCAAGAAGAAATACCCGGATTTAATCTCAGGTTAGAAATTCAACCTTTCTACTCGAATCTTTGACTTTTAGTTATATAATGTGAATTTGGAGGACCAAATTCTTTTAAGTGGGGGAGGATGTAGAAACCCAATAATTAAAAATGAGAAATAAAATTTTAATTTTATTATGTAATTAAAATTTTTATGAAATAAATAAATTACATTTTTACTATATGAAATAAGCTAGTTTATTGAATTTACTTGAAGTAAATAGAAAATTAATTACTTTAGGCCTTAGATAAATCATAGTAAGCCCAATAAAAGTCTATATAATGGACTAGGATCATAATTGACCCATTGGATAATCCATAATGGGTTGGATTAATAGATTAAAGGATTTAATAAAGGATAAATAACCTTAAATTCGTAACATGTGTTTAATATGACATTTAAGGGATTAAAATAACCGAATTTCTACAAGATTGACTCAAAAATTAACTCATACCTAACTTATAACTTTAGACCAGCCATTTTTACATTGGTTTCACACCAATTTGAGGCTAGATTAAGAGGAGAAATATGAATTTTCTTCTAATTCGGAGTTAATGGGTTTGGTGGAATTAGGTAAGAAATTTTGACAAAATTGGCTAAGTTTTGGCTATAAATAGAGCCCCATTCGACCCTCAAATCATCATTGGTGGCCTAGGCTATGCTACTCTGAAGATTAAGGGAGATTTAAAGGAAAGATTTGGAGAATTAAGAGTTTTCATATCCAATTAGGGATTTTCTTACTTCTTCCTTAAATCCGCTCAAAGGTTGGTGTCTCTCAGGCTAAACTTCAATTAAAGCATGCTATCTTGTGTATTTTTCAATGCTCTTTCCATTGATATCTGTTTCCCTAAATTTTATTGAGAAATGAGCAAGTTATTAGCGTTTTATTGAAGGGCATTCACATTTTTCCTAAGAAAACTGTGGCTGTTAAAACTCAGTCCGCGTTAATGAACGCGTCTCCTCGATAAGACGCGTTCTCAGATACTTTTATACCAACCGGAATTCAAAAATAAAAATATAAAAATAATAAAAAGAAGGCGTCCAGTCATCTGGACGCGTCAACAGAGCACGTCATCAAAATAAGACGCGCTCAGATATACTTTTCCCTCCGCCCTAAATTCAAAAAAAAATTAAAATAATTTAAAGAAGGCGTCCTTGTAACTGGACGCCTCTATAAAGAATTAAAATTTTATTAAAATAAATTTATAAAGACGTCTAACGGTTTAGACGCCGCAATATAAAAATTTAAAATTTTATTAGATTAAATTTATAAAGGCATCTAAATGGCTGGACGCCTCCATAACAAAATAATAAAAATAAAAATAAAAATAAAAAATTAAATTTTATTAAAATAAATTTATAAAGGCGTCACATGCCTAGACGCCTCAAAGAAATTGATATAAAACGTAAAAATAATTTTTATAAAGTGTCCAGAACCAGGGACGTGTCTACAGAAAACGTCCAGACTCCTAGACGCATTCATAGATAGTAACTAAAAATGATGGAAATCCATATTAACATGTTAAAATATTTACAGCATGTTAAAATTTATTTTTGTGGAATAAAAATATTTTTTTAGCATGAAAAACCTTTTTTTTGCATATTATTAGTAATTGATGCATGAAAAATATTTACAGCATGCTAAAAATTACTTCCAGAATGATAAAATTTATTTTATTCATACTAAAGTCTGAAAACTATTTTTAGCATGACAAATATAATTAAATACTATTTTTCAGCATGAAACATCTATTTTTCTATCAAATAATTGGTCAATTAATGCATGAAAATTATTTCTAACTTCTAAAAATCTGGTTATCAGAAAATTGATATATTAAAATTATTTTCAGCATGATAAAAATCTTTTCTATCATATTATCATGAAAAATTAGTTTTTTATATTAAACTTATTTTTTTACGAAGTAATTAGTAAATTAATGCATGAAAATTATTTTCAGCATGTTAAAAATTACTTCCAGCATGATAAAATTATTTTATACATACTGAGATACGAAAATTATTTTCAGAATGCTAAAATCTATTTAAACTATTTTTATGCATGTTAAACCTAATTTCCTACTAAGTAATTAGTAAATTGATACATGAAAAATCTTTCCAGCATGTTAAAATTACTTCTAGCATGGTAAAATTATTTCAAGCATGATTGAATTATTTTTAGCATATTAGATTTATTTTTAATAAATTAAAACTATTTTTAGCATGATAATTCTATTTTTCATTCAAATAATTAGTAAATAAATGTAGAAAAATAATTTTCAGCATGATAAAATTTATGTTGTTATCAGAAAATTTCTGTAATCAGCACGGTAAACTTATCTTATCATGCTATCAGTAAGTTAATGTATGAGAATTATTTTAACTTGTTAAGTATTAATTTTAGCATGTTAAATATTAATTTCTAGCATGTTAAAAATTAAATCGAACATGAAAATTTTATTTTTATCATCTTATCAGTAAAGTAACATATGAAAATCATTTTCAGCATGTTAAGATTATTTTCAGCGAGTTATAATTATTTTTGACATAAAATTCTATTTTTTTATCATATGGTTAATTAATGCATGATTAAACTCATGATTGTAATTTATAAAGTATATATTTTCATAACTAAAACTTGATGTTTTACGATTATGATATTAAGCTAAGATATTTTAAAAAAATAATTCTAATAAAATTATTATCTTAAATTTTCTTCCTACTTACCGTTCATTTTTGAATTCCACGACTTAATGTCGTTAAACATGATGCCTTAAATTGTTATCTACTTTTCTTGCAACTTTTGAAATTTGGTCAAATCTGTGCTTATTACAAACAATATTTTCTTGAAAATCATTGGCCATATACATTAAAGTGGATGTCTAAACGTACTTGAGATCTTCGGATCCATATGACTCAATGCCTGGCATTAATGGGGCCCGGTCTGGTCCCGGGGGGAGCGCCCGAAAGTACTTGTGCCCATAGGAGTTGATTGACCACGGTGTGACATTGCACCGAAGTGCATGATAGATTTACTTAATACGGCATTCCACATTTCGTTATTAT
Source organism: Amorphophallus konjac (assembly GCA_022559845.1). Taxonomy (NCBI): domain Eukaryota; kingdom Viridiplantae; phylum Streptophyta; class Magnoliopsida; order Alismatales; family Araceae; genus Amorphophallus; species Amorphophallus konjac. Next base: position 204,825,159 of record CM040125.1, on the reverse strand, counting down.
TATTTGATTACTTGTTTACATGAATTACTTGACTTGCGTGAAAATGGCCAATTACATGAAATTCTTTACTTGTTCAAAGTCATTACTTGGAAATTCTATTCATGTTTATACACTTCTCGATACAACTTCAAAAATTGCTTAAATTGTTAATACTTAAAGATTACCTGGTTTTTAGAGATATAAAATCCTACTGAGCTTTTAGCTCACCCTACGTTTTGATTAATTATTGCAGGAAATGAAAATAAACAAGGGAATGGACAAGAGTGAGAGAGTGATTTTCCTTTTTACCTAGGTTTATGTAGATCATTAATATTTTTACAAGAATGATGTACTTTGGGATTGAAAGTTGAAATTTACCTTTATGGCTTATCAATTAGTGTTGTAAACTTCATTTTGATGGAATAAAGGTACCATTTTCCCATTCATTTCTATCTTTAGAAATAAAATTATACATGCTCTGATCGACACGATTGTTTACGACTCGTCGCACCCTCGATATTCCGCGTCGGGACGTGACATATATGCATACATATAAAATAAAAAATAGAAAAAAAGAAGAAAAAAATTGCATGCTTTCAAATTTTGAGTGTTTGTTGGCCCTACTTGCATGCTTGCTTATACTATAAGATAATACACCTCCTTCAATTTCCTAGGACCACATCTCCTAGCTAAATAAAGCTGCCCGATTCTAAGCATGTATGTGCCACGGCATACACTAAGGGATGAAAAGCCAATATTGGCTAAGTGCATGCGTCCAATGGAAAAGTCATAGCTGTGTCGCTAATGCAACTCGTGAGATACACCTAAAGCAAAACTCCCACACTTTGCACCACTATGTGTTCAGCGGTCTCTTATCATAGGGATGCTAGAAGGTTCTTCCTAACACTATATGTGTGCTCGAACTTCTGCACCCACACGAGGGATAATCATGAGGAAAAAGTTACCTTCCCCGAAGTTAAAAAAAAAAAAGATGAAGAAGAATGATAGATATGATGAATCTTAGTAGCCGGGAATCCCCTTTGAGACACATGAGGAGACTCGCGCCGAACGGTGAAGTCCACAAGAAAATCACTATAAAAGATGAATACTAGTAGTCGGGAATCCCCATTGAGACATATGAGGAGACTCGCGCCGAACAGTGAAGTCCGCAATAAAACCACTATAAAGGATGAATCCAAATAGCCGGGAATCCCTATTGAGACACATAAGGATACTCACGCCGAACGGTGAAGTCCGTAATAAAATTACTATAAAGGATGAATCTTAGTAGCCTGAAAATCCCCATTGAGACACATGAGGAGACTCGCGCCAAACGGTGAAGTCCGAAGCTAGAAATAAGCTAAGGGGGTTGTGCGAAGCTACCAAAAATCGAGAACCCCAGCTGTGTGTGTAGACGCTAGAGCAATGCTCTAATGTTATCTAGAACATCTGCATATCCCTACGTCGGAGATTCGCTGCTCACATACTTGCACTATCACACTATAGAGAAGTAGCCTCGGGTGTAGATCATGGCTTACGATGTGCACATATTCTATGCGATGTCCTCTCTGCGCATGCACATCTCCCTTAGTTGTGCCTTGTGAGCCGCACTCTGTCTATGAGTCACAGGCGCTGTCCTTGTCCTATCCCCGATATAGGGGAGCTATTCTATATATCCAGCTTATGCTTGCTGTTGAATGCATGCATGCTCGCATGAACAAAAAGACACACTTTCAAACGGGCTGCACCCGTAGGCCCCGCTCGCTCGTCCCTCGTTCGCGCCACCTACGGGTGGGGGCATTTGTTGACACATAAAAATAATAATAATATATATATATATATAATAATGAAAATGAGAGAAAAATGAGAGAAAAGAGGAAAGGAAAATAAATATAATAATAATAATAATAACAAAAAAGGATAAAAAAGAGAGAAAAAAAGATATAACGATAATAATAGAATAATAATAAAATGATAAGATAATATCAATATAAATAAAAATACTAACATATTTCATCTTATATTTCTTATTTTCCAGGGATAAAGGGAAAAGATGGAGAAGCATCCGCTGAGGCCCACGTTGAACGTAGCGGCGCTGATTGGTTCGTGGACCGAAGAAGGGCCAAGGCCCAAATAGAAGTCGCACGCACTGATAGCTCCACAACCTAGGGCGTGCCGAGACCCATGATCAAAGGACTAAGGATGTGCGCCGATGAGAATGGGGTTTAACACCCCCTATATATAAACCTTCAGTTCGATGAAGTCAAGGGCGGTGGATAAAAAAAAGAGAAGAAGAGACAGACAGAAGAAAAGAAGTGGAGCGAGAGCTCGAAAAGAGAAGAGAGCCCGTGAAGAGAAGGAAGAGTAGAGGTAGGGGTGCTACCGCCATCGTCCGACGCCCCTCGGGGCTACAGTCCCCCTCCCCTGTTCTTTCTTTTCTATTTTTGTTCTCTCCTTATGTAATAGCACAGCCCTTTCTGGCTTATATTTGTATCTTGGTGATGCCTGATTTTGTATAAATAGAACATCTGTTGATGCATGAGATTTTCTTATATTACTATAACCAAATCCCCTTGATATTCGCCTGTGTGCTCCTACCATTCTATTTAGAATTTTTGTAGTTCTAGTTTACGTTTCTTTCATTCAACCTGGGACGACGGCCTTATGGCTACTACGACTTCGCAGAGACAGTGGGAGTATTATCCCATCTTTCAATGACATTTGCGAAGGCATTGCTACGCTCAGGGAATACTGAGTTCTGGTGCTTACCCCCTCAGTTCTTCCGCGAGTAGTAGAAGTATTTACCTCTGATACGAGACGGAGGCCCGGGACAGCTTATCTCGTGGTTTTCTTGCCCCCCAAATCATGAGGAAAAGTAATTTTGCCCGGCCCCATTCTGGTGTTTGTATTCTCCTGATGATTTTCTGTTCACTCAGAGGAGCTCAAACCCGGCCGCTTCCATGAAATCCTAAATCCCAAAACCCATTCTCAAAGCCTCGACGCCAATAGCTCTCGACGCATATCCCACGCCGGTTACCTCCCCCGCCGAGACTGCCCTTTTGTTTCCGCGCCGAGTGCATGAGCGCGCCGAGAGCGTGTTCCCCCGCCGTGCCCATCTGCTTTTCCCGCTACCTCATGTGCACGCTATAGTTGTTAGGAATGGCATTGGTCACGTGATGTATTGTTCTTGCGAATGGTATGCTTTAATAAATGAAGATCATTAATGCGTGGCCCCACTAGCTGCATGTGTCTTCAGCCCATCCGTTGGTTTACGTGGCGGTCGTTGGCCCATTCACTAACTCTCACGCACGAACCTACCTACGTTACTCTCTAAACCCCCACCTACTGCATGAATATGCATAATTAATGATTAGCAACTTCTTAATCTCAATTAACATATGCTTGCTACGCTAACATTTGAGCCTTCACCCACTAACTGCACCCCTTGTCACATTGGTGCATGTTGTGGTGTGAACCAACCCGTGGGTGTACATATGGCTTATGCATAGATAGATAATTCTGCTCGTTGGGTATGCAAGTCCTTACGCTAGGCCCCTTTTTTTGGTTTTATTCATTTATGCATCCATGTAGATACAGGCATGTATGAATATGTGTGTGTGTGTGTGTGAATATGCATATATATATATATATATATATATATATATATACATATGAATGTAATAACAAATGTATGTATTTTATTTTTATGAATCAATATTGTTCGGTTTTCATACTCAATTCCATGAGAATCAGGGGAGCTACACTAATGGGGTCTTACCCCTACATTTATCTCAGTTTGGGTTTCCGATTTCCCTCTTTCACCCCGCCGGGCCACGGAGTTCTGCCACTGCATGTTCTCCATTGGTCCCTTTAGAGGAATATTAATGAGGCGCCACGACGAGTGGATATTGTCCCGCTGAATTCTGATCCTCTTGGATCTCGGGCTACGCCCACCTTTCTTTTGACTTCCATCTCGGCACTCCGTAGATGGATGTCCTATACTCCCCTTTGGCACAGTCCAAAATAAGGGAAGATGCTACCGAAATTCATTCACGATCCTTGCTTTGTCATATCATGCGATGTTTTTGTTAAGATGATGAATTAACCCCCGACTGTGTGGCAGAGACCTGAGGCTTATCTCATGGCCCTTTGCCCACTGTAGAAGGGGAACATAATCATTATGAGATTTCCCGTTGATTGTCACAGGGTCTCCCTAGACCTTCGGTGGATGAATTTATCCTTCTCTTTCAGCTGGCCTAAACATCGTCGCCAGAGCCCATGAAGCCCTTATTAAGCACAAGAGATCCCCTCTATAGAGCCCACCAAAATCCATAACCTCACAAAGCCCTCAAAAATCCCTAAAAAAATCCCTCCTGTCGGCGCCAGATGGCCTCTCGGCGCAGCCCTCTCTCGGCGCGAGTTCCGCGCCGAGTGATGGGCGCGCCGAGGACCGGCCGGCCACCTAGGCGCGCCGACCGCCTCATTTTCCCGTGCCGCGCCGGTTTGCCTTCTGACCGGTTCCCATCCGTGCCGATTCATCTCAATGCCGACTATTATTCAAACACTCAACTTCCCAGCAACCTTAATAAGCCCCAAACTCAGTCTAAACCTAATGTCCCAACCTCATTAGCCTTCATGCCAACCTTCATCATATCATGGGGAATCATGGTTCTTCATCCAAGGTTAAGGGAGCTAAATTAATGGGGTTTCATCCCCACATTATACCGTTTGACCGTGATGTTTTCTTCTAACCATGCTGACTCTTGGAGTTCTACCACTGCATGTCCTCCAATGGTTTCTAAAGGGAATATCGATAAATACCATGATTATGGACATTGTCCCATCGCATCTGGATCCTCTTGGATCTCGGGCTATGCTCATCTTTCTTGTGGCGTCCATCTCGGCACTCCGTGGATGGATGTCCTATATTCCCACTTGGCATAGACCAAGATAAAAGGGATATGCTGCCGGATTTATTCCGTATGTTAATATCATATCTTGTTTCGCATGATCATCTGCATGCATCTCCTATACTGTAAATGTATGAGCATACCTATCATATTAGTTTTGCCCCCTGGGATTCTTCTACTTTGGCGATTAATCAAGGGTTGTCCTTCTTTGGAAGGGCATAATTAACGTCATAGCCTTAATGGTATGACGGACTTCCGATCCCGACTCGGACTTCACAATCGACTGACCAGGTCAGATCGAGCGCATAATAAATCATCAAACATGTGACTGGCACGCCTAATAAACTAACTAATCAACAAACCAAATAATAAACAAAATAAATAAATAAAATAAAATCCATCCCCACAATGGGCCACCAGTAACCCTACTGTAGCAAGATCCTGGCGAGTGATCTTCCTCCTTGGTGCGCTCCGCAGATGCCTTCGTGTACTTCATGAATCGCTCGGCTGGCTTCGTCGGCGCTGATGCACTTGAGGAGAGGACCGGAGAATGATCTGCGGTACAAGGCATCGTCCAGCTTGACGAAACGCCGAGCTTGGTACTTGAGCTTCCGAGCCTCCAGAGGGTTGGTGGGCTCTTGAGAATCTCGGAGCTAGGATATGTAGGGGGTCCGCCTATCGCTTGAGGGTGCCGGGTGAATAGTCATAAGCTCGGATTCGATGCTCGGTTGCCCAAGCTCCTCGAGGAAGACCGATCGTGTACTAGCGAGGTCGGGCGAGGAGGCCAGTTGAGAGAGGGCGTCCACTTAGGATTTTTCCTCCCGGGCTATTAGGACTACCTCAAAGCTCTCGAAGAGTTGGGCCATCCTCTTGACCGCCTGGAGGTACTTGACCATTTGTCCTTTCCGAGCTTCGTATTCACCGTTGACTTGGCTAGTGACCAATTGCGAGTCAGTGTCGATCCTGACTCGTTCGGCCCCTAGTTGTCGAGCCATCTTGGCTCCTGAGATAACGGCTTCATACTCAGAAGCGTTGTTGGACGCCTGGAAGTTGAACTTCAGGGCGTACCACAGCTCCGCTCCTTCGGGGGACTTGAGGAGAATACCGGCGCCACTTCCTGTTGAATTGGAGGACCCATCGACGAATAGATCCCAGGTAGGCCCGGATGCTGGCGAAAGTGCTTCTTCAATCGAGACCGTGCTTTCAGCGATGAAGTCCGCGAGAGCCTTTCCTTTAATAGCCGAGCAGGGGCGATACGAAATATCGTAGGCGCCGAGCATGATGGCCCATTTGACGAGGCGTCCCGAGGCTTCAGGGTGAAAGAGAATCTTCTTCAGGGGTTCGCCGGTAATACGACGATGGAGTGCCCTTGGATGTAGGGTCGGAGGCGCTTCGCCAAGGTAACAAACGCTAGCACGAGTTTCTCGGTTGCGAGGTACCTTCTTTCGGCCTCAGTAAGCACCTTGCTGGCATAGTAAACTGGCCTCTTGACTCTTGCGTCGTTCCTGACCTGGACCGAGCTTACAGTAGAAGGGGTCGCCGAGAGGTAGAGGTGCAGAGCTTCGCCTCGGACTGGTTTGGACATCACCGAGGGTGAGGCCAAGAATTCCTTGAGTTCAGTGAACGCCTTCTAACATTCCTCATCCCAGGCGAACGTAGCTGATGCCATTTTGGGTCCCCTCAATAGTTTGAAGAAGGGTAAGCATCGTTCGACCGCCCGAGATAGGAAACGGTTGAGTGCAGCAGTGCACCCCGTTAGGCGTTGGACGTCCTTGATGCAGGTAGGTGGCCTCATGTCTAGGATGGCCTGGACCTTGTCGGGGTTGGCCTCAATTCCACGCTGAGTGACCAAGAAGCCTAGGAACTTCTCGGATCTGACTCCGAAGGCGCACTTGGCGGGGTTGAGCTTCATGTTGCACTTCAGGAGGGTGTCGAAGGTCTCGGCTAAGTCGGCGAGGTGGTCTTTGACCTTCGATGCTTTGACAAGCATATCATCAAGGCCTCGACGTTCCGATCGAGCTGTCCTTCGAAAATGTGGTTGATCATTCTCTGATATGTTGCTCCAGCGTTCTTTAACCCAAACGACATCCGGGTGTAGCAGTGTACGCCGAAGTCGGTGATGAAGACGGTCTTCTCGATGTCCTCTGGGTCCATCCTGATCTGATGGTAGCCGGAGTAGGCGTCCAGGAAGCTGAGCAGCTCATTGCCAAAGGTTGAATCGACCAGTTGATCGATGCTCGACAATGGGTAGCAATCCTTCGGGGTAGCCTGGTTAAGGTCGGTAAAATCCATGCACATCCGCTATTTCTCAGTAGCTTTTGGTGCCAGGACGACATTGGCGAGCCATGTAGGGTACATAATCGAACGAAAGAGGCCAGTCTTATGCCCCTGGATGACTTGCTCTTTGATGACCGCTTGCTTCTCTGGGGCGTGCTTTCTCCTGCACTGTTGTACTGGCTTTACTGTCGGGTCGAGGTTGAGCTTGTGCATCACCACGTCTCCCGGGATCCTAGGAAGGTGCTCATCAGACCATGCAAAGACTCGGATGTACTGCACAAGGAAATCTTTATATTTTTCTTGTTCCTCAAGTGGGAGCTCGGCTCTAATCTTTACTCCTAGGGTCGGGTCACCGTTAAGGAAGACCGTTAGCAATTCACCTCCAGGCTAAGATGTTGCGGGTCCCTCCTCGGCTCCCTTTTCCCCTTTATTCTTCCCTTCCGGCCTAGTGGCATCAACCGAGACTATATAGCACCATCTAGCCAATGCCTGGTTAGCTCGAACTTCCCCCACGCCATATTTGGTTGGGAACTTCATCATTTGGTGAAAGGTAGAGGACACCGCTCTCATTCAGCTGAGAATGCCTCGACCGAAGATGGCGTTGTATGCCATCATCCCCTTAATCACGATGAAGTCTACCATAACCATAATAGTTTTGCGCGGGGTGCCGACAGTAACCGGCAGGCTTAGTGCTCCCTCAAGATAAGCAGCCTGGCCGTTGAACCCATAGAGGGGGGTTCGGATCGGGCGGAGTTTAGATGGATTCTCTCCCATTTTGAGGAAACACTCATAGGACAATACATCAGGGGCACTACCATTGTCGACTAAGATTCTGTCCATGTTACAATGGTTTATTGTAGCTGAAACAACGAGAGCGTCGTCATGGGGGGTGGTTAGCCCTTCCAGGTCCTGGTCAGAGAATACCAAGGCCTACGGTTCGCTAGCCTACGGGGCCACAGGTGCCTCAGTAGAGGCTCGGCTCGCCCGCTCGGTGTGACGCTTTCTTCCTCGACTGCTATCTCCTCCTGATGCCGTCCTGCCCGTGATGACGTTGATGTGGACTATGCGGGGGGCATTATCAATCTCTTTAGCGGCGCCTCGGTCTTCCTTTTGCCCGGACACGTACCGAGATAGGTGTCCCTGGCGGATGAGGCACTTGATCTCATCTTGAAGTTGATGGCAATCGCTGGTGTGATGCCCGTGGTCACTGTGGAACAGGCAATGCTTGCGGCGATTGCGATGCTTGGTCCTCATGGGCTCGGGTTGGTTGAGGAGACCCGAGCCTTTGATGTCTTCGTAGATTTTATAGACGGGGGCAGTAAGTGGGGTATACCGCTCGTACTTTCGGGGTGACACTTTTCAATCTTCGTCCTGGTTCCACCTCTTTCCTTATCCCGTCCCTTGCTCGGACGGTCTCTTCTTGTCCCCCTCCCAACCCGAGCTGGTTGTGCCTCGGTAGGTGCTGAGGACCTCCTCACACTCGGCGTGGCGCAGGGCCAAGGTCACTAGCTCGGCGAGGGAGGTAGGGAGATGAAGCAGTAGCTCGCGCCATAGGTTTTCGTCGCAGGTACCCCCAGTCAAGGCGGTGATGGCAGAGGCCACATCCAGGCGGGGGATGCTCAAGGCTTCCAATTTGAATCGGTTAATCTCAGCTTGTAACTTCTCCCCTTGTTCTTGTTTGAGGGCCAGTAATCCCGCCACTAACCAGGGTGGACCGCTGCCAGTGAAGCTTTCTTTGAATACTCGCCTGAATTGCTTGAAGTTGTGGATGCTGCCGGGGGCAAGGGCTCTGAACAAAGCCTGAGCGCCCTGAACTAGAGTGGTAACGAACGCTCGGCACTTGATCACATCGGATGCCCCATGCAAGGCCATCAGGGCGTCGAAACTATTGTAATGGTCGGTCGGGTCTCCCTAGCCATCGTATGACTTGAAGGTCGGAAGTGAGATTCTGGGAGATATCTCTGCCTTCAGGATGTGGTCGGAGAACGGGGATCTCTCCTCGTCCTCCACAAGAGAGGTCTTCTGCAAGGCACGGAGAGCGCACTCTTGCTCTGCGAAACGCCTCTCGAAGTCTCGCAGTCGGAGAGAGAGTTCCGATTGTCACTGTCCCGAGGGGCTAGGGAGGCGCACTTGCATGCTGCCCCGACGCTCCTCAGGGGCTTCTTCGTCCAGGAATGGTCTACGGGCTCCGGTCTTCTCCTTCCTCGGGGTTGAGGAGGCTTCTTGCTCCGGGGGAGGGGCGTGCGACGGTCCTCCTGACGGGTTACGAATGAGCCGCTGCCCCCGGAGGATGAAACGGCCTCCAGCAGTTTGCTGGGAGGCATCTCCACGTGGGGGGCTTTTCCTGGGGAGCTGTGTCTTCTCCTCCTTGGCTGCCTGGGCCCTCATGAGATCCACGAGGACATCCAGTTTTGCGTTGAGAGTTTGGAGGGCGTCGGTGCTCCCGCCGGGAAGTTGTTCCCCCGCCACCGATGGAGGTAGCTCGCTGGCTTGGTTGTCGGAAGGGGAATGCTCCGTGGGGAGGGAAGGTGCACCTTCCTCCATTACCAAACTTGTCATCGGCAGTCTTCCTGCCATAACTTATTTGCACCATGATGGCTCTTTGTGTGTTTCCCACAGACGGCACCAGATGAAGAGGGGCGGTCTCGCGCTGCTCCTGAGCGGGGAGGAAGATGACCACGTATCCTTGAAGTAAGAATTACAAGAAGGGAAACAAGTCAGAGGTACCCAGGGATAGATCCCCAGGGGAGACCCTCTGATGCTTAAGTTAGCACAGGTAGTAGAGCACTGGTGCGAAGAGAAGAGTTAGGAGGAAAATGGGAGCGCGAGATCCCTCTCCACAGAAAGGTGAAGTGGTTCCTGCTCAAAGTTGCTGGCTCTAGCCTTGCCTAGGCTTACCTTCTCGTAGTAGGGCATGTCCTGTTTAAATAATGGCCTATTGTGCAAATTGATCCCTGTGAGCGCAGGAGTTTCAGGGGGGGTTACATCCTTCATGCGGGCTCCTTATAGCGTGCAGACTCTTGGTCTCCCTTGTCCCCTTGAGCTTCTTGCCATTAAGGGATTCGCAACGGCCGAATCGATAAGCTTCCATCAGCGAGCCCGAGCGAATGGCACTTGTTCAGGAGTGGTCTCTCGAGCGATAAGTGCTGGGTCGGGACAAAGAATAGGGGGCTCCAGGGGAGCTTTCCCGATCGACTGATGCTCAGACTTCCCAACCCGAAGGCCTCCTAGAAAGCGCTTGCACCGAGTGAATTTTTGGGCTTCATAATAAGTGGGCCCGGGGGCTGCCACTTTGAGGAGTTGAGCCTTGTTCGGTCCGATTTAGACCTCGTTTGGCCTCTCCGTATAGGCGGTGAGATTTCCCCTCTCCAGTTACTCTTGAAAATAAGCCCGACCCTTTCCTCACATCGTTCGCCATAAACCATTTGCAGATGGAAAAGGACTATTATTTAGATTATCACTTTTTAACCCATCCATGAAGGTTTGATCGCACAATCACTTACTATATATGCTGTATGATTTGCTAAAAATTTCGACAGCATCTCCCCACACTTCTCCGATATACCAAAATATTTATTGATTAAGAAATTTTCTTAAACACTTACAAGTAAGTGGTTAAGAAAATACTCAAAATCAATAAAGGTATACTAGAGAAGAGTGAGAAGACGCAACCGAAATTCTCAACAAACCATAGAAACACATATAGTAAATGACTGCCTAAGTGCGATCAAACATTCACAGACTGTCCAAACGGGACAATTCAAGACTTTGGGGTAGATACATACATTCTCGTAAAAAAAATGAGAACATATACATCAATCTCAAAGTCTTGAATGGGAAGGTTCATTGACACGGTTTTAACACGCTCTTCTGAGGTGCGTGTAATGTTAGGTCACACCCACGCACCTCAGTTCACATATAACATACAATTAAATAACATCTCACTTATCATTATGCATATATCGAATTAAACAACATATAATTTTTAAAAAAAACATTCAAATGAAGAACATCAAAGCTAAATAATGAAAAGTAGCAAGAAGGCCAATATTAGGTATTTGGACTGGCAAAGTTGGATGGACTAAGTACATGGTCAGTTGACATTGGGGGAGTCAATTGACCCACCCAGGCTGATATCGTACCTTGGCAGCCTTGAAGATGACAAGATATAGGCTGACAGGTAGCTTTATCAACATTAAATTATATTTCAGAAATACCAAAGATGACTGAGCTCAAAAATACTTAATAGGGGTGACAAATTGGTTATTAGGGGTGACAAATAGGTTATGGAGGGTGACAAATGACTTGCTGCTGTGGGTTTGGGCTGCTAGTTTCTCAGAAGAGGGAAAGAAAGGGCTTCTACTGGTTTCCCCAGTCTCTTCCCACCGACCCCCACCCCCCACCGGAGTCGCTCCAGTGATTTTGCAGCCCCACCCCCACCCTCTGGCCAGAAATCCTCCCAACCCCCTTTCCCCCTCTAGCAACCTCCGATGAGCTCGCGGTCCCCCACCCTCCCAGCCAGCAGCCCCCACCCCAGACCCCTTCTAGCACCCCTCCCTGAACCCCCCACTCCCGGAGTAGCCCCCCTGGACCCGCATGAACTCTCCTCCCCCGGACCCCCCCACCCTCCCAAGGATAAGCCCCCACCCAAGACCCCCTGCCGGATCCCCCCTATCTGAACCCCCCCACTCCCAGAGCAGACCCCCCTCGGACCTGCCTAAACCCTCCTCCCCCAGACTCCCCCACGCCCCCCACGGAACCCCCCCACCCTCCTAGCCAGTAGCCCCCACCCTTTACCCCCTGCCGGAGCCCCCCTCCCTAAAATCCCCACTCCCAAAGCAGCCCCCCACCCACCTGAACCCTCCTCTGGACCCCCCCATTGGAACCCCCCCACCCTCCTAGCCCGCAGCCCCCACCTTGAACCGAACCCTCTCCCGGAGCCCCCCTCCTGAATCCTCCTCCCTCAAAACCCCCTGTTGGAACCCCTCCCCCTTCCGGATTGGCTAGAACCGCCACCCCCCTAATGATCCCCAACCTAAAAAAAAACAATAGAGAGAGAGTAGGGGGACACAGCAATGGCGATGGTGGAGGCGCGGCGAGCAGGGAGAGTGTTAGAGAGAGAGAGAGAGAGGGAGAGGGAGAGGGAGAGGGAGGGGGATTATCAGACCGGAGAGGATGGCGAGCGAGGATGGCGACGGCACGGTAGCGGTGGCGACGGCGAGGACAACTCTGGCGGTGAAGGCGAGGACGGCACCGGTGGTCTCTCCTCGGCAGAGAGATAGTGGAAAGAGAGAGTGAGAGGGAGAGTGGGGGACGAACTGGCGAAGTGTACAGAGAGTGAGAGGGAGATCGGGGGGAAGGGTTTGATCGCAAGGGGGAAGGGTTTGATCGTGGCGGGAAGTAGAGTTTTTTTCTGATGGATTTCCGACAGAACTTATTTTCATCGGAAACTTTTACAATATTCCGTCGGAAAGTTGAAAATGAACAAATATATTGAAAATAATCTATCACCGACGGAGTTTCAATTCCGTCGAAAAGTTGCAAGGGTGATAAATAATGAACAATGGCGACAAATAACGAACAAGGGTGGCAAATAACGAACAAGGGTGAAAAATAGGTTTCCAATAGTTTTTTCGACAGAATTGGAGTCTGTCAAAAATCATCGACGGACTTTCAGACGGAACATTTTGCCGTAAAAAATTTTAAGTGTGACAAATAACGAACAATGGTGACAACTAACGAACAAAGGTGATAAATAATGAACAAGTGTGAAAAATAGGTTTACGATGGTTTTTCCGACGGAAATTTAATCTGTCGGAAAGTTGAACATGAACAAATATATTGAAATACTCTATCACCGACGAAATTTCCGACGGAACATTTTTCTGTCGGAAAGTTGTAAGGGTGACAAATAACAAACAATGGCGACAAATAAAGAACAAGGGTGACAAATAACGAAGAAGGGTGAAAAATTGGTTTCCGACAGTTTTTCCGACGAAATTGGAGTCCGTTGGAAATCACTGACGGACTTTCAGATGGAACATTTTGCCGTCGGAAATTTTAAGGGTGACAAATAATGAACAAGGGTGACTAATAACGAACAACGGTGAAAAATATGTTTCCGACAGAATTGGAGTCCGTCAGAAATCACCGAAAAGGAAAAAATATGTAAAAATAGCTTATCGGGCTGACAAATTGGATTCCTGACGGAAGTGTTTCAGTCGAAAATGTGGTCGGAAGTTCCGACGGTATTCCGATGGTATTTTTATCCGTCGGTAAATTCAGACGTAAATGTTCCCACGAAAAGTTTCCGTCTGAATACCCGTCAATAATTTTGACAGATTTTTCGACATATACTTTCCTGTCGGAAATACCGATGCAATTTTCGACAGAATTTAATCCGTCAAAAATTCTGACTCCTATTCCGACGGAAATAAATCCGTCGAAAATTTTTGTCTCTAATACCGCTTCTTCTTATAGTGCGATACGGAGGGTCGTGCTCGGATCTTCCCCCACCTGAATGAGGTAAAGGTCTTCGGTCGGGGTGCTGCCATTGGGCCCAGGGTCCTTTATCCTCATCTTCTTCTTGGGTGGAGTCTCCTCAGCTCGCCTTTCTCTGGTGGAGATTAGGTAGCATCTTTGTGACTCCCCCTGGTCGTCTCGGACCTTTCCTACCCCGCGAGGAGTAGGGAAAATCATTTTCTGATGGTAGGATGAGGGGACACCCCTCAAGGTGCTGAGGATGTCCCTACCTATTATGGGGTTGTACCCAGTCATCCCCCGCACGACCGTGAAGTCTGCCAGGAGCGTCACATCTCTGGGGGCGACCCAAATGTGATCGGTAATGATATACGTCCCTCGGGGAGAACGGTCGTGCCAGAAAAGCCATATAGGGGTGTGTGCAATGGTGTTATTCGTGATAGATCCACACCTATGAGCACAAGGTAGTCGTAAGAAATCACATCGGGCCCGCTTCCATTATCAACAAGAATCCATCGTATAGTACATTGATTTATAGTCACTAAGACCACCAGAGCGTCGGAATGGGGAGTAGTTACGCCTTCAAGGTCATCATCTAAAAAGATGATCAAATCCCTGAGGTGATCCCAAATAGTGAAGTCACGCCGGCTCCCATCGCCTTGATCCACAGAGTTCACTCCCGACGCATACCTTCGACGTCTCTTGGAGCTATCTCCGCCTGATGTCGACTCGCCAAAAATCATCATGATATCTTTTCCATTGGGTCGGTTTGTCGATGAGTGGAGGGGTCCACTCTTGTTGTCACTTCTCTATGGCCTTGACAACGAACTTATCGAGGAGTCCTCGCCGAATGTGGTCCTCGATTACATCCTTGACCTGGATGCAGTCGACCGTGTTGTGCCCATGGTCGCAGTGGAAGCAGCAGTACCTCCTCTTGCTCCTAGTCCTTGGGTCAGGCTTCATCTTTGAGGGCCATCGGAGGTTGGGATCCTCCCGGATCTCCATCAATATTTGCTCGGGTGGAGCCGTCAGGGGCGTGTAACGTCGATACTGGCCCTTCTCTTTGGTTTCTGGGTAGTCACAACATTCTCGATCACACCGCTCTCGTTTACTCCGCCCCTCCCATGTGGAATCAGTGGGTCTCTTCCGGTCGGGTTGACTAGTCTTGGCCGTGCGGCCTAGTGCCGCAGTGTTCTCCTCACAACTGGCGTGCTTTTGAGCCAAGGCGAGGAGGTCCATTAAGGTCGTTAGGGCTTCCACCCCGAGCGGGTGTCGAAGGATAGAGTCCGGAGTCCCTTGCGTTAGGGCGGTGGTGGCGATGCTGACGTCGAGGCGAGGGATGCGAGGGTCTCTATTTAGAAATGGGACACGTAGTCCCAGAGTGTCTTCTGGCGCCCTTGCCTGATGGCGAGCAGGTTTACTGCCGACATAGCCTCTTTTCGGCAACCCATAAAATTCTCCTTGAATAGCTTCTTTAACTGCTGGAAGGAGGTAATGGTCCCGGCCGACAAGCACTCAAATCAGGTCTAGGCATTCTCCCGGACGGTGGTGATGAATGCCAAACACTTCACGGCGTCTGAGGTCCGGTGGAACACCAGGTTTGACTCGAAGCTATGCATGTGGTTGGCTGGGTCGGTGGTGCCATCGTAGGGGGTAAACGACGATAGTTGAAACTTCAGAGAAATGGGGGCCTCTATGATGTCCTTGGAGAAGGGGGCATGGAAGTCGACATCATCATCGATCAGTCCTCGAGTCTTCACGGCGTGTAAAACATCGCCTAGATATCAGACTTTGCACTCTATCTCATGTTCCACCTCCTCATAGCGTCGCAGCCGCTGAGCCATCTATGAGTTGGAGTGGAGCGGGTTGTGAGGCCTTGGTGCAGGCGAGCTATGCGAACGCTGGGCTTGTGCAGCAGAGGTGTGGGAGGGCTCTCGTACTTGGCAAGAGTCTGCCACAGTCGGAGCCCCCCCATTCTGAGGTTGCTCCGTCGGGGCGTGCTCCTGCCACGTTGGTATGTTGAGGAGGCCTTGGCAGAGATCCGCTAAGGTCTGGAGCTGGTGATGCATCTCTACTAACTCGTCGGTGACGGCATTACGTTGTGGCCGTGTCAATGAGGATGCCTCCTGTGACCCCCGACGGGAACTAGGGCCCTGGTAAGACCCTCGACCACTATTGCTGGTGTTGCGATAGCTCCCACGGGGTGCCATGCCTTTTCATGTCATTCCCATAGACGGTGCCAAAACAGTGTAGAGGTGGAAAAATGGTCTCCCAAATCTTGTACCACGCTTTTAAGATTTATTTGTTAGGGAAGAACGTCGAGCCACCCGTGGAAGCCTACAAACACCAAAGAGAAGGCGTCAGAATGAGCTGTAGGTGTTACCCCAGGGGACAACCCTCCGATGCTTAAGTAAGGACCGTGTTGGATGAGGATCAGCAGAAGATGAAGAGGATAGAAGAGTTTGAGAGTAGGATGCTTAAGCCTGGAGCCAGCACAGGCTTTCGGAGGTGCTCACCATGTCCAGCGAGTGCTCGGAGAGTGCTCGTAGGGCCTGAGACGTGCTTGGAAGTACATCTGAGCGCTACTCTGTTTATAGCTCTCTGTCTCCATACGTGTGTACGTAGAGTTGTCTTTGCGTGCGCGCTTGTGTCTGTATGTGGATATGTATGTGTGTCTTTGTCGCTTGATCGAATGTCTATTTATACCGGTTGTAGGGACAGTGGAGGCCCATCCCTCAACAGGAAAAGGCGTGAGACATGGGGTAACGTCTCCTCGAGATCGAGGAGAGTTTCCCATTATGCGCCCATTTATCCAAACCATGCGGCCTTCAGGCGAGTCTTACGGCACTTTGGACGCGTGCTCGCCCATACTGGAGTAGAGGTCGGCGATGGCGGGAGTAATATTCAGGAGTAATGCTTGGTCGTTGGAGAGTCATCTAGTGCCCGAGATGCCCGGGTCAATGCCCCTTGTGGGCTGGCGAACCCTTTATCCCTCTTTATTGGGCCACCTGGTGCGGGCCGTTAACTGTCGGGAGGCCTACTTCACACTGGGTGGGTCTTAGGCCGACCTAGGCCTGGCGTTAATGGGCCGCCCATGGGTCAAGTTGATTTTACCCTCCTCATTATGTATGGGTGGGTAATATATGATGGGAGCCTCTGTGGGTACTTGGTTTTGTAAGGAAATGACCGGCTTAATTTAATTAAAGCCTTTAAACATTGACCAACATTGCACACACACTAGGCCGGCCCGGATTAATGATCGAAGGAGACATTAAAGAAAATCTTGTTGTGTCCCTGTGGTTTTGAAGTTTTGATGATGACAAATATTATGACTCATTATATATATATATATATATATATTCTTGATGACATAATTTTGATGGATTTATTACTAATCTCATCATCTTTATATAGTAGTATGAAAATCTGTCAGAATAGGTAGAGGTCAATGCATATTGCATACAGGTCGATGCTAGTTTTGGTTTTCATGAAACTAAAGTCGACGCTAGTCTGCTTTCAAAGCAACTAAGGTCGATGCATGTTTACTGTGTTGATTATGAAGGTCGATGCATGTTGTTAGTAAGGCAGAGGCAGGTCGGTGGACATTACTGTTCATCCATTAGAAGGTCCGTGCATATCACTGCTTAGTCATATAAGGTCGATGCACATTCTATATTGTGCATATTGAGGTCAGTGCACATTTGTCTTCTTGCATATAAGGTTGATGCACATGCTCACTCGTGTGTCTAAAGGTCTACCTATGTCACTGTTCCAAGTCGATGCACATTTCTCATCCACATAGAAGGTCTGAGCACATGTGTACAACATAGGTCTGTTCATATGCACTATCTGCTATCTAAAGTCTGTGCACATAGGCTAGCGATAGCATGTAAGGGCTGAGCACATTTGCATAATCGCATGCTTAGGTCGGTGCACATTCAGTAGCTTGCATTGTAAGGTCTGTGCACATATGCAATATAGCAGAATGAAATCTTTGAACATTTGCACGATAGCATAAATATGGTCTGTGCATATTGCTCCATCAAGTCTGAGTATATATGCCAGCATGCATAATCAAGTCTGAGCATATGTAATATTGTGCATAATCAAGTCGAAGCATATGTGAAGTTGTAGTCTGAGCATATGTGCGGTACATGGTCGAAGCACGTGCTTCATGCGAGTCCTTGAATATAGCACTATTAAGTCTAAGCATAGTCAACATAACAGGTTGGTGCATCTGCTCACCAGAAGCACATCAAGTCCAAGCACATGCATAAAAGACCTAGTTAAAGTTGAAGCACATATTGCACCAGGCATTAGCATATGCATAGACTTCTATCTACGCAAGTCAGGGCACATGCACATACAAGGTCTAAGCATATAGTTCTATAGGTCTAAATGTGCATCCAATAGGTCTGAGCATATTTATATCTTATTCTTTCTAAGGTCAGTGCAACTGCAATAACATGACTGCATTCAGTATTAAGCATATACTCTAAAAATGTTTTGACTATAAGGTGTTTGATGAAATGCCTTTTGTCTTATTAACAGGGACTTGAGACTAAAAGGTCTAAACCAACTGGATCGTACACCTGAAGGGCAGAAGAAAGTCACGTGGCTCGAAGTCTTCAACTTAAACAAGCACATGATCTAAGAAGGAGCGGCGCATGGAGATTCTGCCACGTGGACAACTCATCCTCAGCATCTGCCACATGGACCATCAGTAGCACATCCAGATCGATATTCCTTGGGCGGGAAACGTGTTTCCCACGTGCCCAATTCTCGCGAGCCTATAAATAGAGACCAGTTCCTTCAGATCAGAATAGAGACAGAAGTGAGGAGAATTGAGAGTGTAGCAGAAAAGAAAAGAGAGCTCGAGAGATAGAAGAAGGGAATTAGGATGATCAGAGAGAAGAGCAAGGAAGCTCGAAGAGAGAGAGATTAGAAGTAGTCTGAGAGAGCAGCAGAGAAGAAGAAATCTGAGAAGAAAATAGAGTGCCGCAATTCAGTAGAAATATGAGAGAAAGAAGAGTGTGAGTCTGAGAGAGAAGAGTGATTATGAGATAGTGAAGAAGAGAGATCTTGAGAGAAGAGATTGTGGAGCAATTGAAGCAGTTCTTGAAGATTTGTCTCTACTGGGCTTTGAATCAGATCCAACTATCCAAGTCAGATTAGCTCCTGCGTGAGCTGTATTGTTTGCATTCCATTTACAGCTTTTCGGTGCTATTTGTTCATCGTTGATTTCTTTCATTTTCTTATTGAACTTCAAGCTGTTAGTCAGTAGAGCTAAGCTGTAATACTCAGCGGGCGAGGTGGATACCTCAGATAGCAAGCTGTGATGCTCAACGGTCTGTAAGCCAAGCTGTAATGCTCAGCGGACGCAAGCTGTGGGATGCAGCGGTTCAAGCTGTTAGGCAGCAATAAGCCACACTCAGGTCTGAGTGTGGGGTGGATGTAGGTGAAAACCGAACCACCTAAAAATCATTTGTGCAGTGATTTGTTTGTTTGCCTTTTATTTCACAATAGATGTATGCTTAGGATCTTTATATATGATCAGTTTAGATTACACTGAACTTACTGGTTGTTTCAGTCATCTATGCTTTGATTCCTACTATATGCTTCAATAAGGTTGCTGTATGTGCTATCCAAGTAGTCTGGTGAGAATCACACTAGAACTTCTGAACAAGTGTTCAAGTGTGAGTCTCATTAGTATATCAGTTCAATTGAGCCATCTGAGAATTTAATTCTGCAAGATTCATAAGTATAATTTTAATTGGGCATTTTTTTAAAGGGGAGATTCATTCACCCCTCTCTGAATCTGTGTCCGCACCATCTCATAGATTCAACAAATCTCCGCCACTTTCTCATCACTCCTGTCTTCAACTTGGCGCACACGTATATATATATACATACATATATAAAACCCCTGGGGAGATCGATCCTTCACCCGATTCATTTAAACTATATATATATGAAGGATCGATCTCCCCAGGGGTTATATATATATATATATATATATATATATATATATATATTGTATCTTTTCTCTATTATATACATCAGCATCATGTGTGGCTAGCTGTGTGACACAAAAGTAGTGCTGAAGCTGTGTTTTAATTACAAACTTCATGTATCTTAATTTTGCCCACTTATGGGTTATATATATACATGATCCGGGGTCATGTATATAAGTATGGCCATATATGAGAAACCAATTACCAATTATGTATAAACTAGAGTGATCAATTTAAAAAATCTCAGGGAAACCAAATTATATATATATGTATATTATATATATCCCACCACAATGGACCGCTGCATTAATTAAATAGTAAACATTCCTCATCCCCTCATCCTCGAATATTACAACTCGTTGATTATTTGAACCCTTGACCACTTGGAGCAAATTAAAACCCACTTCATCCAACTGATCTCTCTCTATTCATATAGATCCAAGTATAAAATTTGATGTGGGTGGAAGAACCACGCGCCGCTTGCTTAATTCTGAATGAAGCCAAGAGATTAGAAGAAAATTATAGCGCCATACGTCAACAAGTATGTTATACCCACCGCTAGTCAGCCACTCTGGGACCACTCCGACAAGCACGATCAGATGGCCGATCGAGCCTTAACTGATGTGACACCACCTATGGACCTAAATTGTAAGCAAGCAACTTGAGCAGCAGACTCACTCTAGCGAACACGTTCGCGTAGCACACACTAGTGCCCATAGGTGACTCGGCGATGGTGGAGAGGGTCCGAGGTGGGACCTTGATGCTCCAAGGGTTGGCTAGCTTGGGGAGGACCCCAAATAGGTCAGGGATGCCCAATTCACAGGCGGCTAGCACACCAAGGGCGTGGGATGTAGAGGATCACTCACAACTCACCCACGGGGATCACTCACGTCAATAGCAATTTTGGGCCGAGCTCTCACTCTCCGTCTGACGAAGCAACATAGATAATACTATGCTAAGCAATGAATTGAAACCAGCCAAGAGGGGAACCGAGGCTTACCTAGTCGGCGTGAAGACGCCGACTCCGGCCGGAGACGGGGGCAAGCGGGGAAGCGTGGGCTTACCCGCACACTGAGCCGATGAAGCTTCAAACCTGCAAATTATCAATTTACAATCACTATGCCCCTTGCAAGGGGGTTGGACTAAGGGTGGGGAAGTGTTTTACAACCAAAATGTACCTCCACGTAGGGAGGGGCGATCAGCCGGCCAGGCGGGGAGGGGAAAAACTAGCTTAGAGGATTAAGACAAGAAGCTCACTGAATCTGTCCACTCTCAGGAACAGGGGATAGAGTGTAACTGTCGGCACCGCTGCAGACTCTCCCGGACTCCGTTGTCGACGAAACTAGTTGGAGAATCTTCGTAGTTGACCTAGGAGGATGCCCAATTTTTGGGGGAATTTCTAGATGACGGCGTTGGATGGGGTAGGGTCGTGAACAGGGCCTCTATTTTTTGATTCTGACTGCTACGGTACCACTACAGTAGGAGGACGAGGCCACCAGGAGTGCTCCTGAGCTCTGATTTAGGCGGGGCAAGAGTCTCTAGTTTTGTTGTCAAGCCCTCTTCGAATGAAGACTTGTGGGGGTGCCGGAGGAGGTCGGAGTAGATAGATAGATCCCGAACAGTGATAGAGTGTCTGTTCAGTCCCAGAGGGAACAGAACAGTGCACTTGAGGGAGAAAAAAAGAGAACTCTTGGCTCCGGATGCCGAATGGGGTGCCGCTTCTTGATTCTGGAAGTATACTTGTCGTAGAAAAACTCAGCCAAGTCCCGCCTCCATATCTTCAAGGGGTTGGCCGTGGGAGGCTCTGCAAGCAGCTTCAGGTTGCCAGTATGGAGGAAGACGCGCAGTGTTGGGAGATCGGCTCCCCCGGGCAGCCACGAGCTCAAGTTGGGACGAGACCAGCTCCATTGCGAAGAAGACATGGAGACACTTCCAACGGTATATGATACGCCCTCTGAAGCTTCTTGGTGATGTCGTAGCAGCCTCAGAAAGTAGTTGGCACTCTACTACCTGTTTGCTGGGAACAGGATGAAGGTGTAGGGTTGTGTGTATGAGGGTGGGATGGCCAAGGGAAACAAGGGGGGAATGGGGAGGGTGACCAAGGTAGGAAGGGGGTGTTGGGGATGGGTGTGGGACAGCCAGAAATGGAGAGAGATTCAAATTTGGGCCTTGGGTGAAGCTCCTTCTGCCTTGGGGATGTGGAGAGGTGCTTGGGGAAAGGAAGAGAGTAGTTGGTGGTTGGAGGGTGGAGCAAGGATTGGAGGAGGTTCTCTTGGGGTTGGGGTGGAGTAAAGAGGGGGGTGTGGGAAGTTGGAGTAGCTTTAATGGAAGGGGGAGGAGAGAGAAAGTAGGTGGGAGGGTGAGGAGAGAGAGAAGGGGGCACCCTCTCTTGGAGAGAGAGAGAGAGATAGGGGAGGGATGTGGAGAGTCTCACTCCAAGAGAAGAAAATTCTTGCAAGGGGTTTCTTTCTATTGAAATATTCATCAAAGGTTACAAATGAGAGAGGGGAGGAGGCTATTTATAGACTCCATACTTTTCTTAGGACCAAAGTGACCCTGACAAATCCACAATTGACCAGCATGTCCCAAGGGGGGGTCCTGGGCCTAGCCCAATGAATTGGGCCCATAAACCTATCTAATCAACATAATGACTGAGAACTTAGTTAATTCACCCTTAAACCTAGGTACCTGACTCAAATAAAGGGAAAATTACATAATTATGACTCAAAGAAAATATAAAAATTACATGACTAGACTCAAAAAAATACGACAAACACAATGGCGCATGCCGACGAACAATCCGAGCCTCGAAAAAATGTGGAGGGGCAAGGGATGCCCCCATCATACCCCCGGGGTGGGAAAAACTCGACCCCATCGAGTGTGGGTCCACCGGGGAAGTGGCACACCAAATGTAGCTCCGGGCGAGCCACGATCTCCAAACTCAACCCCACGTCCATAGCTGGGGGACGGCGCTTCAGCTTCTCAAGGTTGCACGGGTACACCCTCTTGCCAGCGATGATACCCTTCTTGCCTAGTATTGCCTCCGTGTGCTCACGTCGGGCTCTCAGGCTGATATGAGGTGGCACTCCGAGGGTGTCTCTCTGAAAGATAGGCGTAGGCTCAAGGCACTCACTAGGATTCACCGCGGTGCCCATATAGGGTGTCGGGTCCGCCACGTAGGAAATGGGGTGAATCCCAAAACCCATTAGTAAGTCCAACCCATAAGCCGGTTTGCCAAAGTCACTTGAAACTTGGAAAGGTCCAAGTCCTCGTGCCCTCAAGTTGGAGGTGACCCTAGGGTAGAGCCACTCCAATGTCTCCATCGATAAGTTGCCTACTTCGAATTCCAAGTGGCGCTTGCGAGCCTTTATCCGCTCTTTGTGAACCTCACCGCTCGTTGCGAATTGCTTACGTGTATGCTCGTACCATGCATTATGATGCGGTGAGTGGGTGTGAAAGTAGATAGTGTGCAAAGGTGGACCGGGGCAACCATAAATTGTCCTATCATACTTTGATGCCATGTGGACCTTGATGAACTTAGGTGGACCGGGGCAACCACAAGTGTCCCTATCATGCATGGGCTTTATAACAATGGTTGGAGGGCCGGGGCTTCCGTAGGGGAATCTATTGTGCATGGGTATAGCAAATGCCGGGGGTCCTGGACATTCGTGAATGCTCCTAACATGCTTAAGACCTATGATGAATAAAGGTGGACCATTACATCCGAATATGGACCACTCATACTTCCTACTTGACATGTGGGTGATATGAATGAATGGACCCAATATAGTGTTCATGCCAAGTGGTGTGGTAAGCCTAGACACTTGCATGCTTATCCCAAAGGTGACTTCTATGTGCATATGTGTGGGACAACCTTTGAACTCCCATGTGAAAGGGTCGAAGGGGTCAAAGAAGGTATGTGTCATGGAGTGGGGCACTTCATTGTTTCCTAGGTGTATTTCACCCATGGTCATGGTTCCCTTGGTGTGGACCGGGTCTTGGGAGAGGTGGGCTTGATCCAACATGGTTGGTTGGGGTAGGAAAAGGTTGGTGGTGAGTAAGGTGGGTGGGTATAGGAAGGGATCGAAGGGGTCATGGTAAGGGTCACCTAGGGAGAGGAACTCTAGGTCCTCATGGTCCTCACATAGTGGTGAGTCATCCTCCTCTAATGAAATAATTGGGCCAAAGTCTTTGGTGGGATGGTCGGCCATGAATGGAGGGCTTGACGTTCTACCCGAGATAAGTAACTCTAATTCGTGGATAGCATCGGGCTCATCGGGTGTAGGGAGGAATAGAAGGAGGTCGCTCATATAGCAACCAACGGTGCAAACCGAGGTGATAGACCTGACACATAGGTGTAGGAGGTCAAGGCTCCTAGGTCGGTCGGCCATTGTGGTAAACATGCCAGTCAACTCCATTTGCCATGCTAGGCCCTTAAGAAGATCCCCTAGTGTCTCCACTTGGTAAGATGATTGGATGGTGGTGCGATAGGAGATGAAGGGCACTATGGGGAGGTGTCGCTCCAAGGAAGGGTGGGCCATGATCGAGTGAGCTGGATGCTCCTTTGACCATCTAGCCAAGGACCCACTTATGATGAGTTCACTCCCAACTAGAGGAGAGGGCATAGAGTGAAGATCGTAATGCGAGGCTTTGTCCTCATCTTAGGCATGTGTTTCTTTCAAAGTGGGGGTTGGACCCGGGGTGTTCACCACTATGGGGTCGGGTGTCGAGATTATGGGTTCCTCTACCAAGGAGGTGAGAAGGTCCTTTGTGGGTGGGGTGATGATGATCGGCACATGGTGCGCCCGGGGTGGTGGGTAAAGGGAGGCTTGGGTTAGGATAGGGAGGGCAAGTAGTGGAGGCCTAAGACATGGTAGAGTTGGGGTAGGGAGTGGGAGATGGGTTGGGTGAGGAGGATTGGGTTGGTTGGTTTTAGGAGGTGTGTCCCTTTTAGGGGACGATGGAGGGGTAGTGGTGGAATCCAAGGGGGTTTGTGGGGTATGGATTTGGTGAGGGGTTTTGGGTTGGGGAGTGGTGGCCGTCATGGGCCTTGGTGGAGGGGTGGACACGGGGTCCCCTTGGGTTTGAATGGTGAGGGTTGGGTGAGTGACTCTGGGTTGGGGAGCGGTGGCCCTCATGGGGGGAACCGAGTCAATTAGGGGTCTCTTGCCCTTCGGATCGACCGGTTGTGGAGGGGTAGGGGAAGTGGGAGTGCTCCTCGGGCTGTGATTCTCCGAGTGACAAGTGTAGGTTTTCCTAAGTTTGGTCTTCATCTCTTCCCAAGTGCTAATCGGGGCTTCCCCGTGGATCCTCCTTAAACCCTCCATAATTAACCAATGATTTTTAGCTCGTTTGGAGAGGTGCGCCTTGGCTAACCTCATTCTCCTTCCTTCGTTCAAGGGGCACCTTTTAAAGAATTGATCCATGGAAACCTCCCAATCTAGATAAAGGCTTGGGCTGCAGGATCCAACAAAGACAGGGGTTTTGGCTTTCAAGAGTCCCAAAAAGAGGGTTTCTAGATTTTCCCAAAGGCCACTCTCATTCTCTCTTAGTGCTCGGCCATTTCCCTCAAGTCGGTCGAGTCGGAACGTGATGTCTTCAAGCCGATCAAGGACATTAGGTAGGGCTTCTATGACAGAGGTGTTACCGCCCACTTTGTTGGTAGCGGAGCTTCCATGAGGATTTGGGCCTCTTGGGAAAGGTGATGGGGATGGGTATGACGGGTGTGAAGTGGCCATGATGATCGGGGGAATAAATGCAATGGCCCTAGGACAAGACTTAGTAGAGACAAGTCTACAACTTGCTCTGATACCAATTTGATGTGACGCCACCTATGGACCTAAATTGTAAGCAAGCAACTTGAGCAGCGGACTCACTATAGCGAACACGTTCGTATAGCACAGACTAGTTCCCGTAGGTGACTCGACGATGATGGAGAGGGTCCGAGGTGGGACCTTGATGCTCCAAGGGTTGGCTAGCTTTGGGAGAACCCCAAATGGGCCAGGAATGCCCAATTGACGGGCGGCCAGTACACCAAGGGCGTGGGATGTAGGGGATCACTTACAACTCGCCCGCGGTGATCACTCACGTCAATAGCAATTTTGGGCCGAGCTCTCACTCTCCGTCCGATGAAGCAACATAGATAATACTATGCTAAGCAATGAATTGAAACCAGCCAAGTGGGGAATCGAGGCTCACCTAGTCGGCGTGAAGACGCCGACTCCGGCCGGAGACGGGGGCGAGCGGGGAAGCGTGGGCTTACCCGCACACTGAGCCGATGAAGCTTCAAACCTGTAAATTATCAATTTACAATCACTATGCCCCTTGCAAGGGGGTTGGACTAAGGGTGGGGAAGTGTTTTACAACAAAAATGTACCTCCACATAGGGAGGGGCGATCAGCCGGCTAGGCGGGGAGGGGAAAAACTAGCTTAGAGGATTAAGACAAGAAGCTCACTGAATCTGTCCACTCTCAGGAACAGGGATAAAGTGTCATTGTCGGCACCGCTGCAGACTCTCCCGGACTTCGTTGTCGACGAAACTAGTTGGAGAATCTTCGTAGTTGACCCAGGAGGATGCCCAATTTTTGGGGGAATTTCTGGATGATGGTGTTGGATGGGGCAGGGTCGTGAACAGGGCCTCTGTTCTATGATTTTGACTGCTACGATACCACTACAGCAGGAAGACGAGGTCACCACGGGCGCTCCTGAGCTATGATTCAGGCGGGCCTAGAGTCTCTGGTTTTGTTGTCGAGCCCTCTTCGAACGGAGTCTTGTGGGGGTGCCGGAGGAGGTCGAAGTCGACAGATAGATCCCAAACAATGATAGGGTGTCTGTTCAGTCCCACAGGGAACAGAACACCGCACTTAGGGGAGAAAAAAGAGAACTCTTGGCTCCGGAAGCCGAATGGGGTGCCGCTTCTTGATTCTAAAAGTATACTTGTCGTAGAAAAACTCAGCCAAGCCCCACCTCCAGATTTTCAAGGGGTTGGCCGTGGGAGGCTCTGCAACAGCTTTAGGTTGCCAGTCTGGAGAAAGACGCGCAGTGTGGGGAGATCGGCTCCCCCGGGTAGCCACGAGCTCAAGTTGGGTCGATACCACCGCCGTTGCAAAGAAGACATGGAGACTCTTCCAACGGTATATGGTACTCCCTTTGAAGCTTCTTGGTGATCGCGTGGCATCCTCAGAAAGTAGCCGGTACTCTACTGCCTGTTTGCTGGGAATAGGATGAAGGTGTAGGGTTGTGTGTATAAGGGTGGGATGGCCAAGGGAAACAAGGGGGGAATGGGGAGGGCGACCAGGGTAGGAAGGGGGTGTTGGGGAGGGGTGTGGGGCAGCCAGAAAAGGAGGGAGATTCAAATTTGGGCCTTGGGTGAAGCCCCTTCAGCCTTGGGGATGTGGAGAGGTGCTTGGGGAAAGGAAGAGGGTAGTTGGTGGTTAGAGGGTGGGGCAAGGATTGGAGGAGGTTCTCTTGGGGCTGGGGTGGAGTAAAGAGGCGGGTGTGGGGAGTTGGAGTAGTGATGGGGTCATCACCATCCGTCCTGGCACTCTCAGCCCGTCTCGTCACCCCGAAGGCGTACGTCATGGTCTAGCCATTTATTATGAGTCATATGTTGTATTTCTTTATTTTTATTGAGTCATATCGTTGTAATTTCCCCTTTATTAGAGTCATGTATCTAGGTCTTTGGTTTATTTCCCTAAGTTTGAGTGTCATTAGGATGTTTAGTTTGCTATTGGGCCCAACCCAGTGGACTTGGCCCATGGGCGCCCCTACCTTGTTGGTTATTTGTCAATGTGTCAAGTGTCGAGGGCTTTTTGTAAAATGTGGGTTGCCTATATATAGAACCCCATTTCCCCCCATTTCAAGAAATGAATCAATGAATGAAAATTTGCCATTTTGTGAGTTCTAACTTTAGATTTATTGTGGAGTGCATCCATTAGTGATCCCCAGCACACCAAATAAAAAATAAAAAATAAAAAAATAGCAATTTTGGGCCGAGCTCTCACTAAAACGACCCGAGAATCCGATCACCGGGAAGGCCCGATAACCTGAGACTCGTACCGCCACCCACGAGCCCGAAGACTCGGAAGGGTTAGAAGGATGGTGTGGAGACTACACAAGTATCACAAATAATTGTAGAAATAAACAACAATTAATTAATACATGGTCCACCAGATAACAATAGAATAGCAACAGTAGTCCACAACTAGTACAGAGACAAGAAAGAAAAGTACAGCTACACGGGACATACCCCGGCTCTGACCTCTGGCACTAACGCTGGGCACCCGAACCTCGCTGAACCTCAGACGCGCTCCCGTGAAGTCGCGCCTCACCTGAAACAAGGTGGAAACACGCAGGGAATGAGTCTCAGAACAAGACTCAGTAGGGATCACTCGAACCCTACCTCGGAAATGGAAAACCACTACGCTAGTGGCTAAGCGAGTACCTTAGAAAGGGAAGCCCTGCTGTCTACAAAACACCAGTCTCACTGCACGAAAACCGACACACATGCCACAGTGAAATGATCAGAACACAGCGGTCAACCCGACCAAACCCGAAGGTTGAAGTCACAACGACTGACAGTCTATCACTCAACGACTCGACAGGAGTACCTCCCACTAGAAGAAAGACCGGTTGCATCCCCTGACGACCCACACCGCACAGCAGGTGAACGGCCTAACGTGGTAGCTCCTACCAGAGGCACGGACACCGAACTAGTAACCACAAACAAGTGACTAGCTGGGGTAACGCCCATCGTCGTGGGTCCAATTGCCCCCAACCACGTGTGCACACACAGACCATGCGTCCTAGGTCTGTCCTTCTGACCAGTTTTCCCCCGTAGCCGGACTCTGGCTAACCACGAGGGGCCCGACGGAAACCAGTCTAAAATCCATCCTCAGGGTAGCCTCTCCACCACTCCCTGGTGGGACCACACGCGTGTAAGCAGGCTATGACTAGTGGAGGGTCACAGACGGAGTAGACTCTCAAGTCAATAGAAAACGACGTCCGCATCTGACAACGTATGGGGACCATCCCATGTACCGGTACCGTCGTACGGTGACCACAGTCGGATAAGAAACGGGACTGCAGACCTCCCGGTGCAGCCCAGAGCCTGACGGTCTACCCTAGATGCGTCACACGCTCTGACGGTCTAGGCTGGACTGTCACAGCAACCTGACGGCCCAACGCAGGCGCGTCACACACTGGGTGGAAAATCACACGTAACGCACCTGCCCTGGTGCATTACAGACTATGACGCGCCTACCCTAGTGCGTCACGAGACAAACGAGGAACAGCTGTGACACGTGCCACTCGGCGCGTCACAGCATGTAACGGTCCAATGCTGGAGCGTTACATGACCTGGTGTTCGTCAACTTTGATGCACCCTCCCTGTGGCGTCACAAGGCTGTGACGCGCCAGTCCTGGTGCGTCACAGGCCTTGACCCCCCAACGGTCAAAAACCAACGGTTGAGAAGCCTATGACGGCCCAACCCAGGCGCGTCACACACTTGTGGCGGTCTATCAAGGGACCGTCACAGCCCACAGACCCCCAATTGGCAACACAGGGCTGTAACGCACCCACCTAGGCGCGTTACATGATGTGACGGTCACTGGAAGGACCGTCACACCCACCCGAGGGTGAAACGACGGGAAAATGCCCAAAAATCCAACCACGCCCCCATGCCTCTACCGGAGAGGGGGAAATCAAAGGGGAAGACCCCTGGGGACCCCTAGCATGATACTAGGCCACCAAAACGTGAAATCGCGGGCTAAATCCGTAGATCGGGTGAACTCTCTCCAAATCATGGAAAACCCCAAACCCTCTCAAACACGCCCCTCTCAGCCTCCCCTCAGCCTACAAATCACGGGAACGAAAGGCGGGGAGCTAGGGAACGTCACCCTACCTCAATGGAGCAAAAGCTCTGCCGAATCGTTGCCGAAATCACAAAGAATGCTTTGAAAAACCCTCGTCCCTTCATGGTTCCCACAAGCTTTACGCCGCCACGATCGCCTCGCCATCGCTCACGTCGTCTCGCCGTCGCCCCACGCCGTCTACAGCCGGAGGGGACGCCGCCGTGGTCGAAGGGGAGAGAGAGAGGAAGGGGGCGATGCTCACGGTGGGGAGACAGGGAAGAAGAAGAAGAAGAGGGTAGGGAAGAGAGAGAGAAAAAGAGGTATTTATAGAAAATTTGGAAATTTTAGAAAATACCAAAAAATAGAAAATTACATTTTTGGGATCCTCGGAACGCACCGATCGCAACGGTACCACTCGTGCCCAGGTGAACGACCCGGTTCACCCGCAGCGAGGTTCCAAAGGAATTATCGAAACATACACCGGAAATTGGAAAACACACGTGAAAAAGCCGCGGAACGCTTCCGGGCCTCCGAAACAACTCCGGATCACGCCGATCCGAACACGAAAAATATCCGAAACGAAATTTTGGACACAACGGAGCCAAACACTCGGAGAAACCAGATCCGAGACCCACGAGGAAGGATCCGAAAGGTCCGGGATATTACAGCCCTCCCCCTTTAAGGAATTTCATCCTCGAAATTGAGAACAACCCAAGGGGAAAGAAGAGGAAGACTCACTCAAACAGGTAAGGGAACTGCTGACGCATCTCATCCTCACGCTCCCAAGAGGCCTCACCACCAGAGTGCCGCTGCCACACCACCTTGACCAATGGCATGACCTTGTTCCGCAGGCGCTGCTCTCGCCTATCCTCAACGCGGACGGGAAGCTCTGGGAGAGAAAGATCTGGAGTCACCTCTGGCCAAACAGAATCCTCAAGCACATGAGAGTCATCGGGCATATACTTCCGCAACATCGATACGTGAAACACATCATGCACCGACGCCAACTCAGGAGGTAACTGCAGCCGATAGGCTACATCACCGATGCGCTCCATAATCACAAATGGATGAATATAGCGGGGACTCAGCTTCCCACGCCATCCAAAGCGCATCACCCCCTTCATCGGAGAAACTCTCAAGAACACACGATCACCCATGGTGAACGCGAGAGGCTACCGCCTACGGTCAGCATAGCTCTTCTGCCGACACTGGGCCGCCAACATGTTCTGACGAACCAGGTGCACAACATCCACACTGTTGCACCAACTCCGGTCTCGTCAAAACACGCTCACCAACCTCAAACAAATCAAGTGGAGTCCGACACGGACACCCATACAATGCCTCATAAGGAGCCATGTCAATGCTCGAATGATAGCTGTTGTTGTAGGCAAACTCCACCAATGGCAGGTGGTGAATCCAACTCCCCTGCCACTCCAGATAGCAGGATCTCAACATATCCTCCAAAGTCTGAATGGTCCTCTCTGACTGACCATCTGACTGAGGATGAAATGCCGAGCTAAAAGCCAACTCCGTACCAAGAGCTTGCTGGAAACTCCTCCAGAATCCAGAAGTGAAGCGCGGATCCTGATCCGACACAATGGAGATGGGAATCCCATGCAACGGAACGTTCCGCTCCACATAAAGATGAGCTAACTTGGGCACACTCCAGCTGACTTTGACCGGTAACAACCGAGTCACCTTCATCAGCCTATCCACCAGCAACCAAATACTGTCCTGACCGCTCGGAGTCCTCGGTAATCCCACCACGAAATCCGTGGTCACGTGGTCCCATTTTCACGCGGGAACATCCAAGGGCTGAAGAGTACCTCCCGGTCGCTGATGCTCCACCTTCACCTGCTGACAGGTCAGGCACCTGGCCATAAACTCGGCCACATCTCTCTTCATGCCAGGCCACCAAAACTGCCTCCGCAAGTTCCGATACATCTTCGTCACACCTGGGTGTACGGTGTACCTGCTCCCATGAGCCTCGCGCAACGCCGCACGACAAACTAGCTCCTCGGCTGGGACATACAATCTACCACAAAACCTCGCAGCACCGTCCTCGCCGAGTTCCACATCAGCCATAGCCAAGATCCGGGGCAACTCAGGGTCCGCATGGTGAGCCTCTGTCACTTGACGGTGGATAGCGGGAGTGACAGTCAGACTCGCAAGCACAGCTAACCCTGGCTCTTGGGGAATCTTGAGCCTGAAAGACACTTCGGGCACTTGCTCTCAGAGCCTCCACTTCCTTAACATCAAGGCACTGACCGTGACCTTCCAACTCAAAGCATCGGCGATGACATTCATCCTGCCCGGCTGATAAGACAAGGTGAAGTCATAATCCTTCATGAACTCCATCCAACGCCTCTGCCTGAGGTTAAGGTCCCTCTACGTGAACACGTACCTCAAACTCTGATGGTCAGTGAATACCTTGAACTTCTCACCGTACAGATAATGCCTCCAGATCTTCAACGCGAAGATCACAGTCGCCAACTCTAGGTCATGGGTAGGGTAGTTCTCCTCGTGGGGCTTCAGCTGCCGAGATGCATAAGCCACCACTCTACCATGCTGCATCAACACAGCACCCAGTCCGACCCCGGAAGCATCTATACACACCACAAAACTTCCCGGTCTAGTAGGCAAAACTAACACCGGAGCCGAGGCGAGCAATCTCTTTAGCTCCCTAAAACTATGCTCAAACTCCTCAGACCAGATGAAAGACACATCCTTCCGTGTAAGTCTAGTCATCGGGATCGCAACGCGAGAAAAATCCTGGATAAACCGGCGATAATAGCCCGCAAGCCCCAAGAAACTCTGGATCTCGTCACAGACCTCGGCCACTGCAACACTGCCTCGACCTTGGTAGGGTCCACGAAAATGCCATCACCAGAAATCACGTGCCTTAAAAAGTGCACCTCGTGAAGCCAGAACTCGCACTTACTGAGCTTCGCATACAACTGGTGATCTCGCAACGTCTGCAGCACCACACCCAAATGGTACGCGTGCTCCTCGACAGACCGCGAATAAACAAGGATGTCGTCTACAAATACGACCACGAACTGGTCCAAGTAGGGACGAAACACCCTCTGCATCAAGTCCATGAAGGCTGTGGGGGCATTGGTGAGCCCAAATAACATCACTAAAAACTCATAATACCCATACCTCGAGCTGAACGCAGTCTTCTCCACATCGGACTCGCGAATCCTCAGCTGATAGTAACTGGACCGCAAATCAATCCGCGAGAACACTTGCGCAGACTGAAGCTGGTCGAACAAGTCATCAATCTGTGGTAACGGATACTTGTTCTTAATGGTCACCTCATTCAGCTGTCGGTAGTCAATGCACAACCACAAGCTACCGTCCTTCTTCTTCACGAACAACACAGGTGCACCCCAAGGGGAAAAACTAGGACAAATATACCCCTTGGCCAGCAGCTCCTGCAACTGCACCCGCAACTCCCTCAATTCAGCGGGAACCATACGGTAGGGAGCCTTCGCCAAAGGTCCCGTACCTGGCACAACCTCGATCACGAAATCGATCTCCCACTGGGGAGGCAATCCAGGTAAGTCCTCCGAAAAAATATCAAGAAACTCGCACACCACCGGAATGTCCTCGACATCCGGACTCGGCTGGTCTACCAAGACCACAGAAGCGAGAAAACCCTGACAACCCGCATCAAGCAAACGACGAGCTCGAATCGTAGAAACAAAGAAGCGGGAAGAGAAAGACCTGATACCTTGGAAATAGAAGGTGGGTCCACGAAGTCGCCGATAAATAAACCCTCTTCGAGCCGCAATCCACCAACGCATGATGTGCCTCGAGCCAATCCATGCCCAAAATCACATCAAAGTCCTGAAGCGACAACGCATAGAGCCTAGCGGGCAAACTCTGCCCTTCCACCCACACAAGAACCTCATCGAAACAATACGGAGTGATCATAAAATCACCCGAGGGCAACTCCACTGCCAAATCGCAGGATAACTGGGTCACCGGCTCCTCGATACTCAGCGCGAAATCCTCCGAAATAAACGAATGAGACGCGCCAGAATCAAACATAACCCAAGCCGCACAACCCAAAATATGAAAGGGACCTTCCACGAGCTGCGACGCCACTGTCTCTTCCCTAGTCATATGTGTAATCTGGCCTCGAGCTCTCTGCCTGCCTCCCACACTCGCTGACCTGGGTAGCGGCAGATACTGTCCCTGCTACTGCTGTTGTGGCCTCTGCTACTGGGGAATCTGCTGCTGCTGAGGGAACTGCTGCTGCTGCCTCTGAGGACAGTCACGCGCCATATGCCCTGGCTGGTCACACTGGAAACAAACTATCGGCGCTGTGCACTACCTGCCTAGATGGAACTTGCTACACCATGGGCACGGTCCTTGCGATCCACCCACTGATCCCTGACGCTGAAACAGGACCGGCTGCTGTACACTACCCGATCAAGCCTACTGCTCACGGCCTCCCTTCTTCTTCTTTCAGAAATTCTTTCTAAAGAACTTCTTGATCTTCATGCCAAAAGACACCGATCCTATCACTGACGCTGCCGGCACCGGCGCTCCTGAACCACCTGACGCATGCTGGAAGGAACCCTGTTGCTGGGTAGCCGACGGCTGGCTGCGACCTGATAAAGACTGCCCCTGGCTAATCGGTCCCCGAGTCCTTTGCATATCCATTTCCAAGGAAGCCGCGACACGAGACGCTGTCTCCAGATCAGTGGCAGCGTTCGTGATCAAATGGTGTCTCAACTCCTGCCTCAAGCCCTGAACGAACTGTGCGGTCTTAACCCTCTTATGCTCCATTTTATGAGATGCATATCGACCCAGCTCAACAAATCGGGCCCTGTACTGCAACACGGACATGTCGCCCTGGACTAGCTCCAAAAACTCACGCATCCGCTGCGTAGCAATAAACTCTGGATAGTAGGTACGCTCGAAAGCGCTAACAAAGTCACTCCATGCAATCTGCTCAAGGGGAGGTGACTGAAAAGACGTGTTCCACTCGGAAGACCACCACGCTCGAGCCGTGCCATGCAACTGGCTATAGGCCAACATCACCCTGTCCTCTGCAGTACATCGCGTGGAATTGAACACCCGCTCCATCTCGTCGAGCCAATCTCGAGCCACATCAGGGTCTGGCTGAACGCCATAGTAAGGTGGATGAAACTGCAAGAAATCCCTCACTGCTTGGCCTGGCCCACCCCTGGTCGATGAGCCCTCACCAGCTTCTCCGCCGAACTGCTACGACATAAGCTGGTACATGCCACGAAAGAAATCCTCAGCCCCCGGAAGCGTCGTAGTATCCACTGCCTCGGTGGCCGCAAGTGGCACTCTACTCTGCTCCTCCTGCTCCTGCTAAACCTCCTGCTGGATCTCCTGACCTCCAGCCGATTGCCCCTGCTGAGAGCGAGTGCTCTGCCTCGGCGCCATGCTCACCCCTGAAGCAAAAGATAGAAAACACGGAAACATCAAGGTCAAGAAAAATGCACGATGCCCGATGCCAGTGTCAACCGTACATCATTGTTGTGGACTAGTGGACCACCACAATTACTTATGATTCTCATATAATCCCACAACTGCGCTCTGATATCAGCTGAAACGACCCGAGAATCTAATCACCGGGAAGGCCCGATAACCCGAGGCTCGTACCGCCACCCATGAGCCCGAAGACTCGGAAGGGTTAGAAGGATGGTGTGGAGACTACACAAGTATCACAAATAATTATAGAAATAAACAACAACTAATTAATACATGGTCCGCCAGATAACAATAGAATAGCAACAGTAGTCCACAACTAGTACAGAGACAAGAAAGAAAAGTACAGCTACACGGGGCATACCCCGGCTCTGACCTCTGGCACTAACGCTGGGCACCCGAACCTCGCTGAACCTCAAACGCGCTCCCCTGAAGCCGCGCCTCACCTGAAACACGGTGGAAATACGCAGGAAATGAGTCTCAGAACAAGACTTAGTAGGGATCACTCGAACCCTACCTCGTAAATGGGAAACCACTACGCTAGCGGCTAAGCGAGTACCGCGAAAAGGGAAGCCCTGATATCTACAAAACATCAGTCTCACGGCACGAAAACCGACACACATGCCACGGTGAAATGATCAGAACACAGCGGTCAACCCGACCAAACCCGAAGGTCGAAGTCACAATGACTGACAGTCTGTCACTCAACGACTCGACAGGAGTACCTCCTACTAGAACCAAGGCCGGTTGCGTCCCCTGACGACTCACACCGCACCGCAGGTGAACTTCCTAACGTGGTAGCTCCTACCAGAGGCACAAACACCGTACCAGGAACCACAAACAAGTGACTAGCTGGGGTCACGCCCGTCGGCGTAGGTCCAACTGTCGCCAACCACGTGTGCACACATAGACCATGCGTCCTAGGTCTGGCCCTCTAACCGGTTTTCCCCCGTAGCCGGACTCTAGCTAACGACGAGGGGCCCGATGGAAAACAGTCTAAAAATAGTCCTCAGGGTAGCCTCTCCACCACTCCCTAGTGGGACCACACGCGTGTAAGCAGGCTGCGACTAGTGGAGGGTCACAGACGGAGTAGACTCTCAAGTCAACAGAAAATGACGTCCGCATCCGATGATGTATGGGGACCGTCCCACGTACCGGTACCATCGCACGGTGACCATAGTCGGATAAGAAACGGGACTGCAGACCTCCCGGTGCAGCCCAGAGCCTGACGGACTACCCTAGACACGTCACAGGCTCTGACGGTCTAGGCTGGACCATCACAGCAACCTGACGGCCCAACGCAGGCGCGTCACACACTGGGTGGAAAACCACACGTAATGCACCTGCCCTGGTGTGTTACAGACTGTGACGCGCCTACCTTGGTGCGTCACGAGACAAACGAGGAACAACTGTGACGCGTGCCACTCGGTGCGTCACAGCATGTAACGGTCCAACGCTGGAGTGTTACATGACCTGGGGTTCGTCAACTCTGACGCACCCTCCCTGGGGCGTCACAAGGCTGTGACGCACCAGTCCTGGTGCGTCACAGGCCTTGACCCCCCAACGGTCAAAAACCAACGGTCGTGCCAACGGTCGGGAAGCCTCTGACGGCCCAACCCAGGCGCGTCACACGCCTGTGGCGGTCTATCGAGGGGCCGTCACAGCCCACAGACCCCCAATTGGCAACACAGGGCTGTAACGCACCCACCTAGGCGCGTTACATGATGTGACGGTCACTGGAAGGACCGTCACACCCGCCCGAGGGTGAAACGATGGGAAAACGCCCAAAAATCCAACCACGCCCCCATGGCTCCACCGGAGCGGGAGACATCAAAGGGGAAGACCCCTGGGGACCCCTAGCATGATACTAGGCCACCAAAACGTGAAATCACGGGCTAAATCCATAGATCGGGCGAACTCTCCCCAAATCATGGAAAACCCCAAACCTGCTCAAACACGCCCCTCTCGACCTCCCCTCGGCCTACAAATCACGGGAATGAAAGGCGGGGAGCTAGGGAACGTCACCCTACCTCAATGGAGCAAAAGCTCCGCCGAATCGTTGCCCAAATCGCAAAGAACGCTTTGAAAAACCATCTTCCCTTCACGGTTCCCCAAGCTTTACGCGGCCACGGTCGCCTTGCCGTCACTCACGTCGTCACGCCATCGCCCCACGCCGTCTGCAGTCGGAGGGGACTACGCCGCGGTCGAACGGGAGAGAGAGAGAGGAAGGGGGCGATGCTCACGGTGGGGAGAAAGGGAAGAAGAAGAAGAAGAAGAAGAAGAAGAAGAAGAAGAAGAGGGTGGGGAAGAGAGAGAGAAAAAGAGAGGTATTTATAAAAAATTCAGAAATTCCAGAAACTACCAAAAAATAGAAAATTACATTTCCGGGATCCTCGGAACGCACCGATCGCAACGGTACCACTCGTGCCCAGGTGAACGACCCGGTTCACCCGCAGCAAGGTTCCGAAGGAATTACCGAAACACACACCAGAAATCGGAAAACACACGCGGAAAAGCCACGGAATGTTTCCGGGCCTCCGAAACAACTCTGGATCGCGCCGATCCGAACACGAAAAATGTCCGAAATGAAATTTCGGACGCAACGGAGCCGGACGCTTTGAGAAACCAGATCCGGGACCCACGAGGAAGGATCCGAAAGGTCCGGGATATTACACTCACTCTCCGTCCGACGAAGCAACAGAGATAATACTATGCTAAGCAATGAATTGAAACCAGCCAAGAAGGGAATCGAGGCTCACCTAGTCGGCGTGAAGACACCGACTCCGGCCGGAGACGGGGGTGAGCGGGGAAGCATAGGCTTACCCGCACGTTGAGCCGATGAAGCTTCAAACCTGCGAATTATCAATTTACAATCACTACGCCCCTTGCAAGGGGGTTGGACTAGGGGTGGGGAAGTGTTTTACAACCAAAATGTACCTCCACGCCGGGAGGGGCGATTAGCCGGCCAGGCGGGGAGGGGAAAAACTAGCTTAGAGGATTAAGACAAGAAGCTCGCCGAATCTGTCCACTCTCAGGAACAGGGGATAGAGTGTCACTATCGGCACCGCTGCAGACTCTCCCGGACTCCGTTGTCGATGAAACTAGTTGGAGAATCTTCATAGTTGACCCAGGAGGACGTCCAATTTTTGGGGGAATTTCTTGATGATGGCGTTGGATGGGGTAGGGTCGTGAACAGGGCCTCTGTTCTCTGATTTTGACTACTACGATACCACTACAGCAGGAAGACGAGGTCACCACGGGCGCTCCTGAGCTATGATTCAGGCGGGGCTAGAGTCTCTAGTTTCGTTGTCGAGCCCTCTTTGAATGGAGACCCGTGGGGGTGCCGGAGGAGGTCGGAGTCGACAGATAGATCCCAAACAATGATAGGGTGTCTGTTCAGTCCCACAGGGAACAGAACACCGCACTTAGGGGAGAAAAAAAGAGAACTCTTGGCTCCGGAAGCCGAATTGGGTGCCGCTTCTTGATTCTAAAAGTATACTTGTCGTAGAAAAACTCAGCTAAGCCCCACCTCCAGATTTTCAAGGGGTTGGCCCTGGGAGGCTCTGCAACAGCTTTAGGTTGCCAGTCTGGAGGAAGACGCGCAGTGTGGGGAGATCGGCTCCCCCGGGCAGCCACGAGCTCAAGTTGGGACGATACCACCTCCGTTGCGAAGAAGACAGGGGGACTCTTCCAACGGTATATGGTACTCCATTTGAAGCTTCTTGGTGATCTCGTGGCATCCTCAGAAAGTAGCTGGTACTCTACTGCCAGTTTGCTGGGAATAGGATGAAGGTGTAGGGTTGTGTGTATAAGGTTGGGATGGCCAAGGGAAACAAGGGGGGAATGGGGAGGGCTACCAGGGTAGGAAGGGGGTGTTGGGGAGGGGTGTGGGGCAGCCAGAAAAGGAGGGAGATTCAAATTTGGGCCATGGGTGAAGCCCCTTCAGCCTTGGGGATGTGGAGAGGTGCTTGGGGAAAGGAAGAGGGTAGTTGGTGGTTAGAGGGTGGAGCAAGGATTGGAGGAGGTTCTCTTGGGGCTGGGGTGGAGTAAAGAGGCGGGTGTGGGGAGTTGGAGTAGTGATGGGGTCATCACCATCCGTCCTGGCACTCTCAGCCCGTCTCGTCACCCCGAAGGCGTACGTCATGGTCTAGCCATTTATTATGAGTCCTATGTTGTATTTCTTTATTTTTATTGAGTCATATCGTTGTAATTTCTCTTTTATTAGAGTCATGTATCTAGGTCTTTGGTTTATTTCCCTAAGTTTGGGTGTCATTAGGTTGTTTAGTTTGCTATTGGGCCCAACCCAGTGGACTTGGCCCATGGGCGCCCCTACCTTGTTGGTTATTTGTCAATGTGCCAAGTGTCGAGGGCTTTTTGTAAAATGTGGGTTGCCTATATATAGGACCCCATTTCCCCCCATTTGAAGGAATGAATCAATGAATGAAAATTTGCCATTTTGTGAGTTCTAACTTCAGATCTATTGTGGAGTGAATCCATTAGTGAGGTGAGAAGTCTTAGGGAGAGAATCCCACCCATCCCTCTCTTAATCTCTCTCTTCCACTCCCCTTTCTCTCTCCTCCACACCCAATTTCAAATTTTTTCTCTCTCCTCCCCTCCCAACCACCTCCATCCTCCCACCTACCTCCATTAAATCCTCTACAACTTCCCACAAGCCATCATTACTTCCCCCTAGTCCCAAGAGACCCTCCACCAATCCACACCCCACCCTCCAACCCCCAACTACCCATCCCCTTCCCCAAGCAGCCCTCCACCTTCCCAAGGCACCTCTTCCCATCCCCAAGACCACCATTGATCACCCCACATTAAAAGAAATACAAACTCACATTCCCTCCACCCACTTGTGCCCCCATCACCTTCCCCCTTCTCCCTCCAAGCCCAAATTCGCAGCTCCTCTCTCACCAACTGCAAGCACCCCATTCCAGACCCCATTCTCCCTCTCCCACACCTTAGAGCACCCCCTCCCAGGCCCCCTCACAACTAGGGGTCACTCCCACACCTATTCACCCATTTCCCCTTCCATATACCCCATTTCCCCCATCATCATCAACCTGCAGTTCACTATTTGGAGGCAGCAAAGAAGCTGTTGGTTGCAGAGGCTGTCCCATCGTCTCCTCATCGAACCAGATGGCAAGTCTTATATTGCTAGAATTGTCTTCGAGTCGGCTTTCCAACGGTGGTGGTCCCGCCGGCTTCCAAGGTCGGAGCTGTTCGGAGGAGGCGATCTACTACGACTGCGCAAGACTTCTCAGGTAGAGGACCAGAACCTGAGTGGAAGCTCTTCCATGGCAATTCTAGCATGAATCTGGGCGAGAGTTCTTCT
This sequence comes from Amorphophallus konjac, assembly GCA_022559845.1. NCBI lineage: Eukaryota > Viridiplantae > Streptophyta > Magnoliopsida > Alismatales > Araceae > Amorphophallus > Amorphophallus konjac. Next base: position 204,784,834 of record CM040125.1, on the reverse strand, counting down.
ATAAACTTCTTCCTAGACCTGTCGGCTTTGAGGATCAAGAAGCAGAACTCCGATTGACGCCCGGAATCAAGAGTTATCAATTTCTTCCTCCAGGTGCTTGGTTCTATTTCTTATCAGTTTGCTCCGACCTCCCCTCCTTGTTAGAGTTCTACCGGTCCACTCCGACATCATCTGGCATCCCCGTTACTTTCGTTTCTAAGAGGACTCGACAACAAATCCATCGGTGCCAGCCATGATCAAATTGGAGGTCTGAAGCTCCCGTGGTACCCTTATCATTCAGCTGCTGAGGTTCTGTGACAGTCAAGAACGGCAACCTGCTTCCCTGTTCAACCCTCTACCCCGACCAGAATCGACGACCACAGAAATCAAAAAAATTCTGACATCATCCCGCTCCAGTTACGAAGAATGCCCTACTGGTCTCGTCATCAGATAAAATTCTGGAGCAGTCACAGCAACCACTTCTTCAACTGTCTGTCAGCACTCGCAGAGAGCTGGCAGAACTGATCTCGATCTTCATTCGGCGTTCTTTCCCCCGTTTCTCCCCTCCCCGCTTGGCCAGCTGAAGGCCCCTCCCTGCGTGGAGGTAGTTTTGGTTGTAACCACATAATTTCCACCCCAAGATTCCCCCCCTTGCATGGGGGTAGTTCATGTAATAATTACACTCGCAGGTTTGAAGCTTTATCGACGCGGCGTGCGGGTGCTCCCCTCGCCTCCCCGCTCGCCCCCGTCTCCGACCGGAGTCGGTTTCTTCAAACCGACTTGGTGAGAACTCGTCCCTTGCTCTCATTTATGCTTGTTCATCTAATATTCTCTAATTGCACCGTCGGTTAGGGAGAGAGCGCCCGATCCTAAGGCTCCACCGTCTTTGTGCGACCACCGTGGGTGTGAGTGAGTGACCCGCGCCGTTTGGCCATTGCCGGCTCATTGAGTTGGATATCCATTTCCCAATGGGAGGTTTACCTTGGATGTTGCTGGCCCTCTACCAGCAAGGGTCTTGTCCCACTTCCTCGACTCGGCATCCCCTTGTTACCCCCGGGTTGAGTGTGTGCGCCATACGAAGGTCCTCTTACGTAGGCTTCTTAGCCTTGTGGTTGTGCTTGCATACTTAGGTCCGAGGAAGCATTGGTCTTGTGACTATCATCCCAAGGTGGTGTCACATCAAATTGGTATCAGAGCAAGTCATTGACTTGTCTCTATAAGTCAAGTCCTAGGGCATGCTTGCATTCTTGTCCGAACCGTGCATTGTCAACCCATCATTGTTAACATTGAGTCTTGGGTCACATGGCCCCTCTCCCAATCATATCCTATGCATGCTTACCTAATGGAGAGCCCGTAGAAATTGATTTCATTGACCTAGAATCTGAAAATTGGGTGTCCCCCGATATCATTACCTCTCTTTGTAGGACCGGACAAATTGTGCACAATGGAGACCAAGTCTTTATTGAATTCCATAAATGGTTCGGGAAGACTAAGTATTTGGATGGGTCTTGCTGTCAAGAGGGAACATTAGCGGGTCCATGTATAATCCTAGGTAAGAAATGGTTAGATGAAAGGAATGCCGACATCGACCCAACACGTCGGACTTGCCTAGTGCATCCGCCACACCTTTCGGGAACCTTTAAATTCAACAACCTTGTATTCTCCCACCCGCGGGAAACCCGCCCTTGTTCACCACCCCGGGTGCACCATAATCCGGCGATCATCACCCCACCATCAAAGAACCTTCCCACTCCATTAGCTTTGGAAGAAATAGTCCACCCGCTTTGCCACATAAAGACCAATACCCCTCGAGAACCTATCCCCTCTATGGAGAGCACCCATGTCCAAATTGAAGAGGAAGCCTCGCACGAGGATCTTCACCCTACACCACCCCCTCTAGATAAGGCCGAATTCATCTTAGAAGAGTCCCTTGTTAGGTGGCTATGGGAGAGCTTGATTAGAGAAATCATGACCCATACCTATCTACCTATGAAGCAAGACCACCATCTAGTGCCCATCCACACCCCTCACACAACAATCCAATCCTACTACGAAGTTGAGGGTTTTGATGACCTCCTTAAAGGCCTATAATGGCAGCTAGAGTTGACTTGCTTGTTGACCCTAGGGACGGCCCACCTAACAAACCTTAGTCTCATCCACCCTTGTGATGGGTCTATCACCTCGATCTACACCATTGGTTGCTACACTAGTGACCTCCTTTTCCTTCTCCCCATGGTGAAAAAACCCATCTCGATCCACTCCCCTACCATTGAGATCTCAAAAACATTGGCCAACCCATCCACTCAATACACCGGCCCAATCATTCCAATAGAGGAGGATGACTTGCCACTATGTGAGGTTCTTAAGGACATGGACTCCCTCCCTCTAGGTAGCCCTTCCCATGACCCCTTTGATCCCTTCCTATGGGAGCCTAGAATCCCATATAATCCACCCACCTTACTCACCACCCACCTTTCCCTATCCCAACCCACCATGTTTAACCCAATCCACCCCATCCTAGACCCGGGTTACACCTTGGGAGTCATGACCTTGGGCCACATATCCCTAGATAATAAGGTTGTGACCCACCCCATGATGACCATCTTCTTAGATCCATTCGATCCTTTCCAAAGGGAGTTCAAAGGTTGTCCCACACCTATACACATGGAAGTCACCTTTGGGAAAAACATGCATGTGTCTAGGCTTACTACACCAATTGGCATGAACATTATGTTGGGTCCATTCATTCATACCACCCACATGTCAAGTAGAAAGCATGAGTGGTCCAAATTCGGATGTAATGGTCCACCTTCACTCATCATGAGTCTTAAGCATGATAGGTGTATTCTTGGATGTCTGGGTCCCCCGGCATTTGTCACCCCCATACATGATCGGATCACCTATGGATGCCCCGGCCCTCCAACCTTTGTTAGAGAGTCCATGCCTGATAGGGCCACATTTGGTTGTCCCGGCCCACTAAGGCTCATCAAGGTCCATATGGCATCATGGCATGACTGGTATACATATGGTTGTCCAGGTCCACGCATAACCACTAGAAGGTCAGCATTCACAAAATTGCATGACAACCTTGCAAGCACATCAACAAGAGCCATAAAATTTACAAAAGGCAGTCTGACTCAATGGCGTCACCAAGAAATCCAAATGGGTGATTCCGGGATGGTGAGGAATGAGAGACTCTCACATAGAGACAACTCAGGATTGAGGTTTTGTGGGATTAGTCCCTTCCAAGTTTTAAGGTGCACTAGCCCCACTACTCATAAGTTAGGCCTCCTCGAGGGATACGGAGTTAACTTCAGTTTCAATGTGGAAGGCCTTGTGCCACACAAGGGACCCACGGTGGCACCAAGTGAGGATTTCAAGCCCCCTTCCCCCCTTGAGAGAGCACCCACCCCTCCCCATGAGAGCACTGTCAGCCCAGAGAAGCCCGACGTAAGCAACTTGAGAGAATATTGGATGAACAGGAAATCATCACTCGAAGCAAGGTGTACGGGCACTACCTCGCTAGGTGGAAGAATCGGCTTCTTTCGGAAGACATGTGAGCGGTACCACTTCTGCACCTTTCCGAAGAGGGAAGGACTCTTACTCGACGGAGTCGAGTTCTCCGCACCCCGGGAGTATGATGGGGTCATCACCATCCGTCCTGGTCTAGCCATTTATTATGAGTCCTATGTTGTATTTCTTTATTTTTATTGAGTCATATCGTTGTAATTTCCCTTTTATTAGAGTCATGTATCTAGGTCTTTGGTTTATTTCCCTAAGTTTGAGTGTCATTAGGTTGTTTAATTTGCTATTGGGCCCAACCCAGTGGACTTGGCCCATGGGTGCCCCTACCTTGTTGGTTATTTGTCAATGTGTCAAGTGTCAAGGGCTTTTTGTAAAATGTGGGTTGCCTATATATAGGACCCCATTTCCCCCCATTTGAAGCAATGAATCAATGAATGAAAATTTGCCATTTTGTGAGTTCTAACTTCAGATTTATTGTGGAGTGAATCCATTAGTGAGGTGAGAAGCCTTAGGGAGAGAATCCCACCCATCCCTCTCTTAATCTCTCTCTTCCACTCCCCTTTCTCTCTCCTCCACACCCAATTTCGAATTTTTTCTCTCTCCTCTCCTCCTAACCACCTCCACCCTCCCAGCTACCTCCATTAAATCCTCTACAACTTCCCACAAGCCATCATTACTTCCCCCTAGTCCCAAGAGACCCTCCACCAATCCACACCCCACCCTCCAACCTCCAACTACCCATCCCCTTCCCCAAGCAACCCTCCACCTTCCCAAGGCACCTCTTCCCATCCCCAAGACCACCATTGATCACCCCACATTAAAGGAAATTCAAACTCACATTCCCTCCACCAACTTGTGCCCCCCTCACCTTCCCCCTTCTCCCTCCAAGCCCAAATTCGTAGCTCCTCTCTCACCAACTGCAAGCACCCCATTACAGACCTCATTCTCCCTCTCCCACACCTTAGAGCACCCCCTCCCAGGCCCTCTCACAACTAGGGGTCACTCCCACACCGATTCACCCCATTTCCCCTTCCATATACCCCATTTCCCCCATCATCATCAACCTGCAGTTCACTATTTGGAGGCAGCAAAGAAGCTGTTGGTTGTAGAGGTTGTCCTATCGTCTCCTCATCGAACCAGGTGGTAAGTTTTATATTGCTGGAATCGACTTCGAGTCGGCTTTCCAACGGTGGTGGTCCCGCCAGCTTCCAAGGTCGGAGCTGTTCGGAGGAGGCGATCTACTACGACTGCGCAAGACTTCTCAGGTAGAGGACCAGAACCTGAGTGGAAGCTCTTCCACGGCAATTCTAGCGTGAATCTGGGCGAGAGTTCTTCTACAAACTTCTTCCTAGACCTGTCGACTTCCAGGATCAAGAAGCAGAACTCCGATTGACGACAGGAATCAAGAGTTATCAATTTCTTCCTCCAGGTACTTGGTTTTGTTTCTTGTCAGTCTGCTCTGACCTGCTCTCCTTGTTCAAGTTCTACCGGTCCACTCCAACATCATCTGGCATCCCTGTTGCTTGCTCTTCGAAGAGGACTCGACAACGAATCCATCGGTACCAGCCATGCTCAAATTGGAGTTCTGAAGCTCCCATGGTACCCTTATCATTCAGCTGCTGAGGTTCTGCGACAGTCAAGAATAACAACCTGCTTCCCTGTTTAACCCTCTTCCCCGACCAGAACCGACGACCACAGAAATCAAGAAAATTCTGACATCATCCCGCTCCAGTTACGAAGAATTCCCCACTGGTCCCGTCATCAGAAAAATTCCGGATCAGTCACAGCAACCACTTCTTCGACTGTCTGTCACCACTCGCAGAGAGCAGGCAGAACTGATCTCGGTCTTCATTCGGCGTTCTTTCCCCCGTTTCTCCCCTCCCCGCTTGGCCGGCTGAAGGCCCCTCCCTGCGTGGAGGTAGTTTTGGTTGTAAACACATAATCCCCACCCTAATATTCCCCCCCTTGCATGGGGGTAGTTCATGTAATAATTACACTCGCAGGTTTGAAGCTTCATCGACGCGGCGTGCGGGTGCTCCCCTCGCCTCCCCGCTCGTCCCCGTCTCCGACCGGAGTCGGTTTCTTCAAACCGGCTAGGTGAAAACTCATCCCTTGCTCTCATTTATGCTTGTTCATCTAATATTCTCCAATTGCGCCGTCGGTTAGGGAGAGAGCGCCCGATCCTAAGGCTCCACCGTCTTTGTGCGACCACCGTGGGTGTGAGTGAGTGACCCGCGCCCTTTGGCCATTGCCGGCTCATTGAGATGGATATCCGTTTCCCAATGGGAGGTTTACCTTGGATGTTGCTGGCCCTCTACCAGCAAGGGTCTTGTCCCACTTCCTCGACTCGGCATCCCTGAGTTACCCCCGGGTTGAGTGTGTGCGCCATACGAAGGTCCGCTTACGTAGGCTTCTTAGCCTTGTGGTTGTGCTTGCATACTTAGGTCCGAGGAAACATTGGTCTTGTGACTATCACCCGAAGGTGGTGTCACATCAAGTAGCTTTAATGGAAGGGGAGGAGAGAGAAAGTAGGTGGGAGGGTGAGGAGAGAGAGAAGGGGGCGCCCTCTCTTGGAGAGAGAAAGATAGAGAGAGATAGGGGAGGGATGTGGAGAGTCTCACTCCAAGAGAAGAAAATTCTTACAAGGGGTTTCTTTCTATTGAAATAATCATCAAAAGGTTACAAATGAGAGAGGGGAGGGGGCTATTTATAGACTCCATACTTTTCCTAGGACCAAAGTGACCCTGACAAACCCACAATTGACCAGCATGTCCCAAGGGGGGGCGCCCCTGGGCCTAGCCCAATGAATTGGGCCCATAAACCTATCTACTCAACATAATGACTGAGAACTTAGTTAATTCGCCCTTAAACCTAGGTACCTGACTCAAATAAAGGAAAAATTACATAGTTATGACTCAAAGAAAATATAAAAATTACATGACTAGACTCAAAAAAATACGTCAAACACAATGGCGGATGCCGACGAACAATCCGAGCCACGGAAAAATGTGGAGGGGCAAGGGATGCCCCCATCATTAACTATCACCTACGACGTCGAGTCCGGTGACGTACGTACGGAAGGGTTGAACTCATCCGATCAGCTACGCCGACATGGGCGTTGTTTCGATCCAACATGCATGGCCACCCACGACCCGACTCGCCATTCCCAAATTAAACTCGCCCGAGTCGCACGACATTCATTCCCCTCCCACCTCCAAACTTCCACTATATATATATATATTATGCGTTTATTTATGCAACAGCTACCCATGTATTTATATCTAGATAGAAGTCCCCAGATCGATCCAAATGCGCACCTCAGGCTAGTGTATTAGTTTTCTTTTTCTAAATTTCCTCGATCGCAATGGGAGAAAGAAGAATTAACTCAAGTCTTTCACATCCTATATATAGTTGATATTTAAAAGAGTACTTAAAAGAGAAAATTAATTATCAGTGCCTAGCAAATTAATTAAAGGGCCAATTTTTTTTCAGGTCCCTAACAACAAATCCCAGCATATACATATGGCAAGTCCTTACTCTTTTGAGAGACTTATATATATATATGTCATATTACCATCAAATGAAGTTCAAATTAAAAAGCCCAAAGTATATACACATATATATCCCTTTCTAAGTGAATTCTCTCTCTCCCTCTCCTCCTAGCTTACTACCCCTCTCTCTCTCTCTCTCTCTCTCTCTCTCTCTCTCTCTCTCTCTCTCTCTCATATGAAGGGAGAGAGAGAGCCATGGCCCTGATGATCGAGGGCATAGATGATGACAAAGTGACGGTGCTTGATTTGCATAGAAGATGTCGTCAATGAACACCTACATTTACTGGTGTTGTCTATATGTTATTTTAGGAGTAATACATGCAATAACATCACATTGATGCTAGAGACTCTGTGTTAGAATAGTCTTGCATTGAAAATGGGTTAAATATAATGTGATTATAATTGTGGTTCCCTCTCCACTCAACACCTTAAGATTTTGAGTTGCATGGCCCAATCCAATAAACTTTAACATGGTATCAAAGTCCATGGTTATGATCTGGGCCACGCACCCCATGTTTTTCATGGTCCACGTGACAGAGCCTAAATCAGTCTACACGTGAGGGGACGTCTTAGAATAGTCCCGTATTAAAAATATGTTAAAATATAATATGATTACAATTATGATGCTCTCTCCACACAACATCTTAAGGTTTTGAGTTGAGGGGGCATGTTAGAATAGTCCCGTATTGAAAACATGTTAAAATGTAATGTGATTATAATTGTGATGCCCTCTCCACTCAACACCTTAAGATTTTGAGTTGGATAGCCCAATCCAACTTTAACACTCTATACTTACGTTACTCCTACCGCAATATGGATACTGCATGTGTTACTACTATTGCAGTGTGAGAACAAGTTAATGGGATGCTATCATATTATTGCTACTAAGTCACTGCCAGATCACCTTGGGCCCACCGGCACCGAAGAGAGAGAGAGAGAGAGAGAGAGAGATGATGAACATGATGATGATATTCACGTAAGATTTATAGTGCATTAAGATTTATGAATTGGAGAGGGGAAGATTCGTGGCCCACTATGTACCTGGCCCAAATAGCCCATCAGGGACCGCTAGACCCAACAAGTGATAGCCCCTGCAAGGCCCACTTACTATAAGGCCCCATTCGCCTGAGACCTGCATAGCCCATTGAGCCTTAGCTCGGTCACCCGATCGATAGGCCTCCCCAACACTCGGGAAAAGCCTACAGGCAATCGTATCGAACTATCAAAGGGCAGAGGACCCCTATAGGTGCCTACACTCTTGACCCCCCGGCGTAAGTGAGGGATGCCTCTTATCCTTTATGGATCAGCCCGTCGGCAATACTCCTTGACGAGATAGGGTGAAGTCCTCGCTATTGGGTGCCTATCCAAGCGGATATTACGCTGTTACCTGAGAATAGGAAGCACAAGGGGATAAGGAGAGGGCGAGAGTCCTTGAACGGTAAGAGTACCTCTTGTGGACGTAGCGTCCCCCAGGCCCTCACGCCTCCTTTTACCCAGGGAAGGGAGCCAGCAACTATATAAACCCAAGGAACCCCTCCAGAAAGGTAAGTCGACTCTCAGCCACTTCAACTGGTGGAGAGTAATCTCGTGCCCTTCGCCTCTTTTGCCCCCCTTTCGCACCACGCTCATTGGTGCGGACACACGCCACTATACACGCCAGTGGATGAGGACATGGCGGGACCCGGATAGCTCAAGGAGGACGTGGATGCATCGGCCGAGCCTTCACCTTTATTTCACAATTGTTTGGCCTTGTTGGGCCCTATTTGGAGTTTGTGGACACTTAATGGGTTCTAATAGTGTGTAAAGGGCTAATGGGCTCAAGGTCTTGTAATGGGCTAGAATAGTGTTGGGCTTGACTATTGGGTTTCTACATAGGCCAACCCCATGGGCTAGTGTGAAAGGAACCTAGTGGGTTGTGGGCTTCTAGAAGGGGCTTTGGTCCAAGGGGAGACAGCCACCTACTTAATGGTGACTCCCCTCCCTTAATGTCAACATTAGATAGCTCCCTTGTCTCCCCTCCCCTTTGATTTTCAAAGGTAGGTGAGTCATTGTCCCCCCCTTGGTCTCCCCTCCCCTCTCCTTGTCAAAGGATCAAACCCCCCTCTCCCTCCCCTTGCTCCAATGTTTTTTCCAACCCCCTTCCCTTGCCTTACCTCTATTTAAACATATGTATAGTGTTCTTAGTGGAACTAATGAAAGATTTGTGAGAGAAAATTGTATTAAGAGAGTGATTCTCTTCTTTCCCCCTTGGGTGTGATGCCCTTCCAAATCCTATGACGGGATTTACCTTGGGTGTGTGACTCGCCCCTCTATCCTCCCCATCCCCTTCACATCTTGCTCCACTAAAATTCTCAGAGAAGCTTCTACGAGTCAAAAAAATTTCAGAGGTGGTTTCACGTCGATCGGAGCTCTGGATCGCCGGCAACAATTCATGTTGTGACGTCGTACGGATCTGCCCGAGCTTGCTGTCCAGATCTGGAGTTTCCTGATCCCAAAATTCTCCAGATCGCCTCACAAGCCTTCTGGATCTGATTTCCTGAGTGATTAAAGGATTTTCAGTCCTCTTTGCGTTGCCACTGATCTCGTGTTGATCCGAGACCTATGCCGATTTTTGTGGGATCGCGTAAGCTGATCTATACAGACCCGACTCAGCATCAGAGCTGACTTCCCGAAGCTGCCCCGCCTCCTCCCTTATAGATCTGTGCAAGCGCTTTGGTCTGCGTCTTCCTATGGACGTCGCTGACGAGCTCCCACAAACAGCGCCTCGTTCCGACATCGGGAACGAATTTTCTATTAATTATTTGTCTTCCTGTGCAGTTTTGTGTGCACAAAACCAGAAGCTGAGAAAAGTTGCTGCTGCGCCCAGATCTGAAAAGATCTGATCGCGCCCTTCGGAGCAGACAATCTTCGTCCTGTCACCGACGTTCTCCAAGAAACGAAACTTCGATCGGGCATCGGATCTTGGCGCACCGGCCCTCGCAAGTTCATTGTGCAGGGTGACCAGCGCGGGCAGAACCAAGTCGGCTTCCATTCGGCTCACCCGGATCGGCTCCGACTCGCTTCCTTTGCCTCCTGCGAGTGCGACCCGTCAACCTGGATTCCAGCAACCCCAAAATTGGTGTTTGTAGCCCTTTACCTCCCTTCGTGGAGTGGGCATTAAGTTCTGAAATTGTAAACTTAACACTTCTGTGTATCAGGGTTGTTTGGATTCGGCCGTGGTTTCTTCCCCACGCACTAGTCGTGGAGGTACGTGCTTGTTCCTATACTCACATTTGCTGATTTAGTATACTTTCTATCATGCTGCATTTGTGAGATTAGGATTGATAGTTAGCTACAAATCACCATGATTGTGAGTGGAGAGTGCCCGTTCCTTAGCTCCAGTCGAGCACCGAGCTCGGACTGCACCACCCTAGGCGATAGTGGTTCCTTAACCATTGCTGAAAGGGCGTGATCTCGCGCGGCTCCTGAGCTGGGAGGATGATCACGGAATAGTGAACTGTAAAGAAAGGGAAACAGATCAGGGGGCCCAGGGGAGGTTCCCTGGGGAAAACCCTCCGATGCTTAAGTCAGTAGAGCAATTGTGGAAGATATGGAGGGAGGTAGAAACTGGTGCACGAGATCCCCCTACACCAAGGTGGTGAAGTGGTTCCTACTCAGGGAGTTTTAGGCGTGTCTTGCCCTTACCTTTCATTGGAGGTAGTCCCAGGTTTATATAGTGCACTAGCTTTATGAGTCCCGTAAGCTGAGGGGTTTTAGGCGGGCGTTACGTCCTCAATGTGGGATCTTTACATCCTCATCGTGGGATCTTTATAGCCTTGAGGGATCATGGGCCCATTATCCTCATAAACTCCTGCTCATAAAGGGTTCTTAATGGCAGCATGTATAAGCAATCGTCGGTCGTCCTGAGCATAAAAGGTGCCAACCCTGTCCGGGCGATAGGCATAGCTCGGATGAGGATAGGTCGGAGTGGGCGCTGAGCGCCTGCCCTTATCCCGGCGAGGGGATAGATCGGGCATGGGTCTTTCTCTGACCTGGCCGACGCTCGGGCCTTCCGAGCCTAAGGGCCGCCGAGGAAGGGTAAGTGGGCCCTACGGGGCTGTCACTTGGAATGAGCAGGGCCTCGTTTGGTACTGATGGACCTAGTTCGGTTGCTGTTAGATGGGCTACAGAAATCCCCCTCTCCACTTGTCCCCCTCCTACTCCTAAGATTTAGTAAGCTCGGAAGAGTAGCTGTTTGGGGTTTTGGACTAGCATGGCTCAGATGGGTGGAGATCTGGCGGTGTTAGTAAGCCACGTATCGTGGTCACCTGGGCCCTTAATAATGATGATCCTGACGGATTTGAACTGAAGGGGCCCCCTTTTCTCGGAGGTCAGAACGACGCGCCGCCTTCCGCGTGGAAATATAGGCGTTGTGCGCTTGCCGTTGCTCCAGACTCCCTCCGTCTTTAGGGTTTGGCTCGCCTTTGCTTTGAGCTCTTTGATGCGCCGTGAGGACATGACGGAAGAGCAGAGGCTTGCAGCGGCGTTCGCGGAGTTGGCGGAGATAACCGCGGAGACAGTCCGGTGGATTCCTCTTCCCCCGGAATCTTCGGGGTCCCGAGATCACCTTTCCTCAAACTCTTCTCCGGATTCCATGGCAGACCAGCGTTCGGATGTTGAGGAGTGGGAGGATGAGCCAGTGGTGAAGGCGCCGGTTCCAAACTACAGTGAACTGGAGGAGGCGGATGTGAGAAGGCTGGAGCACCAGTATCGCCTGCCCCACAAGTTCTGCTTTGCCACGGCCTCTCCACACGAGACGAGCTTGGACTATCGTACATGCCATATCTGTACTTTCCTTCTGTCGTGGAAGGGTGGGTTCCGCCTTCCCTTTGAACCTTTCGTTCTTCAGCTTCTCAATTTTTTCCTGTTGGCGCCCATTCAGTTGGTAGCCAATTCTTATCTTCTTCTTTCCGCCTTCCGCATTCTCTGCCGCCAGTGTGGAGTTCCTCCTTCCTTGGACCTCTTTCACTATTTCTTTGAGTTGAAAGCACATCCTTCGGCCGGGAAGGGTTTCTATTTCATCTAGGCGAGGCGGAATAGGAGCTATATCTCCTTGGCTGCGAAGGATTCTTCGCATAAGGGGTGGAAAACTCAATTCTTCTAGGTGGGGATTTATTCGGTGGAGGAAACCTGGAGGTGTCCAGTAATCCCCAATTTCCACCCAAATATCCCTCCCAGGCAGGATGAGTTCCCTCCTCATGTGGAGGAATATGCGACTATCTTGCTGAAGCACCGCCAATCCACAGAAGAGCTGGTTACCCCAGAGAACGTCGAGCGGTACCTCCTCACGCGGCTGCATCCATCTAGCTCAGGTGCCACAAGTTAGACTCTTCTCTGGATGTTGGGTCCATTTTTATTTTTCTGACCATGTCTTCCTTTTTGTGTAGACACCAGGCGGCCGGCTTTGGAGGAGGCCGCGGAGGTGATCGAGCTCGGCGATGACTCGGCTGCCGATGAATCGGCTGCTCCCACGGGTCGCTCTCGAGCCAGATATAAGGGCAAGGGGGCGGCCCAGGGCGAATCCTCTAGGCCGCGGGGGTCCAAGCGCAAGGATCTCGTGGAGGGCATGATCCGGGCCGCCGTGAAGGCCAGGAAGCGGGCCAAGAAGGGCGGGGTCATACTCGCAGTCGAAGGCGACCTTGCCGCGGCTCGCCCCTCCGCCGAGCATGATGGGGCCGACCCTACCGGGCGGGCTCTCCCACTCGCCGAGCAAGAGGAGGCCGAGGAGGTTGGGGATGCTTCTGCGGTCGGCGACGATGCTGGCTCGGCTCGTCCTTCGGCAGGGGCCGAGGGGGCCGGGGCTGCTCCTACGACTGGCAACGGTGCTGGCCCGGCTCTCCCCTCGGTAGGAGCCGAGGGGGCCGTAGACGAGGCGGGGGATGCTGGTGCCGCGGTCGAGGTTGGCGCTTCAGGTGGTGGTGCAGGTGCCAAGCCGGTCCAGGTTGGGGGGCCGCAAGACAATCCGACCGAGGCACGAGAGGCGACCGAGGCCGCGGCTCGGTCCGAGCCACTCGGTGGGACGTCGGCCAATGGGGGTTCTCCATTCCGGCGACCTTGGAGAGGCTTGGTATCCCGGGCCCTCTGCACCATGTATGCCGTGGTATAGCCGCAAAGGTGAGGGGGGGAGGTAGGTAGTACTCTCCGTCCGTGGCCCTCGCGGGGGTTATGGAGGGCAGCCTGGTCCTGGCCCAGATGGGGGCCACTCTGGCAGAAGCGTATGCTCGGTCGGAGTCGGAGCGAGCGACCCTGGCCTGGACTCTTGGTGGGTCTGAAAGGAGGTTGGCTCGGCTTACCGAGGAGCGTGATGGGCTTCGGCGGGAGCTTTCCTCAGTTAGGGAGCTGGTGCGGTCGAGCCAGGTGGAGACCCGGGCGCTAACCGAGCAGCTAGCTAAGGCCCGCGAATCGCTCGAGAGAAAGAATAGGCTTCTTGAAGAGGAGCACCTTGTACGTGTTAAGCTGGATGGCCGGTGGTAGACCGAACGTGCAGAGCTGGTGGATCGAGCGGAGGAAGCCGAGCGCCTTCGGAGGGAGGTCGAGGCTGATCGGGACGAGGCGGGGAAGCAGGCGGCGGAGGTTGAAAAGTAGAAGGCTGAGGCCGAGTGGAAGTTAGCCGAGGCGGAGCGAGAGAAGGCTGAGCTCGCTGGTAGGGTGGGATCGGCCGGGGCGGAGGCTCTCGAGTAGTACAAATGCTTGAGGCCTACCGGGTCAACCTTAAGGAGGCTGCCCTTCCCTACTACGAGTTAGCACTTCGCCGGGGCATCCGCAAGGGGTTCAAGTAGGGCTACGACCGGGCCGTATCTTATGCCGAGGAGCAGGCATCCGGGATGATCAATTTCCCATCCGGGCAATGCTACAACTCGGATCTGTCATCCTCCGGCTCCTCTGCTTCGGTGTTGGAGGAAGAAGATCAGGAGGGCTCTTCACCCGAGGGGTCGCCAGCTCCGAACGTCCCCGGAGGGCACGCAACTGAGGTAGTTCCCACGCCGGTGGGGTCATTGCCAGGGTCGGCCGTCACCGAGGATGCCGGGGGCAGACCGCCGGAGCCTTCCACTTCTGAGCTTCAGGCCTAATGTATCTGCTTTGCTTTCTCTTTCTACATGTCTTTTCCTTTTCCGAAGAAAAACTTTCCTTGTTGTGTAGGAAAAAGGTAAGGCAATAGCATAATGATGAAGACTTAACTGTTTCGTATCGCCATTGCCGTATTTTGTTCAGCGTATCTGCAGTAGTTGGAAAGTGTCGATACTTTCTGCGTGGATCTCGCCTGATGGTTGGGTGACCGTCTGACAGGGTGTCTTTTCATTTTCTCATGCTTTGAATGCTTGGCCGCTTCGTGTGTCCCGCTGGGGCGGAAACGAGAAGTTTGAGGTGACCGTTCGTAGGGAGAGATCCCTTTGGCGTGTTTTTGAGGAGAGAATCATTTAAGGCGAATAGCCTCCCTTTGCCTATAAAAGTTCTGAAGGGCGTCCCTTTCTCTCCACCGCTTAGGGTTTTCCCTGACAGTCTTTCCTCATTCTTTCTTCACGTAGCGTTGTGCCGTTATATTTGGAGCATGGAAGATGCTCCGGAAGATGAAGCTGCCGATGACAGAGGGCAGAGAGTCCTTGCTGCTTCGGGTTTGAAGGATGATCGACGACCGGCAGACGGGTTTGAAGAAGGTCCGATGTGCAGAGGCACGTCGTCTTCTTTTTATCAGTTCTGGCGGAGCTTGCGGGGGGGCGAGATGGTGGACGGATGGGGGCATTAGGCATCCCTGCCGCTCGTCCCTTCCTGCTCGCTCCATGGAGGGGAGGAGGAAGCCAATTAAGCTCCCTCCTTCCCGAGCTTTCCCCTGCCTCCTCGTCCAGCTCTGCTGGTCTCTTTTTCCCTCTTCTGCTCTTCTCATCATTTCTTTCACTCTTCGGAGGGTGTCTGCACTCTCTTCCTTCCAAAGAGTTGGCAGGTTGGCGGGGAGGATGCCTTCATATGCGTTCCCTCTTCCCCTTTCTCTTCCAAGTTCAACTTGGAAGGTAGCCTTCTCCTTCCTAATCCCTCTGTCACCTTTGCCTCGAGCTGCCCGTGCCAACGGGGTCGACTACCCTTTATCCGAGCCAGTTTCTACACGAGGCAAAGTCAGTGGCTGGACACAGGAAGGTCAACCGAGTCAGCCAAGCGATGGGCTCATATGGCGGTGCCAGATGGATTTTTTGCTTTTTTAACATGTATTTTCTTGGCTTCGGCATTCCTGATGTACAAGCGAGTTGTTTGAATAAAAGAAAGGAACCTTTTATTTTATCTCATGTCGCTTACACAATGCTCAATATTCAGAAGTACAACTTGCGTAGTGTAGTCGCGTTCCAGGTCCGAGGGATGAGCTCTCCTTCCATCGTAGATAGATGGTATGCTCCTTTTTCGAGCGTCTCGACCACTCGGTAAGGGCCTTCCCAATTAGGGGATAACTTGCCCGCCGCCTCAAGTGGTCGAGAGGCTTCAGCTTTCCTGAGGACGAAGTCTCCCAGTTGGAAGTGTCTATCTCAGACTTTGGCGTTGTAGTATCAAGCGAGGCGGCGTTGGTATTCCGTTGCTCGGATGCTGGCAATCTCTCGGACTTCATCTGCTAGGTCAAGGTTTTCGAGCAGTTTCTGGTCGTTTGCCTCGGACGAGAAGCAGATGACTCGGAGGGAGGGGTTGCCAATCTCCAACGGGATCACGGCCTCGGTACCGTATACCAGCTGAAAGGGACTTTCACCAGTTGCCGTTCTGGGAGTCGTTTTGTGTGACCAAAGTATGTTCGGCAATTCCTCAAGCCAGCTGCCCTTAGCTTTGCCGAGCCTAGTCTTGATGCCTTTTAATATAGTCTTATTGGTATTTTCGACCAGCCCGTTAGCCTGAGGGTAGGCGACCGAGGTGAAGTGATTGCGAATGCCCATGTCGGCACATCTGTCTCGGAAATAACGAGAATCAAATTGCTGACCATTATCGCTTACTATCACCCGGGGGATGCCGTAACAACAGATGATCAACTTCCAGATGAAATTCCAGACGACTGTCTCGGTGATCCTTGCTGTGGCTTCGGCCTCGATCCACTTAGTGAAGTAATCGATGGCGACAATAATGAACTTCTTCTGGGCCTGGGCCGTGGGGAATGGCCCGAGGATGTCGATTCCCCAGCGAGCGAAAGGATAAGGCACGGCTAGAGTGATGAGCTCTGTTGCTGGCTGATGGACCAAGTGGTTAAATCGCTGGCATCGGTCACAGTGTTGTGTGTAGGTTGAGTAGTCGCGCTGCAGAGTGGGCCACCAATAACCTAGCCTTAGCAAGATCCTAGCGAGCGACCTACCTCTTAAATGCGCTCCACAAAGACCTTCGTGAACTTCTTCAATCGCTCGATTGACTTCGTCAATGCTGAGGCACTTCAAGAGAGGACCGGAGAAGGATCTCCGGTAGAGAGTGCCATCCAGAGTGACGAATCACCGAGCTTAGTACTTCAATCTTCAGGCTTCCCGAGGGTTGGGGGGCTCTTGAGAATCTTGGAGCCACGATAGGTACGGGGTACGCCAGTCGCTTGGGGAGGCCGAGTCAACAGCTAGGAGCTCCGAATCGATGCTCGGCCGCTCTAGCTCTTCGAGAAGGACCAATCGAGTACCCTCGGGGGTCAAGAGAGGAGGCCAGCTGAGAGAGGGCGTCCACTCGGGAGTTTTCCTCCCGAGCTATTCGGACTACCTCAAAACTCTCGAACTGTTGTGCCACGGTTTTGACCAGCTGGAGGTATTTGACCATCGGTGCTTCTCGAGCTTCATAACTACCGTTGACCTGGCTAGCGACCAGTTGGGAGTCAGTGTGAATCCTCACTAGCTGATCCCCCAACCGCCAGGTCATGCGGGCTCCTGATATGAGGGCCTCATACTCGGAAGCGTTGTTAGATGCTTGGAAGTTGAACTTCAGGGCGTACTGTAGCTTTGCTCCTTCGGGGGACTTCAGGAGGATCCCGGCGCCGCTTGTGGCTGATTTGGAGGATCCGTCGACGAACAGTTCCCAAGTCGGCCCGGGCACGGACGGAGATCTTTCTTCAGTCGGGATGGTGCTCTCGGCGATGAAGTCAGCGAGCGCCTGGCCTTTGATAGCCGAGCGAGGTTGGTACGATATATCGTAGGCCCGAAGCATGATGGCCCACTTGATGAGGCGTCCCGAGGCTTCAGGGTGAGCGAGGATCCTCTTTAATGGTTCGTCGGTCAGCACGGTGATGGAGTGCCCTTGGAAATAGGGTCGGAGGCGCTTGGTCGAGGTAACCAACGCTAGCACGAGTCTCTCGGTTGTGGGGTACCTTCTTTCAGCCTCATTGAGCACCTTGCTGGTGTAGTAGACCGGTCTCTCGACTCCCGAGTCATTTCTGGCTAGGACCGAGCTAACTGTAGATGGAGTTGTCGAGAGATAGAGATGCAAGGTTTCACATGGGACGGGCTTGGAAAGCACCGGGGGTGAAGCCAGGAACTCCTTAAGCTCGGCGAACGCTCTTTGGCATTCCTCGTCCCACGCGAATGTAGCAGATGCCATTTTAGGCCCCCTCAACAGTTTGAAGAAGGGTAGGTATCGTTCAGCCGCGCGGGACAAGAATCTGCTGAGCGCGGCAATGCGCCCGGTAAGGCGTTGAACATCTTTGATGCAGGTGGGTGGGCGCATGTCCAGGATGGCGTGGACCTTGTCGGGGTTGGCCTCGATCCCACGTTGGGTGACTAAGAAGCCCAAGAATTTTCCAGACCTTACTCCGAAGGCGCACTTGGTAGGATTGAGCTTCATGTTGTACTTTAGGAGGGTGTCGAAGGTTTCAGCTAGGTTGGCGAAGTGGTCCTCGGCCTTGGGGGTCTTCACGAGCATGTCGTCAATATAGGCCTCGACGTTCCGACCGAGATGTCTCTCGAACATATGATTGACCAGCCTCTGGTATGTGGCTCCAGCGTTCTTCAACCCGAAAGGCATCCAGGTGTAGCAGTATACACTGAAGTCGGTGATAAAGGCGATCTTCTCGATGTCTTCTAGGTTCATTCTGATCTGATGGTAACCCGAATAGGCATCTAAGAAGCTGAGTATCTCGTTGCCCGAGGTTGAGTCAACCAGTTGATCGATGCTTGGTAATGGATAGCAGTCCTTTGGAGTAGCCTTGTTCAAGTCGGTGAAGTCCACGCACATTCGCCACTTTCCTGAAGCTTTTGGCACCAGGACGACGTTAGCTAGCCACGTCGGGTACAGGACCGGTCTAAAAAGACCAGTCTTTTGCCCCTTGGTGACTTGCTCCTTGATGATCGCCTGCTTCTCTGGCACGTGCTTCCTTCTGTGTTGTTGTACGGCTTTGATGGTTGGATCGAGGTTGAGCTTATGCATCACCGTCTTCTCTGGTATCCCAAGCAGTTGATCATCCGACCATGCAAAGACTCGGGTGTACGCGGAAGGAAACTCTTTGTATTGCTGTTGGACTTCAGATGTTAGGTCGGCTCCAATCTTTACTACCAGGGTCGGGTCGTCGTTTAGGAAAACCGCTAGCTATTCGCCTCCAGGCTCGGCGGTTGCGGATTTTTTCTAGACTTCCCGGGGGCCATTGTTCTTCCCGTCCGGCCTTGTGGCTTCAACCGAGATATTGTAGCACCTTCTAGCCATGGCCTGGTTGCCTCGGACTTCCCCCAACCCATTTTTGGTGGGGAACTTCATCTTTTGGTGATAGGAAGAAGGCACTGCTTTCGTTCGGCTGAGGATTCCTTGGCCGAAGATTGCATTGTATGCTATCATACCCTTGATCACTATGAAGTCCGCCATAACAGTAACGGTCTTGGGTGGGCTCCCAAGAGTAACCGGCAGGCTTAGGGCTCCCTCGGGATAAGTGGCCTGGCCATTGAACCCGCACAGGGGGGTTCGGATCGGGCGGAGTTTAGACAGATCCTCCCCCATCTTAAGGAAACATTCATAGGATAATACATCGGGGGCACTTCCATTGTCAACTAGAATCCTATCTATGTTACAGTGGTTTATTGTGGCCAATATGACTAGGACGTCGTCATGCGGGGTGGTCAGCCCTTCCAGGTCTCGGTCGGAGAAGACTATGACCTGAGGCTCACTCGGTGGGGCCTTGGGAGGCTCGATGGCTCGGCTCACCTGCTCAGCATGACACTTCCTTCCTCGGCCACTATCTCCTCCTGATGCAGCTCCTCCGGCGATGACGTTGATATGGACCCCGTGAGGGACGTTGTCGATTTCCTCTGGGGCCCCTCGGTCTTCCTTATGCCCGGCCACGAACCGGGATAGGTGTCCCTGGCGGACGAGGCGCTCGATCTCATCCTGGAGCTGGTGGCAATCGCAGGTGTGATGCCCGTGGTCACTATGGAACATGCAATGTTTGCTGCGATTGCGGCTTTTCGACCTCATTGGCTCGGGTTGACGGAAGAGGCCCTAGCCTTTGATTCTCGGTTCCGCCTCTTTCCTTGGCCCGAGCTTGACTCGGGTGCTCGCTTCTTGTCCCCCTCCCGACACGAGCCGGTTGCGCCTCAGCATGCACTGAGAACTTCTTCGCACTCAGCATGGCGTAAGGCTAGAGTCACTAGCTCGGCAAGGGTCGAGGGAGGGTGGAGGACAAGTTCGCGGCGGAGGTTCTCATCCCGGGTGCCTCCGGTCAGCGCGGTTATGGCCGAGGCTACATCCAGGCGGGGGATTCTCAGGGCTTCCGATTTGAATCGGTTGATGTAAGCCCGGAGTCTCTCCCCTTGCGCCTGTTTCAGAGCCAAAAGCCCCGCTACCGACCTCGGGGTGCCGCTGCCGGTGAAACTCTCCTTGAATACTTGCCCAAACTGCTTGAAGTCTCGGATGGATCCGAGGGCGAGGGCCCGGAACCATGCTTGGGCGCTTTGGACCAGGGTGGTCATGAATGCTCGGCATTTGATGGCGTCGCACGCCCCGTGAAGGGTCATCAGGGCGTCGAAGCTGTCGAAGTGGTCGGCCGGGTCGCCTTGGCCGTCGTAAGGCTTGAAGGTAGGGATGGAGGTTCTGGGAGATACCTCTGCCTTCAAGATATAGTCGGAGAACGGGGATCTCTCCTCATCCTCTAGTGGAGAGGTCTTTTGCAAGGCTCATAAGGCGCGCTCCTGCACTGCGAAGCGCCTCTCGAACTCTCTTAGACAGAAGGACAACTCCGGCTGTTGTTGCGCCGTGGGGCTAAGGGGGCGTGATGGCAGGCTGTCCTGGCGCTCCCTGGGGACTTCGGTCTCCGGGTGTGGACGGCGTGCCCCAGGTTTCCCCCGTTTTGGTGTGGAGGAGGCCTCTTGCTCCGGAGGGGGGGCTTGTGAAGGTCCTCCTGTCTTGTTGCGAATAAGCTGCGGCCCTCGGAGAGTGAAGCGACCTCCGACGGTGTGCTGGGACACGTTCTCACGGGGGGGGGCTCTCCGTAGGGGCGCGTGACCTTCCATCCCTGGCCGCCTGAGTCCTCATGAGTTCCACGAGGACATCCAGTTTCGCGTTGAGGGCCTGGAAAGCGTCAGCGCCGCCATTAAGCGGTAACCCTACCGCCGCGGGGGGAGGGGGCGGGACTTCGGCTAGGTGTTGGCATTGGAGGGGGGATTTTGTGAGGCTTGAGAGGGGCCTTCTCCTGCCGCCACCATGGCCTTTCCCCTGTCACCGACGGACCTCCTCCCTGAACTTCTTCGCACCATACTGGCTCTTCGGTCGTTTCCCATAGACGGCGCCAGATGAAGGGGCGTGATCTCGCGCGGGTCCTGAGCTAGGAGGATGATCACCGAATAGTGAACTGTAAAGAAAGGGAAACGGATCAGGGGGCCCAGGGAAGGTTCCCTAGGGAAAACCCTCCGATGCTTAAGTTAGTAGAGTAATGGTGGAAGATATGGAGGGAGGTAGAAAGAGGTGCACGAGATCCCCCTACACCAAGGTGGTGAAGTGGTTCCTACTCAAGGAGTTTTAGGCGTGTCTTGCCCTTACCTTTGGTTGGAGGTAGTCCCAGGTTTATATAGTGCACTGGCTTCATGTGTCCCGTAAGCTGAGGGGTTTCAGGCGGGCGTTACGTCCTCAACGTGGGATCTTTACGTCCTCATCGTGGGATCTTTATAGCCTTGAGGGATCATGGGCCCCTTGTCCTCATAAACTCTTGCTCATAAAGGGTTCTCAACGGCAGCATGGATAAGCAATCATCGGTCGTCCTGAGTATAAAAGGTGCCAACCTTGTCCGGGCGATAGGCATAGCTTGGATCGGGATAGGTCAGAGTGGGCGCTGAGCGCCTGCCCTTATCCCGGCGAGGGGATAGATCGGGCATGGGTCTTTCTCTGACCTGGCCGACGCTCGGGCCTTCCGAGCCTAAGGGCCGCCGAGGAAGGGTGTGATCCCGAGTGAACTTATTGGACTTTTTATTCTAAGTGGGCCCTATGGGGCTATCACTTGGAATGAGGAGGGCCTCGTTTGGTCCTGATGGACCTAGTTCGGCTGCTTTTAGATGGGCTACAGAAATCCCTCTCTCCAGCTGCGATCCCACATTTCCCTCGCAAGGGACGATCGTCGGGCTAGCTAGAGTTCCTGTTGAGAAGCGTCTCCACCCGGATAACGCCATGGTGGTCAGCCGCCCGGCTTACCTTAGCTTGCTAGTGCTGGCCGCACATCGAGTCCGTCGTACATCTTAGCCCGGTTGTATCTTCGTCCCGCATCACTCATACCACTCGCTGACTTAGGCATTAAAGTGTTTTCCCCAGGTTTACAACCCAGGGCCCCCTGATCGCTCTGTTCCCTTTTTGTAAAATTCTGTACTGAAGTGTTTACGCCCTGCGAATGCTCTAGATCGGACAACTCACGGGTTAGCTCAAGATCTTGCCTCTTCATCTGGTGCCATATGTGGGAAACGAGCGAGAAGTTAGTATGGTGCGAAGAAGCAGCAGTAGGAGAGCTACCCGCGACAAGGGGAAGGCGCCGGTGGTCGCAAACGAAGGGCCCATTGTAGCAACCCGAATTATGTAATCATGTGATTTCCTTAACAAATTAATATGAATTTCACTATGGGCTAAATATCGACCAAATTATAAAAATATGACAAATTCATATTTGTGTAGAGGGTCATTTTTCCTACTGCTTTGTCTTATAAACCAAACCCAATAGAAAATTTGGTTTGGCCCAATTGTAAGTTTTGGCTAGAACTCAGAGTTTCGTTAAGATTAGCCTTGTTCGACCAAATTCGAACTCAATTCGAGCTCTAACGGGCTCATTCCGGACCCAATCGATCGGCCTTTGATCGAAGCCCATTTCCCCTCTATCTTCCAGCGAAAACCCTAACCCTAGCAAGCTCAATTTTGAGCGGAAGCGGCGTGACCCGGTCAAGCGTGAGTTTCGCACACGAGCAATTCCCATGTCTCTTTTCACCCTTATCACATCCATAGAGCCGACCCTAGCTCTATAAATCGAACCCTAGAACTACCGAGAGTTCCCATTTGCTGTGACGGCCGGCGGCGTGCGCGTTCGTAGGTGGTGACGTAGAGTTTTGGAGCGTGTTTCCCTTGCGATTCCAGTGTCGACATCCCCTTTCCCTTCGATTTCAGGTAGATTCTCACAGACCAAATGATAAATTAATTATGCCATATTGAGCGCCTTAGCGTCCTCTTCATTTTGATACCAAATAGCCTAAATTCTGTGCAACATAGCATTCGCAATTAGCTTTTTGTCAAGGCATGTCTAGTTAGGGTTTGTCAGCGTCCCCTTTCATTTTGTATCGACCTAAATGTAGGGTATTTGTAGGCTAAATCCCTAATTAAGCATGCTAACATGCGTGAAATTTTGTTCTCTTTCTTTGATATCGTTTTGCCCAAATTTCATTGACTATACTGCAAAAATTTTTACTTATAAACAAGGTTTGTTGGGGTTCGCAGGAGGGTAGCGTGGAGATCCTAGTTGCGGTCGCCCCAGGAACCGTCGCTGGGTATGGCGGCCGCCCGATAGACCACCAGGTTCCTGTTTTGAATTTACCTTATAGCGGTCGCAGGTTGACCACTAACCAAGGTTAGCGGCCCCTTCCCTGACCGTGAGAAGCGCTCGGGTTACAGTTGTGTCACTGTGTTTTCGCCTGTAGTCTCTCCTGATTAGACAACATGATTAGGGAAAAAACACACCTAATGACTAGGGTTACATGGAATGTTTAACAAGGTGAATTATTTGTGGTTCATGGCTATTGAAATGCTATCTTTTTCCCCTTCAATGCACGGCATGGTAATTGATCATTTTGATGCAAAAAGGTAGTTAATCCATTAAATTGCTACGGCCCTATCACTTATCAACTGATTCTTGTTTAATTGATTCAGTTGTTTGACAGTCATGCTACTCCGGGGGTATTGATTGATCACTTACACTCGATTTCCGCATTTTCATAGCCTCAATCTTGTAGTAGTTGGGACTCTCCGCCGGATACTCCTTCCGTCAGATTAGGACAACTACTATGCGACCTACATAAGCCCCCGCGAGCCCGCGATTCCCCACTAGGATGACGGGCAGGTTGTACCACCAAAGCCTGAACCCACCGAATTGATCGACTCGCGTTTTGGGCAGCCCAAGTTCGGGACTGTCCTGCTTTGTTTCGACTGTAAGGCGGCCCTTCTGGGACCGTTACCCTCAGGTAGCGGCCATGTCGCGACCGCCAAACCCTTCTAACCTGGCCTTGTCCCAGTTTGCCAAGTTGACTTATCCTTATTCCAAATCAACCTAGCCTTGTTAAAGTCAACATAAGTCCCCTCATTTGACCCGGGGATGTGTGGGTTGGACCCTGGTTTGATCCCACCATGCCTTAGGCCGACCGAGGACCGAGAAAGTCACTATCTTGTCTTGCTGGACCTAACCCAGTAGCGGCCTCCTTTGGACCGCAACCTCCCTTTAGAGGCCCTATGTGGACCGTTTTCTTTTTCTTCGGTGCATCGACCTGCTGACCCCTCGAGTCGACACCGCTCTTATTGACTGTCCGCCTTTAACGGTCCAGTATGGACCGCCATTTCAGTTTAGCGGTCTTGGCGTGACCGCAACCCTGTTCCAAAACTCGCTTTTCCATGATTCTTGTGTGTGGTAGCAGCTTGCCGTGTCAAGGGTAGCCCTTGGGCTGTAATCTATCCTCTTTCATGATCTCTGATTATGAATCTTGACCCCAAAGTCATATTCCTAGGACTTTTCATCCAAACTCAATTGGAATTCCTCTTGGTCTTAGTGATAAGTTACATGAACATAACCTTGGAATTCTTGGCCAATTCCAGTGAATGTCTAGATTGTTACTTGGGATCTTGGATCCGTCAATCAGTGCCAGCGCATCATAAAGGGCCCGGTCTTGTCCTGGGAGGAGCACCCGAAAGTAGTAGTGCCCCGGAGAGTTTTGTAATGACAAGGTGTGGCATTACACCGAGTACTTGCTAGCGTGTCATCTATGACATTATTTTCTACATGAAATTGTGACTCTGCGTGACTTGCTATAACTGCGTGCTTGCTTCGACCAATTCCTGAGATAGTGTTATACACTGTTCTTTCCATGTTATTCCTTCCATTCGTTCCTTTCCTTTTTTATGACTTTAGTTCACTGTTATTCATGTTAATTGCATTCTCAATGATTTCATGCGATAACATGCTTAAATAGGTTAATCACTTATACACTGCCTGTTAGAATCTACTGAGCGTTCGCTCACCCAGTTATTTTTCCCCCTTTCAGGTAGCTCTAGCGAGGATACACAAACCGATGGGGACGGGCAAGAGTGAAGATCTCTGAGCGAGCCAATTAGAAGTCTTGCCAGGTGGCAGTCTTAGCTTAGACTGTGTCAAAGATGTGTCGTTATGTCCAGTTAAAAAGAGTTGTAATTTGTTTTAGCCACTTCAATTAGGTCTATTTGTATGTCATCAGTAAACTTGGATCAATTATTTTTCATTAATGGAGTTGGCAGTTTATTTGAGTAATTCTATTCTCTATTATTCTACGTATTTATTTAATTACGTTATTCCTCTGATTGTCATGAGTGATTATAACTGCTGCGTTTCGATTTTTCGCATCGGGGTGTGACAATTTTGTGGTATCAGAGCCTAGGTTTTCTATAGTCCCTAGGTATCTAGTAGTGTTAATAGAACATGTGGCCCTGGTAAAGTCTAAAATTCCAACCCAGTAAGATGGGGTAGAGACTTGGGTTGAGTTAACTAATAAATTCTAAAAGAGATTTCGATAGGTCATTTCTAATTAATTTTCCTACATGTAGGAATCTGTTGCGATGGCAGCTGAGCGCGCGTAGTGGCGAGATATGAAACGCATGGTCCAGGGTTTGACCTAGGCCTTACAACGAGTAGCGCAAGGCGGCACGCATCATGGAGCCGGTGATCTCCACCGAAAATTTCGAGGCTTGAATCCCCCACATTGTGGTGGCACTGTAGATGGTTCACCGTTCTTCCCCTGTGTCTTGGTGCTAGCCCTGAATTTCGAGGATGAAATTTCCATAAGGGGGGAGGGCTGTAATGCCCCGGATTTGTTTTTGGATCATTTTAGTGGGTCTCGGAGCGTATTTTATGTTTTACACGTATTTTTCCCTGACGCGCCTTCGAAACTCTGTGCAGGGCAAACCGTGGCGTTCTCCGACTCCGTGACTTTACCGACGCGCTGTGCTCCTTCTGAGGATCGAGGAGGTAATTTTTCACAATTGTCTGAATTTCTATAATTTTTGGATTTTTCTATATATATTAACCCTTTTCTCTCTCCCCTTCTCATTCTCTCTTTCTCACTCTCTCTCATCTCTTTCTCTCCCCCTCTCCTCGGGCGGCCGACGGTGGCAGAGGAGGGTGAGGCGGCGATGGCGAAAGGTGAGGAATGGGGAACGGGTCGAGGATCGAGGGCCGGTGGCGCGTGGAAGCTCGGCCGCGGGTTTGTGGAGCGGCGAGGGTTTCACGGCGTTTTCTTCGTGGAGGTAGAGAGATGGACCCCCAGCTCGTGCATTCCCTTTCCCGCGAGTTTTGTAGGCCGTGGCAAGCCGAGCAGGTTTATTTTTGAATTTTAACGAAAATCCATGTTTTTGGGAGTGAGCCAGATATCTCGGTTTACGACATTTTTGGCCGATCCAGGGATTTAGATGCATGCCTAGGGGCTTTGGGATGGATTCCCCTTTGTTTCCCCATCACCCGGGGGTGATCGGGGCGTGGATCGAATTTTTAAGCTGTTTCCCGTGGTTTCACGCTCGGACGGGTGTGACGGTCCTTCCAGCCCGTTAGCCTTTTGGTGGTTTGTGGGTGTGACGGTCCCTCGATAGACCGCCATGGCGCTGTGACGTGCCTGGGTTCGACCGCTACGTGCCTTCTCGTGTTTTCAGACCGTTGGGGTCACGAGTCTTCTGACGCGCCTAGGTAGGACCGTCAGAGACTGTGACGCGCCCGAATGGGAGCGTCAGAGCTGACGTAGCCCATTCTTCTGACGCGCCCAGGTAGGACTGTCAGACGCTATGACGCGCCGAGGGGTGAGCATCACAGCCTGTGTTGTTCGATCTTCTAACGCACCAGGCTTGCTCCATTAGAGACTGTGACGCCCCAGAGTGGGTGCGTCACAGCCGTTATTTCCCCTCTCGCATAACGCTCCTGTGTTGGACCGTTAGAGTGCTGTGACAGTCGAGGCTTGGACTGTTACAGCTTGTGATGGCCCAAGGTAGACCGCCAGGCACTGTGTTGCGCCGAAGTGGTTCTTCGTGCTTGCTGCAATTGTTTCGCATTGTGTAGGTCTCTGGTCGACCCGGTTGGGACCCAATGGTCGACTTGCGGTCTCGTGAGTATCCCAGACACCCCGAGAGTTCTGTGTTTGTGCTTTGAGGGTGTCGGGAGGGCCGTGTTACCTCGATTAGCATGCTCATAGGTGTGGTGGGTCCGGGTGACCCCGCATATTTCGGGCTTTCATGTTAACGCTCGATCGAGTCACCGTGCATCGGTGTGTGTGCGGTGGGGTCTCCCCCGCATGTCGCGAGTTTCTTTGGAAGGTGATTCCCTTGTGGGCCATGTGTTTGGCCTTGGACTGCGAGTCCAGTTATCTGGCCTAGGGCTGGAGGTTTCCCGCTTTCCCTGGGATGGGGAATCGGCGTGGCGGCTTGTGTGCTACCCTGGGAATCGTGCTTCTGTGCTTTCTACGCTGCACCGAGTGTGTGTGGTCCCGTTTCTTCGACGGTGGTTTCCGTGAGTCAGTCCTTACTTTCAGTGACCTGTCCACTAGTCATAGCTTCCTGCGCACGAGGGTGCGGACCCACCTGGGAGTGGTGGAGAGCGAAAAATAGTGAGAGGTAGTTTTTAGGCTGGTTTCTGTAGGGCCCCTTGCCTTTGCCACCAGAGTCCGGTGGGGGGGAAAACTAGCTAGAGGACCCGACCTAGAGCAGATGGTCTGTGTCTGCACACGTAGTTGGGGGCTTAGGACACGCGCTGACGAGCGTGACCCAAGCTAGTCCTTGTTGTGGTACTTGTTGCGTGTCTGAGTCTCACGCCCGGGGCGTCATAGCTAGACACTTGTGACACGGTGTAAGACGTCAGGGGACGCATCCGGTCATTCTTCTAGTGGGTAGTGCTCCCGTTTGCTGGCAGGTGTGGACTCGAGTTTTGTTGGGCCGAGGTTCAGTAGTACGGTACTGCTAGAGTAGACGGATTTTCTGTTTATTTACTTTAGCTTGTTGGTTCTACCGTACTCCCGTTAGGTAGGGCTTCTCTTTCTGCTTGACCGATACAGTAGGAGTAGTTGTAGTGCCGAGTTTCGACCGTCCACCGGGTTACTATTCCTGCTATTACTGTTGCTCTTGTAGTTGTAGCTTTCCGTGCCGCCGTTGTTCTCAGTTAGGGTTCTGCGGGATCCCTACTGGGCTAGTGACAAGAGGCTCACCCCTGCTTTTCAGGTGTGGCGATTCATCCTCGAGGTTCGAGGTTGCGGTTCAGAGGTTCTTAGTTGCCAGCTCGTCGGGCCGAGTGTCCACTCAGCATGTGGTACGTTTTACTGCTTTAGACTGTGCTTTCTGTTGGAATGGACTCTGATGTAGTTATTTATTTATTTCTGTTAATTGTTGAATTGTCTTGCTTTATTTCCTATTTCTTTGTGCCTCCACACTCCTTTTAGCCCTTCCGAGCCCTCCCGGCTCGTGGGCGGCGGTTCGAGTCTCGGGTTATCGGGGCTTCTCGATAATCGGAACCTCGGATCGCTACAACTGGCCTGATAACTGTTATTATATGCAAATTCTACCAGAGGTAAGTGATCATGCCAACTGCCTCCAAAATCAATAGCACAAGTCCTGAGCATATCTTCTATTACCTGATTTGTTCTTTCAGTCTGACCATCAGTTTGTGGATGAAATGCTGTGCTAAAATTCAGTCTAGTCCCTAGTGAATGTTGTAGACCCTTCCAGAACTGTGATGTGAATCGAGGATCTCTATCAGATATAATAGTGATAGGGACACCATGTAATTTGACAATTTCCCTCATGTATAATGCTGCTAGAATATCCACAGACCATCGACTTTTGATTGGTAGAAAATGTGCAGACTTAGTCAATCGGTCTATAATCACCCAGATACTATCATGTCCTCCTCTGGTCTTAGGTAAACCCATGATGAAATCTATCTCTATACTCTCCCATTTCCATTCGAGAATATTCAGGGGGTGTAATTTACCTGCGGGTCTAAAATGCTCTGCCTTTACTTGTTGACAAGTGAGACAGCGAGACACGAAATCAGCTATTTCCTTCTTCATGTTAGGCCACCAGAAATTTCTTTTAAGATCTTGATACATTTTGGTACCACCTGGATGAACAGTGTACTTGGACTTATGTGCTTCTTCTAGGATCAGTTTCTTCGTATCCTCATCATCTGGTACACACACTCGGCCCTTAAATAGCAATCTTCCGTCTTTGGAAATAGAAAAATCCGGCCTTTGCTCAATATTGGTTTTGATTTCCAGTAATACGGGGTCATTGTCTTGTAGCCTGACTAGATCTTCCATTAATGTAGGTTGAGCTCGGATATTGGCTATAAAACAATCTTCTTCTTTCATGTCAATATGTAAGTTCAACTGAGCAAATTGAGGAATAAGATTAGTCATACTAATCATAAGACTTGATAGTTTTCCCATTGGTTTTCTACTAAGTGCATCAGCTACAGCATTAGCCTTGTCAGGATGATATTGAATATCAAAATCAAAGTCCTTGAGATATTCCTCTACCTCATATTTAGCTCCTTTTGAGAGAATAAGTATTTCAAGCTTTTATGGTCCGAGTAGACTGTGAACTTTTCTCCGTAAAGGTAGTGACGCCAAATCTTTAAGGCGAAGATAACAGCTGCCCGTTCCAAATCATGCACGGGATAATTTTCCTTGTGATATTTTAATTGTCTTGAAGAATAACAGATTACCTTTCCATTTTGCATGAGGACGCACCCTAAGTCAATGCCAGACGCATCCGTATATACTTCAAATCCACCACCCTCCATCGGTAGTGATAGAATAGGAGCTATAGTAAGGTGGTTCTTAAGAGTTTGAAAACTCTTCTCACATTCCTTTGACCAGACAAAATGATTTTATTTTCTTGTGAGTCTAGTTAAAGGAACAGTAATTTTTGAGAAGTCCTTAATGAACCTCCCATAATAACCAGCTAGACCCAGAAAGCTCCTTACTTCTGGTAGTGATAGAATAGGAGCTATAGTAAGGTGGTTCTTAAGAGTTTGAAAACTCTTCTCACATTCCTTTGACCAGACAAAATGATTTTCTTTTCTTGTGAGTCTAGTTAAAGGAACAGTAATTTTTGAGAAGTCCTTAATGAACCTCCCATAATAACCAGCTAGACCCAGAAAGCTCCTTACTTCTGATACAGTTGATGGCCGGCTCTAGTTTCTGACAGCTTCTACTTTAGAAGGATCCACATCGATACCTTCTTTTGAAATAATGTGGCATAGGAATGAAACTTCCTTGAGCCAGAATTCACACTTGTTAAGCTTGGCATAAAGTTTATGTTCTCTAAGTGTTTGCAAAGCTATTCTCAGATGCTCTTCATGTTCCTCTTTTGTCTTGGAATATACCAGGATGTCATCAATGAAGACGACGATGAATTGGTCCAGATATGGCTGGAAAACATTGTTCATAAGTTGCTTAAATGCTGCTGGGGCATTTGTTAACCCGAACGGCATTACCACGAATTCATAGTGGCCATAACGACTTCGAAAAGCCGATTTATAAATGTCTTCTTCTTTAATTCTAAGCTGATGATAACCTGATCTGAGGTCTATCTTGGAAAAATACTCTGCTCCTGAAAGCTGATCAAAGAGCTCATCAATACGCGGCAACGGATACTTGTTTTTGATTGTAAGTTGATTCAGTCGCCGGTAGTCTATACATAGCCTGAGAGAGCCATCCTTCTTCTTGACAAATAGAACCGGTGCACCCCAGGGGGATGTGCTAGGTCTGATGAAACCCTTATCTAATAGTTCATGCAGCTGCCTATTTAGTTCCTTATGTTCCGTGGGGGACATCCTGTAAGGGGCTATAGAAACAGGTGCTGCTCCTGGAATGAGTTCAATAGTGAAGTTTACTTCCCTCTCGGGTGGTAAATTGGGTAATTCGGGTGGAAACACATCTGGGAACTCTTTTACAATAGGAATGTCTGCTAGGATGATTTCCTTGGACTCGGTAACAATGATAGAAGCAAGAAAAGCTTCACATCCTTGCGAGATAAGTTTGCAAGCATGAAGAGAGGATATGATATTGGGATGTTTCCTATAATTGATGCCAATGAAAGAAAATCATGGAAGACCAGATTTTCGAAAGGATATAATCCTATTTCGATAGTTAATATGAGCATCATGATCTATAAGCCAATCTACCCCTAAAATGGAATCATAACCCTTCATGTCAAGGCATACTAAGTTTGCGGGGAGATTGTGACCTTCTACTATTACCTCACTATTAGGATAATACTTGGTAAGCTTAGTTCCAGAACCTAATGGTGTAGTAATAGCAAGATCTGAAGATAGGGGAACTGACGCAATTGGTAATGTTTTTTGCAAAAGTAGTTGAGATAAAAGAATGAGAGGCACCAGTATCAAATAACACAAATGTAGGACGGGAACAAATTTGAAGGGTACCTTCCATAAGCTCACCACCCCTGGGCACTTCTTCTTCCTCTAGAACAGCGTTGAGGTGAGCCTGCCTCCTACGTCCACCACCAGACGATTGATCCTTCATAAGGGGGCAATCTGGCATACGATGCTCCCTGTTTCCACAACGTATACAAGCACTAAGGCGCTTTTAAAATTCTTCAGCCGAATGGCCGAACTTCTCGTAAAATGTGCAAGTCCCCATGACTTGCTCCTTCTCTTCTTTGACTTTCTTGTTCTTCTGGGAACTTCCACCATTCCCGCTCCTGGATCTTTTCTTACTATCACGGCTTTTGTGAGGTTCCGTGATGCTGAATATTTCTTTCTTATAATGCCGATCAGATTGTCGGCTTGACTCTTTTCCTTTTCCCTTCAATTTCTCGACCTTTTCTAAGGTCCTCTCGCATAAATATGCCCGCTGAACCATCTCCGCATAGGTACGGATGTTTTGGGTCCCGAGCTGCTAAATGAAACCAGGTCGTAACCCGTCCATAAACCGATTAGCCTTCAATAAATCAGTACTGATTAAATGAGGTGCATAGGGTGCTAGCCTAGAGAATTGAAGTTTATACTCCGCGACTGTCATCATTCCCTGGCGAAGAGAGGCAAACTCCATAGCCTTTCTTTCTTTAACATGCTCAGAAAAGTACTTAGCATGGAATAGAGTGAGAAAGCCGTCCCATGTATAAGGTGCATCGGTCGGAGGTGCCGGAACCGACTTCCACCATGTGCGTACATCTTTATTGAGTCAGAGGTTGCGAGACGCACTTTCTCTTGATCCGTGCATTGGGTAACATTGAAGATACGATTCATTTCATCTATCCAGTTTTCTATCTCATCCGGATTAGAAGATCCGTAGAAACGCGGAGGGTTTAAGCTCCAAAAGTTGTGATGCAAGTCACCAGCCCTTGCCCCTGGGCCTGCCTGGGCCATAGTTTGTAATGCCTGAGTAAGGCCGGCAACCATTTGTTGCATGCCACCCCAATCTACGTGATGAGTCATTATAATAATGAGGTACCTGAGAGAAATAACAAATTGTTAATTCTCATGGAATTAGAAAGAGATTAATCTTATTACTAATTAACTATCTTATCCCTGGCTCTTCCTAGTTCTTGCATGTGTGAGGAAATTTCTTCCTTAGTTTCATAGGTAGGGGTCCTTAAACCTTGGACTTATCCTATGACGTGACTCTTTTCCCTAAGTCTTGAGACTTAGGCTCTGATACCAACTTAACTGTCACGCCCCGAGCCTTTATTATAGCGGAAGACTAGCTCGAGGAACGTGAACAGCCGTCATGGTAAGCCTCTTACAAGCAAGAATGATCAGAGCACAAGACAATCACACATAAAAAATGCAATTGTACAATAATCTACTCAAACTCCAACTTTATTTCATTAATAAGCAAAATATTCCAATACAATAACTTTTCAACATTTTTCAATCCATTAGACTCAAGAAAAGGAAAATTACAAAGACTCGATCTAAACAAGATTGACTTCCTAAGTCTTCACTCTCATTTTGATACGACTTTCATTAACTCTCGGACCCGCTACTTGCATAACTAGAATCCGAATTCGAATCACTTCCATCTCCTGAAAAGATTGGAAATAGGTAATGAGCACACTTTGCTAGTAGGTATCTTCGCATCAATATGAAGGTACTATTAAAGTGATTATCATTTTAGCTCTAAAGAATAAGGTAAAATCACGCGAATGTAATAAATCATATCTAAATAACCAAGATAACAAGACGGTCACGTAAGATAGAATGAACAAGTATGAATTAGCAAGAATGTATCAAGAACATGATATGGCCTTTCATGAACAAGAATGTACTAGAAAGTCATGTAACAATCAAGAATGTACTCTTCACTTAGTAGCAAGTACTTTGTGAATTTCTGTGGAATATCATGTAACAAGCTAGAAAGTCATGTACGTGTATATATCGTGCCGTGGATTTTCACTTCACGAGTCGTGGATATTTCACTTATTTATAGAGAAAGTACTCCCAACACAATGCGACGCCAGTAGCACATACCCCATGGTTTATAATTATATGTTTCCGGTAATCAGCCGAGGGGACTAGCCTAGAGCCCTTGAACACAAGCAGTGCTCGATTCGCATCCTCAAGTATAAATCAAGCTACTTCCACGCATGTAAACAATATGGCCAAGAACGTGCAATTTCAACAATAGGTTCATGATAAAGTAATCCATCATAAGAATGCTGGTATTTGAAATAAAGAATTTCAATAATCATATTAAAACTAGGTTATGCCATGAAAATAAATCGGTAGCATAACAGTACGTTTCTTAACTTTCATAATTAAAAATCAAGTATTTTGAACAATATAACAAGTCCGAGACCATCAATAATTCATGTAGGAACTTTAGAATATCAACCCTTGGGTCAAACCTCGGGTTAAAGTACTCAGGAATTGTGACGGTCAATTAATGGACCGTTACATGAACGTGACGGTATATTATTGGGCTGTTACAACGGACTGAATCCAAAAGGAATAAATTGGACTCAGTAAATGTGACGGTTGTATACTGGACCGTTAGATAGGCCTGACGGTCGAGTAATAGGCCGTTACATTGACAGAATTCAAACTTCGGTAGTGCTTTTCTAGACAATTGGGCTTTTAATGGTACAACCAACTCGGCGTCCTAGTGGGAATCCCAGGCTCATGGAGAATTACGGAGGCCTTGAAACAAGATTTCCTAGTCCATTGGAAGGAATATCCAATAGAGAGGTCCTCAAGTCTAAGAATAATGTTCCTATTGTGCAAAAGTGTGAACTAATGGTCATATACCTGAATATATGCCATATACTTAGAGAAAATGACTCTATAGATGGGAAAAAAATGTGTACCGATGTAAAACCATGATAAAACTCCGTCAATACATCATTAAAAATCATGTTTTTAATACAAAACTATAGAGTTTTAGCAAATGAAATTAACATGTACTTAAAATAACTCAAAGTGCATGAATCAATTTGTAAACTCAAAGTCATGAAAATAGGTCAAAACTTAGATATCTAGGCTTATTTATAAGTAAATTTGACTGTTCTCAATTCAGTCTCGGGTTGACAGAACACAACACTCTGGTAGTCTAAGACAGGCGCGTCATATGGCTGTGACGGTTTATCGTAGAGCCGTCAGAAGACTGTGACGCTCTTCTTTTGGTCCGTCAAAGATTACAGAGGAACTGAAGTATAATAGGCGGTGTGACGGCTTATCGTAAGGCCGTTATAGTGTTGTAACGATCTAACTATAATCCGTCAGAGCACTGCTGACAGTAAAGTAAAAGAACTATGGTTTAAAATATCTCATGCAAAAAGAATCAAAATAAACAATTACTCTAATCATGACAAAATGAAGAATAGGCCATCTAGATGGATAGGTTGCAGTGAACTAACAAGAGAGTATCTTTTATCTTGAATTTAGGCTAAAGATATGCATGTATGCATAGACCGATCTAAAACATGAAATTCTTGCTCTATAGTGCATGAAATCAAACAAAACCAGAGGGCTTTTACTCCTATCATGATGTTCTTTCCATTCATGAGATAACCTACCTCTTTCCTGGGCTTTCAACTTCCAATTTGGGACTGTAAGACACGCCCTAGTTCTTCTCTTCCTGTGAGTTTTCAACAATTTCACTTCGCTTTAACTCCATAATCTCTTGACCTAAAGAAGCGAAATTTGGAGGGTAAGAAGATGAAACTAAGGGGAACAAAAAGTTCTAAAGAATCAAAATATAAATACCTTGTTTAGGTGTTCTAATCTCCTGATCTTCAACACCCCATTGTATAGTTTCCTGGGTTGACGTGATGAAACCAGTAACTTTGCAAGGTTCTAGCTCCTTGTGTAGTCGATCTCCTAGCACGAAATTTTGAGGAAGATTAGTCCTATGTATAAGGAAAAAAAACCCTTAAAGAACCTACCTGAAATAAGGTCGTCTTACCTTGATTCCACGCGAGCCAATGTAGGGGTCGCGCAGGTCAAAACTAGGTCCTATTTATAAGGTTTTGCTAAGGTTTGAGGATTAGATCAATTCTAGAGTCCTTGTTAAAGCTTAGATCGACTTCTGAGAGTCCTTAACACATTTACTAGTCCTCTCATCTCGATCCCTAAGAGATAGACTAGCAAAATCTAATCTTTTTGCTCTTTCTTCACTTCACGGAACTGACAGAGTGTAACGGTCCAATCTTGGAGCGTCAGAGCCCTGTGACGGTCGCACCATAGACCGTTACCTATCGTAGGTGCCGAATTTGAAATGGATTCAAATTCTAATTTCGTCTTATCTACTTAATTATTTAATTAATGAGTATTTATCCTTATAATTCGTAAATAGGCTAAGTAACCTTCTAGAATATGGGCCAAACTTCATGGGCTTGGTCCTTAAACCTTTTGGGCTTCAATTAAATAGGCTAGATTAGTTTATTTAACCCAATATCTATTTATTAATTCATTTAGGCATTTATAAATTCCTAATAAATTCCAGAAAATCATTAAGTAATTCCAAAATAATTTATAAATATTCTGGGTTATTACACAGCCAGTTCGGTTCGGTTTAGCTCGAGCCCACAGGACAACAAGCGGGTCCAGCTACTGGGACGGCAGCGTCCTGGCGTCTCCTTGCGGCGACAGCTGGCTGGGACGTTACTGGAGTGTCCCCGGTCGACCCCCGGGAGCGGCGATCGCTGAATCGGAGCTGGGATATTTATTGGGATTTAACTCCCAACACTATCCCGCAGTCCTATCTCGGGACAGACCTGTGCGACCCGGCAAGATCGGCTCCTGTGCCCAGATCCGGCGTCAGATCAGAGCGAGACTGGCACCGTTGCGAAGAGGACTCGAAGAGATACAACATACATGAAATCCAAGACCATCCAACGGCCAGATCTTCTATAAAAAAACTCTGCAACACTGTAGTTGTTTCTGGTTAGGGTTACAGAATTGGTAGGACAGAGTGAGATCTGCCTGAGAATGAATTTTGACCGAAGGGAAGTTGGCAGATCTGGACTTTGGGAATTTTATGGGTGAGAGGGGGGGAAGTGAGGATCACGCAAAAATATTTTTGTAATTTTATTATGTTATTTGGGGGGTGGGAAAAATAGATCTATAGACTACTATCTCGCAGATTAGCACACAGGCAGACTGCAAGGGGTAGAAAGAAGACGGTGGGAGGGGGTGCAAACGGGATCGGATCGAAGTAAAAATCAAACTGGAGATTAGGAAAGACGAGATGAACCAACCCTGAAGAAATCAGCTCGATCGAACGGTTGGAGTTGGAGTTATGGATCCATCTTCAACCTTCTGTCTAGCAAATCGGAATCCTAGACAGCAGGCAAGAAAAATGACCGTGGCGGCTCGATGGCGGCACGAACGGAGGTAGCGACGACGGTGGATGGAAGTCACATCCAGCGGAGGTGATAATCCTTGGAGTCACCCCAATGAGGATGGAGTCACACCCTGAAATGGGCAGCCATCACAGCTGCTAGAGGAGGAGAGAGGGGCGCCCATGGCCTTCTTTCGGAGAAATTCAGATTTTTCTTCATAAATTCTCATGAAATTAATGAAATACAAGAGTTTTATAACCCTAGTTAAATGACCTATACTAACCTCAGATCTAGGGTTAGGGAGGGATAATTATGTGATAGAAGATTCTTCTCCCATGTGGTCAAATTAAGACAACAATAAAAAAAACTCTAAAGGGGGGGGGGTGCCCTCTTCATGGTCAAGAGTGGAAATTTAAATTTTACACTTGGTCCAAGTCCACCATGGACCATGGACTAGCCCCTATGGGCCCTAGAAGCTAGGTGGCCCAAAAAGAGAGAGGGTGGTGGCCCGCTGGGCCTAAGTGGCTTTTTACAAAGAAACCTATTAATTTAGCCCAATTAACCCATTGGCTTATAATTGCTTTACAATTGAACCCAAATGACTCAATGCAATAAAAAAAGTTAGATGCCTTACTCCGATGTCCCATCAATTCTCCCCGGGTGAGAAGAACTCGACCCCGTCGAGTAAGGGGTGTTGTTGCTCATGTATCGCTCCTGTAAATCTGGATCCATCCTTGGTAGCTCTATTTGGGTGATCCGCGTGTCATCAGATGTGGGTCGTGCTCTCCACCATACCAGGTAGCGCGGCTACGCTCCACTCCTAGTAGTCGTCACCTACTCATCCCGTATATGTTCTATATGCTCATGCTGCTATGGGAATGAGGCTAGTGGTGGACACTTACGGGTGAGGTCACTATCAAGGGGAGGAGACGGCTCGAAATGCTCATTGGGAGTCACCGCTGGGTCCTTGTAGGTGACTAGATCTGAGACATTGAAGGTAGAGCTGATTCCATAATCTTTTGGGAAGTCCACAACGTACGCATTAGACCCGACTTGCCTCACACTCGGAAGAGATGGGCACTACGAGCTTGCAATTTTCTTCACAGTTTTAGAGGGAAACCATTCCGGTTTGACCCTGATCATGACATATACATCCACTCGGAACTCACGGGGGTGCCTTAAGCATAAAGCAACTCATTGTATCGTTCATTACTGGCATTTGACGACGACTATGAAATTCCTAAACACTCGACACATACATGTATAGACTCCTAACAAACTATACAAATAAAGAAAAGCAGACTCACACTAGACCCTAAACCCCTACATGATGCAAGGGTGGTCCAGGACACCCATAGGTGTGACTTGCATACACACGACGAACCCAAATGTTGGTAGAATCATGGAATCCTAGACATCCTAATATGCACCATTCATGCAATGACTTCCTAGTGGACTTGAGAGGTTTGGGAGGGCCAGGAGAGCTGAATGCACCTTCTTCATCACCCCTATATGTATGTATCTCTTGCCAATGAACGGGCTCGATGAGCATAGATGGACCGGCCCGTGGAGAAGGGGTGTGATAGTGAACTTCCATGAAGAAGTGGAGTAGATATGGTGGGTCAAGAGGCTCACTAGGGAAGGGGTCAAAGGTATCAAAGAATGTGTGACCCCTCAAGATGGGTTCCCTCATAACACGGTCCCATGTTTGAAATTCTTGAAGGTGCAAATGGTCACCTTCATTCATTGTGGTAGGTGGGACGGTGGTCGTACGTAGAAGACATGGTTCCTCCCTCGGGATAAGTGGAATGGACTTAGGCTCGGCCAGCATGGGGAGGAATAAAAGAACCTCCGTGGTGACATGACCCACTGTGCACACGGAGGTAATTGATCCCATAGCGGGATGCGTGAAGCCACGACCTTTGGGTCGGTCGAAGCCTGGGGCCAACATGTGTGTCAACTTCAACTGTCAGTCTAATCCCTTAATAAGGTCTTCCAATGTATCAACATGGTGACAAGACCGAAACGTTGTGTGGAATGAGTTGATGGGCACTACTTGTAGTGCAGGGTCCATGGATGGGTAGCAAGGTGCTTTAGGGACCAAGCCCTTCTTAAGCCAGCTAAGTAGTGGCTCTTCGATGATTAGCTTCCCCGTTAGAAGCACGGGTGGCTTTGGCTGAGGTGGCTCCGAATAAAGATCAGAAGGTGAGGCTTGTGGTAAAACTTCTCCCACTGGTGGGGAAGGGACGTCCTCTATGAGGGGGAGAGGACCCTGGGACTCCGTAGGTGGTGTCGTATGGAGGTTACCGGCTACGACCTCCTTAGGCTCGGGCAGGAGTCCGTCAATATGAGCGCACATCCTATCCACACGATCCGAAAAGATTTTCAAGAGTTCGGCAAAGATGGGGTTTGGACTAGGGGCATCATGGTGGATTTGCTGATATTCAATCGGCCTAGTCTTGGGTCGAGGCTCATCCACGTGCGGGGCTCTTTTCGTTCGACTATGACCCACTTTGTTGGAGGTGACTGGGTGGGATAGGTAGACCCTTCTAAGCTCGCCCTTCATTTGGCACCATGATTCGATGAGCCTTTGTCTCCTAATGTCTCTCATGCGTTCAATGTTTTCCCATTTCTCGGCAGCTTTGTGGAAAAGCCTCTCTTTGGAAAAACTGACCTCCATGGCTCCGGACATAGAGTAACACTTGAAATATCTGTCCATGGTGACTTCCAATGTAGGTAGTCGATCGGGACGTTGGAGCCATAAAAGTCGAGACTTCGGGCCTACGGAAGTAGATGGGATGGTTGCCAAGCCCATAGGTACTACGCCACCATTCATATGGCCTAGGCGACTGGGAATCCATGGGAGACGGGGAGAACTTACAGGATGGACATGCAGACACAAAGATTGGAGTGCACGGACCAATGCGAAATGATGAACCTAGATTAGCCAATATTCAGTACGTGGCGGAGATATGATCCGAAGATTGAACTCACGCAAGTGTGCTACCTTCCCAATAGGCATAACATATCGTTATGGGAACACCTTTCGATATACTGGGTACTGGGATGAAATGCACACCTAAGATAAAACTACCCTAGACTCAACCATGCTTTGGTACCAATTTGATGCATGACGAAATGAAACTCGATGCCAATTTGATGTAAATCTGGGACTCTAGGCGACGACGCGACTAATTTGATGACACGACCAGCGACGACGCGGACACTGGGCACCAAAGAGCTCCATAAGAGGAAAATGTGTCCTCAACAAGAAATGCAAGCTCATGATCATCCCTTGCGAGGAAAACGTGGGGATGTGCGCGGTTGAGAAACCGGCAGTGAGTCAAGGGTATTTGGCTCTTTTCACATGCTCGGGTCGAGTCACGGGATGGGTCACGCTCACTCTCTCACAGGGGTGATCAAAAATGATAACGAGCTAGAATCCTACCACTCCAGCAATGGCATT
The DNA here is from genome assembly GCA_022559845.1 of Amorphophallus konjac. NCBI lineage: Eukaryota > Viridiplantae > Streptophyta > Magnoliopsida > Alismatales > Araceae > Amorphophallus > Amorphophallus konjac. The sequence continues at coordinate 204,744,814 of CM040125.1, read as the reverse complement.
CAAACATATACAAACTAAGCAAATGCCAAACAAGAGGAGCGAAAACGTACCTCCATGCTCCAGGCGTGGGGAAGACAATCCTGGCCAAGAATCGTAACTCCCGGTACAGTAAAGGTAAATAATTACAGTAATAAATTTTACGGCCCACTCCACGCAGGGAGGTAAAGGGCTACAACAGTGATCTGGGAGCACCGATTTTGGGTTGACGGGCAACACGGCGGCGACGCTCGAGCGGATGCGGACATCCGGTTCGGTTCAGCTCGGGCCCATAGGACAACAAGCGAGTTCGGTTGCTGGGAGGGAGGCGTCCAGGCGTCTCCTTGCGGCGGCGGCTGGCTGGGATGTTGCTGGAGTCTCGCTGGTCACCCCCCAGGAGCAGCGGTGGCTGAATCGGAGCCGGGATATTTATTGGGATTCAACTCCCAACACTGTCCCGCAGTCCTATCTCGGGACAAACCTGTGTGACCCGTCGAGATTGACTCATGTGCCCAGATCCAGCGTCGGATGAGAGCGAGGCTGGCACCGTTGCGAAGAGGACTCGAAGAGATACAACATACATGAAATCCAAGAACATCCAACGGCCAGAGCTTCCATGAAAAACTCTGCAACACTGTAGTTGTTTCTGGTTCGGGTTACAGAATAGGTAGGATAGAGTGAGATCTATTTGAAAAAGAATTTTGACCGAAGGGAAGTTGGCATATCTGGACTTTGGGAATTTTATGCGTGAGAGGGGGGGAAGTGGGGAACATGCAAAATTATTTTTGTAATTTCATGATCTAATTTTGGGGGTAGGAAAAATAGATCTACATACTACTGTCTAGCAGATCAGCACATAGGCAGACTGCGAGGGGTAGAAAGAAGACAGTGGGAGGGGGCGCAAACGGGATCTGATCGAAGTACAAATTGAACTGGAGATTGGGGAAGACAAGATCAACCAGCTCTGAAGAAATCAGCTCGATCCAACGGTTATCTAGAGTTATAGATCTATCTTCAACCTTTTGTCCAGTAACTCAGAATCTTGGACAGCAGGCCGAAAAAATGACCGTGGCGGCACGAACGGAGGTGGCGGGGGCGGTGGCGGAAGTCGCATCCAGCGGAGGTGATAATCCTTGGCGTCACACCAAGGAGTAGGGAGTCACACCCTAAAATGGGCAGCCATCGCAGCTGCTACAGGAGGAGAGAGGGGCGCCCGTGGCCTTCTTTGGAGAAATTCAGATTTTTCTTCATAAATTCTCACGAAATTAATGAAATACAAGAGTTTTATAACCCTACCTAAATGACCTATACTAACATCAGATCTAGGGTTAGGGAGGGGTAATTAGGGGATAGAAGATTCTTCTCCCTTGTGGTCAAATTAAGACAACAATAAAAAAACTCTAAAGGGGGGGTGCCCTCTTCATGGTCAAGAGTGGAAATTTGAATTTTCCACTTGGTCCAAGTCCACCATAGACCATGGACCAGCCCCTATGGGCCCTAGAAGCTAGGTGGCCCAATGAGAGAGAGGGTGGGGGGTCCGTTGGGCCTAAATGGCCTTTTTACAAAGAAACCCATTAATTTAGCCCAATTAATCCATTGGCTTATAATTGCCTTACAATTGAACCCAAATGACTCAATGCAATAAAAAAAAGCTAGATGCATTGCTCTGATGTCCCATCAATTTGCTTCCTTGTGTTTCCTGTGTTATGAGCTCTTTGAGGGAAATGTGGTTGAGCATTCTCGTGATTCATTTCTTATTATGATTTAGTGTCAAGCTCTTGATAATATATCTAAGTGAACCAGTTCATGATGCATCTCAATTTAGTTTCCGCATCGTATATGATTCATTGAGTTTGACATCTATCTAGTTGCTGGCCATATAGTCTGCTGCGTGGTGAGATTGTTGAGTGTCAATGCTTAGGGGTTGTCCTGTGCATTTTGGTTTACTCTATGTGTTGCCATCTAAGTCCTATTGTGCTTTGTAGTGATCATCTATAGTCCGGTCTATTTACAGCTTAGAGCTTTTATGTGGGAAGAAGTCTGTAGTAATTGTTTTCGCTGTAGTGTGTTTGCATTGCGGTGTGACTGTCTTTATTATAAGTTGTGAGCATACATGATTATTCAAACTTAAGGTTTGCACTGGCACACTGCTAAGTGCTTGTGATTTTGCATGTGTGATCTACCTTCTCTATTGTCTGCTTGGGAGCATCTTACTCCTCTTAGTTCAGCGTAGCAACTCTTGCCATCCGCTAAGTGAATGTGAACTACTCTTTGTAGGTTGAGTTTTCATTTGGTCTTAAATTCTTCTAAGTGCTTGAGTATTGTTCTGAGAAGGGTGTGGTTTGATGTAAGCATAAAGTTTTAAATCGGGTCTATTCAACCCCCCCTTCTAGATCCCGACCTTGCACCATATCATTACGTACCGGAGTACGAGCTACGTACTTAACCAAGAAAGACAGGGGACGAGAATGGAACGTACAAAACATAAATCAAGGCATAAGCACTTGCATTATAATAAAAGAAGAAAATCCTTTGAATACAATATTATATGGTTTGGGCTTGAAATTAGCACAAGTTAAAATAAAATTTTCATCGTGAAGAATTATGAAAATAGAGCCTTATGAACCATAATATATGAGTAAACATGTAGATTCTAGATATAGAGGAACCTAGCTTAGTAGTCACTATAAACAAGAACTAACAAGGGTTAACCTGGTTGCTGTTTAGACTTAACATCAGTCAAGTAGCAGTCTTCTGGAGGCTGCCTATTGAAGGTAGCAGTCCTATATAGATTGCCTTCTGTCTGTTTCCAGTCAGAAGTACAATCTTATCTTACAAGGCCAAATCCTATGGCAATTAAAGATGAAAACTATGTAGAACTGGAAGTAAAACCATGTTAACATGTGAATCATGCAAGGAAGGAACAAGGGATCCAAGAAAGTTACCATCTTTTAGTTAAAATTACATGAACAACATGCAAAGAAAACCTAACTACGCAATCATGATAAAACATAAAATTCATCACGTAGAAAGCTTGAAATGTAATACCCTGGATCCTTCGGATCAGAATCAGAGAGCTTTTGGAGCGCTTTCGTGGGTCATGGATTGGGTTTTACGATCCACCCAGGTTTTTCCCCTATATAGCTTATGGAACCCCGTGGAGAGTGAACCGTTGAGTTTAGAGACTCCGAGATGCTGCAGGTGCATTGTGCTCTTTCGGGCCAAAAATCAAATTTCTGAAATATTCTTAATTTCTTATTTTCCTTATTCATTTTTAACCCTCACCTCTCGCCTCTCTCCTCACCGCCATTCCCTCACTCTCTCCCTCCATTCTCTCTCCTCTCTTCTCCTCTCCCCTAGGCTCGTGACAGTGGCGGAAGCGAAAGAGGCGTAGATGCTGTGGAGGTGTCGTGGAGCATGAAGGCGCGAGGAATGGAGCGTGGCGTTGGCGCGATCCCGTTCTGTGGATTTGAAGCCTTGGCGGGGTTCGTGTGATGGTCTTTGGCCATTTCAGCGTGTTAGATCTTCGGTGGAAGTAGGGGGATGGATACTCTACCTGTTTCTTACTTTCCCTCACGATTTCAAGCCGATAGGCGTGAGTATGAACGGGTTTTCCGGCTTTTGGGTGAAAAGCATATTTTTGGGGTGTGATGCGAAATCTCCATTCCAGGCGATGGTTTTTGATTCAAATGCTAGAATTTGAACCACTAGCTTGTCGGGATATAATTCCCGCCAGTTTGGCTGTATTTGGCCATGGTTTGGGGCTAGCATGAGGCCATTTGTCCACGTGAGTCATTTTGGGTGGATTTAAGGAAATCACCTTTTTCTTAGCCATTTTGTGATTTGTCTGATCCCTTCCGGCTTGTGGAAGGTTGGTATTGAGTCTGCGGTTGTTTCCCCGTCGTTTGGGAATGATTGGGGCGTGGAAAGACTGAGTTTTACGCTTTCCTATGGTTTTCGCACCTGTTGGAAGTAGCGGTCATACCAGAGACCGCTACTTGAGATGGCGGCCCAAGGAGGACCGCTACATTCAAGAAATGGTCCAAGGGGGACCGCTATCTATTTTCTTTAGGGTTTTAAGTCGATATCAGGTTGTGATCTTGCGACCGACCGTAACATGGTATTGGCGACCCTAGGGTGACCGCTATTTGGTCATTTGGCTTTTTAAGTCAGTTTAGGTCGATTCCTTGTAGCGGTCTTGCGACTGACCGTCTTCTGAAGTAACGGTCAGGCCAAGGACCGCAACCAGGATGGGGTTTTCATGTTTTTCGAGGTAGTTTGGAGATGGCGATCTCGCCAGGACCGCTACCTTCAAGAGATGGCCATGGGAAGACCGCCACTTCCAAGAGGCGGCCCTGATCAGACCATTTCCTGCCTATTCAACCTTGCAAGTAGCGGCCCTGCTGAGACCGTCACTTGGCTTGGCTATCAAGTAGCGGCCAGGGTATGACCGCCACTTTGCTGGGCTATGTGGTAGTAGCCAGGGAGATGACCGCCACTTGCCCAGAGTGTTCTTTCGCGTTGGTTTGGCTTCCAGTTGTTGTGGCTTCGACCCCTTGGTTAGCCATTATTCTATGGATGTCTTGGACGTCCTATGAGGGATGTGACCGTATTATTGGGTGTTCGGAATGGCCGTGATATCGAGTAGTGTGCCGTGTTATTTCGAGAGTCATTATGGTTTCTGGTCAACCCGGTTGTGACCCAGTGGTTGACACGTGACCTCGTGAGTGTCTCGATTATCCCATGAGGATCGAGACCAGGTTTTGGATGCATGGAGGTATTATCTTACCTCGATTTGTATGCCAATATGGTTCGAGGGCTCAGATTATCCCTCATGTTCCGTGTTTCTTGTTATACGGAATTGTGAGTCTGATGAGCGGCCCAAGGGCCATGCACTTCCATTAATGAGTGGATCTGGCTGTAGTGTGCCGTTTCTATGTTGTTCTTCTATGGTTTTTGGCTTAGGGACTAGGCTTATTGGCGGCTTATTATCGCTTTATGCGATGATCTTGACCCGAGTCTTGTGACTCAAGGATCGTTGTCTTAGCAGGTCTAGTTGGATGTCCTCAGTCTTGTAGCTGTATGCTACTTTGTGTTCCATAGTACTTGTGATAGGTACGTGTTAGCCTGTTTGTACTTCAGTATTCCCACTTTCAGTCTCTGTGCCTAGTGAGCCTCTACTAGTAGTAGCCTGACGACACTTTCGTGTGTTGGCCCACCTGGGAGTGGTGGCGGGGCAGTTCCTGGTAGAGACGGTTCGTAGGCTAGTTACCGTGGGCCGCTTTGTCAAGCCGTTAGAGTCCGACGGGAGAAGAAAAACCAGCTAGAGGCCTGGCTCAAGTCATTGAGCTTGTGTGTGAAAACATGATCAGGGGCGTTGGACCAGCGCCGACGGGCGTGACCCTGACTAGTCACACTTTACTGTTGTTCCTTGTTTCTTGTTCGGTGCCTACATTACCACGTTTGAGGTGAGTGGGAGATACCTGAGATGCAATGTAAGACGTTAGTGGACGCATCTGGCTTTTCTTCTAGTGAGGAGGTACTTCTGTCACACGACACATAGTTCTTGTGGCTCTTGTGGTTCTCGTGAACCGTGAGCCCTTGTGATTCTCTTGGTTCGTAGTTTTGTGTACTTTCTACACTGAACTCTAGGGTGCCGGTAAAGAATTACCGTGGTTCTACCCGCAGACAGTGTAGGGTGCACGACAATAGAGTCGTGACCGTACCTTTGGTCGTGTAGGTCTTCGTAGAGCCTTTGTCTATTTCCATAGGCCTTCATGTTAGAGTTTCATGGTTTATCGATGGATCGGTAAATCCTGACTTTGTGAGATCGGGGTTCGCCTTTCTGTTTTCGTTTAGGAGTAGTTTAGAGGGCCGAGGTTCTATCGACTGCCGTGTTTCTGTTCAGTATAGCTTTCCTCTTTACTTTTACTGTTCCTAGTCCTGTTCTTGTTACTCCTGCTTTGATATTGTAGTTTAGCACTACTGTTTACCGATTTTTTTTCGTGGTGGGGATCTGCGGGACCCCTACTGAGCCAGTGAGACGAGACTCACCCCTGACTTTTCAGGTGTTGCTGTTCTTCATCGTGGTCCGAGGCGCGCTGCGGGGTTTTTAGTTGCCAGCTTTGCCAACGTCGGGCTTCCCTTGACTTGAGAGTATGTTTCTCTTTCTATTAGACTGTACCTTAGTTGGACTAGACTCTGTTAGCTCTGTAGCTTTAATTTGTTTAATTGAAAATGTAATTTTAATTCTGCTAATTTAGCAATCCTGATCATAATAATATAATTGTTTACTACTTTATCTAGAAGTTCAATGTACTTCACATAGACCTTCTTTCCCTTCGGAGCTTTACAGCTCTTGGGAGGCCTCTCAGGATCCAAGTGGTATCGGGTTTACCAGGTATCCGGTTTCTGGGTCGTCACAGTTGGTATCAGAGCGAGTGTTGTGTGAAAAGTATATGTGAATTTGAGATATTACAGTGATCAGAGTCCATAAGGTCCAATACAGTCGACAGCTGGCATAGGTTTTGTGATTCTTTACCGCTTTGCTTCTCGCGTAAGAGCTTGTGTGCACTGTGTTGGCGCTGTGCGTAGGTGGTTTTGCTCTTGTCAGGATTTGATGGAGAGTCCTTTTTCGTCCTGGTGTTGGTCTTGGTTGTGCTGTGTTAGGCATAGTTTGCCGGTAGGCGTGAGTCTGTGGTGGGGCGTTCAAGATTTTCTATGGCGTGGTCGAGTGGCTGATTGGAATTATCGTTGGTGTGGTGGCCATTCGTGTTCTCTGGAAGAGATTAATGTTGTTTGGGCTATCCCAGCTTAAGGTTTAGTCAGCCCCTGAGGTGTTAAGGTTGTGGTTTGAGGAGGTTATTTTGATGTCCTGTTTGAGATAGTGCTCGGGTGAGCTAAGGATTTCCTTCTATTGGAGAAGTGTATAATATGTGTAACTCCATTGTTTTGATAATGGCTGACTATGTATCTTGGGCTTATGTATAATATTCTTTTGTTTCAATGATGTCTGACTATGATTCAATAATATAGTTTGACCTGCATTTGATAGAGACAAACACTCATGCATTTAAGGTCAAGCCCACACCGGCAACAAAGTGTGTATGCAAAGATAGAAAGAAATCAAGTAAGTCACACAGATGAGGCATTAGGCTGCACAAGAAAAAAGGACCAAGGTCGATGCAAGACGGCCAAGGAAAATGACTAAGGTCCTTGCATGTCTTTATTGTGATACAAGAAAGGAAGATCGGTGCACATCCAAGGCTAATCAGTATCAGGTCGGTGCAAGTTTCTGTTACAATGAACTAAGGTCTGAGCACATAAGAAGATCAAGGCCCGTGCATCGCCTGGCAAACACATATCAGGCCTGTGCATGTTTACCTTATGGCAAGACAAAGTCTGTGCAATGTTGCTCAAGGTCCAAACATCATGGTCTGAGCATACTCCAATCAAGGGCTGAATTAGAAAGAAAATATCTCGACACCTTCGGATGACAACTTTGCACATAAAGCATGTGTCGACACATCTGACACATGTCTCGACACCTCAAGAAGAAATCAGCTGAAGCAGAAGCAGTCCTCAAGACCGTTCAAAGGAATGTCTCGACACATTGATAGGAATGTGTCGACACATCTAGGTTCAACCAGAATGTGTATGAAATCAAGCCGAAGCTATTCTGTCTAAGACTCTAGACTCACTAATGTCTCAACACACTGAGTGAAAAAGTGTCGACACACTCGTGTGAAAATCTCTACACATTGGCACTTCTGTCTCGACACCCTCATGCGAGAACTCTGCCCATGGCTCACATGTTCCGACACCTTTTGTTGTTCTCTCAACACATCAGTCATGGATCTTCAAGACACTCACTAAATGTCCCGACACACTGAGTGTAAAACATCAACACATCAACGTTCAACCAGAACGTGTTTTAAAATCGGCAGAAGCTATCTTTAAGGCTTTCGAAGGGATGTCTGGACACACTGATAGGGAAGTGTCGACACATCCACGTTCAACCAGAATGATACATCAAGGCCTTCAATGGGATGTCTCAACACACTGCTAGGAAAATGTCGACACACTCTTTTTCTTCCAATAATCCTCAAGTCAATAAACTGTCAGATCAGTGGGCCATCCAGAGAGAGAAAAAAGAACCGCAAATCATTAAAATTAAGTAGTTTTGGGTCTGGACCACGTTCTGAGGTATGACCCTTGCTCTACCATCTTATCTCTCATTTGTCTACCTTATGGAGATGGTTATGTCAGAAATCCAGCTGGAGGAGCCACTTTAGTCTATCGCGATGTCAGTCTTATCTGTCTTCTGTCCAGACTGTCTGTTGCTGGGAATAGGACCCTCCGCAGTCTGCCACTATGTCACTGTCTATCAATGGGCTGTCCAACCAGCCACTATACGCAGAAGAGTACACCTGTGTAGAATGAGAAGACTGCTTATCTGAGAGAGATTTATTGTGAATATCTGATGTTGTCTAAAGGGAGATCTGGTCTGATTCTTCCCACTATCTACCAACGTACCTTCTTTGTACTAAAAACTGGGCTCAGCCAACAGAAGACAGCAGGCATGTAGGAGCATTTAATGAAAAGATCTCCAAGCATCAGAATGAGAAGACTCAGTCACTTCTTCCAAGTGCTGCCGCAGTTGAACATGGAACTTGCCTGGAAGACTCCAAGCTCTCACTTCACCCTAGCGCATGCCTCAAGGGAAATTATGGAGGGAAAAAATACAGCCGGTACAATGGTCCATCTGTGACTTCTGGGCGCCATTTTCTCCCTGACTTTACAACTAGTTTTTACTTATTTATACCAAGCTTCCTCAACTGAAGAAGTTGCTGTTGTTGCCGTCCACACAATGCCACGCTCTAGACCTCCAAAAACATTCCTAAGAAAGCGTGAGAGCAGCCCCAGCACTTGGTTGACATAGTCCAGTGTTGTGAGTAGTAGTAGAAGAAGAAGAGAGCAGCCTTGAGAGAGAAGACAAACCCTGCAGTCTACAAGTGTTTGAAGAAAAGGATCCTTGGATCCAATCTTGTAGCTATAGCCACCAGCTTCGTTGTCTTGATCCATTCTCTTAGCTAGTGTCTACAAAATCTCTATTCCTTCTCCACTGCACTTGCAGTATTCAATTCCTTTTGTTACGGTTCGTCTATCACCAATACATCTAGCTTTTCCGATCCCCTATTTTAGGGACCGGGTTCCCTCTGTGGTTTCAGAGGAAGAGAGGATCAGATCCTCTAGGTGAGTCAAGCTGTTAGTCAGCAGTAAGCAAGCTGTGTTGCTCAGCTGTGTAAGCAAGCTGTGCTGCTCCGCGGATCAAGCTGTGTGTCAGCCGGAAAGCCACACCGAGTTTGGTGTGGGGTGGACGTAGGTTGTGGGCTAACAACTGAACCACCTTCAAATCCTTGTGTTGTGGGTTGTATACATTGTGAGCTTGTTCTATAACTTCTATTCCCATTTCATTAGTTCGTGTGCTACTTACACTATTTATTTAATCTGCACACTCAAGCATTCTACTTGCACAATAGTCTCATCTTGATCCTCCTGCTATCGTTGCTACCGTGCATCTTCTCAGGTGTCTGCAGCACTCTTGCTTACAGACACTTGAAGCATCTCCCTAGCAGAAGAAGGTATCACGATGAGTGAGCAGCCTGCTGTCCCCTATGTCTTTAAACGCATTAGCTCCTTGGGTTGCCTGCGGCACCATTGCACACAGGTATCAAGGTGAAAGCTTTGCCATGGGAATTCACCTCATTTAACACTCATGCACCTTAGTGATCACCTCAGTTTTCACACACTAAGCAAGTCATTTAACACTCAACTGCTCTGATCTAAGATCTTTATGGTTCGGATCCATAGAAGGTGTGTCGACCTGCCCGCTGGGAGTGTCGACCTGTGGTGCTCACATACCCAGGATCCGTAGAAGGTGTGCCGACCTACCCGCTGGGGGTGTCGCCCTGTTTGAATTGAGCATCATGCTTTAACATAATTACTTGCTCAATTCCTATCTGTTCCGCTGTGCTATGTGTCTAAGTGTTTTATTGGTTTTTGGGAGTGATTCGTGTGTTTAGGGTTCAAGTTTTAAATAGGTCATAGCTATCAATTCAACCCCCCTTCTAGATCCGATTACACTCCGTAGGACCCAACAATTGGTATTAGAGCCTAGCTCTGCTATTCCTAGATCCTACGATCTGCAGGGAAAGATCCCAGTGTATTTTGAGAAAATGGCTTCATATTCTAAAGATGCTTCGAAGGTTTCTCCGCCTATGTTTGATGGTTCAGATTTTTCGATATGGCTGAGAGAAATGTACGTTTATGTCAAATTCACAGATCCACAATTGTGGAACCTTATGTACATTTGTCCAAATGAGCTACCATCAAATTCAAATGTATGGTCAGTTGAATATAAAACCAAACATGACAATAACCTTGCTGCACTCAACTTAATCAAAGCTGCGGTTGATGACAGATTACTTGATCATGTGTCTACCTGCAGCACGGCTAAGCAAGTTCTGGAAGTATTGATGAACATCCATGAGAAAGAAGATCAAGAGCATCAATGCCTTATGGCTGACCGATCAGAGCAGTCAAGCAATCCATCCTCATCTCAGGTAAGCTCTGATTCTGAAGACGTTACATTTGAAGAGCTTATGGGTGCATATGATCAGTTGATCGAGCAGTACAAAAAGATGAAATCTGAAAATAAAAGATTGAAAAAGGATTTGAAAAAAAGTGGTCAAGGTAAGAGTCATGCTTGTCACGCCCCGAGAGCGGAAGATACCCGGAGACGCGTGACGAGTTTATATCAATCATGTCAATCAGAGTATTAGTGTATTCGACACCAAAATCAGAGATGCGCAAAAGTAAAGATAACACAGATCCTTTATTCCTTCATAAGAATATGTCTATTACAAACCTTTGAAGTACTAACTAAAATAAAGAAAAAATACAAGGTTGACTCAAGAAAATATGAAAAAGACTAGATAACACGGAAGAAGCTCTATCTCTTTCACTCTTGATTTTCCCATCCATTTGAGTTCCCTCATCGTCGGACTTACCTGAAAAGTAGGGAAACACTAAGTGAGCGAACGCTCAGTAGGAAATTATATCTCAAGAACTAGCAAGGGGTTTAAGTGATTACATCTTTCATGAATGCACTATAGCTATGCATGCTCGCATAAAACGACAAGATAGAGAGAGTGTATAACAATACGATAGCAAGAAGAACTAGTCATGAACTTTCAAGAACTTATATCAAAAGATATCAAGATATTCAAGCAAGTAAACTCATCTTGTCACGTTAGAATTTGGCTATTTTGTTTCAAGTCAAGCAAGTATACAATTACCCTTTTCGGGCCACGCAAGTCATGTAATATCAAGTCAAGTACAAGTACAAGATTTGTGTAATGTTCAATCAAGCTAGTCATGCACTTCGGTATAATGCCAATACCGTGATCAATCAACTCCCATGGGCACAAGTACTTTCGGGTGCTCCTCCCAGGACCAGATCGGGCCCTATATGCGCAGGCATTAATCATGTATTTAACATCCACTTTTCTATATAGCCAATATGGAATTTCAAGAATAAAGCTTGTAGATACGTAGGATAACTTGGATATAATAGAGTCCAAAATATGACACTTGACATAGAATGACGATAATAACGGTACAATCACGATTATCGATAAAACTAGGTGGAATTGGTTCCCTAACTTGGGTACCATGATAAACAAGTATGGACACTCTTTATATAGAATTGAGGTCCACATGAACAGCACATCAATGGCAAGACGTCCTCATTCTTAATATAGAATTGAGGTCTTATGAATGTCCTCATCCTTGATCCTTAATGGTCGTACCTGCTTCTGAATGCAGTCTTATGAATGTCCTCATCCTTGATCCTTAGTTGGTGATATCCTGACCTGAGATCAATCTTTGAAAAATATATGGAACCAGATATTTGATCAAATAACTCATCGATTCTCGGTAGTGGATACTTGTTCTTGATAGTGAGATGATTCAACTGTCGATAGTCGATGCATAGTCTCATGGATCCATCCTTCTTCTTTACAAATAGCACATGCGCTCCCCACGGGGAAGTACTTGGTCTAATGAATCCTTTCTTAAGAAGTTCCATTAATTGCTCCTTTAACTCCTTGAGTTCAGTAGGGGACATTCTATAAGGTGTCTTAGAAACAGGTCCAGCACCAGGGACTAAGTCGATGGTGAAGGCCACTTCTCTTTGTGGGGGTAATCCAGGCAAGTCTTCCGGAAACACATCCGGAAATTCTTGCACAACTGGGATATCTTCTATCTTAGTTTCCTGAGCCTCCTTAATCGTGACAAATGTAAGAAAAGATACACATCCTTTCCTTATTAGCTTGCTAGCTCGGAGAGCCGAAATAAGAGGTGACTCGCTCCGACTCTTAGGGCTAAAATAGACTAGTTTTGGAAAGTCCTTGAAAGTAACCTTGCTATTGTGGCAATCGACTGTTGCCTGGTATTTGGATAACCAATCCGCTCCCAGTATGACATCATACTCCTTTAGATCTAAACATATGAGATCGATAGGAAGATTTCTTCCTTTTACCAAGACTTCATAGTTTTGATAATGGTGAGTAATATCGGTTTCATTTCCGAGAGGAGTAGATAAAATTATTTTCATCCATTCTGGTTCCATAGGTAGTGGGTTAGCAAACTTCTTGGAAATAAAAGAATGTGATGCACCCGTATCAAATCAGACATGTGCATACTTGGAACAAACTTTCAGTGTACCTTCTACTAGTCCGCCTTCTTCTTCTTCGGTCTCCTTAATTGCGTGAAGACGAGCGTTCTTGGTTACCGGGCGCTTTCCGTCACCGATTTGATCATTAAGTAATGGGCAATCGGGAATCCGATGCTCACGGCTCCCGCAACGGAGACATGCTCCAAGTTTCCTCCAGCACTCTTCGGCTTTATGACAAGCCTTGTCACAATGCTTGCATATTATATTCGAAGGTGTAGTAGTGATAGAGAAGGGCTTGGTCTTCTTAAATTTTTGGTCTTGAGAAGAAGTACCTCCAGTGCTAGGCCTCTTCTTGAAGTTGGGTTTAAAGGAACCCGAACTTGTAACTTGTTCCTTCTTATCCTTCCCACGGATTCTATCTGATAGCTACGTGGCATCTTCTAACAATTGAGCTCGGCGTACTATCTCTGAGTAGACCTGAATATCCATTGGTGCCAGCTGGGTAATGTATTGGGGCCTGAGCCTGTTTAGGAACCTCCTAGCTTTAATCTTCTCGGTACTAACTAAGTGCTTAGCATACCGAGACAATCTAGAGAATTGTGCCTCGTACTCCGCCACCGATAATGACCGTTGCTTGAGTGCGGCAAATTCGGTAGCTTTCTTTTCTTGGACTCGGTCCGAAAAATATTTAACGTTGAAATGTTCAACGAATTCTTCCCAAGTAACTTGGTCTTGATTTAAAGTAGCTTCTATTGATTCCCACCAACATCGGGCATCCCTTTCCAACTGAAAGGTAGCTAATAAGACTTTATCTTGATCCGTGCACTGCATAACACGGAATATACATTCCGTCTCCCTGACCCAGTGCTCTGCGTCGTCTGGATCAGTAGAACCCATGAATTTAGGCGGGTTCATGTTTTTAAAGACTTGGTGGAGACTTCCGGCTCGTTGTGCACCTCCCTGTGCTACTTGTTGCAGCACCTGAGTCATGCCTTAAAGTGTACGCTGCATGTTGCGCCACTGAGCACGTTCGGAAGCCATCGTCCTACAATTACAATAACTAGATTAGTATATACTTGCTTTAAGGGCTTTTAAGTTTTTATGTTAACTCAACCCTGGTTCTACCCAATCTCACTGGTTAAAGGTTTGAACCTATCCTTGGACTTGGGTTTTCCTAGGAATTGAATACCCTAGGCTCTGATACCACAAAAACTGTCACGCCCCGAGAGCGGAAGATACCCGGAGACGCGTGACGAGTTTATATCAATCATGTCAATCAGAGTATTAGTGTATTCGACACCAAAATCAGAGATGCGCAAAAGTAAAGATAACCCAAATCCTTTATTCCTTCATAAGAATATGTCTATTACAAACCTTTGAAGTACTAACTAAAATGAAGGAAAAATTCAAGGTTGACTCAAGAAAATATGAAAAAGACTAGATAACACGGAAGAAGCTCTATGTCTTTCACTCTTGATTTTCCCCATCCGTTTGAGTTCCCTCATCGTCGGACTTACCTGAAAAGTAGGGAAACACTATGTGAGCGAACGCTCAATAGGAAATTATATCTCAAGAACTAGCAAGGGGTTTAAGTGATTACATCTTTCATGAATGCACTATAGCTATGCATGCTCGCATAAAACGACAAGATAGAGAGAGTGTATAACAATACGATAGCAAGAAGAACTAGTCATGAACTTTCAAGAACTTATATTAAAAGATATCAAGATATTCAAGCAAGTAAACTCATCATGTCACGTTAGAATTTGGCTATTTTGTTTCAAGTCAAGCAAGTATACAATTACCCTTTTCGGGCCACGCAAGTCATGTAATATCAAGTCAAGTACAAGTACAAGATTTGTGGAATGTTCAATCAAGCTAGTCATGCACTTCGGTATAATGCCAATACCGTGATCAATCAACTCCCATGGGCACAAGTACTTTTGGGTGCTCCTCGCAGGACCAGATCGGGCCCTATATGCGCAGGCATTAATCATGTATTTAACATCCACTTTTGTGTATAGCCAATATGGAATTTCAAGAATAAAACTTGTAGATACGTAGGATAACTTGGATAGAATAGAGTCCAAAATATGACACTTGACATAGAATGACGATAATCACGGTACAATCACGATTATCGATAAAACTAGGTGGAATTGGTTCCCTAACTTGGGTACCATGATAAATAAGTATGGACACTCTTTATATAGAATTGAGGTCCACATGAACAGCACATCAATGGCATGACGTCCTCATTCTTAATATAGAATTGAGGTCCACAAGAACATCATGTTGAATATAGAATTGGGGTTTACAAGAACAGCATCAAAGGGCATGATAACCTCATCCCATTAAAAGAATTCTCATGATACACACTTTGCATAACATGAGGGCCAGTGTACCATGTTTCTATAGAGTGACATGGCAAAATAGTGTAATGGGTTTTTCTGGTACAACCAGCTCAGTCGGCCTTGATGGAATTCAAGGCTGCGAGGAGACTTACAGAGGTCTCTATGACTAACTCGCTAGTCCAAAGGAACGGAATGTCCAATGGAGAGCTTGTATGTCAATGAGAGTTAAGGGGGTAACGTTAAAACATCATGAAACGTGGGACTATATTCACGGACTGGAATATAGTGCCGATATATATAGATATATATATATACATACGAAATCCTCGGTTAACAGTAACATTGTAAAATAGTGTCACAGGAAAATAGCGACTTAATCTAAGTCATTACTTATCAAATTAACGCCTTCTATAGGGGCGTTTATTCACAATCTGACGACTTACACATTAGTCATCCCTTCAATATTTCTATTCTGCAGAAACTCAATATTCTGGAATTTTAACGAAAAAGTGCCCTGGACAGGGGCGTTACTTTTCAATTAGCGCCCTGGTCTGGGGCGTCAGTTCAATAAGAGACGACCTTGTTCAGGTCGTTAATCCAGCAATTTTCCAAATTTCAGATAATAAAATTTCAGGAACAATTTATATAGTCAGGACCAGAAAATTAGCAGGATTCAATCAGGATGAACATGCATTAGATTAGGTTCATGGTTTCATAGATATCGAATTTTAAACATGGGTAATTATCAATTTATATGAAATTGACGACTACTAGGTAGGGCGTTAAAACAAGAATTAGCGCCCTTGTCAGGGTCGCTTCTTTCAAAATTTTACAGAAAACATTTAAAACCATGATGATACTATATGCATGGATAACATATGATTTTATTAAGGATCTTAAATTAATTTGGGCTACGTTTCTCGAGAAAACCTACCTGATTAAGATCTGGGTGATGATTCGTGGAGAAAGTTGAAGAACAACGTCACTCTGTTATATACAGAGTATTCTGGGATTTATCTGATCGGCAGGTACCGAGATATAGAGGTTGAGAGGGTGTGATTCCTACGCGTAGCTTGCTTTGGATGAAAAATCTCGTTCTTCAGTAGGTCAAGAAGGCTTTCCTACAGAGAAATAAGATGAAGAATCATTAGTTTTTTCTTCATAATACTTAACTGAAGGCAAGGGAAGAAGAACGATGTGGACGAAGAACCAACGATCTTCTCTTTGACAAAAGAGTTACTACCTACTGTAGACTTCCTACATGAAATAAGATGAAGACATTAGTTTTCTTCATCATACATAACCGAAGGCGAAGGTAAAGCAAATGAAGAACAAACTTACGTTCTTCACGGATGACAGCAGCAACAGAGCTTCGACCAAATAGATTTTAGGGTTTTATGGACAAGGATTATTTATAGGGTTTTGGAGAACCCTAATAGAGTTAGAGTTTGATTAAGGGTAGTATTGCCTTGATAGAGTCCTTTCTATATTCTACTAACTCGTACCAATCCATAAACTTACCCTGGATGAGGTCTGGGTTCGAACGGAACTCGAACTGAATTAACGTCTTAAGTGAGGGCGTCGAATTTAAATTAACGCCTTGTCGAGTGTCGTCACTTATGTAAACGCGCCCATGTAGAGGGCGTTTCATTTCCTTTCCTTAATTTTATTTTCCCGTCGTTTGAAATTTGACGCCCTATTGTCTAGGCGTCCCTTTTAAATTAACGCCTTATACAGAGGCGTTTCCTTTTGAATCAGCGCCTTGATATAAGGCGTTATTTTCCTCTTGATCAATGATTTACTCATTTAGGCTCTTTGTCATCTATTTACTTATCTTTTATTTTAATTTGATTTATTTAAAAAAAATCTTATTTTTATCAGGGTTGCTACACCCTCCCCCACTTAAAAGAATTTGGTCCCCAAATTCAATAGTATATATAAGTGGAGAGTGTAGAGTATATACCTTAAAATAATTCTGGAAATCGCTTCCTCATGGATTCCTCGGTCTCCCACGTAGCTTCATGTTCGGAGTACTTATTCCATTGTACCTTAAACATGGGAATAACCTTATTCCTTAGGGTACGTACTTCACGATCTAGTATCTTTATGGGCTTCTGTTCATATGTGAGATCCTTCTGGATAACTAGGTCTCCATGTTCAATAATATGTGATGGATCGTGTACATACTTCTTCAACATAGATATGTGGAATACATTATGTACATCAGACAATTGAGGAGGCAATGCGATGCGATAAGCAACCTCGCCAACTCTTTCCAATATCTCAAAAGGTCCGATGAATCTTGGTGTAAGCTTGCCTTTAACACCAAATCTCCGTATGCCACGTCCAGGCGATATCTTGAGAAATACATGATCTCCAACTTAGAATTCAAGATCTCTCCTTCTTGTATCGACATAAGCCTTTTGCCTAGACTGAGCAACTTGCAGTCTTTCTCTAATCATTTGTATTCTTTCAGTGGTAACCCTTACCATGTCTGGACCTAGCAGTTGTTTCTCTCCCACTTCGTCCCAGCATAAGGGTGATCGGCAACCCCTTCTGTATAAAGCTTCGAAAGGTGCCATTTGTATACTTGCCTGGTAGCTATTATTATATGCAAATTCCACCAACGGCAAGTGATCATGCCAGCTTCCATCGAAATCAATGATGCAAGCTCTGAGCATATCTTCAACCACCTGATTAGTTCTCTCGGTCTGACCATCCGTTTGAGGATGAAAAGCTGTACTAAAGTTAAGCCTTGTTCCCAACGAATGTTGTAGTCCTTTCCAAAAATGAGAAGTAAAACGGGGATCTCTGTCAGACACGATTGAAACAGGAATACCATGTAATCTGGCTATTTCCTTGATGTATAATGCAGCCAAAACATCAACTGACCATCGGCTCTTTATTGGCAAGAAATGCGCCGATTTAGTCAATCGGTCAATAATAACCCATATTCCATCATGTCCTCCTTTTGATTTAGATAAACCCATAATGAAATCCATGCTAATATTCTCCCACTTCCATTTGGGAATATCTAGAGGATGTAATTTTCCAGCAGGCTTTTGGTGTTCCGCCTTGACCTGTTGGCAAGTGAGACAGCGTGATACATAGTCTGCTATTTCCCTTTTCATGTTGGGCCACCAAAAATTCCTCTTCACATCTTGGTACATTTTGGTTGATCCTGGATGAATCGTGTACCTTGATCTATGAGCTTCATCTAAGATCTTCTTCTTTATCTCGGAACAATCCGGTATGCAAGTTCTATTCCTGAATATTAATCTTCCTTCACAAGTTATTTGGAAATCAGATTGTCCTTCCAATTTGCCTTTGATCTCTACTAATATTGGGTCATTATCTTGAAGCGCTTGTATTTCAGATAATAGGTCTGGATGAATGCTTATATGAGATAATGTGACACATTTGAAGTCCGTGTCCATGCTTATATTGAGCTCAGAGAATTGCTCCAGCAATTTCCATTCTTGAATCATACAATTGGCTAACAGTGCTCTCGACTTTCGACTAAGGGCATCTGCTATATGGTTACCCTTTCCAGGATGATATTGTATATTGAAGTCGAAGTCCTTGAGATATTCTAGCCAACGTCTTTGCCTCATATTTAGTTCCTTTTGTGAAAAGAGATACTTGAGACTCTTGTGATCAGAGTATACAGTAAACTGTACTCCATAAAGATAATGTCTCCATATTTTGAGTGCAAATACCACCGCGGCCAATTCTAAGTCATGGATGGGGTAGTTCTCTTCATGCTTCTTCAATTGACGAGAAGAATAAGCTATAACCTTTCCTTGTTGCATTAGAACACATCCGAGGCCAATGCCAGAAGCATCAGTGTATACCTCAAATTTCTCTCCTTCCATTGGTAAAGCTAAGACCGGAGCTGTAGTTAGATGATCCTTGAGATTTTGGAAGCTTCTTTCACATTCCTCACTCCATTCATAACGGATCTCCTTGCGAGTTAGCCTAGTGAGTGGTACGGCTATCTTGGAGAAATCCTTGATGAATCGTCGATAGTAGCCCGCAAGACCTAAGAAACTTCGAATCTCGCTAGCATTGGTCGGTCTTTCCCAATTTCATACAGCTTCAACCTTTGATGGATCTACAGATAATCCATCTTTTGATATCACATGTCCGAGAAAAGTTACTTCTTCAAGCCAGAATTCACACTTGCTGAGTTTTGCATATAATTGGTTTACCCTTAATATTTGTAATGAAATCCTCAAATGCTCCTCATGCTCTTCCTTAGTCTTGGAATAAATTAATATATCATCGATGAAGACCACCACGAATTGATCCAAATAAGGCCTGAATATACTATTCATTAACTGCATAAAGGCAGCAGGGGCATTCGTTAGTCCAAAAGGCATAACAACAAATTCATAATGGCCGTACCTGCTTCTGAATGCAGTCTTATGAATGTCCTCATCCTTGATCCTTAGTTGGTGATATCCTGACCTGAGATCAATCTTTGAAAAATACATGGATCCAGATATTTGATCAAATAACTCATCGATTCTCGGTAGTGGATACTTGTTCTTGATAGTGAGATGATTCAACTGTCGATAGTCGATGCATAGTCTCATGGATCCATCCATCTTCTTTACAAATAGCACAGGCGCTCCCCACGGGGAAGTACTTGGTCTAATGAATTCTTTCTTAAGAAGTTCCATTAATTGCTCCTTTAACTTCTTGAGTTCAGCAGGGGACATTCTATAAGGTGTCTTAGAAACAGGTCCAGCACCAGGGACTAAGTCGATGGTGAAGGCCACTTCTCTTTGTGGGGGTAATCCAGGCAAGTCTTCCGAAAACACATCCGGAAATTCTTGCACAACTGGGATATCTTCTATCTTAGTTTCCTGAGCCTCCTTAATCGTGACAAATGCAAAAAAAGATACACATCCTTTCCTTATTAGCTTGCTAGCTCGGAGAGCCGAAATAAGAGGTGACTCGCTCCGACTCTTAGGGCTAAAATAGACTAGTTCTGGAATGTCCTTGAAAGTAACCTTGCTATTGCGGCAATCGACTGTTACCTGGTATTTGGATAACCAATCCGCTCCCAGTATGAAATCATACTCCTTTAGATCTAAACATATGAGATCGATAGGAAGATTTCTTCCTTTTACCAAGACTTCACAGTTTTGATAATGGTGAGTAATATCGGTTTCGTTTCTGAGAGGAGTAGATAAAATTATTTTCATCCATTCTGGTTCCATAGGTAGTGGGTTAGCAAACTTCTTGGAAATAAAAGAATGTGATGCACCCGTATCAAATAAGACATGTGCATACTTGGAACAAACTTTCAGTGTACCTTCTACTAGTCCGCCTTCTTCTTCTTCGGTCTCCTTAATTGCGTGAAGACGAGCGTTCTTGGTTACCGGGCGCTTTCCGTCACCGGTTTGATCATTAAGTAATGGGCAATCGGGAATCCGATGCTCACGGCTCCCGCAACGGAGACATGCTCCAAGTTTCCTCCAGCACTCTTCGGCTTTATGACTAGCCTTGTCACAATGCTTGCATATTATATTCGAAGGTGTAGTAGTGATAGAGAAGGGCTTGGTCTTCTTAAATTTTTGGTCTTGAGAAGAAGTACCTCCAGTGCTAGGCCTCTTCTTGAAGTTGGGTTTAAAGGAACTCGAACTTGTAACTTGTTCCTTCTTATCCTTCCCACGGATTCTATCTGATAGCTCCGTGGCATCTTCTAACAATTGAGCTCGGCGTACTATCTCTGAGTAGACCTGAATATCCATTGGTGCCAGTTGGGTAATATATTGGGGCCTGAGCCCGTTTAGGAACCTCCTAGCTTTCATCTTCTCGGTGCTAACTAAGTGCTTAGCATACCGAGACAATCTAGAGAATTATGCCTCGTACTCCGCCACCGATAATGACCGTTGCTTGAGTGCGGCAAATTCGGTAGCTTCCTTTTCTTGGACTCGGTCCGAAAAATATTTAGCGTTGAAATGTTCAACGAATTCTTCCCAAGTAACTTGGTCTTGATTTAAAGTAGCTTCTATCGATTCCCACCAACATCGGGCGTCCCTTTCCAACTGAAAGGTAGCTAATAAGACTTTATCTTGATCCGTGCACTGCATAACACGGAATATACGTTCCGTCTCCCTGACCCAGTGCTCTGCGTCGTCTGGATCAGTAGAACCCGTGAATTTAGGCGGGTTCATGTTTTTAAAGACTTGGTGGAGACTTCCGGCTCATTGTGCACCTCCATGTGCTACTTGTTGCAGCAGCTGAGTCATGCCTTGAAGTGTACGCTGCATGTTGCGCCACTGAGCACGTTCGGCAGCCATCGTCCTACAATTACAATAACTAGATTAGTATATACTTGCTTTAAGGGCTTTTAAGTTTTTATGTTAACTCAACCCTGGTTCTACCCAATCTCACTGGTTAAAGGTTTGAACCTATCCTTGGACTTGGGTTTTCTTAGGAATTGAATACCCTAGGCTCTGATACAACAAAAACTGTCACGCCCCGAGAGCGGAAGATACCCGGAGACGCGTGACGAGTTTATATCAATCATGTCAATCAGAGTATTAGTGTATTCGACACCAAAATCAGAGATGCGCAAAAGTAAAGATAACCCAAATCCTTTATTCCTTCATAAGAATATGTCTATTACAAACCTTTGAAGTACTAACTAAAATGAAGGAAAAATACAAGGTTGACTCAAGAAAATATGAAAAAGACTAGATAACACGGAAGAAGCTCTATCTCTTTCACTCTTGATTTTCCCCATCCGTTTGAGTTCCCTCATCGTCGGACTTACCTGAAAAGTAGGGAACACTAAGTGAGCGAACGCTCAGTAGGAAATTATATCTCAAGAACTAGCAAGGGGTTTAAGTGATTACATCTTTCATGAATGCACTATAGCTATGCATGCTCGCATAAAACGACAAGATAGAGAGAGTGTATAACAATACGATAGCAAGAAGAACTAGTCATGAACTTTCAAGAACTTATATCAAAAGATATCAAGATATTCAAGCAAGTAAACTCATCATGTCACGTTGGAATTTGGCTATTTTGTTTCAAGTCAAGCAAATATACAATTACCCTTTTCGGGCCACGCAAGTCATGTAATATCAAGTCAAGTACAAGTACAAGATTTGTGGAATGTTCAATCAAGCTAGTCATGCTTTTCGGTATAATGCCAATACCGTGATCAATCAACTCCCATGCGCAGGCATTAATCATGTATTTAACATCCACTTTTGTGTATAGGCAATATGGAATTTCAAGAATAAAGCTTGTAGATACGTAGGATAACTTGGATAGAATAGAGTCCAAAATATGACACCTGACATAGAATGACGATAATCACGGTACAATCACGATTATCGATAAAACTAGGTGGAATTGGTTCCCTAACTTGGGTACCATGATAAATATGTATGGACACTCTTTATATAGAATTGAGGTCCACATGAATAGCACATCAATGGCAAGACGTCCTCATTCTTAATATAGAATTGAGGTCCACAAGAACATCATGTTGAATATAGAATTGGGGTTTACAAGAACAGCATCAAAGGGCATGATAACCTCATCCCATTAAAAGAATTCTCATGATACACACTTTGCATAACATGAGGGCCGGTGTACCATGTTTCTATAGAGTGACATGGTAAAATAGTGTAATTGGTTTTTATGGTACAACCAGCTCAGTCGGCCTTGAGGGAATCCAAGGCTACGAGGAGACTTTCGGAGGTCTCTATGACTAACTCGCTAGTCCAAAGGAACAGAATGTCCAATGGAGAGCTTGTATGTCAATGAGAGTTATGGGGGTAACGTTAAAACATCATGAAACGTGGGACTATATTCACGGACTGGAATATAGTGCCGATATATATAGATATATATATATACATACGAAATCCTCGGTTAACAGTAACATTGTAAAATAGTGTCACAGGAAAATAGCGACTTAATCTAAATCATTACTTATCAAATTAACGCCTTCTATAGGGGCGTTTATTCACAATCTGACGACTTACACATTAGTCGTCCCTTCAATATTTCTATTATGCAGAAACTCAATATTCTAGAATTTTAACAAAAACGCGCCCTGGACAGGGGCGTTACTTTTCAATTAGCGCCCTGGTCTGGGGCGTCAGTTCAATAAGAGACGACCTTGTCCAGGTCGTTAATCCAGCAATTTTCCAAATTTCAGATAATAAAATTTCAGGAACAATTTATATAGTCAGGACCAGAAAATTAGCAGGATTCAATCAGGATGAACATGCATTAGATTAGGTTCATGGTTTCATAGATATCAAATTTTAAACATGGGTAATTATCAATTTATATGAAATTGACGACTACTAGGTAGGGCGTTAAAACAAGAATTAGCGCCCTTGTCAGGGTCGCTTCTTTCAAAATTTTATAGAAAACATTTAAAACCATGATGATACTATATGCATGGATAACATATGATTTTATTAAGGATCTTAAATTAATTTGGGCTACGTTTCTCGAGAAAACCTACCTGATTAAGATCTGGGTGATGATTCATGGAGAAAGTTGAAGAACAACGTCACTCTGTTATATACAGAGTATTCTGGGATTTATCTGATCGGTAGGTACCGAGATATAGAGGTTGAGAGGGTGTGATTCCTACGCGTAGCTTGCTTTGGATGAAAAATCTCGTTCTTCAGTAGGTGAAGAAGGATTTCCTACAGAGAAATAAGATTAAGAATCATTAGTTTTTTCTTCACAATACTTAACTGAAGGAAAGGGAAGAAGAACGATGTGGACGAAGAACCCACGATCTTCTCTTTGACAAAAGAGTTACTACCTACTGTAGACTTCCTACATGAAATAAGATGAAGACATTAGTTTTCTTCATCATACATAACCGAAGGCGAAGGTAAAGCAAATGAAGAACAAACTTACGTTCTTCACGGATGAGAGCAGCAACAGAGCTTCGACCAAATAGATTTTAGGGTTTTATGGACAAGGATTATTTATAGGGTTTTGGGGAACCCTAATAGAGTTAGAGTTTGATTAAGGGTAGTATTACCTTGATAGAGTCCTTTCTATATTCTACTAACTCATACCAATCCATAAACTTACCCTGGATGAGGTCTGGGTTCGAACGGAACTCGAACTGAATTAACGTCTTAAGTGAGGGCGTCGAATTTAAATTAACGCCTTGTCGAGTGTCGTCACTTATGTAAACGCGCCCATGTAGAGGGCGTTTCATTTTCTTTCCTTAATTTTATTTTCCCGTCGTTTGAAATTTGACGCCCTATTGTCTAGGCGTCCCTTTTAAATTAACGCCTTATACAGAGGCGTTTCCTTTTGAATCAGCGCCTTGATAAAAGGCGTTATTTTTCTCTTGATCAATGATTTACTCATTTAGGCTCTTTGTCATCTATTTACTTATCTTTTATTTTAATTTGATTTATTTAAAAAAAATCTTGTTTTTATCAGGGTTGCTACAATGCTTGTGAAAACTGTTCAAACCTTGAAGAGCTCAACAATACTCTTGCTTTTGATTTGGATCTAAACAAACAAACCATCGTATGTCTAAGCGATGAAATCAAAATCCTTCAAGAAGAAATCATAAGGTTGGAAGAGACTGTTCGAAAACTTAAAATCCAACCAATCCGTCAGAATGAAAGTCCTTTCTGTAACAACTGTTCAGCTTTTGAAGAGCTAAACGACACTCTTGCCTCTGACTTGGATGTGAGTAAGCAAACCATTACATGCCTAACAGATGAAAATGAATCCTTCAAGCTGAAATCACTAGGTTGGAAGAAATCATAGGACAACTTCAAAACCAACCTAAATCAATCTCTAATGAACAAACCATGACAGACAAGCAAATCCCTAATACAAGGCTGATTGAAGAAATAAACATGGTAAAAGAACAAAACGACATGTTGCTTGAAAAACTGTCCATTTATGAGAAGGGCAAGAGTACTGCCCATGACAGTTCTGAAAAACTGAATGAACTTCAAATGGAGATTGAAAATTACAAGGGGGTTAATGCTATGCTCAATGAGAAATTGGCTATATGTGAGGAGGACCTCACTGAAACCGAGCTGCACATCTCCTCATTGGGGAATGAAATGAAAGATATAAATGACTCTCTGTCTAAGGGTATGCAAGATAAGGAAAGCATGAACAGACTCTTAGAAACAAGAGTAAGTCATCAAGAAGGAGATTTGGGTAAGAATGAAGCCATCACTTCTTACCACCTCTCAATACCTCATGCTGATCAGAAAAACCAAAAACGCATTAGTAAGCAGAAAGGGAAGGCTCTCATGCATCATCAAATCCCTAAGTCTGCTAGTCATGACATGCACAATAGGAAAAGCCATGATGACTACCATGTCTCTCATAAAATGAATGTTTATTACTTTCATTGTGGCATGCTTGGTCACACTGTACATGACTGTCTCACCTTGAATAATGATGAGCTAAGAGCATGAAAGAATTCAAGAATTACTACTAAAATCAAGGGCAAAAGACAAGTCAACCCTGGTAGTGGTTGTATGCAGCAGAACTCTACACAGAACCGCATGGGGAATCAGAAGAGTCGACACTTCCATTCGGACAGGTCGACACTCCCCGTGGCTTTCAACAGAAATCACCCTCCTTGCTGCTACCACTGTGGAAAGATTGGCCACCCAGTCCATGACTGCTGGCGACTGAGAGGTAGGAGCTACTCTCATAATCAACATGACAGTACATATGCTCACTCGCAATGGAACAATGCACATGTGCACACAAAAAATGATAAATACCCTATGCGTTGCTTCTATTGTGATAAATATGGACACACATCCATTGATTGTCCCTAGACGAGAGTGGGTGACCAGAAGGCAGCAAAGAAAATAAGATCAATTGCTAGAACTACTGCTAACCAACAGGGACCCAAGCAAGCTTGGGTACCAAAAAATTTGAAATGAGAATTTATGGTGTAGGGTGCCTTAGGGCTAAACACAGGATGCTCACGGAAATAAAAGCTCAAGGCACAGGTATGTAGATATTGTCATTTGTTTAAATTGCTGCATGATAGACTTGCATTGTAAGTCACTGCATATTAGGGGTGTTATGTGTCAATAAATCATGCAAGAAGATGTCTCCCTGAACTGTTGAATTATCCTCTTGGTGTAAGATGAGTTTCTAGATTAGATTAATTGCTTGCACCTTACATGATTTGTGGTAATTCAAAGGGTCTAGAGCAGAAAGGCAAGTCATGCTTGCCCCGAGCTCTCCCTATGCGTGAGTAGGATCTCAGATCCACACCTCAGCCTTGTACCAAAGATCAATTGGTTCAGTTTCGTAATTCATGAAAAATTTGTCATGCTGATGAGACCGTTATGATAATTGAGTTGATGTTTAAATCATGTCTACCATTTAACAACCATGTGAGCTTCTTCCTTAGCAGTAATGATCATTGTCTTGATGATGTCTTGCATGGCTGCACATATCCCAACTCATCATCCTTGTGGACAAATAAGATGCTGATTGTCTGTCCTAACTTCCGTGAGCACTGGACAGAGGGAGAGTTTAAGAGTTTGGACCTTAGGGAAGAAATGCATTGCATCTAGGTGTGGTGTAGTCAATGAGCATCTACTTGAAATTTCATGCCACATCATGCATTCCATGATCAAGGAACCCAACTCTGCATGACCTCTTGGTATATAAAATGGTAAGCTGGAAGAAGGACATATCACTTCTGTCTGAAAACCCACATCATGCGTGAGGTGGTCTTAAGACTTCAGTTCTCCGCTAGGTACAAAAGGTTAACCCATCATGAGAACAATCTAGATGTTCATATGAATAGCTCATCAAATTCCATACTTTGATTCCACTGCATGTGAGGCACTCAGAATTCAGACACTCAATGCACATAGTCAGGGGGAGTTCTTGCATTTCATGGTTTACCAACTTGCATGTCTACTCAGAATGCATTTCAAAAAATCCATGATTGCATATCATGTTTGAGAAAACACAAAAATACATAATCATCTTATAGCATGTTTATTACATTGTGCATTCATTCAAGTCATATGCTGCACATTACTTTGCAACCCTTGCATGGAACCAGGGAGAGTCAACATCAAAATTCTGCATGCTTCATTCTACATATTGTTGACGTCCTTGGATAGATTGCATCCTCTCAGGGGGAGTTTGTCCTTCATGACAAATCAGTCAAAACTCTGCCCAACTGTCAGAAAGGTTGACCTCACAACCTGACAGGTCAAACCCTCAGTTCAACCTGGCTGAAAATTACATTCTGTCTGAGCTTAAGTGTCAACATATTACTATGCAAGTGTCGACACCTCCTTGCATATGTTGAACATATCAATGTCCTTCAAATCTAAGCTCAGTGCATCAACCTCAGGGGGAGTGTTCATCACCAATTCCTACTTTCAATTCATGCTACACTCTCTTCTTGAACCAATCCATCGCATCATAATGCCTATCTCTGACTGTGGTTCAATTTGGATTCATAATATCTTGAACTTCTTGGAGGATTCTCTATCTGCTATCAAGGTTGTTTATCAGAGCAAATCATTTAGAGGAATCTTCTTTTATAGAGATTTGTGACTGCCTCGAACATGAATGAATCTGGTTTAACATTAATGATTTCATGTGTCTTGAAGTCTAACTATCTTAAAAATGTTTGTGATCGGGCTTAATAGACTTAAACCAATTTCTCATGTTGTTTGTCTAGTTATGCCCTCTGAAATCTGAAAGTTTACTTTAAGTACATAGGTAATTATGGATGAGAAACTTCTGTCCAAGTATTGTTTTTTAACAATCTATTTTTGTGGAATTTCAAATGGCAAAAATAGTCAGAGCAATGACATTGGCTCACTGAGAAATATGTCTCCTCAAAAATAAATTGAGATAAGGCATGTCATGAAGTGCCCTTGTTAACTCTGCTATGTTTTAAGGTATATCATGAGGTAGAGCAATGGCTAGTTGCTGAGAAACATGTCCCCTCATCAAGAATATGTGGAACGATATGTCATGAGGTGACAATGCTATCTCTGTTTTATTTTGTAGCATGACAGTTAGTCTTACCAATTACCTAGGGATACTTGCATCTAAAAAATGTGTGTCCTTACGGATATGAGGCATGCACTAGACTTAATTGCTCATAAAATCTTCTCCTGTACTCAATGAATATTATGGTTGAGATTGCAAAAGCTAAATGCACATCTTTCGAAATTCTAAAATTCCATTTTGTCTTCATGCTTGTTTAATTTCAATACTTTTTAAGAGTTTCTCTCAAAGGAGTCAATGGAATTGAATGAGTAAGATAAGAAGAGGCTAATCTAATAATTGATATGAATTTTTGATTCATCTCTATTAAAGTTGAATACAAATGTTTTCATGTGATTCTACTGAGTAGGTCAGAATTCATTAACATTAAACCAATCTAAGTGTAAGGGCTAGTTCATTCGGGTTCTATAACTGAAAACTCTGAAAAATCTATAACTCTGATTTATGAACCTGGTCTCGGGTTAAAGAACCCTCATCTTTTATAAAAACAAGATATCTTTCTATATCCCCTGATCCTTGCCATCCTTTCTTGAAATATCATATCTTGATGCTCCTTGGTGTTTACCTTGTATAAAACATATTTGCATCAGTCATTGCTAACATTGTTGCATGTGTATATCGTTGCAATCATCATCCATGTGCATCTGCCATAAATCCTAGCATCATTGGCATTATGGTTGCAACTCAACTGGTTTTAGTTTTTAATGCAATTGGGTGGACTGCATTCTTCAACTGTGTACACACATATCCTGCATTGAAAACCCAAAAAAGTCCCATGCATTACATAGAAAACCCCAAAAGTCTGAAAAATAGAAAACCACAAAAAATCTTGAAAATCTGAAAATCAAAAATGTGCTCTTTGGCTGCTATATTGCATTATGTTGCTGCAACCATGCCTTCAAATTTCAACTATCTTTGGAAAGTCATTGATTCTAACATTTGGCCATGTTCGATAAATCCATATCACTCTTTGGTGTTTGTCCTAAAACTACCTTTCCAAGTTTGGTTGTTCACAATGGTTATCTTGTCAACTTTAATAAGTGTACAACCATTGGCATGTATTTCCATATTATTTTCTGGAATTCTGAAAAAATAACTGCACTGCTTGTGATAATACCTGCCCACAATTTGCCCACGAAAGGAGGGGAGATTCATGCACTTTCAGAAAGGTATCTCAGGTTGCTGCACTTTAAGTTGCTCCCTCTAGGTATCTAATCTCTTTTACACTGTACATCCTGTGCTAATAATTTCCAACAATTGATGTGCTGCAATTTCCTTCACTCCTACCTTCCTAATTATGCCATATATTCTCTCTAATATGATATTTTGATGATGTCAAAGGGGGAGAGAATTGTATGTGTCATTAACTAAGGAATGCATAGGGGAGAGAGTCTGGAGAGAGTCTTGAACACTTTGCATAAGATTATGTGGGGAGGAAATTATATGGAGAGATAATCATTGAAGGTCTTTGTGCTTTTATTCATGATTACACTCTTTTAATCTCTGACTTTCAATATACTCATAATGACTCAAAGCTGGACATCATAATGACTCATAGCTCATAGTTGCCATCATCAAAAAGGGGGGGGATGTTTGACAAGTGTATAATATGTGTAACTCCATTGTTTTGATAATGGCTTACTATGTATGTTGGGCTTATGTATAATATTCTTTTGTTCAATGATGCCTGACTATGATTCATTAATATAGTTTGACCTGCATTTGATAGAGACAAACACTCATGCATTTCAGGTCAAGCCCACACCGGCAACAAAGTGTGTCTGTAAAGATAGAAAGAAATCAAGTAAGTCACACAGATGAGGCATTAGGCTGCACAAGAAAAAAGGACCAAGGTCGATGCAAGAAGGCCAAGGAAAATGACTAAGGTCCTTGCATGTCTTTATTGCAATACAGCAAAGGAAGATCAGTGCACATCCAAGGCTAATCAATATTAGGTCGGTGCAAGTTTCTGTTACAATGAACTCAGGTCTGAGCACATAAGAAGATCAAGGTCCGTGCAACCCCTGGCCAACACATATCAGGCCTGTGCATGTTTTCCTTATGGCAAGACAAAGTCTGTGCAATGTTGCTCAAGGTCCAAACATCATGGTCTGAGCATACTCCAATCAAGGGCTGAATTAGAAAAAAAATATCTCGACACCTTTGGATGACAACTTTGCACATAAAGCATGTGTCGACACATCTGACAAATGTCTCGACACCTCAAGAAGAAATCAACTGAAGCAGAAGCAGTCCTGAAGACCGTTCAAAGGAATGTCTTGACACATTGACAGGAATGTGTCGACACATCTAGGTTCAACCAGAATGTGTATGAAATCAAGCCGAAGCTATTCTGTCTAAGACTCTGGACTCACTAATGTCTCGACACACTGAGTGAAAAACTGTCGACACACTCGTGTGAAAATCTCTGCACATTGGCACTTCTGTCTTGACACCCTCATGCGAGAACTCTGCCCATGGCTCACATGTTCCGACACCTTTTGGTGTTGTCTCAACACATCATCCATGGATCTTCAAGACACTCACTAAATATCCCGACACACTGAGTGTAAAACGTCGACACATCAACGTTCAACCTGAACGTGTTTTGAAATCGGCAGAAGCTATCTTTAAGGCTTTCGAAGGGATGTCTCGACACACTGATAGGGAAGTGTCGACACATCCATGTTCAACCAGAACGATACCTCATGGCCTTCAAAGGGATGTCTCGACACATTGCTAGGAAAATGTCGACACACCCTTGTTCTTCCAGTAATCCTCAAGTCAATAAACTGTCAGATCAGTGGGCCATCTAGAGAGAGAAAAAGGAACCGCAAATCATTAAAATTAAGGATTTTGGGTTCCATACCACGTTTTGAGGTCTGACCCTTGCTCTACCATCTTATCTCTCATTTGTCTACCTTATGGAGATGGTTATGTCAGAAATCTAACTGGAAGAGCCACTTCAGTCTGCCGCGATGTCAGTCTTATCAATCTTCTGTCCAGACTGTCTGCTGCTGGGAATAGGACACTCCGTAGTCTGCCACTGTCTCACTGTCGATCAATGGGCTGTCCAACCAGCCACTATACGCAGAAGAGTACACCTATGTAGAATGAGAAGACTGCTTATCTGAGAGAGATTTATTGTTAATATCTGATGCCGTCTAAAGGGAGATCTGGTCTGATTCTTCCCACTGTCTACCAATGTACCTTCTTTGTACTAAAAGTTGGGCTCAGCCAATGGAAGACAGCAGGCCTGTAGGAGCATTTAATGAAAAGATCTCCAAGCATCCGAATGAGAAGACTCAGTCACTTCTTCTAGGTGCTGCCGCCGTCGAACATGGAACTTGCCTGGAAGACTCCAAGCTCTCACTTCACCCTGGTGCATGCCTCAAGGGAAATTATGGAGGCAAAAAATACAGTCGGTACAATGGTCCATCTGTGACTTCTGGGCGCCATTTTCTCCCTGACTTTGCAACTAGTTTTTACCTATTTATACTAAGCTTCCTCAACTGAAGAAGCTGCTGCTGCTGCCGTCCACACAGTGCCAAGCTCTAGACCTCCAAAAACATTCCTAAGAAAGCGTGAGAGCACCCCCAGCACTTGGTTGACATAGTCCAGTGCTGTGAGTAGTAGAAGAAGAAGAGAGTAACCTTGAGAGAAAAGACAAACCCTGTAGTCTACCAGTGTTTGAAGAAAAGGATCCTTGGATCCAATCTTGTAGCTGCAGTCACCAGCTCCGTTGTCTTGATCCATTCTCTTAGCTGGTATCTACAAAATCTCTATTCCTTCTCCACTGCACTTGCAGCATTCAATTCCTTTTGTTACGGTTCGTCTATCACCAATACATCTAGCTTTTTTGATCCCTTGTTTTAGGGACCGGGTTCCCTCTGTGGTTTCAGAGGAAGAGAGGATCAGATCCTCTGGGTGAGTCAAGGTGTTAGTCAGCAGTAAGCAAGCTGTGTTGCCTAGCTGTGTAAGCAAGATGTGCTGCTCAGCGGATCAAGCTATGTGTCAGCCGGAAAGCCACACCGAGTTTGGTGTGGGGTGGACGTAGGTTGTGGGCTAACAACCGAACCACCTTAAAATCCTTGTGTTGTGGGTTGTATACATTGTGAGCTTGTTCTATAACTTCTATCCCCATTTCACAGGTTCGTGTGCCACTTACACTATTTATTTTCTCTGCACACTCAAGCGTTCTGCTTGCACAACAGTCTCATCTTGATCCTCCAGCTATCGTTGCTACCGTGCATCTTCTCAGGTATCTACAACACTCTTGCTTATAGACACATGAAGCATCTCCCTAGTAGAGGAAGGTATCACAATGAGTGAGCAGCCTGCTTTCCCCTATGTCTTTAAATGCATTAGCTCCTTGGGTTGCCTGCTGCACCATTGCACACATGTATCAAGGTGAAAGCTTTGCCAAAGGAATTCACCTCGTTTAACACTCATGCACCTTAGTGATCACCTCAGTTTTCAAACACTAAGCAAGTCATTTCACACTCAGCTACTCTGATCTAAGATCTCTATGGTTCGGATCCGTAGAAGGTGTGTCGACCTGCCCACTGGGAGTGTCGACCTGTGGTGCTCACATACCCAGGATCCGTAGAAGGTGTGTTGGCCTACCCACTGGGGGTGTCGACCTGTTTGAACTGAGCATCATGCTTTAACAATATTACTTGCTCCATTCCTATCTATTCCGCTGCACTATGTGTCTAAGTGTTTTATTGGTTTATGGGAGTGATTCATGTGTTTAGGGTTCAAGTTTTAAATAGGTCATAGCTATCAATAGGATATATTCAACGCCCCTTCTAGATCCGATTGCACTCCGTAGGACCCAACACCTTCCTCATGAGATGTTGTTAGCCAAGCTTGATATTTGTCATCTTGCCTTGTGGCATTGTTTTGAGGTTAAGTTGTGGCTTGTGCTGTGACTCTTGGCACGATGGTTTGCACTATGGCAACTTGTGATTAGCTGTTGGCTTGATCAGTACTCGAGGTGTGGTATCTTGCAATTTCATGAATTGCGATGGCGCCGAGTGTGTGCTGAGGTGCGGATGCCGAGATATTCGTGATGCCTGTGTGCGTTGTATTGAATGCGCAGCGGAAGCGTGTGGGCTTATAACCCACAGGTCGAGGATCATTGGTTGAAAGATTCTGACCAGCCAAGAGGATTGTTTCCTCGGTGTGACATTATCTTGGCTATGTGTGCCTTGATGTCGTTGGTTGCCGTACAGTTGCTTGAGGCATCATGGTTGTTGGCACTGGCAGGTTTTGAGAATTGGGGAAATACGTCGGTGAATGTGCTGGATGAGAACCCTTTCTTCTGCATTTCTTGGAAGTTGTGCTCTCAGGACGTGATCATGGTCCTAGAGATGCATTTTTCGAGAGGTTGTTGTGGGTCCTTGTTGGTAAGCTACGAGCGGCTGGCACGTTTAGCTGTGTGGTCAACTGTAATTATGCCTTGATGTGACCCAGCGTGCGGTGTTGTCCCGTGCATCTGTGTTGAGAACGGAGCCGGGGATTTGCAGGTGTTGTTTGAGGTTGTAAGTTGGTTGTGCTTGTGGTCAGCTTGGGAGGAGTTCCCTGTGAGTCTGAGTTTGGAATAGTGTGGACCGAGGTCTTATCGATTGGTTTTGCTGTACTCTCCTGCCGTGGTAGAGTTGGCATGAAACTTAAATCAAATGTAATGTCTGAGTGAGGATTGACTCTATTGTGTTTTTGGTCCAACGGTGTCATTGGCGTTCTGCGTTCCAGTTTCGATTATTGTTATGGCACGGAAGCCAATGAGGTGGAGCAGTCAGCTGAGATTACTATGTTCATTGTGAGAGTTGATGCTTGTGTTGTCTGTCGAGTATGAGTTTTTATCAGTGGCTATTTCGTGGCATGGGTCGTGTCTCTTTCATATGTGGGACGGTAGTGATGATGCCATGTTTGGAGGTGCCAGACTTGTGTTCCTCTGTGTGCCATGCTCATTTTATGGATCGATGTGCTTTGAGATCCGGAGCATGATGATCTTGCTTATGATCATGGTCTGGCAGTGTTCCTCTAAATCGTGTTTTCGAGAATCATGTTTTGTGTGTTTGAGGTTTGGCTGGAGCTTGGAGCGTGTTGCCAACTGTTTGGGTTGTTCTTCCCTCCTTCCCTGTTGACTCCTTAAATTTTGAGGATGAAACTTCTTAAAGGAGGGGAGGATGTAATACCCTGGATCCTTCGGATCGGAATCGGAGAGCTTTTGGAGCACTTTCATGGGTCCTGATTGTGTTTTACGATCTACTCAGGTTTTTCCCCTATATAGCTTGCGGAACCCCGTGGAGAGTGAACCCTTGAGTTTAAAGACTCCAGGACGCTACAGGTGCATTGTTCTCTTTCCGAGGATCACAAAGGCTTTTTGTTTGTATTTTTCTGATTTTATGGAATTTTGAGCCAAAATTAGATTTTGGAAATATTCATAATTTCTTATTTTTCCTTTTTCCTTTTTAACCCTCACCTCTCTCCTCTCTCCTCACCTCCGTTCTC
The DNA here is from genome assembly GCA_022559845.1 of Amorphophallus konjac. Lineage (NCBI taxonomy): Eukaryota > Viridiplantae > Streptophyta > Magnoliopsida > Alismatales > Araceae > Amorphophallus > Amorphophallus konjac. The sequence continues at coordinate 204,710,176 of CM040125.1, read as the reverse complement.
TCACTCTCTCCCTCCATTCTCTCTCTTCTCTTTTCCTCTCCCTCGGGCGCGTGGCCATGGCAGAGGCGGACAAGGCGAGGATGCCGTGGAGGTGTCGTGGAGCATGATGGTGCGAGTAATGGAACGTGGCATTGGCGCGATCCCATTCCATGGATTCAAAGCCTGGGCAGGGTTCGTGTGATGGTTTTTTGCCATTTTGGCACGGGAGATCTTCGGTGGAGGTAGGGGATAGATACTCTACATGTTTCCTGCATTCCCTCGTGATTTCAAGCCGATAGGCATGAGTATGAGCCGGTTTTCCAACTTTTGGGTGAAAAGCATATTTTTGGGGTGTGATGCGAAATTGTCGTTCCAAGCGATGGTTCTCGATTCACATGCTAGAATTTGAACCCCCAGCTTGTTGGGATCCGATTTTTGACAGTTTGGCTGTATTTGGCCATGGTTTGGGGCCGGTATGAGGCCGTTTGTCCACGTGAGCCATTTTGGGTGGATTTGAGGAAATCGCCCTTTTCTTAGCCATTTTGTGGTTTGTCTGATCCCTTCCGACTTATGGAAGGTTGGTATTGAGTCTGCAATTATTTCCCCGTCATTTGGGAACGATTGGGGGGTGGAAAGATTGAGTTTGGCACTTTCCTATGATTTTCGCACCGATAGGAAGTAGCGGTCGTACCAGAGATCGCTACTTGAGATGGCGGCCTAAAGAGGACCGCTACCATCAAGAAATGGTCCAAGGGGGATCGCTATCTATTTTCTTCAGTGTTTTAAGTCGGTATCAGGTTGCGGTCTTGCGACCGACCGCAACGTGGTAGTGGCGGCCCTAGGGTGACCGCCATTTGGTCATTTGGCTTTGTAAGTCGGTTTAGGTCGGTTCCTAGTAGAGGTCTTGTGACTGACTGACTTCTGAAGTAACAATCAGGTCAAGGATCGCAACCAGGATGAGGTTTTAAAGTTTTTCAGGGCAATTTGGAGATGGCGATCTCGCCAGGACCGCTACCTTCAAGAGACGGCCATGGGAAGACCGCCACTTTCAAGAGGCGGCCTTGATTAGACCGTTTCATGCCTGTTCGACCTTTCAAGTAGTTGCCCTGCCGAGACTGCCACTTGGCTGGGCTATCAAGTAGTGGCCAGAGTACGATCGCCACTTTACTGGGCTATGTGGTAGCGGCCAGGGAGATGACCGCCACTTACCCTGAGTGTCCTTTCGCTTTGGTTTGGCTTCCGGTTGTTATGGCTTCGACCCCTTGGTTAGCCATTGTTCCGTGGATGTCTTGGATGTCCTATGAGGGCTGTGACCGTGTTATATGGTGTTCGGAATGGCCGTGATATCGAGTAGTGTGCTGTGTTTTTTTGAGAGTCATTATGGTTTCTGGTCAACCCGGTTGTGACCCAGTGGTTCACACGTGACCTCATGAGTGTCTCGGTTATCCCATGAGGATCGAGACCAGATTTTGAACACTTGGAGGTATTATCTTACCTCGATTTCCATGCCAATATGGTTCGAGGGCTCGGATGATCCCTCATGTTCCGTGTTTCCTTATTATGCAGAATTTGTTATGCATAATTGTGTGTCCGATGAGCGGCCCAGGGGCCGTGGAATTCCATTAATGAGTGGATCCGACTGTTGTGTGCCATTTCTATGTTGTTCTTCTGTGGTTTTCGGCTTAGGGACTAAGCTTATTGGCGGCTTGTTATCGCTTTGTGCGACAATCTTGACCCGAGTCTTGTGACTCAAGGATCGTTGTCTTAGCAGGTCTAGTTGGCTCTCCCATGTCTGGTAGCAGTGTGCTACTTTGTGTTCCATGGTGCTTGTGACAGGTATGTGTTTGTCACGCCCCGAGATTATGCAGCAGAAATGATGGAATTGTCACGGGATCGACAAGCGGCAACGGTCGATCGTCAAAGTGGCACCGGCAACTATCAAACTATATATGCTATTTTAAGAGTTTTGTGTTAATGGGCCATGTTAGTGGGCCTAGATGTGTGTTTTCTTTTGTAGTAGAAATAAAATATCCACATCATGTGATAGTCTTTATTAAGTGTCTTTTAGTCTTCCCACTAGAGATATAATGAGTCTTAGGTGTTAGGTGTTAGTTGAAGTTTAATGAGTGTCTTTTGATTTTCTTCATGGAGTCTATAAATATGTAACCTCTTTTTAAGAAGTAATAAAGTGTTTTTAGAATTATTGGAAACCAACCACATAAGGTGTGAAGCCTTGCGTGTGTTCTCCGGGAATGAGATGGGGTGAGATACCCCTGTCCATGGGTGAGAAGCCCAAGCTTTGGTCGTGAGATGCGGCCCCAACCACCTCCTTCCACTACTCACCGCCAACCTCCTTTCCTCACCCCCTCCGTCCCTCTCACTCCTCTGCAACACTGACACCATCGGCCGCCCTTCTCATCCTCACCACCCTTCACCTGCACGGCAAGGACCCACATGCAGCCACACCGACCCTCCCATTCCCACATGTGCAGTGGAAAACCTCCTCCATCCACCCTCACTGCTTTCCAAACAACCCAGCCCCCCTTGTTGCTACGTCACTCCCCTGGACACGCTGCCGCACCCGATCCACAGCCACGCCCCCCTGCACCGGACGCCACCCCTTACATCCTGTGCTCTCTCCCTTCCTTTCTCACTCTCTCTCTCTCTCTAACTTCTCTCTTTAAACCCTCCTGCTTCGTCCATCTGCTAACAGTCACAAACCACCCCCCTCTCCCATGCATCTCCTAACCAGCCCCATTCACGTAAACCCCCCCCCCAAGTCCCTTTCACCCTCCCCCTTACTCTCTCCAATCCCACGACTGGCTCCCTTGTTTGGAACAGGGGCACCGCAGGTGCCTCCTACCCTCCCCACCCTCTCTCCCTTGCCCCGCTCCAACTCCCAACCTCCACATCCCCTCACTCTCTTTTCCCCTCTATACTCATCTCCCCTCCCCCCTTCGATTCTCTACCATCCCAGCGCCAGACACTCCACACCACCACCGCTACTAGTCTCTCCCCATACAACACCTTTGGCATATTTCTTTCTCCTCTACACTTCACACCGTAGCTCCCTTTCCCCTCGTCACTCTCCCTTCCCAGCATTCTCTCCTAGCCACGACCCTAAGATCTCCCCATACCATCACTCACCCCACATGCAGAACCGCAAGCCCTCTCTCTCCCTAACCACGGTCCATCCAACCCTCGCATGCGGCACCATCGGAGCAACCTCCCTCCTCGCTCTAGCCCTCCATGCAACGTCTCCGTTGCCACCTCCACCTCGTTGCGGCCTTGCATACAGCCTCGCCGCTACCATCGTCGGAGCACCCACCCTCGACGAGGCAATGCAAGCGACCTTGCCGTGGCCGCACCCATGCCCGTAGCGACCAACATACAGGGCCTCGGCCCCACGCCCATTGTCGTCGACTCCAGCAACAACGGGCTCCACGGTGGCTGCTCAACATTGCCATCCCTAGCGCACATGTCAACTGGCTATGCATCCTCACGTCCGGGCACGGCACCCCGCGTCCGGGCATGGCGGCCACGACACTCTCTGCCGGCCACCTTGTTCTCCGCCAACGCACCCAGCAGGCCCACCCCATCGCCGTCTCTGAACCCATGCACACGAGCCCAGCACCGAATAGACTGGCAAGCCCTGCACAAGCTCCCGTGAGTAGGAAGAGCACAACGACATCCCTCCCTCCAAGGATGGTGAGCGCGGCGTCACCCCCCCGCCTAGCATGGTGTGGAGGGCTACCTGCGTCCGAGCACACCGCAACCCACCGCCGAGCACGGTGCTCATCCCCCCCCCCCCACGCCAATAGTCTCCTCCTCTCCCTTCTCCATTTCTCTCACCCGCCGGGGTTGTTGTAACCAGTATAGATGAACAATGAAGAGAGAGAGAGAAGGCTGATCTCTCTCTCGCCCTCACCCGTTCCCTCTCTATTCTCTATGTCTTCCCTCTCTCTCTTTCTCTATCTTTCTTCGTTTCTCTCTCCCCCTCTCTTAATTTCATTCCATGTTTTATTTACTGTAACAGGATTAAAAGAAGGAAAAGTTGAAAAAAAATAGAAAACTGAAAGAAGTGAGTATCGAAACTTTGAAAAGAAAGAGAGGGTGATGAATTTTCAGAAAAACAAAAGAGATTAAAAGAATGATGGGTAATATTTTGAGATAAAAGGAGGTAATCACAGGACCTCAGATTTTTATGTTACATCAAATGGTATCAGAGCTTAGGGAACCGGGTTGCTCCATCCAACCGGGATCCTGAGCTATGAGGTTCGAGGTCGAACCTCCTCCAAGCGGAGGGGTTTGACGGAATCGTCACGGGATCGACAAGCGGCAACGGTCGATCGTCAAAGCGGCAACGACAACTATCAAACTATATTTGCTATTTTAAGAGTTTTGTGTTAATGGGCCTAGATGTGTGTTTTCTTTTGTAGTAGAAATAAAATATCCACATCATGTGATAGTCTTTATTAAGTGTCTTTTAGTCTTACCACTAGAGATATAATGAGTCTTAGGTGTTATGTGTTAGTTGAAGTTTAATGAGTGTCTTTTGATTTTCTTCGTGGAGTCTATAAATATGTAACCTCTTTTTAAGAAGTAATAAAGTGTTTTTAGAATTATTGGAAACCAACCACATAAGGTGTGAAGCCTTGCGTGTGTTCTCCGGGAAGGAGATGGGGTGAGATACCCCTGTCCATGGGTGAGAAGCCCAAGCTTTGGTCGTGAGATGCGGCCCCAACCACCTCCTTCCACTACTCACTGCCCACCTCCTTTCCTCACCCCCTCCTTCCCTCTCACTCCTCTGCAACACTAACACCATCGGCCGCCCTTCTCATCCTCACCACCCTTCACCTGCACGGCAAGGACCCACATGCAGCCACACCGACCCTCCCATTCCCACATGTGTAGTAGAAAACCTCCTCCATCCACCCTCACTGCTTTCCAAACAACCCAGCCCCCCTTGTTGCTACGTCACTCCCCTGGACACGCTGTCGCACCCGATCCACAGCCACGCCCCCCCTGCACCGGACGCCACCCCCTACATCCTGTGCTCTCTCCCTTCCTTTCTCACTCACTCTCTCTCTAACTTCTCTCTTTAAACCCTCCCGCTTCGTCCATCTGCTAACAGTCACAAACCACCCCCCTCTCCCATGCATCTCCTAACCAGCCCCATTCACGTAAACCCCCCCCCCAAGTCCCTTTCACCCTCCCTCTTACTCTCTCCAATCCCACGGCTGGCTCCCCTGTTTGGAACAGGGGCACCGCAGGTGCCTCCTACCCTCCCCACCCTCTCTCCCTTGCCCCGCTCCAACTCCCAACCTCCACATCCCCTCACTCTCATTTCCCCTCTATACTCATCTCCCCTCCCCCCTTCGGTTCTCTGCCATCCCAACGCCAGACACTCCACACCACCACCGCTACTAGTCTCTCCCCATACAACACCTTTGGCATATTTCTTTCTCCTCTACACTTCACACCGTAGCTCCCTTTCCCCTCGTCACTCTCCCTTCCCAGCATTCTCTCCTAGCCACGACCCTAAGATCTCCCCATACCATCACTCACCCCACATGCAGAACCGCAAGCCCTCCCTCTCCCTAACCACGGTCCATCCAACCCTCGCATGCGGCACCATCGAAGCCACCTCCCTCCTCGCCGCTGCCCTCCATGCAACATCTCCGTTGCCACCTCCACCTCGTTGCAGCCTTGCATACAGCCTCGTCGCTACCACCGTCGGAGCACCCGCCCTCGACGAGGTAATGCAAGCGACCTTGCCGTGACCGCACCCACGCCCGTAGCGACCGACATACAGGGCCTCGGCCCCACGCCCACTATCGTCGACTCCAGCAACAACGGGCTCCACGGTGGCTGCTCAACATTGCCATCCCTAGCGCGCACGGCAACTGGCTATGCATCCTCACGTCCGGGCACGGCACCCCCCGTCCGGGCATGACGGCCACGACACTCTCTGCCGGCCACCTTGTTCTCCACCAACGCACCCAGCAGGCCCACCCCATCGCCGTCTCTGAACCCATGCCCACGAGCCCACCACCGAACAGCCTGGCAAGCCCTGCACAAGCTCCCATGAGCAGGAAGGGCACAATGACGTCCCTCCCTCCAAGGATGGCTTGCGCGGCGTCACCCCCCCGCCTAGCACGGTGTGGAGGGCTACCTGCGTCCGAGCACACCGTAACCCACCGCCGAGCACGGTGCTCATCCCCCCCCCCACGCCAATGGTCTCCTCCTCTCCCTTCTCCATTTCTCTCACCCGCCGGGGTTGTTGTAACCAGTATAGATGAACAATGAAGAGAGAGAGAGAAGGCCGATCTCTCTCTCGCCCTCACCCATTCCCTCTCTATTCTCTCTGTCTTCCCTCCCTCTCTCTCTATCTTTCTTCGTTTCTCTCTCCCCCTCTCTTAATTTCATTCCATGTTTTATTTACTGTAACAGGATTAAAAGAAGGAAAAGTTGAAAAAAATAGAAAACAGAAAGAAGTGAGTATCGAAACTTTGAAAAGAAAGGGAGGGTGATGAATTTTCAGAAAAAGAAAAGAGATTAAAAGAATGATGGGTAATATTTTGAGATAAAAGGAGGCAATCACAGGACCTCGGATTTTTATGTTACATCAAGAAACAATCTGGAACATGGAAAGTCGACTAGTACGCCTCAAGCGAACAATATAATCAAAACACTAACACATTCACACATAAGAAATGAATGCACAAAATGATTGATCAAAAATCTAACTTTATTCAAGTATAATCAAAAGTATATAATTCCATGTCCTTGACTTTCTACATCACTTGACTCAAGAAAATAAAAAATTACAATATGACTCGACTAGACATAAGATGACTAGGCTTCTCTCGTTTCTTTGAACCATCAACTGCTCTCGGACCCGCTACTTGCATAATCCGAATCTGACTCACTAGTATTTCCTGAAAAGATTGGAAATGTAGGGAATGAGCACACATGCCCAGTAGGTATCTTCGTATCAACATGAAGGTAATGCTTAAGTAATTAACATTTTTGCTCTAGAGTAAAGATACGTGAAATATGGTAAAATATGCGGCGTAAAACCAAAGCAACACAAGTAACCTGATATGTTTAAGATTGAGAATTGAGAACATGATTGAACAAGTATATAGTAAGAATGTAAGTTTGGCCTTTCATGAACAAGAATGTACTTTTTCATAACCATGAAGGCTATGTACTAGAAAGTCATGTAACGAGAATGCACTAGCATGCAGGATATTCGTGGGTTCTCACCAGTTTATAAAAAAAAATACTTCTAGCGTAATGCGACGCTAGTGTTCATCATACCTCATGGTTTATAGTATGTTTCCGGCTATCTGCCGAGGGGACTAGAGTTAGCTCTTGGACACTGTCCGTGCCCGCTCTTGCATCTTCAAGTTATAAATCAAGCTACTTCCACGAAAATATAAACATGGCCAATAATGCCACATGTTCAAATTATGTTCCATGATACAAATATCAAGGTAAGAACGCTTCAATTTAAGAATATAAGAGTTCAATGATTCGAGTTGGAACTAGGTTATGCCATGAAGAAAATTCGACAGCATAACGGCATATTCTTTGATTTCCATAAGTTATCAATACCTTATTTGATAGGTATTAAGTTCCAAGCAATCATTAGACCACCTAGGAACTTGTAATACCCAACCCAAAGGTCAAACCTCGGGTTAGACAGAGTCAGGGACCAAGCGGTCGTTTGCTGGGCCATTTAAAAACTCATGCGGTCTAAATAGGACCGTTTAAGAGAGGCATGCGGTCTAGTCAAGACCGTTTTAGTCAAGTTATAGCTAGAACCAAAAGGTTTGATCACTCAGGAACACATGTGGTCATAGATGGACTATTTGTGGGAAAAAGCGGTCTCGGGCCAACTCCTAGATGGGGCTTAGCGATCATCTGAGGACTATTTTTAACTAGAACTCAGAAAAACACCGGTAGTGCAAGTGCTTTCTAGATAATTTAGGTTTTTATGGTACAACCAGCTCGACGTCCTAGTGAGAATCCCAGGCTCATGGAGTCTTATGGAGGCCTTGATACAAGATCACCTAGTCCGGTGGAAGGAATATCCAGCGGAGAGGATCACAAGTCCAAGATTATGTGCTTAATGTGCAAAGTGTAACTAATGACATCATACCGGAATACGTGCCGTGTACTTAAAAAAGTGACTCATAGATAAGAAGAGTTTGTAGAACAACGATCAACCAATAATGAAACAAGTTCATCTATCCCTTTGAAATATGCATTTAATACAAGAATATATTGTTTTGGTATGAAACTAGCTTAGATTAAAAATAGCTCCTAAGTACATAAAACCATGAAACATATCCAGGTATATGACTACAGTGCTTAAAATAGGAATATAGTCTAGTTATCTAGGTTTATCATATGATAAATAAGGCGAATCTGCATTATGTTTCAGGATAACATAAATATAGAACTCAAGAAAACCTAGTGGTCCCTTGAGGACCATTTGATAGGGCCTAGCAGTATATTATAGGACTGCTAAGGGACTCTGGCGGTCTCAGGAAGACCGTTTCTTCCTGTCTACTGTAAACAACTATAAAACTGAAATATATGCTAATCTAGGGCAGATAGATGAATGGTAAAACATACCAATAGGTAAATTTGGCCTGATAAAACCCTATTAAAACATGGAGATGCATAGGTTTGAGTGAGATAAACTAGAATTACCATTTTCTTATTAAGGGCAAGGTTCATGCATGCTAAGTTAACACTATATGCGCAGTCATAGTAAAACATTAAATCCATCATGTACAATCAATGAAAATAGGAGGAAAGAGAGGGCTTTTATTCCTAACATAAGAATTTAACCTTTTCAGAGATAACCTACCTCTGGTAGAGCTCCTAAACTTCAAATTTTTGACTAGAAGGAAGCCCTAGTTCTGCACGTTCTGTGCCAATCCAGCAACTTCTCGCTCTTCATTCTCTTTAACCTCTTGACCTAAAATCATAAAATTTGGAGGGTAGAAAGAGGGTACTAAGGTGAACAAATAAGTCTAAAGAACCATGTTATAATTACCTCGTTTAGGACTTCTAATCCGTTGATCTTCTTGGGTTGTTCGCACAAGTTCCTGGGTTACTTGCACTAAACCAGCGTCTTTGTAGGCCTCTAACTTCCTGTGAGCTTGATCTCCTAGAACGAAATTTTGGGGGAAGTTAGACCCTACTATAATGAACGAAATCTTCTAAAGAACTTACCTCAAATAATGCTTCGTTACCTTAGTTCCACGCGAGCCAAAAGTAAGGGTCGCACATGTGAAACTTGGGATCTATTTATAGGGTTAGCTAGGGTTTGAGGATTTAAACGAACCTAGAGTCCTAAATTGGGGTAGAGTAAATCCCTAGATAGTTCTAGAGAGTCATCCATGCCAGGTAACTTTGATCCAAGAGGATTTGATCGCCAAAAATCCCAGCTTTTCACGTTTTTTCCCATTCATGGAATTAAAAGGGCTTAGCGGTCATGGGAGGGCCCTAAGGTGAGGCTAGCGGTCGCGCGATAGACTGCTAGGCTTCATAAATTTTGAAAATTTTGGATTTTCGTATTATACCCTAGTTATCCCCTAAATTGATGTATATATCCCATTTAAAATCCGTAAATTTACAAATTTACATTTCTATTAATGGGCTTGGGTCTAAAAGCCTTGGAATTGGGTCTTTGGGCCCATTTGAGTTGGGCTCTCTAGTTGATATAGGGTATTTAAATGGATTAAATAAATATTTATTGTCCATTAAAATATATTTAATCCTAAAAATTTTTTTAGAAAATTCTCGATCGTTACACCCTCCCCCATTTTAAAAAGAATTTGGTCCCCAAATTCATCGTAATAAGATTTGCTAAGGAGAGTGTACTTACATTAAAATATCTCCGGAAATCTTTTACGCATGGCTTCTTCAGTTTCCCATGTTGCTTCATGTGGACATAATTTGGTCCATTGGACTTTGACCATTGGACTTTGACCAAGATTTGCTAATAAGATTTGCTTCATGGCTTCTTTGTACTTCCCGTTCAACTATTCTGATTGTCTTTTGCTCATACGTCAAGTCCTTAATCTCCAGGTTGTCATAGGTTATGACATGAAATGGATCGGAGACATACTTTTTGAGCATTGATACATGAAATACATCATGAACTCTGACTAATTGAGGGGGCAAAGTTATTCGATATGCAATTTCACCAACCCTTTCGAGAATTTCAAAGGGGCCAATGAATTTTGGAGTGAACTTGCCTTTGATACCGAATCTTCGAATACCTCGACCTAGAGAAACCTTAAGGAATACATGGTCACCTACTTGGAATTCTAGGTCGCACCTTCGGTTATCAGTATATGATTTCTGCCTGTCTTGTGCCATCTGGAGTGTATCCCGAATAAACTTTATCTTCTCGGTAGTATCCCTGATGATGTCGGGGCCGAGAAATTACCTTTCTCCTACTTCATTCCAACATATAGGTGAGCGACAACTTCTTCCATACAGAGCCTCGAACGAACCCATTTGTATGCTAGCTTGGTAGCTATTGTTGTACGAGAATTCCACTAGAGGCAAGTGGTCATGCCAACTCCCTCCAAAATCAATAGAACATGCTCCAAGCATATCCTCCACCACCTAATTTGTCCTTTCGGTTTGACCGTCAGTTTGTGGATGGAACGCGATGCTAAAGTTGAGCCGGGTCCCTAATGAGTGTTGTAGACCATTCCAAAACTGTGATGTGAACCGAGGGTCTCGGTCAGATATAATCGTGACGGGGACACCATGTAGTTTGACAATCTCCTTTATGTATAGTGCTGCTAATACATCCACAGACCATCGAATTTTGATAGGCAAAAAATATGCAGATTTAGTCAATCGGTCGATAATCACCCATATACCATCGTGTCCACCTCTTGTCTTAGGCAAACCCATGATGAAATCCATCCCTATACTTTCCCATTTCGACTCGGGAATATCCAAGGGATGTAATTTACCGACGGGTTTTAAATGTACTACATTTACTTGCTGACAAGTGAGACAGCGAGATACATAGTCCGCTACTTCTCTTTTCATATTAGGCCACTAGAAACTTCTTTTTAAGTCTTGGTACAGCTTGGTAGCACCATGGTGAATAGCATACCTTGATTTATGAGCTTCCTCCATGATCAATTTCTTAGTGTCGAAATGATTCAGCACAAAGATTCGATCTTTAAACAATATTCTCCCATCAGTTGAAATGGAGAATTCCGGCCTTTGATCAATATTAGCCTTGTTCTCCATCAATGTGGGGTCATTTTCTTGTAATTTGGCTAGATCTTGGATTAATATAGGTTGTGACCTTATATTAGCAATCATACATCCTTCCTCTTCTTTATCAACATCCAGATTCAAACGAACAAAATCCTCGATAAGATATGTCGTACCTTTCTTGAGGCTTGCTATAGTTTCCATTGGTCTTCTGGTAAGAGCGTCAGCTACAGCATTTACCTTGCCTGGATGATATTGGATCGTAAAGTCGAAGTCTTTGAGATACTCCAACCGTCTGCGTTGTCTCATGTTTAATTCCTTTTGGGTGAAGAGGTATTTCAGACTGTTGGGATATGAAAATATAGTGAATTTCTCCCCAAAAAGGTAGTGTTGCCAAATTTTCAAGGCAAATATAACCGCAGCTATATCTAGATCATGCACAGGGTAGTTTTCTTCATGACGCTTCAACAGCCTTGATGAATAGCAAATCACCTTTCCATTTTGCATTAGAACGCATCCCAGGCCAATGCCAGATGCACCGGTATAGACTTCAAAATCGCCACCTTCAATAGGTAGTGCCAGAATAAGGGATGTAGTAAGATGATCTTTAAGAGTTAGGAAACTTTCTTCGCTATTCTTCGACCATATAAAAGGGTTCTCCTTTCTTGTGAGTATAGTAAAAAAAACAACGATTTTTAAGAAATCCTTGATGAATCGCCTATAATAACTAACCAGACCCAGAAAACTTCTAACTTCTGACACAGCCGTCGGCCGACTCCAATTCTTAACCACTTCTACCTTAGAAGGATCGACAACGATACCTTCCTTAGAAATAATATGACCGAGGAAAGAGACCTCCTTTAGCCAGAACTCGCACTTGCTAAGCTTTGCATAGAGTTGATGCTCTGTTAGTGTTTGCAAGGCTATTCTTAATTGCTCGTCATGTTCCTCCTTAGTCTTGGAGTACATAAGAAGATCATCAATGAAGACGACCATAAATCGATCGAGATAAGACCTGAAGATATTATTCATTAGTTGCATAAATGTTGTCGGGGTATTGGTTAACCAGAATGGCAATACCACAAATTCATAGTGCCCATATCAGCTCCGGAAAGAAGTCTTGTATATGTCTTCGTCTTTGATCCTGAGCTGATGATAACCTGACCTGAGGTCTATTTTGGAGAAATATTCTGCTCCCAAAATTTGATCAAAGAGCTCATCGATTCGCAATAACAGATATTTGTTCTTGATAGTGAGTTGATTTAGTCGCCAGTAATCGATGCATAGCCTGAGAGATCCATCCTTCTTCTTGACAAATAAAACTGGCACACCTCAAGGGGATGTGCTAGGTCGAATGAAGCCCTTGTCTAATAACTCTTGAAGTTGCTTCTTTAATTCCTTCAACTCCGTGGGGAACATCCTGTAAGGAGCTATTGAAACAGGTGCTGCTCCGGGAACGAGTTTAATGGAGAAGTTTACTTCCCTTTCGGGTGGTAAACCGGGTAAATCCGATGAAAGCACATCAAGAAACTCATTCACAATGGGAATATCCTCTAAAATGATCTCTTTGGACTCAGTAATGATTACGGAGGTAAGAAAAGCTTCACATCCTTGCGAAATGAGTTTGCAAGCGTGAAAAGATGAAATAATACTAGGATGCTTCCTATATTTGATACCTAGGAAGAAAAATCTTAGAAGACCTAGTTTCTGAAAAGAGATTATCCTATTGCAGCAATTTATATAGGCATCGTGGTCGACAAGCCAATCTACATCTAGGATAGCATCGTAGCCTTCCATGTCAAGGCATACGAGGTTTGCAGGAAGATTATGACCTTCTACCATTACCTCACTATCGGGGTAGTTGGTTGTAAGATTTGTTCCAGAACCTAGGGGTGTAGTGATAGCTAGGTCCGAAGGTAGAGGAACTAATGAAACTGGCAAGGTTTTTGCAAAAGCAGTAGATATAAAGGAATGAGAAGCACCAGTATCAAATAACACGAATGCAGGATGGGAACAGATGTGAATAGTACCTTCCATCAACCCATCATCCTTGGGCGCTTCCTCATCATCCAGAACAGCATTAAGACACGCCTGCCGCTTGCGTACACCATTGGAGGATTGATCCTTCATGAGGGGGCAATCCGGCATGCAGTGCTCCCGACTGCCAAATCCCAAACAAGCGCCGAGACGCTTCCAGCATTCCTCGGCCACATGGCCAAATTTCTCGCAGAACGTGCAAATCGCCATGACTTGCTTGTCTTCCTCCTTCACCTTTTTATTCTTGTGGTAGCCACTACCACTCCCGTTCCGGGATCTCTTCTTGTTGTCCCAAGAGTTGTAAGTGATGCTAAATTTCTCCTCTCTTCTCCATAGCCGATCAGACTTTCGGCTTGGCTCCTCCCCTTTGCCGTTGAGTTTCTCGACCTTCTCCAAGGTCCTTTCACATAGATGGGCTCGTTGGACCATCTCCGCATAGGTCCGAATATTTTACGAGCCAAGTTGTTGAATGAAGATGGTTCGTAGACCGTCCATGAAACGATTTACATTCAGAAGATCAGTGCTAACTAAATGCTGAGCATAAGGTTCTAGGCGAGAAAATTGGAGCTCATACTCCGCTACGGACATCATGCCTTGCCTTAAGGAGGCAAATTCCGCCACCTTCCTCTCTTTAACATGCTCCGAGAAGTATTTAGCTCAGAATAGTGTGAAAAATCGTTCCCAAGTGTGTGGTCCGTCTGCAGGCGGTGCTGGAATTGACTTCCACCACGTACATGTATCCTTGTTGAGTTGGAATGTGGCAAGGTGAACCTTCTCTGGGTCGGCACATTGCATGACCTCGAATATACGGTTCATTTCATCGATCCAGTTCTCAGGTTCATCTGGGTTCGAGGAACCATAAAATCGTGGAGGGTTTAGACTCCGGAAGTTGCGGTGCAGATCACCAGTGATGCGGGACGGACACGTGACATGGGACTCTACCTCGCGATCGTCCCTATGCGAGGGAAGACGTGGGACCGGGCACAGTTGAGAAATCGGCCGTGAGTCTTGGGTATCGGCCTTTCCGCGCTAACTCGGATTGAGTCACGGGACGGTACACTCAATCTCGCTCTCTCGCAGCGGTGATAATAGAATAACAAGCTAGAAACCTATCACATGCAGCGGCATATACGAAGTAATACGAGTAAAGTAATGCCTACGAGGAGGGCAGCAAGTTTACCTCCACGCTCCGGGCATGGGGAAGACGTTCCCGGCCAGTTACGGTAACTCCCGGTAACAACAGCAAAAAGTTAATTACAACCGTGAATTTTATTGCCCACTCCACGCAGGGAGGTAAAGGGCTACAAGTGGGGCCTGGGAGGACCGACCCTGGGTTGATGGGCAGCAATCTGGAGGTGCGTACGGCACGAACTCGGCCTGCTCCTCGGTGCTGCGCCAACTCGGTTGCTGACTCGCTGGACAGCAAACAATGGTTTCCAAAGGAGCGTCGCCTTTCTGAGATCTTCTGGAGGCGCCGCTTGGCTGGGACGATGGCGGGAAGCCCCTGATCGACTCTTTGAAGGGGCGGTCGCTGAAGTTGACCTTTGATATTTATTTCTGAATTTTCTCCCGGACTAAGTTGTACTGGCTGAATTCGGATCTGCTCTGCACACCTTCACGAAAATAATTTCTACGACCAGATCTGATGTCGGATTGATGTACAAGAGGTACCGATGGATAGAGGACTCAGAGATCTACAACATATCTTTTTGGTGGTTCCATCGACAGAACGGATTAAAAATAAAAATGACTACAACTGCCTTTTGTTTTTGACCCGGACTGACAGACACACAAGGAAGAGATGGATCTGCCTGAAACAGACCTTTGACCGAAGGCTAAATGATTTGTTTTGACTCAAGAAAAATTATGGTGGAAGGGGGTATACGTGAGGAACACTAGGTAATTTTTTTGGATTTTCTAAAATTTTATAAGTGGGTGGGGAAATTACAACAAAGAGACTCTGTCCCATAGATCTGCAAAAAGGCATATTACTGAGAGGCCAAACAAAATTATGGGAAAAATATCAAATGGACTCAAAATGACACGAAATTTTAACTGGAGGTTAGGGGAGATGGACAGAACAAACTCTCAAAATTAAGGCTCAATAACACAACAAGAACTAGAGATATAATTTAGGAGGAGAGGTTCTGTCTTGATTTGGACAGAACTTCGAGGTAGCGGCGGTGGCGGCGTGACGGCGGCACGAACGGCGGCGGCGGCAGCAGAGGTGAACTTAGAGGGGCTAAGGAGAATGGGTATCACACCCTAGAGGGCTGGAGGAGGAAGATGAACCAGGGGGAGAGAGGTAAGGGGCGCACCCTTCAAGAGAGCAAATGCCAATTTCTGAAATTTCATATGGTTAATTCCAACAAAATGTGGAAATACAAGTATTTATAATAAATGTAAAAAGACTCTTAATACCCTCAGATCTAGGGTTAGGGAGGGCAAACTAGGAAGCTCAAAACTATTTAACCCATGTGGTTTGGAACACCATTTAAATAATATATAAGGGAGGGGGCGCCCCCTTGACCAATAACCACCAAATTGGACTTTTTGGTCCACTTGTCCCCCATGTGTCAATTTGACATTCAAACCTTCTGGATGCCACCTAGGGGGGTTGACCAGCCCCACATGGCTAAGGTGGACCAATTGGGAAGGGATGGGGGCCCCCTTGCTAGACCTACTACACTTTTGTACAAAAACCCAAAGAATCATAGGGAATGACAAAGTGGCTTTATAAAGCCTTACAATTGCGTACATACTTTCCCAAGGATATAAAAGCAAACTAAAAGGAAACAAATGCAAAATAACAATGTCAATGCTCGGCGTCGATTCTCATCAACTCTCCCCGGGTGGGAAGAACTCGACCCCGTCGAGTAAGGGATGTAGTTGCTCGAGTAGCTCCGGCGGATCCGTCATCGTACCATGAAGCGCGGAGTACGCTCCACTCCAAGTAATCGACACCTGCTCATCCTGTATAGACTCGATATGCACACGCTGTCGTGGGAATGAGGCTAGAGGTGGACACTCTAGGGTGGGGTCACTCTCAAAGGAGGGAAGGCGGCTCGAAGACTCACTAGGAATCACCGCGGGTCCCTTATGTGACTAGATCTGATATGTGAAGTAGAACCGATCCCAAAGTCTGATAAGTCTCATACTCGAAAGGGACGAACAACGCGAGCATACAAACCGACTTGACTTGATGCATGCACAAACACACGACAGACAAATGAAACAAAGACTCACAAAGACCCTAAACAACCTAATGTTAGTCCGACCTACGCACAGGCGATGGTGGACCAGGACACCCGAATATGTGCCATGCATACACTAGATGTACTCGATGGTTGACGGAATGCAGGACTCCTAGATACCCTAAGATGTACCACTCATGCATTGGCGACCTATGGGATTTGGGTGGGGAATGGCTAGGAGATCCAAAACTACCCTCGTCATTACCCCTAGACGTAGGTACGGCTTGCCAACTAGACCGAGGGGTAGGGGTGGAATAGTGAACTCGTTCGAAGAAGTGGAGTAAATATGATAGATCAGGAGGTTCACTAGTGAAGGGGTCAAAAGGGTCAAAGAAGGTATGACCCCATGAAGTGGGTTCCCCCATGACTCGGTCCCAAGTTAAGAATTCATAATCACCGTCATACATTGTGATCGATGGGACGACGGTCATGTCAAGAAAATAGGATTCCTCCCTTGGGCAAAAGGGAACGAAGTCGGACTCGGCCGGCCTCAGGAGGAATAGAAGAATCTCCGTGGTGACACAACCCACAGTGCACGCGGAGGTAATGGACCCTATGGCCGGATGGGTGAAGCTACGACCAGCGGGTTGATCGAAGTTTCGGGCTAATATATGCGTCAACTTCCATTGCCAACCTAAACCCAAAATAAGGTCACCCAATGTATCAACATGGTGACTAGACCGAAATGTGGTATGGAAGGAGTTGACGGGCACTAGTGGTAGGGTGGGGTCCATGGATGGGTAAAGAAGTGGGACCAAGCCATTCTTGAGCCACCTAGGAAGCGGCTCGGCTATGTATAGCGTACCCGTTAGAAACACGGGAGGCTCGGGCCTTGGTGGCTCCAAATAAGATGGTTCCGAAATAAGATCGGAAGATGAGGTTGACGGTAAAGGAGCTCTCATGGGTGATGAAGGAATGTCCTCCTCGTCGAGAAGGGGTCCTTGGTGTGGCACCGGGATGTACCCTTCCATCCGATCTACCCCGGTAGTCAACCGATCTACCCCTGTAGTCAACCGATCTAGGCTTGTACTCAACCCCTTCATTGCTCCCATAATGGCTCGGAACATTCCGGCCACTTCATCGGGACTATGGACTCGGGGTGTGGCCATGGTGGCGAAGATGGGGTTGGATCCCCTAGGAATGGATATGCAAGGCCATTTTTTTTGTTTTTGTTTTATAAGCGAAATGTTATGCCACCTAATGTAAGCACCTAGACACGACCTAGAATGTGATGCAAATGCAAAGTTGGAATGTACTAACTAATGCACACTAAGGACCCTAGACGTAAACCAAGACCTTGTACGTGGCGGAGTTAATCGATCCGAAGATCACTCGCGCAAGTGTGCGGCCTTCCCGATAGGCGTAGCCTAACGTTCGAACAACACCTTTTGATATACCGACTAATGGGATGCAAGTGCAACCTAGACCGACTTAGACAATGACTAATGACTAGACGTAAATGACACTTTTTTTTTAATTTTGGACACCATAGACTCAAGCTCGCTCTGATACCAAATTGATGCGGGACGGACACGGGACTTGGGACTCTAGCTCGCGATCGTCCCTATGCGAGGGAATATGTGGGACCGGGCACGGTTGAGAAACCGATCGTGAGTCTTGGGTATCGGCCTTTCCGCGTTAACTCGGATTGAGTCACGGGATGGTACACTCAATCTCGCTCTCTCGCAGCGATGATAATAGAATAACAAGCTAGAAACCTATCACATGCAGCGGCATATACGAAGTAATAGGAGTAAAGTAATGCCTACGAGGAGGGTAGCGAGTTTACCTCCACGCTCCGGGCGTGGGGAAGACATTCCCGACCAGTTACGGTAACTCCCGATAACAATAGTAAAAAGTTAATTACAACCATGAATTTTATTACCCACTCCACGCAGGGAGGTAAAGGGCTACAAGTGGGGCCCGGGAGGACCGACCCTAAGTTGACGGGCAGGAATCTGGAGGTGCGTACGGCACGAACTCGGCCTGCTGGTCCGACTCGGCAATATTCCAACTCGGTGCTGTGCCAACTCGGTTGTTGACTCGCTGGACAGCAAACAACGGTTTCCAAAGGAGCGTCGCCTTTCTGAGATCTTCTGGAGGCGCCGCTTGGCTGGGACGATGGCGGGAAGCACCTGATCGACTCTCGGAAGGGGCCGTCCCTGAAGTTGACCTTTGATATTTATTTCTGAATTTTCTCCCAGACTGAGTTGTGCTGGCTGAATTCGGATCTGCTCTGTACACCTTCACAAAAAGAATTCCTACGACCAGATCCGATGTCAGATTGATGTACAAGAGGTACCGATGGATAGAGGACTCATATATATACAACATATATTTTTGGTGGCGCCATCCACAGAACGGATTAAAAATAAAAATGACTGCAAACTGCCTTTTTTTTCTGACCCAGACTGACAGACACACAGAGCAGAGATGGATCTGCCTAAAACAGACCTTTGACTGAGAGCGAAATGATTTTTTTTGACTCAAATAAAATTATGGTGGAAGGGGGTATATGTGAGGAACACTAGGGAATTTTTGTGGATTTTCTAAAATTTTATACGTGGGTGGGGAAATTGCAACAAGAAGACTCTGTCCCATAGATCTGCAAAATGGCAGATTATTGAGAGGCCAAACAAAATTATGGGAAAAATATCAAATGGACTCCAAATGACACGAAATTTTTACTGGAGGTTAGGGAAATGGAAAGAACAAACACTAAAAATTAGGGCTCAATCAGACAACAAGAACCAGAGATAAAATTTTGGAGGAGAGATTCTATCCTGATTTGGACAAAACTTCGATGTAGCGGCAGTGGCGGCGCGACGGCGGCACGAACGGCGGCGGCGGCAGCAGAGGTGAACTCAGAGGGGCCAAGGAGAATGGGTATCACACCCTAGAGGGCTGGAGGAGGAAGATAAACTAGGGGGAGAGAGGTAAGGGGCGCACCCTTCAAGAGAGCAAATGCCAATTTCTGAAATTTCATATGATTAATTCCAACAAAATGTGGAAATACAAGTATTTATAATAAATGTAAAAAGACTCTTAATATCCTCAGATCTAGGGTTAGGGAGGGCAAACTAGGAAGCTCAAAACTAATTAACCCATGTGGTTTGGAACACCATTTAAATAATATATAAGGGAGGGGGGCGCCCCCTTGACCAAGAACCACCAAATTGGACTTTTTGGTCCACTTGTCCCCCATGTGTCAATTTGACATTCAAACCTTCTAGATGCCACCTAGGGGGGTTGACCAGCCCCACATGGCTTAGGTGGACCAATAGGGAAGGGATGGGGGCCCCCTTGCTGGACCTACTGTACTTTTGCACAAAAACCCAAAGAATCCTAGGGAATGACATAGTGGCTTTATAAAGCCTTGCAATTACGTACATACTTTCCCAAGGATATAAAAGCAAACTAAAAGGACACAAATACAAAATAAAAATGTCAATGCTCGACGTCGATTCCTATCAACTAGCACCAGCCCTCGCGCCAGCTTGGGCCATATTTTGCAAAGCCTGGGTGAGACCCGCAATAGTTTGTGGCATTCCACCCCAATCAACACGGTGAGCCATTGTAAGAATAAGGTACCTGAGAAAAATGAATGATTTGTTAATTCCAATGGAATTGGTGGAGTTACTCCTAGAGGTAAATTCTAATTACTATCTCATCCCGGGTTCTACCCAATTTCTCTCATAGGTGGGAAATTTCTTTCCTTGTTTCATAGGTGTAGGTCCTTAAACCTTAGACTTAGCCTATGACATGAGTAAGTCCTAAGACCTACGCTCTGATACCACTTTAACTGTCACGTCCCGAGATTATGCAGCAGAAACAAACGGGAACATGGACAGTCGGCTAGTACGCCTCAAGCGAGCAATATAATCAGAGCGCTAACACATTCACACATAAGAAATGAATGAACATAATGATTGATCAAAATGCTAACTTTATTCAAGAATAATCAAAAGTACATAATTTCATGTCCTTGACTTTCTACATCACTTGACTCAAGAAAATAGAAAATTATAATATGACTCGACTAGACACAAGATGACTAGGCTTCTCTCGTTTCTTTGAACCATCAACCGCTCTCAGACCCGCTACTTGCATAATCCGAATCTGACTCACTAGTATTTCCTGAAAAGATTAAAAAAGTAGGGAATGAGCACACATTCGTAGTAGGTAGCTTCGTATCAACATGAAGGCTGTGTTTAAGTAATTAACATTTTTGCCCTAGAGTAAAGATACATGAAATACGGTAAAAATGCGGTGTAAAACTAAAGCAACACAAGTAACCTCAGATCATTAAGAATGAGAATTGAGAACATGATTGAGCAAGTATATAGTAAGAATGTAAGTTTGGCCTTTCATGAATAAGAATGTACTTTTTCATAACCATAAAGGCTATGTACTAGAAAGTCATGTAACGAGAATGTACTAGCATGTAGGATATTCGTGGGTGAGGAGGGTAAATCTGGTTTGACCCAGAAACGGCCCAAGCACGTGTGGCATATTGAGGTTTGGACGTGCTAGGCCCAAGCAAGGAACAGACATACATGTTCGGCCCAATAAGAAGATGACCGGCCCAACAAGGCATCGATTACATGACGCCGATGAGGCCGGCCCAAGCGTAGTTCTCACCGAAGGACACTCCGACGACCGACCGTTGCCCACCACGACGCCGGCCTTGACCCCGTAAGGGGTGAGCACGCACCATGAGTGCCGCAAGACTCGCCCAGGGACCGACCGACGCCGGGGGTATCGCCCTTCAACGGAAAACTCCCGCCAACGTAGCGGAGAAACATTACTCCAACTAAACGGACCCTTCCCTATCAAGGGATGAGGCCCTCGCTCCAGGACAACCCATATAAAAGGGACGTTGACAGAAGAGAAGAACACGGTAGATTCTTCTACTAAAAAACCCTACGCTACTACGCAAGAGCATACTCCAGCCCCAGAGCTTCCTACTGAGAAGAGATCAACTCGACTAGCTACCACGACGAGAGGGACGTCTGCTACATCCAGAGAGCTTCTTCCTCCCGTGCGGCCGTACCACCCCGCGAGCAGTCTCCGAGAGTCCACTGGGAGCGGCAAACATGCGTGCAGAGGATCTACACGCCTCCTGGATCGATGACTACGGCCGCTACTTCCCTCTCACCTTGCTCCTCTCTATTTGCTCATTAATCCCTAGCTGACATAAGAATCAGAGGGTTGTCCCCTGGGGTAACACCCGGGACTCCTTCTGACGCCCTTCTGGTTTCTTGGTGTGTGCAGGCATCCACGGGCGCGAGACGACTTCCCCAACAAATAAATGGAGAAGGTTGTACGTAGCCTAGGAACCATTTTCCTGCCGCTACACTTCTTGGCGCCGTCTGTGGGAATCTCGCCGTCTGTAGGAACCTTTTTCCTAGGCCATTTTTCTGTGGGAAGAAGGTTCCTGGACCACCGTCTGTGGGAACCTTTTTCCTATGGCCTAGGAAGAAGTGACGCCTAGGAACCATTTTCCAAGCAAGCGACGCAAGGATTGACTCAATCCCCAGCATCCTATGGGCTCACCGGACCACCGCTAGAGCCGCCACCGTGGAGACGCCCTTTCATCTCACCTACGGAATTGAGGCAGTAGTCCCGGTGGAGATAACCAACCCCTCGTTACGAGTGGGACATTTTGATGAGGCCATGAACAACCAGGCAATGCGAGAAAACTTGGACTTCCTCAAAGAAAGAAGAGCCAACGCCAAGATAAAGCTTACGGCATATCAGTAGAAGCTGGCACAGTATTATAATGCCCGAGTGAAGGAGCGACACTTCTTCCCCAGAGATCTGGTCCTACGGCGAGCAAGCGTGGCTGACCCGCGAGGAGCCGCAGGGAAACTTGCACCAAACTTGGAAGGCCCATATCGGGAAGTAGAAGCTCTCGGCAAAGGAGCGTACAGGCTAGTGACGCTTGAGGGGAGAGAGGTGCCCAGGACGTGGAACTCCGTCAACCTCAGGAAGTTCTTCCAGTGAAACGTCACCAGGCATACTCTACTAGGGTAAGTTTCCCACGAATAAAGAAGAAGGTAGCCTAAGGGTTTCCTAGAGGCGAGCACCGCTCCCCTTGAAAATGAAGAAGGTAACCTAAGGGTTTCCTAGAGGCGAGCACCGCTCCCCTTGAAAACGAAGAAGGTAACCTAAGGGTTCCCTAGAGGCGAGAGCACCGCTCCCCTTGAAAACAAGTAGGTGACCTAAGGGTTCCCTAGAGGCGAGCACCGCTCCCCTTGAAAACAAGTAGGTGACCTAAGGGTTCCCTAGAGGCGAGCACCGCTCCCCTTGAAAATGAAAGAGGTGACCTAAGGGTTCCCTAGAGGCGAGCACCGCTCCCCTTGAAAACGAAGAGATAACCTAAGGGTTTCTAAGAGGCGAGCACCGCTCCCCTTGAAAATGAAAGAGGTAACCTAAGTGCTCCCTAGAGGCGAGCACCGCTCCACTTGAAAACGAGAAGATAGCATAAGTGTTTCCTAGAGGCGAGCACCGCTCCCCTTGAAAACGAAGAGGTAACCTAAGGGTTCCCTGGAGGCGAGCACCGCTCCCCTTGAAAACAAGTAGGTGACCTAAGGGTTCCCTAGAGCCGAGCACCGCTCCCCTTGAAAATGAAGAGGTAACCTAAGGGCCCCTTGAAAATGAAGAGGTAACCTAAGGGTTCCCTAGAGGCGAGCACCGCTCCCCTTGAAAATAAGTAGGTGACCAAAGGGTTCCCTAGAGGTGAGCACCGCTCCCCTTGAAAATGAAGAGGTAACTTAAGGGTTCCCTATAGGCGAGCACCGCTCCCCTTGAAAATGAAAAGGTAACCTAAGGGTTCCCGCGGAGTACACGAGTACTGTGGAAGACGAGCACGGAGGATCGCCCAAGAAAAAATGCAGAAGAACTCCAACAAAAGGTATACATCAATATTGGCTCAGAATCAAAGAATTTATATATCTTTAGTCAAAGTACAAGCTGCCAAAAAATTGGCAAAGTACCCTCATACGGGTCAAATATAAGTACAAGGAGAGATAAAGCGTGCTCGACGATGGCGACGTGTGACTCCAATGACTCGCTTCCCGGATACCATCCTCTGTCGACGATCATGCTAATCTTCAAGTAGGCGTAGGTACCCATTTTTGTTCTATGGGAGGATACCTACGGGAGAAGCCTCCTGTGCCAGAGAAGAGGGACAAAGCCCTCAGGCCGATGAAGGGCTTCACTGGTAGAAGGCCTGCACGAGGAAAACTAGGCCAGTAGCTCCAGCCACCCCCGCTTGAAAGAAGGCCAGCGAGGTCCACCCGTTATAGGGAACCAGCAGGCCCACACAAGTCGACGGGAGGCAGCGGGACCACGAGGCCAACGCATTAGGAAGGCCACCTCAGCGTACTCCCCATGCCTTCAAACTGAGGAGCTGTGGACATAAAAAAAAGAGAAGAAAAGAAGAAGAAGAAAAAAGAAAAAAAAGAAAAGAAAAGAAAAGATGAAGAAAGAAAAGAAGGAAGGGAAGAAAGAAAAGAAAAAAATAAAAAAATAAAAAATAAAAAAAATGAAGAGAAGAAGAGAAAAAAAGATAAGAAATAATAATAATAATAATAAATTCTCTCTATATATATATTAATAAAACAAGAGAAGAGGGCCCACCCTCTCTCTCTATATCTCTCTCTCTTTCTCTCCCGTTATTTCTCTCTCTCTCTCTCTCTCTCTCTCTCTCTCTCTCATTTTCTCCCTCACCGGTGCGGCCTCCCACCGCGGCACACTCCCGCGCAAGCCATCCGGCACACCCCTCTTGTGCCCTTACCCGGTACACCTCCCACGGCACACATCCGCTGTGCCGGATGAGCTCGCTCAAGCTGCACCGGATGGCCAGCCAACTCCCACTCCCAGTCCCACCGCGGCATATTCCCACACCCGGAGCACCCGATGGCTCGTTGGTGCTCTACGCGGTGAAGGAGGGGAGCTGGAGCCATGCATGTGATGCGGCGTCTCAAAAGATGGAGATTATGGGTCCAAAAGGGTGAAAGTTGACCAACATGATGATGGAAAGAGTCGTGAGGGACATCTTGCAGAAAGTAAATTGACGGGCACTGAACAACATGTGCCTTCAGCATTGCATCCTGATTCAAGTACGTCTAATAAAGATTCACTTGCTCAAGCTGAAAATGCAAGCGTTGATAGGCTTCCACAAGAAATGCATCAAATGAAAATCAGAAATGAGAAAGCTAATATCCTTGATGGATCTGGAATTGGTCATTGTTAATGGGAAAGGAACAGAGACATGCCGAGTAATTTCAACAATGATTGGTGGGCGAGATGTTCTACCAAAGCAGATGATCTCATACATGGCAGAACGGGTGGTTGGCTCAGGCCCATTTGGTGTTGTTCTTTTTGTTTCCTCTTCTTTTCAGGCCAAATGCCTTGAATCTGGGGAAGCAGTTGCAACAAAGAAAGTTCTGCAGGACAAGAGACACAAGAACAGAGAACTCCAAGTTATGAAACTACTTGATAACCCAAACGTAGTTCAGTTAAAGCACTATTTCTTTTCAACAACCAACAAGGATGAACTGTACCTTAACCTTGTACTTGGATTTGTTCCTGAGACTGTGCATCGTGCAACAAAGAATTATCACAAAATGCACCAACATGTACCATTGATCATCGTGCAGTGATATATTCTCCAGCTATGCCATGCTCTTGCATATCTTTATGGTGTCATTGGTGTCTGCCATCGTGACATTAAATCACAGAATCTCTTAGTACTACAGGGCACCTGAACTATTTTTTTTTGGAGCTATAGAATACACAACAGCAATTGATATGTGGTCCATGGGCTGCATCCCAGCAGAGCTCCTCCTGGGCCAGCCTTTGGTTCCCTGGAGAAAGTGCTGTTGATCCGCGGGTTGAGCTTATCAAGGTCTTAGGTACGCCGACAAGAGAAGAAATTAAGTGCATGAATCCAGATTATACGGAGTTCAAGTTTCCTCAGATAAAGGCTCATCCTTGGCATAAGCATTTCCAGAAGAAAAATCTCTCCTGACGGTGTTGACCTTGTATCACGGTTGCTCCAGTACTCACCCGATCTGCGTTGCACTCCTTTGGAGGCCTATGACCGTCCTTTTTTTGGGTGAGTTGAGAGACCCCACGTCTTACTTACCCGGTACACCCACCGCACCGGATAACCCACTCTGCGGCACACCTCCAGCCGCCTCCCACGGCACACCGTCACCGTGCCGGATGGCACACCTCCGCCCGCACCGGATGACACGCAACACCGGCCATGCTGGCCCTTCCTCCCCCTCCGCCTACTCAATCAAGCATGCCAAAGTGCTAATGAGAGACATACGGTGGGCACTGGTACAAACCAGGATTCGAGTTTCTTATCAGCTATGGAAGCATCAAAGCAAGTGGATGCATCGGCAGGCACACCAGAGAAGTTGGCTGATGAAGATAGAGTAGTTGGGGGCTCCCCTCATGAAACAGTTGTTCCAAAAGATAAGTTATATTCTCTACCATCATCAGAGGTGACAAGACTAGTAGGTTCTTCAGCAAATGTAGCTGCAGAAGCAGCTGTAGAAGATGATCGTTCAGAAGCAATCTCCAGCCCACATAATTTAACGACATGTGAAGTAAACCGTTCAACAAATGAGATAAATGAGAGTTGCAACCTCGTGTCTACTGATATTCCATATCCTGAAGATAATGTTAACGGTGTCAGTTCAAATCATCAAATAGTGACACAAACCATATTGCCTCCAGGAAAAGAAAGTGGACCACCTCCACGGTGGGATCCCCCTGAGCTCGGGGAGCTCGCCAACCTCAAGTCCCTCAACATCTCCAAGATCAACGTTACCCGATGCACTCCCGAGCGTCCGTTCTTGGCACACCCTCGAGCAGTGCTAGCCCGGCATACCTGCGTGTGTCTCCACCGGCACACTGTTGCCACCTCTCACCCGGTGCACTCGATAGGCCCCTCCATCGGTACATTGCCCAGAGGTCTCCACCGGCACGCCCGCGAGCACCTTCACCGACACACCCGCAAGAGCCGTCACCCGGCACACTTGCTGCTCACTTTGGCCGGCACGCTCCAAACAGCCCTTGGTCGGCACACTCTCAGGGTGACCCATCCGGCACGCCCTCAAGCGGCTACATCCGGCATGCCCTCAGGCGGTCTTTAGCCGACACGCCCTGAATGGGCCTTGCCCGGTGCACCTTCTGCCACGTTACCCGGTGCAGTCCAAACACCCTCAAGTGCCCCAGCGACACACCCTCTTTGGCCTTCCACGGCACACTATCTCGTGCCCTTCAATGGCACGCTTTTTCAGCCCCCCAGCGGCACACCCTCCTGGGCCTTTCAACGGCACGCCCCTGCAAGCCTTCAGCGGCACACTGCTCCAGCCTTCCAACGGCACACTATTTCAAGCCTCCAGTGGCACACTATTTCAAGCCTTCAGTGGCACACTTCTTGGGTCTTCCAACGGCACATCCTTCTGGCTTCTCAGTGGCACGCCTTGCCACCCGATGCATCCGACAAAAGAAATCTAACGCCCATGCCCTAGAGATCTTTGGCGCGTAGTGGGTTGTCTGACGTATCAACCGGAGATGAAGGCACGCATGCTACCTCCTGCCACCAAGGACAGGGAAAGTCAAATCCTCATTCAATGCCCGTCACTTCTTGCCTCTGCCGTTCGTGTTCGAAGGCTCCCGCCACTAGGAGTATAAAAACCCCCCTCTTCTCCGTCGAACAGGGAGGACCACAGACGTAGAGGGCACACCCACGGAGACGAACATAGCCTGCCACCGGGAGAAGAGAGAAGAGGAAGAAGAAGCTGCTCCGGCATTGGAGGCTTCCCGGAGGCCAGAGAAAAGAGAGAGAGTAAGAGAAAGAGAGAGAGAGAGAGAGGGAAGGTCTGTGTAGCAAGGGGAGTGGGGAAGAGAAGGGAGCCGTCGCCTCTGCTCGACCCCAGCACCCCTCCTCCTTCCTCTCCACATTCTTCCTTTTCTTCTTCTTCCCTCTTCTATGGCTTCGGCCTCGATGTATACCGCAATGTGCATGGACGGTCACGGTCAATTTTTTTAATGAATGAAAGTCTCCCCCCTTCTTTTGGGTTTCTTGTGGCCTCCCTCAATCTATCCAACTACGTGTGGTGTGTTGTTCATTTCTTCTGCTGTCTTCTCGGTGTTCTTGGATTCTATGCATCGATGTTCTTCCCCTCCGAGGGCCCGAATTCCACATTTGGTCTTTGGCTCAAGTGGGAAGCTTGTTCCTTCCTCTCCTTGAGCCTTACGAGCCTAACGTCTTTCCTTTGATCCCTTTGTCGCCCTCCTCCCTTGGTAGCTGAATCCCCCCTTGGCCAGTCTTGGAGATATCTTCCATTCGTTGGTTCTTCCGGGCTTTCCCAAGTTTTATCAACGGTGCGGCCGCCCCTGGCGCACACCTCAGATTGTCGGGTTCCGTCACTCCGTGTGGGCGCGTTCCCTTTATTCTCTTTCCATCCCGGGTCCGGGGGAGATGCTGCCAAACTTTCGTCAGGATTGAAACTAATAAAAGAAATAAAAACACAACATAACGGTAACCTCCAAAATAATGGTAAGTAAGAAATACCTTGCACGAATCCCTGGAGGCCCGGCACGGCCCAGCCTTCCTCTTGTTCGGCACCTCTCAGCCCTTCCCCGGCACATCCTTTCAACCCTTACCCGACACACTCCTTCAGCCCTTCCCCGACACACCCTTTTAGCCCTTACCCGGCACACTCTTTCAGCCCTTCCCCGGCACACTCTTTCAACCCTTCCCCGACACACCCTTTTAGCCCTTACCCGACACACTCTTCTTCCAGCCCTTCCCCGGCACACTCTAGCCACCCTCTACCCGGCACACCCATCCACCCTCTATCCGGCACACTCTTAGCTTGCCTTCACCACCCTCTCCCAGCGCTCGAGTGTCTAGGGGAGACACTGCCACATTTTCACCAGGATTAATATTATAATAATAATAACAATAATAATAATAATAGTAAATAATAATAATAATAATAATAATAATAAATAATAATAATAAAATGAAATAAAAATAAAAAGATAAAAGGAAATAATGCAAGCTTCCCTTGTGCATTTCACGAATAAAAAGAAAGCACCCCCTCCTCCATGCATGCATTAAACTGATCGCATCAAAACTTGCATAAATATGGTCTTGTACATCGTGTGAAGACCCTCCCACGCACGCTCCAAATGTAAAAATAATAATAATAACAAATAATAATAATAAAGGGAACTAATAATAATAATAGTAATAATAATAAAACTCGTAAAAAGATAAAAACCATATATAAAAATAAATAAATAAATAAATAAATAAAATAAAATAAAATAAAAGAATGTTAATAAAATAAATAAAGAAGGGAGAATATAACGCACCGGTAATAAAAGGAAGATCAATGGGCATCATAAAAAAATAAATAAATGAATAAATGAATAATTATGACAATAACGAGTAGAACGATGATGCTGTCATTACCCCCAGACCCTACGCATGAGAATATCAATAAGGCCTTCATGGGCCACGCTTAGACCTCGGTCTGCCCCGATCATGGTCATCGTCTGACTCATATTCTAGGCCAATAGCCCGCTATCTTGGGACGTGTCTTTGTTTTGGGATCTAACCCCGTGACATTCCCCCGCTGCCCCTTTGGCACCGAAGATATTAACGAACCCATGCGAGCCTGGCTTTGACCGCGGGGGGCCCACCGCAGTATGGTCGTAACTTGATCTCGCACTGGGCCAACAGACTTATCGGTTTCCTACCGCTCTAACTAGGATTTAACTGAGCGTTTCCCGTTCCTCTGAACAGTAAATTTGTCGTATCCTGACATACATATGCTCTGGATTTCTCGTGAGGATTACACTTTTCTCAAGCCAGACACTCGTCCGAACATTAAATGGTCGACACGTGACCGACATGAGCTCAATCACTTTTTTCATACCCTCGTACGAGGACTTTAGTATTTCTTAATAGATTTTTATGCAATTAATTTTCTGGCCATGAGGCCCTTTTTCCTGGCGATTAATCAAGGGTGTTCCTCTCTTCGAGGGGATGTAAATAACGCCATGACCTTTATGGCGCGGCGGATTTTGGTCCCGACACGAACTACACAATCGTCTGACGAAGTCAGATCGAGCGCACCTGTGGCTCTTCGGAGCCTGAATAAATCATCACCTTGTGACTGGCACGCCCACGCACTTAATAAACCTAATAAAGCCAATAAATGAACGAACAGAAGAATAAATAAATAGACGTGACAAAAAGTGCGTCCACAAGTCTGGCACGCCTGGTGGGATGAAAACCACTGTTCATCTCTTCGCCGGGATTAAGGGCCTTATGGCCCCTTCTTAAAGTACCAATTATTTGATCTTCAATTGCAGGGGGTTGCATTCCTGAGATCACGATGGTCGTCTCCTGTAGACCGCTTGCTGTCACCAGCCATGTCACCCATGGCTACTTGGCGGTGCCAACTCAGTTCGGAAGCTTTCCGCCCGTCGTCGGCTTCCCCAATTTCTTAGGGGTCGCGTTCATGGAACTCCTTGAGACCCGGGAGGTGGACTGCGTCGCCACTGCAACGGTGACATCGGACAAGACCAAGATGGTGGGCTGCTACGTCCACCAAGCTGCTCCTCGCGCCTCCGCCTCTCGGAAGCGCACACCGGTTGCCGGGCGGGCAGCCGAGAAGAACACTGGCATGCTGCAAGGCCAGTTATCTCCTTCGGGCAAGTTCGTTCTTATCGGAGGAGTCCAACTGTTCTTGAATGACCGCCATGCCAGGATTACACCTGAGAGGGTGATCACCGCAGTGCCGGTGAGCAACTCTTTTGAAGCATTGGCCCACATCAAGATGGACCGTGCCGAGTCCAAGACAAGGGGTCGGTTGCTCCCAAAGCCAACCAAGCTCAAGCAGATCTGGGTGCCCAAGAGAGCCCATGCTATCCCTGCCATCCGGGGAGAACTTCTGAGGGTCCGCCAAGTAGGACCAAAGGAAGATGCACAGGCTGAGGTGGCAGCCCCAATTCATCCCTCGCCAGCATTGGCTACCCAGGCCCAGTCGGGGAAGATGTCCCACCACACCAAGCTGGGGGCAAGGATTCCTGTCTTTGAGAAACATACTACTTTCTGAAGAGCATCCATTAGAAAAGTAAAGAAGAATGGAAGTCTCCAAGCTTGCACCTGTAACACATCCAGAACGGCCGGCCACTATGGGGCTCCACCCCTGGATTATGATGAAGCCGCTAGGCTCGCTAAAGGGCTAGAACCCGCTATCGCAAGACAAGGGGTTATGGTTACAACGCAAGCCCATATTGAAACACCCGATGCGGATCTGATCACGATGACTGTAAATGTGGTCACTACTGGAAATGATGGCGAGGAACCAGCGCCTGCTTAAAATGCTCCGGCGGGAGCGCAAGGTCTTGCTCCCAGCTCCTCCATGCCTGATCAGGCCACCATGATGCTCATGATGCAAAGATACCAGCAAGAAATTGAGATGCTGAGGAAACAACTCAGCGGCATGAATGTACACGCTCTGGCTTCAAGGCAGGTCGAGCTCCCTCTCGAAGCCTCATAGAGAGGTGCTAATGAACATGGAGCTGTCCTTCCAACCATGGCTTCTCAGCCGTCTCTTGACCATACTGGGGGCACGGCCCCGACTCTACAGCCTACTCTCCCGTTGCAGGGGACGGCTACTACACCTCAACCAACGGTGCTGATGCCACCAATGACCCAACAAGCTCTATGCTGCCCGAGCCCGGCTGACCCGGCAGGGATAAATGAAACAATGATAGAGAAGATGATAGAAAAGAAGCTGGCAGATCGAGGAGGTGATGATTAAGCCTCATTCGATGCATACAAGGTGTCGTACCCGGTCCACCATGCTACTAAAAAGCTACCTCCCGGCGTCACTAAGCCGCCGAAATTTGATAAATTCAATGGACAAGTATCGCCAAAGGAGCACATAGCCTATTACATCAACATGATGGGTGATTTGGTGACCGACGAGTCCTACTTATTAAAGTACTTTGGGTCCTCACTGACTGCACTTGCTTTCGAATGGTACTCCAACCTACCCGCTAGAGCAATCAATGATTGGTTGGATATGCAGCGCCAATTCTGGGAGCGATTCCATATAGCCGAAAGAGAAATAACCATGGCTGAGCTCTATACCTCCAAGCAGAGGCATGGTGAGACCGGCTTGGACTATATCAAAAGATGGCGAAATCTCAGCATGAGATGCAAACGCCCTGCTACACCAAGAGGATGTAGTTGAAATATGCAAACAAAACTTGAGGCCGGATATCCTTGAGAGGATGATCGGGAGTGATATTAAGACTTTCGACCGGCTAAACAATGTGGTGGCCGAGATCAAGACCTTCTTCTCCAGCTATCCTCACATTCCTACTTCTGTAAGCCAGAGGGCCCGATTTGTCGATAAGCGGACAGAGCCAAAGGAAGCTTGCACGATCAACTCTGAAGAATTGGAGCCACAGAAGAATAGAGCCAAAGGGCTTGTTAACCCTTCCCTTGCTGAACCCAATGATCCACAAGAGGGCCCGTCCTTGCGGACTAAAATGAAGAAGCTATATTCCTTTCCTAAGGAGAGGACCCGTGCCTTATTTGAATGGGCCACCCAATACAACAAAGTCACCCTCCCAGATCCAAAGAGGCTGGCGAATGCCAACAGAAAAGATGATCCCCACTTCTGCCTGTATCATCAGATGATCGGTCACTCTATTGAAGATTTCTATCCATTCAAAGATGCCATTGAACGGCTGATCCGGAGGGGGGAGCTCCAGATGGGCAACCACAAGGTTGACCCTCCACTTCCTCATGAGTTGCCCGATCTTAAAAGGGCAGTCAATATGGTGTCTTTGCACCCGCTACCACCAGAAGGGCCAAGGCCTTCCACAAAGAAGAATGAAAGGAGGAAGCTGAAGGTCAAAGGGAAGGGGGTTACCCTCTCTTGCGATACATTATCTACCATGCCCGGCACGAGCCAAGCCGCTAAGAAAAGAAGTGAAGAACCATGCTATCCACCGCCCGTTAGAGAGGCGCGCCACCATACCCCCTCTCCACGTGAGAGCATGGGGGCAAGAACGCCAACTTTTAAAGCACAGGATGCTCCCGGCAATGATGACGAGACGATGTTGGCCCCGCCCAGAATCCACACGGAAGGCAGCACTTCCAGCTCCCCTCAACCTGACCCTGCCATGGTAGCATAACTATATCAAAAGCTTCAGGAGACTGAAGTGCTAAGAAGGAAATTAAGCAAAATGGGTCTATACCTAGCTATACCCGGATAGGCCGGGTCACCTCCTGAAGTTTCACAGAGCGGCGCTAAGCTCCGAATGACACATGATAACATCTCCATCATGCGCCTCCAGCGCATCTCCCGGATCCCCGAACATGTCAGGGGGCAGCTAGCACATCTCGCGCCATGTCACCCGTGGCCCCGCTTCCACAATCGACTGGCTCGAGCCGCGACCTTTCGACTCCGCCAATAATGAGCGAGCCGAGAATGGAGCGTGCTACTAAAGTAAAGCTAGCCGAAGAGGAGATCACCTAGGCAACGCTGCATACGACCAAGCAAATGGATGATGAATCTACCTCAGATTACATTCGGCGGTGGAGGGACCTCAATGCAAGGTGCAGACACTTGCCCAGCTACCAGGACGCTCTCCAAATATGCCAGCACAACATGAAGACGCACCACCTGCTCAGTGTGATTGGCGTCGAAATTAAATCCTTCAAACAACTGGATGATCTTGCAACAGATGTTGAAGACCTCTTGGAAAAACATCGCCCATCTGCTGTTGTCCAGAATTGTGAACATAGGCTGACCGATGAGTCACCGATGCAAATGGAGACAAATCATGCTGACCTTGAGGCCTTTGGGAAACAACAGAAGAAATTGAAAGAGGTGGCTGGCCCTCCCTCTACTAAGCCCTTTGAGCGGCACTTTTCACTAAGGGGCAAAATGATGAAACCTTATTCCTTTTCAAAGGACAAGACTCGGGCTCTCTTTGAGTGGGCCCAAGAATATGGCAAAGTAATGCTCCCAGAGCCCAAGAGACCGAATGAGGCAGAAAGAAAACATGACCCTCAGTTTTGTCTATACCATCGAGGGCTGGGGCATTCTATTGAGGACTGCTACATATTCAAAGACATCATAGAAGGCCTGATTAATTCGGGTGAATTACAAATGGACAAGTATAAGGTGGAACCACCGTGCCCTCACCAGTTGCCTGTCTTTAAGGCGGCGGCTAACAAGGCCCCTCTACGTCGGTCGGAGCAACACAAGCACTAAATGGTGCCTCGGGCCCCATGTCCCCTCGCTACTATCTGTTCACATGACTTTTCATGAAGAGAGCAAGCCACCATGTGCAGGGATTTGCTTTGAGCAGCTTCTTCACTTATTCACCCCCGTCCTGGGGGCACCTTGAGCTGTAATGTCATTTGGGCATCTACAGGCCCCGCTGAACCTGTAAGGGCACTTGGGCAGCTTAACAACCCGCTGAAGAAATGGAAATACCATGATTTGCTTAAGGCCTGCCAGGTCTATAAATGTTTGGGGTGGCAACCCGCCGCAAGTGATGTCCGTTTGATAGCCGACTTGAATCCCTCATTCACAGGGATCATTCGCCATGCTTTATGCCAAAAAAAAGAAAAGAAAATGAAGAGAAGAAATAAGAGCAAAAAAAGAAAAGAAAGGAAGAGCAAGACAAGAACGAGAAGAAGAGAAGAGAAGAGCAAAAAATAAGAGAGAAAAGATAAACAGAAGTACAAAGAAGGGAGGTGTCATCGGTGTTCATCAATCCCCCCTCTCAATGATCCTTCGACTTTACAGCCTACTCTCAAGACCCGTTGGCTTACACGGCATGCTCTCTTGATGTCTCTTGGCTTCGATGGCCCGCTTTCCTTATTTTTGGCTCTTGCATCCTGCTTCTCAACTTCGGCTCTGGTAGCCTTCTTCCTAAATTTCAGCTTTCGAAGCCCGCTTTCCTGATTTCGGTCTTTACGACTAGCTTCCCAATCTTTGGCTCTTGTAGCCTGCTTCCCAGACTTTGGCCTTTGTAGCCTGCTTCCCAACTTTGGCTCTTCACAGCCCGCTTCCCAATTTTGACTCTTGTAGCATGCTTCCCAATTTCGGCTCTTTGCAGCCCGCTTCTCAACTTCGTCTTTGGTAGCCTGCCTTCTAAATTTTGACTTTCACAGCTCACTTTCCTAATTTTGGTCTTCGCAGCCCGCTTCCCAATCTTTGGCTTTATAGCCTACTTTCCAATTTTAGCTCTTGTAGCCTGCTTCCCAACTTTGGCTCTTTGTAGCTTGCTTCCCAACTTCGGCTCTCTGCAGCCCAATTCTCAGCTTCGGCTTTTATAGCATGCTTCCCAGCTTCGGCTCTTCACAACCCGCTTCCCAATTTTGGCTCTTGTAGCCTGCTTCCCAACTTCGGCTCTTTGCAGCCCGCTTCTCAACTTCGGCTTGTAGCCCGCTTCCCCGACATGTTGGCTTCTGTAGCCCACTTCCCTTTGGCCTTCGTGGCATGCTTCCCGATTTCGGCTCCAGTAGCCTGCTTCCCCGATTTTGGCTCCCGTAGCCTGCTTCCCCGATCTTTGGCTCTCGAACCCAGCTTTCCTTAATTTTGGCTCTTGCAGCTTGCTTCCCAACTTTGGCTCTTGTAGCCTACTTCCCTTTGGCCTTCGTGGCCTGCTTCCCAATCTTGGCTCTCGATGCCTGCTCCCCCAACCTTTGGCCTTTGTAGCCCGCTTCCCAGCATCTCCTGGCTTCTACGGCATGCTTCCATAATGCCCCTCGGCTTTGTAGCCTACTTCCCCAACCTTTGGAACTTGTAGCCTGCTCCCCAACTCCGGCTCTTTGTAGCCTGCTTCCAAGACTTTGGCCTTTGTAGCCTACTTTCCCCAACTTCGGCTCCTTGTAGCCTCCTTCCCAATTTTGGCTCTTGTAGCCTGCTCCCCGACTTTGGCTCTTTGTAACCTACTTCGCAGACTTTGGCCTTTGTCTCCTACTTTCCCCACTTCGGCTCTTTGTAGCCCGTTTCCCAACTTTGGCTCCCTACAGTCTGCTTCGCGAATCACGGCTCTTGCAGCCTGCTTCCCAATGTCGGCTCTTGCAGCCTGCTTCCCGACTTTCCACTCTCGTAGCCCGCCCTCCCAATTTCAGCTTTTGTAGCCTGCTTCTCAGAATTTCGGCTCTCGCAGCATGCTTCTCAAAAATTTGGCTCTTGGAGCCTGCTTCCCCAAAATTTTGGCTCTTGTAGCCTGCTTCATAAACATCGGCCCTAGTAGCCCGCTCCCATATTTTGGCTTTTATAGCCTGCTTCCTAGTATCGCTCGGCTCTTATAGCCCACTTTCCCGATTCTGGCTCTTATAGTCTGATTCCCAGCTTCGGCTCTTGCAGCCCGCTTCCCTAATTTCCTTTCAGCCCTTCGTGGTCTGCTTCCCTAATACCTTTACTACCACTACATTTATACATAACAACTATATGTTCTTACGCAAAAAAAAAGAACAAACAAGAAACGAACAAAAGAAGAGTTTTTTGATGCTTGGCTGCCCTGCTTGCATGCTTGCTTATAATATAGAATAAGACACTTCCCTTGAATTTTCTAGGACCATGTTTCCTTGCTAAATAATAATGCCCCGATTCCGGATGCACGCGCGTCATGGCATACGCTCAAAGGGAACCCAATTATGGCGGGTGCACACGTCAAGGGGAAGAGTCATGGCTAAATTACGAAGTCCAACTCACAAAATAAACCCGAGGCAACACTCCTACGCTTCGCACTTAATATGTTCAATGGCCTTCGATCATAGGGATTGCTTGGATTTCTTCTTAGCACTCTACGGATGCTTGAATTCCCGCACTTGCGTGAAAGATAATTGTGAGGAAAAAGCTGCCTACCCCCCGAAAAAAAATGATGCAAAAAAAACAGAGAGAAACGTGAATCCGAGTAGCCGGGAATTCCCTCTGAAACAAATGAGGAAACTCGCGCGAAATGGTGAAGTGAATTGCAACAAGGATGAAGCCTAGTAGCCGGGAATACCCATTGAGACACATGAGGAGACTCGTGCCAAACGGTGGAATCCGTAATAGAATTATAATAAGGACGAATCCTAGTAGCCGGGAATCTCCATTGAGACAAATGAGGAGACTCGCGCCGAATGGTGAAATCCGCTACCAAAATAAACAGATGGGGGCTGTGCGAAGCTATCGAAACCGAGAGCCTGAAACGTATGTGTAGGCGCTACAGTAATACTCTAGTGTTGCTTAGAAAGCTTGCATATCTCTATGTTCAGGGCCTTTTGTTCACATGTTTACTCCTACACGCCATAGAAAATTGCCTCGGGTGAAGATTGTAAGTTTCAGCTACGCATAAGAACCATGTGATATCCCCTTGACGGGTGCACCACCCCTTAGTTGTGCCTCCTGGCCCGCACTGTGTCTGTGAATTACGGGTGATGTCCTTATCCCATCCCCTATAGAGGGAGCTGCCTTACGTATATTTATGTTATACCTGCTGACGAATGCGTGCATGCTTATGTAAAAAAAAATAAGAGAAAAAAAAGAAGAAAAAAAAAGAAACTCAATTTTGGCTATCGCAGCCTGCTTTCTCAGTTCTGGCTTGTGGGGCCCAATCTCGGCTCTCATGGCCTGCTTCCAGGCCCCTGCGGCTTACGAGTTCCCTAACTTCGGCTCCCATAGCCCGCTTCGCCGATTCAGCTTTTGCAGCCTACTTTTGCAACCTCAACTCCGACCCTTGTGGCCCACTTTCCCGGTTCGGGTTTCATAGATGGTGGCCCGGTGCTTTAGAGAACAAAGGACTCCCTCCACTCTAGATCGGACTTTCCATCCAGTCAGAGAACTAAAAGACCCCTCCACTCCAGATCGGACCTTCCGTCCGACGAGAGAACAAAAGTCACATTGACCCGGACCTCCTGGCCGGATCGTTGAATGGACAAACTCTTCTCCCAGTCCTACTGCGCTTCTAATACCTCCCGGCTCTAGTAGCCCGATTTCGACTTCGGCTCCCATAGCCTGCTTCCCCGATTTTGGCCCACGTGGTCTGATTTCTAGACCTCAATCTGGGTCGGTGGGCCTGCTCTCCTAATCGCGATAATGAATCTCTCAAACGGGCTGCACCCGCGCGCCCCACTCTGCTCATCTTTCGCTCGCGTCACCCGCGGGTGGGGGGCATTTGTGGACATAAAAAAAAGAGAAGAAAAGAAGAAGAAGGAAAAAGAAAAAAAAGAAAAGAAAAGAAAAGATGAAGAAAGAAAAGAAGGAAGGGAAGAAAGAAAAGGAAAAATAAAAAAAATAAAAAAGAAAAAAAAGAAAAAGAAAAGAAATAATAATAATAATAAAAAATTATATATATATATATATATATATATATATATATATGTAGATATATATTTCTCTCCTCTCTCCCCTTTCACTAAGGGTCAAAAGTGCGTCAAGGGCATGAGACAAGTGAGAGAAGGAAGAGAAAATAGGGAATGAAGCAAAGTACCGTGATCGCCACCAAGATGCCGTACGCGACAGGCACGCCGTACCTTGGAAAATGGGGAGACACTCGCCTTAGTGCAGCGCTAAGGAACGAACGGCTCCCTTAGAACCGCCCTATGTTGAGCGGTCTTACGATAGACCACCCTAGGACGCTGCGAGGGATGCGGGAGGAACTGCTGCAGTGAGATGGACGGCGCTAGACGGACCGAGCTCCAGGGAAGAACGGTCGTTGATGCACCGCGTGTACCGATGAACGGCCGGAGGATAGCCGCTCATGACCTTCACTCAGCAAGTTGAAAAGGGGCTCGACCTCCACCGTCTCCGGCCGGCCAGAGGGGATGGGCCTCGTGCTGATTAGATGCTGACCTGCGAAACAACGTAGAGACACAGAAGAAACACCCAGATTAGCCCTAAACAATGTAGTATGTATTCAGACGAGAATAATTAAGCATGAACAAATGAAAAGGGGAATACCTGGGGGGTTTTAAACCCCTAGGGTGACAAAAAACGGGATGGTTGTGTGCATGATAATGAGAAGGAGGGGGGTACGCGGATGGGAACAATGCATGCAATGAAAGAAAACGGCGAAAGCTACAGAACGAAAGAACTATAAAGACTGGGCTACTCCCTTGACCGGAGGCTCGTGCGGACGTAGAGAGCCTCCTTCCTTGGTGCTAGGTCGCTCAGAAATGCGGCAGGGCTTCGCCGTCGACCAAAATCTCCCCCCTTTCGACGTCCGGCCCTTAGGGTCTATTTATAGAGCCTAGAAAGCCAGCCTCGAAGTCGGGGTTTTTAGATATTCTTGGGTCGAACTCACAAAAGATAATTCGTAGATAATATCATAATCTTCCATCCACACGAAACGGCATCGAAAATGGTTGATTATCCGCAGAGAAATCGTCAAAATAAGTTGAGGATAAAACCATGAGATAAATGGGATAAAATCGATTGAAAATCAGCAGCCGACGGCTTGAACGGTCTTACGATAGACCGCACACAGGATGGGCTGTCTTATTCGGACTGTCCATCCTGTCGGTGGAAACTCTAATAATCAGAAAATTATCCCAACTATCTCTCGAACTGGCCGAAATGTTCGCCGTTGGACTCTGAACATATGAACGGTTGTATTAAGACCGTTTTAGTTTAGGGCGACACAAACACGACCGTTTAACTCTATCGGTGATAATTCGAATCGTTTGGATAATTCTCTGAGAATGTGGGCGCTCGTAGGACTCTGAGATATAGGCGGTTGGAACAGGCCCATCCATGATATTGAACGGTCCTAATTACACCGTACAAAAGCCTGTCGGTGAATATTCAGAAAATCCTCAGAAATTAGCCAAAATATATGAACGGTCCATAGTCAACCGCCCACCTGCTGAACGGTTGAGGTTAAGCCGTTCATGACCTTAGGCACTTGGTTCTCGCAAAATACGTTCAATTGACCAAAGCCAAGGCCCATTAAGCCCCGAATCACCACGAATTGCACCAAGGAGGGAGACGACCCATAAAATGAGCCCACGACATGCCACAAAAATGGCCCGATGAATGATGAACAACTCGAGTCATCAACTAATGGGAGTAAGAGAAACGAGTCAGCTTATCGGCATAAAACGGGTGTCAACAGATGCCCCTCCTTAATGTCCTCTTTGCAGGGGAGCGAGCGGAGGTGAAGCGGAGATGACACGGAACATGGAGACGAAGAAAAAATGCAGCGGAGTGGACCAGAAAAGCGGGCGTTAAGGTAAAACGACACCCGTTTCTACTAACAAGCGAATGAGAATCTTTCGGAAAGCCTTGAACCGAGCGTCAGGAGTAATTGACCAAAAGGTAACGCCAATCTGGAGGGACTAAACTAAACGAAATCAACTGACAAGACCAACCTCATGGGGGACACAATCCCGCGGTCCAACGAGGGGGCCACAAAAGAAAAAATGCTAAAGCTCCAGACGGGGATCTTTCAGTCAACCGACCCCAACGAACCGACCAAAGAAAACCTTCGAATTCGGAATGGAATTAGTTCATCTTACTCGAGCATTGAGACACACAGCTGACCATCACTTGACGGGACATTTCTTAAGCAGACTATGAGGCATGAAAGCTCAAAAGGATGCGCATGATGCATGCTGGGCTAAAAGTAAAAGAAATCGTTAAAACGAATGCAAAGAAAGATCAAAATATAAAATATTCGAGAGTAGTATTATTAAGCTGGGAATATCAGAGTCAAGATACCGTCCGCAACCACAGCGTGCGGATAGAACCGTCCTCCTCTAGTTTTCCCAACCTAGCGGCCTATCTGGAGGT
This sequence comes from Amorphophallus konjac, assembly GCA_022559845.1. Classification (NCBI taxonomy): domain Eukaryota; kingdom Viridiplantae; phylum Streptophyta; class Magnoliopsida; order Alismatales; family Araceae; genus Amorphophallus; species Amorphophallus konjac. The sequence goes on along the minus strand of CM040125.1, from coordinate 204,669,768 downwards.
TAAACGCGTGAACCTAGATCATCATTGTTTTTGTTGAAGGGGAACATCAGATCCTGGAACACGCGGGAAACCAACTGGTCCTTGAGATAATATAATATAGTACCATATAGTAATGCAATAAAGAGGAGGGATAGAAAGCCATACCTGACTTACCTGTCAAGCGGAACGGCATTTTTTTGGCTTTTCACATATTTGAATTTTTCTGGCTTTTCAAGATGAGAAAATCACAAGCAAATAAACATGAACAGAGTAGAACATAATGCCAAAGGCAAACAATATATAATGTAACGAACCAACTTCACCATAATGATGAAACAAACAAAGCATATGTGCGATCAAACATCACCGAAAAGAAACCATATGACCAAGCAGAGACCAGGCAAGTGAATAAACAAGCATAATGACCTTATCCACAGAAGGCGGTCTTCACCAAGCCGCTACCATATGGTAGCGGTCTTCGACAGACCGCGACTATGTGGCCGGATTTGAAAAATAACGGCCGCCCCTTCGGCGGCCCCTTCATTCCCTCCGTTTCTATTTCGCAAAAAAAAATGACCCCAAACTCCTCCGAACTCCCCTTTCCTCCCCAGCGTCCCCAGCCAACCGGAGAGATGCCGAAGAAGCAACTCACACGCCGCTTCCTCCGGAGGATCATGGAGGCGGACGTGGGCGCTTCGTCCTCCACGGAGCCACCGGCGGGAGACGAACAGCCACCGCCGGTGTCGGAGGAAGAAATCCCTCCCGTCGGTGCCGAAGATCCCAACGAGGCCGTCGAAGAGGCCGACGAAGGAACCGAGGGGGACGGCGAGGAAAAACGAGCCCCCCACGGCCCAAAACTCCTCTTTTGCCCCTTTAATTTTAATTTATCTTGTTGCATGCGGTTAGAACGGGGTCGAAGATCCCCAAATGATAGAATGTAGGGCTAAAAAGCCCATGAGGACAAGGCTAGAAACGGGGAAGGCCCGGCCCGTCATGGCGGACAGGTCGCGGTCAACCAGTAGCCGCGACCTGTAGTAGCGGTTCTTTGAGGACCGCGACCATCCCAGACCCCCATTCGAAAATTCAACTTCTTTTTATCTAGAAATGTTTATGTGAATTATGCTGATCCTTAAATGGTGAAATGTCTTTGCAGGGGAAGAGCCGGACCAGGATCTCGTGGTTGCAGGTCAGAGCGGTGTACCTTGCCTTGCCTGAGTTTCAGAGGGTCAGGCTGGCGGCGATGGGGTTTGCGGAGTTCTTGAGCGTGGAGGTACTTCGGACTGACGCCGCGCTGCTGCTAGCACTACAGGACAGATGGGATCCGATCAGCAAGGCCTTCCTATTCCTGTGGGGAAACATGATCCCTACACTCGAGGATATAGCACGGATTACGGGACTCCGAGTGCACGGGGCACCAGTGAGCGGCTTCACCCACTCTCACTATCGGGAGCAGGCACAGCAGTTGCTAGGACTGGAGCTGGATAGACCGGGACGGCCGTCATCCCTACTACCGCGGGGCAGACTGCAGGATAGCCTGGGCTTGAGAGGCGCCGGGATCTTAGTCGGGGAGCTACCCGAGCAGCACCTGGAGAGACTGAGGGACCGAGCGAGGGCGAGAGTGTCTGCCGAGCCAAGAGCCGAGGCAGATAGGGTACTGAGGCGGTTCTTGGTGTTTCTGTTCGGGCGGCTGCTCTTTGCCACGAGAGGAGATGCGGTGAGCTACCGATTGCTACCACTACTGGAGGACCTCGAGGGTGTGGGGTCGTACGCTTGGGGCGCGGCCGTGCTGGCTTTTCTGTTTGACTCCCTCGGCACCACTACCCACCAGACGATGCTTGGCGGCTTCGCTCCATTTCTCCAGGTATGATCTCAATTTGAATGCCCTGAATTCAAATGCTTATGCTTACATGATTATCTGATTAATGCATGTGTGGAATGCAGGTGTGGGCCTATCTCTACTTGCCTCACCTCAGTAGAGGGCTAGAGGCTCATGCAGACCGTCTACCTATCGCGAGGCGATGGGTGACTAGGCGGGACACGGGATCGCTCAAACGCCAGGTGCGGGTGATTCAGGATGACATCGATTCTCTTCCCTATGCATCGGTGAGTTCTAAACTTTAAACTTAAGATGCAAATGTTGAAATGCATGCTGACCTTGACTCCTTCTACAGGTTCGTTGGACACCTTACCGAGACGAGGGATTCGAGGGCCAGCCTTGGGTGGAGGTGGCTCTGGCTTACTCAGGTCGAGATATCTGGCTACACTGCATGAACGTGGTGGAGCCACTCCACTACCGCCTGATCATGAGGACTCGGGGAGTGCATCAGCTGGACGTGGCATTCCCGACCCGAGAGAGGGCTGAGGAGGAGCGCGTGGGGCGACACTCACGCGGAATGGTTGGCTCGGTGGACTGGATTGCTCGAGCGGAGGAGCAGATCCGGGACTGGGCGCGCCATGGACGCGAGGTACGGGCCAGAGCTAACACAGACGAGGCCTACCTAAAGGCCTATGCACGACACTACGGGGATCAGGTCTTCCGCGGCACTCGACGACCAGTAGGAATCTCTGAACCTAATGCCTTATCTACTATGCCGACATGCTGACATGTTAATGCTTCTGAATGCAGCTTGACCCTGAGGGACGCATTGCAGAGCTCCAGGGTTTGCTCCACTCGACTGTGCAGCAGCGGGATGAGCTTCAGCGCTCCCTGGATCTCCTGGTGAGCCTTTACTGCTTTCTAGACTTAGAAATGTGATTATGCTATAAGACTTATGAGATTGACTGACTTCAATGTGCAGCATGCCGAGGGAGCCCATCGCCATGGCTCAGATGCCCCTTCTTCCTCCACACAGACACCAGCAGACCGGGCCCAGAGGGATGCTGAGTTCGCCAGGGCGACTGCACGGGCTGAGGAGGCCAAGACCGCTCTTGCCGAGAGGGTGAGTGACGCATCCTTCTTTCAATGATCCTGCCTATGGATTGGCTATTCACTAATGGATTTATAATGCAGACCAGAGAGCTGGAGGTAGCGATGCAGGAGATGGCCTGGCTACGGGAGGAGGCGACGGCAGCGGGCCGCTACCGCGAGGAGGCGGAAAAGTCCCGGCAGCAGGTCCACGACCTCAAGATCGAGCTACGGGCCCTGGAGCGGGCATTTCGCATGATGGGGCGAGGCCCTAAGCGGAGCACATCCCTGGGTGGCGCACACAGTGGTTCTGTCTGGGACTACTTCACGAGTTCCTCCGGCCGTCGGAGGAATGAGGACGAGGAGAGGCGTCGACACCGCGAGGAGGGTAGCACAGCCATGGGTCCTCCGGAGAAGAGGCTAGAGGGCGGGCGTGAGAGTGAGGGACCTGGCGAGGGCCAGGCTTGATTATGCCTTGTTGTTTCTCTTTTTCATTTTGTTTGCACCACACATGTACATGGAGAAATGACACATATATAATGCCATGAGTTTTTTTTTAAATGAATGTGAATGTTCGTTCTACCAATCTATAAATGCTTTACACAGTCGACTCAAAAAGAAGAGAGAAAGTGGTGCGAGGACGAGACACGACTAAAAGGGGAAGTAGTATGCAGGCTCAGCCAAAAACAGTCGCGGTTCCAAGGCAACCGTGACAAAAGGTAGAGGTTGTGCGACCAACCGTGTCCTGAAGAACGTAAGAGTGCCCAACCAAGGCAGACGCAATGTCATACAACAGGGGGCCCATGCGCGACCAACATATTCGTGGGACAAAATAACTCATGCAGGACAAAGATGTGGCAAATACACTCCTCAATCGAAACTTAAGATCAGCATGAAGCGGAACCGCCAGGTTCATGATCGTGAGGTAAAGCCGTCTCACATAGATGTGATCAGAGGAAGCAAGAATTTAGGGAGGACATAAGCTTCAGAACAGATTGAGAGACATGAGTTGAATGAGAGAATAGGCCCAAAGATGTGGATAGGAGATGGAGCGAAAAGATATAGCGAGGGATGCCTGGGTACTTGTAACCTGCACACTTAGCAAACGGATTACGTATCTGTCCTTAAAACAAATGTAAATGCATGAAAAAGATTCATTTTTTTTTAGGATTTTCGTAATCTTTTTGATGATTTTTTTTTGACAACAATATTTGATTTTTTTTGAAGTTTGAAATATTTGATTTGTTTGAAGTTTTGATAATATTTGATTTTTTTTTATTTTTTTTTGGAATTTTGTCATAGAAATCCGCAGCACCTAAAGGCGGGTTCAAACTACTGGCAAGGGACCGTCGTTCCGACCCCTTTCACTAAAGGCTTCCCTTAAGCAGGGTGTGCATGTGAGGGTGGCTTGCCACAACCAACTGCTTCTAAAGAACGGTGCCCCTACTAAGGCCATACCCGGGATACAACCCGGCCTAAGAGGGAGGAGCAGAAGATAAATTGGAGACAAGCTTTGTGCAGGATGGGAGATATCAAGGCTCGAATTCCTTCAAGAGCACTACTCCTCAAAGAGTAGGTCTGTTGCGCTGGGGCTTGTGTCTTTGATTTTTAGACCCATATTTATCAGGCACGCATGCGACCGGGCTCATGACGTCCCGCGGGGAACTATACTGCCACTCTTGTCATGCCTTTCAATCGTAACTTTGCACTGATTCATTTTTTTCATTTTGGTAGCCCTTATTGGCCAGATATAGCATAAAAGCTTATTTTTGAGGGTCAAAACTACCCCTATTTGAGACCTCTCTCGTATTGGGGAGCGCCTAAGTTGGTCATCTTATCCATCCATCTCTTGCCCCTGCACTTGGCCGAGCAGAGAAAAGAAAAGACTTTTGTGCATACCCAAAGTATGGCCAAAGCAGCAACGGTGCGCCTCAGAAGAATCAGCTATGGTTTGCCGTGTAGTGTGTGAAAAACCCATGCCTAAAGGTCACCCTCAACAATCGGGGAATGAAGCTATACTCCCAGCGCGGAGCTATCACCAGCCTAAGGATGCTGCAGAAGATAACCTTTTTTGTTTGACACAAAGACTCCTAAAGCCACTCAATCATGTTAAGGAATTAATATTACCACCATGTGCCAAAACAATAGAAATAATGGAAATGAAAGCATGTTTCTTTGCGCAAAATAAAGATACCTTTGCAAATCCATGGCGTGGAAACCAGCATCCTAAAGTGATCTCGATCATTGAGCTTTGAGGAGCGCGAACTTTGTTTTCCTTGCTTGCCAGAATAAAGGATGAAAGGGGAGCAAATGATTGGATTCCTCGACACAGAGGAGTGGCAGACATCACACTGGACGAAGAAGGGATAAAAAGGAAGAGAGAGACGAGGGCTAGAGCTCCCTCGTTAAGGCATTGAGGCCCTGATAACAAGGAACCAGATACATAATAAACAAGGATTAACTGAGATCAAGGCGGGCTAAAGCCTCGAGAACAGCAAGAAAAAGGGTAATGACCTTGAAAGGGTGAGACAGAAAGAACAGAAAGACGTCGAAAAGATAACTGTGAAGACAAGAAAGAAGGATAATGATCATCTGACGTGGTCAGAGAGGAGGAATAGCGATCACTCGACAGAGGCGGGGAAGAGAATGTATGAACACCCGACAAGGTCGGGGAAAAGAAATGGAAACCACCCGACAAAATCGGGGAAGGATCAGAAAAATCACCCGACAAGGTCAGGGAACGAGCGCAAGGGATCCCAAATAAGGTCGGGGGAAAGAGACGAGCAGTGAAATCCGGACATGTCCGGGAAGAAAAACTAGAAGATGCCCCTGACTCAGGGGAAGAGGAAGACATAGGCCGAGGCCTAGAATGGTGGGGATAGGAAAAGATGGTGCAAATATGGTCAGGTGGTGGAAGGTACACCACCCACGGATAAGAACTGAGCAATAGAAAAGGCGAATGGACGGAAGAAGGAGATGAGGCCTTGGACTCCTGAGTGCCCAACTGACGGCCCTTGAACTTACGTCGCCGCCTCTTCTTAGCCGCAATCTTCTTGAAATAACGCCGCCTGGTGCGGACTCGGCTTCCCGGGCTCCTCAATCTGTAATGTCTTCTAAAATAGCGGGCCCACTTGGCAGATGGCCTGGCCCGGTCACGAATATGCAGCTTCATTGGGGCGGCTGCCCCTAGACCCCCAGTGCTAACAAGATGCAGACATTCTTGGGCAAACCACTTCTCAGCTGAATGAATATCATGGAGCCACGGAGTTTTGTCTCTTGGCACTAGAACATAGAGGTTCGGCAACTCCACTCGGCAATCAGGCTCGAAGCATAACTCCCGTACTAGAAGAGCAGGACAAAGCTGAGAGAGTTCAATACGCGGCGTTGACGGTGCCGGCATGCTAATAGATTGTGGGAGGTTGCACAGCAAGTGCAGAATGTCCTTGGAAAGCGCAGAAGATGCAGCCAATTTCCCCTTGAATAGGGAATCCATCAGGCTCTGGGCGGCCGTATGGGTTAGCATAATCCGAGTAGAGAACCCCTCTCGGCCAGTGAACTGAACATCAATTGAGCGAGGAGAAATAACAGCATCGATAGTGAATCCCTTGGCGAGCGATGAGATTGCCATTAGCCTCGCTCGTGAAGAAACTGGCACTAGTGCGAGTGAACTCTTCTTTGCAACCATTTCTGAAAATGCAGGCTCATTATCTCGAAAATAGCCAGGACCAGGACCCAGATTGGCATGCGGTAAATGGCAACTTGAGTCTCGAAATGCACAATCGAAACCTAGCTCGGCTCATTATCTCCCTGGGGACCAGACCCAAGGGGCACCAAAGGTAGTGTGTACCTGCTCTGCGAAGTGGGAAGTGGTAGAGGAAGGTTAGAAGGGGGAGGTTTGAAGGGCGCGGGTGGCGATGGTGCAAGTGATGGGGGAATAATGATGATGACGGGCATGGGTGGAGGTAAAGGCAAAAGCAGAGGTGTGGGTTTGGGCTCGGCCTGCTCGGGCTCAGAGGATGATGGCGAAAGGGGGAGTGAAGGAAGTGGTGGCGGCGGTGGCAAAGGTGATGAGGGTGGCAAAGGGAGTGATGTGGTTGATGAAGACGGTGAAGGTGAAGGGGATGGAGGTGAAGGTAAGGGTGGGGAAGAAGGAGGAGAGGAAGGTAGTGGTATAGTGGGGGAAGAGGTAGGTGGTGGCGCTCTTCGACGTATCTTCACGACTCGTCGAGAGGCGTTGGGGATAGGTGTGGTGGTGGAAACGGAGGGTGAAAGAGAGGTTGCCTGAGCGGAGGCTGGGGTAGGTAAAGGTTGTGGAGGGGATGGGATGGAGGAAGAAGTAGGTAACGGAGTAGGTATCTTATTAACTAAAGAAACACCAGGGTGCCCCTGGTCTTGAAGTGGGGACGGTTGCCTAGGCGGCACGGCTTGCTGCTGCTGCTGCTTGCTACTGAGATCCAAAATAACTTGGCGTATGACAGCCCAATCAATCATCCTCTTGTCTTCCAAGCTGTAAATAACCTCCCGGAACTCGGGACAGTCCTCCATCAAATGCCCCTGCTGACGGTGGAATTCACAGAACTCGAGCAAATTCCCGACTGTGGGTCGGCAAGGCACAACCGGAGGGAGCTGCAACGCATGGGTGGCCATCAAAGCCCTGAAAATGTTCGTGAAAGATTCTGGCCACGGCGGAGAAGGAGCCCGCTTCGGGTACGGTGGGTGTCGAGGGATATGGGAAGGTGATAGAGAAGGTTGCGGGGGTGGAAGCGGAGGTTGCGTAGGTAAGGGGAATTGCGTAGGTGAAGGCGGAGGGCTGGAATGATGTGGCGGCGTGGGGGGAGTGGGATTGTAATGGATGGCATCTACCCACTCGCGGTGTGGTGTTTCCTTGACCGGAGGTGGAGGGGTGTGAGGAGATAAAATAGCGGAGGGCCGACTCGTGGATGGTTGGTATGCGGTGGAGCACATGGAGGTATACGGGTGTGTGGGAGTGGGCGGTCGACTCGTGGAGGGATATAAGGTGGAGGGCTGACTTACGGTGAAGGGCGGAGGGAAAGTGTATGTAGAAGGTGACGGTGGAGGAGACTCATGGTCAAAGGAAACTAGGAGTTGTTGGCTAACGAAGCGGGCTCGATTGTAAAGCTGTTGCCAGGATGTGATATTGTTCAGGGCTAAGATACATCTGAGCTCGGGCATTGCGTTAGAAATAACCATCTTGATCTGCTCGCCCTTCGGAATATGCCCCGGAACTTGCGCGGCTAGGTGATGCCAGCGGTCGGCAAACATGGAGAATTCCTCGTCGGGCGTCATCTTCTCTTGGGCCAGATCAACCAAAGAATGTCTGGGCCCAACCTGATCCTGGTACTGCTGAATGAATCTTGCTTGAACGGCTTGAAAATTCATCAGCTGCTCTTGCGGTAACGTGAAGAACCAATCCTTGGCCGGACCCTCTAAAGATAGGCCAAACAAATAGGCCATCAAGCGTTGATCATGTTGGAATTGGGCCGACTCATATAAGAACTCCTTCAAATGCACGTAGGGGTCACCGACTCCACCATAGCGACGATAAGCCGGAATCTGTTGACGTGGGGGAAGCTGAAGACCTTGAAATGCAAATGGAATATCCAAAGAAGTTTGAGGATTGATTCGGCGTTGCAATTCATCAAGCTGGAGTTGGGCCTGAGCGAACATCTCCTCGGTAGGAAGAGTCCGAGAAGGGTATGGGCCAGCTTGAGCAAGAGATGATGATATTAGACAAGGATAATGTTGATGGGCCGGATAAGGGGATCCGGCCTGAGAAGAAGGAAAGCCCGCTCCGAGAATTGAGGAATACATGGGCCTGGAAGAATTATGAAGGTGGGAATGAGAATTGATTGGGCCAACAGTAACACGGGCGGGACAAGAAGGCCTGTTAGAAGAATAGGGTCCAATGGAGGAATAAGGAGATGGGCCCGCATGGGAAGAGGAATCCACGCGGGGATAAGAAGATGAGGAGGAAGAAGGGTAATATACAGGAGAAAAATGATGCTCCATGAGGGCAAATGGAGACTTTATACATGAAAATCAGGGAAATCCAATGAGGGAAGTAAGGGCTCAAAGGAGGGGGGGCTGACTCAATAATGCAAAGAAAAAGAAAAAGAAACCTAGGACAATGAGACTAGACAAATGGACACACAGAATGGACTACCCTAAATGGGCCTAACAACAAAACCTACATGGATGATGGGGGATGTAACACAAAATAACACAAGTGGGCTCGGACAAGCCCACACAACACAATCAATATGAAGGATTTCACCCAAGTCAAACAAGTTAATATGATGGGAAGTATTTTATTATCAAAGTTTTGGGTGGGCCTTTTAATGATTTGAATTGAGATTAATTCCCTCAAGATAGGTGTCTTACAGGGAATAAGGTCCACGCTTTGGTTCGACTATGGTTAACTCCTTCACAACGTATGCAAATGCAAGCCTGAGGGGTGGAAAGATACAACCGGCCCGGCGTCCGTGTGGGAATCCACAGCTCGCGGGGACTTATGGAGGTCCTCAGCAAGGTCCCTAGTCGGCTCCAAGGAATATGGAGACGAGAGAAAACCCTACCTCGGTAGGCATGCAACTAGATGTGGATGAAATGCATGAATCCTATGTGCACCGGAGTGCATGCAAGTTCTAACCTAAAAGACTAGTAATGAAGATGAAAACAATAATACGAACAGTTACTTCGTCAGAGAGAGGAACAAACAGCACTCAGGACCCTTAAACGTAGTGGAATAATGGGCTACAGAAAGGGACCTCGGGTGCATACCTGGGCGAACAGTCGCGGTCCTGTCATGACCGCTACCACATGTAAGCGGTCGACGCGGGACCACGTTATGTCAGGAAGCAGGAAGTGGCCAGGCAAGAGCAGAAACCTCGGAGGGAGGCCCGAGCAGTAAACCATATATCAGAAGCCATAACCCTAACAACAATGAGGACAATATACGGATGCATGGACAGCATAAAACAACACTCCATAAGGCAACATGTAATGATCTATGGAAGCAGGTTTTGGAGTGTGCACCGGAGTAACCTGTAGCGGTCCACAGATGACCGCTACTAAATAGAAGCGGCTTTCATCAGACCGCGATGAGTCCAGAGAACAGGGAACACCCAGAACAGGAACGGGAAACCCCACAGAGGTCTACAGCAACGGAAATAAATAGTAAAAAGCAGGTAATACAGCACACAGCACGATTGGTAGTGGTGTCCCACCGTGATCGCCAAAAAAGGGGTGTAGATATATATTTCTCTCCTCTCTCCCCTTTCACTAAGGGTCAAAAGTGCGTCAAGGGCATGAGACAAGTGAGAGAAGGAAGAGAAAATAGGGAATGAAGCAAAGTACCGTGATCGCCACCAAGATGTCGTACGCGACAGGCACCCCGTACCTTGGAAAATGGGGAGACACTCGCCTTAGTGCAGCACTGAGGAACGAACGACTCCCTTAGAACCGCCCTATGTTGAGCGGTCTTACGATAGACCGCCCTAGGACGCTGCGAGGGATGCGGGAGGAACTGCTGCAGTGAGATGGACGGCGCTAGACGGACCGCGCTCCAGGGAAGAACGGTCGTTGATGCACCGCGCGTACCGATGAACGGCCGGAGGATAGCCGCTCAGGACCTTCACTCAGCAAGTTGAAAAGGGGCTCGACCTCCACCCTCTCCGGCCGGCCAGAGGGGATGGGCCTCGTGCTGATTAGATGCTGACCTGCGAAACAACGTAGAGACATAGAAGAAACACCCATATTAGCCCTAAACAATGTAGTATGTATTCAGATGAGAATAATTAAGCATGAACAAATGAAAAGGGGAATACCTGGGGGGTTTTAAACCCCTAGGGTGACAAAAAACGGGATGGTTGTGTGCATGATAATGAGAAGGAGGGGGGTACGCGGATGGGAACAATGCATGCAATGAAAGAAAACGACGAAAGCTACAAAACGAAAGAACTATAAAGACTGGGCTACTCCCTTGACCGGAGGCTCGTGCGGACGTAGAGAGCCTCCTTCCTTGGTGCTAGGTCGCTCAAAAATGCGGCAGGGCTTCCCCGTCGACCAAAATCTCCCCCCTTTCGACGTCCGGCCCTTAGGGTCTATTTATAGAGCCTAGAAAGCCAGCCTCGAAGTCGGGGTTTTTAGATATTCTCGGGTCGAACTCACAAAAGATAATTCGTAGATAATATCATAATCTTCCACCCACACGAAACGGCATCGAAAATGGTTGATTATCCGTAGAGAAATCGTCAAAATAAGTTGAGGATAAAACCATGAGATAAATGGGATAAAATCGATTGAAAATCAGCAGCCGACGGCTTGAACGGTCTTACGATAGACCGTACACAGGATGGGCGATCTTATTCGGACCGTCCATCCTGTCGGTGGAAACTCGAATAATCAGAAAATTATCCAACTATCTCTCGAACTGGCCGAAATGTTCGCCGTTGGACTCTGAACATATGAACGGTTGTATTGAGACCGTTTTAGTTTAGGGCAGCACAAACACGACCGTTTAACTCTGTCGGTGATAATTCGAATCGTTTGGATAATTCTCTGAGAAAGTGGGCGCTCGTAGGACTCTGAGATATAGGCGGTTGGAACAGGCCCGTCCATGATATTGAACGGTCCTAATCACACCGTACAAAAGCCTGTCGGTGAATATTCAGAAAATCCTCAGAAATTAGCCAAAATATATGAACGGTCCATAGTCAACCGCCCACCTGCTGAACGGTTGAGGTTAAGCCGTTCATGACCTTAGGCACTTGGTTCTCGCAAAATACGTTCAATTGACCAAAGCCAAGGCCCATTAAGTCCCGAATCACCACGAATTGCACCAAGGAGGGAGACGACCCATAAAATGAGCCCATGACATGCCACAAAAATGGCCCGATGAATGATGAACAACTCGAGTCATCAACTAATGGGAGTAAGAGAAACGAGTTAGCTTATCGGCATAAAACGGGTGTCAACAATATATTAATAAAAAAAGAGAAGAGGGCCCACCCTCTCTCTCTCTATATCTCTCTCTCTTTCTCTCCCGTTATTTCTCTCTCTCTCTCTCTCTCTCTCTCTCTCTCATTTTCTCCCTCACCGGTGCGGCCTCCCACCGCGGCACACTCCCACGCAAGCCATCTGACACACCCCGCTTGTGCCCTTACCCGGTACACCTCCAACCACCTCCCACGGCACACATCCGCTGTGCCGGATGAGCCCGCTCAAGCCGCACCGGATGGCCTGCCAACTCCCACTCCCAGTCCCACCGCGGCATATTCCCACACCCGGCGCACCCGGCGGCTCGTTGGTGCTCTACGCGGTGAAGGAGGGGAGCTGGAGCCATGCATGTGATGCGGCGTCTCAAAAGATGGAGATTATGGGTCCAAAAGGGTGAAAGTTGACCAACATGATGATGGGAAGAGTCGTGAGGGACATCTAGCTGAAAGTAAATTGACGGGCACTGAACAACATGTGCCTTCAGCATTACATCCTGATTCAAGTACGTCTAATAAAGATTCACTAGCTCAAGCTGAAAATGCAAGCGTTGATAGGCTTCCACAAGAAATGCATCAAATGAAAATCAGAAATGAGAAAGCTAATAATCTGGATGACAAGGATCTGGAAGTGGTCATTGTTAATGGGAAAGGAACAGAGACAGGCCGAGTAATTTCAACAATGATTGGTGGGCGAGATGGTCTACCAAAGCAGACGATCTCATACATGGCAGAACGGGTGGTTGGCTCAGGCCCATTTGGTGTTGTTCATTTTGTTTCCTCTTCTTTTCAAGCCAAATGCCTTGAATCTGGGGAAGCAGTTGCAACAAAGAAAGTTCTGCAGGACAAGAGACACAAGAACAGAGAACTCCAAGTTATGAAACTACTTGATCACCCAAACGTAGTTCAGTTAAAGCACTATTTCTTTTCAACAACCAACAAGGATGAACTGTACCTTAACCTTGTACTTGGATTTGTTCCTGAGACTGTGCATCGTGCAACAAAGAATTATCACAAAATGCACCAACATGTACCATTGATCATCGTGCAGTGATATATTCTCCAGCTATGCCGTGCTCTAGCATATCTTCATGGTGTCATTGGTGTCTGCCATCGTGACATTAAATCACAGAATCTCTTAGTACTACAGGGCACCTGAACTATTTTTTTTTTGGAGCTACAGAATACACAACAGCAATTGATATGTGGTCCATGGGCTGCATCCCATCGGAGCTCCTCCTGGGCCAGCCTTTGGTTCCCTGGAGAAAGTGGTGTTGATCAGCGGGTTGAGCTTATCAAGGTCTTAGGTACGCCGACAAGAGAAGAAATTAAGTGCATGAATCCAGATTATACGGAGTTCAAGTTTCCTCAGATAAAGGCTCATCCTTGGCATAAGCTTTTCCAGAAGAAAAATCTCTCCTGACGGTGTTGACCTTGTATCACGGCTGCTCCAGTACTCACCTGATCTGCGTTGAACTCCTTCGGAGGCCTATGACCGTCCTTTTTTTGGGTGAGTTGAGGGTGTTGTGTAGTGGACAGCGGATCTAGAGGGGAGGGGTGAATAGATCAGCCCCACTTTTCGCAATGCGGCCCTCTAAACAGCTAGTTAAAATGAATTGCTGCGGAATAGAAACTAGCTTCCAAAATGCTATGATTCACTTAGCAAGATAAGCAAGATATATAATAATTCGATCCTAAGCATGCATCTAGAATGAATCAATCACACAAGCAAACCACACTAGACAGGATTTTTAAGGTGGTTCGGACTGAATCCTCAGCCCTACGTCCACCCCTCACCAAAACCCGGTGAGGCTTCACTTGTGCAGTGCACAGAACCGCAAATCGGAAACCACCGATTGCCTTCCTACTCACCACCTGGTAGGGACGTCAACCGCAAATTGGAACACCCCCCAATTGCCTTCCTACTAACCACTGGTAGGGACGAATCACACTTTCAATGTTTAAACAATAATGAAAATGAAACAAATGTGAATGAACTAAAACAAGAGATTGAGTTATGAGTGAAAATGAATTGGCCCTTATATGGAATGTTGATCAGCAACAAGGCTCCTCTTGGCTTCAACTCAATCTTCTTGATTCACCCTTGATTGGATGAATGTTCTTCACGGAGTACTGTTCACGTGAACAGTGCCTCTTCCTTCAATTCTTCTCTCTTGATCTTCTCTTTGAACTTCTTTGAATGAATGAAGGAGATGATGAAGCTATCTTGAACCTTGATTGCTTCTTGAGCTTCTAGGAGTTTGAATGCTTGAAATATCACCTTGAATGAACTTGAAGGAACTTGAATGGATGAAGATGATTTCCCTTGAAGAACTTGAATCAAACCGGCTTCGTTGGATCACTTTGATAGCCTTGCTTTGATGTAATCTTCCTTGAAGATTGCTGGCTTTGATTTGAGCTTGATTCCCCTTTGATTGGATGAAGAACACCTTCACGAACTACTGTTCATGTGAACAGTAGCTCGTCTCCAAGCTCTCTTGCAACCTCCCTTGCAGCCACCCTTGTAACCCCTTGAAGCATTAGGGTTTCCAACCCTCTTGTATTGGTTTTATAGGCCTTGAATGGTCTATAGACAAGCCTCAGACCATATCCATAATTTGTGGGTGATTAGGTGACATTTGGATTAAAGAAATCCATGTTGAATGGCCCTTTTCGAAGTTGGAAACAAAGTCAAAAATGAAGGCTCGGGGCTGGCGGTCGACCTACAGCTTCTGGCGGTCGACCGCCACTGAAGCACATACAACCGGGCGATCCCTGGGAAAATCGGTCGACCGCCACTGGTTGGCGGTCGACCGCCAGCTGCCAGACCTGCAGCTGGGCGGTCCCTGGCTGGGGCGGTCGACCGCCCCTGTGCTGGCGGTCGACCGCCAGCTGGGCAGAGCCCGGGTCACCCCGGTTCGGTCCGTTGGCCGCACCAGCTCCGTCGCTTGAGTCCTTTAGCCGCCCGTTCATGTTTGTGGCATCGACCTTGATTGTCTTGAAGTTCTATTACTGAGTCTTCAAGCCAAATTTTGTTCCGGGGGCTCCGCCCCTGGAAACCCCCGTAAGGGGCGCTGCCCCCTTGACCCCCGCGACCTGACCGGGCAGGTCGATCCCCGCGACCTGACCGCGCAGGTCGATCCGCGTGCGAGGGCGCAACATTGAGCTTTCATGTGCATTTCTGTCATGAACAAAATATCACATATGTCAGTCATAAGAGCGTGGAAAATAACAATGACTAATAGTGTTAAGCCATTATCAAAACCAAGAATACATAAAACTCATATGACTATAGAATGATGTCGAATGACCCATGTGACCACAGAATGACTCAAATGACCTCAGGGACACAACAGAGGGACCCCACGTCTTACTTACCCGGTACACCCACCGCACCGGATTACCCACTCCGCGGCACACCTCCAGTCGCCTCCCACGGCACACCGTCACCGTGCCGGATGGCACACCTCCGCCCACACTGGATGACACGCAACACCGGCCATGTTGGCCCTTCCTCCCCCTCCGCCTGCTCAATGAAGCATGCCAAAGTGCTAATGAGAGACATATGGTGGGCACTGGTACAAACCAGGATTCGAGTTTGTTATCAGCTATGGAAGCATCAAAGCAAGTGGATGCATCAGAAGGCACACCAGAGAAGTTGGCTGATGAAGATAGAGTAGTTGGGGGCTCCCCTCATGAAACAGTTGTTCCAAAAGATAAGTTATATTCTTTACCATCATCAGAGGTGACAAGACTAGTAGGTTCTTCAACAAATGTAGCTGCAGAAGCAGCTGTAGAAGATGATCGTTCAGAAGCAATCTCCAGCCCACATAATTTAACGACATGTGAAGTAAACCGTTCAACAAATGAGATAAATGAGAGTTGCAACCTCGTGTCTACTGATATTCCATATCCTGAAGATAATGTTAACGGTGTCGGTTCAAATCATGAAATAGTGACACAAACCATATTGCCTCCAGGAAAAGAAAGTGGACCACCTCCCCGGTGGGATCCCCCCGAGCTCGGGGAGCTCGCCAACCCCAAGTCCCTCAACATCTCCAAGAGCAACGTTACCCGGTGCACTCCCGAGCGTCCGTTCTTGGCACACCCTCGAGCAGTGCCAGCCTAGCATACCTGCGAGTGTCTCCACCGGCACACTGTTACCACCTCTCACCCGGTGCACTCGGTAGGCCCCTCCATCGGTACATTGCCCAGAGGTCTCCACCGGCACGCCCGCGAGTAGCTCCGCTCCGGCACACCCGCGAGCGCCTTCACCGGCACACCCGCAAGAGCGTCCACCCGGCACACTTGCTGCTCACTTTGGCCGGCGCGCTCCAAATGGCCCTTGGTCGGCACACTCTCAGGGTGCCCCATCCGGCACGCCCTCAAGCGGCTACATCCGGCACGCCCTCAGGCGGTCTTTAACCGACACGCCCTGAAAGGACCCTGCCCAGTGCACCTTCTGCCACCTTACCCGGTGCAGTCCAAACACCCTCAAGTGCCCCAGCGGCACACCCTCTTTGGCCTTCCACGGCACACTATCTCGTGCCCTTCAACAGCACGCTTCTTCAGCCCCCCAGCGGCACACCCTCCTGGGCCTTTCAACGGCACGCCCCTGCAAGCCTTCAGCGGCACACTGTTCTAGCCTTCCAACAACACACTAATTCAAGCCTCTAGCGGCACACTATTTCAAGCCTTCAGCGGCACACTTCTTGGGTCTTCCAACGGCACAATCTTCTGGCTTCTCAGCGGCACGCCTTGCCACCCGGTGCATCTGACAAAAGAAATCTATAGCCCATGCCCTAGAGATCTTTGGCGCACAGTGGGCTGTCTGACGTATCAACCGGAGATGAAGGCACGCATGCTACCTCCTGCCACCAAGGACAGGGAAAGTCAAATCCTAATTCAATGCCCGTCACTTCCTGCCTCCGCCGTTCGTGTTCGAAGGCTCCCGCCACTGGGAGTATAAAAACCCCCCTCTTCTCCGGCGAACAGGGAGGACCACAGACGTAGAGGGCACACCCACGGAGACGAACAGAGCCTGCCACCGGGAGAAGAGAGAAGAGGAAGAAAAAGTTGCTCCGGCATTGGAGGCTTCCCGGAGGCCAGAGAAAAGAGAGAGAGAGTAAGAGAAAGAGAGAGAGAGGGGGAAGGTCTGTGTAGCAAGGGGAGTGGGGAAGAGAAGGGAGCCGTCGCCTCTGCTCGACCCCAGCTCCCCTCCTCTTTCCTCTCCACGTTCTTCCTTTTCTTCTTTTCCCTACTTCTGTGGCTTCGGCCTCGATGTATACCGCAATGTGCATGGCCGGTCATGGTCATTTTTTTTATGAATGAAAGTCTCCCCCCCTTCTTTTGGGTTTCTTGTGGCCCCCCTCAATCTATCCAACTACGTGTGGTGTGTTGTGCATTTCCTCTGCTGTCTTCTCGGTGTTCTTGGATTCTATGCGTCGATGTTCTTCCCCTCCGAGGGCCCAGATTCCACATTTGGTCTTTGGCCCAAGTGGGAAGCTTGTTCCTTTCTCTCCTTGAGCCTTACGAGCCTAACGTCATTCCTTTGATCCCTTTGTCGCCCTCCTCCCTTGGTAGCTGAATCCCCCCTTGGCCAGTCTTGGAGATATCTTCCATTCGTTGGTTCTTCCGGGTATTCCAAAGTTTTATCAAAGGTGCGGTCGCCCCTGGCGCACACCTCAGATTGTCGGGGTCCGCCACTCTGTGTGGGCACGTTCCCTTTATTCTCTTTCCATCCCGGGTCCGGGGGAGATGCTGCCAAAATTTCGTCAGGATTGAAACTAATAAAAGAAATAAAAACATAACATAATGGTAACCTCCAATATAATGGTAAGTAAGAAATACCTTGCATGAATCCCTGGAGGCCCGGCACGGCCCAGCCTTCCTCTTGTTCGGCACCTCTCAACCCTTCCCCGGCACATCCTTTCAACCCTTACCCGACACACTCTTTCAGCCCTTCCCCGACACACCCTTTTAGCCCTTCCCCGGCACACTCTTTCAGCCCTTCCCCTTCACACTCTTTCAACCCTTCCCCGGCACACCCTTTTAGCCCTTACCCGGCACACTATTCTTCCAGCCCTTCCCCGACACACTCTAGCCACCCTCTACCCGGCACACCCATCCACCCTCTATCCGGCACACTCTTAGCTTGCCTTCACCACCCTCTCCCAGCACTCGGGTGTCTAGGGGAGACACTGCCACATTTTCACCAGGATTAATATTATTATAATAATAGCAATAATAATAATAATATTAAATAATAATAAAAACAATAATAATAAAATGAAATAAAAATAGAAAGATAAAAGGAAATAATGCAAGCTTCCCTTGTGCATTTCACGAATAAAAAGAAAGCACCCCCCCTCCTCCATGCATGCATTAAACTGATCGCATCAAAACTTGCATAAATAGGGTCTTGTACATCGTGTGAAGACCCTCCCACGCACGCTCCAAATGTAAAAAAATAATAATAATAACAAATAATAATAAAAAGGAGAAATAATAATAATAATAATAGTAATAATAATAAAACTCGTAAAAAGATAAAAATATATATATATATAAATAAATAAATTAATTAATAAAAGAATGATAATAAAATAAATAAAGAAAGGAGAATATAACGCACCGGTAATAAAAGGAAGATCAATGAGCAGCATAAAAAATAATAAATGAATAAATGAATAATTATGACAATAACGAGTAGAACGATGCGGCTCTCATTACCCCCAGACCCTACGCATGAGAATATCAATAAGGCCTTCGTGGGCCACACTTAGACCTCGGGTCTGCCCCGATCATGGTCATCGTCTGACTCATATTCTAGGCCAATAGCCCGCTATCTTGGGACGTGTCTTTGTTTTGGGATCTAACCCCGGGACATTCCCCCGCTGCCCCTTTGGCACCGGAGATATTAACGAACCCATGCGAGCCTAGCTTCGACCGCGGGGGGCCCACCGCAGTATGGTCGCAACTTGATCTCACACCGGGCCAACAGACTTATCGGTTTCCTACAGCTCTAACTAGGATTTAACTGAGCATTTCCCGTTCCTCTGAATAGTAAATTTGTCATATCCTGACATACATATGCTCTGGATTTCCCGTGTGGATTACGCTTTTCTCAAGCCAGACACTCATCCAAACATTAAATGGTCGACACGTGACCGACATGAGCTCAATCACTTTTTTCATACCCTCGTACGAGGACTTTAGTATTTCTTAATAGATTTTTATGCAATTAATTTTCTGGCCATGAGGCCCTTTTTCCTGGCGATTAATCAAGGGTGTTCCTCTCTTCGAGGGGATGTAAATAACGCTGTGACCTTTATGGCGCGGCGGGTTTTGGTCCCGACACGAACTACACAATCGTCTGACGAAGTCAGATCGAGCGCACCTGTGGCTCTTCGGAGCCTAAATAAATCATCACCTTATGACTGGCACGCCCACGCACTTAATAAACCTAATAAAGCCAATAAACGAACGAACAGAAGAATAAATAAATAGACGTGACAAAAAGTGGGTCCACAGGAGCCCACCGCCGTCGTCCAAGCCGCATGACCAGGCCCACCGAGTGGAAGAATGGAAAACAGATTCCACCCTTCCTTACGATCCTTCCTATCGAAAAGTAGGAAGATGTTCGAACAACGAGGAGCATCTCACCGAGCACCCACAAGGAGCAAACAACGGTTATACACCGCAAAGACAAGCAAGGGAAAATAGCTGAAGTTTGGAAAGCAGCGCTACCCTGACACTTCTCATCCCGTCAAGGACGGAACTTATTCGGCTCAAGAAGCAGGATCCCCCTGCCAGCATACAAGCGGTCAACCTTCTCCAAGGCCTCCCGCCAGCCGTCCAGGTACCCGAGCCTGTACTGCTCAGAAGTCGAGACACCCTCTCCAAGCACAGGCCACGGCTGCCACGGTACCGGTGGTTGATTCCCCTGGAGGACCAAGGGTTGGCGATGAGCCAGCATCGATTCATCATCCGATGAGGTACCAAACTCTCCTGAGGACATCCTCCGGGGAAGCTACCCACGACGGTTCGTTGGCACAAAGGTGATTGCTGGAATGCTGCGAGAGCCACCATTTATAGGGGAAGCAGAGTCCCCAGAAGCATGAGGACTCCTACCGCCTCAATCAAATCCGTAAAAATTGAAGTGACGGATCTCGAAAGTCATGCTCCTTTAGAAGCCCTCATCAAGGGCGCCGTTTCGTATCCACAGAGGATCTCGCGACGGTTCAGGAGGAAGGAAATACACGGGAGAAATATCAAGATTTGCAGATAAAAGGAAGGTTTTCATTTCCAAAAGGGAAAAATTACAAAAAAGAGGCTACTGCCTCGGAAAGCGCAGGAAAAAGAAAGGAAAAGATAGCTAGGGGCATCCTCTCAAGGACCTGCCCCGGTTACATCATCACGTGCCCTGAACTCAGCAGGCGCACGCACAGCAGCAGCGCTAGGAGGTGGTGGCTCGTCACTCAAGTCCACCACAGCAACCTCCGCGGGTGCTCCTTCGCCCGCGCTCGACACCGGTTGCTCGGCGCCCGCCTCTACGGGGTCAGGCCCCTCTTCCTCGTCATCGGCCTCCGAGCCCTACGGATTCAAAGGAGGAGGTAGAACCGGGTTCTCGAGGTTGAAGTGCTCAGCTGTGGCCCTCACGGTAGCACTCTAGCCCTCCTGGAAGCCGCGGTCATGTGCCAGCCCGTAGTACTCCAGGGCCGCCTCCGTCAGCTCGGCCCTGAAAGTCGAGGAGAGACGAAAGGCCTCCACAGCCTCCTCGCTAGCCGAGGGCAAAGACATGCGCAGCCTGGCGAGTTCCACCTCGATCTCTTAGCTGCAGGCCTTCATGACTCGGGCATCCCCCTCCAAGGTGGCCTCACGCTCGTCGGTAGCATCGGCCTGTGCCCGGAAAGCATCCCAGTCATGCTCCATCCCCGTCAGCGCCGATTCAAGCTGAGACAACTGCTCTTGAAGTCCGGCGTTTACAGCCTCAGACTCCTTCCAATGCCCTTCGGCCCCCGCCAGAAGGGCCCGACTGATCTCCAGCTCACGCACGGCAACCAGGAAACGGTACCTCCATAGCCCGAAGGTGCTGACAACCAGGCACACACTCTTTGCGATAATGGCCGTCAACTCGTCCGCGACATTAGGACCCAACTCCCCGACACGCTCATGCCAGCGAGCACTCCGCATCATGAGGTCGACGATGCCCGGGACACCAGGCACCCCCGTCGGTGAGTCCTCGGGCTGTGGGGACTGACCGCACGGGGGAACCCTCTGAGGAGGGAGAGGGTCAACTTCAACAACGGCAGGGGCCTAGCCCCTTTCCCGCCCCCGTCCACCGGAGACAGACGCCGGGGTAGCAGCCACCGGAACCATAGGCGACGATAGTAGGTGAACACTTGGGGGTGGCACCCCGGATGAAGGAGGAGCCCTGCTCCTGCCAGGAGTCGAGTCTCTCCTCCTCTTCCTCGACCGACGGCGATTGTCCATCTCCGCCAACTCATCCTCGGTCGGACAAGCTCGACCACCACCGGCCATGGCAGACCCCTTGCCGAGAGCGCTCGAAGTGGCCTCGGGGGAGCTTCATCAAAGACTAGGCCCTCCACTGGCCACCGACGCCTCGGGCAAAGGCACCAGAGGAATGCCGACAAGGGCCGGATACTGCAACCTCCCCGGGGTGAAAGCAACCTGGGCTGGGGGGGCGACGACTGACACCTGGCCGGTTCCCAGAGTGACGTGATCCACAGGGCGAGGAGCAAGCCGTGGTAGCCGAACGATTTCAATGGTCCACCCCTGCGCTTCAGCTGCCCCTGGAAGCAAAAATGAGGTTAGTCGAGCATCAGCCACCACTACCACATCCCTACGGCGGACAAGACCAATACCCTACGGTAATGGAAGACACAACTCCAGCCCTCGAAGCTACCAACTCCCTCCGTACGAGAAAATCATCTTCGGATCACCCCCTCTAGAAGAACCCTCTCTTGGGCTACTCTCAGTCCCCTGTGAGTGCTCGGCAACTAAGAGTAGGGGGGAAGTGAGGAGGGTAAATCTGGTTTGACCCAGAAACTGCCCACGCACGCGCGGCCTATTGAGGTTTGGACGCGCTAGGCCCAAGCAAGGAACGGACATACATGTTCAGCCCAATAAGGATGGAGACTGGCCCAACAGAGCATCGGATTCCACGACGCCGATAAGGCTTGCCCAAGCACTATTCTCATCGGAGGACACTCCAACGACCGACCGTTGCCCCCATGATGCCGGCCTTGACCCCGTAAGAGGCGAGCATGCACCATGAGTGCCGCAAGACTCGCCCAGGGACCGGCCGGCATCGGGGGTATCGCCCTCCAACGGAAAACTCCCGCCAACATAGCAGAGAAACATTACTCCAACTAAAAGGACCCTTCCCTATCAAGGGATGAGGCCCTCGCTCCAGGACAACCCATATAAAAGGGATGTCGACAGAAGAGAAGAGCACGATAGATTCTTCTACTAAAAAACCCTACGCTACTACGCAAGAGCATACTCCAGCCCCATAGCTTCATACTGAGAAGAGAGAAACTCGACTAGCTACCACGACAAGAGGGACGCCTGCTACATCTAGAGAGCTTCTTCCTCCCGTGCGGCCTTACCACCCAGCGAGCACTCTCCGGGATCCCACTGGGAGCGGTGAGCATGCGTGCAGAGGATCTACATACCTCTTGGATCGACGACTACGGCCCCTACTTCCCTCTCACCTTGCTCCTCTCTATTTGTTCATTAATCCCTAGCTGACTTAAGCATCGGAGGGTTGTCCCCTTGGGTAACACCTAGGACTCCTTCTGACGCCCTTCTGGTTTCTTGGTGTGTGCAGGCATCCACGGGCGCGAGATGACTTCCCCAACAATTATATTGAGAAGGTGGTACATGGCCTAGGAACCATTTTCCTACCGCTATACTAGACCACCGCTATGGGCTCACCGGACCACCGCTAGAAGTGATGCATGGATTGACTGGAACCTTTTTCCTGGGCCATTTTTCTATAGAAACCTGGACCATTTTTCTGGACAACCAGGCTAGAGAGAGAGACTAGGCTGGACGGGAGGGCGAGACAGACCAGGCCGGAGAGGGCGAGAGAGACCAGGTCGGAGAGAACTTCCGACAGATACGGGAGGCATCCCATGCCTCCGTCACAAGGACCCTGCCATCGCGCAGCACGCCCGCGTCTAGGGGACGCAGCCCTCTCCACTCCAACCTGGAGATGGACCGTCGGCTCTGACGTTTCGATGAAATAGAGGACAAGGTTCGGTACCTAGACGATGTCCTTCTGGCCACCAAGAACCACGGCCTCATCGACGACGCCTCCTGTCCTCGCCAAACCCCAAGGGGGGGAGTAGCTGCTCTTCTATCTCTCTGTGACACCCAGCACCATGAGTGCTGTGCTCACACGGGAGGAAGCAGAAGTCATGAAGCCCATCTACTATGTCAGTCGAGCACTACAAGGACCAGAATTCTGGTACTCACATACTGAAAAGTTCACCCTCGCATTGATTATAGCTGCTCGCAAGCTGCGGCCATACTTCCTGGCCCACCCGATCGCCATCCTCACCGATCAGCCCCTCCGACAAATCCTTCAGAACCCTGATGCATTCGGGAGACTGGTCAAATGGGCCATCGAGTTGGGAGAATTCGACATCAAGTTCTGACCAAGGACAACGATCAAGGCCGAGGCGCTCGCAGATTTCATCGCTGAGTGCACCCTACCCGCCAAAGACTTACCCGAGAAGTCCTCAGGGCCCGCCTGGGAGCTATACGTTGACGGATCCTCCTGCGCCGCTGGCAGCGGCGCGGGGCTAGTCTTACTCTCACCAGAAGGAGTGGAGCTATAGTACACCCTGCGTTTCAACTTCCCGACCATGAACAACGTGGCTGAGTATGAAGCACTCCTTTTGGGGTTACGCATGGCAAAACACCTGGGGGCGTCAAGCGTGTGAGCATACAGTGACTCCATGCTCATTGCCAACCAGGTCAGGAGGGAGTTCGATGCCCGAGACCCCTCCATGGTGAAATATCTAGAGAAGGCCAAAGTCGCGGTGAGCGAGTTCGCCCACTTTGACGTGGTACACATCCCACGCGAGGAGAACGTCCGAGCATACGCCCTCTCCCGCCTAGCGCCAGCCACTACGGTCTCCAGCTCAAGGTCAATACTGATAGAGGAATTGTCAGCACCGAGCATAGACGATCTAGTACTCCAGGTGAATGCCATCGACTACGAACCATCATGGATGGATCCTCTACTTGATTTCCTCCTTCGACAACAGCTCCCCAGCGATCACGCCGAAGCACGGCGCACGTGGGCGAGAGCGGCACACTTCATTATGATGGACGGCCGACTATATCGCCGGTCTCTCTCAGCTCCTCTACTTAAGTGCCTCTTCCCCACGGAAGCCAACTAGGTCATCCAGGAAGTCCATGAAGGACTCTGCGGAAGTCATGTGGGGGGATGAGCACTCGCGAGGACGCTGATCCAACAAGGGTACTGGTGGCCCACCTTGTAGCAAGACTACCTCAACTACATTCAAAGGTGCCCCCAATGCCA
This sequence comes from Amorphophallus konjac, assembly GCA_022559845.1. Taxonomy (NCBI): domain Eukaryota; kingdom Viridiplantae; phylum Streptophyta; class Magnoliopsida; order Alismatales; family Araceae; genus Amorphophallus; species Amorphophallus konjac. The sequence goes on along the minus strand of CM040125.1, from coordinate 204,645,290 downwards.
GAAGTGCTCTCACCTGCATCACCAGCCGGTGACGCAGCTCCACGCCTTGACGGAGCCTCGCCCATTTGCGCGGTGGGGGATCGACATATTGGGGCCCTTCTCTGAAGCACAAGGAAGGAAGAAATTCCTCATAGTCGCCATAGACTACTTCACCAAATGGATCAAAGCCGAGCCATTGAAAAAAATAACAAGCGAAGTAGCTTGGAAATTCATGCTACAGAGCATCATTTGCCGATTTGGGATCCCCAGGGTTCTCACTACCGACAATGGCAGACAGTTCGCGGGCACCACCTTTCAGGAGAAGTGCTCGGAGTTGGGGATATGGAACCACTACACCTCAGTGGGACATCCCCAAGCCAACGGGTTGGTGAAAAATGCCAACCGGACTCTACTCCACGGCATCAAGACCCACCTGGACCAAGCAGGTGACGCATGGATTGATTCAATCCCCAACATCCTATGGGCCCACCGGACCACCGCTAGAGCCACCACCGGGGAGATGCCCTTTCATCTCACCTGCGGAATTGAGGCAGTAGTCCCGGTGGAGATATCCAACCCCTCGTTACGAGTGGGACATTTTGCTGAGGCCAGGAACAACCAGGTAATGCAAGAAAACCTAGACTTGCTAGAAGAAAGAAGAGCCAATGCCTAGATAAAGCTTGCGGCATATCAGCAGAAGCTGCCGCAGTATTATAATGCCCGAGTTAAGGAGCGACACTTCTTCCCCGGGGATCTAGTCCTACGGCGAGCAAGCGTGGCTGACCCGCGAGGAGCCGCAGGAAAACTCGCACCTAACTAGGAATGCCCATACCGGGTAGCAGAAGCTCTCGGCAAAGGAGCGTACATGCTAGTGACGCTTGGGGGGAGAGAGGTGCCCAGGACGTGAAACTCCGTCAACCTCCGGAAGTTCTTCCAATGAAACGTCACCAGCCATACTCCACTAGGGTAAGTTGCCCATGAATAAAGAAGAAGGTAGCCTAAGGGTTTCCTAGAGGCGAGCACCGCTCCCCTTGAAAATGAAGAAGGTGGCCTAAGGGTTTCCTAGAGGCGAGCACCGCTACCCTTGAAAATGAAGAAGGTAGCCTAAGGGTGTCCTAGAGGCGAGCACCGCTCCCCTAAGGGTTTCCTAGAGGCGAGCACCGCTCCCCTTAAAAATGAAGAAGGTAACCTAAGGGTTTCCTAGAGGGGAGCACCGCTCCCCTTGAAAACAAAGAAGGTAACATAAGGGTTGCCTAGAGGCGAGAGCACCGCTCCCCTTGGAAACAAGTAGGTGACCTAAGCGTTCCTTAGGGGCGAGCACCGCTCCCCTTGAAAACAAGTAGGTGACCTAAGGGTTCCCTAGAGGCGAGCACCGCTCCCCTTGAAAATGAAAGAGGTAACCTAAAGGTTCCCTAGAGGCGAGAGCACCGCTCCCCTTGAAAATAAGTAGGTGACCCAAGGGTTCCCTAGAGGCGAGCACCGCTCCCCTTGAAAACAAGTAGGTGACCTAAGGGTTCCCCAGAGGTGAGCACCGCTCCCCTTGAAAATGAAAGAGGTGACCTAAGGGTTCCCTAGAGGCGAGCACCGCTCCCCTAGTAAACAAAAGAGGTAACCTAAGGGTTCCCTAGGGGCGAGCACTGCTCTCCTTGAAAATGAGAAGGTATCCTAAGGGTTTCCTAGAGGCGAGCACCGCTCCCCTTGAAAACGAAGAGGTAACCTAAGGGTTCCCTAGAGGCGAGCACCGCTCTCCTTGAAAATGAAAAGGTAACCTAAGGGTTCCCGCGGAGGACACGAGCACTGTGGAAGACGAGCATGGAGGATCGCCCAAGAAAGCATGCAGAAGAACTCCAGCAAAAGGTACACGTCAATATTGGCTCAGAATCAAAGAATTTATATTCGTTTAGTCAAAGTACAAGCTGTCAAAAAATTGGCAAGGTACCTTCATACAGGTGAAATATAAGTACATGGAGAGATAAAGCGTGCTCGACGATGGCGACGTGTGACTCCAACGACTCACTTCTCGGATACCATCCTCTGTCGACGATCATGCTAATGTTCAAGCAGGCGTAGGTACCCATTTTTGTTCTGTGGGAGGATACCTATGGGAGAAGCCTCCTATGCCAAAGAAGAGGGACAAAGCCCTCAGGCCGACAAAGGGCTTCACTGGTAGAAGGCCTGCACGAGGAAAACTAGGCCAGTAGCTCCTGTCAACCCCACTTGAGAGAAGGCCAGCGAAGTCCACCCATTACAGGGAACCAGCAGGGCCACGCAAGCCGACGGGAGGCAGCGGTACCACGAGGCCAACGCATTAGGAAGGCCACCTCAGCGTACTGGCCATGCCTTCAAACTGAGGAGCCCACCGCCGTCGTCTGAGCCGCACGCTCAGGCCCACCTAGTGGAAGAATGGAAAATAGATTCCACCCTTCCTTACGATCCTTCCTAATAGAAAGTGGGAAGATGGTTTGACATTGAGGAGCATCTCACCGAGCACCTACAAGGAGCAAAAAATGGTTAAACACCGCAAAGACAAGAAAGGAAAAGATAGCCAGGGGCATCCTCTCAAGGACCTGCCTCGGTTACATCATCACGTGCCCTGAACTCAGCAGGTGCACGCACAGCAGCAGCGCTAGGTGGAGGTGACTCATCACTCAAGTACACCATGGCAACCTCCGTGGGCGCTCGTTTGCCCGCGCTCGACACCGGTCGCTCAGGGCCCGCCTCCACGGGGTCAGGCCCCTCTTCCTCGTCATCGGCCTCCGAGCCATATGGATTCAAAGGAGGAGGCAGAACCGGGGCCTCGAGGTCGAACTGCTCGGCTGTGGCCCTCACAGCAGCACTCCAGCCCTCCCGGAGGCCGCGGTCATGTGCCAGCCCGTAGTACTCCAGGTCCGCCACCGTCAGCTTGGCCCTGTAAGCCAAGGAGAGACTAAAGGCCTCCACCGCCTCCTCGCTGGCCAAGGATAAAGATATGCGCGGCCTGGGGAGTTCCGCCTAGATCTCCTGGCCGCGGGCCTTCATGGCTCAGACCTCCTCTTCCAGCGTGGCCGCACGCTCGTCGGTAGCATTGGCTTGCGCCCGAAAAGCATCTCAGTCGCGCTCCATCCCCGTCAGCGTCGACTTAAGCTGAGATAGCTGCTCCTTAAGTCCGGCATTTGCAGCCTCGGACTCCTTCTAATGCCCTTCGGCCCCCGCCAGAAGGGCTCGACTGATCTCCAGCTCACGCACGACATCCAGGAAATGGTGCCTCCATAGCCCGAAGGCGCCGACAACCAAGCACACGCTCCTCGCAAAAATGGCTGTCAACTCATCCATGACACCAGGACCCAGCTACCCGATGCGCTCATGCTAGCGAGCACTCCGCATCATAAGGTCAACGATGCCTGGGACACCAGGCACCCCTGTCGGCTAGGCCTCGGGCTGCGGGGACTGACCACGCGGGGGAACCCTCTGCGGAGGGAGAGGGTCAACTTCAACAACAATAGGGGCCTTGCCCCTTTCCCGCCCCCATCCGCCAGAGACAGACGTCGGGGCAGCAGCCGCCAGCACCACAGGCGACGACGGTAGGCGAACACTGGGGGGAGGCACCCCGGATGAAGGAGGATCCCTGCTGCTGCCTGGAGTCGAGTCTTTCCCCCTCTTCCTCGACCGATGGCGACTGTCCATCTCCGCCAACTCATCCTCGGTCGGACAAGCCCGACCACCACCGGCCATGGCGGACCCCTCGCCGGGAGCGCTCGAAGTGGCCTCGGGGGAACTTCACCAAAGACTAGGCCCTCCACTGGCCACCGACGCCTCGGGCGAATGCACCAGAGGAATGCCGACAGGGGCCAGATACTACAACCTCTCTGGGATGAAAGCAACTTGGGCTGGGGGGGCAACGACCGACACCTGGCTGGTTCCCGGAGTGACGTGATCCACGGGGCGAGGAGCAAGCCGCGGCAGTCGAACGATTTCAGGGTTCCACCCCTGCGCTTCAACTGCCCCTAGAATCAAAAACAAGGTTAGTCGAGCATCAACCACCACTACCACATCCCTACGGGGGACAAGACCAGTACCCTACGGCAACGGAGGACACAACTCCAGCTCTCGAAGCAGCACCGGGGTCAAGAAGTGGTCTGCATCGACGAGAGGATACCGGGAGACAGCCTTCAGATCTTGGTGACCCTCAGCATTCAGAGAAGGCTTCGAATCGCGCCAAGGGCGAGGAAAGCCACCCCGCATCCAGCCATCAGAGGCTCTCTCCAAGTCCTTCGACTTGATCAAGTAAACATACCGCTCCGCCCACCCCTTGCGGTTGGACGCGGTATGGGAGATAGAGATAAAATGGTCACTGGTACGGGCCTTGAAGTAGGTAAAATAAGTGTCGGACGGGCAACTCTGGAGGAGAAAGAACTGCCGGAACAAGTCAACACTCGGCGCCACCGGCGCTCTATGATAAGCATAGACAAACCCGCAGAGGATACTATACGAATTGGGGGTTATTCCCCCAGGGTTCCGCCTGTAATTCTGAAGGACGGCTCCAATGAAAGGGTGGACCAGAATACGAAGACCCGCCTGGAAGGAGGCCACCGGGACCATGATCCCACCAGAAGGATGACTCGTTATGTCGTCTCCCGCAGCGGGGAAGACGATGTCGTACTCGGGAGGATCTGGAAGGTCTCCCGCAAGCCATGGAATACTCTATAGGCCACTAGGGGCTGGGAATCGGGCTGGCTAGTGCCCGCACCCGAAGTGCTCGGCACACCACCCCATCCTTGAGGCGTATCCTCCGAAGAGGAAGATTCGACAGTGAGAGCTCTCCTATGCGGACGCATCGCTACCGAAGAAAAGAAGAATAGAGAAAAGAGCATCCTCACCAGGCAAAGGGGAGGAAGGTGCCTACACTAGAGTGCGACGACCAGCGGGATGTGGGTGTGGCTTACGAGGGCCCCCTAAATGCTCCTTATAAACCATCCACGACAATTCGACGGTAGCACCCCTGTGGATGCACTTTTTAACACGCTGGTTTGTTCATTTGCTTTAGGTCGGTTTATTCAGTGGGTTTATTCATTTATTAAGTGCGTGGGCGTGCCAGTCACAAAGTGACGATTTATTATGCGCTCGATCTGACTAATCAGACGATTGTGTGGTTCGTGTCGGGACCAAAACCCGCCGCGCCATAAAGGTCACGACGTCATTTACATCATCTCGGAGAGGGGAACACCCATGATTAATCGCCAGGAAATGGGGCCTCATGGCCCGTAAATTAGTTACATGAAAAGTCTATTAGGAAGCATTGAAATCCTCGTACGAGGGTGAGAAGAAAGCATTCGAGATCATGTCGGTCGTGTGTTGACCATTTGATGTTCGGACGAGTGTCCGGCTTGAGAATCACGTAATTGTCACGGGAAAATCAGAGCATATGTATGTCGCGATGCGATAAATTTATTGTTCGGAGGAACGGGAAATATTCAGTTGAATCCCGGTTAGAGTGGTTAGGAATCAGTGAGTTTATTGGCCCGGTGCGAGATCAAGTCAGGACCATTCTGGGGGCGCCTCCCGCGGTCCAAACGGGGCTTGCGTGGGCATCGTTAATATTTCCGGTGCCAAAGGGCAGCGGGAAAGTGTCCCGGGACTAGATTCCAAAACAAAGACGTATACAGAGATAGTTGGCTATAGACCAAGGATGTGGGTCAGGCAATGACCATGGTTGGGGCGAACCTGAGGTTCGAGCGTGACTCACGACGGTCTTATCGATGTTCCCATGCGTAGGGTTCGGGGAGGACGAGAGCCGCCTCATTCCATTTGGATTTTGTCGGTCATACACGGACCATTTATATTCGGACAAAGGTCCGTATAGAAAACAAGACGGTGACGGGAGCGAATCCGTGCAAATGTCTGCCGTGAGTACGGCATGTTTAATGCAAGCGCGGGATTAGATCCCGGTATATATGTCGGTCGCTAACGGACCATTCGTCGTTCGGGCGAGAGTTCGCATTTGAAGCGTCGAAGATAACAACAAAACCACACGGATGTCTGCCATAGGTACGGCAAGTTTAATGTGGGTGCGGGATTAGATCCCGGTATATATATGTCGGTCACTAACGGACCATTCATTGTTCGGATGAGAGCCCGCATTAGTAGCGTCGAGGACGATGATAAAATCGTACGGATGTCTACCGCAGGTGCGGCAAGTTTAATGTGGGTGCGGGATCGGATCCCTATGAAGATGGGTCGAGCTAACGAACTATCGTCCCGGGATAAGTTCGGATCATGGTCACGTACGGGCGAGGGCTCCCGAGATCCAAGTCCGATCTAGTGGGGCATCATTACTTTTCTCTTCAAACATAGTCCGGGGAAGCAGATTGGTTGGTGTGGAGCCCGAACTCGCCATCGTGCGCCTTCGTAGCACCCCCGGAAAAAAATTTTAATTTTAGAAAGGTTATGGTGTATGTTCTCATGAGGGTGGTTCATAGTCTTTTATTTCATTCATTCGTTTGGGTCCTTTCTTTTAATTTATTTATGAGTTTTAAGCTTTTCTTCCATTTAGTTAATTGTGTTTTTTTTTTACAGGAGGCACGCCGGATTAGGATGGCAAGGGAGCGCGCCGGGTATGGAACCTCAAGGAGGGCGCCGTATTAAGAATGGGCAAGGGGCGCGCCGTGTTAAGAAGACTATAGGGGCCACGCTGTTTTAATGCAACAAGATGGAGATGGGCGCGCCGGAATAGGCTCAAGAAGAGGAGGCGCGCCGATTATGGGTTGCAAAAGAGGGGCGCGCCGGTTTAAAGGTGTTCAAGGGGGGGCGCGCCGATTTAAGAATAATACCATGGGGGCGAGATGGGCGCGCCAGTTAAGGGTGCAAAGAGGGGGGGCACGCCGGTTATGTGCCAAGAAAATAAGGAAGGTTTTGAGTGTGAAGCTAAACCGGCGCGGGGGGGTACCGCGCCGGATTAAGAGCACACCTGGCTAAGTTCTGTGGGGTTTATTTCATTCTTCTAGCTTCTCTTATTCTTTCTTTCAACCGCAAGTTAATTTGTTGATTGGTTTGTTCACCGAATTGGTGGATTAAGTTGATAGAAAGTGTTTGATCATTTGTTAAGGTGAATTGGCATGAAAGTTTAGATGTTTTATTGGAAAGGTTTGTTGTACAGGGTAGCTTAGTCTGATTCAGAGGCTTCAAGCATATGTCGTTCTTACTCCCCGAGAGCTTAGCTTGTTCGTCTGTTCTTATGTGTTCTTCATCTGGCAAAATTTGGGCAGCATCTTCCCCGGACTAAGGTCTTGCCAGAGAAAATAGAGGAACGCCAAACGGATTGCTCCGGGGCGAACCTCAAAATGCAGACCTCACGGTGGTCCGATAACCCATAAGTGAGTGTATGAAGCTCGAGGATTAGCCTTCAAGAACTCCCACAGCTCACGGGTGATGGTTTCATGAAGCGGGACAAATGTATGCCACGAGGCCATGAATGTTCATCCCTTGACGGACTCCTTCGAAGGCCATGCTATGGAGAAGCAAGCCTCGAACGGCCCTGGATGAGGAGAAGGCAGAGAGAAAGAGAGGGAAGCAGAAGAACACCATATGCTACGAAAAGGACTTTTCTTTTTTATTCATCCGCAAAAGAAGGGGAGACGAGATACAGAGGAGAATTTACCCCAAAGCAAGGAAAAATACATCGAAGAAAGAAAGAAGAAAGAGATACATCGGTGGGGGAGGAGAATGGAGCACAAACCTCCCCCTCCAAGCTCACCTCGCTTCTCTCACACTCACTCTCTTCTTCTTCACCTCACGGGCGTAGGGGAATGGAGCTCCTCTTCTCTTCATCTTTTCTCTTCAATGGCCAGCCTCTCTTCTCTTCTTCCACCCACCTATATATATAGGATGGGTTGCATTTCTTGTAGAAATGGCCAGTGGGGGAGAATTTCCGCCACCTCTGCCTTGCTCGCAGCAACGCTGGGAGTTGACTCGTTGCACTGGATGCTGCTGGTTCGTGCCGTACGTTGCTGCTAGTCCGAGGATGGGATGTTCGCGGATTTGTCGGGGCCTGCTTCGCCGTTGCCGCTTCTGTGCTATCGAACGGATGTGGAGGCAGAGCTTGGCAGCATTGAATGCTATGCCCCCTTGAACTTGCACCTGAATCTGATAGGAGAAGAAAGTATCATTTGACAGATGGGACAGAATGGGGTTAAATCGGCGTGGCCAGGGGCACGCCGGTTTAAACCCAAATGCAATTAGCACGCCGTATCACCAAGTGAATAGGGGCGCGCCGGATCAGCCAAGAAAGAGGGGGGCGGGTCAGTTTAAGGACCATGCAAGGGCGCACCGATTTAAGGACCATGCAAGGGCGCGTCGGTTTAAGGGCAGGCCGTGCCGGTTTAGACTTCATCTCGGCTTCGCGGCTATTCGAACGGATGCTTGTCCTCCTGTGTTGTTTTAGTCGTAATGCACCGCCGTCAGGATGTTTAGTTCAGGGCCTCTGAATCCCGATTTGGAACTTTAAGTGATCTCCGGCGCGTGCTGAACATGTCTTCGAATTCCTGAGTTTCTTTTGATTCGGCCTTCAGAAATGCTAACCGGAGAGCCGGGGTCATCCCTTCAGCCCGAGGGGCTTCTTTGTTGGGTGGCGGAGCATCGGGTAGGTATTCGTCCTGCTTGGAGGAGGCATAGGGTTTACTCGGCCCTTCCGTCTTCGACTTGCTCTCGAGTGCTGAGACGTGCATGCCGCATGATCATTATCATTTTTTTGACGTCCACAACCCCCTGAGGGTTAGGTGAAGGGACGTCGACTGCTGCAGCGGTATGACTACCAAAGCCAGGCGACCGTTCTGAGTCCACATCCCCATAACAGGACAAGACCTAGCGTCATCATTGCCAGCGTGGCTTCTGTCACCGCCAGAGGCACCTTGCGTGCCAAACAGTCCTCGAAGCTACCAACTCTCACCGTACGAGGAAATCATCTTCGGATCACCCCCTCTAGAAGAACCCTATCTTGGGCTACTCTCAGTCCCCTGCGAGTGCTCGGCTGTCACGTCCCGAGCGCCGAAGATTACCCGTGGCACGACAGTCCTTTATATAGAACCAAAATGAGCTAGCTATTTGATGGAATTCTTCCTTTGACAATTAATAGAGTGCGCAATAACTATCCAAATGACAAATTTCATACATTTCCCCAGTCCAACTACTAGGCTTCAAGCCCATAATACAGTTCTAATCTATTGGACTAATACAACTGACATAGTGAACTAATACAACTGACATCTGACATAACTGGATACAACTAACATAAGTGGGATTACAATAACACAATTAACATGACAATATGATAACTCAGTGCTAACACTCATCACTTAGTCTCATTCCCTTCCGAGTGTTGGTTGTCATCCAAATCACCTGAAAATGTTAGAAGCAACTGGATGAGCGGATCGCTCAGTAGGATTTACATCTCAAGATTAAACATGCTTTAAGTGGTTTACAAGTTCAATTAATGTAGGTAAATCTATGCATGTAGACAAGTAGATATCAAGGATTGTAAAATCAACAAGAGCTGTAGAGGAATAACAAGTGAGAGTATATAGATTCTAACTTCAATACAACAATAGCAAGAGATATCAAGTAAGTAATAACTGGAATTAACAACAATTTTTCCAAGAAGGTAAGAACTCATGTCAAACAAGCAATAGTAAGCAACGTAATTTCAAGCATGTATAACTGGAATTGGCTATTTATCAATTTCATTCAAGCAAATACTTCTATCCTTTTGCGGGCCTCAAGTCAATCAATCAAGTAATATCACGTGAATGAGTGGAATGCCTAAAGTCTAGCAAGCAAGTACTCCGGTGCAATGTCAAACACCGTGGTCAATAAACTTTCATGGGCATAAGTACCTTCGGGTGCTCCTCCCAAGACTAGACCGGGCCCTATATGCATAGCATTGGTCATGTTTTTTGACATCCACTCTCATTTATGGCCAATATAGAATTTTCAAGGATTGACCGTGTAGGAAATATAAGGTGGATTTTATAGAATGGAATCCAAGGGCATATTGTTGTGTAGGGACGAACTGGGAGTGAAAACCAGTAACGTTTGATACACGGAAAAACTGGGTAAGATAGGTGCCTTATGGGCCACCTGACATGTTCAGAAATGACACCCTCACTGTGGGATGTCCTTCCTGGGAACTATACAGGGTTTAGAGAACCCTGTCAGAAGTTAAATGGCACCTCTCAGGCTGCCATCTATCAGTGAATGGCGTCCTGGCACAAGGACGCGTCATTCAGGGGTTTAAGGCTTCGAAAAAACCAAAATTCAGGGTTTGTTTAATAGGTGACTGGGTCACTGCCACCTTTGAGTAATAGGCAACTTGGTACTGGGCGCCTGCTTCTGGGACTATAGGGTACTACTTCAGGGTCTGGAATTGGCACCCAGGGGGCTGCCACCTTCTATTAATAGGCGCCCATACCCCGGCCATGTCTTAGGTGATAGGCGCCCTAGGGTCAGTCACGTTTTAAAGGGTTTACATGGCCAGGTTTAACAGGCGCCCAGGGGTCTGCCATCTTCTTGAAATTGGCGCCCTAGGGTCAGACTTCTTTCAAGAAATGGCACCCTGATGGCTGCCATGTTTCACTGATAGGTGCCTAAGGGGCAGGCACCTATCAAACATGCTGTCCAGGTTAACTAATGGCTGAGGCTTAATGGCTGAGGGTTAACTAGATGGTTAATAGAGGGTTATCTAATGTAGGTTTAGCTAATTGTAACATAAGTTTAACTAATGGCTATTGGTTAACTGGTTACAACAGAAGTTTAACTAATGTTTGAGGGTTTTAAACTCTGATTAAGTTAAATGACTGAGGGTTCACTACTTAAGTCAGGGGTTTAACTAATCTGGGTTTAACTAATGGCAATAAAGCTTTAATCTATCTAGGTTTAACTGATGCCTCATAGAAGGAGCCCATCCCCCTGCCACCTTCTAGAAATTGGCGCCCTAGGGGCTGCCACCTTCTATTAGAAGATGCCCTAGGGGCTGCCACTACTTTTTAATAGGCGCCCTATGGGTGGGCGCCCTTCACAGAGGGGCAGTTTTGCCCATTTTTTGGGTGGAATAAGCATCTGTTGTACGGTCGTTGTTCAGTGAATGGCGTCCGGGTCAGGGGCGCCCTTCAATTTACGCTGATTTATGTAAAATTGATGACATGGACAGATAGAGAATATTGTGAGGATTACATATCTGTGTTTATACATTTGTTTCATGCTTTAACTTCTCTAATATCAAATTTTTAACATGTTGTAGTTATTTAGTATAAAATAGTTCGTTACATGGAGATCTACTTTAACAGGTTGTCTAATAGAACATGTAACATGGAGATCTACTTTAATTAACATGTTCTAACCATGGATATCTACTTTAATTAACTTAGGTAAACTAACATGTTTGGGTTACAGATTGCAAAGCATGACAGATCCATTCGCAACATGATAAAACCAGCTATATAAACACTAATATCGCATGGAAATGAGCCTAATTTACTAATGGCTTGGCTAATTACACTAGATTAGCTATTTGTTTGGTTAAAAGTTGAGATCACCTACCTTTGTGTGGCAGAAAAAGGGTGCGTGGAAGGATAAAGGAAGAAGATAGCTGCTTCCTCCTCCTCTGCAACCCTTTAGAACTATCCCCGTCCTCTTCTCTGCAACTAACCTTCTAACTAACATAATAGGAGGGAAATAGAGGGTATATTATAAGCCTTGGGTCGACAGAAGGGGAAGCAAGATCCGGAATGATAGGATCTTTGGTGGGATTACAGCTTACACAAGTTGGAGTGATAAAATGATCGCAAAAGTTGTCGGATGGGAAATGGCGCATGGGGGTCATACTCCTTTTATTAAGAGGCAACTTGGGGTAAGACTCCTTTTATTAAGAGGTGACTTGGGGTCAGACTCCTTTTAATCCTGAGTTTTATATAGTAATCTTCCCACTTATCTTTAATGATTTTTATCTTTAAAAATTGATGGAGTTTGTTTATGAAATTTCATGGGTGAGATCCTTATATTTTTCTCTTATTTTACATATAATTTGTTTCACAAAATTCCTTTTAAATAAAAAGTGGCACTATTCATGTCACTATTCACGTTATATAAAATAGCGACTTAATATGTGTCGTTATTTAATGAATAATGACCATGTAGTGGTCGTTTCTTACTTGGAGCATTTTCTTACCACCCTATAAGGACCGAAATTGTATATATATCCTTCCTATCCTTGTGCATCTACTATAATGGAATAACGACACCTAACATGTCGTTATTTCGTGAGTAACGACTTAACAAACGGTCGTGATTTTGAACGGAGACTTTTTTATTCACTCTACACTAACTAAAATTGTCTATATACCCTTTCTCACTTCCTAAATTATGTTTATCCTTTAACACTTCATCTATATACCCTTATTTCATCAAAACAATGATATAACGTAAAAGTTGAAATATGAAAATTTCTAAATTATGAAAATATGATTTGGCATCTTGTAAAATTGATGTTTATCCTTTAAAACCCTATCTATATAACCTATTTCCTATTTCTTTAGAATAGTGTAATAAGATGTATTACTAATTTCCTAAAATATAATTTGGCATCTTTTAAAATATCTATTGGTTTTTGAATTATCAATTAAATGGTTAATCAAATAGAATTAGAATATGAGTTCAATAATATATATATATATATATATATATTATTCGTACATTTTTATTTTAAAATTCCTAGGTGTTACACCCTCCCCTACTTAAAAGAATTTGGTCCCCAAATTCAACTATATAAGGGCAATAGTAAATTCAACTATATAAGGATATTGTCGAAAGTATAGGATACCTACAGTCTAAAATAGTTTTGGATATCTTCTTTTCATAGATTCCTCGGTCTCCCATGTTGCTTCCTGCTCCGAGCATCGATTCCATTAGATTTTCACCATAGGGATCGCCTTGCTCCTTAGAACTCGGACTTCTCGGTTGAGGATCCGCATCAGCCTTTGCTCATAAGTAAGATCCCTTTGAATCACTAAATCAGCATGGTCGATGACGTGAGAAGGGTCGTGCACATATTTCTTCAGCATAGATATATAAAATACATTGTGCACTTCCGAGAGTTGAGGAGGTAAAGCAATACAGTAGGCCACCTTGCCCACTCTTTCCAATACTTCAAATGGACCGATAAACCTTGGTGTAAGCTTCTCTTTGACACCAAATCTTCTAATACCTCGGCCGGGAGATATCTTGATAAATACGTGGTCACCAACTTGAAACTCCAAATCTCTGCTTCTGTTGTCAGCATATGATTTTTGCCTGCATTGTGCTATCTTGAGTCTCTCTCTGATAAGGTGTATCTTCTCAATTGAATCTCTAACCATATCTGGGCCTAGAATTTATCTTTCACCGACTTCATCCCAGCATATTAGAGATCGACAACTCCTGCCATAAAGCGTCTTGAAAGGTGCCATCTGGATACTGGCTTGATAGCTGTTATTGTAGGCAAATTCGGCTAGGGGTAAGTGGTCATGCCAGCTTCCGCCGAAATCTATAATGCATGCTCTTAACATATCTTCAAAAACCTGATTTATCCTTTCAATCTGACCATCTGTCTGGGGATGAAAAGCAATGCTAAAGTTAAGTTTCGTTCCTAGAGAGTGTTGTAGACCCTTTCAAAAATGAGAAGTAAAGCGCGGGTCTCGATCAGATACTGTAGACACAGGAATTCCATGCAATCTAGTAACCTCCTTGATATATAATGCAGCAAGAACATCAACCGACCATCGACTCTTGATAGGCAAGAAATGATCCAATTTAGTAAGGCGATCGATGATTACCCATATTCCATCATATCCGCCCCTAGACTTGGGTAAACCCATAATGAAATCCATGCCTCTGTCTTCCCATTTCCACTTGAGAATATCTAGTGGATGCAGTCTTCCAGCGGGTTTCTGATGTTCCGCCTTCACCTGTTGGCATATCAGGCATCGAGACACGAAGTCCGCTATCTCCCTTTTCATGTTGGGCCACCAGGAAGTTTTTTTTATGTCTTGGTACATCTTTGTGGCTCCAAGGTGGATTGTGTATCTTGATCGGTGAGCTTCTTCAAGAATCTTCCTTTTCAGTTCATGATAGTCTGGAACACATGTCCTTTCATGGAATAATATTCTGCCATCAGGTGCCAACTTGAAATCAGGGTTCTCGTTCAGTTTCTCCTTTATTTCTACTAAGACAGGGTCTTCTTCTTGCAACCTCTTGATTTCAACTAGCAAGTCTGAATGTAAACTTATGTGAGATAGAGTAATACACCCATTTTTCTCATCCATGTTTATGTTGAGTTCAGAGAATTTCTCCAACAGCTTCCATTCATGAACCATACAGTTGGCTACTAGGGCTCTCGACTTCCGACTAAGGGCATCTACTACGGAATTACCCTTACCAGGATGATATTGTATAGTGAAGTCGAAATCTTTGAGATACTCGAGCCAACGCCTCTGTCGCATGTTCAGCTCCTTCTGAGAAACTAAGTATTTGGGACTTTTATGATCGGAGTATACTGTGAATTGCTCTCCGTAGACATAGTGCCTCCAGATCTTTAAAGCCAATACCACTGTGGCTAGCTTCAAGTCATGCACAGGGTAGTTTTCTTCATACTTCTTTAACTGTCGGGATGAGTATGCAATGACTCTTCCATTCTGCATCAATACACATCCGAGGCCGATACCAGATGCATTGGTATATACCTCGTACTTCTCTCCTTCAATTGGTAGAGATAAGACCGGAGCAGTAGTCAAGAGATCCTTCAAAGTTAGGAAACTCCTTTCACAGTCTTCTCTCCACTCATAAGGCACTTCCTTGAGAGTCAATCTCGTAAGAGGAACAAAAATCTTGGAGAAGTCCTTGATAAAACACCGGTAGTAACCAGCTAGACCCAAGAAGCTACGAATCTCCGTTGCATTTGTTGGTCGTCCCCAATTTTGTACGGCTTCGACCTTCGCATGATCAACAGAAATTCCATTCTTTGATATGACATGGCCTAAGAAGGATACTTCCTCAAGCCAGAACTGGCATTTACTGAATTTGGCATATAGCTTGTTGTCTCGCAATATCTGTAATGCCTTCTTGAGATGCACTTCATGATCTTCTTTAGTTTTTGAATAGATCGATATATCATCGATAAAGACCATAATAACTTGCTCTAAATAAGGCCTGTAAATGCTGTTCATTAACTGCATAAAAGCTGCGAGGCATTCGTTAGTCCAAAAGGCATAACAGTAAATTCGTAAGTAAATTCGTAATGCCCATACCTGCTTCGAAATGTAGTTTTATAAATATCTTCTTCTTTGATCCTCAATTGGTGATAACTAGACCGAAGATCAATCTTGGAGAAATAATTAGCTCCAGATAATTGGTCGAATAGCTCATCAATTCTCGGCAGCGGGTACTTGTTCTTGATTGTAAGATGGTTCAACTGCTGATAATCAATGCATATCTTTAACGTTCCGTCCTTCTTTTTAACAAAGAGCTCGGGCGCTCCCCAAGGGAAAGTACTTGGCCTAATGAAACCTTTTTTCAATAAATCCATCAGTTGCTCCTTTAATTCCTTCAGCTCAGCGGGAGACATTCGGTAGGGTGCCTTAGAAACAGGACCAGCACCAGGAACAATGTTGATTGTGAACGACAGTTCCCTTTTCGGGGGTAAACCAGGTAATTCTTCTAGAAATACATCACGAAAGTCCCGAATTACTCGGATGTCTTCAATTCCAGTCTTCTCGACTTCCGTGGCAATCACAAAAGCTATGAAAGCCACACATCATTTACTCACAAGTTTGCTAGCTTGGAGAGCCGAGATGAGAGGGGATTTATTCCGAGGGCTAACATAAACCAACTCGGGATAATCCACAAATGTTACCTTGCCGTGCCGGCAATCTACCATTGCTTGGTAGGTGGATAACCAGTCAGTGCCTAATATGACATCATAATCCTTCATATCAAGGCATATCAAATCGACCGACAGATTGTTACCTTGAACCATAACCTCACAACTTGGGTAATGATACATGATATCAGACTTGTTTCCAAGAGGTGTAGATATAACTAGATCTAACCATTCAGGTTCTTTAGACAATGAGGCAGTAAATCTCTTGGAAACAAATGAATAAGTTACTCCAGTGTCACGTAGAACTTTAGTAGGTTTATAGAAAATGGTTAATGTACCTTCCATGATTCCTCCTTCCATGGGTTTCATCCCTTGAAGAGCTTGCAGACGGCCTTATTTCTTTACCAGACGCTTCTCGTCTTTGTTGGCTTGTTCCTTCATCAAGGGGCAGTCGGGAATTCGATGCTCTCGACTCCCGCATCGGAGACACACTCCCAGTTTCCTCCAGCATTCCTCGGTCTTATGACCAACTTTGTAACAATATTTGTAGATTTCCTTGGAAGGTGTGAGAGTGGAGAAAGGCTTGTTGCCGATAGTGGAGAAGGGCTTGTTGCTTTTTTGGAACCTCTTCTCTTTGGAAGTCTCTCCTCCGTTGAAGAATCGCTTCTTTCCAAATGGTGGTTTGAAGCTTCCCGGACTTGTGACGGGTTCCTTCTTGTCCTTGCCTTGAATCCTTTCGAAGAATTCAGTGGCTTCTTCCAGCAATTGAGCGCATCGAACCATTTCTGAATAGACTTGGATGTCCATCGGCGTAAGCTGTGTAATATGCTAGGGTCGTAGCCCGTTGAGGAATCTTCTTGCCTTCATCTTTTCCGTACACACCAAGTGGGGTGCATAACGGGAAAGTCTTGAGAATTGGGCCTCATATTTGGCCACCTTCAGGCTCCGTTGCTTTAACACGGCAAATTCTGTGGCCTTCTTTTCATGCACACGGTCTGAGAAATACTTGCTGTTGTAATGCTCGACAAACTCCGCCCATGTGACATGGTTGTCGGGCAGTGTTGCTTCTACGGATTCCCACCAGCATCGAGCATCCCGTTCCAGGTGGAACGTAGCCAATAGAACCTTCTCTGCATCCGTGCATTGCATTACACGGAAGATCCTCTCAATTTCCTTCAGCCAATTCTCGGCATCATCGGGGTCCACCGAACCCGTGAATCTTGGTGGGTTCATGTTACGAAAATCTCGGTGAAGGTCACCAGCTCCACGGTGAGCACCGCCAGCACCGCCTTGCGCCACTTGCTGTAGCGCTTGCATAAGTCCTTGCACAGTGCGCTGCATCTCGCGCCATTGTGCTCTTTCAGCGGCCATAATCCTACAAAAGAATTAAGGTGTAATAAATATTGGGTTTTGTTATTATGGGGTTAATTGTCGTTGTATCTTAACAACTTAACCCATGGCTTTACCCCATCTCACCAGGTAAGATCTAAACCTATCCTTAGACAATTCTATCCTTGGACTCGGGTTTTTACCTAGGAAATTATGATCCTAGGCTTTGATACCAAGAAAGAGCTGTCACGTCCCGAGCGCGGAAGATTACCCATGGCGCGACAGTCCTTTATATAGAACCAAAATGAGCAAGCTATTTGATGGAATTCTTCCTTTGACAATTAATAGAGTGCGCAATAACTATCCAAATGACAAATCTCATACATTTCCCGAGTCCAACTACTAGGCTTCAAGCCCTTAATACAGTTCTAATCAATTGGACTAATACAACTGACATAGTGAACAAATACAACTGACATCTGGCATAACTGGATACAACTGACATAAGTGGGATTACAATAACACAATTAACATGACAATATGATAACTCAATGCTAACACTCATCACTCAGTCTTATTCCCTTCTGAGTGTTGGTTGTCATCCAAATCACCTGAAAATGTTTGAAGCAACTGGATGAGCGGATCGCTCAGTAGGATTTACATCTCAAGATTAAACATGCTTTAAGTGGTTTACAAGTTCAATTAATGTAGGTAAATCTATGCATGTAGACAAGTAGATATCAAGGATTGTAAAATCGACAAGAGCAGTATAGGAATAACAAGTGAGAGTATATAGATTCCAACTTCAATACAGTAATAGCAAGAGATATCAAGCAAGTAATAACTGGAATTAGTAACAATTTTTCCAAGAAGGTAAGAACTCATGTCAAGCAAGCAATAGTAAGCAACGTAATTTCAAGCATGTATAACTTGAATTGGCTATTTATCAATTTCATTCAAGAAAATACTTTTACCCTTCTGCGGGCCTCAAGTCAATCAATCAAGTAATATCACGTGAATAAGTGAAATGTCTAAAGTCTAGCAAGTAAGTACTCCGGTGCAATGCCAAACACCGTGGTCAATAAACTCCCATGGGCACAAGTACCTTCGGGTGCTCCTCCCAGGATCAGACTGGGCCCTATATGCACAGCATTGGTCATATTTTTCGACATCCACTCTCATTTATAGCCAATATGGAATTTTCAAGGATTGACCGTGTAGGAAATATAAGGTGGATTTTATAGAATGGAATCCAAGGGCATATTGTTGCGTAGGGATGAACTGGGAGTGAAAACCAATAACGTTTGATACACGAAAAAACTGGGTAAGATAGGTGCCTTATGGGCCACCTGACATGTTCAGAAACGACACCCTCACTGTGGGATGTCCTACCTGGGAACTATACAGGGTTTAGAGAACCCTGTCAGAAGTTAAATGGAACCTCTCAGGCTATCATCTATCAGTGAATGGCGTCCTGGCACTCATTCAGGGGTTTAAGGCTTCGAAAAAACTGAAATTCAGGGTCTGTTTAATAGGCGACTGGGTCACTGCCACCTTTAAGTAATAGGCGACTGGGTACAGGGCGCCTGCTTATGGGACTATAGGGTATTGGTTCAAGGTCTGGAATTAGTGCCCAGGGGGCTGCCACCTTCTATTAATAGGCGCCCATACCCCTGCCATGTCTTAGGTGATAGGCGCCCTAGGGTCAGCCATATTTTAAAGGGTTTACAGGGCCAGGTTTAATAGGCGCCTAGGGGTCTGCCATCTTCTTGAAATTGGCACCCCAGAATCAGAGTTCTTTCAAGAAATGGCTCCCTGATGGCTGCCATGTTTCACTGATATGCGCCCAAGGGGCAAGTGCCTATCAAACATGCTATCCAGGTTAACTAATGGCTGAGGCTTAATGGTTGAGCGTTAACTAGATGGTTAACAGAGGTTTAACTAATGCAGGTTTAGCTAGTTATAACATAAGTTTAATTAATGGTTGTTGGTTAACTGGTTGCAACAGAAGTTTAACTAATGTTTAAGGGTTTTAAGCTCTGATTAAGTTAAATGACTGAGGGTTGACTACTTAAGTCAGGGGTTTAACTAATCTGGGTTTACCTATGGTAATAGAGGTTTAATCTATCTAGGTTTAACTGATGCCTCATAGAAGGCGCCCATCCCCCTGCCACCTTCTAGAAATTGGCACCCCAGCGGCTGCCACCTATCAGAAGAAGGCACCTCAGGGGCTGCCACCTTCTATTAGAAGGTGCCCTAAGGGCTGCCACTACTTTTTAATACGCGCCCTATGGGTGGGCGCCCTTCACAGAGGGGCAGTTTTGCCCATTTTCTGAGTGGAATAAGCGTCTGTTGTACAGTCGTTGTTCAGTGAATGGCGTCCGGGTCAGGGGCGCCCTTCAATTTAAGTTGATTTATGTAAAATTGATGACATGGACAGAAAGAGAATATGTTGAAGATTACAGATCAGTGTTTATACATTCATTTCATGCTTTAACTTCTCTAATATCAAAATTTTAACATGTTGTAGTTATTCAGTATAAAACAGTTTGTTACATGGAGATCTACTTTAATAGGTTGACTAACAGAACTTGTAACATGGAGATCTACTTTAATTAACATGTTCTAACCATGGAGATCTACTTTAATTAACATGGTCTAACCATGGAGATCTACTTTAATTAACTTAGGTAAACTAACATGTTTGGGTTACAGATTGCAAAGCATGACAGATCCATTCGCAACATGATAAAACCAGCTATATAAACACTAATATCGCATGGAGATGAGCCTAATTTACTAATGGCTAGGCTAAATACACTAGATTAGCTACTTGTTTGGTTAAAAGTTGAGATCACCTACCTCTGTGTGGCAGAAAAAGGGTGCGTGGAAGGAGAAAGGAAGAAGATAGCAGCTTCCTCCTCCACTGCAACCATTCAAAACTGTCCCCGTCCTCTTCTCTGCAACTAACCTTCTAACTAATGGAATAGGAGGGAAATAGAGGGTATATTATAAGCCTTGGGTCGACAGAAGGGGAAGCAAGATCCGGAATGATAGGATCTTTGGTGGGATTACAGCTTACACAGGCTGGAGTGATAAAATGATCGCAAAAGTTGTCGGATGGGAAATGACGCCTGGGGGTCAGACTCCTTTTATTAAGAGGCGACTTGGGGTCAGACTCCTTTTAATCCTGAGTTTTATATATTAATCTTACCACTTAACTTCAATGATTTTTATCTTTAAAAATTGATGGAGTTAGTTTATGAAATTTCATGGGTGAGATCCGTACATTTTTCTCTTATTTTACATATAATTTATTTTGCAAAATTCCTTTTAAATAAAAAATGGCACTATTCATGTCACTATTCACGTTATATAAAATAGCGACTTAATATGTGAATTTTCTTGAGTCCCATAGGGTCGAAGGATTTCAAGTCAGCGTTCCAACGGCGTTGGTTTCGTGCCGATCCGACATCGGTGCTGATCGCAGTAGCCGATCTCGTCAGGTCACGCGCTAGAAAACAGAGGTTACAGATCCGTGGACAGCACTTCCGACAAGTGGTGATCGGAGTTGCTCGGCCTCCGACTGGCGTTCCAGCCCTGCCACCATCCAGGGAGGCGTGCCTCCAGGTGTCCCCACCACAGCAGGACCCACCTCGTCAGATCCAGAGGGCTGAGCAGCACGTGGGCCCCACGAACCCGTAGATCGCACCATCGAGACAGCACTAAAACGTGGGTTTCGGCGCCGACGAACGACATCAAGATGCTGCCCGTCAACCCAATTCCCGCTACTCCCAGGCCCCACATGTGACCTATTACCTCCCTGCGTGGTGTGAGTCAAATCTTTGTACCGCAGTGTATTTTTTTAACTGGGAGTACAGGATTGGCCGGGGTTGTCTTCCCCACGCCGGGAGCATAGAGGTAACGATCTCGACTTCTTGGCATTTACTTGCTTAGCTAGTATATGGTCATGTGCCACTGTTGAGTGCGATAGGAACTTAGCCCGTGAGTCCATGTCACCGCTGTGAGCAAGAGAGTGACCCATCCCGTGGCTCGTTCCGAGCACGGAAGTGAGTCGACCACCCTTGACTCTGCTGGTTTCTCAACCACGCGGATCCGCGTTTCCCCTCTCTTGGGACGACGAGTGAGCTTGCATTTCTATTAGTGACATATATCCCATAGGAACTCTTAGTGTCGGGCCAAAGCGTCTCCATTACTGTATGTTGCTGGTCATGTCCGCATTTAGAGTCCGAGGTCCACATCACTTAGAATCGGTTCCCGTGTTGTCCCTCATCAGTTTGGTATCAGAGCGAGTCGAGTCTAGGGTAATCGTTGCATAAGTCTTGCACGGTCTAAGTCGAGTGTAGGATCATCATTATTTTCAAAACAAAAAAAAGTGTTTTAAAATTGCATTTCATCCCGACAATTCAGTAAATTAAAAGGTGTTGTCTGAACGTTAGGCTACGCCTATCGGGAAGGCCGCACACTTGCGGGAGTGATCTTCGGATCGATTAACTCCGCCACGTACCGGATATTGGTTTAGGTCTTGGTGCATTAGTCTGTGTTTGCATTAGTCTGTGTCTCCTAGTTCGTGTGTCTTTGTATTCCCACCTGTCGAGGCACCCAATACTCGCCACCACCACCTATGGCAGATTCCCGAGCCCGTAGCTCAGATGAGCCATCGACGGCCGAGATGTTACGAGTCCTCATGGATCATCTCGATACGCATATGGATGGCCTTAGTACGCATCTAGATGGCGTAGGAACGAGTCTAAAAGGGAGGATGAAAGCCCTCGAGGATTGGGCCGAATCTTCGGACCAGTCCATCTAGGGTCTTGTAGGGAGGATTTCCATCCACGAGAGGGCCGCAGCGGCGGCGCAACCCACGCCGACCAATGGTCAACAGGAGCCGGCTCAGCAACCTACTGCGCCAAGAGCTCAGGCGGTAGATGTCGGGAGGCAACAGGTGCATGAGGTGGCTGACTATGCATCTGATAATGAACAAAGGGGATATGGTCATCGTAACCAACGACGGAATCGTGATGACGATGATGACGACTACATTCTTAGAGCGTGCGTGCGGACCCTCCCCTTTTTAGCGGGTCCTTGGACCTGAAGGTATATTTAGATTGGGAGGCCGGCATGGACCGGTACTTCGAGTGGTTTGAGATGACGGACCACCGGAGAGTTTGATACGTGAAGATGAAGCTGCATGGGCAGGCCCAAACTTATTGGACCAATGTGGAGAGCCTGCTAAATCTGCGACGTCAACCCCCGATCGACACTTGGGATGACATGGAAATGATATTGAAGGAGAAGTACCTTCCTACCTCATATCACCAACGTCTCATAGATAAATGGAAAAGTCTCTCCCAAGGGAACCGATCCGTGACCGAGTACACCGCCGAGTTTGATGAGTATTATTTACGGTGTGGAGTTACGGAAGAGAGCACCATGACCATATCACGCTTTCGGAGAGGTATGCGGCCAAACTATCAATATGAACTTTTTCGCCGCACTGTGACCACTTTGGAACATGCGTATCAGGTTGCTCTCGAATTGGAGCAATTCGAGGCCGAGTTTGAGTCTACCCATCGGTTGGGCTCCTTCCCCCTTCATAGTGTCGAGCCCCGTGGCTCTTCTGGCACGTACCCGAGGGCCCCCATAGCCCGACCTCAGGAGCCCACTCGCCCCGAGCTGTTCACTCCTAGGCCTCACCTTCCACCTCCGAGGGACCTTCCTCATCCCCAACAGTTTACGGCACCCGCACCTCCTGCTCATCCCTTGTTGCCTTCACCTCCTATCCGTTGGGAGGATAAAGGGAAAGGACCTTTGATTGGGGAGCCTAGTGGATCATGGCAGCAGTGTTATCACTGCAATGAGTTTGGCCATTTCGCCAACCAGTGTCCCACTCACCCATCTCTTGTCATTGGGGACACACAGGCCGAGGACGCCACCCCTACGGATCTCGTGTTAGTCAGCTATGAAGCAGATCCGGAGCTAGCTGACGAGTATTATGAGGCCGAAGGTGATGGCCAGGATGCCCAGCATCCGGATGATACCCACTTGGGGGTCGTCAGGTGTATTCTCACCCAGCCACATGCCAGTGATGACTGGCGTCGGACCACTATCTTTCATACATTCTGTAGGCTAGGCAAGCAAGTTTGTAAGGTGATCATCGATAGTGGGAGTTGCATCAATGCAATCTCCACGGGCACTGTCTCCAGTCTTGGTCTTACACTCGTGGACCATCCTTGCCCCTATCGAGTATCATGGGTGGATTCCACCTCCATTCCTATCAGGCTGCGGTGTCTGGTCCCACTGCAATTCCATGCCTACCGTGACGAGATCTGGTGTGATGTCCTCCCCATGGAGGTGGGCAGCATTATTCTTGGTAGGCCTTGGTTATTTGATCAGGATGCCACACTTCATGGCCGGTTGAACACCTATACCTTCAACCATTCTGGCCAACGGATTCTCCTCCAACCCTCTCAGCCCAAGAAGCCTTCAGTTAGCGGTCCTACTGGTCCTAGTACTCCGGAGCCTTCCATCCCCGGGCCCAGTACCGCACCTCCAGCTCGGGCTATGACCGTTACATCTGGCCCATGCGAGCCCTCGACTAGGAGATTGATGATGATTAGCTCCTGGGAAATGGAGCAGGGGGTTAGTAGGGGCTTCCCTGTGTTTGCTTCTATGGTCCAAGAGGTGGAGCCGAAGTCCGAGGGTGAACTCCCACCCGATGTCATTCCTATTCTGCAAGAGTTCGCTGATATTTTTCTTGAGGAGCTTCCCGAGGGACTCCCACCCATGCAGGATATTCAGCATGCTATCGACCTGATTCCGGGCTCCTCATTGCCCAATCTTCCTCACTGACACATGAGTCCTACGGAACATGTCGAGCTGAAACGGCAGGTCGATGAGTTGATGCAGAGAGGGTCTGTTCGGGACATCATGAGTCCATGTGCTGTTCCCGCATTACATGCCCCAAAGAAGGATGGCACGTGGAGAATGTGCATTGATAGTCGTGCCATCAACAAAATCATTGTGAAGTACATGTTCCCTATTCCCCGCCTAGATGATATGCTAGACATGATGGCCGGTGCCACTATCTTCTCGAAGATCGATCTTATGAGTGGCTACCACCAGGTCAGGATTAGGCCAGGTGATGAGTGGAAGACCGCATTCAAGACCAAGGATGGTCTATATGAGTGGTTGGTTATGCCCTTTGGGTTGACCAATGCCCTTAGTACCTTCATGCCACTCATGACTCAGGTCCTTCGACCATTCATTGGAGTCTTTGTGGTTGTATATTTTGATGATATCCTTATATATAGTCGCACAAAAGGGGACCACTTGGGCCATCTACGGTAGGTCTGTCTACTTTTGAGGTGAGAGCAGTTGTTTGCAAACCCACAGAAGTGTGCCTTCATGACACCTCAGCTTACCTTCTTGGGTTTTATTGTGTCTAGTACTGGGGTCTCCGCCGATCCGGAGAAGGTCCGGGCCATTGTTGAGTGGCCGGAACCCTGTACGGTCCATGATGTCCGTAGCTTCCATGGCCTT
Organism: Amorphophallus konjac; assembly: GCA_022559845.1. Classification (NCBI taxonomy): domain Eukaryota; kingdom Viridiplantae; phylum Streptophyta; class Magnoliopsida; order Alismatales; family Araceae; genus Amorphophallus; species Amorphophallus konjac. Next base: position 204,620,542 of record CM040125.1, on the reverse strand, counting down.
GCGATGTTCTATCATTGTTTCATCCACGGATTTAGCTCCGTCACTACCTCGATCACGGACTGTATTCGGAAGGGCACATTTGTATGGACGAAGGCCGCAGCTGCTGCCTTCAAGGACATCAAGGAGCGCATGACCCAGACACCGATCCTTCGATTGCCAGATTTCTCGAAGGTGTTTGAGGTCTTTTGTGATGCGTCGAGTGTTGGGATAGGAGGAGTGTTCAGCCAGGAGGCCCACCCGGTCGCATATTGCAGTGAAAAGCTGAATGACGCTGTTGACACCCGTTTTAGACCACAAGTTGTGTCATTTCTCTTATCCATCATTTTTGATGTCCCGAATTAGCCATTATTTTGGGAACGTCCTTGGATAGATTTCGAGCCCATTTTTTACCATTTCATATCCTTTGAATCTTGGAGATCATGATTTCCTAAAGTCCTGGAGCTTATCTTATCAAATTCTAGCTTTCAAGTCAAACTTACGGCCCATTTAGGCCGGCTTCCCTTAAGTAATCAGCTCTCTCTCACTACGCAATCTTGAAAGTGATCTTTTTTCATCTCCTTCAGTTCCTCTTTTCTAAAAGTTGTCTTCATCAAAGTTGTTCATCTTTCAAAGATCTATAATTTCTTCTTCTATGCCGTTGGCCAGTTCTACCCCTATTATGAGCTATTCACATTTTTCTGGTGTACTATGCTGTTAACCTATTTTCCAGAATTTTCCTCTCTATTCTATCCCCATTTTATCCCTGTTATTGTCATTTTCTCAACTTACTTTCTTCATGAAAGTTGTTCCTCTCTCAGTTATCTATAATTTCTTCTTCTACCACTTTTGCTAGTTCTGCCCTGTTTGAGAGATACGCTTCAATTTCTAAAGTCATGCGCAGTCTTCTCAGAATTTTTCCTCCATCAGTGTGACTGCCCTACATAGGTGCGTTAGAGAAGTGTGACGGTCCTACGATAGACCATCACACCGAAACTTGCCTGAAAACACTCTATTCGACCCCTAGAGCGTGGCGGTCCTACCCTAGACCGTCAAAGTCCATGTGACGGTCTAGTATGGGTGCGTTACACCGAAACTTATCCGAAATCATCCCGTTTGACCCCCAGAGTGTGATGGACCTACCCTAGTCCGTTACATAACTCTGACGGTCACACGCTAGACCGTTACACACACCTGAGAGTCCAATTCGTGCTAGACTCTGCTCCATTTCTATGCGTCGTGGCCCCCTTGCAGAGCCCATAACTTCTTGAATTCTACTCCGAATTGAGCGCCGTTTGTTCCTATGGTTTCTCCTTGGTATTATCTTGAATTCAGTCCAAAGAACACCAAATTTCATTGGCTATCTTGCTCACAATCACGCTCAAAAGATCAGGAGTTAAGTATTCTGGTTCAACTAAAACTCTGTAGATAAGGCTCTGGGGCTACCTTCCAAGAGCCATATCTTCTAGAATCCTCCTCCGAATTGATCTCCGTTTGTTCCTATCTCTTATCCTTAGTATTATCTCGAGTTTGATCTAGAGAACTCGATTTATCTTGGACTCTATCTCCGAGAATCGTGATAAGAAGATGAGGCTTTCTTACAAACTATATAAAAACTGTCCAGTTCGCAGTTGCGAAGGGGGGCTCTTTCTTGGTTCGGGGCGAAGCCATGCTGCAACTCCAACTCACAACTTCGACCCTGGCTTGAAGAGGGAAGTATTAGCTTTCAATTCCATCTTTTGGGCTCGATTTCATGGTCTACACTCTTAGTTCTCCTCCCCTCAAAATCACAAATCATCACAGTTTTCTGCACTTTTCTGCTACATGCACTTTTACATGTTTTGCATCATCATTTTCTCTCTATTATCTCAATCAAATCTCGTGATTTTAAATCTCATGCATGCACAATACACCCACCTATTTTTTCCACCCTTCCACAGGGGTTAAAAATCTCCCCCCGGTGCGTTCTCCCTCAATTTCTACCCCTATTTTATCACTTCGGGATTGATACTACACTTCATGTTCTAATGGGTTTTTACCTTTGTGTTTCATCTTTATTTTGCAGGAGAGCATGAATACAACGTGAGGCCCTCTTCATCTAGCCGGCTGGAAGGAGAGGAGGTTTGAATCCACAAATTCCCCGCACCCCGTTTCAAGCGCGATCAAGTTTTCTTTCCAAGATACACGACGCCGTTCTTTACACTTCTTCATCCTTTGGCATTGTTGGAACCTTGGTGGTGATCATGGTTAGTATTTCTCATCCTTTCATCTCCCTTGTCTTTGATTCACATGTTTATGCATGTATGTATTTAAAGGGGGGGGATAGGAATCTAATTAAAACAAATCAACAGACGCGAAACTGTGATACTCCACTTATGATAAAGAATTCTACGCAGTTGTTCAGGCTCTTAGGCATTGAAGGCACTATCTTTTACATCAGGAGTTTGTCTTGTACTCCGATCATGAGGCTTTGAGATTCCTCCATTACCAAAAGAAGCTTAATGCGCGTCACAGTCGATGGGTTGAGTATATCCAGTAGTACACATTTGTGCTTAAACATAAGGCTGGAGTGGAGAACATGGTGGCCGATGCCTTGAGTCGGCGTGCTTGTCTGCTGACCACCATGAGTGCCGAGGTCATAGGGTTAAAGAAGATGAGAGAGGCCTATGTTGACTGTCCTGACTGCGGTCAGACTTATACCACTCTCCAGGCCGGACCCTCGAGAGACCTTGATGATTATGTGCTTCAGGAGGGTTACCTCTTTCGAGGAGGCAGGCTTTGTATTCCCCGAACTTTGGTTCAAGACTTCTTAGTCTGGGAGCTACATGCGGGAGGTCTAGCCGGCCACTTTGGTCGGAACAAGACTATCAAGGCTATTGAGCATAGATTTTATTGGCCGAGCTTGAAGCGTGATGTTGCTCATATTGTGGCTCAGTGCCGTACATGTGCTACGGCTAAAATGAAGAAGCAAAGCTCGGGCCTTTATACGCCTCTCCCCGTGCCTGATGCCCCGTGGCGTGATGTTAGCATAGATTTTGTCTTGGGATTGCCGTGTACCTCTAGGATGCATGACTCGATCTATGTGATAGTTGACTGGTTCTCGAAGATGGCCCTTTTCATTCCCTGCTCGAAGACTTCGGATGCTTCGAGGGTAGCCCGCCTATTCCTTACTCATGTGGTGTGCAAGTTCGGGTTGCCTCGTACCATAGTGTCTGACCGTGATGTTAGGTTCACCAGCTATTTTTGGAAGACACTGTGGCATATGTTGGGTACTCACCTCAAGTTTTCCACTGCATATCATCCCCAGACAGATGGTCAGACTGAGGTGGTCAATAGGAGTCTGGGTGACCTTTTGAGGTGTCTTGTCAGGGATCGTCTAGGGGATTGGGATCTCATATTACCATTGGCAGAATTTGCATATAATGATTCGGTTAACAGTGTTGTGCCCCTTATGCTCTGATGATAATGTGGTGTTTTAATGATAGCAACATGAATGAGTCATCATAAGAACAACACATTGAGTCGTCATCTATTTGTGTCTACATATGAATTTGTTGTGTTGCATATGAATATTTCATTGAACATCTTATCTGAGTGTCACTACATGGAACAGGCTGTGTGCATTGGTGCATTTCATAACTGGTGCATTTCATAACTCTGCACATTCATTTGGCTTTGTGTTGCTCTAGTGTAGTCTATACATTGCATGTGTCGCAGATAGCATAGTCCATACATCGCAGTTCTCGCAGGCTAGCAAGTCTGTACACTGCATGGCTCGCAGGCTAGTAAGTCTATACATTGCATGGCAAAGTTCAAAGTCAATACATTACTGCATTGCTGCATTGCTTGCATTTCTGAAGTCTACACATTGTTTAGTTGAAAGCATGTACATCGTGTGTTGCTGAAAGTCTGTACACTATCTCATTGTTAAAGTCCATACAGACTTCAGCTTCTCATTCAATGTCTTTCTTTGTGTCTCACTGATTCAAGTCTATACAATCCATGCACTTCGTGAAGTCTGTCCATCCGACCGTCTTGTTTAGCGTCTCATTTGCACATTTGAGTCAAAGTCTGCACAACATAAGTATATACACTGTCCGTCTCATTTAGCGTCTAAGGCAAAGTCTATACAATGCATTAGACTAAGTCTGTACATTGCATTGGCTAAAGTCTGCACATTGTTCTTCATCTTACTTTGCGTCTATGGCATAGTCTATACAGTGCAGCTCACATAACTAGCAAGTCAATACATTGCATTGGCTAAAGTCTATACACTGACCGTCTCATTTAGCGTCTAAGGCAATGTCTATGCACTAGACTTGAAGTCTATACATTGAGCGTCTCATTGAGCGTCTCATGCAAGTCTGTACATCGGACTGTTTCAAGTAAAGTCTGTACATCGGACTGTATCAAGTGAAGTCTGTACAGCGTCATGCATTGTTCTTCAAGTCCATACACTGCACTGTTGCTTGCTCAAGGTGAAGTCTGTACATCCGTCAGTGAACTTCGAAGTCTATACACTGGGATCTTTACCTATGTTCAGTTCTGCAAGTCTGTACATTAGGCTTTCACGTAAACTCTATACATCCTTGAACTGTGCAAGTCTATACATTGGGCTTTCACGTAAAGTCTATACATCGCAGTTGAGTGGAAGTCTGTACAGCCATTGTGTTGCCAAAGTCTATACATTGTGAACGTTCAAGTCTGTACAGACTTTGCCTTGTTCAAGTCTGTACATCGTCTAGTTATCTTTGGCAAGACTACACATTGTGAAAGTCTATACATTCGTTGCCTTGTATTGCATCAAGTCTGTACAGCCCTTGAATTGGCAAGTCCATACATTGGTCAGTTGGTTGTCTAAGTCTATACATTATAAGACCAAGTTTGTACAACTGTCTGCATGCATTACCCTTCAAGTCTATACATCATGCATGCATCGTCTCTCGAGTCTGTACAGGGTCTGCCTAGATGCATTGTTCATCAAGTCTATACACTCTGTGTGCTTCATGCATTTGTGCATCGTTCAACACACCAGTAAGTCTGGACATTGGTTGCACTCAGAGTCTGTCATTCACTCTGAGTCTATTCACTGCTTCAAGCATTACATTCTAAGTCTAGACAACATTGCACGATGAGTTTGCATATTCATTTAGCATGTCTGTACAACCAGCTGCTATGTTCTCAGTCTTCTATATATGAAGTCTATACGTGTTCTAGCGTTGCATTCACTAAGTCTGCACACGCATCAGGCTTGCATAACGTTGAAGTCTATACATCGGTGTCTTGTACATGCTTCATTTGTTAAGTCTGTACATGGCATTGTTCTGCATTCACCAAGTCTATACAATGCCATAGCCCTGCATATGTAGAGTCTGAACATTGCATTGCTTCGCATTCACAGAGTCTATACATTGCTTCAGCATTGCCTTCATATAGTATGTACAGCATATGTTCTTCATATATGATCAAAGTCTGCACATTGCAACTACACTTTAGAAGTCCATACAACGTCTGCACATCATACACTGCAAAGTCCATACATTCATGTTGCCTTGCAAAGTCTAGACATTGGAAAGTCTATACACTGCATTGTGCATACTATGAAGTCTGTACAAGGTGTCGACACAAAATTGATAAGTTTCTGTTCTGTCTATCTGACATGGATTCCTTGCAGAGACTGATGACTGGGCACGTGATCCGAGGATAAGGGGTGTGACCAGATGATGACATGTGGAATGCAGCCTAGCCAGGATGCTGCCAGGTGGTCGAAATGCCTCGGTTCTGGTGAAATTCCTTGGGCGGGAAATGTTGAAGCCACACGACCCTATCCACTCTGCTGCTGCTATATATATGAGCTTTCTTCTTCAGATGAAAGCTGCTCGATAAAGTGGAAAGTCTATACAGTGAGACTGAAGGTCTGAAGCAGAAGAGAGCCACCGAGATCCTCAGAGAAGAAAAATAGAGAAGAAGAAAAAGAGAGAAGAAGACAGAGTGTGAAGAGAAAGAAAAAGAGAGTGAGAGATCGAGAGTAGAGAAGAAGAAGGAAAGGAAAGAGGAAGAGAGCTCGTGAGTTGAGAAGAGAGAAGACTCCATCAGACAATCTGTCTCCACTGGAAGTTGGATAAAATCCAATCCAGTCAGCTCCTTGTGAGTCATATTCGTGCTTCATTGTTTACAGATTTTCGTTGCTGTAGTTCCTTGTTTTCATTTTCCTTTTATACATTTCTTCAAGTTGTTCGTCAGCGGAGCAAGCTATGTTGCTCAGCATTTGCAGTGGAGGATTCCACTGGACGGCTAAGCTGTATTGCCCAGCGGAGCAAGCTGTGAGGCTCAGCAGGCGAGGAGGATTCCTCAGACAGCAAGCTGTGAGGCTCCGCGAGTTGTATGGCAAGCTGTGATGCCCAGCTGTTCAAGCTGTGAGTCAGCGGAATCCACACTCTAGTTTTAGTGTGGGGTGGACGTAGGTCTGTAGGACCAAACCACCTAAAAACCCTCTTGTTCTGTGGTTTGAATTCTTCTATCTGTTTGGCGCTAGATGAATGATTAGGCACGATTTGTTTAGTTAGTCTGGTGGAACCAAGTTTGCATTCAGATCATTTGATTTCGGGTCTAGAAGAGCAGTGAATTCCTTATAGTTTACATGGATTAGAACTGAAGCTTAATTCATTTCTTTAGGCTTTAATTCCGTAGTTCTGAGCATTTGATTTTAATTGGGCGAAAGTTTTTAAAGGGTATATTCATTCACCCCCCTCTGAATACATAGCACCGAACCCAACACTTGGTATCAGAGCGGGTTGCTGTGCATAGGATCTAACAATCCGCAGTAGATCCTGCATTTCTGTTTGGTGCATTTCAGAGTGTGCTTCTTGTGTTCTGTGTTTTGTTTCATCGGTTGTGTGTCTTAAGTTGTTCATCTGATTTCAGTGCATTTATCACTTCTCGATGGCTCATCCACCCGTCTTTGATGGTTCTGATTTCAAACAGTGGCACAGTGCTTTCCGTGCTCATGTTAAATCTGTTGATCCAGACCTGTGGAAAGTGATTTCACATGGTCCACATAAACTACCAAAAGATCAGTCCAAATGGACTAACAAGCATCGATCTATGCGTGTAGAAAATCAGAAAGCACTGGAGTTAATGAAGGCCGCGACTAATCGAGCTCTTCATTCATGTTTCTTTGATTACAGATCTGTAAGGGATATATTGGAGATGATAAAGAAAGTCGGGAAAGAAAATCAAACAAGCTGCATGATGGCTCGAGAGAGTGAACCAAGTAGCAATGAAGATGAAGAACAGGACAATGATCAGGTAAGCATCTTCAAAAATTACACCCTGGATGATTGGATTGTTGCATATAATGAACTACTGGAATCTTATGATCATTTAAGAAAACAGCATAAGAAAATGAAAAGGAAAATTGATAAAAGTGATTCTAATTCATCATGTGAAAAGTGCTTGAAGATAAATGAATTGTATGATAAATGTCTGTCTGAGAATCACTTGAATATGAAACAAATGTGCCTATTGAAAAAGGAAAACCAAGAAGGTTTCAATAAAATTTCCGAATTAGAAAGTCAGCTGAAACTGAAAACTAATGAACAATTGATGAATCTAGAAGAGTTGGAAAGGATTAAGATTTCACACTCTTCTTCTGCTGAATCAAACTGCAAAATGTGCTCAGCTTTAAGAGAACGTAATGAAAATCTTTATAGTGAGAATGAATGGATAAATAAACAAATTGCATCACTTAAAGATGATCACAAAAATCTGCTTGCTGAGAAAATTAAAGCAGAAGAAAGAGAAGATGAACTAATTGAAAAATTAGAGCTTATGTCTGGAAATGGAAAATGTAATGAAGGAGTCATGAAGCTATCTGAAGAGAACAAAGAACTGAGGGAACAAAACAAAAAATTGATGGTTTTAAATACTGTTTTCTCACAGAGGTTTCTGACTATCGAAAAAGAGAAATCTATTTTTAAGGAAGCTCAACCTCAAAAATTTGAGAAGGAAAACATTGAACTGAAAGCTGAAATTGAAAAATTAAAGTGTTTAAACATTGACTTATCTGAAATACTTCTCACATTAAAAAGGGGGGAATTCACTTGTGATGGAGAATCACAAAGGGTGATCAATCTAGAATAAGAAATTGAGAAGTACAAAACTACAAACAAAGTTCTAAGTGAATGTGTAAATTACAGTGAACAGGAGATAGCCAGTTATGAGCTTCACATTGCTAGCTTGGAAAGTAAAATTCATAATCTGGAAAACTCAGTATCCATGTCTGCTAAAAATGAAGGAAATATAAAAGCTGTCATGAAAGATAAGAATGACAATTCAAGAAAGGGGATAAGTTGTAGTTCTGATGTTAAAGAAACTACTAAAAACCAGCTATACACCACTTTTGTGCAAAGCTCTGATGTAGCTGGTACTTCAAGTCAATCCCCAAAACAAAATAAAAATCAGAAATCACCCTCAACATCTGTATTTCAGTTCAAAGCCCAGAAAATTGAAAAGCAAACAAAACCTGTTGAAAATAATCAGAAATTGAAAAGAAAGAGTCAAACAAAGAAGGCAAAGAATATTTCTGGTTATACCCTGAAATTTGTTAGCTCTGTTGAATCTGATGGGTCAATGCAAAATGCTCATGCCTCTTGTACTCATTCGCATGTATCTAGGAATTCATCTGATGGAAACCATACCCCTAGGAAATCTGATGCTTCTTGCTATTACTGTGGTAAGCATGGTCATTTCATGAATGCATGTTTCATCATAAAATAAAATGATAAACTGCATGCAAAATCTTCTGATCATCATGGGTACAAAAGAAACAAACTTAAGTTCAACCAGCACATCACATGCTTCAATTGCAACAAGCCAGGTCATAAGGCTATTGAGTGTTGGTCAGGGAATTACAGGAATAATTCTGGATCTAGAGGTGCTTCGAGTGTGGCAAGTATGGGCATGCAGTCAAGGACTGCTGGTATGCTCAGGGAAATCACTTTAATTCTAAATTTGTCAAATTCTCTGCAAACAGAAATGATTTTGGTAGGAATAAATCTGTTTTTAAAGAAAAGATTCCTGCATGTTTTGAATGTGGAAAACTTGGCCACCGTGCTTCTGAATGCTGGTGGGCAGGTAATGGTAAATCAAAGATTCATGCAAGCAACAGAAACTTTCATGCTAAATCACATAGGTTACATGACTATAACAATGTTCACAAAAAGAATTCAAGGGTTGTTATATCATGTAGATATTGTGGTAAATTTGGCCACTCCATGACCAATTGTCATCTGATGGATTTTGATGACAATATTGCTAAAAGATTGTTCAGAACACCTGTCAGAGTTAATTCAGGACCCAAGACTTCTTGGGTTCCTGCAGGATCAAATTGACTAATATCTTTACAGGTGTGCCTTGGAAGCTGAAGAATAAAAGGGGTTAACCAAGGCACTCAAGAATGAAAACCCCATGACTGCACCATTTCAGGTCAGTCCCAAAACTTTGTTTAAATCTCATTATCTGAAATTGTTGATTTGATTGTTTGATGTCTGATATTCTATTCTTATCTAGCTGATCAGTATGTATTCCAGACTCAGCTATTGAATTTAATTCTGCTCAAATTCAATGCTCTTCTCTTGCCAGTTATTGCATGTGTACATAAGATGCAAGATGCACTACACAACCATGTTCATAGTCAATGCATGTGTCTAATGTTTGCATATATCATTTGCATGACTATCATTTGCTTATTGTTGTAGTCTGCATGTCGTTTAATGCATATTGGACTGCTTTGCACTGCATTCCTTTGCATGACCACTTTGGTATATAAATAGTAAGCTACTAAAAGGCAGGGAAATCTACCTAGAGGTTCTTACTATGTGTGAGATGGTCCTTGAGACCAGGTTCTCCGCCAAGTACCAAGGGTCTAGTCTTCATATAGGGTAGTGTAATGCATATCATCTTTTTTGAAAAATCTAAAAAAGGACAAAAATGTTCATGACTTGGGTGCATAAACTTGAAATGATTGCATACTTGCTCTATTTATAAGTGTTGCATAGTCTGCATATAGTTAATTGAACTCATTGCATAAATTGCATAATTTCAGGGGGAGCTTGTTGAGTCTTATGTGAGTCACTGCATATAGATAGGGGGAGCATTATCATATTGTTGACACTGTTTGAAATTCACACTCTACACTCTTTCAAATCTTCAATTGATTACTTTGAATTCATACCTTCTTGAATCTGAGAATTTGGCTACTAATCCTCAGTCTATTGAAGAAGGAGTGTCTCATTTTGTCTGACTGAAATTCAACTCTGCCATTGGCTTTAAACTTTTATTCTCTCTTGCTGATTGACTCTTCCACCAGCTTATACTCTTCCTTCATATACCTCTTAACTGGTGTGACTATTTTGGTTCTATTATTGATTTGTTGGTCAGTTAAATTTATTGATCTGGTCTGAGGAACTTAAGCTGCATGTCATGCAATTCAGTCTGAGAACTTGGTAGAAATTCCTATCATATAGGTTTAAGAATTACCACTGAATCAGACTGATATAAGATTAATGTATTCTCAGATTTGTAATTAAATGAATTGAAAATATCTGAATGATAAGGTTTAATAAACTTTAACCACATGTGTCATGTAAACCTTAGACTCTCTCATCTGATATCTGAAAATTTAAAATCAAGGCTACTTTAGTAGAGATACATAGAGTGAGTGCTGGGGTTAAACATTAACTTTAAAAATGTTGACTAAATGAAAAATTATGAATTCAGAGTAATGACTCGGTCATTGAGAAACTGGGCTCTTTATCAATGAAATAAAGTAAGTCATGTCATGAGGTGCCATAGTTATCTCTGATAAAAATTTATCAACAAAACCTGACAGAGCAATGGCCTATTTGTGTTGAGTAACTGGGGAGTCTGGCCTCTGATCAAGGTGTCTTCTCATGTAAAAAAACACTTATATTGCTAACTCTATTCTCAAAGTTGAGAGGCAATGACAGTTATCACACTGAGTAACTGGGTCACTTCACCTGAGACGTGTTGTGCCTCATGTAAAAAGGTGTTGATCAACCTAAATTGCTCAGGAAAATAAAAAGTGCCTCAAATGAAAATATTTTGAAAAATTCTGTCAACTCATGTTCTTAGAAAAGTGTTTAACTTCTGTACTAATCTGTGTATATTTTTCAAAGGTGCTATTGAGATCATATGTGTAAGATAAAAGATGATTGTTTCTGAGTGTTATCTGAATATTTGGTTCACCTTTATTAAAACTTGGATTCAGATATGAGTATTGAGTTTAATTTGGCAAATTTGGTATACATCAAAATTAAATCAGATTGGTTAAGTTGCCACTTCATAACACTTTATGATAGAAAAGTCTATTCTTCTTAAGACTTATTGTTGTGGTGCAAGCATTAAAATCCCTCATGATTAGATTCATTCCAGAGAGTCTGATCAACATAAATCTTGCTATTGATTGACTCCTTGAGATGTATTGTGCTTTGACTATTTCTCAACCCTACCATTGGATACTACTTCCTGAGATGTACTCCTCTCCACACTGTTGGAATCTTCCATCATGTTTTGCAATCAGCTCTGGTTCTGTGATTTTTTTCACCTGGTTCATTCTGTTCATGCATATGTGAGGTGCCACAACCAGAGTTCAGATTGTTTGTAATGGCAGATTTCAGATTGATTTATTGGATAACCAGAGTTCATTCCTGTGTTTCAGGGGGAATTATGGGTCATCTGCATTTAAGGGAAGTGCAGTCAATCATGCATATAGATAGGGGGAGAAATGTTTTCTTCTCATAAGGGAGAACTCCATTTTAATGAACCTTGATTCATTCTCTATATTCTGAATTTGTGGGGGAGAATTGTTTGTTGTGCTGAATTTTGTCTCTCAAACCATTTCCCTTCTTTTTGATTATGTCAAAGGGGGAGAATAGTTTGACGAGTCAATGTGACTCATTACGTTGCCATCATCAAAAAGGGGGAGATTGTTGTGCCCCTTGTGCTTTGATGATAATGTGGTATTTTAATGATAACAACATGAATGAGTCACCATAAGAACAACACATTGAGTCGTCATCTGTTTGTGTCTGCATATGAATTTGTTGTGTTCCATATGAATGTTTCATTGAACATCTTACTTGAGTGTCACTACATGGAACAGGCTGTGTGCATTGGTGCATTTCATAACTGGTGCATTTCATAACTCTGCACATTCATTTGGCTTTGTGTTACTGTAGAGTAGTCTATACATTGCATGTGTCGCAGATAGCATAGTCCATACATCATAGTTCTCGCAGGCTAGCAAGTCTGTACACTGCATGGCTCACAGGCTAGTAAGTCTATACATTGCATGGCAAAGTTCAAAGTCAATACATTGCTGCATTACTACATTGCTTGCATTTCTAAAGTCTACACATTGTTTAGTTGAAAGCCTGTAAATCATGTGTTGCTGAAAGTCTGTACACTGTCTCACTGTTAAAGTCTATACAGACTTCAGCTTCTCATTCAACGTCTTTCTTTGTGTCTCACTGATTCAAGTCTATACAATGCATGCACTTTGTGAAGTCTGTCCATCCGACCGTCTTGTTTAGCGTCTCATTTGCACATTTGAGTCAAAGTCTGCACAGCATAAGTATATACACTGTCCGTCTCATTTAGCGTCTAAGGCAAAGTCTATACAATGCATTAGACTAAGTCTGTACATTGCATTGGCTAAAGTCTGCACATTGTTCTTCATCTTACTTTGCGTCTATGGCATAGTCTATACAGTGCAGCTCACATAACTAGCAAGTCAATACATTGCATTGGCTAAAGTCTATACACTGACCGTCTCATTTAGCGTCTAAGGCAATGTCTATGCACTAGACTTGAAGTCTATACATTGAGCGTCTCATTGAGCGTCTCATGCAAGTCTGTACATCGGACTGTTTCAAGTAAAGTCTATACATCGGTCTATATCAAGTGAAGTCTGTACAGCGTCATGCATTGTTCTTCAAGTCCATACACTGCACTGTTGCTTGCTCGAGGTGAAGTCTGTACATCCGTCAGTGAACTTCGAAGTCTATACACTGGGATCTTTACCTACGTTCAGTTCTGCAAGTCTGTACATTAGGCTTTCACGTAAAGTCTATACATCCTTGAACTGTGCAAGTCTATACATTGGGCTTTCACATAAAGTCTATACATCGCAGTTGAGTGGAAGTCTGTACAGCCATTGTGTTGCCAAAGTCTATACATTGTGAACGTTCAAGTCTGTACATACTTTGCCTTGTTCAAGTCTGTACATCGTCCAGTTATCTTTGGCAAGACTACACATTGTGAAAGTCTATACATTCGTTGCCTTGCATTACATCAAGTCTGTACAGCCCTAGAATTGGCAAGTCCATACATTGGTCAGTTGGTTGTCTAAGTCTATACATTATAAGACCAAGTATGTACAACTGTCTGCATGCATTACCCTTCAAGTCTATACATCATGCATGCATCGTCTCTCGAGTCTGTACAGGGTCTGCCTAGATGCATTGTTCATCAAGTCTATACACTCTGTGTGCTTCATGCATTTGTGCATCGTTCAACACACCAGTAAGTCTGGACATTGGTTGCACTCAGAGTCTGTCATTCACTCTGAGTCTATTCACTGCTTCAAGCATTGCATTCTAAGTCTAGACAACATTGCACGATAAGTCTGCATATTCATTTAGCATGTCTGTACAACCAGCTGCTATGTTCTCAGTCTTATATATGTGAAGTCTATACGTGTTCTAGCGTTGCATTCACTAAGTCTGCACACGCATCAGGCTTGCATAACGTTGAAGTCTATACATCGGTGTCTTGTGCATGCTTCATTTGTTAACTCTATACATGACATTGTTCTACATTCACCAAGTCTATACAATGCCATAGCCCTGCATATGTAGAGTCTGAACATTGCATTGCTTCGCATTCACAGAGTCTATACATTGCTTCAGCATTGCCTTCATATAGTCTGTACAGCATATGTTTTTCATATATGATCAAAGTCTGCACATTGCATTACACTTTAGAAGTCCATACAACGTCTGCACATCACACACTGCAAAGTCCATACATTCATGTCGCCTTGCAAAGTCTAGACATTGGAAAGTCTATACACTACATTGTGCATACTATGAAGTCTGTACAAGGTGTCGACACAAAATTGATAAGTTTCTGTTCTGTCTATCTGACAGGGATTCCTTGTAGAGACTGATGACTGGGCACGTGATCCGAGGATAAGGGGAGTGACCAGATGATGACACGTGGAATGTAGCCCAGCCAGGATGTTGCCAGGTGGTCGAAATGCCTCGGTTCTGGCAAAATTCCTTGGGCGGGAAATGTGGAAGCCACACGACCCTATCCACTCTACTGCTGCTATATATATGAGCTTTCTTCTTCAGATGAAAGCTGCTCGATCAAGTGGAAAGTTTATACAGTGAGACTGAAGGTCTGAAGCAGCAGAGAGCCACCGAGATCCTCAGAGAAGAAAAATAGAGAAGAAGAAAAAGAGAGAAGAAGACAGAGTGTGAAGAGAAAGAAAAAGAGAGTGAGAGATCGAGAGTAGAGAAGAAGAAGAAAAGGAAAGAGGAAGAGAGCTCGTGAGTTGAGAAGAGAGAAGACTCCATCAGACAATCTGTCTCCACTGGAAGTTGGATCAAATCCAATCCAATCAGCTCCTTGTGAGCCATATTTGTGCTTCATTATTTACAGATTTTCGTTGCTGTAGTTCCTTGTTTTCGTTTTCCTTTTATCCATTTCTTCAAGTTGTTCGTCAGCGGAGCAAGCTGTGTTGCTCAGCATTTGCAGTGGAGGATTCCACTGGACGGCTAAGTTGTATTGCCCAGCGGAGCAAGCTGTGAGGCTCAGCAAGCGAGGAGGATTCCTCGGATAGCAAGCTGTGAGGCTCAGCGGATTGTATGGCAAGCTGTGATGCCCAGCTGTTCAAGCTGTGAGTCCACGGAATCCACACTCTGGTTTGAGTGTGGGGTGGACGTTGGTCTGCATGACCGAACCACCTAAAAACCCTCTTGTTCTGTGGTTTGAATTCTTCTATCTGTTTGGCGCTAGATGAATGATTAGGCACGATTTGTTTAGTTAGTTTGGTGGAACCAAGTTTGCATTTAGATCATTTGATTTCGGGTCTAGAAGAGCAGTGAATTCCTTATAGTTTACATGGATTAGAACTGAAGCTTAATTCATTTCTTTAGGCTTTAATTCTGTAGTTCTGAGCATTTGATTTTAATTGGGTGAAAGTTTTTAAAGGGTATATTCATTCACCCCCCCTCTAAATACATAGCACCGAACCCAACAAACAGGTCTACCAGTATGAGTCCATTCGAGATTGTCACAGCTCGTAGGCCTAGGAAGCCAGTGGATCTTGTTCCCATGCCCATTCACGCACGAGTGTCTGAGTCTACCGAGTCTTTTGTTAGGCATGTTAGGAGTTTGCATGACGACATCCGTCGTCACATTGAGGCCAGCAATGCACGGTATAAGGAGTTATCCGATGCCCATCGACACCACCGTGAGTTCCAAGAGGGTGAATATTTTTTTGGTAAGTAATATGGTATTTGTATTAAAGGACAAAGAACTGTACATCAGAATTCTGCCAAGCAGATGGAAAAGCTAAGGACCACACAGGTTGTGGACTCAAAGCTTAATGAGGAATAAGTAGAAATCTATTAAAAATTCTTTTTTCCCTTGTTGTTAGCCTCTTTTGCCTTTGCATTTCCATGCATCTTCTTGCATCTTCAATAATATTGATGAGAAGACTTGTTTTAGAGCTAGTACAATCCTCAAAAATTCTCATACACCTTTCTTTCCAGATTTTCCATATTGCTATTCAGAGAAGAATTCGGACCAATTTTAGTAGTTGATCTTAAATCTGGAATTGGACCTACAACTGGTTCAGTTCTTGGTGCAATTCATTGTTCAGCTGTCTATGTAAGTCAAATATGTCTAGGATTTCTTTCCAAATCCATTTGCTGTAAGAGCAGTCAAAAAAGATATGGCTGAGCTCATCCCTTCCCTGTTTACAAAGTGGGCACATGCTTGGAAGATTAAGTCCCTTCTTCTGCAGGTTGTCGGCTGTAGGCAGTTTGTTTAGGACTGCTTGCCAGGTGGTGAGTGATGCAGCTTGAGAAGTTGGGTTTTTCCATACCCAATCATGATAATAGAAGGCCTGCCCTTTTAGTCTTATCTCTTGCCAAATGATGCCCGCCTTTAAGATTTGAACATTGTTCTTCCATTCAATAGAATCTGATTCAGCATTATGAATCTGGACTTGGTTGACAAGATCCCATAGTTCTGCCATTTCTGAAGAGATGGCAATTGGGAGATTCCAGTGTCCTTCATAAATAAACTGTGCAACCTTTGTGTTCTTGTCCAGCTCCAAGTCTTGTATGATATGGTCCCCATACAATTGGAAAATGATGTCTCCATTCAACCATGGATCAAACCACAAGCTAATGTCCAGGCCATTAGCTATTTTGTAGTTAATGTGACTTCTGATCCAGTTCCTAGCCAACAGAATTCCCTTCCAAGCAGCAGAGTAGTAAGGCTTAATTCTGAAATCCCAAATGTTCTTATGGGCTAGATACTTTTGTTTAACCCAAGTGTACCAAATAGACTATTTTTTCTGTAGGATGTCCCATAATAGTTTACACATACAAGCTTGGTTCCATTCCTTCAAATTTTTTATTCCAAGCCCTCCCTCGGTCTTGGGTTTGCAGATCTGTTTCCAGGATATCATATGAACATCTGAATTTGAAGAGTGTCCATGCCAATAGAAGTTCCTCAGAATGCTGTCAATTTCCTCTATTAGGCTAGGTGGAAGCAAGAAAGCAGCTGCCCAATAAGTTGAATATGAAGATAAGATAGACCTGATAAGCTCCAATCTTCCTGATCTTGAGAGAAGCATATTTTTCCAAGCATCAATCCTTCTCTTGATTTTTTCAATAATAGGAAGGCAATTTCCTTTTTTGACAGCTTTAGAGAGAAGGGGCAGACCAAGATATGGAACTGGTAGTTCCTCGGCTGATACTCCAAGCTGACTGATTACATGGTCTTTATTCTGAATATTACCTCCTATATAAACTTTGCTTTTCTCAGAATTCAGGGAGAGACCTGACATAGTGGCAAAGTTTTTAAGCAATGGTCCCACATGAGATAGAGTTCTTGGATCATCCTTCAGGAATAAAACCAGGTCATCAGCAAATGTTATATGTGATATTTTTAATTCCCCTGTAGATAGACATTTAATATTCCCTCTAGCAACTTCCTCATCTATCAAGTTTGAGAATCCTTCCATAATGATAGTGAAAAGATAAGGAGATAATGGATCTCCTTGTCTAATCCCATTCCTGCTCTTAAAAAAGCCTTGAGGAGTCCCATTGATCAAAACTGAAAAGGCAGGAGTGTCTAAACAATTTGCAACAAGTGGCTGGAAAACCCATCTTCTCCATCAAGTAATAGAGAAAGTTCCTGTTAACTGAATCAAATGCTTTCTTAAGGTCAGCTTTCATACATATAAAATTTCCCTTTGCTTTTGAGTGTAGATTTCTGATAATGTCATTAGCCAACAAGATATTGTGTTGTATGCTTCTCCCTTTAATGAAAGATGACTGGTTGTCACTAATAATTTTAGGAAGTATCACTTGAATTCTATTTGCCCTGCCTTCACTAATAATAGGGTGAATATGTCATGATCAGGGTAAGACCTGAACGGTTTCCCTCTGGAACCGTAAAGAAATTGCAAGCTCGCGGAGCCGGTCCATTTAGAGTGTTGAAACGCGTTGGATCCAATGCGTACATTGTGGACCTACCTAAGGAATATGGTATAAGATCAACTTTCAATGTGTCGGATCTAGTTGCATATAGGGACCCAGCGGTGATCCCTAGTGAGCCTTTTGAGCCATCTCCTCCCATCGAGAGTGATCCCACACCTGAGTGTCCACCACCGGCCCCATTTCCATAGCAGCGAGAGCATATCGATGATATACTGGATGAGCAGGTGACAGTTACTAGGAGTGGATCCTACCCGCGCTACCTAGTGCGATGGAGAGGGCGACCCACCACCGAGGATACTTGGATCACCCGTGGAGAGTTGTAGCGGATAGATCAAGACCTACTGGAGCGCTACCAGAGCGATGCAGACCCTTACTCGACAGGGTCAAGTTTCTCCCACCCGGGGAGAATTGGTGCGGACACCAGAGCGAGCGAGAAGTATGAACCGGCGAGCCGTCGGTACCGTACGCGGAGCACCACTCGGGCTATAGCGGCTTCTATCTGGCTCAGAGATAGCCTGGAGACTCCCCCTTGAGTCTCGATATTTATAGTATTTACTGAGACTTTATTTGTGTGTAATGTGTGTTTATTTGACTTTATTTGGATTGTAATAGGGGTTTATTTGTAAAATGGGACCACCTGGGTCCCGCGGGCCACCCCATCCCTTCTCCCATTGATCCACCTCATCTCTTGGGCCCATGTGGGGTCAGTCAACCCTCCATGGTGGGCTTCTAGAAGGGTTGGACCAAGGGGGGGACAAAGGGAGCAAAATTTCAAAATTGGATGCCATAAAAGTCAAGGGGGCACCCCATGTTTAATGTAGTTTATTAGGATTTAAATTTTTATTTTATTTGATTCCAAATCACATGGGAGAAATAAAATTGAACTCCCTCTTTTACCCCTCCCCAACCCTAGATCTAGGGATAGAACTAGTCTTTTTGTATTTTCTATAAGAACCTTGTATTTTCATTTTGAGTGGAATTAATGCATATGAAAATCTGGAATTTCTTCCGAAGAGAAAGGGCCGCCCCTCTCTCTCTCTCCTCTCTTCTTCTTGCAGTTAGGAAGGCTGTGTTCTGAGGTGGGAAGCCTCATCTATCAGGTGTGGAGTTCGTCGTTGCCGCCGCCGTTGCACCGCCACCGCCTCCGTCGGTATTCTACCAATCGGGTGACAACAGGTCATTCTCGGATTTTTAACTCTCATCCATGAGTTCATATGGAGCCCAATCTTTCAGGGTGAGTTCCAGGGGTCTTCACCACGTCCCATAAAATCTGGTTGGGCCTCTAGCTTCCATTTTGCAATTTACCATTTTCGTTCTTCCTTTCCACCCAGATCTGCCAGCTTTCAGTCTAGATTCATAATAGCTCTGAGTTTCCCCTCTCGGACCTCTTTTTGATTTTGTATTGAGTCCCCAATTTTACTGGAGGTTTTGTCCAACACCCCCTCCATCCACGAATTTTCGTGGAATTTCTAAAGGCCTTCACTTATTTTCTAAAAATCACTTTCAGATCCCACTCAGTTCTGTCTGCCTCTGCCAGATCCGACCACCCACCAGTATAAAATACCTTTCCCCATCCAAATCGGCCATAAGAATTATTTCCATTTTTCTCTCTCTCCCCTCTACAACTTTTATGAATAACACGACATCTGAATCAGAGATCTACCTTGTGGTCAACGCCACCTCTCAGGAAATTTCAGTTCTGCCTGGCCAGATCTGAAACTGAGAACAGGCCGGTTCTAAAATCGCCCATCAGAAGCACGGCTCCGGTGAATTTTTTTGAGTCCATAGGGTCGAAGGATTTCAAGTCAGCGTTCCAATGGCACTGGTTTCGTGCCGATCCGACATCGGTGCTGATCGCAGTAGCCGATCTCGCCGGGTCGCATGCCAGAAAACAGAGGTTGCAGATCCGTAGACAGCACTTCCGACAAGTGGTGATCGGAGCCGCCCGGCCTCCGACCGGCGTTCCAGCCCTGACGCCGTCCAGGGAGGTGCACCTCTAGGTGTCCTCACCATAGCGGGACCCACCCCATCAGATCCGGAGGGCTGAGCAGCACGTGGGCCCCACGAACCCGTAGATCGCGCCATCCAGACAGCACTAAAATGTGGGTTTCGGCGCTGACGGACGACATCAAGATGCTGCCCGTCAACCCAACTCCCGCTACTCCCGGGCCCCACATGTGACCTATTACCTCCTTGCGTGGAGTGGGTCAAATCTTTGTACCGCAGTGTATTTGTTTAACCGGGAGTACAGGATTGGCCGGGGTTGTCTTCCCCACGTCGGGAGAGTGGAGGTAACGATCTCAACTTCTTGGCATTTACTTGCTTAGCTAGTATATGGTTGTGTGCCGCTGCTGAGTGCGATAGGAACCTAGCCCGTGAGTCCATGTCAGCGCTGTGAGCAAGAGAGTGACCCGTCCCGTGGCTCTTTCCGAGCACGGAAGTGAGTCGACCACCCTTGACTCTGCTGGTTTCTCAACCGCGCGGATCCGCGTTTCCCCTCGCTTGGGACGACGAGTGAGCTTGCATTTCTGTTAGCGACGTATAGCCCATAGGAACTCTTAGTGTCGGGCCAAAGCGTCTCCATTATTGTATGTTGCTAGTCATGTCCGCATTTAGAGTCCGAGGTCCTCATCACGTAGAATCGGTTCTCGTGTCCGTCCTGCATCACATCGGCAACTAAGAGTAGGGGGGAAGTGAGGAGGGTAAATCTGATTTGACCCAGAAACGGCCCATGCACGCGTGGCCCATTGAGGTTTGGACGTGCTAGGCCCAAGCAAGGAACGGACATACATGTTCGGCCCAATAAGAAGATGACCGGCCCAACAAGGCATCAAATTCCACGATGCCGATGAGGCCGGCCCAAGCGCAGTTCTCACCGAAGGACACTCCGACGACCGACCGTTGCCCCCCACGACGCCGGCCTTGGCCCTGTAAGGGGCGAGCACGCGCCATGAGTGCCATAAGACTCACCCAGGGAACGGCTGACGCCGGGGCTATCGCCTTCCAATGAGAAACTCCCGCCAACATAGCAGAGAAACTTTACATCACTAAATGGACCCTTCCCTATCTAGGGATGAGGCCCTCGCTCTAGGACAACCCATATAAAAGGGACGTTGACAGAAGAGAAGAGCACGGTAGATTCTTCTACTTAAAACCCTACGCTACTACGCAAGAGCATACTCCTGCCCCAGAGCTTCCTACTGAGAAGAGAGCAACTCGACTAGCTACCATAACGAGAGGGACGTCTGCTACATCCAGAGAGCTTCTTCCTCCCGTGCGGCCTTACCACCCAGCGAGCACTCTCCGAGAGCGCACTAGGAGCGGTGAGCACGCGTGTAGAGGATCTATATGCCTCCTAGATCGACGACTACGACCCCTAATTCCCTCTCAACTTGCCCCTCTCTATTTGCTCATTAATCCCTAGCTGACTTAAGCATCGGAGGGTTGTCCCCTGGGGTAACACCCGGGACTCCTTCTGACGCCCTTTTGGTTTCTTTGTGTGTGCAGGCATCCACGGGCACGAGACAACTTCCCCAATAAATAAATAGAGAAGGTGGTACGTGGCCTAGGAACCATTTTTCTGACGCTATAGTGGGTTTTCGCCAGTTTATAAAAAAAGTACTTCCAGCGCAATGCGACGCCAGTGTTCATCATACCCCATGGTTTATAGTATGTTTCCGACTATCTGCCGAGGTGACTAGAGTTGAGCCCTTGGACACTGTCCATGCCCGCTCTTACATCATCAAGTTATAAATCAAGCTACTTCCAAGAAAATATAAACATGGCCAATAATGCAACAAGTTCAAATTATGTTCCATGACACAAATATCAAGGTAAGAACGCTTCAATTTAAGAATATAAGAGTTCAAAGATTCGAGTTAGAACTAGGTCATGCCATGAAGAAAATTTGGCAGCATAACGACATATTCTTTGATTTTCTTAAGTGATTAATACCTTATTTGATAGGTGTTAAGTTCCAAGCAATCATTAGACCACCTAGGAACTTGTAAAACCTAACCCAAAGGTCAAACCTCGGGTTAGACAGAGTCAGGGACCAAGCAGTCGTTTGTTGGGCCATTTAAAAACTCATGCGGTCTAGACAGGACCGTTTAAGAGAGGCATGCGGTCTAGTCAAGACCATTTTAGTCAAGTTATAGCCAGAACCAAAAGGCTTGACTCAGGAACACATGCGGTCATAGACGGACCGTTTGTGCAAAAAAGCGGTCTCGGGCCAACCGCTAGACAGGGCTTGGCGGTCGTCTAAGGACCGTTTCTAACCAGAACTCAGAAAAATACCGATAGTGCAAGTGTTATCACCGCCAATTGGGCACTTGTCCAATTGAGTATAATTCGGACCCATGAACTCAACGAATTAGAAAATCTAGATAGATTATTGAAGAACCTTTAAAAAATTCGTAACTTAATCTAGGGAGATCAGAATTAGGTGAAACCAAGGCCATAATTCTGAGTGGGATGTTAGCTATAACTTCTATGTTGTGGTCGAGGCCAACTACTACCTGGATGTTAGAGTTATACCCGAATTACCTCGGGCTACCAAAAGGTCGCAATTGGAATGAGGGAGAAAAAATGATAATATTGTGAAAATCATAACTCGGGTAGGAATGACGAAATTCGATGAAACCATGTCTCAAAGTTAGATCTCGAAGTCCCCTTGATTTCATTTGAAGACATCACAATCCAAATCCCAACATAAGAGCGCGCCCACTCACATTTATGACTAGGTAGACGAAGGGTCGCGACTGGAATAGAGGATAAATAACGTTAATATTGCAAAAATCATAACTCATGCTAGAGTTAATGACATTCAATGAAACCACGACCCATAGTTAGATCTCAAAGTCTTCATTTCATATGAAGACATCCCAACCTAATTCCCAATAGAAAAGTGCGCCTACTAGCACTTATGACCAGCGGTCGAAGGGTCACACCTGTTCAAACCCGAAGGGGTGCTTAGCATTAACCCCTCTTTATGCCAGCAACCTTGGGGGCTGGACTGAGCCTTATGGGTCATGAGTAGAACCTTAGGAGGCTTGAAAACTATATAATGTGGTGGGTTTCAAGGGTGGTAAGCCTTTAGCAACCATTCCCATCAACCCTCTGCCATCTTCTACCCTTCCTGAGTAAGAAAGAAAGGTGAGGGACCGTGGCCCTGCGAACGAGGGTAGACCTGCAGTACCTAGGGCAACGAGCAAGGTCTTGGTAGGATCTGGGGTGTGGATCTCATCCCCAGATCGAAAGGTGAAAGCTTAGGAGGATCTGGGGTGTGGATATCATCCTCGGATCAATCGGTGGAACATGTTGAAACGATGTAGTGGTGCAAACCAAGATTCAGAGCGGGGGTGAATGAATCTCCTTCTAAAAAAAAACTTGATCAATTTAAAACTTAATCTAAAGACTTTAGACTTATGCATAATTAAAAGCAATTAAGATCTATAGAATATGAAAACCAATGATGCACTTAATCGAACAGATGAACTGTAAAAGTGCAGACTCCTAAGTAAGTCTATACTGTTGACAGAACCAAATCAAACAAGTGTGTACACTAAATTCATTTAGTCAAGACCGTAGATAGGAACGCGCCTAGCATACATCTAACGGTTGACAAATTGGAAAGCAAACCACAGTACGCAAGATCTTTTTAGGTGGTTCAATCCTCATGACCTACATCCGCCCCACACTCCAACTAGAGTGTGGATGTCGCTACCAAACAGCTTGAACAGTTGGGCCTCACAGCTTGCCAACAACAGCTAAGCTTCACAGCTTGCTTAACTGCTGGGCAATACAGCTTCGCCATCGCTGCCTAACAGCTTTACCCACTGGGCCTTACAGCTTAGCCTCTGCTGATACACAGCTTAGAAAAGGTATGAAAATGAAAATAAAAAACCAAGAAGTTCAGCATCGGAAAGCTGTCAATAAAAGCAAATCGAAATGCTCACGCAGGAGCGCTGTGCCATGGATCTGATCCAAAGGACACAATGGAAACAAATCTTCAAGAACTACTTCAATTGCTTCATAATATCTTCTCTCGAGATCCCTCTTCTTCACTATCTCATGATCACTTTTCACTCTCGGACTCACACTCTTCTTTCTCTCAGATTTCTGCTGAAATACGTCACTCTATTTTCTTCTCAGATTTCTTATTCTCTTTTTCTCTCTCAGACTTTCTTCTTCTTCGAATATCCTGTCTCTCTCAGGTTTTCTTCTTCTTCTATTGTGATCCTTCTCTCTATATTTTTCTTGCTCACCTCTCCAATTTTGGGCGACTTTCTTCCTTAAATAGGCAGCAGGCAATCAGCGTGTGGTTACCACGTTCCCGCCAAAAGTTTCGCTCAGATCTGATCCCTCGAGGTTCCACCTGTTAGAATATCAGCACTGTAGCTGTCCACGTGGCATGATCATCTATTATGTTCCTTGCCTCGGATCACGTGCCATTAACCTGGTACTTTGACTTCCACGTGCGATAAGTTCGCAGGTTGTCAGTACACCCATCATTGGTTCGACCATGTAACTGACCTGGAAAACAGACATGAGTGTTAGCTTTTAGCACAAGGGGAATGCTGCGACTATATTTATATGCAGCACAATAATGTGCACCGACCATACATGCTGAACAACTAAGTGTGTACCAACCCAAAGAAGCAGACCATCTAAGTGTGCATCGACCTTCTATTAAAGGAGCAGGAGTATGCTTGGACCTATATGCTGGCCGATCAGAATATACACGGACATAGTTTAGCATGATGAAGAATGTGCACGGACCTAGGTGTATGCAAATGACTATATCCACCGACTTGGTTTGACCTTATGCTTGATTATGCATAGACCATATATGCACTTACTACAAGTGTGCACCGACCGTGTATGGCACAATTAAGAATGTGCACTGACTTCATATGCTAGGGTAGATGTGTGCACCGACTTCATATGGCATGAAGCAAAAGATGCACTGACCTAGTTTCTGCCAAGAAGATGTGCACCGACGTTCTATGCTGAACAACAAAATGTGCACCGACCTTCTGACGAAGAAACAAGAAGGTGCACCGACCTCATACGTAGTCTAAAAAACATGCATCGACCTTCTATAAAGAATGAATAACATGCATCGACCTTATGTAGTGCTACAGTAAATGTGCATAGACCTTAACTAAGTAACATATGGAACATGCATTGATCTTATATGACTAAGCTGAAAATGAGTATTGACCTTACCTGATAAGGCAAATGATATATGCACTGACCTGTAAGCTTCAATGCAATGTGTAGCAACTCGAAAATTTTTATATGCATTCATATGCAAAAATAAATAATGAAAGATGAAAAGAAAATAAATTATGAATATTTTTCGTCATAGAATACATAAACATAAACACTATTCCACTTGTTAAAATGAACGACAAGATTCACGGCACGATTCTCAGAAGGCGAAGACGTCGGTACTGTAGCAGTACTATAGCATTCGATTTAAGAGAGAATTATTAGCTTTAATCTAGTCCTAATTAATGGATGAGGTCATTCTTACATTATTGAATAAATGAGGTCATTGATTATGTCATTCATATAGTGGAACAAGGTTGGTGTAATAGTAGAACAAAGTTGGTGTAATAGTGGAACAAGGTTGGTGTAATAGTGGAACAAAGTTGGTGTAATAGTAACAAGGTTGGTGGAATAGGGAAAGTAGGTGGGAGATTTTGGCCTATAAATAGGGCTGGGCTGTCCCCTACTCAAAGCACAAATCTCTTGGGTGGAGTTGCTAGTTGGAGAGAGGGAGAAAGCTCGAAGTTGGAGGAGTGTTCGAAAGCGTTCTTCGTTAATAAATTTTTTCTTCTTTGATCTTCAACGAGGTAGGTTTTCTCTCAGGCAAAAACTTAATTAGATCTCCATATATGTTTCTTTGCATGAGTATTTTGATTCTATGTAATTTTTTCATGATCTTATATTTATGACTTATTTTAAGATTTACAGTTTAAAAATGGGAGTTTTCATTATCATAATGTGTTTCAATAACGTGGATCACATATGGACGATGATTTGAATACGGTAACCACGCCCGATTTACCTCGTTTATGTGCGTTATTTCAAAACTTAAATTTTAAATTTTTTAAAATCATGTTCTTGCCTTAAGAATACTATTAACAAAGAAATGACTAGATGAATGAACTCGTAAAGCTATCGTTAAGTGTTCAAACAACTATGCTCTAATTTTCGTACAATTCCTATACATGATTGACCCTATCTCTTTTATCTAAGCTCTATCTGAAAGCTTGACATCTCCTTTCAACTTCTCTTCACACATGAACATATTATGCAATTGAAAGCTTGACATCTTTTTTTTAATATCTTTTCCTTCATTGAAATTCTTTCACAAATGAACATGTTAGAATATACAAGAATGATTTTCGTTCGATTTACATGTTTTCATGTCTCCGAAAAATCGTGTAGTTAGCAAGTTTACCAAGAGAGACCGGTGTCTAAGGCTAGAGGTCCACGGGCAAATGCTTTAAGTGGATAAGTGATTACTTAATTAGGACCTCGTGAATACGAGGGGAGCCTCCCACTATCCTACCTCTTACATGGCCGCGTTTTCTTTAGTTTTCTGCTAATTACCCGACTAAGAAACACTTGATCTAAACTTATTTTACAAGATTTTCGCGAGAGTTGATCGCGCCTTGACCGGAAATTTATTCTCTTTATTGTCTTCATGTCGTTAAACATGATGCCTTAAATCATCCTTGAACTTCTCATATAAACTTCATTTATTCTTCATTCTACATGCCCTTTCTTCATACTACATGTCCTTGGAAATAAAAATTTTGCTAGATCTGTACTTTAGCCATAAACTATCATTTGGGAGTGTAGGAGCTAAGTGCCATGCAAAGGTAAAGTGCTACGTTATGGGAGCCACCTCTTGAGGTCGGAATGGCGCAAAGTGCTACATATGGGAGCCACCTCTTGAGCATGTAGGGGCCACCTCTAGAGTCCTCCATAACTAAATGACTAGGTATGTGCTATACTACGCTTCTTAAGTTTTTCTTGAAACTCGAATTGGCCATAATTATAAATGAATTATTCTAAAAATTATATGGGACCTTGGTCCACCTGATACTCAATGCCTGGCAAACATGGGGGCCCTGATCTGGTCCTAGGCGAGTAAAGCTTGAAAGTACTTGTGCCCGAGGGAGTTGAATGATCAGGTGTGGCATTGCACCAACTGACATGCAAGATTGAACTAGGCAATTCACTTATTACATGCTTGACTCGTTACATGCCTAACTTCCTATACATGACATGTTTGACCGAAGTGATTAATATCCTTGTTACATGGTCATATTTACAATTCTATACTTGTTATTGATCTTCATGCTTACACTTGAGTTCTACAATATCTATTCTTGAAATTCTTGACTTCCTGATATTGTTCTCTAATTGTCATTTATTTTATTACTTATTTTATTCGAGAGCATATAGATGATCCAAAATGCTAATTACTTAAAGTGACCTGGTAAGGAGATATAAGTCCTACTGAGCTTTCTAGCTCACCCTGTGTATTGTTGTTAATTTTTAGAAATTCTGAAGATGACAGGAATGTGTTGGAGTGATGAGAGTGATGATAGTTTTTAATAAATTACTTTTCCCAATCTGTCTACTTATAAATGAATGTATCAAGTCTGAACAATATTGTAAGTCCTTGAAGGATATTTGTTGAAAATGTCAGATTATGAAATAAAGATGTGATTTTGTCCATTTGTGTTCATACTCATCATCTAAGTCTCTTGATCGACTTGCCCGTATAACTGTTCACGCCTTGATAATTCCACCTTGTTCGGGGCGTGACAGTTTAGTTTGTATCAGAGCCTATGGTTAAAAAGAGTCTAGGGCATCAAGGCTTAGTTATTGAAAACCCTAGGTTTTTCACACTATAGGATAATGGATAGCTATACTTGACCCGTGAGATTGGGTAGAGACTTGGGGTAGATATTAAGATATGTAGAGATAAGACATTTAATCCCTATAACTTGTTTTCCAGAAATTCTTAGCTGTTGAAAATGGCCGCTGAGCGTGCTCAATGGAGAGAAATGCAAAGGACCATCCAAGGGCTAGCTCAAGCCCTACAACAAGTGGCTCAAGGAGGAGTTAATCACCATGGTGCGGGAGACCTGCACCGCAACTTTAGGAACATGAATCCTCCGAGGTTCAACGGTTCCACTGACCCGGATGAAGCCGAACATTGGGTCAAGGAGATAGAAAGAATATTTCGGGTCATGCAATGCTCGGATCAAGATAGAGTTTTGCTTGCAACTTTCAAACTGGAAAGGGATGCAAGAGCTTGGTGGGAATCTGTGGAGGCGACCTTGGCCTATCCCCATATCTCTTCGAAGGAATTTCTAGAATATTTCAACGGCAAAAATTTCTCGGAGAGAGTCCAAGAAAAGAAGGCAGGAAAATTTGCCACCCTTAAACAAAGAAGTCTCTCTGTAACTGAATACGAGGCCCACTTTTCTCGACTGGCCTGTTATGCTCCACACCTCATTAATACAGAGAGAATGAAGGCCAAGCGATTCATGAATGGGCTAAGGCCCCAATACATTCCCCAACTGGCACCTATGGACATCTAAACATATGTCGAGATGGTCTGGAAGGCCCAACTGCTAGAAGATGCCATGGAGATGGCGGATAAAATCACGGGAAGAGTCGTGAAAGAACAAGTCATTGGCGCCGGAAACTTTAAACCAACATTTGGAAAAAAGAGGCCAAATGAAGGAAGAACCCCTCAACAAGACAAAAAGCCTCGAGATGGAAATAGGCAAGCCATCCCTTATATATCTTCAAAAGATATCTGCAAGTTTTGTGACAAGGCTGGCTACAAGACTGAAGAGTGCTGGAGAAAGAAGGGAGCATGCTTGCGCTGTGGAAGTGGGGATCATCGCATTTTCGATTGTCCCCTTATAAAGGAATCTCCATCGGAGAAGAAAACTCAAGAAGGACCAAGGCGTCAAGGAAGACTCCAAGCTCTGATAGAACCTACACCTATTGAAGAAGGAGGAGTGGTGGAAGGTACTCTCACTATCAATTCTAGAACTACTTTTGTTCTATTTGATACTAGAGCTACCCATTCATTCATATCCCAGAATTTTGCTACCACCTTACATGAAAAACCTGTTCCTTGGAAAACTGAACTTGTTATTTCCACACCTTTAGAAGCAAGCACTGAGCTTAAACATTATTTTCCCTCTAGTGAAGTGTTAATTAGTGGTCTAATTGATATGCAAGAACATGGAGGGTGATGATGTAATCTTAGGTGCTAACTGGTTGGCCAAGTATAATGCTAAGGTGGATTGCAGGCGAGGAAGTGTAACCTTTGATAAACCAGGATACCCTGAACTATCTTTCTCTAGAAATAGCCATCATAGACAGCCTCTTCTCATCTCTGCCCTTCAAGCTCGAAAAATGATGAAGAAAGGATGTGTTGCATTTTTTGCTTCTATCCTTATAACCGAACCCAAGAAACCCATTTTGAAAGAAATATCTATTGTTAAGGAATATCTGGATGTATTTCCTGAAGAATTACCTGGCATACCACCCGAGAGAGAAGTTTCATTCTCAATCGATTTGATACAAGGAGCAGTCCCTATATCCAAAACTCCTTATAGAATGTCACCTGCTGAGCTGAAGGAACTAAAAGAGCAATTGATGGAATTATTAGAGAAGGGATTCATCAGACCTAGTACATCACCTTGGGGAGCACCTGTTCTTTTTGTGAAAAAGAAAGATAGATCTATGAGGTTATGCATTGATTATAGGTAGTTGAACCAATTGACTATCAAGAATAAGTACCCTCTGCCAAAAATTAATGAACTATTTGATCAAATCTCTAGGGCTCATTATTTCTCTAAGATTGACCTCAGGTCGGGTTATCATCAAGTGAGAGTCAAGGAAGAAGATATTTATAAGACATCATTTAGGAGTAGATATGGACACTATGAATTTGTTGTCATGCCTTTTGGGCTGACTAATGCACCTACAACTTTTATGCAACTCATGAATAGTATGTTCCGACCCTATTTAGATGAATTTGTGGTGGTATTTATTGATGATATATTGATATACTCCAAAACCAAGGAAGAACATGAAGCACATTTAAGGATTGCTTTACAGATATTAAAAGAGAATCAATTATATGCTAAATTGAGCAAATGTGAGTTCTGGTTAGAAGAAGTTTCATTTCTCGGTCATGTGATCTCTAAGGAAGGTATCTCTGTTGATCCTTCAAATGTAGAAGCTGCAAATAACTGGGAAAGGCCTACAAATGTGACTGAAATTCGAAGTTTTCTAGGATTGACCGGTTACTATAGGAGATTCATCAAAGACTTCTCTAAAATTACCATGCCATTGACTAGACTAACAAGGAAGGAAAATTCTTATGTATGGGCTGAGGAATGTGAGAAGAGTTTTCAGACTCTAGAGAAGCGCTTCACAACTGCACCTCTTCTTACTCTGCCTATTGCGGGAGGAGGATTCGAGGTATATGCTGATGCTTTGGGGATTGGCCTAGGTTGTGTATTAATGCAACAAGGCAAGGTGATAGCCTATGCATCTAGGCAGCTGAAGACCCACGAAGTTAATTACCCTATGCATGATCTAGAATTAGCCGCAGTAGTCTTTGCTCTAAATATATGGAGGCATTATCTCTATGGTGAGGCATTTATTGTATATTCTGACCGCAAGAGTCTCAAGTACTTATTCTCTCAAAAAGAACTTAATATGAGACAATGACGGTGGCTAGAATACTTGAAAGATTTTGAT
Source organism: Amorphophallus konjac (assembly GCA_022559845.1). Lineage (NCBI taxonomy): Eukaryota > Viridiplantae > Streptophyta > Magnoliopsida > Alismatales > Araceae > Amorphophallus > Amorphophallus konjac. Next base: position 204,589,919 of record CM040125.1, on the reverse strand, counting down.
TTCTCTATACAATATCATCCTGGAAAAGGCAATGCCGTAACTGATGCTCTTAGTCGGAAGCCGATGACATTATTATCAAGCCTAATGATTAAAGAGTGGCAATTGTTAGAACAAATGGCAAACTTAGACCTCAATAAGGAGGAGAAGGAAGAAGGAGTCTTAATTGTAAATATTAGTCTCCAATCCAAGTTACTCTTAGAAATTAAAAAGTTGTAAAGTGATCATCCATTGGTTGTTGAAATTAAAGAGAAATTAGATCAACGACCAGAATTCCTTTTGGCAGATGATGGAAGGCTGCTCTTCCGAGGAAGAACCAGTGTGCCCAATTATTCTACCATCAAGGACAAAATCATTGAGGAGGCACATCGATCGAGGTATACTATTCATCCTCGTGCTACAAAAATGTACCAAGTTCTCAAAAGAACCTTTTGGTGGCCTAACATGAAAAGAGAGGTAGCCGAGTTCGTGAGCCGATGTTTAATCTGCCAACAAGTTAAAGCCGAACATCTCAAATCGGCTGGTAAGCTAAAACCTTTAGAGATACCAGAATGGAAATGGGATAGTATTGGCATGGATTTTATAGTTGGATTGCCAAAGACCCGAAGTGGATTTGACGCTATATGGGTGATTGTGGACCGACTAACTAAGTCCGCTCACTTTTGCCCATCAAAACCAAATGAACCGTGGATGTTCTAGCTGCCCTATATATCAAGGAGGTTGTAAGGCTACACGGTATTCCAACTTCTATTATTTCAGATAGAGATCCGAGATTCACCTCCCACTTCTGGAAATGTTTGCAATCATCTTTGGGTACTAGGCTGAATTTTAGTATGACTTTCCACACTCAGACCGATGGACAAACTGAGAGGACGAATCAGATTATTGAAGATATGTTAAGAGCTTGTATGAGAGATTTTGGGGGAAGTTTGTATGAACACTTGCCATTGATTGAATTTACATATAATAACAGTTATCAGTCTAGCATTCAGATGGCACCTTTTGAAGCACTGTATGGTAGGAGTTATAGATCACCTCTATGCTGGAGTGAGGTTGGAGAGAAGGGATTGATGGGTCTCGATATTATTCAAGATACAACTCACAATATATTCAGTTGATCCGTGAAAGGCTGAAAATTGCTTAATCACGGCAAAAGAGTTATGCCGATAATCGAAGAAGAGACCTTGAATTTCAAGTGGGGGAGCATGTCTTCTTGAAAATTTCACCCACGGGAGGAATTAAAAGGTTTGGTATCAAAGGAAAACTGAGTCCAAGATATATTGGCCCTTTTGAGATTTTAGAACGAATCGGCGAAGTGGCATACAAGCTGGCTTTGCCTCCACAAGTAGCTGGCGTCCATGATGTATTTCATGTATCCATGCTAAGGAAATATATGTATGACCCTTCGCATGTGATTCAATTCGATGACTTGAAGCTACAAAAGGATTTGTCTTATGAAGAAAGATCAATCAAGATCTTAGATCAAAAATTTCACCAGCTAAGGAATAGCGTTATACCGATGGTAAAAGTACAATGGAGTAAGCGTGGATTCGAGGAGGCTACTTGAGAATTAAAAGAGTCAATAAAGAAGAAGTATCCAGATTTGATCTCAGGTTAGAATTTTGAACCCTCTATTTGAATTTTTAAATTACTATTACGTGATGTGAATTTGGAGGACCAAATTCTTTTAAGTGGGGGAGGATGTAGCAACTCAAAAAATTTTATATACATTTATATGCAAAAAGAAATAATGAAAGATGAAAATAAAATAAAATAAATTATGAATATTTTCTGTCATAGAATACATAAACATAAACACTATTCCACTTGTTAAAACGAACGACGAGATTCAAGGCACGATTTTGAGAAGGCGAAGACGTCGATACTGTAGCAGTACTATGGCATCCGATTTAAGAGAGAATTATTAACTTTAATCTAATCCTAATTAATGGATGAGGTCATTCTTACATCATTGAATAAATGAGGTCATTGATTATGTCATTCACATAGTGGAACAATGTTGGTATAATAGTGGAACAAAATTGGTGTAATAGTGGAACAAGGTTGGTGTAATAGTGGAACAAAGTTGGTGTAATAGTAACAAGGTTGGTGGAATAGGGAAAGTAGGTGGGAGATTTTGGCCTATAAATAGGGCTGGGCTCTCCCCTACTTAAAGCATAAATCTCTTGGGAGGAGTTGCTAGTTGGAGAGAGGGAGAAATCTTGAAGTTGGAGGAGTGTTCGAAAGCGTTTTTCGTTCTTAAATTTCTTCTTCTTTGATCTTCAACGAGGTAGGTTTTCTCTCAGGCGAAAACTTAATTAGATCTCCATTTATGTTTCTTTGCATGAGTATTTTGATTCTATGTAAATTTTTCATGATCCTATATTTATGGCTTATTTTAAGATTTAAAGTTTAAAAATTGGAGTTTTCATTATCATAATGTGTCTCAATAACGTGGATCACATATGGACGATGATTTGAATACGGTAACCACGCCCGATTTACCTCGTTTATGTGCGTTATTTCAAAACTTAAAATTTGAATTTTTTAAAATCATGTTCTTGCCTTAAGAATACTATTAACAAAGAAATGACTAGATGAATGAACTCGTAAAGCTATCGTTAAGTGTTCAAACAACTATGCTCTAATTTTTGTACAATTCCTATACATGATTGACCCTATCTCTTTTATCTAAGCTCTATCTGAAAGCTTGACATTTCCTTTCAACTTCTCTTCACACATGAATATATTATGCAATTAAAAGCTTGACATCTTTTTTTTAATGTCTTTTCCTTCATTAAAATTCTTTCACAAATGAACATGCTAGAATATACAAGAATGATTTCCGTTTGATTTACGTGTTTTCCTGTCCCCGAAAAATCGTGTAGCTAGCAAGTTTACCAAGAGAGACCGGTGTCTAAGGCTAGAGGCCCACGGGCAAACGCTTTAAGTGGATAAGTGGTTACTTAATTAGGACCGCGTGAATACGAGGGGAGCCTCCCACTGTCCCACCTCTTACCTGTCTGCGTTTTCTTTGATTTTCTGCTAATTACTCGACTAAGAAACACTTGATCAAAACTTATTTTACAAGATTTTTCGCGAGAGTTGATCGCGCCTTGACCGAAAATTCATTCTCTTTATTATCTTAATGTCGTTAAACATGATGCCTTAAATCATCCTTGAACTTCTCATATAAACTTCATTTATTCTTCATTCAACATGCCCTTTCTTCATACTACATGTCCTTGGAAATAAAAATTTTGCTAGATCTGTACTTTAGCCATAAACTACCATTTGGGAGTGTAGGAGCTAAGTGCCATGTAGGGTAAAGTGTTATGTTATGCGAGCCACCTCTTGAGACCGGAATGGGGCAAAGTGCTACATAATGGGAGCCACCTCTTGAGCCTGTAGGGGCCACCTTTAGAGTCCTCCATAACTAAATGACTAGTTATGTGCTATACTACGCTTCTTAAGCATTTCTTGAAACTCGAGTTGGCCATAATTATAAATGAATTATTCTGAAAATTACATGGGACCTTGGTCCACCTGATACTCAATGCCTAGCAAACATGGGGGCCCTGATCTGATCCTTGGCGAGTAAAGTCTGAAAGTACTTGTGCCCGAGAGAGTTGAATGATCAGGTGTAGCATTGCACCAACTGACATACAAGATTAAACTAGGCAATTCACTTATTACATGCTTGACTCGTTACATGCTTAACTTCCTATACATGACATGTTTGACCGGAGTGATTAATATCTTTATTACATGGCCATATTTACAATTCTATACTTGTTATTGATCTTCATGCTCACACTTGAGTTCTACAATATCTATTCTTGAAATTCTTGACTTCCTGATCTTGTTCTCTAATTACTCATTTGTTTTATTACTTATTTTATTCGAGAGCATATAGATGATCCAAAATGCTAATTACTTAAAGTGACATGGTAAGGAGATATAAGTCGTACTGAGCTTTCTAGCTCACCCTATGTATTGTTGTTAATTTTCAGGAAATCATGAAGATGACGGGAATGGGCTGGAGTGATGAGAGTGATGATAGTTTTTAATAAATTACTTTTCCCAGTCTGTCTACTTATAAATGAATGTATCGAGTCTGAACAATATTGTAAGTCGTTGAAGGACATTTGTTGGAAATGTCAAATTATGAAATAAAGTTGTGATTTTGTCCATTTGTGTTCATACTCATTATCTGAGTCTCTTGATGATCGTTTCTTCGGTTTTCTTCGGTTTCCTCCTCCTCGCCGGCCATGGCCGGGGCAGCGGGGGAGGGTTTGCTGCTCCAAAAAAGTACTGAAGCTGGCTGCTCAGAAGCAGCCACTGCGGCTCCTCGAAAATCCTATGCTCAAATTTTGATGGAGTCCCAAACCCGGCCTCGAACTTCCTTCCAGTTGAAACCCCCGGCGTTCACAGATAAAGGTGAGCCCGCCGTTTTCTTCTCACAGGAGGAAATTCAGGTGTCCTGTCTTCATCTCTAGAATGTAGTCATAGCTAAATGTTCGTATGTGGGACCTTAAATTCCGGAGATCAAAGCATGCTTGCTGCAGCGTTTGCAACTTAGCTCGGATTTCATCATCAGCCAGATGAACCCTAGGCATATTCTGATTCGACTTGGCTGTGAAGCGGATTTTCTCAAGCTACTTCTTCAAAAAAACTTATACATCACGGGGTTTCTATTCAGATTCTTCATATGGTCGCACGATTTTGACTTCGATGCTGATCCTTTGGTGGTTCCAGTCTGGATCGGTTTTCCATCATTACATGTTAACTTCTATCACGAAGACATGCTTCATTCTATAGCAGGTAACGTTGGCCCTATCCTACGAATTCATGATGCAACAATTGGCATGACGGAGACTTCAGAGGCCTTGGTCTGTGTTGAGATTGATCTGGACAAGCAGAGACAGGAGCAGTTATGGATTGGGATCGCAGGCAGTGGGTTTTGGCAGACGATCAACTATCATAGAGTACCTCATTTCTACTCTCATTGTCACAAGATTGGTCACTTGGAAAAGGATTGTAAGAAGAAACAGGGTAGACGGAAGGCCCCTGCTCGTTACAAGGCCCCCTTTGGAGCTCTTAATCAGATTCGTCAGGAATATAAGCCAATGATGGCTCAAATTCATAATTCTAAGATGTCAGGGCATGAGGAGCAAAAGTCAAGGATGATTCATTTTTCCACTTCAATGTTGGTAGGAAATGACATAAATAGATTCTCAACACTTAGCTAGATATCTGATGATCAAGACTTCGAAGAAACTAATGCTCAGGAGAAAAAAGTCCTTGGACATAATGAAATTTCAGAAGCCTCTAAGCACCCTCAGATTACTGCCCCTACTTTTGGAATCTCGGAGGTTCAAGAACATTTGGGGTCCTCAACTGTTGTTTGCTTAAATGACTCAACAAAAACAACCACAACCAGTCTATCCAGAATAGAGGAGACTCTTGAGCCAGAAGAGCTACCTTCAATCCATTGCAATACGGAGGTACCTCAGGATATTAACTCTGTTCCATTATCTAATCCCCTGAGGTTAGATTTGAAAGAGCTCAAAATTTCTAGTTCAAATGTTGTTTCAAATTTGTCTGCCTCTGAAAACTCCAGGATGATATGCCAAGCTAGTGATAATACTATGATACACTCTCAAGAATTGAAGTCAGATGAGATTTCTATTTTGCCTGGGGTTTAGTTTAGTGATGCCCGATTGACAAGAGCTAAAGCTAAAGCTCTAGCTGCTCCACCTTCTTCCCTTGCTCATGTTTAACCCAATTTTGATATGGAATGTTAGAGGGATTGGTAACAAAGCCACTGTCAGAAGTCTCACCCAGCTCATTAAAGCCAATAATATTAGTATGGTTGCTATTTCTGAACCACATATTGAATTTAATCGAGCCCAGGATGTGGCTTGGCAGGTTAATTTGCAGTCAGTCATTGGCAGTAATGGTGATTCATCCAAAATATGGCTACTGCATAATTCCAACATTTATCTTGATGTTTTAGATTGTCACTCACAGTTTTTGACTGTTGCTTTTATGGAAAATAACATGGCTATCATGTACTTCACAGTTGTATATGCTTCATGTTCTAAGAGTACCCGCAGGGATATGTTTGATTCATTAATGGATTTCAGTCAAGGTGTGGATATACCCTAGATCATAGGTGGTGACTTTAACTGTATTGCCTCCCCAGATGAAAAGATTGGTGGTTCCTTTTCCTTTATGACTGCTATGCTTCACTTTCAAGGTTTTATATCAGCTATAGGTCTTATTGATGCAGGCTTTTAAGGTCCTAAGTTCACTTGGACTAACAACCAGACTGGTTCTTCACACATTAGAGCTCGTCTCGATAGGGTACTATATAATGACCATTGGGTCCAATCTTCTAATAACCTGTCTGTCAGGTAGTTAATCAGAGGTCCCTCTGATCACTCCCCCTTTCTTATGTCAATGAATCCTCTCCAACAGTCCTCCCCGGGGAGATTTCTGTATCAGCATATGTGGCACACAGATGAAAGTTACTTGGATTTTGTCAAAGATCAGTGGTCTAAATGTAATTCGACGGATGTCCATCCATTTCATATACTCCAAAGGAAACTTAAACATTTGAAGACTGCGTTGAGTAAATGGAATAAAGAAAATTTTGGTAACATTCACTGGGCTAAACACAAAGCAGAAAACCAAGTTGAGCAAGCTCAAAACTGTTATGATAATAATCCAACAGAGGAGAATCGAATGAAGCTACATAAAGCCAATGCTGACTGGCGCCTTATCCTATCCCGAGAAGAAATCTTTTGGTATCAAAAGTCCCGAGTGCAATGGCTCACATGTGGAGATCGAAATACCCAATTCTTTCATCAATTTACTAAGGTCAAAAAGCAAAGAAATTATGTTCATAGACTGAAAATTGATGATCATTGGGAAGATGACCAGGAGGTATTATCTGATGGTGCAGTGGAATACTTCAAAACTCTACTAACCTCATAAGACCATTTAATTGATGAGAGCCTGCTGAATGTTATACCTCGGATGATCAGTGATAATCAAAATAGCAGCTTATGTTCTATTCCATTAGAACAAGAAGTCAAAAACTCAGTTTTCTCTTTATCTGGCAATAGTTCTCTAGGGCCAGATGGATTTACTGGAGGGTTTTTTACTCACTACTGGGAGATTATTGGCATGGATGTTACATATGCTGTCCAAAGCTTCTTTCAAGGATGGGGTTTACCCCGGGGGTCACTTCCACTATCCTTTGATTGATTCCGAAGGTAAAGAATCCAACCTCCTATGTTGATTTTAGACCAATCAGCCTCTGCAACTTTACATATAAAATTGTGTCAAAAACTATTTGTGACCGGCTGCGCCCTATATTGCCTCTGATTATATCCAAGGAGCAGAGTGGTTTCATAAGTGGCAGACATCTTACAGAAAATTTTATGTTGGCAAAGGAGCTTTTCATGGAAATAGATAGACCGGTTAGAGGACACAATATACTCCTCAAGCTTGACATGGCAAAAGCTTATGACCGTGTAGAGTGGGACTTTCTCTTTATGGTCCTAAAAAAATTTGGTTTCTCCAACAGATTTGTCTCTTTGATTGCTCAAATGCTAGTTAATTGCTGGTTTTCCATAGCCTTTAATGGACAGACCCAAGGTTTTTTTAAATCTTCTAGAGGGGTTCGACAAGGGGACCCCTTAGCCCCAGCTCTGTTTATTTTGGCAGAGGAAGTCTTAAGCAGAGGTATCAGTTGTTTGTTTTAGTCTGGGAAATGCAAATATTATCACCTTCCTCGAGGTGTTCAACCTATCTCCCACATTTTATATGTGGATGACTCTATCATCTTTATGAATGGTGGAGTATCTTCTATCAAGCACCTCCTTCTATTCTTGGGAAGATATGAACAATCATCCGGTCAGAAGATTAATGCTCACAAAAGCTATTTTGCAGTGGCCAAACAGATGACCCGCAGATCTATTGAACACATATGCCATTTAACTAGCTATCACCACAAGACTGTATGCCTAAAATACCTGGGCATTCCTCTTTTTAAAGGTAGAGTGAAAATCCCTCATTTCAAATATCTTTTAGACAGAGTTAGTACCAAGTTAGTTGGCTGGCAGAGTAAACTATTATCCCAGGCCGGAATATTGGTCCTGATTCGATCGGTTCTAGCTGCTATTCCTTTGTATACTGCTAGTGCTGCTTCTGTTCCCTACTCTATTTTCAAGCAAATTGGGAAAATCTGTGCTACTTTCTTCTGGCAGGGGTTTGAAACTGCTCATAGGAAACATTGGGTATCCTAGGATAATATTTGTAGTCCTATTTCAGAAGGAGGGCTGGGCATTCGTAGCTTAACAGATATTCAGCTGTGTTTTTATGTTAAACAATTATGGAATTCCATTCACAGCAATTCTCTTTGGGCTCAGTTTATAAGAAGTAAATACTGTCATGGCCAGCATATATCTGTCTGCAAGATTCCTTTCCCAGCCGGAATAAAAAAGTTAGTTTTTAAGAAAGCCAGATCTATTTTAGTGGCAGGATCCAGAATGATAGTGCTAAATGGTGCAAATACTAACTTTCTTAGAGACATTTGGTTCAAGGAAAAGGCTTTAATTGACTATTTCTCTTGTCAGAATCTTCCTCAGGTTGAAGACTGCTCTATCTCTGCTGCCTTGGCAAATCACTCACATCCGGTTTGGCAGAGTCTGGAGGATCACCAGCTGCGGGAGGACACTCAAAGTTTTAGACTGCAAAATGGGAATGATATACCCATATGGACTCCTACATCTTCAGGTAAATTCACTATCCAATCCACCTACAAGTTTTTAAAGGATAGGCTGGGGTTACTAATTCTGGTGTGATGATGAGCAAACTATGGAATCAAAAACTCCCCCCGCGGGCTGTCTTGTTTTGTTGGAAAATTATGAGACACTTCATCCCAGTTGATTGTCGTATTCAAGGTAGTGGCGTAAATCTGGCTTCATGTTGTGTCTGCTGTTGCTCCTCTCATAACACCGAAGATGAAGACCATCTATTTGTTCATAGTGACCTGGCTAAATTCTTATGGAACAGATGTGCTTCACTTTTAACTAGTTCATGCCTGGATGAAAACTCTATTTAAAGTAGGCTGAGTTCTGTTATAAATGGTGCAGTTATCTACAAACCTAAAGGTTTTATATCTATAATGACTTCCATTATGATAGTTTGGGAAGTATGAAAATTTAGATGCCGAGCAAGATATGAAGGTCATCGCACAAATTTTTTTAGAATTTTGGATCAGATCCTTGCTGAGATAAAACATACAGTCTGCCATTTCAAGTTTAAACATGGGGCAAGCTCTACTTACTTGAAGATACTGCAGAGACACGATATTACAATTAACAATATTCACCTAGTTTGCATCACTGTTCGCTGGATTGCTCCTGCTGTAGGCTTTTCCTGGAATGTTGATGGCGCCAGTAAAGGTAACCCTGGGCCTTCTGGGGGTGGTGGGTGTCTCATAAACTCCTGTGGGCAATTGATATTAGATTGTTCTTACTATTATGGTCTTGGCTCTAACATGGTGGCTGAAGGGCGAGCTCTCCTCGATGGCCTTCGATTGGCACAGATGCATAAAATTCCTTTATCCGTCATATACACTGATTCAAAGGCTCTCATAGACTTGTTGAACAGCAATAAAGACCCTCCATGGTCATTACTTCCATGGTGGCAGCCTTTACAACAATTATTTTCATACTTTCATTGTTCTATTATTCACTCATACAGAGAGGCTAATCAGCTCGTAGACGCATTGGCTAATCCTGCAGTCCTCATGGGGTGTAACTTGGAGTTTTATTCTATTAGAGAGCTGCCTCTGCTTGCCAAAGGCTATGCCTTAGCTGATGCTAATGGCATACCTAACATTCGTAAGAAGCTTGTATAGATTCTATACCCCTTTTTTCTTTTCATTGTATCCTAGAGGTCTGGCCTCTCTGTATAGTTGTATTCTTTCAGAATATCAATAAAAAAAAGCATCTAGTAGCTAGAAGGTGGAGTGAGAACATTCCCTTCCGCTGGAATGGGGGTGCACTCTCCCTTTGATCCACTAGATGACTGAGTTTACAAAAAGAAATCATCTTAGACTCTTGATCGACTTGCCCATATAACTGTTCACGCCTTGATAATTTTGCCTTGTTCGGGGCGTGACACATTGGCTAATTGGCGTTGACCTTTTGTCACCTTTTTGACTGGTCATTAGCGTTGACTTTTTGTCACCTTTTTGAGTAGCCAGTACTTTGAGTCATTCTCAGAACCTATTCTGACATATCTTCATACTGCTATATAAAGATGATGAGATTAGTAATGAATCCATCAAAATTATATCATCAAGAATATATGTATATATATATAATGAGTCATAAAATTTGTCATCATCAAAACTTCAGAACCACATGGACATAACAATCAACCCCTTTTTGATGATGGCAATATTATGAGTCATTACAATAATTCCGCATGATGATCACCATAGAGTGGTTCTATCAGAATGTAGCAGCATGTAGAATTGCTCTATCAGAATGTAGCAGCATGCATCAAATTGACCAATAATCAATAGTTAGAATAACCAACCAATGACTCACAAAAATTCTCCCCCTTTGACAACATCAAAAAGGAAGAAACATTAAGTATGCTGACAAGATCTCCCCCTTTATGTGCTATGATGCAAAAGGATTCACTGTTAACTAAACTCCCCCTGAACAGATGCTCTCTACAGAGCAGATGGAGTGGAATGAAATAAATGATCAGTGAACCACAGGGACATTCAAAAGGAAATCAGCCAATCAAATTGGACAAATAGGTCAGATTGCATATGAGATTTAACGAGACAGTTAGACATACAGATTGAAATAAGTCATATATACATCCAAGAATAAGTTCAGGTCCTGACAGAATGTATGAAGAACAGTGTGCATAACTTGAGTTTTTTGAATTTCAATCAGTAAATGCACACTGAGCACAGGTTTGAGCAAATGAGCTTCAAGCACATGAGAAATTCAACAAGATTTTTAAAGGATATACCAATTTCATAAATCCAAATTTAAGAATTTTTCTAGAATCTCCCATTATAAGGGTTTATGAATGAACTTTATTGAACTGCATGGTTTAAAGATGATGTATATATGGTTTGACAATAAAGTTCTGTACTCATATCTGAAAATCAAGATTTAATAAAAATGAACCAAATTCTCATATTAACATCTTGATTAACCTCCCTTCATCTTACTCAATCAATTTGAATGACTCCTTTAGGAATTACATAAGTATTGAGGTTAAACAACCATGAAAGCATTTGATTTTGTCCAGGGTTAGCAATTTATCCTTTGCATTCATTTTTAGACTTTTCATTTAATCAAGCAGATAATATTTTGCTATCAAATCTAACGAGCAATCTAGTTCAGTACACACCTTGTAACTAAAGGATATACGTTGTTTAGACATTAATATCCCTGAGTACTTAGTGTGACTAACAGTCATGCTTTAAGATGAACAGAGTTAACTTTTCACCTCATGACATACCTCATCACATTTCTTTGATGAGTGAGATATGTTTCTCAGTGTGCCAGTCATTGCTCTGCCTATTTTTCAATTAATTTTTAAGCAGAGTTAACTAAGGCACCTCATGACACAGCCCTTTAGACATGTGTTTCTTAGTGACCAAAGTCATTACTCTTAGAAGATTTGACCCTTAGACTTTTTCATAACAAACAGATGTTTAAAAATAATATAGATTTCATGTATTTCAACCAAATAAAATCAAGATTTCAACATTTTTAGATTTCAACAGATTTGTGTTAGGTTGACAGCCATGGCCGGTCCCAACTCTGCCATGGCCGGTCCCAAGCCCGGATGAGAAAAGAGGAGGGTTTGTGTTAGGTCGACAGCCAACAGTAAAATTTTGTCACATCTCCAACATGAATTCTGATCCAAATACATTATGCGCTAATGCTAGGGCGTTCCCCGTAAGCGACGCGTTACATCGGAACTCGGATGGAATGACAAGTGAGCAAGGGCTGGCTAGGGCGTTCCCCGTAAGCGACGCGTTACATCGGAACCCGGATGGAATGACAAGTGAGCAAGGGCTAGCTAGGGCGTTTCCCGTAAGCGACGCGCCGCAATGGCGCCCGATTGCGGTGTCAAATAGGCAAGGGTTCTCGTGTGGGGTTGGACGCACACGGGTAAAGAAGCAAGTCCAAAAACATAGGATACGTCTAGCTACTTGGAATGTAGGAACTTTAACAGGTAAGGGTTTAGAATTAGTTAAGTTAATGAAGGACAGGAGGGTTAACATAGCTTGCCTACAAGAAACTAGGTGGAAAGGACATAAAGCTAAAGACATTGATGGATATAAAATTTGGTATACGGGTAATAATAACTGTAGAAATGGTGTTGCTATAATAATAGATAAAAACTTAAAAGACAGAGTTGTGGAAGTAAATAGATTGGGGGATAGACTAATGTTAATTAAACTTATCTTAGGTGATGATATTTTGAATATAATTAGTGCATAACAAGTAGGATTAGAAGAGAGCATTAAAAAGCAATTTTGGGAGGCTATTGATAGTTTGATCCAAAATATCCCTAGTGAAGAGAGAATCTTTATTGGAGGGGATCTTAATGGTCATGTGGGTATGGATAATAGAGGCTATGAGAGGATTCATGGAGGGTTTGGTTTTGGCAATAGAAATGATATAGGTAACACTATTCTTGATTTTGCTGTGGCCTATGATCTAGCAATTACTAATACCTTCTTTAAGAAGAGGGACGAACACCTAATAACATACAAGAGTGGAACACATATAAGTCAAATTGACTATTTTCTCATTAGGAAGGTCGATAGAGTCTTATGTAAAGATTGTAAAGTTATTCTTGGTGAGAGTCTAGCCCCTCAACATAGGTTGTTAGTAATGGATGTCACTATTCCTAAATTCAAAAGAAAGATAATTATAAATATTTATTCCAAGATTAAATGGTGGAATTTAAAAGGTAAAAGTTTAGAAACATTTAAAAATCATCTATTAAAGGAAAACATTTGGAATTTAGAACAAGAAACTAATGTAATGTGGAATAATGTTACAAATTGTATAACGAGGGTTGCAAAACAACTCTTAGGCGAATCTAAAGGTAAAAAGAATTTAGACAAAGAGACTTGGTGGTGGAGTGAGGAAATCTAAAATATCATTAGAGTAAAAAAGGAATGCTTTAAAGTTTGGCAAACTAACAAAAATGACCAAACCCTAGAAGCCTATAAAATCGCTAAAAAGAGAGCTAAGAAAATAGTTAGCGAAGCTAAATCAAAGGTATTTGAAGATTTATATAATAAATTAGGAACCCGAGAGGGTGAAAAGGACATATTTAAACTTGCTAAATTAAGAGAAAGGAAAACTAGAGATTTAGATCATGTTCGGTGCATTAAAGGTGAAGATCAAAGGGTTTTAACTAAGGATCTTGAGATTAAAGGGAGGTGGCATAGCTATTTTCAGAAGTTACTTAATGGAGATTCTGTCAAGGATTTATCTCTAGAAGGTACCCAAGAGTCCACAATATTTGATAAATATCAATATTTCAGGCGTATTAAGATGTCAGAAGTGGAGGATGCTTTAAGGAAAATGAAAGTGGGCAAGGCCTTAGGATTAGATGGCTTACCTATTGAAGTATGGAAAGGCCTAGGAGATATTGATATTCAGTGGCTAACTAAATTTTTTAATAAAATTTTAAAGGAACGGAGAATGCCAGAAGTTTGGAGAAAAAGTGTTGTAGTTCCTTTCTATAAAAACAAAGGAGATATTCAAAGTTGTAAAAATTATCGTGGAATTAAGCTTATGAGTCATACTATGAAACTTTGGGAAAGAGTAATTGAAAAACGCCTCCGATGTATGACTACTGTATCAGAAAATCAGTTTGGTTTTATGCCAAATAGATCTACTACAGAAGCTATTTTCTTACTACGGCAGCTAATGGAGAAGTATAGAGAGATGAGAAAAGATTTGTATATAGTTTTTCTTGATTTAGAGAAGGCGTACGATCAAGTACCGAGAGAATTGATTTGGTGGACATTAAGAAAGAAAGGAATCTCTCAAGGATATGTTGATTTGATTAAAGATATGTACGGCGGTGCTATTACTAGTGTTCGAACTATTGCTGGGGAGACTAGTGAATTTCCCGTTTCTATAGGTTTGCATCAAGGTTCTGCACTAAGTCCGTATCTCTTTGCCTTAGTTATGGATGAAGTAACTAAACAATTGCATGAGGATATCCCTTGGTGTATGTTATTTGCAGACGATATTGTTTTAATTGATGAGAGTATTGATGCTCTAAATGCTAAGTTAGAGCGTTGGAGACTTGCCTTGGAGTCTAAAGGTTTTAAAATTAGTAGGAGTAAGTCAGAGTTTATGCACTGTAATTTTAGTAATGGGAGAGTGGTTCAGGAAGACATGGCTCTAATTAATGGACATAACATTCCGAAGAGTAGTAGCTTTCGATATTTAGGGTCTATCATACAAGAGAATGGGGAGATTTATGATGACGTTACGCATAGGATTAAGGCAGGCTGGTTAAGATGGAGAAGTGCATCAGGTGTCCTTTGTGATCGTCGTATGCCTGTGAAACTCAAAGGGAGATTTTATAGAACGGCTGTGAGACCTGCTTTGTTATATGGTACCGAGTGTTGGGAAGTATGAAAGGAACACATCCACAAAATGTGTGTAGCAGAGATGAGGATGTTGAGATGGATGTGTGGCAAGACTAAGAAAGATAAGATTATGAATGAGTGCATCCGTAAGGACTTAGGGATAGCTCCAATTGATAGCAAAATGAGAGAAACTAGACTCAGGTGGTTTGGACATGTGTTTCGTCGCCCTAACTCAGCGCCGGTTAAAAGATGTGATCAAATCTTAGTGGATGCTAGTAAAAGAGCTCGAGGAAGACCTAAAATGAGATGGTGCGATGTTATTAGGAAGGACATTAGTTCTTTGAGTTTAAATATGAATATTGCACTTGATAGAAATCTTTGGCGGAACAGGATTCATGTAGCCAACCCCAATTAATTGGGATAAGGCTCTGATGATGATGATGATGATGATGAGCAGATTTGTCAACATTTAACATGAAGTAGTTGGTTAAGATTTATTAAAGATGATTCAGATAGTTTCAAGGCATTTATAACCAACCTTAATGAATACATTAAACTTAAACCAATCTGATCTTTCAGACATTCATAAATCTGTATAATAGAAGATTCCTCATTGAATTAGTTTTTCAGATTTATGAGTAAAGTACATAGATTAAAATCCTCTTGAAATTCAGAGATATGAAAGAAAGTTTAAGAGACAATCAATTTATCAATAGATGCAGTAGCAGGAAAATGCACCATGTGCATGAGACTTGAAGTTCAAATATAAGATAGGATCAGCAGTGTTTTAAGATAAGTTTCAGAATATGACCAGAGTTCCAAGCAAATGACCATCATTGATTAGAAACTTACAACCTCAGAGGTATGACACTGATAGTCAAGAGAGCAAGAACAGATAGTTCCAGAGAGACAGTCACAATATTGAAGATATGAGATAGTAAAGACTTTGATTGATCAATTAAGGAAGATACAAGATCAGAAGTACAAGAATGAGGGTGTCGACTCTTTGTGTCGACATCTGCTCACAACTCCAAAATGCAGAACACTTTCAAAGTAATGTCGACTCATGGTGTCGACACTTCTAATCAGGACTATAAGAAGTACATCAATTTACGTCAATGATTTAGAGGGTATGAGGATTATTTGAAATCAATGAACTAAGAGCATAACAAATGTTCAAAGTTCAGCAACCAGAAGATTCAGTCATACCAGCTTGAAACACAAATGATAGAAAAAATCAGTCACAAACATGTGAATTGCAAGGTGAGCTGATAAGCAAAGTCACAACTAGAAACAGTACTTGGTGGAGGTTGGATCCAGGGATCTACTCACGCAAGGGTTATCCTTCCAGCTAGGCCTGACCTATCTTTCCAGCTAAACCTTTTTTTATACTGTCTAGTTATTAAAGGAAAGCACATGAATCTTTCAAGAGAAGCTCGCCTTCAACACATTCAGGAGCAGTGATTAAGAGATTTTCAATCACAATAGAAGATTTCAAAACAGACAAAGGCAAGTGAGACTGACTGATACCAATGTTTGAGATAAATTGCTTGAAGAGCAAAGAAGATCAGTATGACAAAGATAGTCATGCAGTCCAAGAATTCTTCTTATGTTCCCCCAGAATGCATGCACTCAAACAATCTTTTTGAAAATTTTAATATGGATGTTATGCAGTTAACTATATGTGTGCAATTGCATTAACCTATTTTTCACAGAATGCATTGATCCACATACATGAATTGCAAAAATTTATTTGATAGACTCCCCCTGACTTTATGCGATATATGAATGATTCCATGCATTTGAATTTATTGCACCTCCCTCTCAACATGCAATTAGTTGAAGCACAATTAAATGACAACCACAAATGCATGTGTATAAGAAATGAATTTAGCATGTATTCAGTAAATATGTGCACAGACAACTCAATATATGAAGTAACTCAGATTGTGCAATGCAAATGACAAAGTAGTTAAGAACATGTATGCATGAGATTTTATTTAACAAATTAAGCATAGACTACAGCAAATAAAATTTCTGAAGAATTCAAATGAACAAACTTGAAGAATGCAAGAATGTTACCTGAAAACTGCAGAAATGAGATTTTCTATACTAGGGTGCCTTGGCTTATTTACCCCTTTTTATTCCTCAGTCACAAGGCACACTTGCAAAATAGTTCCTTATTTTGCAGATTTAGGTACCCAAGATACTTGGGTCCTAAATTGTCAGTGGCACCTCTAAAGGGTTGTTTCCACATTTTCTGAGCCTTCATATCACCACTTATCATCAAAGAACACTCATTCATAGAGTGCCCAGACTGTCCACAGTAATGACAAAAACCAACAGATTTCATGTTCATCTTATATGCGTTAGCATGAACATGAGGTTGGTGTGAATGAGCATGATTTATTCTGTTATTTACATGGAAGTTCATTCTTTCCTAACCAGCCACCCAACAGTCAGCAACTCTGTGACCTGGTTTTCCATAATTAAAACATGCAGAAGTATTTCTGTCAAAAACAAATTCATTCTCACCAAAAATATTTTGATTTATGGTGGGATTGACAGATTTATAATTAAATTCCTTCCCCTGAGCATGCCAGCAGTCCTTGATTGTATGGCCATGCTTCCCACATTCGAAGCACATATTTTGCTTGCCTCTAGAACCAAAATCATTTCTATTAAACACATTTTTGTTAATAGGGAAATTAACAAATCCAGAATTAGATTTCTTTCCCTGAGCATGCCAACATTGAGCAACAATGTGGCCCAATTTGCCATAATGAAAACAATGAATTTTCTTATTCAAATATGCATGATTTCCAGCATGAAATTTTTTAGCATTCTGGTCATCTTGTTTCATTAGTCTACATTCATGCATAAGATGACTTATCTTATGACAGTGAAAGCAATGGATTCTTGTCTTTTGAATAGAAGAAGGTTTCTTAACTTGAGAATTCCTAGCATGAATTCTACCAACATTCAAATCATCCTTCTTCATTATCAAATAATCATTCATCCTATGGCCAGATTTCCCACAGTAAAAACATTCAATGTTGTTTCTTTTAACAGCAGGGAATTTCTTAGCCTGTGAATTATTTGCATGCAATTTGTCATTATTTTTAAGTGTTTTCTGATTTTTCTTTTGTTTTTGCATTTTTTGATCTTTATTTTATTTTTGAGTTTTGACTGCAGCAGATTTCTTTGGAGATGTCCGAGAGGTTCCAGCTTCTTCAGAACTTCTAACAAAAATGGTATATAGTTGGTTCCTCATTTTGCTTTTAATCCCAGAATTATGACATGTCCCTTTATTTAATTTGGTAGCTTTATCATTCAAGGGAGCCTTTAGCTTTTCTTTACCTTTGTCAGATTTTGACAGAGGGTTTTTTAGATCATGAATTTCATTTTCTAGAGAGGCAATGTGTATTTTCATAACTGGCAATCTCTTGTTCACTGTAATTAACACATTCATTTAGCACTTTGTTTGCTGTTTTATATTTCTCAATTTCTTGTTCCAGATTGCTCAGTTTTTCAGATTCTTCATTGCAAACATTTTTTCTCTTTTCTAAAGCAAGAAGTTTTTCTAATATAGCAGTGTTCAACAGCTTCAGTCTTTCATTTTCTTTTATTAATTCTTCATTCTGAACTAGTTCATTGATCAACACATGACCATCATTACTTGAACTCAATTTTTCTTCCAGTTCAGAAAGTTTCAAATTAAGTTCTTCGTTCTCATCTTTTAATGAGCATAATTGTTTCTTGTATGCATGAACATTAGATAAACATTCATCAAAGGACTGTTTCAGTTTCAGACAATTTTCATAAGAAATATTAGAACTACTCTGATTATCATTAAATGAGCTCAATGTTTCTTCTAATTCAGAAGTTTTAGAATGCAGTTCATCATTTTCATTTTTCAGCAGATAATTCTATTCTTTATGCTTGTGAACATCTGCCAAGCACAGATCATAAGACTATTTCAGCTTTGGACAGTTTTCAAAAGAAAATTCAGAATTGTTATGACCAATCTTTTTCTTTAGCTTTTTATTCTCAGATTTTATTTTCCTAGATTTCTCAAGTAGTTCTTCATACATCACTACCAGTTCATCAAACGAGATATCTTCTGAACCAGAGCTTACCTGAGACGCTGTCTCTTCACTATAATCTCTCCGGTTAGTAATCAGACAAATTCGTTCTTGCTCTTGATGAATGGCAGTCACTTTATCCAAGATTTCCTTTCCAGTGGCAAACCTGAGAATGAAAGGAAATCTGTCAACATTAACTGTAGCTTTCACGATATTGAGAACCATAGTGTTCTCATTATCCTTCAGTCTGTCCTCATCAGACCACTTGGTCTGGTCATGAGACAGTTTATGTGGGCCTTTTGAGACAAAGTTCCATAGATTAGAGTTGATGGAATTCATGTAAACGCATAGGCCGCCTAGCCAACTGCTAAATTTAGAACCATCAAAAACCAATGGAGACTCCATTGAAAAATAGTTAAACAAATTCCGATTAATAAGCTAAAAATAGTAATGCACCATAAAACTAGCAGGATCCTCTGCAGATCGTTGGATCTGGACAATCAGAGACCTGCTCTGATACCAATTATTGCAACGATGTAGTGGTGCGAACCAAGATTTAGAGGGGGGGGTGAATGAATCTCCTTCCAAAAAAAAAACTTGATCAATTTAAAACATAACCTAAAGACTTTAGACTTATGCGGAATTGAAAGCAATTAAGCTCTACAGAATATGAAAACCAATGATGCACTTAATCGAACAGATGAACTGCAAAAGTGCAGACTCCTAAGCAAGTCTATACTGTTGACAGAACCAAATCAAGCAAGTATGTACACTAAATTCATTCAATCAAGACCGTAGATAGGAATGCGCCTAGCATACATCTAATAGTTGACAAATTAAAAAGCAAACCACAGTACACAAGATCTTTTTAGTTGGTTCAGTCCTCAGGACCTACATCCACCCCACACTCCAACCAAAGTGTGGATTCAGCTGCCAAAAGGCTTGAACAACTGGGCCTCACAGCTTGCCAATAACAGCTGAGCTTCACAGCTTGCTTAACTGCTGACTAACAGCTTAACTGCTGGGCAATACAGCTTCACCATCGCTGCCTAACAGCTTGATCCGCTGGGCCTTACAGCTTAACCTCTACTGATACACAGCTTAGAAAAAGTATGAAAAATAAAAACATAAAACCAAGAAATTTAGCATCGGAAAGCTATCAGTAAAAGCAAATCAAAATGCTCACGTAGGAGCGCTGTGCCTTGGATCTGATCCAAAGGACACAGTGGAAACAAATCTTCAAGAACTACTTCAATTGCTTCACAATCTCTTCTCTCGAGATCCCTCTTCTTCACCATCTCACGATCACTTTTCACTCTCGGACTCACACTCTTCTTTCTCTCAGATTTCTGCTGAAATACGGCACTCTATTTTTTTCTCAGATTTCTTCTTCTCTTTTGCTCTCTCAGACTTTCTTCTTCTTCGAATATCCTCTCTCTCTCTCTCAGGTTTTCTTCTTCTTCCGTTGTGATCCTTCTCTCTATATTTTTCTTGCTCACCTCTCCAATTTTGGGCGACTTTCTTCCTTGAATAGGCAGTAGGTAATCAGCGTGTGGTTACCACATTCCCGCTAAAAGTTCAGCTTAGATCTGATCCCTCGAGGTTCCACGTGTCAGAATATCAGCACTGTAGCTGTCCACGTGGCATGATCATCTATTCTATTCCTTACCTCGGATCACGTGTCATTAACCAAGTACTTTGACTTCCACGTGAGATAAGTTCACAGGTTGTCAGTACACCCATCATTTGTTCGACCATGTAACTTACCTGGAAAACAGATAGGAGTGTTAGCTTTTAGCACAAGGGGAATGCTGCTAGCATCGACTATATATATATGCAGCACAGTAATGTGCACCGAACTTACATGCTGAACAACTAAGTGTGTACCAACCCTAGCAAGCAGACCATCTAAGTGTGCATCGACCTTCTATTAAAGGAGCAGGAGTATGCTTGGACCTATATGCTGGCCGATCAGAATGTGCATAGACCTAGTTTAGCACGATGAAGAATGTGCACGGACCTAGGTGTATGCAAATGACTATATGCACTGACTTGGTTTGACCTTATGCATGAATATGCACAGACCATATATGCACTTACTGCAAGTGTGCACCGACCGTGTATGGCACAATTAAGAATGTGCACTGACTTCATATGCCTGGGTAGATGTGCACTGACTTCATATGGCATGAAGCAAAAGATGCACCGACCTAGTTTCTGCCAAGAAGATGTGCACTGACGTTCTATGTTGAACAACAAAATGTGCACCTACCTTCTGACGAAGAAACAAGAAGGTGCACTGACCTCATATGCAGTCTGGAAAACATGCATCGACCTTCTATACAGAATGAATAACATGCATCGACCTTATGTAGTGCTACAGTAAATGTGCACAGACCTTAGCTAAGCAACATATGGAACTTGCATTGATCTTATATGACTATACTGAATATGAGCATTGACCTTACCTAATAAGGCAAATGATATATGCACTGACCTGTAAGCTTCAATGCAATGGCTAACTGGCGTTGACCTTTTGTCACCTTTTTGACTGGTCATTAGCATTGACTTTTTGTCACCTTTTTGAGTAGCCAGTACTTTAAGTCATTATCAGAACCTGTTCTGACATATCTTCATACTGCTATATAAAGATGATGAGATTAGTAATGAATCCATGAAAATTATACCATCAAGAATTTATGTATATATATATATAATGAGTCATAATATTTGTCATCATCAAAACTTTAGAACCACAGGGACACAACAGAACTTTCCAAAGGTAGGCACATATCCTCAAATCTTAGGGGTCAATGATGCATTAAAACGATTTTCAAAGTAGTTTCTATATGCTAAAGAGGGATTAGGGGTATGAGGGATGGTCTACCATGTTTATTTTTCTGGTTTTCCATCAAGATATGTGTTTTTGAGAGGTTTCTCGGAGTCTTTAACTGAAAATATAGGGTGGTGTCGACACTGCCAATGATGGTGTCGACACTACCTTTGTGAATCTACTTGGAGTGTTGACACTGCCAATGGAAGTGTCGACACTGCCCCTCTTGAATTTACTGGGAGTGTTGACACTACCAACGATTGTGTCGACAGTCTGTGAACTCTGGACCAACTTCCAGAAACATAGAAAAAAGGAGTTTGAGGGGTCATTTTAAATCAGTAAAAAATAAAAAAAGTCTGATCATATAGGTCGATGTACATTTGGCATTGTCCAGAATAAGGTCAGAGCACATGCGTTGTAGCCTTGGGACAAGTCTGAGCAGGTCTAAGGAAAGGTCGGTGCACATGTGTTGTAACCTTCGGGCAAGTCTGAGCAGGTCCAAGGTAAGGTCAGTGCACATGTATTGTGGTCTTTTGGAAAGGTCTGAGCAGGTCCCATGTAAGGTCGATGCACATGTATTATGGCCTTTGGACAGGTCTATGCAACCCCCAGTCTGGTCGGTGCCCACATGGTGCAACCCTAGTCAAGGTCAGAGCACTTGTATTGAAACCCCAGTCAGGTCGGTGGACACATGGTGCAGCCCCAGTCAAGGTCAGAGCACTTGTATTGAAACCCCAGTAAGGTCGGTGCACACATAGTGCAGCCCCAGTCAAGGTCAGAGCACTTACGTTGAAACCCCCAGTTAGGTTGATGCACATTTGGTGCAATCCAAGGTAAGGTCGATGCACATTTGGTTCAGACCAAGGTAGGGTCGATGCACATTTGGTTCAGACCAAGGTAAGGTTGATGCACATTTGGTTCAATCCAAGGTAAGGTTCCTACATAGGTCAGTGCACATATGTTAAAGTCCCTGCATGGGTCGGTGCACATGCGTTAAAGTCCCTGCACAGGTCGGTGCACGTGTGTTAGATTCCATGCATAGGTCGGTGCACATGTGTTAAGGTCCCTGCACAGGTCGGTGCACATATGTTAAAATCCCTACACAGGTCGGTGCACATGCGTTAGAGCCCTACATAGGTCGGTGTGCATATGTTAAAGTCCCTGCACGGGTCGGTGCACATGCGTTAAAGTCCCTGCACAGGTCGGTGCACGTGTGTAAGATTCCATGCATAGGTCGGTGCACATGTGGTAAGGTCCCTGCACAGGTCGGCGCACATATGTTAAAATCCATGCACAGGTCGGTGCACATGCGTTAGAGCCCTGCATAGGTCGGTGCACATATGCTGCAGACCATGGTAATGTTGATGCACATGTGGGTAGGTCGATGCACCTGTGGTTCTGTCACAATTTTCAGAAACATAGAAAAGAGGAATTTTAAAAGGGCATGTTAATTCAGAAAAATCTAAAAAATTAGAAAATGGTAGAAGGCTAAGTTAGTAACCCACAGTAAAAATTTCGTGCTCACAGAAATTATGTACTTGCAGTTAGAAGTGGTTTTCCAAGCATGTGTAGCCTTGAAATAAACATGTCCTCTTTTATATAGTAACCTAATCATGCTCTTGTTGACACCCGTTTTATACCCAATAAGTCGGGTCATCTCCTTATTCATTCTATATGATGCTCCGAGTTGTTCACCCTTCATCGAGTCTCTTGATCAGTTGAAACCTATTTTTTTGGGTCTTAATTCCTGGATTAAGATGTGGCTCCCGGTGGCATTTCGTTGGACGAATCTTAGCAAAACCCTCCACTCTATTTTTGAACCTCAATGCTAATAACGGTCCCAGTCAGGCGCGTTGCTTCCTTATGACGGATAGATCCTGGGCCGTTACTCTTTGAAGAGTCTTAAGGCTTAAGGCCTCGTGTTCAGAGCTTATCTTTTTGATTCCACGTTGATAATAACGGTCTGTCGTGTAGCCGTTGTTTCATTCTAACGCCCTATGCCTTGGCCGTCGTTTCCTTGAAGAGTCCAGCTTGTTGGGTCTTCTTCCCATTGATCTTATCTCTTTGGGATAGGGTTGAAAGTGACGGATGAAGCTTGGTGCGTTACTTCCAAGTGGCGGTCTGTCGTGCAGCCGTTACTTCCTTCCGAGAGTCCTGGCAGTCCAGGCCTTTTCTCTGCTACTCCGTGGTCGAGATAAGGATTTGGATTGACGTTATCTCTTTCAAATCTGATCCTCAGGACCCCCCGTTTGTTTCTATGGACTCTTGGTGATATTATCTTCAAGGATTTGCTAAGAGTTATCTCTTTATCTTGCTGAATTATCCTCTGCTCGACCTAAGAGTTTGAGGGTCTATAAATAGAACCCTTGACTTCATGGCCAAAAGGGAGGAAGATTTGAATTCACGATGAAGTGCTGCCTAACTCAGGAGCCATCTTCATCCAGGAGGAGCTGCTTCCCACGTCCATCCATCTCTTAATCAAGGGAGTACTTTAGTTTTATCTTTCAAGTTCATCATTGCATGCTTGAGTTCTTGGTTTTCCTCAAAACAAAGCATTGTCCCTCCTCTTCCTCCACATTTTTCACTGTTCTTTAAGCATACAAACATCCTCCCAAACTTTTAAAACACCCAGAGGGGTTAAAAAACCAAAACTCCCCGGTAATTCCCTCTCCTTTTGATGTTCTTAAGCTCTTTAAGAATTGATGCTATGCTTGTGAAAAGGGCTAATTGAGGTTGTCTTGTCTTGTCCTTCTACTTCTTTGGCAGGTTTACAGGTTCATTAGCACGAGGCCCAAGTCTTCTAGCCGGCTGGAGGAGTTGGAGTTAAAAGAATTCAAGTTTTACTACTGCAGGTTACCTGACGGTCTGGTGCAGGTGCGTCACTATCCTCTGGCGGTCTATCGTGCGGCCGTTACTTCCAAGCGATGCACAGGGTTCTGGCCGTTACTTCCAAGTTGATCTGCAGGCTTTCCTTGGTTTTCTCTCCCGTGGGAGGGTGCTTCATCCACCTATTTCCAAGGTATATTCAGGTCTTCGACTTGTGTTTACTTTGGTGGCGATCACATCTTTCCTTGGTATTGGGCATTAGCTGTCTTCTTCATCATATCTTCTTTATTTTCCTCGCTTGTTCCACCCCTAGCGGTGTGTTTTTATTTGTTCCTTGTTCCACGCCCCGGCGTGTGTTTTCCTTTTCCTTAGCGCAATTTGATTGAGGTAGCATGCCCATGCTAGAGCTGGCTATGATTGCCTAGGTTCATGCTCAGATGTTCACAGGTTTGAGTAGATCTTTGATTGCTTGTTTGTCATCTTGCCATATTACTTTGCAAACCTCAAAAAGTAAGATAAAAGATAGGTAAATAAATATCAACAAATAATTTTTTGGCGATCACGGTGGGACAACTTGTGCCAATCGTGCTCTTGACTCTTGTTTAAAACCTGCCATCATCTGCTTGTTGAGTTGCCCTTTGTTTCCCCTTTGATTACTGCATATTCTGGTTTTTCGAGTTCTCTGACGGTCAGGTGTCCCAGCGTCACAGTTCTCTGACGCAGGGGCATTAGACCGCCACATTGGTTCTGCTGTGAGAGCTCACACGGGTTTCCCGATTATTTCTGTTTGGTTTTGTTCTCTGGCTCATCTGACGGTCTCATCCCCCTGCGTTATATATTATCTGGCGGTCTGGCCTTCGGCCGTTATTGTTCTCTGACGTAGGGTCCTTCGACCGTTACTCTTCTGGCAGGTACGCATCCGAGGTGCATTGATTTCCACAGTTTTTGCTGTGATTTATTGCTTGGGTGATACTTGGCCTCCTTCTTGCTTTGCTCATGTCTACATATCATGGTGTGCACTATTGATTGTTAGATTGTTAGGCTAGACTTTGCATGCACTCCGGTGCACATAGGGCCATTCATCTTTTCATACATTAGATTGTATTTTCCCACCTTGTTGTGAGGACCTCTCGTCTCCATATTCCTTGGGGCCGACTAGGAAATCACAGCAGGGACCTCCATAAGTCCCCGCGAGCCGTGGATTCCCACACGGACGCCGGGCTTGTTGTACCTTCCCCACCCCGTGTCTAGGGTTGCATAAGTGATTGAGTGGTTACACTTAGAGTCAACCAAGTCCCATATCCATCTCCTATTACGAACCCATTGTTGAGAGTACATATCAATCAATTCACTAAAGTTCCAAAGGAGAAATCATAAGAATCTTGTCGCATCATTCTAAACAACTTGCTTGATTTTTGAGTGTCTCCATCTTTTATCACTTACATCTTGTTAGAATCACCTAAGTTCGGTTGCTTATTGTGTGCTTTGTGTTGGTTGTTTTTGCTTTTTGTCAAGGTTGTCCGTTGCATGTGGAGTTATTTTCATCCGTCTGAATCGTCTTCTCGAGTCGCTTCTTCCTTCACGTTCTATTCCAATCCCCTCTTCGAATCTACCATGGCATCCTTCAATCCTCCGCGCTCCCAAGAGGACTCTCTTCCTCAAGGGCTCCTTGAGAACCCCCCTAGGGCTGCCACCTTTCCCTCCGGAGAAGGGACTGCCCCTCTCCCATCCTCCACATCTGTGGGAGGTAGTCAAGGTACCCCTTCTCTTTCTACTCCTTCCGCGGGCTCCGTCCTTCACATGATGGCCCAATTGGACCCGACCCAACTTCAAGTCCTATATCAAGCTATGCAAGGGTCCAACGCTTCTCCCTCCGCCGCTGTTCCAGGTCAATCTAATCCTTCCATTATTGGGCCGTCCGTTCAGCCCACTCCGATTGACCTCACCCCGGTCCAACCTCGGACCATCACCTTCGCCAGCCTGGAGATGGGCCAATCTTCCAGTTCAGCCCATCAGTCTTTTGATAAAGGGAAATCGCCTATCCCTTCTTTTTTCCAGGTGGATCATCACAATTCTGGTTCGGTGGCTTCACAGCTTCTCATGAACCCCTCTGATTTCTTACACCCTCAGCAAGGGGTGGCCCAAACTCATTCCCATCCGGGTGTATCTAAGGCTCAATACCCTTCTTACGAGCCCCCTATTTCCACTGTCTATCCTTCTACTCATGCCTATGAGCCACCCCTTTCTGCTACAGTCTTTCCGTCCGCTCCTCAAATACAATCGGCGTCCTTCACTAGCCCTGCTCCCTCCCAAGAGCAGGACTTGCTTAACAAGTGGGCTGCCATGCAGCAACAACTCGATTTCCTCCAGAAAAGGGTTGGCCCACAATCCTTGTCCGATATTCCTATTCCGAGCTTCCAGAACATTCGGTTCCCTCCGCAATCAGAGCTCCCCAATTATCGCAAGTACGATGGGAACAACAATCCCTTCATCCACGTGAGGGATTTTCTATATGAATCGGCGCAGTTCCAATATGATGATCGCCTCATGGCGTACTTGTTCCGCCGATCCTTAGATGGAGTTGCTCTGGAATGGTTCTATTCTCTGCCACTGGAAGAGGCCGAAAGTTTCAAGGTAGTTAAGGACAAATTCATTCAGCGGTTTCAAGATAGGGTTGGACCGGAATATTCATTTACAGACCTAGCAGCCGAAAAAATGAAACCGGGAGAAGAGTTCACCACCTATGCAGACAGGTGGAGGCAGATGGCCGCCAGAGTGCCTGGCCATATTCCGGAGGAAGAGAAGGTCAAATTGCTGATCTCCAATGCCACACCGACTTTCCGCAACATCCTGGCAATGAATGACATAGCTAACATGCATCAACTCTACAGCCGGGCGCGCTTCATACAGACTCAATTCAAGGACTCCCCTATCCATTCTCTCTTCGAAAACCAAAAGCCCAAGTACCACAAGAAACCACAAGGGCCGGTTACCGAGGGAGTCCAAACAAACGAGCACGTACAAGCCGTTGCTTTTCCATTTCAGGCCGCACCCTTCCGCTACAACCAAAACCCCCGCAATCCACAAAACCCCGCTCCACAAAGCTTCCAGGCCACTCCACAAAACCCTCCCCCCGCCTTCACCATTCCTCAAAACACCTTCACCATTCTGCAACAACCACCGCCACCATCACAATACCATAACGTCCCTCCACCCAACGGCTACAACAACAACAACCCTAATAGCAAGCGCCCGGCTCCCAGGAGAGCCCAGTATCCTCCATTGCCAGAGACACTTACAGATATTTTCTCGGCACTCATGTCAATAAATGCAATCCAACTTCCTCCAGAACGACCTGTTTGGAACCCGGCGGTTGATCAGACTAAATATTGCATGTTCCATAGGCAGCCGGGCCATACCATAGAAGGATGCTTTCAGTTCTGAGATCTGGTATATGACCTTCATGAGGGGCAGAGAATCGACTGGGCCGAAATGCATAGGGCCATTGTTGAGATTAAAGAGAAGAGAAGGCAGCCGCCGGGGCAGCAAGTGCAGCAGCACCAAGCACCGCAGCCGCAGCAGCAGCCGCCACAACAGCAGCAACCGCAGCAAGTACAAGACCTGGGCATCCATCAGAACCTGATGCCGAATCATCCACCCGCCCCTCAGCAGCAGCCACCGGCACCAGCACAAGTAAACGTGGTTCAACCCCCGGCCCCCAACGCCGGGTGGTCTTTCGATGATGATGGCGCCACACCGCAAGTAATGGCCTTCCACCACAACCTCCGCAACCATTCCTTCATCCTCCCTACACAAATGACACCCTCTCCGCTCGTCTTACCTTCCACACCCGCTCCAGCAAACCCTCTACCGCTCTCCATCCCATCATACCCTCCGACACTTACTCCCCTCACCATCATCACACCACCACCTAATCCTTCACCCACTCTCAAACATCCACTAGCCTTCCCTCCACCCGCATCAACGTCCATCACCGCCGTGCCTTCCACCAATCCCTCACCTATCATCCGCTCACCCTCCATTAACCTCACCAACCCTACGCTCCACCAAATCACCTCCCCCGCACCACCTGTCCCACTCATCCACCCTACAGGGCCCATCATACTCTCTTCGGATGCTGCGGCAAACTGTGCCTTAAGGAGCGGGAAGATGTTCCATAGGAATTACGTTACTACTTCTAATCCCCAGTCCACCTAGCCAACGGCCGAGCAAGAGGAAGCTGAACCTCTGCCGGGTACCCAATATGACTTATTACATCATCTGGATCGGGTACCCGCTAAGATATCCGTACTGGAGCTGATCAAAAGGTCTACCCTTCATTAGGATGCACTGAGGGATTTCCTGCAGAAGGTGATGGTTAGTGAAGACATGGCAGTCGACAGCTTACCAACGGCACTAGCAACTATCTCCAAAGGGCCGGCAATTACATTCTCAGAAACCGAGCTTGCACCTCCGGGGGCTCGGCAAATGCCGCTCTGCATAACAATCACCCTGAACAAGGTCAACATTGAAGTAGCACTGGTTGACACGGGGGCCTCAATTAATGTTTGCCCACTTAGCACCCTCCGAGCATGCAACATATCTGAAGAGTTACTACGGCCTACTCCCACCACTATAGCAGCATATGACAACTCAAGGCGAGCATGTCACGGGATAATCACCATTCAGGCAGAGCTCGGGCCCCTTGCTATGGCCGTGGAATTCTATGTTCTCGATATCGACCCTATGTTCAAGGCTATCTTGGGTCGTCCCTGGATTGACACGCTTGGCGCCGTACCCTCCACCGCACATCAGTGCGTTAAATTCCCCTTCCAAGGGAGGGTCGTCAAAGTCAAGAGCTTGTCCACGGTGCAGACAGTCAAGGCCATCTCAGATCAAGTTCTTCCCACACTCTGGCCGAGCAGCCGGCCCGTTCTGTCAGTGCTCGATCTGAACTTTCCTTGGGCTTACACATCTCCTAAGCCCATCACTACTCCAGTCAATGTCAAAGTGAAGCCGCAGATTCGAGATTCAAAGGGGTGGAACATTATATTGAAACTGGGCTATCAACTAGGGAGAGGCCTCGGCGCGCAACTGCAAGGCATGACTAAGCCTATACCCAAGGGAAGAAAAATGGGTAGGCGAGGTCTCGGTTACAAGGAGACTGCATTATCTATGATGGGTGATTCTGGGCCGCTTACCTGGGATTATCGTCAGCACTTTGTCAGAGGGCCTCTCCAGCCCAGCACATTAGCTCCAAAGCCGGTTTAGCCAAGAAGGGATATAGTTTGTCCAATTGCCAGTCCGCCTTCCCTACCAGGAGGGTCAGATGATGACATGCTCGACTACAGTCAGGCCTTGCAGAGGCTCTTTTATGAGGAGGAGCGCCAGAAGCAACAAGAGGTTCGGCTCGTGCAGTGGAGGCCGAAGAAGCAGCCCATGGTTAAATTGCAGGAGAAGGAGAGCTCTCCAGTTATCTTCTCCTGGTCTCCCTTACGCTTCCAATCCATCTTTCAGCAAAAGGGGTTCATACCCCACCTTCCTCCTGTCATGGTAAATCCATCCGTCTTTGATCCGCCGGAGATTCTATTCATTCCTTGTGCTTGCGGGAAGTGCCCGCGCATTGATCTATCCGCTCTATTTACTCCCCCTCCTCCCAATGCCCAACTCCACGAGATGTGGTTCTCTTCTTTTGACCCCTTCTTCGATTGCATCTTCCCCGAGCTGTTCCCTATGCAGCTCCCACCTCCTCCGTCTTGCTATGTAGTCTCTACTGATCTCCAGAAAAAAAAATGTCAAATTTAAAACAGAGATTTCAGTGGAAGATTACGCTATCTTGTCTCCATCCTCCTTCTCCCAGGGGCACGACTCCCCTGCTCCTCCCCTTCCACTAAGTCTTCCCTCTCCTAGGTTAGGGTGAGGGTCTAGTGAGTCTAAGGAAGTAGAGTCAGTTAGGTCTAGAAAAGTAGGGTCTTGTTCTGGGTCGTCCAACCCTACCCATTCTGAGCCGCGCCCGCTTGCGCGTCCTTCCCGATCTATTCCTGATAGGTTCTTGCAAGATATATCTCAGCGGTGTCATGCTCTTTTGAAGTGCCCGGAATTCGTCGCTACAGCAATTGTGATTAAAGACGAAGAGGAAATAGAAGGGGAATGGAGCGACGACGGATTAGGCGTCTATGAGGTTTTGGATGAGAAGGATCCAATAGATGAAGACAACAACGTAGATGACACTGCCGATTTATATGCACAAGGACTAAAAAGATTCGACCAGCCGTTGACGGCAGTGGATGAACCTACAAAGGAAA
This sequence comes from Amorphophallus konjac, assembly GCA_022559845.1. Taxonomy (NCBI): domain Eukaryota; kingdom Viridiplantae; phylum Streptophyta; class Magnoliopsida; order Alismatales; family Araceae; genus Amorphophallus; species Amorphophallus konjac. The sequence continues at coordinate 204,559,190 of CM040125.1, read as the reverse complement.
TCAACTTGGGAACAGAAGAAGACCCAAGGCCCGTCATTATTTCTGCTAATCTCCCTTCACAGGTAGAAGAAGATCTAATTAAGGTATTAAGGGAGTATAGCGATTCTTTCGCTTGGTCTTATGAGGACATGCCAGGTCTTGACCCCTCCTTAGTGGAACATCGACTCGTGCTTAAACCAGGGGCAACACCTGTGAAACAACGGTCAAGAAGATTTCACCCCCATATGGCCTTAAGAATCAAGGAAGAGGTCGACAAGCTATACATGGCCAAGTTCGTGAGAGTAGTCTTATATCCCCAGTGGGTGGCGAACATAGTCCCTGTTCTCAAGAAGGATGGAAAAGTGCGCATATGCATTGATTTCAGGGACCTAAACAAAGCATGTCCCAAAGATGATTTCCCGCTACCTCATATAGATGTTCTAGTGGATAACACTGCCGGGTACGAAGCTCTGTCGTTTATGGATGGGTACTCGGGCTACAATCAAATCCATCTCGCTCCAGAAGATCAAGAGAAAACTTCCTTCACCACGTCCTGGGGCACGTATTGTTATGTGGTTATGCCATTTGGGTTGAAGAACGCGGGTGCCACCTATCAAACGGCGATGATGGCTATCTTCCACGACATGATGCACATATACATGGAGGCTTACGTGGATGACATCTTGGTGAAATCAAGAACAAAAGAAGAACACCCCTCTATTCTAGCTAAAGTGCTGCAGAGAGCCAGGGAGTATAAGCTTAAGATGAATCCGAAGAAGTGCGTATTCGGAGTCTCCTCAGGGAAGTTGCTAGGGTTCATAGTGAGCAAACGGGGGATCCGGATTGATCCCAATAAAGCACAGGCCATCATGTACATGCCTCCACCAAAGAACATTACGGAACTTCGAGGATTGATTGGTCGGCTGCAATTCATTAGAAGATTTATATCTCAGCATTCTCAAAGGTGCCGCCCATTTTATGAGTTGCTTAAGGCGGGGGCCAAATTCGAATGGAATCGAGATTGTCAGAAGGCCTATGAGGACCTCAAAGAGTACCTAACCAATCCCCCGGTTTTGCAGCCTCCTGTCCCTGGGAAACCCCTAATCCTATACATCTCGGTCATCGAGGACTCCCTAGGGGCGGTTTTAGCACAAGTGGATGATGAAGGAAAAGAGCGGGCCGCGTACTACCTCTCTTGACTGTTTAATCCAACTGAATCCAAGTACACCGCTATGGAGAAGACTTGTGCCGCCTTAGTGTGGGTAGCTCAGAAGCTTAAACATTACTTTCTCGCCCATCCAGTTAGGTTGATCTCCAGAATGGACCCGGTCCGTTATCTCCTAGAAAAGCCCGTCCTTTCTAGTAGGTTAGCTCGCTGGCAGAGCTTCCTCTCTCAGTTTGACATCACCTTTGTCGTTCAGAAGGCAGTCAAGGGATATGCCATTGCTGAGCATCTCGCACATCTTCCTATTCCTCATACCGATTCCATTCAGGACGATTTCCCTGATGAGCATCTCTCTGTCCTTTCTCATCATCCCTTCTGGTCTCTACACTTCGACGGTGCACTCAACTCTCAAGGCCAAGGGATCGGGGCTGTCTTGCTTACTCCAGAAGGAGTAACCATCCCCTTCGCCTATCAACTTCGATTTCCTGCTACCAACAACATCGCTGAGTATGAGGCTCTCCTGGCCGGCTTGAAGCACGCCTATCTCCTAGGCGCGCGCTATTTGAACATCATAGGAGACTCTCAGCTTGTTCTACGGCAAGTTCTGTCCACTTACCGTACTCGTGACCCCAAGCTCAAACCTTATCAAGATTTGGTCACGCTCATTGCTAAGTGATTCTGTAAGCTGATCTATATCCATACTCCCCGTTCTTTGAACATTCTAGCTGATGCTTTGGCATCTCTTGCTTCCTCCTTATCTTTTCCTCTCAGTCGTAGTACTGAGACCATCATCGTCCAGAGATTGGATGCACCTTCTCTTCAAGATCCCTGGTTCATCAACCTCAGAAAATCTGTAGAGGCGAGAGTTGAGAAGGAAGATCTCAAGGAAGTTTCATTAACAGAACTAGAGGAGATTCTGGACGAAGAGGAATTACCTTGGTATCATGAAATCGAATTGTTTTGTAAAGAAGGGTCATTCCCAGAAGGGGCAAAGGCTGAGCAGCGTAAGTCAATAAGAAGAGCCGCCGCAAGGTACACTATCATTGCAGGAGAATTGTATAGGCGTGCTACTAATGGAATGCTCATGAGATGCTTGGATGATGTAGAAGCTTGGAAGGTGGCTGAGGCGTCCCATTCTAGCGAGTGTAGAGGTCATGTCAATGGCCAGGCTCTAGCAAAGAAGATCCTTAGGTAGGGCTACTATTGGCCCACTCTAGAGGAAGATTGCTCCCTCTATGTCCGGAGGTGTCTTAAATGCCAACTCCATGCTGATAAAATTCACTCTCCAGCTTCATCCCTCCATCCTATGACTGCTCCTTGGCCATTCTCTATGTGGGCTTTCGACGTCGTCGGCCCACTCGGTGATCCTAATTCTCAGATCAAGCAAAAATCCTTCATCCTCACCGCTACTGAGTACTTCACCAAATGGGCCGAAGCCGAGGCGTACGCAGAGATCAAAGCTACAACGGTGTGCCGCTTTATCATGAAGAATATCATCTCGCGGTTCGGAGTGCCAAGCAGCATCATCACCGACAATGGACCCCAGTTCGTCTCCCAAGAGCTTAAGGACCTATGTAAGAAGTTCAATATTGCACTGCATCATTTGTCTCCATATTACCCTCAAGGCAACGGTCAAGCCGAGGCCACCAATAAAACCCTTCTTAAAATCATTAAGAAAACATGCGAAGCACATAAATTTTCTGATTGGCCTGAAAGATTGGTAGAAGCTCTGTGGGCTTACCGCACCTCCGTCCGCACCCCTACGGGACAAACTCCCTACTCTTTAACTTATGGGATGGAGGCGGTGCTCCCATACGAGATCTTAATCCCTTCCCTTAGAGTGCAGCTCGATAAGGAACTTAATCTCGATGAACGTCGGGAGGCGTTGCTGGTCCAGTTGGAACTCTTGGATGAGAAGAGGATGAACGCAGCCGATCACGTGTCCGTTTATCAAAAGAGGGTTTCGCGTTATTTTCAAAAGAAGGTAATCGAACGAAAATTTTGTAAGGGCGAAATGGTTTTGAAACGCAAATTCATTCGGTCTGCAGGTCCTAGGTCCAAGTTGCAACCTAACTGGGAAGGGCCATTTGTAATAAAAGAAGCTTATCCAGGGAATGCTTATCGTTTAGTAAACGCGGAAGGTGAGGAACTCTCTCACCCGTGGAATGGGTTGTATCTTAAGCGTTTCTTTCCTTAAAAATTTAAAACCATGTGCTTCTCCGGTAATAGGAACTTCCTCCCTATCTTCAAAAAGTGGGTCTCGAGTAAGGCAGTCACACACTACACGACGTCCCTGGTCGGGTTCCTTGCTTATAAGACACCATTTTCCTCGGCCATGCTTTAGGAGAAAGTCGAAGTCCCTGTCCGCTTCATTCTTCGGCTGAATCCAGGGGCAAGGAGTGAATAAGGAGGCGACAACCAACCCAAGCTCCCTAACGAGAGGAGGTCTCAAATAGGGGCAAGTCCGTTATGACCTGACGCCACAAGGAAGAGAGGACAAGAAAAGAAAAGGAGTGCTCTTTACCAACAAGATCAAAAGCATCATCTCAAAGTCTGTGAATAAGATTTCAAAAGCTCCAAAGGAAAGAGAAAACTAGGCATGACAAGAGTGGCAGTACAGTTCCCCGCGGGACGTTATGAGCCCAGGTCGCATGCATGCCTAGGTGGAACAAAGGTTCGATGACGGACCTAAAAGCCCCGGCGCAACAGACCAAATCTCTAATAGGGTTGTGCGGTGATGGAATCAAGTTCTAAAAACTCCCATATCTGGCCTAAAGCTTACCCCCATGTTCTTTTTTTCTTTTAGGACTGAGGTGAGTACCCTGGGTATGGCTTTGGTAAAAAACACCGTCACAATGAGTAGGCCTCGGCCAGAGGATGGCACAACATTGCACGCCGGTCTCGAGACTCAACATAAAACGAGGAAGGTCTCGTGTCGCTAGAGGGGCACTGGTTTTTCAAAATCCAAAAAAAACAACAAATATTTTAAAAAATCAAAAAAACAACAAATATTTTCAAAAATCCAAAAACAACAAATATTTTCAAAATCCAAAAACAACAAATATTGTCAAAATCCAAAAAAAAAATCACAAATATTTTCTAAAAAATCCAAAAACATCAAATATCTTTCAAAATCCCAAAAAAACAAAACAAATATTTTCAAAAACATTAAATATTTCCAAAACTCCCAAAAAAATACCATCATATGCATAGCATGCATCGCATGTTCATTATGTTTTCGCCTATTTAATAAGGCTCCACCCCTTGACCAAACATCAAGAAACGGTCATTACCTAACTTGATTCAAGGCAAGGGGTTGAGTCTAAGAACGGATCTAACTTGTTTCATGTTTGAGTGTGTGCAGAACGCAGGGACAAGCCCAAAAACAAAAGCTCACAACTATGCAGGTTCAAAGTGTGTAACGCGCCAACATCGGACCGTTACAGTCATATAACGGGCCCATCTTTGACTGTCATTTCACTTCAGGCATGGGCCTTCTTCCTTTCCTTAAACCATCACTATAACGATCTGAGACTCTCCGTTACTTGAATATAACGGCTCAAGATCCATCCGTCATATCCTTCAGAGATCGGGCTCTTGTTACTCCCATTCTGACGGCCTGTCGCAGGACCGTTAGTTCTTTGTAGCGGTCCATGGCATATCCGTCGCTATCTCTAGAAGCCCTGTTTGTTCACATCAGTATAGCCTTTCAAACTATGGAACTCAAGATCATTCAACTATGGCAATCTCATCTCATTCAAGCAAAGATTAATAAAATATGATTCTTGATAAAATTCAATTACATGATATCTCTCATGAACAAAAAAGGAAAATCAAGATACATTCAATTTCTTATCCGCAAGAGGGCGGATTCTTCTCAACTCTTTCATGTAATCTCGGCGTGTTTCATCGTTCTCTTCAACCTCTGCTTGCCACGGGCGCACCTTGCTGATCTCCCACATGGTCCGTGCGTTCCGGATCGCTCTTTCATCTTCCTCGGTCCCCATCTTCCTAGGTAGAAGGGGAGGGTAGTGTGATAGTGCAGAAACGCTGATTCGAGGTAATCCGATCTGAAGATGGCATCGGTGCGGGTTGTAGATCACCATGGTAGTGTTCCCTACTAGCTGGAGGTCCAGGCCTTGACGCCGTGGTATTTTGAGAAGAGTGCTTCGGAGGACTCTTGGTCGCATGATGAATTTGTCTATTGGCAAAGTGTTAAAGAAGAGGCGCCATTCATCCCGAGTTTTCTTATCCGCTGTCTTGCATTCAACTTGAGAAGAGTATCCAAATGCCCCTCCAATAAAGAAGAGAGGGTGGCTCCCAAAGATCCGGCTTGCTGAGATTATGTCTTCCTTAGGAAGGAATTTGATTCTTATTCCCATCCAGCACTCAAGGAGTATCATGGAGCCGAACAAAAGTCCTCCTGTACAAGCCGAGCTTAGTCCTTCATAAAGGTATGAGAGGACCGCTTGAGAGATAGACATTCCCCGCCACAGCCCGCTAATAATACCAAGATTTTGAATGTCTAAGAGGTGGTCGGTAGTGGTAAAAAGAAAGACTCCACACAAGCAAACCGCCACCACCTTGGCTATTGCTTCATGTCTCTCCCACTTGTTTTTACAATGAGACACTATCCACTGTGCCAAGGGTATCAAGTGGATGTGGTGTGGGCTGATCATGGTTCGTACGTCCTTTGGATTGTGAATGAAATCACTCAAGATCAAGGACGGGTCGATAGGCTCGATTGTGTAGCAAACCCGGTCTTCATCCCCCACCTTGGTCTTAGGAAGGGTTAGGTAGGTTTCTACCTCCTCCAATAGGACAGTTGCTTCAAAGGAAGGGAAGATGAAGGTATGAGTTTGTGGATGCCATAATTCCACAAGTGCTGAAAGGCTTGGCCAATCGAAAGATAATTTCTGGAAATTCTTGCCTAAAACCAAGAGGGGTTGGAGGTGCCATACTTTAAGGATTGATGTGACCTCTATGGGGAGTGCCTTTACCATGGGAGCCACCCACTTCAGATTGGAATAGCACCTTGGACCAGGAAGGGGCTTGAGAAAAGAAGGAAGGAAGTCATGAAAAGAAGAAGTGCAGCAAAATTCTGAACTTTGGATGAGTTGTAAGAACTTACCACTCTTAGGACGTTGGAGCTTGAGTGCTTGGGAATTGAGGTTAGCCGTTGAAGCTCTCCATGTTCTCTCCTTGCAGCTTTGGGGCCGGGGTAAGCTTTCTCCTCCATAGCCATCACCTCGAAGCTCCTCTTCATCATGTTTTCTGCTCTTTGGAAGAGCTCTTCAAACCCTAGAGCAGAGGTTTCAGCAAAGTTGCGATTTTGATTAAGGTTTCAAGTTGCTAAGGCTTATATTTAACTTTGAAAGGATAAGACTCAGGCTAGAAGGCTTTATCTTCAATTAGGATAAGTTCTAGTGATGGATCAAGTGGCAAAACCTTGGGTTTTAGTTATCTCGGCTCAATCCGTTTCGGATTACAACCCAGATTCTGACGGTCCATCGGGCGGCCGTTACTTCACTCCGACGCGCCAGCCCTTGGCCGTCGCATTTTCTGTGGGTTTCAATTCCCCGAATCATGTTCTGTGGAGAATAACGGTCTAAGGGTCTACCGTAGCTTCCTATAACGCGCAAGCCCTAAGTCGTCGCATTCTCAGCTACTCAGTTCCTCCTCTTTTGGGATAAAACACTTCCTGACGGTCTTGCTTATGACCGTCTCTTTTTGACGCGTCTTCTTCAGACCGTCGCATTTCCTGCTAGTTGCCCTGGACAACTATCGTTCTGCCATGATCAACGGTCTGACCCTTGGCCGTTACTTGCCTTTGACGCACCCTCGATTGGCCGTCATTTATCCTGATGCCCCACTGCTAGAGTGGGCTTCTGATGATTAACGGTCTTTCACCAGAGCGTCGTTTGATTATGACGGTCAGACCTTAGACCGTCACTTTCTCTGCTGCTAAGTTCAGGCTATTCCTTCTGCCCCTGCCTAGACCTGGCGGTCTTTCACATTGTACACCTCGTTTTCTTCCCATTTTCATACATGCATTCCTGCATACATCTCATTCATTCATTCCCATTTTCATCCTGCATTTTTCACATTCATTCATTCACGCTCGCATCAAAAATTAAAACAAAACAGAAAACTAAAAAGAAGGGATCTCATTCCATTTTGCCAAAGGTTCTATACAAATGATAAATAAAACATAAGGAAAGGCATCATTCGGCCGGTCTATCAGCTGGGCCACCCTCATCCTCCCCATCCTCAGGTCTCCTCGAGGGTGGCGGTGCTTTGGAAGCACTCTCCTCCTGCTGTCCTCTCTCTGCCCTCTCATTCCTCCGCTGGGCGGAGGAGCTGACAAGGAAGTTCCCTACTGAGCCACTAGGGGCAGCACTCCTATGTACCCCACTCTGGGAGGCACTCCGCTCCGGTCCCCGGCCCATCATCCGGACCGTCCGCTCCAGTGTCCGCAGCTCGATCTTCAGTGTAAAGATCTGACGCCGCGTCTCCCGTGCCTCGGTCCGGTAGCGGTCCAAGTCGGCCGTCTCGATCCGAAGCTCCTCCACCTCAGCTCGCGCCCGCGCTAACTCCTTTCGGAGTTGTTCCATCTCTGCATCATCTGGGCATCGCAGGGTCTCCGCTCTCAGCCGGGCCATCTCTGCCCGTACCAACTCCATCTCTGCTCGGGCTCGATCAGTCTCGGCCCGGCTTCTCTCCACCTCAGCTCTCGCCTGGCTGGCCTCGACCATTGCTGCTGCTAGATCCCTCGCTTATAGATTGCATTTCATATCATTAGTCATGAAGCATTTAATTAGGCATAATCATAAGTTGTTTAGTCTCTTACCCGCTCCGCGAGGGTGGCCTCCGCCTCCTCGGCCCGGGCAACCGCCCGAGCAAAGTCAGCTTCCTGCTCAGCCCTGCCTCCCACAGGCTGCGAGGAAGACGATGGGGCATCCGGTCCAGCACGTTGGGCTCCCTCGGCCCGCTGCATTTAGAAGTCATGGTTAGTTGACATTGGCATTTGCATCATGAACATCATCACATAAATCATGAGCATTTAAGTTTTTAGCCTCACCAAGAGCTCCAGAGCAGTCCGGTACCCGTCCCGCTGTTGGATGGTGGAGTGGAGTAGCCCTTCCAGCTCGGCTATCCGTCCCTCAGGGTCTAGCTGCATTTTAGAAAGCATGAGTCAGCATATATCACATTGCACATTGCATAATAGAAAAGTTTAGAGTTTTAGTTTGCATACCGGTCGTCGGGTACCTCGGTACACCCGGTCGCCGTAGAGTCAAGCGAAGGCCTTCAGATATGCCTCGTCGCTCTCGTCTCGCTCCTTCACCGCTCGGCCCCGCTTGTTCCAATCATGGACGTACTTCGCCTTCCGGGCGCACCAATCCACATTGCCGCTGATGCCCCTTGCTGACTTGCCGGGGTGGTCGTCGCTGTGGCGTGGAAAGGTCACCTCGGGCTGGTGTAGTCCCCGGGTCCGCAGGATCAGCCTGTAGTGCAGAGGCTCAATGTTATGGAGGCAATGCAACCATATGTCTCGCCCCCGGTACGATAAGGCCGCCTCCACCCATGGCTGTCCCGTATAGCCCTCGTCGCGGTATGGGGTCCATCTCACCTGAGAGCATTTAGTTCATTCATTAGCATATGGAAGCATTAAAAGATATTTTAGAAAGCATTTAGAAACATTTAAAAGCATATAGAAATCATTTTTAGTTCTGGACCTACCGATGTATGCGGGAAGGAGTCCAGGTCATCCTGGATCGTCCGGGTCAGTCTGCTGATCGACCCCGTGTCCCTCGCCATCGACCAACGCCTCGCGATCGGTATGCGGCCAGGATGGAGTAAAGCGCCTCTCCCGATGCCCGGGAGGTACATATAGCTCCAGATCTGCATTTAGAAATCAAGTCAGTCGCATCATTGCATAAATCATTTTTCATAAGACATAGCATCAATATTCATGGTATAATAGAAAGCATTTAGAAGTGCATTTACCTGTAGGAAAGGCGAGAAGCCGCCCAGCATCGTTTGCCGGTCCGTAGTGCTGAGGGACTCGAACAGGAATGCAAGCACTGCCGCTCCCCAGGCATATCGCTTGACTCTGCCCAAATCCTCTATCATCGACAGCAGTCTGCAGCTGATGACATCTGCCCGAGTCGTGAAGAGGAGCTTCCCGAATAGCAGCATCAGGAAGCGTCTGAGCACTCTATCTCCCTCTGGTCCCGCCTCCGCCACCACGCGAGGGCGCACCTGGTCTATCACTCTACTCAGGTGCTCATCGGGGAGCTCTCCCACGGTGATCGCTGCCCATCTCAGTCCCAAGCTCTCCTGCAGCACTGATCTCGAAAGCTGGGAGGAGGACTGTCCCGGCCTGATCAAATCTAGCCCGAGCAGCTGCTGCGCCATCTCTCGGTAGTCGCCGTATGTCCACCCTGTCACCGCGGCCCCGTGGACTCTCAATCCGGTAATCCTCGCTATGTCTTCTAGCGTGGGGATCATGTGGCCCCACGGGAAGATAAAAGCTCGGCTGATCGGGTCCCATCTCTCGTGCAAAGCGTACAGTACCGGAGTGTCCATACGGATCACCTCGATGCTGAGCACCTCGGCGAATCCCATCTCGGCAAGTCTCTCTCTCTGGTAATCGGGCAATGCCTGGTACACTGCCCGGATCTGAAGCCAAGAGATCCGTGATCGTCTCTTCCCCTGCATTGCATATTAGGTCATTAATTAGTCCAATTTGCATCATATAAATTGCATAATCATTCTTAATTGAAAATAAAATAAAATTTTAAAAAAAAACTGAAAACCCTAAAAACAGTTTAAGTCCTTGGCAAGAGTGACGGCCCTGGGGTAGGGCGTCACTTGCCTATGACGGCCTCAGCTTGGCGCGTCAGGAGTGTGACGGTCGCTGGCAGGACCGTCACATTGACTGCATTTGGGAATTTTTTCCCTTGCATCCCCATGGTCTCCCATGTTGGCCAAATGGCCTACATTTGTTCCTAGTGGGTTCGTAGACCCATTACTACCCCTTTCCCTCACATGCATCCATAAATAAACACAAAAAAATAAAAATTAGAAAATTAGGGCGGAGGGCCTACCTCGTGGTCCATGTTTCTCCTCTTCTTCTTCTCTGGTTCCTTGGGCTCCTCTGCACCCAAGGGTACTTCCCCTTCATCCCCCGTAGCCGTGGGAGCTTCCTCTTCCTCCCTTGGACTTCGCCTTACCGGTTGTTCTTCTTCCACCGGTGGGATCGTCTCCCGTTCAATCCGGCGGTGGAGCCACCGTATGGCCATCTTCTTCCCTCTCCCTCTCTTCTGTGGTAGAGGCTGGGGTGCCTCGTCGCCGGCCATGGTGGTCGTTGGGACGGTGGTCGCCGGAGCTCTCAGTTTTGGGGTGTTTTGGGCGGTGAGTGTTTGAATGAATGGACCGTGACCGTTCGGTTGTTTTTTTTGAAATCTCAGGAAATGTAACGGTCTATCGACCGGCCGTCATATCATTCTGATGCATCTTTCATAGGCCGTCACATGTAATAGACTATTTTATTGAAGAATGTGAACCGCCTGATTTATGACGGATCAAGGGTGATCCGTTTCTTGATGTGACGCCCTGTCCTCAGACCGTTATATGCTTGCAAGTTTCTTGATGAATTAAATGGTCTAATTAATGTCAAAATGGTTCCATTTTCTATCATGATGTTCCTTATGGATGCCTCTTGCACGTACAATGGTTATGCCTTGATGCTTATTTTTGATTTATTTTTGGCTAACCTATCTTTCATGAAAGGAATTACGAGTAAAATCACGCTTTACCGTCTGTCCGACAGGTAAGTCAGGTATTGTATCTCGTTCCCGCCTTCCCTTAATGCATTACTATATGTTATCTATGATATATTACCTCGAGAACCGGCTGGTCATTCATGTGTCTTGGGATCTGATGTTCCCCTAAAACAAAAACGATGATGATCGAAGTTCACATGTTTAATCGTTGGATAGGCCGTTAGATTGGAAAATTTGGGGACGATGGTTCTATCTTGCACGCCGTGGTTGCAGATGGTGTCCTGACTCTGATTTCTCCAATCTAGCAATATTATTCTCGAGTATCTTGTTATTTTATCTTTCTTTGCATTTGATTTGAAGATTTTGTTTTCCTTTAGCCCGGCATGCATCACGCGCATTCTTTGAGCATTCGTGAAGCTTCATTTGTTCAAGGTTTCGATGATGGTGAACAGCTGTGTTCCTAAATCCTGAAATAAGGAGAATCATTCCATTTTGAATTAGAAGGTTTCCTTCGATCTACTCGCTTGATCTGGTTCGCTGAAGATTCCTGTCTGGAGTTTAGTCTCTTTCTTTTTCCGTTGCCTCCAGCGGCTAGCCGTGTTTCCTTTCCTTAGATAATTATTTCCTCCAGACTTGCGTCCTTTGGTTAGCTATTTCCTTGTGATCAATTCGAGGTTTTCTAGAAAATTCCTATTGCTTGTTGGTACAGAACGGGTGTCGTTTACCTTAACGCCCTCTTTTTGATACACTCCGCTTCATTTCCGCTTCATCTCCATGTTCCATTTCGCTTTTGCTTCACCTCCGCTCGTTCCCCTGCAAAGAGAACATTAAGGAGGGGCATCTGTTGACACCCGTTTTATACCCAATAAGTCGGGTCATCTCCTTATTCATTCTATACGATGCTCCGAGTTGTTCACCCTTCATCGAGTCTCTTGATCAGTTGAAACCTATTTTTTTGGGTCTTAATTCCTAGATTAAGATGTGGCTCCCGGTGGCATTTCGTTGGACGAATCTTAGCAAAACCCTCCACTCTATTTTTGAACCTCAATGCTAATAACGGTCCCAGTCAGGCGCGTTGCTTCCTTATGACGGATAGATCCTGGGCCGTTACTCTTTGAAGAGTCTTAAGGCTTAAGACCTCGTGTTCAGAGCTTATCTTTTTGATTCCACGTTGATAATAACGGTCTGTCGTGCATCCGTTGTTTCATTCTAACGCCCTATGCCTTGGCCGTCGTTTCCTTGAAGAGTCCAGCTTGTTGGGTCTTCTTCCTGTTGATCTTATCTCTTTGGGATAGGGTTGAAAGTGACGGATGAATCTGGGTGCATTACTTCCAAGTGGCGGTCTGTCGTGCAGCCGTTACTTCCTTCCGAGAGTCCTGGCAGTCCAGGCCTTTTCTCTGCTACTCCGTGGTCGAGATAAGGATTTGGATTGACGTTATCTCTTTCAAACCCGATCCTCAGGACCCCCCGTTTGTTTCTATGGACTCTTGGTGATATTATCTTCAAGGATTTGCTAAGAGTTATCTCTTTATCTTGCTGAATTATCCTCTGCTCGACCTAAGAGTTTGAGGGTCTATAAATAGAACCCTTGACTTCATGGCCAAAAGTGAGGAAGATTTGAATTCACGACGAAGTGCTGCCGAACTCAGGAGCCATCTTCATCCAGGAGGAGCTGCTTCCCACGTCCATCCATCTTCTAATCAAGGGAGTACTTTAGTTTTTTCTTTCAAGTTCATCATTGCATGCTTGAGTTCTTCGTTGGTTTTCCTCAAAACAAAGCATTGTCCCTCCTCTTCCTCCACGTTTTTCACTGTTCTTTAAGAATACAAACATCCTCCCAAACTTTTAAAACACCCAGAGGGGTTAAAAAACTAAAACTCCCCAGTAATTCCCTCTCCTTTTGATGTTCTTAAGCTCTTTAAGAATTGATGCTATGCTTGTGAAAAGGGCTAATTGAGGTTGTCTTGTCTTGTCCTTCTACTTCTTTGGCAGGTTTACAGGTTCATTAGCACGAGGCCCAAGTCTTCTAGCCGGCTGGAGGAGTTGGAGTTAAAAGAATTCAAGTTTTACTACTGCAGGTTACCTGACGGTTTGGTGCAGGCGCGTCACTATCCTCTGGCGGTCTATCGTGCGGCCGTTACTTCCAAGCGACGCACAGGGTTCTGGCCGTTACTTCCAAGTTGATCTGCAGGCTTTCCTTGGTTTTCTCTCCCGTGTGCGGGTGCTTCATCCACCTATTTCCAAGGTATATTCAGGTCTTCGACTTGTGTTTACTTTGGTGGCGATCACATCTTTCCTTGGTATTGGGCATTAGCTGTCTTCTTCATCATATCTTCTTTATTTTCCTCGCTTGTTCCACCCCTAGCGGTGTGTTTTTATTTGTTCCTTGTTCCATGCCCCGGCGTGTGTTTTCCTTTTCCTTAGCGCAATTTGATTGAGGTAGCATACCCATGCTAGAGCTGGCTATGATTGCCTTGGTTCATGCTCACATGTTCACAGGTTTGAGTAGATCTTTGATTGCTTGTTTGTCATCTTGCCATATTACTTTGCAAACCTCAAAAAGTAAGATAAAAGATAGGCAAATAAATATCAACAGCTGTGTCCCACAACAGTCAGCCTATAAGTATGTTTAGCCCACTTAAACCATTGAAAGCATGCTTGTTATGATAAAGCACCATACTAGCATTTGTAAAAATGGGTATGAATGCGAATATGATGTGAATGTTATGAATGGAAAACAACAACATTCTGTTAGGTAGGACTTCGATCCCTTCTGCGGGATGGCGATACGTAACACCGCGGAAGTAAAAGATCCCAGGGGACGGCGACACGTAACACCCTGGTCAAAAACCTATTGATTCGACTGGTTTATTCTGTGGGACGGCGATACGTAACGCTATAGAACCCGGGGGACGGCGATACGTAGCGCCCCGTGCAACAGGAGTCTAGGTGGGAGTTCGCTCCCGGGTCTATGCAGTACTCTTTCGTTCGTATGTATGTGTGCGGGCCTCCTGTGTTTGCGGCAACTGTTCGGTTCCATGAATAACAAAAATGTGAAAACTCATGAAAATGTGACAATGTGTAACTGCTCATTCACCGAGGTCTTGTTGCATGCATGGGTACCTTATATGTTAGTTAACGAATATGTATTTTCCTCATATGAGTTATTTTATGTAGGTGATAATGAATGGATTATGCTATTATTAACATCTGATTTATGTGTATATCTTGGTTATATAGATGCGAGTTAACCCCGATTTGATTAGGTTATCTACTGAGCGTCACACTCACCCCTTTGTGACATACATTTTCAGAAGACATAGAGAAGGAGGTTGAGGAGGAGGCTGCAGCTGAGGAGTAGCGCTAGATCATAGTTCGTCTGGGTATGCTATAGATGAATGTTTCTCTTATCTGTATGGTTATGGGGTGGTGAGCCTATGGGGACTCATGTTGATTCTGGAACAATGGACATGTACTCTCTTTTGGAAATTATGAATGGTTGAGATGCTGTATACATTTCATGTAATTGTGGTTTCTCTCTCTCTCATGCTCATGTATGCATGTTTATATATTGTGCTTCCGCGATACGTACGAAGTAATGTCTCGAGGTCTGATGGAAAAAAAAATATACCCATAATTTGGGGTTCGGATCCCGGGGTGTTACAGCAAGGCCTTGAAACAAGATCACCTAATCCGGTGTAAGGAATATCCAACGGAGAGGATCACAAGTCCAAGATTGTGTGCTTAATGTGCAATGTATAACTAATGACATCGCACCAGAATACGTGCCATGTACTTAAGAAAGTGATTCATAGATAAGAAGAGCTTGTAGAGCAACGATCAACCAATAATGAAACAAGTTCATCTATCACTTTGAATTATGCATTTAATACAAGAATATAATGTTTTGGTATGAAACTAGCTTAGATTAAAAATATCTCCTAAGTACATAAAACCATGAAACATATCCAGGTATACGACTACAATGCTTAAAATGGGAATAGAGTCTAGTTATCTAGGTTTATCATATGATAAATAAGGCGAATCTGCATTATGTTTCAGGTTAACATAAATACAGAACTCAGGAAAACCTAGCGGTCACTTGAGGACTGTTTGATAGGGCCTAGCGGTCTATCGTAGGACCGCTAAGGGACTCTGGCAGTCTCAGGAAGACTGTTTCTTCCTATCTACTGTAAACAGCTATACAACTGAAATATATGCTAATCTAGGGCAGATAGATGAATGGTAAAACATACCAATAGGTAAATATGGCCTGATAAAACCATATTAAAACCTCGAGATGCATAGGTTTGAGTGAGATAAACTAGAATTACCATTTTCTTATTAAGGGCAAGGTTCACGCATGCTAAGTTAACCCTATATGCACAGTCATAGTAAAACATTAAATTCATCATGTACAATCAATGAAAATAGGAGGAAAGAGATAGCTTTTTTTCCTAACATAAGAATTTAGCCTTTTCATGAGATAACGTACCTCTGGTAGTGCTCCTAAACTTCAAATTTCTAACTGGAAGGAAGCCCTAGTTCTGCACGTTCTGTGCCAACCCAGCAACTTCTCGCTCTTCGTTCTCCTTAACCTCTTGACCTAAAACTATAAAATTTGGAGGGTAGAAAGAGGGTACTAAGGTGAACAAATAAGTCTAAAGAACCATCTTCTAATTACCTCGTTTGGGACTTCTAATCCGTTGATCTTCCTGGGTTGTTCGCACAAGTTCCTGGGTTACTTGCACTAAACCAGCTTCTTTGCAGGCCTCTAACTTCCTGTAGGCTTGATCTCCTAGAACAAAATTTTGAGGGAAGTTAAACCTTACTATAATGAATGAAATATTCTAAAGAACTTACCTCAAATAATGCTTCGTTACCTTAGTTCCACGCGAGCCAAACGTAAGGGTCGCACATGTAAAACTTGGGATCTATTTATAGGGTTAGCTAGGGTTTTGAGGATTTGAACGAACCTATAGTCTTAAATTGGGGTAGAGTTAATCCCTAGAGAGTTCTAGAGAGTCATCCGTGCCAGGTAGCTTCGATCTAAGGGGATTTGATCACCAAAAATCCCAGCTTTTCACGTTTTTTCCCATTCACGGAATTAAAAGGGCTTAGCGGTCATGGGAGGGCGGCTAAGGTGAGGCTAGTGGTCGCGCGATAGACCGCTAGGCTTCATAAATTCCAAAATTTTTAGATTTTCATATTATCCCTCATTTATCCCCTAAATTGATGTATACATCCCATTTAAAATCCGTAAATTTACTAATTTACGTTTCTATTAATGGGCTTGGGTCTAAAAATCTTAGAATTGGGTCTTTAGGCCCATTTGAGTTGGGCTTAGCCCTCTAGTCGATATAAGGCATTTAAATGGATTAAATAAATCTTTAATTATCCATTAAATTATTTTTAATTCCAAAAAAATTCTTAGAAAATTCTCTGGCGTTACAACGTTAACCTGTCTGTACTTCGATATTCCTGTTTTGAGTCTCTGAGTCGAGTGAGCCTCCACTAGTCGTAGCCTGATGACACTTTCGTGTGTCGGCCCACCTGGGAGTGGTGGCGGGGCAGTTCCCGGAAGAGACGGTTCGTAGGCTGGTTGCCATGGGCCCCTTTGTCTAGCCGTTAGAGTCCGACGGAAGGGGAAAACCAGCTAAAGGCCTGGCTCAAGACATTAAGCTTGTGTGTGCACACGTGGTCAGGGGCGTTGGACCAACGCCTGTTGGATCTCTGGTTTTAATGATGACACACTATTGATATTGATGAAAGGTGAAGGACTAAGTCTCACATGTGGTAAACAGGTACATTGATCCTTTCGTAAAAAATGGCTCACAGAAATTCAAGTTGATGCACTAGTTCGATGCATCGACACATTAGGAGTGATGCATCGACGCATCAGGAGAAACCATGCACACTGCATCGACGCAGTAGAAGAAAAGGTCATCCATGCATCAACCTAGAAGTTAGATGCATCGACACATACAGTTCAAGGGTGTACTTAGTCTTAGTACGTCAAAGCATCAGAGCAAAAGTAAAGGTATGCTTCAAGCATCAGGACGCTGCATCGACGCATCCAAAGTGATACCTTGACGCATCAAGCCAAAAGCTATTTTAAGCCTTCTGCACTTAAGGCTGAGTCTTCAACTGCATCATCGCATCAAAGGATTACCTCGACACATATATCTCTCTATTTGGACTTGATCGTTAACAGTATTGAAGCAGCTCAGTGATGCACTAACGCATCAACTTAATGCCTCAATGCATCCAGCTCAGAACCATTTCTCAGAATCGGTTACCTCTGCTCATCTGGAAGTTGCCTCGACCTATTGGCTTTGCACGTGAGGACTTTATGAAGCCTTGTGATCTCGACTTGAGATACCTGGCACGTGATCCCAGGCCACGTGGCAACCCTTCAGGATGATTTCTTCGAAGGAATATTCTCATGGCCACCTGGGCAAATGGAATTCAGTTCTGAAGACTTTTCTAATGGCCACCTGGACCAATGAAGAATCAGATCTAAGCATTAATCTAAGAAGCAGAAAATCCCCAAATTATCAAGTGATATATATATGCTCATTCGTCTCTTTCAAAGTGAGAAGGGGGATAATAGATAGAGCATGAAGAGCATAATAGAAGAGAAGAAAAAAGAAAAAAAATGAGCGTTCCATTTAAGAAACTCTGAGCAATCCAGTTCAAAGAGAAAAATTGAGAGAAAGTCTGAGGGAAAGAAGAAGAAGAAAGAGCGCTTCATCTGAGTGGTTTGAGCACTTCTATGGTTCAGTGGAAGCCTAGTCTTGTGGATCAAATCCAGAGCCAGTTTGCTCATATCGAGCTATATTGTATTCATTTGCTTTTGATTGTTTTTTTTTGTGTTGAATTCTTAGTTTCTTGTTTCATCCTTTTACTATTTTTAGATCCCATGTTCGGGGATCGGGTTCCTTATGAATGATCAGAAGAAGGGAGAGTGATCTCCGGGTTCCCTCTGAGGTCTCAGAGGAAGAGAGGGCGGTAGCTCTTTGGGTTGGTGAGTAGCAGGGTGCTGTCTCACTGGTTCCCTCTGCATTTGCAGAAGAAGGGAGAGCGGGTCTCTCTGGTCACTACGTTAGTAGTGGGGTGCTGATCTAGTGGGGTGCTAGATCAGTGTCTGAGGGATTTGTCTCCCTCTATTCAAGCTGTGAGGCAGCACTTGTTTGCAGACTGAGTCTATGTTCTTGCTTGGAGAAAGGGAAGCCATACTCTGGTTTGAGTGTGGGGTGGACATAGATCTGCTAGGCAGATCGAACCACCTAAAAATCCTTCATGTTCATGGTTTGCTTGTGCGGTTGCCTATCTACTTTCTTTTAGCATTCACAGGTTTGCATGCTTCACAAGCTCCCTGCCGGTATATCAAAAGGTGCATTCGCACACCTTGCGTGAGGAGAGCTCTTGAGCTCAGATCTCCGCCCTGTACTGGTTGGTTAAGTGTTCCATTATGAGAGCCTCCTGTTGAGTCTAACATGTTCAGTCATTACACTGCTCGTTCCTCTAAGTTGTTGATTGTATCTCAGTGTGAAGCATCCGTTATATAGTTCAATCAACTTGGTGCCTTGTATGTCCGCTAGGTGCTCGACGCATTGCATGAAGTCCCTCCATGCATGGATTATTAGAATTAGGATTTATTGCACCTTATCACTGCGCATATTTTGAGTCATAAGTCCTTGCAACTCTTTAGTTGCGGGTGTCTTGGCTTATGTAATCATTTGTCTAAGATTGCTTCGATTGCATTTCCATTCAATGTGTTTTTGTGTTTACGCAAAAATTTTTAAAGGATCTATTCATCCCCCCTTCTAGATCCTGTCTCACATTCTAACAATTGGTATCAGAGCGGTTCTCTGATGCATGAGATCCAACGATCTGCAGAGAGAATCCTGCTCAATTGGTGCATTTCCTATTATTTGTTAATGCCGTCTTGGTGCACTATTGTTTTTGCAATTATTAATTTGAACTGCTTCGATGGCTCACCCACCCGTGTTTAATGGATCTGGATTCTATATATGGATTGCCAGCATGACTCATTTTGTTGGTAAGATTGATCAAAATCTCTAGACTATAGTCACTCAAGGGCCACATAAATTGCCCAAAGAAAAGTCCAAGTGGATTGATGATCATAGATCGAAAAACTGTGATAATCTTAGGATCTTAAATTTATTGAAAGTTGTGGTTGACTCTAACGTTTTTCCTTTCATCTTAACTTGCAGAACTGCTAAAGAGATATTTGATGAGCTGGTCCGCATCAACAAAGAAGAAGTGAACAAATGTATGATGGCTGAAGGAAGTGATCAAATTGAGGAAGAGGATCAGGTAAATCCATTCGAGAACTTCTCTTTAGAAGATTGGGCAGATGCATATGTTGTATTGCTAGAAGCTAATCAAAAACTAAGAAAATGAAATAAATCCCTGAAAAACATAATAAATGATGTCATGAGTTCTGGCTCTGAACATGATAATATTGAAGTTTGGAAAACTGAAAATGAGATTTTTAGAAAAAGATTGAACAATCTTGACCTCATTAATTCAAAACTAGATCAAATAAAATTTGAAAATGACAGTTTGAGAAAACAATTGAAAGATGCTCATGATGTTCATTCTGAATTGAAAATTCTGAAATCTGAGAATGAATGTCATAGGAAACAATGTGAAAAACACAAAGCTGAAACAGAATGTTGTGTTAAATCTGCTTGTAATGAATGTCAATTTCTAAAAGAAATAAATAAAAGTCTTCACTCAGCCTTAGACTGGCAGAAGGACTTAATTGGTTCTCTAAGAGAAGAAAACAAAAATCTATTGGACAAGAACTTAGAAATTGAGCAAAGAGAGGAGGAGTTAAGTGAAAAGCTAAGTTTTATGTCTAATGATGATAAGCCCATTGAAGAGATCAAAAAATTGAGACTGGAGAATGAAGATCTAAAAGAATTGAACACTGCCATTTCTGATAGGCTATTAACTTTGGAAAAAGGGAAATATGTGGTTATTGACGAATCTAAAAAATTATCACGGTTGCAAAAAGAAAATGATGATTATAAATCTTTGAATGAAGCCTTAAAAATCCGAGTGGCTGAATGTGAAAGAGAAATGACTAGTTATGATTTTCACATTACATCCCTTCAACAGGAAATTGATGATCTTAATGAATCCTTCTCCAAATTTGTTGACGGGAAGAATAACCTGGATAAGCTTCTTGGAACCAAAATTAATTTTCAAAGAGAAGGGTTGGGCTATAGCCCAGTAAATAAAATAGAGTTTGAAAACAAGCTCCACACTTCGTTTGTTTGCAGCTCTGGAGCAGCCAATACTTCTAGCCCTCAAATGAATTCAAACCAAACTACTCAGAAAATAGAAAAATAGAAAAAGAATGACCATATGAAGAAAAAGTCCAAAAACATCTCTGTCGCTACTTTGCATGTTGCATACAGGACTACTTCACACAGACTTGCACCCACCAAGAAGAATTCCTGTCATTACTGTGGCAAGGTTGGTCATATGATGCATGAGTGTAGAATCATAAAATCTGATGATTTAAATGCATGTAAAGGGACAAATGGTTTTAAATAATTCAGCAAATTTTCATATAGAAGAAGCTCATTTCAAAATCCACATGTGCATATTAGATACACTCATGGTCAAAATGTTATTGTTCAGAAAAGATCTTATTGTCATCATTGTAGGAAATCCGTTCATACAGTCAAGGACTGTTGGCATTTGATAAGAAAATAAAATTTCCATAACAACAGCCCTGGCTATGCACAAAAATTTCATGCTCATACTCATGTGCACAATAAAAACACAAAGTATCCTAATTCATGAAACCGCTATGTCATGCACATTGATGATCAAAATGCCTTGATGTCTTGGAGAGCACCTAACAAAGGTCCTGCTAACCTTGAAGGACGCAAGAGACATTGGGTACCTTTGAATAGAAAATGAGAATTGTTGTTTTGCAGATATGCCTTGGAGAAAGGAAATAAAAAGGAGATTGAAAAATAAACAAGGCAACCTGGTTTGGAAAACCCCAACTTTGCATTTAATTTCTTGAAGTTGAATTCCTACTGGAGAGGGGAAATCTCACCACCCGTACGGAGAGGCGAAACTAGGTCTAAACTGGACCGAACAAGGATCAACTCTTCAAAGTGGCAACCCCCGGGCCTACTTAGTATGAAGCCAAAAAATTCACTCGGTACAAGCGCTTCCTAGGCGGCCTTCGGGTTGGGAAGTCCGAGCATCAGTCGATCAGGAAAGCTCCCTTGGAGCCCCGTATTCTTTATCCCGACCCAACACTTATCGCTCGGAAGACCACTCCTGAACAAGTGCCATTCGCTCGGGCTCGCTGATGGAAGCTTATTGATTCGGCCATTGCGAATCCCTTAATGGCAAAAAGCTCAAGAGGACAAGGGAGACCAAGAGTCCGCGTGCTGTAAGGAGCCCGCATGAAGGAAGTAACCCCCCCTAGAACTCCTCTGCTTACAGGGACCAATTCGCACAACATGCCATTATTTAAACAGGACATACCCTACTACGAGAAGGTAAGCCTAAGCAAGGCAAGAGCCAGCAACCCTGAGTAGGAACCACTTCACCTTTCGGTGGAGAGGGATCTCGCGCTTCCATTTTCCTCCCAACTCTTCTCTTCGCACCAATGCTCTACTACCTGTTCTAACTTAAGCATCGGAGGCACTTCCTCGGGAATCTATCCCTGGGCACCTCTAACTAATTTCCATTCTAGCAGTTTATACTTCAAGGGTGCGTGGTCATCTTCCTCCCCGCTCAGGAGCAGCGTGAGATTGCCCCTCTTCATCTGGCACCATTTGTGGGAAACACACAAAGGGCCATCATGTTGCGAAGAAGTTATGGCAGGAGGATTACCGGCAGTACGGGAAAAGCTCTAGTAACGGAAGAAGGCGCACCTTCCCTCCCCATGGGGCATTCCCCGTCCGACAACCAAGCCAGCGAGCTACCTCCATCAGTGGCGGGGGAACAACTTCTCGGCGGGAGCACCGACGCCCTCCAAACCCTCAATGCAAAACTGGATGTCCTCGTGGATCTCATGAGGGCCCAGGCGGCCAGGGAAGAGAAGTCACAGCTTCCCAGGAAAAGCCCCCCGCGTGGAGATGCCTACCAGCAAACTGCTAGAGGCCGTTTCATCCTCCGGGGGCAGCGGCTCATTCGCAACCCGTAGGGAGGACCGTCGCACGCCCCTCCCCCGGAGCAAGAAGCCTCCTCAACCCCGAGGAGGGAGAAGATCGGAGCACGCAGATCGTTCCCAGATGTCGAGGCCCCTGAGGAGCACCGGGGTAGCATGCAAGTGCACCTCCCCAACCCCTCGGGACAGCGACAATCGGAACTCTCTCTCCAACTGTGAGACTTCGAGAGGCGTTTCACAGAGTAAGAGCGCGCTCTCCGCGCCTTGCAGAAGACCTCTCCTATGGAGGACAAGGAGAGATCCCCGTTCTCCGACAACATCCTAAAGGCAGAGATATCTCCCAGAATCTCACTTCTGACCTTCAAGTCGTACGACGGCCAGGGAGACCCGGCCGCCATTACGATAGCTTCGACGCCTTGATGACCTTGCATGGGGCGTTCGATGTGATCAAGTGCCGAGCGTTCGTGACCACTCCGGTTCAGGGTGCTCAGGCTTGGTTCAAAGCCCTCGCCCCCGGTAGCATCCGTAACTTCAAGCAATTCGGGCGAGTATTCAAAGAAAGCTTCATCGGTAGCGGTCCGCCGCGGTCAGTGGTGGGATTACTGGCCCTCAAATAGAAACAGGGGGAGAAGCTACGGGCTTATATCAACCGATTCAAATCGGAAGCCCTGCACAACCCCCGCCAGGATGTGGCCTCTGCCATCACCGCCTTGACCGGGGGTACCAGCGACGAGAACCTACGGCGCGAGCTAGTGACCTTGGCTCTGCGCCATGCCGAGTGCAAAGAAGTACTCAGCGCCTGCCAAGGCACAACCAGCTCGGATCGAGAGGGGGACAAGAAGAGACCGTCCGAGCAAGGGACGGGACCAGGAAAGAGGCGGAACCAGGATGAAGATCGAAAAGCGCCACCCCGGAAGTACGAGCGGTATACCCCACTTACCGCCCCCGTCTACGAAATCTACGAAGACATCAAAGGCTCGGGTCTCCTCAACCAACCCGAGCCCATGAGGACCAAGCATCATTATCGCCGCAAGCATTGCCTGTTCCATAGCGACCACGGGCATCACACCAGCGATTGCCATCAACTTCAAGATGAGATCGAGCACCTCATCCGCCAGGGACACCTATCTCGGTACGTGGCCGGGCAAAAGGAAGGTCGAGGTGCCACTGAAGAGATTGATAATGCCCCCCGTAGAGTCCACATCAACGTCATCGCGGGCGGGACGACATTAGGCAGAGATAGCAGCCCAGGAAGAAAGCGTCACGCCGAGCGGGCGAGCCGAGCCTCTGCTGAGGCACCTGCGGCCCCGCAGGCTAGCGAACCGCAGGCCCTGGTATTCTTTGACCAGGACCTAGAAGGGCTAACCACCCCGCACGATGATGCTCTCGTTATATCGGCTATAATAAACCATTGTAACGTGGATAGAATCTTAGTCGACAATGGTAGTGCCCCTGATGTATTGTCCTATGAGTGTTTCCCCAAAATGGGAGAGAATCCATCTAAACTCCGCCCGATCCGAGCCCCCCTCTGTGGGTTCAATGGCCAGGCTACTTATCCCGAGGGAGCACTGAGCCTATCGGTTGCTGTCGGCACCCCGCCCAAAACCGTTACGGTTATGGTAGATTTCATCGTGATTAAGGGGATGACGGCATACAATGCCATCTTCAGTCGAGGCATTCTCAACCGAATGAGAGCGGTGCCCTCTACCTTTCACCAAAAGATGAAGTTCCCAACCAAATATGGAGTGGGGGAAGTTCGAGGTAACCAGGCATTGGCTAGACAATGCTATATAGTCTCGGTTGATGCCACTAGGCCGGAAGGGAAGAATAAAGGGGTAAAGGGAGCCGAGGAAGGACCTGTAATATCTGAGCCTGGCGGCGAGTTGCTAACGGTCTTCCTTAACGGTGACCCGACCCTAGGAGTAAAGATTGGAGCCGAGCTCCCACTTGAGGAACAAGAAAAATATAACGATTTCCTTGCGTAGTACATCTGAGTCTTTGGATGGTCTGATGAGCACCTTCCCGGGATTCTGGGAGACGTGGTGATGCACAAGCTCAACCTCGACCTGACAGCAAAGCCAGTACAACAGCACAGAAGAAAACACGCCCGAGAGAAGCAAGCGGTCATCAAAGATCAAGTCAACCAGGGGCAGAAGACTGGCCTCTTTCATCCGGTCTTGTACCCTACATGACTTGCCAACGTCGTCCTGGTACCAAAAGCTTCTGGGAAATGGCGGATGTGCGTGGACTTCACCGATCTCAACCAGGCCACCCCGAAGGATTGCTACCTACTGTCGAGCATCGATCAACTGGTCGATTCAACTTCTGGCAATGAGCTGCTCAGCTTCCTGAATGCCTACTACGGCTACCATCAGATCAGGATTGACCCGGAGGACATCGAGAAGACCGCCTTCATCACCGACTTCGGCGTACACTACTACACCCGGATGCCGTTCGGGTTAATGAACACTGGAGCAACATATTAGAGACCGATCAACCACATTTTCGAAGGACAGCTAGGTCAGAATGTCGAGGCCTATATTGATGATAAGCTCGTCAAAACACCGAAGGCCAAAGACCACCTCACCTACTTAGCCGAGACCTTCGACACCCTCCTGAAGTGCAACATGAAGCTCAACCCCGCTAAGTGCGCCTTCGAAGTCAGATCCGAAAGTTCCTAGGCTTCCTGGTCACTCAGCGTGGAATTGAGGCCAACCCCGACAAGGTCTAGGCCATCCTAGACATGAGGCCACCTACCTGCATCAAGGACATCCAACGCCTAACGGGGTGCATTGCTGCACTCAACTGTTTCTTGTCTCGAGCGGCCGAACGATACTTACCCTTCTTCAAACTATTGAGGGGACCCAAAATGGCATCAACTACGTTCGCCTGGGATGAGAAATGTCAGAAGACGTTCGCTGAACTCAAGGAATTCTTGGCCTCACCCCCGATGCTGTCCAAACCAGTCCAAGGTGAAGCTCTACACCTCTACCTCTCGGCGACCCCTTCTACTGTAAGCTCGATCCTGGTCAGGAACGACGCAGGAGTCGAGAGACCAGTTTACTATGCCAGCAAGGTGCTTAATGAGGCCAAAAGAAGGTACCCCGCAACTGAGAAACTCATGCTAGCGTTGGTTACCTCGGCCAAGCGCCTTCGATCCTACTTCCAAGGGCACTCCATTGTCGTATTGACCGGCGAACCCCTGAAGAAGATTCTCTTTCACCCTGAAGCCTCGGGATGCCTCGTCAAATGGGCCATCATGCTCGGAGCCTATGATATTTTGTATCACCCCCACTCGGCTATTAAAGGATAGGCTCTCACGGACTTCATCGCTGAAAGCACGGTCCCGATTGAAGAAGCACTTCCTCCAGCGTCCAGGCCTACTTGGGATCTGTTCGTCGACGGGTCCTCCAATTCAACAGGAAGCGGCGCCAGTATTCTCCTCAAGTCCCCCGAAGGAGCGGAGCTATGGTACGCCCTAAAGTTTAACATCCAGGCGTCTAACAACGCCTCCGAGTATGAAGCCATTTTCTCGGGAGCCAGGATGGCTCGACGAATGGGGGCCGAACGAGTCAGGATCCACACTAACTCTCAATTGGTTGCTAGCCAAGTCAACGGTGAATACGAAGCTCGGGAAGGACAAATGGTCAAGTACCTTCAGGCGGTCAAGAGGATGGCCCAACTCTTCTAGAGCTTTGAGGTAGTCTGAATAGCCCGGGAGGAAAACTCCTGAGTGGACGCCCTCTCTCGACTGGCCTCCTCGCTCGATCCCGCTAGTACACGATTAGTCTTCCTCGAAGAGCTCGAGCAACCGAGCATCGAATCTGAGCTTATGACTATTGATCCAGCACCCTCAAGCGACTAGCGGACCCCCTACATATCCTGGCTCCGGGATTCTCAAGAGCCCACTGACCCTCGGGAGGCTCGAAAGCTCAAGTACCAAGCTCGACGTTTCGTCATGCTGGATGATACCTTGTACCGCAGGTCATTCTCCGGCCCTCTCCTCAAGTGCATCAGCGCCAATGAAGCCAGCCGAGTGATTCATGAAGTACACAAAGGCATCTGCAGAGCGCACCAAGGAGGAAGATCACTCGCCTGGATCTTGCTACGGCAGGGTTACTGGTGGCCCTCTCTCCAACGCGACTGCTCGACCTACGTACATAAGTGCGATCGATGTCAGCGCTTCGACCACCTAATTCATCAGCCCGCTACGGAGCTCATCACCCTTGCCGAGCCATACCCTTTCGCACGGTGGGGGATCGACATTTTGGGGCCGTTCCCTATAGCTCAAGCTCAGAAGAAGTTCATCATCGTCGCCATTGACTATTTCACCAAATGGATCGAGGCTGAAGCCACCACCAGGATCACCGAATCGGTCATATGGAGTTTTGTTTGGAAATCGATCATCTGTCACTATGGTGTCCCCCGAGTGATCGTGAGCAATAACGGTCGGTAGTTTGATTCTCATTATTTCAGAGACAGATGTGCCGACCTAAACATTCGCAACCACTTCACTTCGGTAGCCCACCCTCAGGCTAACGGACTGGTCGAAAATGCCAATAAGACTATCTTAAAAGGTATCAAAACCAGGCTCGACAAAGCCAAGGGAAGCTGGCTCGAGGAATTACCGAGCGTACTATGGTCGCACTGAACTTCTCCGAGAACGGCTACTGGTGAAACACCTTTTCAACTGGTGTATGGCACGGATGCTGTGATTCCGTTGGAGGTCAGCAATCCCTCTGTCCGCATCGTCCACTTCGAGCCCGAGGTAAACGAGCAGAAATTGTGAGAGAACCTCGACTTAGCAGACAAGATCTGAGAGAGTGCAAGGATCCGAGCAATGGAATACCAACGGCACGTCGCTCGATACTACAACAGCAAAGTCTGAGATGGACACTTCCAGCCAGGAGACTTCATCCTGAGGAAGGCCGAAGCATCTCGACCACTAGAGGCGGCAGAGAAGCTGGCCCCTACCTGGGAAGGTCCCTACCGAGTGGTCAAGAAGCTCGGGAAAGGAGCATACCGATTGTCCACCATAGAAGGAACACTTGTCCCTCGGACGTGGAACGCGACAAATCTTCACAAGTTCTACTTTTGAACATTTGAAAAGCACACACATGTAAGTGAAATAGAATAATCACCATTCTTCTCTTCTTATTAAACTTTGATGTACATCAAGAAGGCCGTAGCTAGTATACATGTACAAAAAATTACATCCCCTAGTACTATAACGTGAGCAGAACGCTCGGCCGACCCAGTAGGCGCTCCCATGTCCAGCCACTAACTCTGCCTCGTGTAGAAACTGGCTCAGATGAGGGATCACCGGCTTCGTTGGTTTGTGATAGCTCGAAGGAAAAAGGAAAAGAGGGGAAACAACAAGAAGAAGAGAGGAATGAATACAAGTGAAGGCCTCCTCTCTGCTAACTCTTTGGAAGGCAGAGAGTACAGGCACCCTCTGAAGAGTGAAAGGGGAGGGATAAAAAGAAAACGGCAGAGGTGGATGAGGAGGCTAGAAAGGAGGGAGCTTAATTAGCTTCCCTCCTCCTTGCGGGATGGCGTCGGCGGGTCATGGATAGGAGTGCGACATGCTTCGGCATGACGAGCCCTCTTCCTGAGTGACCTCCGACTGACGAACCCTCTTCCAGACTGAAGCAACACGAGCTTCCCTCCCACCGCCATCTGCATCATCATCTTCTGAAGTGCCTTCCATGCCTCGCCAAGACTAACAACACAATGCTTCGCGGAAGGGAAAAACCGCCAGGAATGGCCTTAAGCGATGAAAGGAAACGGAGACGCCCCTCGGACCTTTTAAAGGTCGAAGGGGGAGCTGATCGCCTTAAATGAATCTCCCCTTACAAAACACGCTACCAAGGCTTTCCCAGGGTTGGTTACCTCATTTCCCAGCATTCCCCCAGTGGGACGCGCGAAGCGGCAAGTCATTAAGGGCGGTATGGAAAAATGTAAAGGTGCTAGCGCCATGTCAGTTATTTGACAGATCGGCGCGCGCAAGATCTGCAGAAAATCGGCGCCTCCTTCAAACAACTGCGGATACGATAGTCAAATCACACCAAAAACGGAAAGAAACAGTCAATTTAGCATTCAATACTGCCGCTATTATAGTTTCAAAAAAAGCATTACTCGGCTACATATGAAAGAGAAAGAAAAAAGAAAAAGAGCTATTACATCAAGCCTCGGGCCCATCTCCAAGCTCGGTAGATAAGGCTTCTTTGGCACCAGGCGATCTGCCCCCAGTGTTCTCGACGACGGCCGGCCCAGACACTGACCCCACCTGTGTGGGAACTGTCTCGGCCGCGTGCCCTCCCGAGGATGCTGTAGTTGGCAGTTGCTCGGATGGGGCCGAACTCACCTCTTCACTCGATGTGTAGTGGAATGAGTCAGTGGAGCCCCAATCCGAGTCATAGCGCTGACCGGAAGGAAAAATGAGCGTAGAAGACTGGGCCTCTTCCTCTAGGACGGCCCGATCATAGCCTTGGGAGAAGCCCTTCCGGAGTCCCCGTCGGTAGCCTGACTCGTAATAAGGAAAGGTTGCCTACTATAAAGCTGCCTGGTAAGCCTCTGAGCACTTATGTTGCTCGAGCGCTTCCTTCCCAGCCAGCACCGCCTCCCTCTCGAGGTCAGCTATCCGCTGCTCGGACTTGGATAGCCTTCTCTCGGCCTCAGACAGCCTTCGCATGGCCTCGGTCCACGAATCCTCGACCGCCCAAACTCGATCATTGAGCCCCTCTCACTCGGCCCTCCATTAGTCATCGCGCTCGACTTGGTTTCTGCGCTCCGACTTCAATAGCTCACTCTTCCAGCCGACCATGCAGCGAGCTTGGGCCAGCTACTCCGCCAAGGACCGGGCCTCCGCTTGGCTCGACTGCGCCAGCGCTCGGAGAGGGGCCATCTCCCGGTGAAGGTCCCCAAGATCGAGAGTCAGACGCTCGACCTTCCGATCAAGCGCATCAATGGTCCACGAGAGAGCCTCCCGCTCGGACTCCACCCGAGCGTACGCGTCCACAGCTTCAGCCTCCAGCTGGGCCAAAATCAACTCTCCCTCCATAATCTGCTCAAACAGCGAAGAGGGGGGACCCTTCCAGACTTTTTCCTGTAAGTCTCGAGAAGCTAAGGAATGGCACGCCCGATACAGAGGAGCCCGGATAATGAAGGTGCTGGTAGAGGGAGGGGAATCTCTCACCGGAGCGGCCGGGGCCGGGGGATCTCCCTCGGGCAATCCCGTCCCGGGGGCACCACCGGTGGGCTCGGCATGAGTGGTCCCACCGCGTACCTCCCCAGCTTCTGTCATGCCCCGACGCGAAATATCGAGACTGGCAGTAGAAACAAATAATAATAATATGTTGATTTTCAGACATGCTATGCTAAAGCTAAAAGATCAATACAACACCATGAACAGACAATAACTCCATTAAATAAATAAACATTAACTGATCCATAATCCAATTACATAATCCTTTAAATCAACTTTAGAAAAACTTCCAACATAACATTCACTTGACATCATTACATTCAACATCACAACTATTACAAGACCCACTTTCTAGATCATAACTAGACACAAAACAACTATAACGACTCTTCGAAATCTCCAACTGGCTAGCTCCAGGGTTGTCACTCTTGCCCATCCCCATCGATCTGTGAATCCTCACCTGAGCTACCTAAAGGGGGGGGAAACAACTGGGTGAGCGAACGCTCAGCAGGTAATTAACCAATTAATTGCATTTATATGTGCAAAAATAAAGAACAAAAAGAAATGACGATATGACAAAGTAACATAATAAAAAGAAAAGGTGAGATCATGAACATAATGTAACTGGAAATTGGCCGCTCATATCAGAACAGTTCGCTGCCCCTTCGCCCTGCCCGTCTCAGGCGGGGTTGGCTAGGGTTGGAATAATAACTAAATACACACTATATAAAGCATGCAAATTGGGGCTTTTACGATCAATAGAACAAGCATGAAATTTTATGCAGAATAGCATGATCAATTAAATGTTTAGTGCCTGAAATCCCTACTTAAATCGAAGTGGAACGTGGTTAACCCTAGATATGACACGCTTCCACTAAAACCTGAAATTCTCGCAGGATACTACATAACATTTAAGGCTTTTTGACTAAAAGAAAGAGGATAGGATGATGCTTCTATCCATATATAATACTTAGAGTTTGCCATGCTATCACCTACCTTAATCAAAGGATGAAGGAAGAAGAGGGATGCCGATCGCGCTAGGTACACACCGCCAGTGATCGCTGCGATTCTCCCTTGATCGAGCTCCTCTCCGATCGCCACAGCTTCTAAACGATTCTAGGGTGGCTTAGGTTCATTTTTATAATTCTATAGGGTCTCGAGAGTTCTAATCACGGAGATAGAGTCCACGCACCGTGGAAGTGCGCGAATCGTGCGGGACAGGGTTAACGCCGCTGTTGCGCCGCCAAATACACCTCCTAGAGTTAGGGTTTCAGAGAATAATAAGAGGGGAAAAAATCTCTTAATCCTAACCTTTCATTTGCATCTGGTTTTAGCTTAAATGATTAAGTATTGGGCTCTAATTTCACATTTTAAGATCCGATTAGGGTAAGTGTTGATTTGGGCCTTAATATGCTAATTCGGCTTATTTAATAATTTTATTTGTGCTGGTCATAGAAGATAATTTCACTAAACGTTTTATCCTCTACAAGATTCTAATTTTTATAAATTTTTATAAAATGGTCAAAATTTTACTTATCCTATTTCTTAAGGAATTACGTATTAATTTCTCAAAAAAAAATTATTCATTATGATACTGGGGTGCTACACCCTCCCCCACTTTAGAGAATTTGGTCCTCCAAATTCACTGCACTTAATAAAAATGGGGAGTCAGATAGCTCACCGAGAATAAGTTAGGATACTGCTTCCGCATGGTATCTTCTGACTCCCAGGTAGCCTCTTCGATTCCACGCCGACTCCACTGTACTTTAACCATAGGTATGGAACGATTCCTGAGTTGCTATTGCTTACGATCCAGAGTCTTGATAGGCCTTTCTTCATAAGTCAGATCTTCCTTCAGTTTCAAATCCGCATGCTGAATGACATGAGTGGGGTCATACACATATTTTCACAGCATAGCCACATGGAAGACATTGTGCACTCCTGATAACTGAGGTGGTAGTGCTAAACGGTAAGCAACCTCTCCCACTCTTTCCAGAATCTTGAATGGACCAACATATCTTGGACTCAGCTTGCCTTGAATACCAAACCTGCGAATCCCTCTCATGGGAGAAACCTTCAAAAGCACGTGCTCACGACCTGAAATTCTAAGGCTCTCCTTCTGTTGTCGGCATAGCTCTTCTGTCTTGATTGTGCTACTTGCAACCGATCTCCGATAATACGGATATTCTTGAATGATTCAGAAATGATATCTGGTCCCAGCCATTGCTTCTCACTTACCTCCTCCCAACACAATGGAGATCGATAGCTTCTTCCATACAAAGCTTCAAACGGAGCCATCTGAATATTGGACTGATAACTAGTATTGTAGGCGAATTCAATCAAAGCCAAGTGATCACTCCAACAACCTCCAACATCAATCATGCAGGCTCTAAGCATATCTTCCACTATCTGGTTGGTTCTTTCTGTCTGTCCGTCTATTTATGGATGAAAAGCAGTGCTGAAATTCAGACGGGTTCCCAAAGACTCTTGCAATCCCTTCCAAAAATGTGAAGTGAATCTGAGGTCTCTATCAGACACAATGCTGACTGGAATACCATGGAGTCTTACAACTTCTTTCATATACAAGGCAGCTAAGACATCAACTGTCCACTTAGACTTAATGGACAAGAAATGAGCAGACTTTGTCAATCTGTCGATGATCACCCATATTGCATCGAATCCACTACGAGTCCTAGGTAGACCCATAATAAAATCCATGCCAATACTCTCCCACTCCATTGAGGTATATCAAGTGGTTTCAATTTCCCTACAGGTCTGAAATGATCAGCCTTGACTTGCTGACATACCAAACATCTACTCACAAATTCTACAATTTTCGTCTTCCTATTCGGCCACCAAAAGGATCTTTTCAAATCCTTAAACATCTTAGTACCTCCAGGATGAATAGTGTATCTGGATCTATGAGCTTCTTCGAGAATCTTATTCTTTATTTCAGCTACATCAGGTACACAGGTCCTTCCCTGAAACAACAATCTGCCACCGTCAGCTATCATGAAATCAGGTCTGTTACTCAAACTCTCCTTGATCTCTACCAACTCTGGGTCATTGTCTTGCAAGGACTTGATCTCTATCAAGAATTCTGGTTTAAGTTGAATCTGAGCAATCGTAACCCGATCCTTATCAACATGGAGATCCAAACTAGCTAACTGCTCCAACAGTCTCCATTCTTGCAACATGAGATGCGACAACTTAGCTATTGGCTTGCGGCTCAAGGCATCTGCCACTACATTCTCCTTTCCAGAATGATACTCTATGGAGAAGTCAAAGTCCTTTAAATACTCAAGCCATCTCCTCTGCCTCATATTGAGTTCCTTCTGAGAAAATAAATACTTCAAACTCTTATGGTCTGAGAACACTGTAAATGTCTCTCCATACAAGTAGTGCCTCCATATCTTCAAGGTAAACACTCAGCTGCCAGTTCCAAATCATGAACACGATAGTTCTCTTCATGCTTCCTCAACTGCCTAGAAGAATAGGCTATTATTTTCCCGTTCTACATGAGCATACAACCTAGACCAATGCTTGAAGCATAAGTGTACACCACAAAACCTCCTTCTCCAGATAGTAAAGCCAAAACAGGGGCAGTAGTTAGACATTCCTTCAAGGTCTGAAAGCTTCTTTCGCAATCCTCGGACCAATCAAATATGTTCTCCCTGCAGGTCAATCTTGTTAAAGGCACCGCTATCTTGGAGAAATCCTTAATAAACCTCCGGTAATAACCTGCTAGGCCTTGGAAACTTCTAACTTCTGTTACATTAGTAGGCCTATCCCAATTTTTCACTGCCTCTACCTTCGAGGGGTCAACAAAAATACCTTTCTTTGTAATAATATGCCCTAGAAAGGAAGTCAGAATTCACACTTACTAAACTTGGCATATAGCTGATGGTCTCTCAATATTTGCTATGCCAACCTCAAATGTTCAGCATGCTCCTCCTCATTCTTGGAATATATCAAGATATCATCAATAAACACCACGACCCACTGATCAAGATAGGGCCGAAACACATTGTTCATCAACTGCATGAAAGCTACAGGTGCATTCGTTAGTCCAAAAGGTATTACCACGAATTCAAAATACCCATACCTGCTACGAAAAGCTATTTTATAAATATCATCATCCTTGATCCGCAACTGATGGTATCTTGATCGAAGATCAATCATAGAAAAATACTGAGCTCCTGCTATCTGATCAAATAATTCGTCAATCCTCGGCAATTGGTACTTGTTCTTGATAGTCAGCTGGTTCAATTACCGATAATCAATGCACAACCTCATTGAACCATCCTTCTTCCGGACAAACAATACTGGGGCTCCCCACGGGGATGTACTTAGACGAATGAACCCCTTCTCAAGTAATTCAATTAACTGTTGCTTCAATTCCCTCAGCTCCGTGGGAGACATACGATAAGGAGTTTTAGAAATAGGGGTCGCGCCAGGAATTAAATTAATAGAAAAGATAACTTCTCTCTCAGGTGGAAGTCCGGGCAATTCCTCAGGAAAGACATCTGAAAAGTCTCAGACGACAGGAATGTCCTTAATCTCGATCTTCTTCTCAGGGATCGCATAAACAAAGGCTAGAAAAGCTTGACATCCTCTCCTCATCAACTTATCAGCTCGAAGGGCCGAAATAAGTGGCACAGGCTTATGGTGCCTAACCCCTATAAAAGAAAGTCCTGGGTGTCTAGAAAAAGACACAGAACTAGTACTGTAATGAACATTGGCCTCATACTTAGCCAACCAATCCGCTCCTAAAATTACAACATAATCTTTCATATCCATGCAAACTAAATTAGTTGGCAAGTTCTGTTCATTAATCATAACCTTACTAGGAGGATAGAAATACTTAATTGATGAACTGGAACCAATAGGGGTTGAAATCACTAACAGAGAATTCATCAAGACTGGCTTCATAACTAAAGACTTAGCAATTTTTTGAGAACCAGAAGAATGAGTGGCACCGGTATCAAAGAGAACGAATGCTGACTTATCATGTATAATAAAGTACCTTCAACGAGTCCACCCTCCTCGGTTGTTCCAGCATCATTTTCCTATAGGGCTTGGAGCTTACCCTACTGCTTCTTATTCCCTTGTGGCTTAGTCAGGGTAGCTTGATCTGACAGGAGGGGACACTCAGGAATACGATGGTCCCTACTACCACAGTGTAGACATGCGCCCAACTTGCACTAGCACTCTTCCATCTTGTGACCTGGACGATCATAATACTTGCACATGCCCTTGAATGGTACAACAAGGCCAGGCTTCTTGTCATCATTCTTCGGCATCTTGCCCTTCCACGAACCAGACCCACCATTGGGCCTTTTCTTGTCATTGCCGGGTTTGATACTCCCGAAACCAGTAGGTTGTTCTTTCTTAACACCCTTTCCACAAATTTTCTTCGTCATTTCTAAGGTATCTTCCAAGACATGAGCTTTCCTTACCATCTCCACATAAGTTGGAATTTCCATTGGCGCTAACTGGTTGATATACTGCAACTTCAGTCCGTTGAGAAAACGCTTAGCCTTCATCTTCTCTGTAGATATCAAGTGAGTGGCATAACGAGATAATCGAGAGAACTAAGCTTCATACTCAGCTATAGATAGATTCCGCTGCTTCAGAGCAGCAAATTCCGCCGCTTTCTTTTCTTGTACTCTATCAGAAAAATATTTGCTATTAAAGAGTTCCTCGAACTCCTTCCATGAAACTTGTCTATCTCCAAGGGTAGCCTTCACTGCATCCCACCATGTTCTTGCATCACGCTCCAGCTGGAAGGTCGTTAAAAGAACATGCTCATGATTGCTACACTGCATCACTTCAAAGATCCTCTCCATCTCTTTTAGCCAGTGTTCGGCTTCATCAGGGTCGATCGAGCCTCCAAAATGTGGGGGATTCATCCCACGGAAGTTCCAGTGAAGATCGCTAGCTCCGTGATTCGCTGCTCCTCCTTGGGCCACTTGCTGCAAGGCCCAAGTAAGTCCTTGAACCGTTCGCTGCATGTCTCGCCATTGCGCACGCTCTGCCGCCATTTGAAAATCCTACGCATGGAATAGATTATTTTCGGATCATTCAGAAGGAATAGTTTTAGAATTAGACTATTAACTCAACCCAAGTCTCTACCCAAATCTCACTAGGTTGGGTCCTAAGACTTATAACAAGGTTATAGGTCCTATGACATCACTTAGAACCCTGGAACTTAGAAAACCTAGGAATATTAGAAACCTAGGCTCTGATACCACCAAACTGTCACGTCCCGACGCGGAATATTGGGACTGGCAGTAGAAATAATTAATAATAATATGTTGATTTCCAGACATGCTATGCTAAAGCTAAAAGATCAATACAACACAATGAACAGACAATAACTCCATTAACTAAATAAACATTAACTGATCCATAATCCAATTACATAATCCTTTAAATCAACTTTAGAAAAACTTTCAACATAACATTCACTTGACATCATTACATTCAACATCACAACTATTACAAGACCCTCTTTCTAGATCATAACTAGACACAAAACAACTATAACGACTCTTCGAAATCTCCAACTGGCTCGCTCCAGGGTTGTCACTCTTGCCCATCCCCATCAGTCGGCGAATCCTCACCTGAGCTACCTGAAAGGGGGGAAAACAACTGGGTGAGCAAACGCTCAGTAGGTAATAACAGGCAATTTTAAGTAATTAACCAATTAATTGCATTTATCTGTGCAAAAATAAAGAACGAAAAGAAATGACGATATGACAAAGTAACATAATAAAAAGAAAAGGTGAGATCATGAACATAATGTAACTGGAAATTGGCCAACAAGCAAGAATTTACCAAGTCAAGAAAGATTCAAATAAGAAATTATGTCGTAGACATCACGCTAGTCATGCACTCGGTGCAATACCTCACCATGTCATTCAAACTCCCCGGGGCACAAGTACTTTTTGGGCGCTCCTCCCAGGACCAGACCGGGCCCTTATGATGCATTGGCATTGATTTAGTGGATCCAAGATCCCAAGTTATGTCTAGACATTAATCAAGTTAAATGGCCAATTATATCAAGGTATGAGCTTTCCTCAAAAAACCCAAGGATAAGTTGCAGAGATACTTTATCTAGAAAGTTCAAGTTATCAAGGACCAATCAGGTCCTAGGATTCAATATTAAAAACACGGAAATCAATTCTGGATGATACGCGGTCTAGACTGGGTCGCTCAAACTATGTACGGTCTCATTTGGGCCATTTAGGAAGGAACTGGGCTGAAGGTCAGCCTTAACGAAGTCAAGGGTAAACTGACCAGTATGGGCCGCTCTTAATCAAGAACGGTTACAAACGGGCCACTCAACTAGTATGGACAGTCAAGAAAGGGCTGCACATGGCTAGAAGAACTTGAAGCCCAAGAACAAGATAAACAGGCCAGATAGGGCCGCTCGGGGGATGAACGGTCCAATATGATCCGCTCGAGCACCTAGACGGGCCTACTCGATCCGTTCAAACTGGGCCTAACTAGAAGACTAGAAAACCACCCAAAATGGGCTCCGGGCTGCCATAAGTGGGGCAGAACTGAACCAGGGTCCAGCCCACTCTCCACTGGTTAGCCTAGGGCTTACTGGGTCGATCAAACCATGATTTAGATGAAGAAAGAACAAGGTTAATCGACCATCATTAAATGGCAATTAGCCATAGATGCACGGTCTTTAATGGGCCGCCCATTGAGACAAATGGTCCGATTCTGGCCGTTCAAGACTCGGTCGGTCCAAATTGAGCCGTGACTCACAACACAGCAATCCAAGCGGTTCAATCACGTGATCAAGTTCAGGTCTTGGTAGTACAACCTGCCCGGCGTCATAGTGGGAATCTCAGGCTCGCGGGGGCTTACGAAGGTCCCGTAATGGAGGTCCTAGTCCGACGAAAGGAGTATCCGGCGGAGAGTCCCAACTATTACAAGGAAATGAGGCTATTAAAACATCGGAAGCCAGTGTAGCGGTCAGTCAATCCTACGGGAATAGAACGACTGTCAAACAATCCTAGTAACATGGTTCATGTATTCATATTTGAATTTAACTTAATTGAAATAATAGACCAAGGTCATGATGAGAAATAAACCAGCAATTATAAATTTAATCTTCCATATGTTCCATTTACATGTTGGTTGCTAGTCCTACCATTAAGATTAAATAACTAAGGATAAAACATGCTAAATTTGAAATCAACATAATTCTGTGGGGAAGAATGGTTCGTCTAGAACCTTTCAAGGGGCCTCTACGGTCTCTCCACAGGTCGTTCATGCTCTGCAGGCAGGTGCTCGACAGGAGATGAGTGGTCTATAGATGGCCGCATGGCTCGTTGAGCGGTTTTGTCCTAGCCGCTTGTCTCAAGAAAATGTAATAACGCAAATAACACCGGTGGTTTCAGTCTGGCCGTTCATATAGATGTGTGATCTATCAAATGGCCGCTCATATCAGAACAGTTCGCTACCCCTTCGCCCTGCCCGTCTCCGACAAGGTTGGCTAGGGTTGGAACAATAACTAAATACACACTATATAAAGCATGAAAATTGGAGCTTTTACAATCAATAGAACAAGCATGAAATTTTATGCAGGATAGCATGATCAATTAAATGTTTAGTGCCTGAAATCCCTACTTAAATCGAAGTGGAACGTGGTTAACCCTAGATATGACATGCTTCCACTAAAACCTAAAATTCTCGCAGGATACTACATAACATTTAGAACTTTTTTGACTAAAAGAAAGAGGATAGGACGACGCTTCTATCCATATATAAAACCTAGGGTTTGCCTCGCTATCACCTACCTAAATCGAAGGATGAAGGAAGAAGAGGGATGCCGATCGCGCTAGGTACACACCGCCGGTGATCGCCGTGATTCTCCCTTGATCGAGTTCCTCTCCGGCCGCCACAGCTTCTAAACGATTCTAGGGTGGCTTAGGTTCATTTTTATAGGTTCTATAGGGTCTAGAGAGTTCTAATCGTGGAGATAGAGTCCACGCACCGCGGACGTGCCCGAATCGAGCAGAATAGGGTTAACGCCATTGTTGCGCAGCCAAATACACCTCCTAGAGTTAGGGTTTCGGAGAATAATAAGAGGGGAAACAATCTCTTAATCCTAACCTTTCATTTGCATCTGGTTTTAGCTTAAATGATTACGTATTGGGCTCTAATTTCACGTTTTAAGGTCTGATTAGGCTAAGTGTTGATTTGGGCCTTAATCTGCTAATTCGTCCTATTTAAATTTTTATTTGTGCTGGTCATAGAAGACAATTTAACAAAACGTTTTATCTTCTACAAGATTCTAATTTTTCCAGATTTTTATAAAATGGTCAAAATTTTACTTATCTTTTTTCTTAAGGAACTACGTATTAATTTCTCCAAAATTTTTATTCGTTATGATACTGGGGTGCTACAGCTTCGGTCGGGTAAGATCGAGTTGCCTCCTCCTGCGACCCTCCAGCCTCGACCGGCTCAAACCGGACCCCCTCCTCTGGCGGCCCCTCCACTACGCTCGGCACCTCAGCATCGGCGGTGATCCCTCTTTCATCGGCCCCCTCTTGTTCGGTAGAGACGAGAGCTGGCAGGGAATCTCCTCTGGACGGATGGATGACCTCCTCCTTCCTCGCCCGTTTCTTTTCAACAGATTGAGCCTACATTGAAGACCGCAACAACTTGGCCACGAGATCCTTGCGCTTGACCCCCCGGTGCTCGAAAACGTCATCCCTGGCGACCCGCTTGCCCTTGTCCCGGGCGCGGGATGAGCCCTCTGAAGCTTGAAGATCATCAGGAGCCGACGCCTCGTCCAAATCGATGATCTCCAATTCGGTCGACGGTGCCTCCTCCTCAACCGCTCGCCTCGTGTCTGAACCACAGAAAAGCAGATTAAGAGAAGCAAGGTTCTCACTCCGCAAGA
The DNA here is from genome assembly GCA_022559845.1 of Amorphophallus konjac. NCBI lineage: Eukaryota > Viridiplantae > Streptophyta > Magnoliopsida > Alismatales > Araceae > Amorphophallus > Amorphophallus konjac. The sequence goes on along the minus strand of CM040125.1, from coordinate 204,519,947 downwards.
AGGAAGACCAAGCTCCCGAACTCCTTACCTGTCGGCGACAGCACTCGAGCGAGGTAGCCCCCAATGTTGGAAGAAGTCACCAAATCAGCAGTCTCTTGGCGATTCTGCTGCAGAACGGCGGCCTCACCTTCCACCTCCGGAGAAAACACGGTCTGCCTCGGAGGAATGTTCGGATGGAAATTGGGCGCCGTCGGGAAATTCCATACTACACCGACTGCCGATGGGCCCGCCCAAAAATATTGGGTCTTCCACCCTTTGTGAGAAGAGTCCTTCACAGAGAGGGACACGCAACTTCTCCCCCACTTCACCTGAATATAAAAGAAGCCTCTCCCCGCATGAGGTTGCTCCTTCAACTCAAAGAAGTAATGGAAAAGATCCAGTGAGGCGCGCACCCCACACTGGCCGCAAAGGAAAATAAAGGAGAAAATGAAGGTATAAGAGTTGGAGACCCGTTGGACAAGATCCAGCAGGTAGAACCGAAGCAACTCGGCGACAAAGAGATGAAGGGGCAAACGAAAGCCACATTTTCAGGCTAGAAGAAAGGAGCAAAAGAGGCCAGAACGAGTGGACAATCTAGACTCATGAGGCTCAGGTGCCAGGAACTGGAACCGCCAAGGCATCCCATAACGACTCTCCATCCGCTTCACCTCAGCCTCCCCCAGCTCGCTGCAGAGCGACTCCGGCAGCGTCAAGAAAACCCTTGGAGCCCGTTCTCTCTGCCGCCCCTCGGCCTCAGGATGATGGTCCGCCATGAGACAGAGAACTTCGGAGAAGAAAGGGAGCTTACGAATCTCCACCTCAAGAAGCCCTTCTAGCTCCGACGGCTACAACGATTCTCCACTCCTCCGAAACTACTCTCACAGCGTGGGAGCCTCCCTCAAATATAACTACAAAGAGAGGCAAAACCCTAAAACCCCGGAGATAAAGGGACGCAAAACGCGTAATGCCTAAAAACCCTGACGGGAGGCGGCGCGACGCCCGATCTCCTAAAGAGGGGCCTTCTCTAATTCTTCATAACGGGCATATTTTCAAGGAGAGCTGCGTCACGTGGCCCCTATCAGAGAGATATCTTTACCCAATCAGTGCCACCAACAGTCCAGCCCAATTGCTACTCGTCCGAGCCTAAACTTGGCTTGGGAGTAGGAGGGGGACAAGTGGAGAGGGGAAATCTCACCGCCCGTACCGAGGGGCCAAACGAGGTCTAAACCGGACCGAACAAGGCTCAACTCCTCAAAGTGGCAGCCCCCGGGCCCACTTACTATGAAGCCCAAAAATTCTCTCGGTACAAGCGCTTCCTAGGCGGCCTTCGGGTTGGGAAGTCTGAGAATCAGTCGATCAGGAAAGCTCCCTTGGAGCCCCCTATTCCTTATCCCGACCTAGCACTTATCGTTCGGGAGACCACTCCTGAACAAGTTCCATTCGCTCGGGCTCGCTGATGGAAGCTTATTGATTCGGCCGTTGCGAATCCCTTAATGGCAAGAAGCTCAAGGGGACAAGGAAGACCAATAGTCCGCGCGCCGTAAGGAGCCCACATGAAGGACGTAACCCCCCTGGAACTCCTCTGCTCACAGGGACCAATTCGCACAACATGCCATTATTTAAACAGGACATACCCTACTACGAGAAGGTAAGCCTAAGCAAGGCAAGAGCCAGCAACCCTGAGCAGGAAACACTTCACCTTTCGGTGGAGAGGGATCTCGCGCTTCCATTTTCCTCCCAACTTTTCTTTTAGCACCAGTGCTCTACTACCTGTGTTGACTTAAGCATCGGAGGGTCTTCCCCGGGGATATATCCCTGGGCACCTCTAACTGATTTCCCTTCTTGCAGTTTATACTTCAAGGGTACATGGTCATCTTCCTCCCCGCTCAGGAGCAGCGCGAGATCACCCCTCTTCACCTGCTATTTACTTTTAATGCTATGATTGTTCTGATTGATTGAGTCTGAACAAATTATGAATTGCCAACTGCATGCCCTTGCTGAATTTTGAAAATCTGCTGCATATATATATATATATATATATATATATATATATATATATTGCTATGCATGTCAAGATGAATTGCATTTGATTGTTGCATAATCATGCATGACCTATGGTATATAAAATGGTACGCTGGGAGAAGGGTAGATCACTTCTGTCTTGAAACCTACATCATGCATCGAGGTGGTCTTAGGACCCATGTTCTCCACCTAGTACCATGAGTCAAATTGCATTTAGAATAAATTAGATTTGCATGAGCACACATTTGTTGATTCATGCACCTCATTCTCATCAACACTAGTATCCAAGTGAATTGAGTGAGGGGGAGTTCAGTCTATTGCGTGGTCTACTAAAACTGTCAGTTTCCTGAGTGGAGGGGGAGCTGATTTGCATTGCCAAGAAGTAGATAAGCTATGATTAAGGGGGAGTCCAGAACATCCACGCATGAGATGAAAAGTTTATGTCCAAGATTATGTAAGAGGTCTGTTGCTGATGACTGCTGTGTGTATCTGATTGCTGCATTATTGCTTCATTAGCTATGCCAGTGATTGACTCACAGACTGTGTTGGAAAGATATAGCCTTGATAGGTTGATGCATCTGTTCAATGCCTCGATGCAACTAGTAATGGTTGTTCAGTTGATCTTGATAGGTCGACGCATCAGTCCGATGCCTCGACGTATCTAGTAAAGTTAGTTATATTCTTCTATTTGATTGAGCCTGAAAGGTCGATGCATCAACGCTCAAAGTCTGAGCAGCGCATATGAAGCTGTCTATCTATTTGGTTGCTACCCTTGTGCGTCAACACAGTCATCCCATGCCTCAAGTCAGTGTCCCATTTCACTCTTCTCTACACAATATTCAATCTGTCATTATCTTCCTAAACTATTCTTCTACTCTCACCTTTGAGATCAATATGGAGATGCTCTCAACTCTTTGAATCTGTGTATCTACTGTTGGTAAGGAAATCTCTGAGTCATCCTTCTTCAAGAGGACTTTTGGCTATAACTGTCCAACCTGTAGCAACCCTGGTAAAATAAAAGGAAGATTTCAAGAAAAAACAAGTAAGTAAATGATAAGAACCAAAATGAATAAATAATAAGTCAAATGTAAATAACGCCTCTCAACAAGGCGCGATTTAAATAAGTAACGCCTTCACATGAGGCGTTAATTTAAAAAGAGACACCTAGACCTAAGGGCGTCAAATTTCTAAAGGATCGAAGAGTGTAAAAGGAAAGAATAAGGAATGCCCTCTTCTTGGGCGCGAATTACAAAATAAAACGGCACAGGTCAAGACGTCAATTAGAATTAACGCCCTAACCTAAGGCGTTAATTGCATTGGTGTTTCGTTCAAACCAGGAGACTATCGAGGGTAAGTTTTAGGATTGCTACGTGTTCGATTGATTATGGTAAGGACTCTATCAAGGAAACTAGAGTTATAATCAAATTCTAACCCTAAGGGATTCCTGAAACCCTATAAATACCCCTTTCAGTCGAACCTATTAGCTATTTTGGTCAAAGGCGTTCTGTTGCTGTCTCGTGCGTGAAGAACAGGTTTGTTCTTCTTCCTCTGCCTTCGGTTATGGATATGGAGAATATTAATGTTTTTCATCTTCATCTTCTGTAGGTTGCATGCAGCAAGTAGTAACTCTCTTGTCTAGCTGAAGAACGTGGGTTCTTCGTCAACATCATTTTCCCAGAAGACTCTGTTTAGAACAGAGTATCATTTTCTCTTCACAACCTTCACGTATCTTCACCCAGATCATTCATCAGGTAGGTTTTCTCAAGAATTGTAGCCCAAACTAGCATAAAAATTTATGATAATATCATCTGTAATTCATGCATATAGTTTTACTGTGTTTTAGAGGTTTTCTGTGAAATTTTGGCAAGAGGCGACCCATGTCAGGGTGCTAAATCATGATCTGACGCCGAACTAAGAGTCGTCAATTTTGAGAAATTGATAAATATGCACGTTTGAAATTTAATATCTATGAAATCTGTAGTTAAATCTAATGCATGATCATATACCTCGAATCCTTCTATTTTTCTTGTCCAGTTCATATATGTGGTTCCTGTAAATTATTTATCATGAAAACCTTTACTGTTCATATTCCTGGAAACCAAAGAGAATTAACGACCTCCAGTATGTCATCTTTTTTGAAAGTGACGCCCCTGGATATGACGCGTTTTATCAAAAATACAGAATTAAGAAAATATCAAAAAATAGAAAATTATAATGGACGACTGCTCCTGATGTCGTCAAACTAAAAATAAACGACCCAGTGAAGGGCGTTAATTCATTAAATAGTGACTTAGGTTAAGTCGCTAATTTCCTGTATAAATTATTTTTCCACTATTTTTCTGTGAACCGAGGGTTTTATTTATATATATATATATATATCGGCACTATATTACATTCCGTGAGTATAGTCCCATGTTTCACGGTGATTTGTCGCATTACCCACTAACTCTCGGTGACATACAAGCCCTCCATTGGACATTCCGTTCCTTTAGACTGGCAAGTTAGTCATTGAGACCTCCGTAAGTCTCCTCGTAGCCTTGGATTCCCTCAAGGCCGACTGAGCTGGTTGTACCATAAAAACCCTTTACACTATTTTGCCATGTCACTCTATAGAAACATGGTATACCGACCCTCATGATATGCTATGTGGATATCATGAGAATATTCTTAATAGGATGTGGAAATCATGCCATTATTATGATGTTCTTGTGGACCTCAATTCTATATTAAATGACATGACCATCTATATATGGACACTTAATTGTCATGGTACCCAATTAGGGAACCAACTCCACCCAGTTTTATCGATACTCGTGTTTATATCATTATTATCGTCCCTATACATCAAGTTCAATTTTAAACTCTCCTCTATCTTGAATTTCCACAAGCTTTTTCTTTGAAATTCCATATTGGCTATACAAATAAAGTGGATGTCTAGATCTATCTTTAATGTTGTGCATATAAGGGCCCCATCTGGTCCTGGGAGGAGCACCCAAAAGTACTAGTGCCCATGGGAGTTGTAATGATCACGGTGTCTAGCATTGCACCGAAGTACTTTTTCTCTTGATCTTTGGCATTCCACACACACTCTCTCTTTCTTGCGTGCGTGACTCAACTTGCGTGACTTTACTAACATGGCCTGACACGGGCAAAGTACTTGCGTGAAATAGCCAATAATCTATAAAGTCTCTCATGAATATCTCTTGTTTAAGACTCGCTTGGAAGTTTTGCACGACGTGTTATTCTATTTCACTTGATCAGTTATTTCTACATGCATATTGCATTTACATGTGAAAAATTGTAATTACTTAAACCCATTGCTAGTTCTTGAGATATAATTTCCTACTGAGCGTTCGCTCACTCAGTGTTTCTCTACTTTTCAGGTAAGTCCGACGACGAGACTCAATCGGACAGGGAAGGTCAAGAGTGAAAGAGATTAGAGCTTCTCAAAGCATCAACTAGTCTTGTCTTTTCTATATTTTCTTGAGTCAATTTTGTATTTTTTTTTATTAAGTTTAGCATTTTCAAGGGATTGTAATAGAAATACTTTTGTGAAGGAATAAAAGGATTGGGTTATCTTTACTCTTGCGTATTTCTGATTTGGTGTCGAATACACTAATACTCTGATTGACATGATCGATATAAACTCGTCACGCGTCTCCGGGTATCTTCCGCGCTCGGGGCGTGACAGTTTTTGTGATATCAGAGCCTAGGGTATTCAATTCCTAGGAAACCTAAGTCCAAGGATAAGTCTGAACCTCTATCCAGTGAGATTGGGTAGAACCAAGGGTTAAAGTCAGCCTAGAATTAAAAGCCTTTTAATGCAATCACATACTAATATAGCTATTGTAATTATAGGACAATGGCTGCCGAACGTGCTCAATGGCGCAACATGCAACGCACTCTTCAAGGCATGACCCAGGCACTTCAACAAGTGACACAAGGAGGTGCACATCGTGGAGCAGGAAACCTCCACCAAAGCTTCTAGAACATGAACCCTCCTAAGTTCATGGGATCCACTGATCCAGATGATGCCAAGCACTGGATCCGAGAGACGGAACGTGTTTTTAGAGTCATGCAATGTTCGGACCAAGAGAAGGTCCTCTTAGCCATATTTCAACTAGAAAGAGACGCCTGATGCTGGTGGGAGTCGGTAGAAGCCACATTAGATCAAGGACAAGTTACTTGGGAGGTGTTTGTTGAACATTTCAACAATAAATATTTCTCAGATCGAGTTCAGGAGAAGAAAGCCGCTGAATTTGCCGCACTTAAGCAACGATCTTTGTCGGTGGCTGAATATGAAGCGCAGTTCTCAAGGATGTCTCGGTACGCTAAACACTTAGTTAGTACTGAGAAGATGAAAGCTCGAAGATTCCTTAACGGGCTCAGGCCCCAATATATCATACAACTAGCACCGATGGACATACAAGTCTATTCGGAGATGGTTCGACGAGCCCAATTACTAGAAGATGCCACGGAACTATCTGATAGGATCCGTGGGAAAGACAAGAAGGAGAATGTTACTAGCTCCGGCACCTTCAAACCCAATTTCAAGAAGAGGCCAAGTAATGGAGGTACTCCCTCCTAGGAGCAAAAGTTCAAGAAGACCAAACCTTTCTCCATCACCACTACACCTTCTAAGGTGGTATGTAAGCACTGTGATAAGGCCGGGCACAAGGCCGAAGAATGTTGGAGGAAACTTGGAGCGTGTCTCCGTTGTGGGAGCCGTGATCATCGGATTCCCGACTGTCCCCTACTCAATGATCAAGCCGGTGATGAAAAGTGCCCGGTGACAAAGAATGCTCGTCTCCAAGCTATTAAGGAGGCGGAACAAGACGAAGGTGGACTAGTAGAAGGTACACTGAAAGTTTGTTCCAAGTCTGCACATGTCTTATTTGATACGGGTGCATCACATTCTTTTATTTCCAAGAAGTTTGCTGACCCACTACCTATGGAACCGGAATGGATGAAAATATTTTTATCTACTCCTCTCGGAAATGAAACCGATATTACTCACCATTATCAAAACTGTGAAGTCTTGGTAAAAGGAAGAAATCTTCCTATCCACCTCATATGTTTAGACCTAAAGGAATATGATGTCATATTGGGAGCAGACTGGTTATCTAGGTATCAGGCAACTGTGGATTGTCGTAACAGCAAAGTTACTTTCAAGGACTTTCCAGAACTAGTCTATTCTAGCCCTAAGAGTCGGAGGAAGTCACCTCTTATTTTGGCTCTCCGAGCTAGCAAGCTAATAAGGAAAGGATGTGTATCTTTCCTTGCATTTGTCACAATTAAGGAGACTAAGGAGACTAAGCTAGAATACATCCCAGTTGTGCAAGAATTTTTGGACGTATTTTCGGAAGATTTGCCTGGATTACCCCCACAAAGAGAAGTGGCATTCACCATCGACTTGGTCCCTGGTGCTGGACCAGTTTCTAAGGCACCATATAGGATGTCCCCTGCCGAACTCAAGGAGCTGAAGGAGCAATTGATGGAACTTTTCAAGAAGGGATTTATTAGACCAAGCACTTCCCCGTGGGGAGCACCTGTGCTATTTGTAAAGAAGAAAGATGGATCCATGAGGTTATGCATCGACTATCGATAGTTGAATCATCTCACTATCAAGAACAAGTATCCACTGCCGAGAATCGATGAGTTATTTGATCAAATATCTGGATCCATGTATTTTTCGAAGATTGATCTCAGGTCGGGATATCACCAACTAAGGATCAAAGATGAGGACATTTATAAGACCGCGTTCAGAAGCAGGTATGGGCACTATGAATTTGTTGTTATGCCTTTTGGACTAACAAATGCCCCTGCTGCCTTTATGCAGTTGATGAATAGTATATTCAGGTCTCATCTAGATCAATTCATAGTGGTTTTCATTGATGATATACTGATCTATTCAAAGACCAAGGAAGAGCACGAGGAGCATTTGAGAATAGCATTACAAATATTGAGGATAAATCAGTTATATGCAAAGCTCAGAAAATGTGAATTTTGGTTAGGAGAAGTAGCTTTCTTGGGGCATGTTATATCAAAAGACGGTTTATCCATAGATCCATCAAAGGTTGAAGCTATAAGGAATTGGGAAAGACCGACCAATGCTAGCGAGATCCGTAGTTTCTTGGGTCTTGCGGGCTACTATCGGCGATTCATCAAGGATTTCTCCAAGATAGCCGTACCACTCACTAGGCTAACTCGCAAGGAGATATGTTATGAATGGAGTGAGGAATGTGAAAGAAACTTCCAAGCTCTCAAAGATCATCTAACTACTGCCCCGGTTTTAGCTTTACCAATTGAAGGCGAGAGATTTGAAATATACACCGATGCATCTGGCATTGGTCTCGGATGTGTTTTAATGCAACAAGGGAAGGTTATAGCCTACTCTTCTCGCCAATTGAAGAAGCACGAGGAGAACTACCCAGTTCATGATTTAAAATTGGCTGTGGTAGTATTTGCACTGAAGATATGGAGACATTATCTGTACGGACTACAATTTATTGTATACTCTGACCATAAAAGTCTTAAGTATCTCTTCTCTCAGAAGGAATTGAATATGAGGCAAAGACGTTGGCTAGAATATCTTAAGGACTTCGACTTCACTATACAATATCATCCTGGAAAGGGTAATCCTGTAGCCGATGCCCTCAGTCGAAAGTCGAGAGCACTATTAGCCAATTGTATGATTCAGGAGTGGAAGTTGCTAGAACAATTCTCTAAACTTAATATAAGCATGGACAAGGACAGTAGGTGTGTCACCTTATCCCATATGAGCATACAGCCAGACTTGCTATCCGAAATACAAGGACTTCAAGGTAGTGACCCCGTACTAGTGGAAATCAAGGGAAAAATGGAAGAACAACCTGATTTCAAATTAACACCAAATGGAAGATTGATGTTCAGAAATAAAACATGTATACCGAATTGCTCAGAGCTAAAGAAGAAAATCTTAGATGAAGCTCACAGATCAAGGTACACGATTCATCCAGGATCAACTAAGATGTACCAAGATTTGAAAAGGACCTTTTGGTGGCCCAATATGAAAAGAGAAATAGCAGATTTTATGTCTCGTTGTCTCACATGTCAACAAGTCAAGGCAGAACACCAAAAGCCTACCGGTAAGCTACATACTCTAGATATTCCCAAGTGGAAGTGGGAGGATATCGGTATGGACTTCATTATGGGTCTGTCCAAATCAAAGGGAGGATATGACGGAATATGGGTTATCATCGACCGATTGACCAAATCGGCACACTTCTTGCCAATCAAGAGTCGATGGTCAGTTGATGTTCTTGCTGCATTATACCTTAAAGAGATAGTCAGGTTACATGGAGTACCTGTCTCAATCGTGTCTGACAGAGACCCCCGTTTTACTTCTCACTTTTGGAAGGGTTTACAACATTCACTGAGGACGAGACTTAACTTTAGTACAGCTTTTCATCCTCAAACGGATGGTCAGACCGAGAGAACTAATCAGGTGGTTGAAGATATGCTCAGAGCTTGCATCATTGGTTTTGGTGGGAGCTGGCATGATCACTTGCCTTTGGTTGAATTTGCATACAATAACAGCTACCAGGCAAGTATACAAATGGCATCTTTCGAAGCTTTATACGGAAGGAGTTGCCGATCGCCTTTGTGCTGGGACGAAGTTGGCGAAAAACAACTATTAGGTCCAGACATGGTAAGGGATACCACTGAAAAGTTTCAGTTGATTAGAGAAAGACTTCAAGTTGCTCAGTCTAGACAGAAGGCTTATGCTGATACACGAAGAAGAGATCTCGAATTCCAAGTGGGAGATCACGTTTTTCTTAAGATATCACCTGGACGTGGAATAAGGAGATTTGGTGTTAAGGGCAAGCTTACACCAAGGTTTATCGGACCTTTTGAGATACTAGAAAGAGTTGGCGAGGTTGCTTACCGCGTCGCTTTACCTCCTCAATTGTCCGAAGTTCATAATGTATTCCACATATCAATGTTGATAAAATATGTGCATGATCCGTCACATATCATTGATCATGGAGACCTGGTGATTCAAAGGGATCTCACTTATGACAAAGGCTTATGAACATCCTCGATCGCGAGGTACGAACATTAAGGAAAAAAATTATTCCCATGGTTAAGGTGCAATGGAGTAAATGTTTAGAACACGAAGCCACCTGGGAGACCGAGGAATCCATGAGGAAGCGATTCCCAGAATTATTGTAAGAGGTATATACTCTACACTCTCCACATATATATATGCGATTGAATTTGGGGACCAAATTCTTTTAAGTGGGGGAGGGTGTAGCAACCCTGGTAAAATAAAAGGAAGATTTCAAGAAAAATTAAGTAAGTAAATGATAAGAACCAAAATGAATAAATAATAAGTCAAATGTAAATAACGCCTCTCAACAAGGCGCGATTTAAATAAGTAACGCCTTCACATGAGGCGTTAATTTAAAAAGAGACGCCTAGACCTAAGGGCGTCAAATTTCTAAAGGATCGAAGAGTGTAAAAGGAAAGAATAAGGAACGCCCTCTTCTTGGGAGTGAATTACAAAATAAAACGGCACAGGTAAAGACGTCAATTAGAATTAACGCCCTAACCTAAGGCGTTAATTGCATTGGTGTTTCGTTCGAACCAGGAGACTATCCAGGGTAAGTTTTAGGATTGCTACGTGTTCGATTGATTATGGTAAGGACTCTATCAAGGAAACTAGAGTTATAATCAAATTCTAACCTTAAGGGATTCCTGAAACCCTATAAATACCCCTTTCAGTCGAACCTATTAGCTATTTTGGTCAAAGGCGTTCTGTTGCTGTCTCGTGCGTGAAGAACAGGTTTGTTCTTCTTCCTCTGCCTTCGGTTATGGATATGGAGAATATTAATGTTCTTCATCTTCTTCTTCTGTAGGTTGCCTGCAGCAAGTAGTAACTCTCTTGTCTAGCTGAAGAACGTGGGTTCTTCGTCAACATCGTTTTCCCAGAAGACTCTGTTTAGAACAGAGTATCGTTTTCTCTTCACAACCTTCACGTATCTTCACCCAGATCATTCATCAGGTAGGTTTTCTCAAGAATTGTAGCCCAAACTAGCATAAAAATTTATGATAATATCATCTGTAATTCATGCATATAGTTTTACTACGTTTTAGAGGTTTTCTATGAAATTTTGGCAAGAGGCGACCCATGTCGGGGCGCTAATTCATGATCTGACGCCGAACTAAGAGTCGTCAATTTTAAGAAATTGATAAATACGCACGTTTGAAATTTAATATCTATGAAACCTGTAGTTAAATCTAATGCATGATCATATACCTTGAATCCTTCTATTTTTCTTGTCCAATTCATATATGTGGTTCCTGCAAATTATTTATCATCTGTTCATATTCCTGGAAACCAAAGAGAATTAACGACCTCTAGTAGGTCGTCTTTTCTGAAAGTGACGCCCCTGGATAAGGCGCGTTTTATCAAAAATATAGAATTAAGAAAATATAAAAAAATAGAAAATTATAATGGACGACTGCTCCTGAAGTCGTCAAACTGAAAATAAATGACCCAGTGAAGGGCGTTAATTCATTAAATAGTGACTTAGGTTAAGTCGCTAATTTCCTGTATAAATTATTTTTCCACTGTTTTTCTGTGAACCGAGGGTTTTATTTATATATATATATATATATCGGCACTATATTCCATTCCGTGAGTATAGTCCCATATTTCACGGTGATTTGTCGCATTACCAACCAACTCTCGGTGACATACAAGTCCTCCATTGGACATTCCGTTCCTTTGGACTAGCAAGTTAGTCATTGAGACCTCCGTAAGTCTCCTCGTAGCCTTGGATTCCCTCAAGGCCGACTGAGCTGGTTGTACCATAAAAACCCTTTACACTATTTTGCCATGTCACTCTATAGAAACATGGTATACCGGCCCTCATGATATGCTATGTGGATATCATGAGAATATTCTTAATAGGATGTGAAAATCATGCCATTATTATGATGTTCTTGTGGACCTCAATTCTATATTAAATGACATGACCATCTATATATGGACACTTAATTGTCATGGTACCCAATTAGGGAACCAACTCCACCCAGTTTTATCGATACTCGTGTTTATATCATTATTATCGTCCTTATACATCAAGTTCAATTTTAAACTCTACTCTATCTAGAATTTCCACAAGTTTTTTCTTTGAAATTCCATATTGGCTATACAAATAAAGTGGATGTCTAGATCTATCTTTAATGCTGTGCATATAAGGGCCCGATCTGGTCTTGGGAGGAGCACCCAAAAGTACTAGTACCCATGGGAGTTGTAATGATCACGGTGTATAGCATTGCACCGAAGTACTTTTTCTCTTGATCTTTGGCATTCCACACACACTCTCTCTTTCTTGCGTGTGTGACTCGACTTGCGTGACTTTACTAGCATGGCCTGACACGGGCAAAGTACTTGCGTGAAATAGCCAATAATCTATAAAGTCTCTCATGAATATCTATTGTTTAAGACTCGCTTGGAAGTTTTGCACGACGTGTTATTCTATTTCACTTGCTCAGTTATTTCTACATGCATATTGCATTTACATGTGAAAAATTTAATTACTTAAACCCATTGCTAGTTCTTGAGATATAATTTCCTACTGAGCGTTCGCTCACTCAGTGTTTCCCTACTTTTCAGGTAAGTCCGACGACGAGACTCAATCGGACAGGGAAGGTCAAGAGTGAAAGAGATTAGAGCTTCTCAAAGCGTCAACTAGTCTTGTCTTTTCTATATTTTCTTGAGTCAATTTTGTACTTTTCTTTTTATTAAGTTTAACATTTTCAAGGGATTGTAATAGAAATACTTTTGTGAAGGAATAAAAGGATTGGGTTATCTTTACTCTTGCGCATCTCTGATTTGGTGTCGAATATACTAATACTCTGATTGACATGATCGATATAAACTCGTCACGCGTCTCTGGGTATCTTCCGCGCTCGGGGCGTGACACAACCTCTTACACTATGATGGTTTATCGCTCATACACATTAAATCCAAGCTAACTCATTCTGAACAAATCTCTAATGCATTTTTAATTGGTCAAAATATTTTAAAGAAGAATCTACCTTAACTATCTCTGGATTTTGAAAATGATGAGTAAAGTAAACTTCCTTGGAAAAAGAATTCCTTGCATATATTATCTATAAACCTTCTTAAGAGTTTTCAGTGAAATCAGATAATACGCCATAAAATGGCAGAGCAATGAAATGATCATATGAGAAACTAGATCTCTGCATCAATGAAATGCAACAGAGCTAGTCATGATGAAGACAGTTATCTCTATTCAAAGGCATGCATGCTAGTTACACTAAGGACCATGGGATTCTGGCGTCTAAACAACATGATTCTTTGAGTCAAAAGGTGTTGACTACACTGGATTGCTCAAAACTATAATAATATATATGTATATAATAATGAAATGGTTGACTCTGGAACCTCGTTGAACTCTTAACTCTATTATATTCAATATATGCCGGATTATTTTTCCTTGTGTTGCAAGCTAAAAATCATGTGTTCAATTGAAAGATATAGGCTGGGCATGGTTCTTGTGACAAATATTTTCATCCATTGCATTTGCATGAATGGGTTAAGTCCAGGATGGTTGTTTTTCATTTAATAATATGAACTTTAAACCATAATATGCTGCAAGAGCCTATTAACATTAATTCTTAAAGAAAGGGCACTTTGGTAATTTCCACTTACTTTACGGTAAATAAAGCAAATTCACTCCGTTGAGATTAAATCTCACGCCCCACTCCTTCTCCGTAACCGTTCGTCTGTTTCCGTATCCTGCCTATTACTCTGAGCCAGAGCCGTGTCACCCTCGTTGGATGAACTAATAGTTCTTTCTTCTTTTCCTCCTCAGGGAAACCTTGTCTACACCACACCTCCTCTACCTTCTCCAGTCAACCCTATCTCCATAGACTTCCTTCTGCCGTCACTTTCGCAACTATGTCTCCACCTATTACGAGGAGAAGGGGAAATCAGCCCGCTATAGAGAATCAACTAGAAGCTGCTGGATCGTCCTGCAAAGAACGTCGATCCAAGATGCTATATGATCAGGAGGAGTCAGCTAGTGGCTCAAATCAACCGCAGTCCAAAGGAACAAAGCGGAAAGATCGTGCCACGGTATCCTCAGATGAAAAGGGTATACTCACTCAGAAAGCTTGGAAGAAGATATCTACTAGTCAAGAGCCGGATTATGATGATGCTTCATCAGGTGATTTGGTTCGTATTCTGTTCCCAAGATACATAGGTTATCATGACCACCAACTGATTGAGAATTTTCCTTAGCTAATGGACATGATCAAGTTTCAAGGGTTGAAAAAATGTGTATGCAAACACAGGGTTTACTATCCTAAGTTAGTAACCCAGTTTTATGAAAACTTGAAGTACGATGCGAGTCTTCCCAAGCTGTGGACAACAGTTAAAGGAATTGAAATAGATGTCAACAAGACGTTGCTGCACAAGGCTTTAAGAATTCCAATAGATGGAGTTGTGGTAAACAACTTCACTTACAGTACCCATAAGGGGTATACCATTATGACCGGTCTGCCTAGAAACATTCAAGAGATTAAGAACACTTACCTGACTAGCTTTAACACAGCCAAGTTTCCTCCCCTGCAACGGCTGCTTCACCACATATTCACAACCATCATTACCCCACAAGGTAGTTGGAGGGGTAGACTGACTGAATATCAGAGGTTCCTATTCTATTGTATGTTCAAGAACATTAGAGTCTGCCTCCCAAACCTGATGATTCAGATTATTGGTTTCTTCAGAAACAAGGGCAGGCATCTCCCTTATGCAGCCCATCTGACTGCTATCTTCAAGAGGATGAACATTCCATTGGAAGGTGAAAAATCCAAGAACATTCCGATGACTAATGTTTACATAATGAACTTTGTAGAGAAGTTGATGGAAATCAAAAGATTGGTGGAAGGCTTCAAAGGCAGCCACAGCAGCAGCTTGAGCCACAGTAGGTTGAACATCTAGAGCAGCAGCAGTACCACTTTGAGCAGCAACTGCCACAATAGAATTTTGAACAAGAACAGCCAGAGCAGCAACAAGTTGACCAACAGCCTGAGCTGCAGCAGC
Organism: Amorphophallus konjac; assembly: GCA_022559845.1. Lineage (NCBI taxonomy): Eukaryota > Viridiplantae > Streptophyta > Magnoliopsida > Alismatales > Araceae > Amorphophallus > Amorphophallus konjac. The sequence goes on along the minus strand of CM040125.1, from coordinate 204,504,823 downwards.
AACACTTTGACCAACAATAAGATCAACATGAACAACTTGTGCCACAAAGCACATATCTTGGACCGATGACACAATTTGGGATATTGCCCCCTCAGTCTCCTCGAGAAGAACCAAGAATATTTGCTGAAGGAGATATTCCACCTAAATTCCATGCTGAAGCCTCCACTTCAAGAGGAACAACATTTGCTACCACTGAAGGGCTGGTGGGTATTCACCCAACTTTGATCAGATTTTTAACAGTCCGGTTTGCCAACTTGAGCTCCTCCATCATGCAACTAAATCTGAGTGTTGAAAGGTTGGATATAAGACTTGCTCACGTTGAGCAAAATGCAAACAGTCGTTGGGAGAAGTTTGTAAGAGATAAAATGAGGTCAAACACACATTTGCATACTTTTCTAAACTCCTTGATACATGTCTGTGAGAAAGCAGGAGCTGTCATGAAAAATTTGAGAGAAATTCATATTGAAACATAGGAGAAAACAACTCAAATGCTCATACATGCCTATGACATCAGAGAAGAACAGAACATATTATCTCTTAAATATGCAACCCTCATTGACACAGTGACAGGAATTGAAAAGAAGCTCACTGCTGAATCTACAAAAGTCACCAATGCCTCCACCAGCCTTGCAGCTAAAGTTGCTGCTGATTCTACAAAGATCATTGAGGCCATAGCCAGTCTGGAAGCAACAGTTCATGCTAACCTTATAAGGATCCTTGATGCTTCCATCAGACTACTGGCAGAAGTCACTGGTAACTCTACCAAGATTCTTGATGCCTCTGTAAATCTCAATGAAAAAGTTAACACTGACCTGCTCAGTTGGTTAATATCTCTACCAGAATTGAGGAAAGGATGAATGTGATTTATGACAAATTGGATATGGTGGGAGATGAGATTATTGAAATGATCCGTCTGCACACGGCTCAGTTTCTAGCAAATCTGGAGGACACTGGTGATGCACAATACCCACCTCCATCTGAAGCCACATCATCATTTGTCAATGTACAAGGCTCCGAGTAGAAGGCCCAAACTGAGGACATTTGTGAGATGTTACACCAATGGCTACATGACATCAATGAACATGTCAAGGTTCTTCATTGGTTTGTCAAACGACGGGATGAGTAGCTATCTCAGAAAGTGGACTCCCTGGCAGCCACAATTCTTCAATTACAGCAACAACTTTCTAATGCTCAAGCCTTTCAATTTCCTGGAAGCTCTAGCTCCAAGCCTCCGAACACTTCAGTGTTTCTGAGCCCCTCATTTTTGCTGATGGCAAAGGGTGAGAAGATAACGATTGGAGAAGTTAAGATAAGGGGGAGAAGATAAAGATGGAGAAGATAAACGGGGAGAGATAGAAAGATGAAGTCATGGTAGAGTGGAAGAGAGAGGAGCAGTGGCAAATACTGTTGGCAGAGAGAGGAGGAGCAGACTGTAGTTTTTTTTTGTTTGCTTTCTTATGTTTTTTTTGGATATATGTTTTCGTAAATGGACATGTCTGGATCTGATGTTTGGAAGATTTTGTGTCTAAGTCTGTCATGCATGGCATATGCATTGCATTTTGTATCCAAGACTTTGCTTGATGGTCAATGAAAATTCATTCTACTCCATGAGAGTTCACCTAATGATTGTTTTTGCCTTAAAAACTTTAATGTGAATAGTTGTTTCTATAACTAGGAACTAAACAAATAATGAATAGCTAATGAATAGTTACCATCATCAAAAAGGGGAAGATTGTTGGATCTCTGGTTTTGATGATAACACACTATTGATCTTGATGAAAGGTGAAGGACTAAGTCTCACATGTGGTGAACATGTGCGTTGATCCTTTGGTAACAAATGGATCACAGAAATTCAAGTTGATGCACTAGTTTGATGCATCGATGCATCAGGAGTGATGCATCGACGCATCAGAAGAAACCAGGCACACTGCATCGATGCAGTAGAAGAAAAGGTCATCAATGCATCAACGCGGAAGATAGATGCATCGACACATACAGTTCAAGGTTGTACTTAGTCTTAGCACGTCAAAGCATCAGAGTAAAAGTAAAGGTATGCTTCAAGCATCAGGACGCTACATCGACGCATCCAAAGTGATGCCTCAACGCATCAGGCCAAAAGCTATTTCAAGCCTTCTACACTTAAGGCCGAGTCTTCAACTACATCAACACATCAACAGATTACCTCGACACATACAGTTCTCTATTTGGACTTGATCGTTAACAGTATTGAAGCAGCTCAGTGATGCACTGATGCATCAACTTGATGCCTCGATGCATCCAACTCAGAACCATTTCTCAGAATCAGTTACCTCTGCTCATCTGGAAGTTGCCTCGACCTATTGGCTCTGCACGAAAGGACTTAATGAAGCCATGTGATCTCGACTTGAGTTACCTGGCACCTGATCCCAGGCAACGTGGCAACCCTTCAAGATGATTTCTTCTAAGGAATATTCTAATGGCCACCTGGGTAAATGGAATTCAGTTCTGAAGACTTTTCTAATGGACACCTGGACCAATGAAGAATCAGATCTGAGGATTAATATAAGAAGCAGAAAATCCCCAAATTATCAAGTGATATATATACGCTCATTCGTCTCTTTTGAAGTGAGAAGGGGGAGAATAGATAGAGCATGAAGAGCATAATAGAAGAGAAGAGAAAAGAAGAAATTGAGCATTCCATTTAAGAAATTCTGAGCAATCCAGTTCAAAGAGAAAAATTGAGAGAAAGTCCGAGGGAAAGAAGAAGAAGAAAGAGAGCTTCATCTGAGTGGTTCGAGCACTTCTAAGGTTCAGTGGAAGCCTGGTCTCGTGGATCAAATCCAGAGCTAGTTTGCTCATATCAAGCTATATTGTATTCATTTGCTTTGGATTGTTTTTTTTGTGTGTGTTGAATTCTTAGTTTCCTGTTTCATCCTTCTACTATTTTTCCGATCCCCTGTTCAGGGATCGGGTTCCTTCTAAGTGATCAAAAGAAGGGAGAGTGATCTCCGGGTTCCCTCTGAGGTCTCACATGAAGAGAGGGCGGTATCTCTCTCGGTTGGTAAGCAACGGGGTGCTGTCTCACTAGTTCCTTCTGCATTTGCAGAAGAAGGGAGAGCGGCACTCTCCGGTCACTACATTAGTAGTGGGGTGCTGATCTAGTGGGTTGCTAGATAAGTGTCCGAGGGATTTGTCTCCCTCTGTTCAAGCTGTTAAGCAGCACTTGTTTGCAGACTGAGTCTGCGTTCTTGCTTGGAGCAAGGGAAGCCACACTCTGGTTTGAGTGTGGGTAGGATGTAGATCTGCTAAGCAGATCGAACCACCTAAAAATCCTTCATTTTCATGGTTTGCTTGTGCGATTGCCTATCTATTTTCTATTAGCATTCACAGGTTTGCATGCTTCAAAAGCTCCCTGCCGGTATATCAAAAGGTGCATTCGCACACCTTGCATGAGGAGAGCTCTTGAGCTCAGATCTCTGCCCTGTACTGGTTGGTTAAGTGTTCTATTATGAGAGCCTCCTGCTGAGTCTAACATGTTCAGTCATTACATTCCTCGTTCCTCTAAGTGGTCGATTGTATCTCAGTGTGAAGCATTCATTATATAGTTTAATCGACTTGGTGCCTTGCATGTCCGCTAGCTGCTCGACGCATTGCATGAAGTCCCTCTGTGCATGGATTATTAGAATTAGTATTTATGGCACCTTGTCACTATGCATATTATGAGTCATAAGCCCTTGCAACTCTTTAGTTGCGGGTGTCTTGGCTTATGTAATCATTTGTCTAAGATTGCTTCAATTGCATTTCCATTCAGTGTGTTTTAATGTTTGCGCAAATTTTTTTAAAGGAACTATTCATCCCCCCTTCTAGATCCTGTCTTACATTCTAACAGTGCCGATAGGTGTGACCCTGATGAGTCACTCGTTACTATTGTTCCTTGGTTCTTGCTCGGTGTCTCAGTTACTATGTTTGAGGCGATGGGGAGATACCTCAGGCGCAGTGTAAGATGTCAGTGGACGCATCTGGGTTTTCTTCTAGTGAGGAGGTACTTCTGTCACACGACACATAGTTCTTGTGGCTCTTATGGTTCTCGTGAACCGTGAGCCTTTGTGATTCTCTTGGTTCGTGGTTTTGTATCTTTTTGACACTGAAGTTTAGGGTGTCGGTAGAGAATTACCATGGTTCTACCCATAGACAGTGTAGGGTGCACGACAGTGGAGTCGTGAACGTACCTTTGGCCATGTAGGTCTTGGTAGAGTCTTTGTCTATTTCCATAGGCCTTCACATTAGAGTTTCATGGTTTATCGATGGATCGGCAACTCCCGACTTTGTGAGATCGGGGTTCACCTTTCTATTACCATTTTGGAATAGTTTAGAGGGCTGAGGTTCTATCAGCTGTCGTGTTTCTGTTCAGTACGGCTTTCCTCTTTACTTTTACTATTCCTACTCCTATTCTTGTTACTCATGCTTTGCTATTGTAGTTTAGCACTACTGTTTACCGCTTTTGTTTCGTGGTGGGAATCCGCGGGACCCCTACTGAGCCAGTGAGACGAGGCTCACCCTTGACTTTTCAGGTGTAGCTGTTCTTCCTCGTGGTACGAGGCATGGTGCGGGGATTTTAGTCGCCAGCTTTGCCAGCGTCGGGCTTCCCCTGACTTGAGAGTACGTTTCTCTTTCTGTTAGACTGTACCTTAGTTGGACTGGACTCTGTTAGCTCTATAGCTTTAATTTGTTTAATTGAAAATATAATTTTATGTCTGCTAATTTAGCAATCCTGATCATAATAATATAATTGTTTAATGCTTTATCTGGAAGTTCAATGTACTCCACACACACCTTCTTTCCCTACGGAGCTTTACAGCTCTTGGGAGGCCTCTCAAGATCCAAGTGGTATCAGGTTTACCCGATATCCGGGTTCTGGGTCATCACATCAGGAGGGAACAGAGGGCTTTTGTTCCTAACTTGTTGTTTAAGCCATCTATGAGATAACCTACCTCTGGGTTGGACTCTAGACTTCGAATTTGTTGCTGGAAGAAGGTTCATGTTCCTGCGCATCCTGCGTGGAACCAGCAACTTCCAGACGTTCTATCTCCCTGACTGCTTGACCTTCTTTCACGAGATTTGGAGTGCGGTTAGAAGACACAAATGGGAACAATTAACCATAAAGGTTGAACTTTAAAATACCTCTGATAAGGTTCCTAAACTTCGAATCCTCGTTCAAAGAACACGCTCGTTCATGCGCGTTCTGCGTAGAAAAAGGTACTTCCGATCCCTCTAGCTCTCTGGATGCTTGATCTCCTAACATGAAATTTCGAAGAGGGTTAGAAGATACTAAAAGGAATAAAAAAACCTAAATGATGAACCTGAGAAGATGACGTCTTACCTTTAAACTACGTGATCCAAAATTAGGGTTCGCGTAGGACGAATCTGGGCCATATTTATAGGGTTTGGTCTAGGGCTGAGGGTTAGATCGATTAAAGAGTCCTTATTGGGGTTAATATTGATCCCTAAGAGTGCTAGACAAGTTTCCATGCCAGATCACATCGATCCTTGGAAATTTTGGGAGGATAAAAACTCGATCTTTCTAGGGTTTATCAACTTGCATTTACAGAACCAGGTGGCGGTCTTGTCTGGGCCGCCATCAGTAGGTCGCGGTCGCGCGACTGACTGCGACTTGCCCTGGGCGCCGGAATTTGCATTTTGTACCAACTCCTTTTTAATTATCCCCTAATTATCTGATTAAATTGGGAGAAATTACCCTAATACGTCTCTAGGGTTAGGCTTGGGCCTAACAGTCTTAGAATTTGGTCTATGGCCCATTTTAAATGATCTTAATGGACTACAATTAATTGTGCCTTAAATAAATATTAAATAACCTATTAAATTAATAATTAGCTTATTTTGAGCTTAATTGATCTATTTAATTATTGGAAAATCTAAATAAATCCTGATAATTATCAGGGTTGATACAATGTATGCCGAGGAATGGCACTTATTATTAATTTTTTTCCTTTTATTGGGTACTCGGCTCTCATAATTCGGAGTGGGTATCTGTTGACACCCGTTTCCAGCCTGCAAGTTGAGTCTTTTCTCTTATTCTATCTTTTATGATGTCCTGAATTACCCATTGTTTCAAAGTCTTCCTTGAGCAAATTTTGAGCCTATTTTTGATCACTTTTTGAGCACATTAGGCTTTCAAAGCTAGAGGCTATTGTTCTTCCCCGATCGCCACGTGCCTGGAGTGGATCTGCTAAGACCCAGTCAGGTGGCGGTCTGGTGATGACCACCACCATCAGGAGGTAGTCATCCCAAGACCTCCTCCTGCCTGCCTATCTTATGTCTGCGTCGACTCCATGGCTTGTGCGTCGACTCCATTCTTTGAGCCTTCAAGTGGCAGTCCTCCCATGACCGTGTTCTTCAAGTGGCAGTCTCGCGACTGACTGCGTTCTCATTGCAGAATCCTGATTGTTCTGGGCTCCATTTTCTTCGGCCGAGGATTCTTTGGAGTCCTTGTTCGCACCGTTTACGCCTTGGATCACTTTCCAGCTCAAGTTTTATATATCCCTGGGGCTTTATCCCACTATTATCTCAAGTTTTATCCACCTAAATCATCTATTTTGGGTGTTTATCTCCTAAAATCGACCTAGGGTTTTCTAGGCTATATAAATAGCTCCCTGTTGCATGTGCGCGAGGGGGGCGACTTTCAGACTTGGGGCGAAGCCATGCTGCACCGCCATCTCACTTCTTCGACCTCGGGCTGTCCAGGGAAGTGTTAACTTCGTCCTCCTTTGCATAGGGCTCTCTTCTCTCGTTCCTTTCTCTTATTCTCTACTCTATCTTTTTCTATTTTCACATAGTTTCCTGCTCTGTTATGCACTTTTCTGCACATTCATGCATGTTTGCATCATTGTTTTATCACTATTATATTGCATTTTAAATCCTCCTTTGTACTCTTTTCTCATCGCAATACACACACCTATTTGTTTGTCCCTTTTACAGGGTTTGAAACCCTCCTCCGATGCGTTCGCCCTCGGTCTTTCATGCTCATTTATGTATACAGGATGGATGCTGCACTTCAAGGTCTAGTGGGTTTTTCTTCTTTATTTTGGCTTTGATTCGTAGGAAAGCAAGAGGACAACGTGAGGCCCTTGCTCTCTAGCCAACTGGAAGGCGAGGAGGTGTAATCTACGTAAGTGCCCACATCTCATTTCAAGCACCATCACGTTGTGGCGGTCCTTCTTCGACTGCGTCTTTCTCTTCCTCTTTCCAAGGTACGCAGCGCCATCACTCTCTTTACTTGGTCCTTTTAGCATTGTTAGCCCTTGGTGGCGATCATGGTTCACTTGTTATATCTTCATCGCCACTTTCCCCTTTATTATACATTGCATGTTCATGGTATTGTTCATCTTGTTCGGGGCGGGATATATCTATCAACAACCTTATTTTTTGGCGATCACGGTGGGACAACTAGTGCCCATCACGTTAGTCTTGCTCTTATGCAACTTTGGTGTGTATATGTCTCTATTTAGACTGCGTTTTCTTAGGTTTTCTACAGTTCTGAGGTTCTGGGACCAGAAAGCGGTCCCCAGGAGACCACTACCAGAAGGTCGTCGCCAGATGACCACTACTTGCAAGTAGTGGTCATCAGGAGATCACGTTCTATTTCTGGCAGACCCTTAGGTAGGTTGTTCTAAGATGATTTAATCTACCTTCTGGGGTCTGATTGTACTTTTTTATGGTCCTACATTGTTGTCCTCTATATTATCTTGGTTTTCTCATATTATGCGCATTCATTTTATCATGTTTTCATAATTTTATCTTGTATTGATTTGCTAGTTTTAGGCTAGAAATCTGCATGCACTCTAGTGCGCATAGGACCATTTATTCCATAATGTAATTACATTCCTACCTTGGTAAGTGACCCTCTCGGCTTCATATTCCTTGGAGTCGACTAGGAGATCTTATCCGGGACCTCCATAAGCCTCCTCGAGCCATGGATTCCCACACAGACGCCGACCTGGTTGTACCTATCCACTCTTTAGGCCTTGCATTTTACATTCGTGTAAGGGAGTTAAACCTAGTTCAACCCAAAGTTTGGACCCTATTCCTTTAGGATACCCACATCTTGAGGGAACTCATGCTTAATTAAAACATTAAAATGTCCACCAAAACTTTGCAAAATAAAAAATTTTCCCATCATATTAACTTGGTTGACTTAGATGAAACCTTTAACACTATATTGTTTATGAAGTTTGGGTTTTGATAAGCCTATTCGTGATGGTTGTGTTGCATGCCCTCATCCTTAATATAGTCTTTTGTTGATAGAATCATTCAGTTTAGCCTTTTGTCGTGTTTCATAACTTGGTCCCATCCTTCTTAGTCATGTTGATTGCATTGTATTTGCATAAGTCTGTATGTCTGTCAGTCTCAAGAACTAGGTAGCGGTCATGTAACGCCATGAGATCCGATCCCCAATTTATGGGTATATATATATTTTTCTTTTTTTTCATCGGACCTCGCGACGTCACGTCATACGTATCGTGGAAGAACAGATATATATATCAATGTATATACGCAAGAGAGAGAGAAACCATAGTCACAAGGAATGTAAATACATCACAACCATTCATAATTCAAAAAGTCTACATGTCCATTGCACAATTACATATGAGTCCATAACATGATAGATAGATATCCATAGCCTACCCTGACGTAGGCAAGACTAAACTACTCCTTGGCAGTAGCCTCCTCCTCGACCTCCTCAACCGCGTCCCCTAAAACATGTGTCACATAGGGGGTGAGTGTGACGCTCAGTAGTCAGCCTAATCAAATCGGGGTTAACTCACATTCATATAACCAATCTACATTCATAACTTCAATGATCATAACAAAACTGTGTAAAAGACCCATATGATCTCTCTAAAATCCTCCGTAGCGATCTTTAAGATCAATCAGGAATTCAGGGATAATGGGGCAAGGATGGAACCCAAGTGGGTCAAGCTTGATGAAAATCCTGGAAATAGAACGGCCATCGGTCGATCGAACTGTAACAAGTTACAGGCCGGCCGACACTGGCAAATTCGGTCGACTGAAATGCCCAGGATGGTCGACCGAACTGTAACAATTTACAGACCAGCCAACACTGGAAAATTCGATCGATCGAAATGCCCAGGTCGGTCGACCGAACCCTATTGCAATCTGACAACAACAGTTCAGTAAAAAGAAAACAAATGTTACTTCATGATCCATTCATTACCATCTACTTAAATTAATTCATACGAGAAAAATACATGTTCATCAGCTGACTTATAAGATACCCATGCATGTACCAAAAACCACGATGAATGATTAGTTTATACATTACTACATTTTCATGAGTTTCACATTCTTGTTATTCATGGAACCAAACCGCCGCCTCAAACACAGGAGGCCCACACACACAAACGAATGAAAGAGTATTGTACAGACCCGAGAGTGAACTCCCACCTAGACTCCTACCGCCCGGGGCGTTACATCTCATTGTCCCCTAGGTTCAGTGGCGTTACGTATCACCGTCTCACAGAACAAACGGCCGAATCATAGGATTTCAACCAGGGCATTACGTCTCACTGTCCCCTAGGTTCTTTTACTTCTGCGGCATTACGTATCACCATCCCACCGAAGGGAACAAAGTCCAACCTCATAGAATGCTGATGTTTTCCACTCATAACATTCACATCATATTCACATTCACATGCATATTCATATAACATTACTAATATCATACTTCTTATCATACAGCAAGCATGCTTCCATATGGTTTATTACTATGTTGCACATGCGTAGAAAAACCAATAATAACTTCAAATGTAGAATTTCTACGAGCATAGAATCTTTACCACAAGTTACTGACTTAGTCTTCTATCAATTTCTAATTTTTTTGATTTTTCTGAGTTGGAATGGCCTCTCAAAACTTTCTTATTCTCGCTTTCGGGAATTTAAGACAAGGCACTGACTGCCTCGATGCAATCAAGGACTGTCGAGACGGAGTCATCCCTCCAAGGGAGGCAGCGTCGATGCAGTCACTCGCTGCCTCGACGCATGCTCCCTTCCAACAAAGGCTACGTCAATGTAGCCCCTTGGCTACATCGATGTAGTCAGCCACACTGAAGGGACTGCGTCGATGCAGCCCAGTGTTGCATCGACGCAGGTCAGTGCAAGACACAAATTTTGATAAAACTCAGAGAAACCTCACGATAGTATGTAATATGATGAAAGAAAAATGAAAAGTAAGTATAGTGATCAATCCCTCATGCCCTTAGTCCCTCTTTAACAAGTAGAGATTAATTTGAAAAACATTCTAATGCTTCGTTGACCCCTACGATTTGGGATAGGTGCTTACCTTTGAAGGTGATAAACTGATGACTCGGGGATGAAATCCACACCCCAGATCCACCTAATGTTTCTCCCTTTCGATTCGGGGATGAGATCCACACCTCTATTAGTCCTTTTATTCAGAAGTTATAATCTTCATCTAAGTTGTTCTTTACCTAATGGCCGTTGCACGGGCTTTGGTTTCAACTAATTACGACCTTCCTAGGTTAAGTTATGAATTTTTCTTAAGAACCTTCAATAATCTGTTTGGATTTCGGGTTTAGTGTGTTGATGGGTCGAAACAGTACCCAATTGGGCCAGTGTCCAATTGGTGGTCGTAATAGGTCATCCCAGGATCGCCACTAACTAATAGCGGTCTCCTCAAGACCGCGACCTACCCTCAGGTCCTGCCCGCCTCGTTCTTCATGCCCTCTTCCCTGGTTATATTCCCGTCATTTTTTCTGTATTAAGTCTCCATTTTCTCTCATGGAGCACCATTATAATCCTGTATATTATCCTTCCCAATCTTCCTATTCCCACGTGGAATCTTCTTCCCACGCGGGCTCGTCTCCTCGTGATCCCTCTGACCCATCTGAAGAACAAGCCAATCTTATGGCCCACATGTCAAGTCGTGTTTGCCAAATGGACCCGATCCAGGCCCAAAGACTTGTTGCAAACCATCTTAATGGGCCTCCTTCCTCTTCTCCTCATGTTGTTGGCCCATTTGGTCCTCATCCTTATGTTCCTTCCAAGTCCATATATCTTTCCACTCCCAGAATGAGCCCTTCTTCTTCTCAGCCCGAATCCTCTTATCTGGCCCATTATCATAATTCTAGTTCATATTCACAATCCCTTGCTCAAGCTGGCCCGCATTATTCTCGATCTCTCCCCACCCAGGAGATGATTGCTCAAACCCAACGCCAACTTGATGAGCTCCAATGCCGAATTGACCCCAAACCCACCTTGAGTGTTCTCTTTGCCTTTCGAAATCTCCAGCTTCTACCACCTTAAGAAATCCCTACTTATTGCCGTTATGATGGAGCCGACGACCCCTGTGTGCACTTGAAGGAGTTTGTTTATGAGTCGGCCCAATTTCGGCATGACCAACGCTTGATGGCTTATTTATTTGGTCTATCGTTAGAGGGTCAGGCTCGGGATTGGTTCTTCTCATTGCCGCATGATCAAGTTGTAAATTTTCACGTTGTCCAAGAAAGATTCATTCAGCAATATCAAGACCAGGTTAGGCCCAAGTACTCCGTTGTGGATCTGGCCCATGAGAAGATGAAGCCCGACGAGGAATTCTCCGCCTTTGCCGATCGTTGGCGTCGCCTCGCTGTGCAAGTCCCGGGGCATATTCCGGAGCAGGAGTAGATCAAGATGCTAATTTCCAACGCAACGCCTGAGTATCACTTTATTTTGGCCTTGAATGACATTACCTCCTGGCAACAATTATATAGTCGAGCCCGCTTCGTTCGTCAACAAATCCAAAATTCCCTTGACCCTAAATCTTCTTCACATTCCACGTCCACATACACCTTATCATCCACATATACTCCTTATGTATCTTCCATGAGTTAGCCTTCCACCACCTACTCTATAGCACCCCGGATAAAAATGATAAGGAAATAGACTTTTTCCCAAGTAACTAAAACCTTAGATAACTCTATAAGAAGGCCAAATAAAAAGGTAGAATACCCAAGGAGGGCCATTACATAAATATGCAACAATTAAAGCCATCATACGTATTGGGGCTTCCTGTTCCAAAAATACTATTCACCTGAAATAGGGCATCTACACAAGGGCGTCAATTTCTTAAGCCACAGGGCCACAACCCACGGTATGAAAGCCCACAGTATACATATATCTCTCTTTACCAACCGATCACTTACATATACATATATAATAACATCTTTTAATACCCAACATGGCACAAAATAGGAAACACACCTATAGAATAATACATCTTAATACTCAGCATGGCACTGAACAGGAAACACACCCAGCATGTCTCAGAATAGGAACAGTGGGAAGGAGGAAATAGTGCCCCTGACCTGGGCGCTATTCCCAATGGGGCGCCTTAACCCCAGGCGCCATTTCCTTTATGGTAATATATATATATATATATATATATATATATATATATATATATATATATATATATATATATATATATAAGAACCAAAAGATGTAACGCCCACATGCATGGGCGCTATTTCCCTAAATAGAGACTACATGGGAGGGCATCATTTCCTTGCCAGCAACCTGCCAAACAGAATGCCATTATGTCATCCTTCCAGATGTAAACATGAACAACCTCTTTTTGCTGGCAACGTACCCTTTTACCTGACAACCGATTGAAGCATTAATTGCTTCTTTAATTTTTCCCTGGCAATGGACCCTTATGTTTTTCCTTCCCTATATTATACATAACCTTCTAAGGTTAGAAGGTGATTGCCGACATCTGTTTCATCTCCACCTGCAAAAGAAGGTCCTTCCAGGAACGTACGTGAAGGGGGATCTACATCCTACGTTCTTCTTCCTACTGTTGGAGCCTTGCAGAGAAGCTTGGTTTTCTTATTATCCCTTCTACGTATTCACGTCAAAAAGGTATGTGTTCTCAAGATCTAGCCCAACCCGTAGCTAAAATAGGGTAACATAACATGCTAGTATATCCATCTGTCATGCCATGCAGCCTATTCCATACTCTATAGCATGTTACACGAGTTTTAAGTAGACCATACTCTATAGCATGTTACACGGGTTTTTAAGTAGAACAACTATAGCCTGTCACACCAAGTTTTCTACATAGTCTGTTATACTGATCTTACGGGATTTGAATATATCCTGCCATACTAGTTTTTACAGCCTCAAATAATCATGTTTAGCCCTAGTATATAACCTGTTTTACAAGAGATACATACATGTTTTAAAAATCCAGAAAGTCCAGCCCTCAGGTAAAGGGCGCCCCTGACCATGGCGCCATTTCCTAAAGGGGCGCCCCTGTCCAGGGCACCATTTAATATAAGACACTATACAGTGTCGTCAATTCATTTCCAGCAATTAATAATCAACGCATTCAAAAATCTATATCTATTGAACTAAACCATAAAATTCTCGCTTGAACATGTTTATGTGATCCTAGCATTTTTCTCTACCCATACATGTCTTTACTTCCTAATTCCAAGAAACTTTTGGATTGTGAATAGTGCATGACCCAACTGAATAGGCGCCCCTGACCAGGGTACCATTTACTTCAATTGATGACCCTCCAGAGGGTCATCATTTAAATGAAGACCCCCTGGGGAGGCGCCAATTCCTTTTCCCAATAATTATATACACCACGTTGGAAAATTAATATCTATGGAACTAAAACCTAACAATTCTGCATGAACATAGTTTTGAACTCTCGATAATTTTCTCTATCTATCCATATCCCCGGTTCCTGATTTCGTGAAACTTCTACATTATGAATAGTGTCATGAGTCCTAAACGTACCTGCCTGGTGTAAATAGGGGCCAAATAAATTGGCGCCCTAGCCAGGGGCGCCAATTTCATGAATAGTGAAGATGGGCGATCTCGCGCTACTCGTGAGCGGGGAAGAGGATGATCACATACACTTGGAGTATGAACTGCAAGGGGGGAAACAAGTCAGAGGTGCCCCGGGATGGATCCCCGGGGAAAACCCTCCGATGCTTAAGTCAGCAAGAGTAGTAGAGCACTGGTGCGAAGGAAGGAATTAGGAGGAAGATAGGGGCACGAGATCCCTCTCCACCAAAAGGTGAAGTGGTTCTTGCTCAGGGTTTTTGGCTTACCTTCTCATGGTAGGGCTCTTCCAGCTTAAATAATGGCTCGTTGAGTGCTTGATCCCTGTAAGCTGAGGAGTTTCAGGGGGGGTTACGTCCTTCGTGCAGGCTCTTTATAGCACCCGGGCTCTTGATCTCCCTTAACCTCTTGAGCTCCCAGCTTTGAAAGGGCTCGTAACGGCTGTACAGATAAGCTTCCATCAGTTGGCCCGAGCGTGAGGCACTACCCCAGGTAATGCTTCCCGAGCAATGAGTGCATGGATTGGGAAGGGAATACTGGGCTCCGAAGGAGCTTTCCCGATCGAACTGATGCTCGGGCTTCCCAACCCGAAGGCCACTTGGGAAGTGCTTGATCCGAGTAAGTTATTAGACTTATAATAAGTTGGCCCCGGGGCTACCACTTTAAGGAGCTGGGCCTCGTTGGGTCAAATTAGACCTCGTTTGGCCTCTCCGATCAGGCGGTTAGATTTCCCCTCTCCAAATAGTGACCCTCCAGAGAGTTGTCCTTTAAATAGAGACTCTCTGCAGGGGTGCCATTTCATATCTATATAAATTTGAAAGACAGGGCAACTCCCAGGCGCCAATTTGATAAAAGATAGCCTGACCCCCAGGCGCCAATTCCCTGAGAGACTGCCTGACCCCCAGGCGTCATTTCCTGAAAGCCTGAAAGACTAGGTAACCCCCAGGCGCCAATTCAATGAGGCAACCTGTTACTTGCCAATTCCGTTCTGATTCCTAAATTGTCTCGTGGTTCATACCAACATAACCTTAGTTCATCTCCTGCATGATATATGCCTTCGAACTCCATTCCATGACAATCTATCTTATGTTCTTACAATGGTCAACCCTTGAAATTTCATATTGGCTATAAATGAGAGTGGATATGAAAAGAAAAAATGATGTGCATATAGAGCCCGGTCTGGTCCTGAGAGGAGCGCCCGAAGGTACTTGTGCCCATGGGAGTTTATTGACCACGGTGTTTAAGCATTGCACCGAAGTACTTGCTTGACTTGAGACATTCCACACGTACTCTCTCTACTTACTTGACTTGACTTACGTGACCCAAAATGGGCAATACTTGACTTGCGTGGCCCGAAAAAGGGCAAAGTACTTGCTGGATTGAAATAGCCAATTCCATTGACACGTACTTGATATTACTTGCTTGAACACAAATTTTACTTGCTTGAACATGATTCTTACTTGCTTGTACATGAGTTCTTGCTTGCTTGAAAAGTGGCATCAACATCTAATTATTTCTTGATATCCTGCTTGTCGAATACTTGAAATCATGTGATACTCTCTCTATACAGTTCTTGATCTCTTACTTGTTCATCATGCATAGATATACCTGTATACCTGATTTTCTTACTTGTTTATCATGCATAGCTATACCGGCATTACATGTAGCATGTAAACCACTTAAAGATTGCTCGAACTTGAGATGTAATTCGTACTGAGCGATTCGCTCATCCAGTTGCTTCCTAACATTTTTCAGGTTATCTGGATAGCGACCCTCACCTAGATGGGAATGAGACCGAGTGAAAAGTGCTAGAGTCACTGATCGTCTATTGCCAACTAGTCGTGTCCTTTGTGTTTTAAGTCTTACCTTGTATTTTTAGTTATGACTGGTCTAGTCGATTGAAACTTGTTAAGGCTCGTAGCCTAGTAGTTGGATATGAATAATGTATGTTATGGACGAGAATTATCATCAATTGGTTAAGTGTAAGAATTTGTTATCTTGGACGGTTGGTATCATTTAGAAATTAAATCTTAGTCATTATTTAGTCTTTTGCGCACTCTGTCTTTTGTCAAAAATATATATATACTGCTCTGATTGAATGGTTCTATATAAGCTGGCCCTGACCCCGGTATCTTCTGTGATCAGGGCATGACAGCCTTCGTGGTATCAGAGCCTATGATTTTAATTTCCTAGGTAAAACCTAAGTCCAAGGATAGATTTATACCTTACCCGGTAAGATGGGTAGAGCCATGGGTTAAGTTTTATAATGACATTCGACCTTATAATTAAACCTGATCTTTATTATGCTTAAACCCTTTCGTAGGATCATGGCTGCTGAAAGAGCACAATGGCGCGAGATGCAGTGCACCGTGCAAGGCCTTACACAGGTGCTACAGCAAGTGGCGCAAGGCGGTGCTAACCGTGGAGCTGGTGATCTCCACAGGGGTTTCCGTAACATGAACCCACCAAGGTTCATGGGTTCGTCTGACCCCGAGGATGCTGAAAATTGGTTAAAGGAAATGGAACGAATTTTCCGTGTGATGTAATGCACGGACGAGGAGAAGGTTCTACTGGCTATATTCCAACTTGAGCGGGACGCTCAATGTTGGTGGGAATCTGTGGAAACAACATTGCTCGATCACCACGTCACATGGGATGAATTCGCTGAGCATTTTAACAACAAGTACTTCTCCGACCATATCCAGGAAAAGAAGGCCGCAAAATTTGCTGCATTGAAACAAAGGACCTTCAAAGTAGCCGAGTATGAGGCCCAGTTTTCAAGATTGGCTAGGTATACACCCCACTTGGTGTGTAAGGAGAAGATGAAGCCTAAAAGGTTCCTCAACGGGCTTCGGCCCCATTATATTACACAACTTGCACTGATGGACATCCAAGTCTATTCGGAAATGGTTCGGCGTGCGCAGTTGCTCGAGGAAGCCACTGAATTATCAGAGAGGATCCGAGGAAGGGACAAGAAGGAACCTGTCACAAGCCCGAGAAATTTTAAAGCATCATTCAACAAGAAGCGGTACTACAGCGGAGGGGAGTCCTCCAAAGGAACGAAATTCCAAAAGAATGTCAAGCCATTCTCCACCACCACACCTTCCAAGGAAGTTTGTAAGTACTGTGACAAAGCTGGTCATAGGACCGAGGAATGCTGGAGGAAGCTAGGGGCTTGTCTCCGATGTGGAAGCCGAGAACATCGGATCCCTAATTGCCCACTGATGAACGAGCAAGCCATTAAAGATGAGAAGCTCCGGGCAAAGAAGCAAGGTCGTCTGCAAGCTCTCCAAGAGACGGAACCAATGGAAGGAGGAATCGTGGAAGGTACACTAATCATTTGCTCTAAGACTGCTAAAGTTTTATTTGATACTGGGGCAACACATTCATTTATTTCCAAGAACTTTGCTACTGCATTTACTAAGGAGCCTAAATGGTTAGACTTAGTCATATCTACACCTATCGGGAGCAAGGCCGACCTCACACATCATTACCCAAACTGTGAGATTATGGTTAAAGGAAATAATCTGTTTGCCGACCTAATTTGCCTAGATATGGAAGTGTATGATGTCATTCTAGGTGCTGATTGGTTATCCACATACCAAGCAACTGTAGATTGTCGGAATGGCAAGATAACTTTTGTGGATTATCCAGAACTGGTGTAAATTAGCCCTCGAGCTAGATCACCTCTTATATCAGCCCTCCGAGCTAGTAAACTTATAAGCAAAGGATGTATGGCTTTCATTGCATATGTAACTACCACGGACATCGAGGAGTCTAAGCTTGAAGACATCCGTGTAGTTTGGGATTTTTCTGACGTTTTTCCAGAAGAATTACCCGGCTTACCCCAGGAGCGGGAGGTGTCGTTCACCATCGACCTTGTCCCTAGTGCTGGACCTATTCCCAAGGCACCTTACAGAATGTCTCCTGCTGAGCTGAAAGAGATAAAGGAACAACTAATGTAGCTATTAAACAAGGGTTTCATCCGGCCAAGCACCTCCCCATGGGGAGCGTCTGTATATCGACTATCGGCAGTTAAACCACCTTACAATCAAGAACAAGCACCCACTGCCAAGGATTGATGAATTGTTCGACCAAATATCTGGAGCTAAATATTTCTCCAAGATTGATCTTCGATCTGGTTATCACCAACTGAAGATCAAAGAAGAAGACATTCATAAAATTACATTCCGAAGCAGGTATGGGCATTACGAATTTACTGCTATACCTTTCGGACTGACAAATGCCACCGCAGCTTTTATGCAGTTAATGAACAGCATATTCAGGACTCACTTATACCAGTTCATTGTGGTCTTTATCGATAATATTTTAATTTATTCAAAGTCTGAAGAAGACCATGAAGAACATCTTAAGAAGGTGTTGCAGATATTGAGGGAAAAAAAATTATATGCCAAATTCAGCAAGTGCAAGTTCTGGCTTGAGGAAGTATCCTTCTTGGGCCATATAATTTCAAAGAACGGAATTTTCGTGGACCCATCAAAGGTCGAAGCCGTGAAGAATTAGGAGCGGCAAACAAATGCAACGGAGATTCGAAGTTTCTTGGGGCTAGCTGGTTATTACCGGCGTTTCATCAAGGACTTCTCAAGAATTGTTGTTCCTCTCACCTGATTGACTCGCAAGGAAATACCTTATGAGTGGAAGGAAGACTGTGAGAAGAGTTTCCAAGCTTTGAAAGATCTCTTGACCACTGCTCCAGTCCTATCATTGCCAATTGAAAGAGAGAAGTACGATGTATATACCGATGCTTCTGGTATTGGCCTAGGGTGTGTATTGATGTAAAATGGAAGGGTGATTGCGTACTCTTCCCAACAATTAAAGAAACATGAAGAGAACTACCCGGTGCATGACTTAGAGCTGGCCGCGGTGGTATTTGCTTTGAAGATCTGGAGACACTACCTCTATGGAGGATAATTCATAGTATACTCCAATCACAAAAGCCTCAAGTATTTATTCTCCCAAAAGGAGCTAAATATGTAGCAAAGGCGATGGCTCGAATATATCAAGGATTTTGACTTCACTATACAATATCATCTCGGTAAGGGTAATTCAATAGCTGATGCCCTTAGTCGAAAGCCGAGAGCAATTTTTGCCAACTATATGATACAAGAATGGAGGTTGCTGGAAAAATTATCAGAACTCAATATAAGCACGTATAAGACGAACAAGTGTATCACTCTATCCCATATGAGTCTACATCCAGATTTGCTACTTGAAATTAAGAAGCTACAAGAAGAAGATGCCGCACTAGTGGAGATAAAAGGTAAGCTGGATGAGAGACTTGATTTCAAGCTGGCACCCGATGGTAAATTGTTATTTCATGAACGGACATGTGTACCCGACTGTCCCGAGTTGAAAAAGAAGGTTCTTGATGAAGCTCATCGATCGAGGTACACGATCCACCCTGGAGCCACTAAGATGTACCAAGACTTGAAACGAACTTTCTGGTGGCCTAATATGAAAAGGGAGGTAGCGAACTTCGTATCTCGCTGCCTGACATGTCAACAAGTGAAGGCGGAACATCAAAAACCCGCCAGAAAGCTGCATCCACTAGATATTCCCAAGTGGAAGTGGGAAGACATTGGCATGGATTTTATTATGGGCTTGCCCAAGACTAGAGGTGGACATGATGGAATTTGGGTAATTATCGACCGCCTAACTAAATCGGCTCATTTCTTGCCTATCAAAAGTCGATGGTCGGTTGATGTCCTTACTGCCTTGTATATCAAGGAGATGGTTAGATTGCATGGAGTTCCCGTGGCGATCGTATCCGACCGAGACCCACACTTCACCTCTCATTTCTGGAGGAGTCTACAACACTCTCTGGGGACGAAACTCAACTTCAGCACTGCTTTCCATCCTCAGACAGATGGACAGACAGAAAGGACAAATCAAGTTGTTGAAGACATGTTAAGGGCCTGCATTATAGATTTCGGTGGTAGTTGGCATGACCACTTACCCCTGGCTGAATTTGTATATAATAATAGTTATCAAGCTAGTATCCAGATAGCATCTTTCGAGGCACGCTATGGCTGAAGTTGTCGATCTCCAATATGCTAGGATGAAGTCGATGAAAAGCAAATTCTAGGCCCATATATGGTGAGAGATTCAACTGAGAATATACACCTCATTTGGGAAAGGCTAAAGATAGCACAGTCCAGGCAGAAGTCATATGCTGACAACAGGAGAAGAGATATGGAATTCCAAGTTAGAGACCATATTTTTCCCAAGGTATCTCCCAGCCGAGGTATTAGAAGATTCGGTGTTAAGGGCAAACTTACACCAAGATTCATTGGTCCATTCAAGGTATTGGAGAGAGTGGGTGAGGTAGCTTACCGCATTGCCTTGCCTCAACAACAATCAGAGGTGCACAATGTATTCCATATTTCTATGCTAAAGAAGTATGTGCACGATCCTCTCCACGTCATCGACCACACTAACTTGGTGATACAGAAGGACCTTACCTATAAGCAGAAGCTGATGAAGATCCTCGACCGAGAAGTCTGAGTTTTGAGAAGCAAGACTATCCCTATGGTGAAAATTCAATGGGATCGATGCTTAGAACAAGAAGCTACATGGGAAATCGAAGAGTCTATGAGAAAGAGATTTTAAGAATTATTCTAGTCTGTAAGTGTTTCTCACCCTCCCGGTCTCCATATATGCAATTGAATTTGGGGACTAAATTCTTTTAAGTGGGGGAAGGTGTAGCACCCCGGATAAAAATGATAAGGAAATAGACTTTTTCCCAAGTAAATAAAATTTTAGATAACTCTATAAGAAGGCCAAAATAAAAGTAGAATATCAAATGAGGGCCATTACATAAACATGCAATAATTAAAGCCATCATACATATTGGGGCTTCCTATTCCAAAAAGACTATTCACCTGAAATAGGGCCTCTACACAAGGGCGTCAATTTCTCAAGCCACAGGGCCACAACCCACAATATGAAAGCCCACAGTATACATATATCTCTCTTTACCAACCAATCACTTACATATACATATATAATAACATCTTTTAATACCCAGCATGGCACGAAAAGGAAACACACCTATAGAATAATACATCTTAATACCCAGCATGGCACTGAACAGGAAACACACCCGGCATGGCTCGGAATAGGAATAGTGGACAGGAGGAAATAGCGCCCCTGACCTGCGCGCTATTCCCAATGGGACACCCTAACCCCAGGCGCCATTTCCTTTATGGCAATATATATATATATATATATATATATATATATATATGTGTGTGTGTGTGTGTGTGTGTGTGTGTGTGTGTGTGTGTGTGTGTGTGTGTGTGTGTGTGTGTGTAAGAACCAAAGGCTGTAACGCCCACATGCATGGGCGCTATTTCCCTAAACAGAGACTACATGGGAGGGCACCATTTCCTTGCCAGCAACCTGCCAAACCGAATGCCATTATGTCATCCTTCCAGAAGTAAACATGAATAGCTTCTTTTTGCAGGCAACGTACCCTTTTACCCGACAACCAATTGAAGCATTAATTGCTTCTTTTTCCCTGGCAATGGACCCTTATGTTTTTTCTTCGCTATATTATACCCAACCTTCTAAGGTTAGAAGGTGATTGCCGACATATGTTTCGTCTCCACCTGCAAAAGAAGGTCCTTCCAGGAACATACGTGAAGGGGGATCTCCATCCTACGTTCTTCTTCCTGCTGTTGGAGCCTTGCAGAGAAGCTTGGTTTTTTTATTATCCCTTCTACGTATTCAAGTCAAAAATCTAGGTGTTCTCAAGATCTAGCCAAACCTGTAACTAAAATAGGATAACTTAACATGCTAGTATATCCATCTATCATGCTATGCAGCCTGTTCCATACTCTATAGCATGTTACACGGGTTTTAAGTAGACCATACTCTATAGCATGTTACACGGGTTTTTAAGTAGAACAACTATAGCCTGTCACACCAAGTTTTCTACATAGTCTGTTATACTGATCTTTCGGGATTCGAATATATCATGTCATACTAGTTTTTACAGCCTCAAATAATCATTTTTAGCCCTAGTATATAACCTGTTTTACAAGAGATACATACATGTTTTAAAAACCCATAAAGTCCAGCCCTCGGTAAAGGGCGCCCCTGACCAAGGCGCCATTTCCTGAAGGGGCGCCCCTGTCCCGGGCGCCATTTAATTGAAGACACTATACAGTGTCATCAATTCATTTTCAGCAATTAATAATCAACACATTCAAAAATCTATATCTATTGAACTAAACCATAAAATTCTCGCTTGAATATGTTTCTGTGATCCTGGCATTTTTCTCTACCCATACATGTCTTTACTTCCTAATTCCAAGAAACTTTTGGATTGTGAATAGTGCATGACCCAACTGAATAGGCGCCCCTGACCAGGGTACCATTTACTTCAATTGATGACCCTCCAGAGGGTCATCATTTAAATGAAGACCCCCTGGGGAGGCGCCAATTCCTTTTCCCAATAATTATATACACCACGTTGGAAAATTAATATCTATGGAACTAAAACCTAACAATTCTACATGAACATAGTTTTGAACTCCCGATAATTTTCTCTATCTATCCATATCCCTGGTTCCTGATTTTGTGAAACTTCTACATTATGAATAGTGTCATAAGTCCTAAATGTACCTGCCTGGTGTAAATAGGGGCCAAATGAATTGGCGCCCTAGCCAGGGGCACCAATTTCATGAATAGTGACCCTCCAGAGAGTCGTCCTTTAAATAGAGACTCTCTGCAGTGGTGCCATTTTCATATCTATATAAATTTGAAAGACAAGGCAACCCCCAGGCGCCAATTTGATAAAAGATAGCCTGACCCCCAGGCGCCAATTCCCTGAGAGACTGTCTGACCACCAGGCGCCATTTCCTGAAAGCATGAAAGACTGGGTAACCCCCAGGTGCCAATTCAATGAGGCAACCTGTTACTTGCCAATTCCGTTCTGATTCCTAAATTGTCTCATGGTTCATACCAACATAACCTTAGTTCATCTCTTGCATGATATATGCCTTCGAACTCCATTCCATGACAATCTATCTTATGTTCTTACAATGGTCAACCCTTGAAATTTCATATTGGCTATAAATGAGAGTGGATGTCAAAAGAAATACATGGAAATGATGTGCATATAGGGCCCGATCTGGTCCTAGGAGGAGCACCCGAAGGTACTTGTGCCCATGAGAGTTTATTGACCATGATGTTTAAGCATTGTACCGAAGTAATTGCTTGACTTGCTTGACTTGAGACATTCCACACGTACTCTCTCTACTTGCTTGACTTGACTTGCGTGGCCTAGAATGGGCAATACTTGACTTGCGTGGCCCTAAAAAGGGCAAGGTACTTGCTAGATTGAAATAGCCAATTCGAGTGACACATACTTGATATTACTTGCTTGAACACAAATTTTACATGCTTGAACATGATTCTGACTTGCTTGTACATGAGTTCTTGCTTGCCTAAAAAGTGGCATCAACATCTAATTATTTCTTGATATCCTATTTGTCGAATGCTTGAAATCATGTGATACTCTCTCCATACAGTTCTTGATCTCCTACTTATTCATCATGCATAGATATACTTGTATACCTGATTTTCTTACTTGCTCATCATGCATAGCTATACCGGCATTACATGTAACACGTAAATCACTTAAAGATTGCTCAAACTTGAGATGTAATTCCGACTGAGCGATTCGCTCATCCAGTTACTTCCTAACATTTTTCAGGTTATCTGGATAGCGACCCTCACCTAGATGGGAATGAGACTGAGTGAAAAGTGCTAGAGTCACCGATCATCTACTACCAATTAGTCGTGTCCTTTGTGTTTTAAGTCTTACCTTGTATCTTTAGTTATGACTGGTCTAGTCGATTGAAACTTGTTAAGGCTCGTAGCCTAGTAGTTGGATATGAATAATGTATGTTATGGATGAGAATTATCATCAATTGGTTAAGTGTAAGAATTTGTTATCTTGGACGGTTGGTATCGTTTAGAAATTAAATCTTAGTCATTATTTAGTCTTTTGCGCACTCTGTCTTTTGTCAAAAATATATATATACTGCTCTGATTGAATGGTTCTATATAAGCTGGCCACGACCCGGGTATCTTCCGCGCTCAGGGCGTGACATACTCGCCCTCTACAGGTCAACCTTCCGCCACATATCCCTCCGTGAGTCCACCCTCCACAAATCCATACGCCTTCACATATCAATCCTCCATGAGTCAGTCTTCTGCCATGCATGGTCAGCCCTCTGCATACCTGCATGTGTCTCCACCCCCCGTCAAGGGAATGCCAAACCCCGAGCAGGTGGATGCCGTCCACTATATACCTCCTCATTCCGCTTCCCATGCACCTTCGTCTAATCCCTACGCTAGTCACCATGCACCCTTGCCTACACAACCTCTACTTCCCTCTCCACAACCTTCTCCATTGCCTTCCCACAATCCTCGACACTCACCTTGTCGAAGCGGGCTCCTTATCCTCCATTGCCGGACTGTTTTATCGATATTTTTCGGGCTTTGATGGCCACCCACACGTTGCAGCTCCCTCAGGTTATGTCTTGCCGACCCGCAGTTGGGAATTTTCTTCAGTTTTGTGAATATCATCATCAGCAGGGGAATTTGGTCAAGGATTGCCCCGTGTTCTGGGATTATGTTTATGACCTGGAAGACAAGAAAAGGATTGGTTGGTCTGCGATTCATAAAGTTGTCTTATATCTTCGCAGTAGGTAGCAGCAGTCGCAAGCACCGCCCAAGTAGCCGTCTCCATCTCTACAAGACCAGGGGCACCCCTGTGACTCCTTATCTGGCGCTATAGCTGCTCTGTTATCTACCCCGTCGCGTACTTCATTACCCATTCCCTCACTTGGTCCATCACCCATTCCATGGCCTAACCCGCTACCACCGCCCGTTCCATCACCTACCTCATCACCTGCACCACTGCCTAAATCATCTCTTACGCCGTCTCCGATGCCTCCATAAACCCAAGCGCCTCCCTTCCTCTTTCCACTCCCATTGCCACCACCGCTTCCGCTCTGAACGCCACTTGGCGTGTCATGTCGATACGTCGACGATGGGCGGCACTGTCCTCCCCTTCATCCTCTCCATTACCTACATCATCTTCATTACCCCCATTGTCCACATCACCACCTTTGTTACCCTCCTTATTGTCTACCCCTCTATTACCATCTTCACCGCCTTCGCCATCTTCGCCACCTTCGTCACCACCGCTTCCATCACCATCCTCGTTGCCTGTGTCACCATCATCTCTGCCATCATCTCCACCTTCATTCTCCTCGCCCGAGCCTGAGCAGGTTACATCTCCACCTTCGCATTTACCCCCACCTCCACCTTCGTCTTTGCCTTCACCCTCGCTTACACCTGAGCCCGTTATATCTCCACCGCAAGAAGGCATACCTTCCAAACCTACCACCTCCACTCCATCCACTTCCACCCCACGGAGTGGGTGTGTGCTGCCTATGGTGCCCCTTGGGTCTGGTTCCCAGGGAGAGAGTGAGCCGAGTAAGGATAATTTGGTGCCGATTGTGCATTTCAAGATTCAGGATTACATCTACCGCATGCTAATTCGTGTCCTCGTCTTTGGTTATTTGGGGAATATTGAGCCTACACTTCCCATGACAGTTGTCAAGAAGAGTTCCCTTGCATTGGTGCCAGTTTTTTCTCAGGCGAGATCGGTAGCAATCTCTTTGCTCATCTAGAGGTCCACTATTGATGTTGTCATTACTTCTCACTTTGTTGCTATACAGATAACTGGTCAAGAGGGGTTCTCCACCCGTGTCATGCTAACTCATATGGCTGCCAAGAGTTTGATGAATTTCATGCTCAAGGGGCAGTTTGCCGTATTTTCAGCATTTTCCAAGGACATTCTGTACTTCTTATGCAATCTCCTTCAGTTTATCAATAAGTCGGCCAAGTCAACGCCGGGTATTACTCTCCCTCAGTTTGATTCTGCTCATCTGTCAAGGGAGTTATGCTTCATGGCTGACCACCAAGTGGAGTTGCCGAATCTTAAGATCCTGGTGCCAAGTGATAAAACTCCATGGAATCTTGTTCTTCATCGTTATGAGGAGTTACTTGTCCAAGAGTGTCCACATGTGGTTAGCACCGGGTGTCTAGGGGCCACCACCCCAATGAGGATGCATATTCATAACCGGGCTAGGTTGTCTGCCAGATGGGCCCATTACTTAAAGAGATATTGCAAGCCAAGAAGCCCAACGCACTGAGTCCGCGCAAGGTGGGTCCATTATCAAGAGATTTCTGCTAAGAAGAGGCGGCGGCGCAAGTTCAAGGGCCGTTGGTTGTTCACTCATGGGGCCACCAATCCTTCCCCTTCTTTCCATTCATCCTTTCTCTTGCTCAGGTTGCACCCTTGGGTGGTGTACTTGCCTTCTTCCAATCCTGTTTCTGTGGTTTTCTCCTCTCTTCCTGGGTCCATGAATCCCCACTCCTCTCCTTTTCATCTGGATCCTCCGGATTTTCTTATTTTCACAACTCTAAGCCTCAGCCTAGGCCCTTCTTTCATCCTGATTTCGGGATATCTTCCAACTCTTCTCCTCCTCACCCGGAGTCTCCGAATCTTTTTGGTCCTTCCCTACTTCGCCCTTTTTCTCTGGAGCTTCAGGATCTACTCTTCTTATCTGATTCTTCTCCTCGAAAATTTTTGGGATCTATTTTTGATTCTTCTCCGACTCTATCTGATGATTACTCCTCTTCTTCCTCGCTATCGCAGCAATCTCATTATTTTTCTATTCTTTCTTCCTCACCCTTTTGGGGTTCTTGCCCTTTTTCATGTTGTTTTCGAGGCTTTAGTCTGCCTTAATCCCAGTTAATTTTTGATTCTCTTGTATGTTGTTCCTTGTTATCAGGGTTTCTACGCCCTAATGAGAGAGTTCTAGCCCTCACCTCTCTTCTTCTGATCCTTCTTCATCAAGTGTGGTGTCTGCCACTCTTTCGTGTCAAGGAATCTCTACTCTTTGCTATCCTCTCCCTTTTATCCTGTCAAGTAAGGAATACAAAGCTCGTGCTACTCGAAACTCGCTGGTCCAGATCGCTTCAGGACGGTGGTTTCCGCTCCATGGATTTGCAAGGTATCTTTATTTTATGCAAGAATGTGATATCCATTCTATTACTTTTATTCATGCGCATGGTTATAATGCTAGTTCCTTAACTCGTTTGAGTGGTTTATGTTAGGATCAGTGCGGAGGATTCAGAGGGGCGGTGAATGAATATAGCCTATAAAAACTTTCACCCAATATAAAATTTCGCTCAATTAGAATTTCGCTCACTCAACAGATTAAACACTTAGAATAAAATCTGATCAAATCATCTAATGAACCTGTGATCAAACACTTGGAGCGCCCTTATGCAAACATCTAGCGGAAGCAAACCATAAGCAATCAAACCACAATGCAAGGGGGGTTTTTAGATGGTTCGGTCCTGCAGACCTACATCCACCCCACACTCAACCCGAGTGTGGCTTCACTAACAGCTGGGCAACACAGCTTGCCAACAGACGCTGATACACAGCTTATCGAGGGGAACAACCTCCCCTCTTCCTCCTACACGGAGGGAACCTCTAGCAACCCACGGTCACTAGAAACCAGAGACTCACATCTCTCTTCCTCTATACCAAGAGGGAACCCCACTAGTAGCAGCCCGCTACCAGTGAACCAGCCAGTAGCACTCTGCTACCAGCAATCCACCAGAGGCTTAGCCTCTCTTCCTCCTAGCCCGGAGGGAACCCACAAGCAGCCCCCTGCTGCTTGCAAACCGGATATCAGATCTCCCTTCTCCTGACCCACTAGGAGGAACCCGACCTCAGTCCAGAGGATCGGAAGAACAAGGATAACCAAATGAAAAAGGAAAAATAAAAACACGAAATGAAAATAACTTCAGCAAACAGAAAGCTGAAAAATGAAATGCACAATGTGGCACTCAACGGAGCTGACTGGCCTGGATCTAATCCACGGTCCAGTAGGAACATATCTCCCTCGATCTCACTCTCTTTCTTCACTCTCTCTCTTTCTCTTTCTTCTCTGCTGCACTTCTCTTCTTCTCTTGATCTCTGTTCTCATTTTCTCTCTTTCTCTTTTTCTTTTCTTCTCTGCTGCACTTCTCTTCTTCTCTCTTTCTAGATCGAAGGGCTTTCTGCTCTCCAGGCTTCTTCTTCGATCAGCCTCCATCTGAAGACAAAGGCTCCAATATATACCAGCAGCAGTGAGGAGATAGGGCGTGTGCTTCCCACGCCTTTCGTCCAGAAGATTACTCCTCGGATCACGTGCTCAGCACCACCTCAGATCATGTGTCAGGTGCCAGCTTCGGGTCACGTGCCCATTCATCAGTACGCTCAGCAACTGGAGTTGAGGTGGCGTCAACACACTTGCTCCAAAGGGTTGACGCAGCCTTCAAAGACATTCGACCAGCAAAACTCACGTCTGCTGCATTGACTCCATCAGCCTACTACGTTGACGCATCGGTGATCCAGTGATCAAGTCTTCAGCAGATGGGCGTGCTGCGTCGACGCTCTCAATCAATGGCGTTAACGCATTGATGCATTCCAGTGAGCAACCAGCCTAGCCTTTTTTAACTGTTGCATCGACGCTGCTCCACTGCTGCGTTGACGCATTGGAGTATGCATTGTCGATGCTGCCAATGTACTCCAGAGGCTGCAATAAGGGATACTTGAACTGTTGCGTCCATGCTACTTGATCAATGCGTTGACGCACCAGAGTAATCCACAAGCTTCTTTCTTGATTATTTGAACTACTGCGTTCACGCCACTTGATCAAGGCGTTGACGCATTGGTGTGTTCCAGCTGCGGAAATTGGATGGCTTCAGCCCTCTTGCTTTAAGGGGTTCATTAGCCTCTTCAGTCCCTGTCAGACAAATGAAACGAAGTCATCAGTTCTAAGTTTATGGATTGCATTGTATAGACTTTGCTGTGAAGGTAAAGGCTAAAGCAACGTACAAACTTTATGATACTTAGATGAAAAACAGGCGATGTATAGACTTCATAATACTCAGATGAACACATGCGGTGTATAGACTTGATGTGTTCACTGGTGGATGTACACACTTGCCCACTGTACAGACTTGGATGCTTATATGCAATGTAGAGACTTCAGACTACAGGAACGTATGAACAACCAATGTGTAGACTCTTTAATCGACAGGTTTTGAAGCACAAAGGCAATGTACAGACTTTGCCTTAAAACGAATGTAAAGACTTAGAATCAAAGAGGCGATGTGTAGACTTTGAACCAGTGTACAGACTTGGAAGCTTGAGCCAATGAATAGACTTGAGACGCTTAAGGCTATGTACACACTTGTTGAGGCTCAAGCGGTGTACAGACTTCGAAGTTCCACTGTGGATGTACAGACTTGAAGATCCACTGTGGATGTACAGACTTCATGGAGCAAAGCGATGTGTAGTCTTGAAGCTTCTGAAGCAATGTACAGACTTCAAAGATCACTGTGGATGTACAGACTTCATGGAGCGAAGCGATGTGTAGACTTGAAGCTCCTGAAGCAATGTACAGACTTCAAAGAAGTTGGCGAGTCAATGTACAGACTTGAGGTTCAAAGCCAACGGCTGTACAGACTTAGAATATTAAGACTGATGTACAGACTTCATGAGTTGACGCTGTACACACTTAGCGAGTTGACGCTGTATACACATCCAATGAAGTGCGTTGACGCTGTAACATGAGCCAGTGAGATGCGTTGACGCTGTACACACTTAGCCTAGTGTATGGACATTGCCTTAGACTCTAAATGAAACGGACTTTAGCCAATGCAATGTATAGGCTTGAATGAGAGTCCAATGTATAGACTTGGCCAATGTTGTCTAGCCTATGCACAAAGTGAGACATGCAGAAACATGGTATCTGACAAAATGTAATTCAGATATATAAGGAACAAATGCCATCAATGCTAAACATCATCATTCATGTTGCTATCATAAAAATACAATATCAAATGCACTCACTGTCTTGCTATCATCAAAACCAAATAGCATTGCTATCATCAAAGCAACATAGCGCATGCTTGTGCCTAAGAGGCACAACATTCTCCCCCTTTTTGATGATGGCAACACAATGTGACAGTGAGTCACACATAAGATTTTCTCCCCCTTTGACATGATCAAAAAGAGAAAAACAGTAAAAACAAGAGTGCAAAGTGCATTATGCATGCAAAATCCTCTAGAACATTCTCCCCCTGAATGTAGGACTCCTCTGAATTATTTCACCCCCTAAATAATAGCTCCCCTTTTGAGAAGGAATATGAACAGATAAACAAGGAAGAGAAGGTAGGAGGGTCACTTGACAACAGCTGAATCATAGGTTCAGAAAGGAAGCATGATTATAACCAACTGTTAAAGTTTAAGAATCAGCAACATACAATTTTCAAAAATTCAGGTTTAACAGTGATAAATCTAGAGTAAAACACCTGACCCCTGAAAAAGAGTTTATAGACTCCATTTATAGCAATGAATCTAGGGCACATGGTATTAATAGATAAGTCAGAAATAATACCCTTTTGTGATTAAACAAGGAAATTTAAGAGAGGCAACTTCAACATGTATTGATAAAAACAATTTTCACTCATTGACTTTTGATTTTTCGAAGGGTTACAACAGTTTGATTTTCACCTTTGAATTTCAAAACTTGAACTAAATGAATAGATCAGTGGCATTTATGCTGTTGACATTAGGTGTACACCTTGATCAGAGGCAGGTACCCCCAGTTACTAGGCATAAACTACTAGACCTATTTCAGATCAAAACCCACAAACAATAGTCTTCATTTTTAACATTAAGGGTACACCTTGACTAGAGGCCAGTACCCCAAGTTACTTGGTGAGAATTCCCTCTATAGATTTGACCCTTTGAACAGAGATATTCTGAAGCACTTCATGACTATGAGTTCTCTTGCTTCATTGGAGGAGATCACAATTTCTCAGTGCAATTCAGCCATTGCTCTGTCACTATGTTCAGTTCATAGCATTTATGATCTTACTTACTGCTGCCCTTATCTCTTTTAGAGTGATTGTTTGAAAAACAGTACACACTCTTATTCACCTTTTCTAGAAGTTTCCAGATCAACACATTAGGCATTACAAAAACTTTTTCTAATCTTACCATGAGACAAAGATTAAGAGCTATAAAAGTTTTTCTTTTATCTCAGATTCTAAAGGCAGACATTTGACTCTTCAATTTATAAAGGTTAAACCTTTAGTTCTTTTCAATTTGTGAGAGTGATTCTTATAAGTGAACAATTGCAATAATCACAATTTAATGTACTAAACCAGATGCAAAGCTGTTGTTCAGTGAAAATGATGGGGAAAAGATAGCAATTGGCAATATGGTTCAATGAGCAACTGATGTCAAAGAATATGAATCATTTGAATGAGAACACTGAGAAGTGAATAGGATTCAATGAATTGAATAGAACTCTCAGCTCCCCCTGACATCATGATGCAAGAGATATGCCATGCAATATACTGTCCTACATGTAGACTATGACAATAGGTAAATGACAGTCATGCAAATCAGTCCTATATGCATTGATCAATTTCATTGACAGTCATGCATATGATGTATGCAGACACTAGACACATGCATTGACTGTATGCACTAACTAACCCATTCAAGCTCAGTCCAAGTATGTAATCAAGCATGCAATGCATTGACACAAGACACATGCATTGACTCTATACACTGAAGAATCATTCAAGCTCAGTACAAGGTATGCATCGACTCAAAAATGATTGAGCAGAACATCAAGCATCCTATGTTCATAGTGCAAAAACTAGCAAGAGAGAAGAGCATCAGATATGTGCAAAATTAAACTCAATAGCTGAGTCTGGAATACAGACCGATCAGCTAATCATGAAGAGACATTAGAATTCAAACAGACAGTTCAGTAATTTCAGATAATGAAGTTTAAACATAGAGTTTTGGAACTGACCTGAAAAGTTCAATCATGGGGTTTTCATTCTTGAGTGCCTTGGTTAACCCCTCTTATTCATTTCCAAGGCACACCTGTAACAACTGGATTACTTTGATCTTGCAGGAACCTAAGAAGTCTTGGGTCCTGAATTAACAGTGACATTCCTAGCAGGTATGGTAGCCAACTTCTGTGCATGAAGGTCATCAATTCTCATCACATGACAATCATTCATTGAATGACCTATCTGACCACAGTAGTGGCATCATGCAACAGTTCTGAAATTTATTTTGTGCACATTCCTATGAGCAGGTGTTCTAAATGCATATGCATAGAAATTTTTGTTAACAGAATTGAAATTCTGTTTACCAAAACTAGTCTTGCTTTGGTATCCTGCCAGCCAACAGGTTGCAGCCCTGTGACCTGGCTTTCCACAGTTAAAGCATGTAATATGCTGAACTTTTGAAACACGAATATTTCCATGAGAAGTATTGTTTACAAGGAATTTATTGTAACCAAAACCATTTCTGTTTACAGGGAATTTAATAAATTCAGAGTTCGATTTCTTTCCCTGAGCACGCCAACAATTTTCAACCATGTGGCCCAATTTGCCACAAAGAAAACATTGAATGTTCTTTTTATGAGATGCATGATTTTTAGCATGGAACAGTTTATCATGCATTCTAACAGCATATAGATCATCTAATTTCATTTATCTACAATCATGCATGAGATGACCTATTTTATGACAATAAAAACATTGATGCCTTTTGGTGTGAGCAGAAGAAGGTTTCCTCACAGTAGGCTTCCTAGCATGAATTCTATCATACTTCAATTCATCCTTCTTCATCACAAAATAATCAGCCATCTTATGGCCAAACTTTCCACAGTAAAAGTATTTGACATTTTTGACACTAGATTTTTTGGCCTGAACTTTCTTAGCATGCTGATCGTTATCATTCTTTTTCAAAACTTTTCTTTTCTCCTTTGTTTTCTTATTTTCCTGATTAGCATGCATATTTGAAGAAGAGCCTGAAGTGCTAGCTAACTCAGAGCTACACACAAAGGTTATGTGTTATCTTTTTCTTTCTTCCTGATTACTGCCTCCGTCAGAGACTTTCTTCTTAGAAACATCCTTTGGATTTTCTTTATTTTTAAATGACTCAGACAGAGAATTGTTCAATTCAGTGATTTCATTTTTGAGAGAAGAAATGAGCATTTCAGAATCTGTGATCTTTTCATTAAGTAAGACATTTATGGCTTTGTAGCTATCAATCTCTTCTATCAATGTACTCACTCTCTCATATTCATTTTCAACTGAATTCTTCCCTTTTTCAAATATTAAAAGTCTCTCAGATATAGCAGAATTAAGCAGCTTCAGCTCTTCATTCTCCTTTCTAGTTAGTTCATTCTGAACTAGTTCATTAGTTAAGATTTGATCATTTCCTAATGAATTCAGCTTATCTTCTAGTTCAGAAATCTTGTCTGTGAGTTCCTGATTTTTATTTTCCAAAACAGAAATTTGTTCCTTACTCACATTCAGATTAGCTAAGCATATTTCATGAGATTTTCTCAGATCTTGACATTTTTCACAATGAGCATTCGAATTAATCTGATCACATTTCTTTTTCAGCTTTCTATTTCCAGATTTCAAATATTTACATTTCTCAGAATGTTCCTCATACATATCCCATAATTCATCAATTAAAATCTCTTCGGATTCAGATTCAGAATTTACCTTGGATGAGGAATCTTCATTATCCCGGTTGGCCATCAAACAACTATCACTCTGTTGGTTATGCGCAGAGATAACTTTGTCATATATCTCTTTTCCAGAATTGCACCTGAGAGCAAAAGAATATACATTAGTATTAACAGCAGCTCTCAAAATATTAAGAATTATGACATTATCACGGTTCTTAAAGGTGTCCTCACTAGACCACTTGGTCTGATCTTTGGGTAATCGATGTGGGCCTTTGGATAGCAAACTCCATAGTTTGGGATCAATGGAATCTACATACACAGCTAGGCATCCTAGCCAACTTTCAAAGTTAGAACCATCATAAATTGGAGGACGGTCCATTTGGACTGATGGCAAACAGATTCAACTCACTAAAACAAATGACAGGAAATGCAGCAAAACCAGATGGGCAAGGTAAAGCACTAAACCGGTGAAACAAAACAACGAGCACAATACACCCACTCTGAAATGCACTAAACAGTTAGCAGGATCCTCTGTAGATTGTTAGATCTGTTAAGTTAGAGACCGCTCTGATACCAATTGTTAGGATTGGTGCGGAGGATTCAGAGGGGGGGTGAATGAATATAGCCTATAAAAACTTTCACCCAATATAAAATTTCGCTCAATTAGAATTTTGTTCACTCAACAGATTAAACACTTAGAACAAAATCTGATCAAATCATCTAATGAACCTGTCATCAAACACTTGGAGCGCCCCTATGCAAACATCTAGCGGAAGCAAACCATAAGCAATCAAACCACAATGCAAGGGGGGTTTTTAGGTGGTTCGGTCCTGCAGACCTACATCCACCCCACACTCAACCCGAGTGTGGCTTCACTAATAGTTGGGTAACACAGCTTGCCAACAGACGCTGATACACAGCTTACCCAGGGGAACAACCTCCCCTCTTCCTCTTACACGGAGGGAACCTCTAGCAATCCACGGTCACTAGAAACCAGAGACTCACGTTTCTCTTCCTCTATACCAAGAGGGAACCCCACTAGTAGCAGCCCCGCTACCAGTGAACCAGCTAGTAGCACTCTGCTACCAGCAATCCACCAGAGGCCTAGCCTCTCTTCCTTCTAGCCCGGAGGGAACCCACAAGCAGCCCTCCTGCTACTTGCAAATCGGAGATCAGATCTCCCTTCTCCTGACCCACCAGGAGGAACCCGACCTCAGTCTAGAGGATCGGAAGAACAAGGATAACCAAATGAAAAAGGAAAAACAAAAACACGAAATGAAAATAACTTCAGCAAACAGAAAGCTGAAAAACAAAATGCACAATGTGGCTCTCAACGGAGCTGACTGGCCTGGATCTGATCCACGGTCCAGTAGGAACAGATCTCCCTCGATCTCACTCTCTTTCTCTTTCATCTCTGCTGCACTTCTCTTCTTCTCTCGATCTCTGTTCTCCTTTTCTCTCTTTCTCTTTTTCTTTTCTTCTCTGCTGCACTTCTCTTCTTCTCTCTTTCTGGATCGAAGGGCTTTCTACTCTCAAGGCTTATTCTTCGATCAGCCTCCATCTGAAGACGAAGGCTCCAATATATACCAGCAGCAGTGAGGAGATAGGGTGTGTGCTTCCCACGCCTTTCGTCCAGAAGATTCCTCCTCGGATCACGTGCTCAGCACCACCGCGGATCACGTGTCAGGTGCCAGCTTCGGGTCACGTGCCCATTCATCAGTACGCTCAGCAACTGGAGTTGAGGTGGCGTCAACACACTTGCTCCAAAGGGTTGACGCAGCCTTCAAAGACATTCAACCAGCAAAACTCATGTCTGATGCGTTGACTCCATCAGCCTGCTGCGTTGACGCATCGGTGATCCAGTGATCAAGTCTTCAGCAGATGGGCGTGCTGCGTCGATGCTC
The DNA here is from genome assembly GCA_022559845.1 of Amorphophallus konjac. Lineage (NCBI taxonomy): Eukaryota > Viridiplantae > Streptophyta > Magnoliopsida > Alismatales > Araceae > Amorphophallus > Amorphophallus konjac. The sequence goes on along the minus strand of CM040125.1, from coordinate 204,469,362 downwards.
TCAATCAATGGCGTTAACGCATTGATGCGTTCCAGTGAGCAACCAGCCTAGCCTTTTTTAACTGTTGCGTCGACGCTGCTCCACTGCTGCATTGACGCATTGGAGTATGCATTGTCGATGCTGTCAACGTACTCCAGAGGTTGCAATAAGGGATACTTGAACTGCTGCGTCCACGCTACTTGATCAATGCGTTGACGCACCAGAGTAATCCACAAGCTTCTTTCTTGATTGTTTGAACTACTGCGTTCACGCCACTTGATCAAGGCGTTGACGCATTGGTGTGTTCCAGCTGCAAAAATTGGATTGCTTCAGCCCTCTTGCTTTAAGGGGTTCATTAGCCTCTTCAGTCCCTGTCAGACAGATGAAACGAAGTCATCAGTTGTAAGTTTATTCATTGCATTGTATAGACTTTGCTGTGAAGGTAAAGGCTAAAGCAACGTACAAACTTTATGATACTTAGATGAAAAATAGGCGATGTATAGACTTCATAATACTTAGATGAACACATGCGGTGTATAGACTTGATGTGTTCACTAGTGGATGTACACACTTGCCCACTGTACAGACTTGGATGCTTATATGCAATGTAGAGACTTCAGACTACAGGAACGTATGAACAACCAATGTGTAGACTCTTCAATCGACAGGTTTTCAAGCACAAAGGTAATGTAAAGACTTTGCCTTAAAATGAATGTAAAGACTTAGAATCAAAGAGGCGATGTGTAGACTTTGAACCAATGTACAGACTTGGAAGCTTGAGCCAATGAATAGACTTGAGACGCTTAAGGCGATGTACAGACTTGTTGAGGCTCAAGCGGTGTACAGACTTCGAAGTTCCACTGTGGATGTACAGACTTGAAGATCCACTGTGGATGTACAGACTTCATGGAGCAAAGCGATGTGTAGACTTGAAGCTTCTGAAGCAATGTACAGACTTCAAAGATCACTGTGGATGTACAGACTTCATGGAGCGAAGCGATGTGTAGACTTGAAGCTCCTGAAGCAATGTACAGACTTCAAAGAAGTTGGCGAGTCAATGTACAGACTTGAGGTTCAAAGCCAACGGTTGTATAGACTTAGAATATTAAGACTGATGTACAGACTTCATGAGTTGACGTTGTACACACTTAGTGAGTTGACGCTGTATACACATCCAATGAAGTGCGTTGACGCTGTAACATGAGCCAGTGAGATGCGTTGACGCTGTACACACTTAGCCTAGTGTATGGACATTGCCTTAGACTCTAAATGAAACGGACTTTAGCCAATGCAATGTATAGGCTTGAATGAGAGTCCAATGTATAGACTTGGCCAATGCTGTCTAGCCTATGCACAAAGTGAGACATGCAGAAACATGGCATCTGACAAAATGCAATTCAGATATATAAGGAACAAATGCCATCAATGCTAAACATCATCATTCATGTTGCTATCATCAAAATACAATATCAAATGCACTCAAATGCACTCACTGTATTGCTATCATCAAAACCAAATAGCATTGCTATCATCAAAGCAACATAGCACATGCTTGTGCCTAAGAGGCACAACAGTTTAGGGGTCTTAGCTTCAGTTAAATGAGTTCGCTTATGTAGCACCTTAGGCTGATGATAGCTCCGCGCTAGGAGTCCCGTTTCTTTCCCCGATCATTGATGGTGTCCTTTTAAGCATGGGTTTTTTTCACACTACACGGCGAGCTACAGCGATTCCTCTAAAGGAACATCGTTGCTGCTTTGACCGTACTTTGGGTATGCACAAAGGCCTTTTCCTTTCTCTTCTTGGCCAAGTATAGGGGCAAGAGATAGATGGATAAGAAGCCCAATCTAGGCACTCCGTAATACGAGAGAGGTCTCAAATAGGGGCAATCTTAATGAGCCTCAAAATATGAGCATTCATGTAATATCTAGCCAATACGGGTAGTAAATATAAAAATCAAGAAAAATGAATATATCAAAATTATGAATCAAAGGCATGACAAGAGTGGTAGTACAGTTCCCTGCGGGACGTCATGAGCCCAGTCATATGCGTGCCTGATAAATATGGGTCCTAAAATCAAAGACACAAAGTCCCAACGCATCAGACTATATCTCTTTGAAGGGTAGTGCCCTAGAAGGAATTTGAGTCCTGATATCTCCCATCCTACATAAGGCTTATCTCCATTTTTCTTCTGTTTCTCCCTCTTAGGCTGGGTTGAATCCCAGGTATGGCTTTAGTGGGGGCACTGTTCTTTAGAGGCGGTTGGTTGTGGCGAGTCACCCTCAAATGCACGCCCTGCTCAAGGTAGGTCTTTAATGAGAGGGGGAGGGATGACGACCCCTGGATAGTAGTTTAAACCCGTCTCTATGTGCTGCAGAAAATATATATATATATACAAAAAAATCCATACAAAAATTAGATATTGTCAAAATCCAAAAAAATCTAGAAAATTGCAAAATCAAAAAAATGTGTCTTTTGTTTATTTTTTATTTTTCCTAATTATTTTGAGGACAAATATAATATGTTTGTTTAGTGTGCAGGTGGCAGGTGTTCAAGCTTTCCTTGCTCTATCTTTCGCCCTGCCTTCTATTCACATCTTTCTGATCTATCTCTTTTTTCGGTCTTATCCCTTTGATCTGCTCTAGAGCTCATGTCCTTCTCAGCCTCTTCATCGCTTCTTTTCTTCATCATCTCCATGAGAGAGCTATGCCTTGCGATTGTGAACCTGGCATTTCTGCTTCATCTGATCATAGGTTTTGGCCGAAGCAATTATCATTTCAGTTCTTAGTTGTCTCCGTGGTCTTGTCCGTGTGTTTCTTGTCCCCCCGTGTTATCGCCCCACCATGTGTGTGTTTTATTCTCGCCATGTTATGTCGTCACCTCGTACATGCTATCGTCCCACATGTTGCCTTTCGTCCCACTGTGTTTGTTGTCCCATCGTGTTTCTTGTCCCACAGCGTGTGCTGTCCCACCGTGTTATGTTATCCTTTCCCACCATGTGTTTCTATCCCACACACGCTTGTTGTTTGTTCTTGTGATGTTGTTATGTCATGTTATGTTTCGTTCATTTTCCCTACTTGTTCATTTTTTGTGGTTGTCTTATATGAAAATCCATAAAAATCTAAATATCAAAAATCTAAAAAAATGCCATTTCGCCTGCGCAAGTAGGTCAGGTATGGCTCTCTTTCCCTTCTCTTTGTTGCATTACTATGTGGTATCTACATTATTATTGCATCTCAAGGACCGGCTGGTTCTCCGTGTGTTCTGGGATCTGATGTTCTCCTTTATCAAAAATGATGATGATCTAGGAGAATACGGTTAATCGTTGGATAGGCCGTTAGGTTGAGTCGGGTGGGGGATGATGGACTCTGTCTCGCACGCCATGGTTGCAAGAAGATTCTTGACCCCGACTTGCTCGATCTCGCAATATTATCCTTGAGTACTTTCTATTTTATTTTTCTTTGCATTCATTTTGATGATTTCTTTATTTTAGCCTAGCATGCATCATGTCATTTTTTTGAGCATTCACGCCTCGTTATCTTTCAAGGTTCCACCTTAGCAATGGTTAATTGTGCTTAATCCTCTTGGATAAGAGATCTTCATTCCACTCCGAATTTGAACGTTTTCTCTGATCTATTCGCTCGATCTGGTTGGCCAGCGTGATTCATGTCTGGATTTTAATCATTATTCCTTTTCAACTTTTCAGCTTTTCATGCTTCCGATCCCCTCATTGGCTTTGGATTATGTGCCCTAATGAGGTTGGTCATGTTTTCTTTTCCATTAGTTAGTTCTCCAGACATGTGTCATCCGTGTCAGTCGTTCGTTGTGGTTAGTTTGGCATTTTCGGGAGAATTCCTGTCGCTTGTTGGTTATGACGAGTGTCTTTTGCCTTGATGCCCGCTTTTCAGTTCTCTCCTCTTCATCTCTGCTTCATCTCCATTTCATGTCGATGTCGCTTTCTCTACATCCCCTTTCCATTTCACCTTTGCGCCGCTTTTGCTCGTTCCCTTGCAAAGCGGACATAAAGGAAGGGCATTTGTTGACACCCATTTTCAGCCTACAAGTTGAGTCTTTTCTCTTATTCTATCTTTTGTGATGTCCCGAATTACCCATTATTTCAAAGTCTTCCTTGAGCATATTTTGGGCCCATTTTTTATAACTTTTTAAGCCCATTGGGCCTTGGAAGCTAGAGGCTATTATTCTTCCCCGATCGCTACGTGCCTGGACTGGATCTGTTAAGATCCAGTCAGGTGGCGGTCTAGTGATGACCACCACTATCAGGATGAGGTCATCCCAAGACCGCCTCCTGCCTGCCTATCTTCTGTCTGCGTCGACTCCATGGCTTGTGCGTCGACTCCATTCTTTGAGCCTTCAAGTAGTGGTCTTCCCATGATCACATTCTTCAAGCGGCGGTCTCGTGACTGACCACGTTCTCGTTGCAGAATCCTGATTGTTCTGGGCTACATTTTCTTCAGCAGAGGACTCTTGGGAGTGCTTGTTCGCACCGTTTGCGCCTTGGATCATGTTCCAACTAGAGTTTTATCTATCCCTGGGGATTTATCCCACTATTATCTGAAGTTTTATCCACCTAAATCCCCTATTTTGGGTGTTTATCTCCTAAAATTGACCTAGGGTTTTTTGGGCTCTATAAATAGCTCCCTACGGCATGTGTGCGAGGGGGGGCGACTTTTAGACTTGGGGCGAAGCCATGCCGCACCGTCGTCTCACTTCTTCGACCCCGGGCCGTCCAGGGAAGTGTTAACTTCATCCTCCTTTGCTTAGGGCTCTCTTCTCTCATTCCTTTCTCTTATTCTCTGCTATATCTTTCTCTGTTTTCACATAGTTTCTTACTCTGTTATCCACTTTTCTGCACATTCATGCATGTTTGCACCATCATTTTATCACTGTTATACTGCGTTTTAAATCCTCCTTTGAACTCTTTTCTCATCACAATACACACGCCTATTTGTTTGTCCCTTTTACAGGGGTTAAAAACCCTCCCCTGGTGCCTTCTCCCTCAGTCTTTCATGCTCATTTATGCATACGGGATGGGTGTTGAACTTCAAGGTCTAATGGGTTTTTCTTCTTTGTTTTGGCTTTGATTCGTAGGAAAGCAAGAGGACAACGTGAGGCCCTCGCTCTCTAGCCTATTGGAAGGCGAGGAGGTGTAATCCACGTAAGTGCACACATCCCATTTCAAGTGCGATCATGTTGTAGCGGTCCTTCTTCGGCTGTGTTTTTCTCTTCCTCTTTCCATGGTACGTAGTGCCATCACTTGCTTTTCTTTGTCCTTTTAGCGCTGTTAGCCCTTGGTGGCGATCATGGTTCACTTGTTATATCTTCATCTCCCCTTTCCCCTTTATATTACATTACATGTCCATGCTATTGTTCATCTTGTTCGGGGTGGGATATATCTATCAAGAAGCAGCCGTGAGGCCGTTACCACGATAAGGGATGGAAGCCAAGTGCAAAACAAGAAAGACACGGTGCAGAGTAGAAAACAAAACATGTAGTTCTTCAAAAAATTCGACAGCATCTCCCCGTGCCATGGAACAAGTTGGGGGAGTGTGTAAGAGACCCGTCCGTAGCAAGCTGAGATGGACTCCGTAAAAGACAGGCATGTCCAAATGACAACCTGTAGGCTGAAGAGCTGAGAGGCTTCAAGGCAGTCATTTCCTATTTATTCAGAGCTTATACATGTGTGTGGGTATGCCTCATACACATTAGTCTCATCGACTTCAAGCTCATATATCCAAATCCAGCTCATCGCTCTCCGTGTGAATTTTGGCAGCATCTCCCCTTTATCCGGAAGACTGCAGGGGGAAATAGAGACTCGTCCACTAAAAGATCTGGGACAGACTCACTAACCATCGAGAGGCCGAAAATGGCAACCCCATGACCCGAGTTGGGATGGAAACCCCGAGGACTAGCCTGCGAGGGGTCCCGGTGACCCACGGGCAGCCACGATCCCGATTAAGAGATGTGGACTTAGCTGTTGTCGAACCAAGCGGCCTATTAATATTCACCCTCTAAGGCGGATCCTCCGGGGCCCATGCTATAAATAAGCAAGCCCCCGGGGTCCAAGAGTGATTAAAAAAAACTTAAATGGGGGAATCATTGAATGGGGAGTATCCCCCTCCCTGGTAATGGGTCCACAAGCCGGGTAAAGCATGATGTGGAATAAGAAATGAAACTCTGATTTCTAAAGAAATATTGGTAGCATCTCCCCCTGCCCCAGAACGTATTGGGGGGGTATAGAGGAGGCTCGTCCACAGTAGGCTGAGATGAGCTCCACAAAGATGGGCATGTCAGAATGACAGCCCGTACCCTATAACGGGCGTCGGATCTCCGAGGGCTCGCCTACTAGGAGACCTGTGTCACCAAAGGGTTGTCAAACATTTTCTACCAAGGGTATTGGCCCATTTTGACACCATGACACACGCATAAAGGCTCGTGGGAGCACTGGCATAACCATGGGCCGACGGGTCTGCACATATCGGGGCATTGTTCGCCATCAAGGCAGCTTATTCGCTATCCCCTGAGAGAAGTCGACGGAGATCATGCCAGAATAAACAGTGAACCCCTGTGACCCAATGGGGTAATCGGAAAACCCAGAAAATATGCATATATGGCAGAAAACAAGATGTTGAGGGTATAACCCCATGATTACTGTAGCCCCCGGGAGCTGACCTATTAGGGTAATCCGGCGGCATATGGGTCCCTGATCCGGTGGTCACAGGGATAATAGGATAGGTGATACGGTGGCCAGACAGGGGAGTAGGGATCCGACGGCTGTTGGGGATGGGGCATGGTTTGAACCAGCGGCCAAATGGGAGGCTGATCCGGCGGCTGTGCAGAGGGTGATTCGGTGAGCCAAGGGAGAAGGGAATACGGTTGATCTGGCGACTGGGCAGGAGTGGCTAAGTCATCCGGCGCGCAAAGGATAATGGCTGATCCGACAGGTAACATGATGTGAAGCCGACCTTAGACCTATTTGCAAGCATTCAAGTTTGAGCAGCGGACTCACACTAGCGAGCTCACCCATATGGTGCACACTATTACCCGATGGCGACTAGGCGATGTTGGAGAGGGTCCGAGGCGGGACCTTTGGGCTCCAATGGTTGGCTAACGTGGGAAGAACCCCAAATGGGCCTAGGATGCCCAAATCATGGGCGGCCAACACACCAAGGGTGTGGGTTAAGTGGATTCACTCTCAACTTGCCCGCGGTGGCCACTCACGGTACTAGCAATTTGGGCCGAACTCTCACTCTCCGTCCGACGAAGCAATAGCAATAATACTAAGCTAAGCAAGTGATTAAACCAGTAAGAGAGGGACCGAGGCTCACCTAGCCGGCGTGAAGACGCCGACTCCGGCCGGAGACGTGGGCGAGCGGGGAGACGAGGGTATGTACCCGCACGCCGCGTCGATTGAAGCTTCAAATCTGCGACTTAATAATTACATGAACTACACCCCATGCAAGGGGGGGGGGTATTGGGGTGGGGATTATGCTTAACACATCCAAAACTACCTCCACGCAAGGAGGGGCCTTCAGCCGGCCAAGCGGGGTGGGGAGATATGCAAAGATAACCGACTTCCCGAGCTTCGCCGATTCTGCCTAGCTTCTATATTTCTGGATAGAGGGTCGATGTCGATGCTGTCAATAATTCCACCGAGCTCAGAATCTGATGAGACTTGCGCCAAAAGCTTGCTAACAGGTTGAGGATAATGTCTGAATTTTGGCAGGAGCTCTGGAACTCAGGGCTGGTTGGGCCAGCGACTGGAACAGGTCAGCAGCTTCTTCCTCTGGCTGGTGCATAACTGGTACAGCAGGTTGCAGAGGGTACCACGGACGCTTCTGAACTCCAAATGTGACGATCCTGGCGGTGACGTCCTCGTGGTCGGAGTAGCTTCGACTAGGAGTTGACGGGGCCCCAATGGGAGGTCGGAGGAGAGAATGGTGGTCGGATATGTGAGGACAGGTCAAACCTGGACCTGCAGGTGGCTGGCTGCAACCTTCGACGAAGAAATTAGTAACTGATAGCTCCGGTGGCCGAATGAGGTCCTTCTTCCTGGAGGTGAAAGCTAACAGGAAGTAGTCTCTGCCCTCCCAAAATGGCGCTCAGAGCCTTCACGAGCTGGCCGTGGCAGCTTCTTCTTTCAGCTTCTGGTCTGCAGGCTGGGACAGCAGACACAGTTGGACGAGATCGGCTCCCCCGATCAGCTCCGACCTCGGAAGCCGGCGAAACCACCTCGGTTGGAAAGATAACTTGCAGACGATTCCGGAGATATAGGCCTTGCCACTTGAATCTCCGAGGGACGGTCGTGCCTGCTTCTGCAAGTCGCTGTAGTTCTGCTGCCTGAAACAGAGACAGATTAAGGGGAAGAAGAAGGAGTGGGGAAGGGGATGGCCAAGAGAGCAAGTGGTGGGGAGGGTGTCTAATGGCTAAAGGAGGGAGATGAGAGGAGTTTAGGGGTTGTGGAGGTTAGGAAGAAGAAGGTGGGGAGGGCGAAATGGGCTGGAGAAGGGGGCTGGAGCTGCAAGTGGTGGTGGTGGGAGGGAGAGTGAACACAAGAGAGAAGGTGGGTGTGAGTAGAGGTGGGGGCGAACTTGGCCCAAGGGGAGAGAGAGGGGGTTCGACCTAGGGAAGAGAGGGTGAGGAGAGATGGGAGGGAAATTCAAATGGTCCTAGGAAAGAGATCCTTCAGCCTTGGGGAGGTGAGGAGGTGCTTAGGGAAGTGGAGGGAAGTAGGTGGTGGTTGGGAAGTAGGGCTTGGATTGGTGGAGGGTTGTTGGGACTAGGAGGGGGGTTAATGGTGGGTTGTGGGAAGTTGTGGAGTATTAAAGGAGGTAGGTGGTAGTTGGATTTGAATGAGAGAGGGGGGGAGGAGAGAGGGGAGGTTCGCCCCTTTCCTTGTGGGAGAGAGAAGGAGAGCTAGAGAGAGAGAGAGAAGTGGAGTAATGAGAGACTTGAAAGGGATTTTTTCAATATTTCATCAAAAAATTATTACATATGAGGAGTGGGGTAGCCTATTTATAGGCACATGACTTTTTTCACAAAGGACCCTAACAAAAGACACAATGACTAATAACCGAAGGGAAGGGGGTGTCCATGGGCCTAGCCCAATGAGATGGGCCCAATAGCCTATCTAAACAACACAATGACTTAGGACATTGGTAGATAACCTACTAACCTAGGTACATGACTCAAATAAAGGAAAAATTACATGATTAAGACTCAAATAAGAAAATTACATGACTCGACTCACAAACACTTGAGGAACATAATGGCGCTTGCCGACGAACAATCCGAGTCCGGAGAAAATGTGGAGGGGCAAGGGATGCCCTCATCATACCCCCGCGGTGGGGAAAACTCGACCCCGTCGAGTATGGGTCCACCAGGGAAGTAGTATATCAAACTGCGGCTCTGGGCGATCCACGATCTCCATACTCAACCCGCGACCATAGTCGGGGAACGGCGCTTCAGCTCGACAAAGTGACTCGGACACACCCTCATGCTGGCTATGATGTCTTGCTTGCCTAGTATTGCTGCCGTGTGCTCACGTCGGGCTCTCGGGCTAATTTTTGGTGGCACTCCGAAGGTGTCCCTCGCAAGGATAGGTGTAGGCTCAAGACACTCACTAGGATCCACCGCGGTACCCTTAGAGGGTGTTGGATCCGCTACATGAGAAATGGGGAGAATCCCAAAACCCTTTTGGAAGTTCAACCCATAAGCCGGGTTGCCAAAGCCACACGGAACTTGGCAAGGTCCAAGTCCTCGTGCCCTCGATTTGGAGGTGACCCGAAGGTAGAGCCACTCCAAAGTCATCATCGTCAAGTTACCAACTTGGAATTTCAAGTGGCGCACACGAGTTTTTGCTTGCTTATTATGAATCTCACCGCTTGCTACTTGATATTTGCTTGGATGCATATGACATGCTTTATGATGCGGTGGGAGTGGACAATATATGGTATGTAAAGGTGGTCCGGGGCAGCCAAATGTAGTTCGATCATGCTTTGATGCTATGAAGATTGTGACAGACTCAGGGGGGCCGGGACATCCATAGATGAACCTTTTATGCATGGGTATGACAAATGTCGGGGGACCCGGACATCCCTGTATGCTCCTCTCATACTTAAGACTCATGATGAATGAGGATGGGCCAATACATCCAAATACGGTCCACTTATGCTTCCTACTTGACATGTGGGTGATGTAAATGAATGTACCCGACTTATGAATCATGCCAAGTGGTGTTGTATGCCAAGACTTATGCACTCTTGTGACAAAGATGTCTCCTATGTGTGGGCCTTTGGACTTCCATTGGAATGGGTCGAAGGGGTCTAGAAAGGTGGATATCATGAGATGGGGCACTTCCTCGATCCCTAGGTGTATACCACCCAAAGTCATGGTTCCCATGGTGTAACCCGGGTCTGGGATGGGGTGGATTGGATCAAACATGGTGGGTTGGGGTAGGGAAAGGTAGGTGGTAGTTAAGGTAGTTGGGTTACTCGGGTTCCTTGACTCCCATTGGAATGGATCATAGGGATCATAAAGTGGGTTACCAAGGGGCTTCATGTCCTCAAGGTCCTCAAAAGGTGATGAGTCGTCTTCTTCTAGTGGAATGGTTGGGCCGGTGTATGGGGTGGGCTGGTTGGTCAAGGTTTTAGGAATCACAATGGTAGGGGAGTGGACCAGGATGGGCTCTTCCACTATGGGGAGAAGGAAAAGGATGTCACTAGTGTAGCAACCAATAGTGTAAACCGAGGAGATAGACCCAATGCATGGATGGATGAGGTTAAGGCTCTTGGGTTGGTCCGCTCCTAGGGCCAATAAAGAAGTCAAGTCTGATTGCCACTTTAGACCTTTGAGGAGATCATCCCAATCTTCTACCTCATAGTAGGATTGGATTGTGGTGTGATAGGAGTGGAGGGGAACAATTTGGGATGGATATCCCAAAGGTGAGAGAGGTGGGGGTGAGCTAGGAAGGGTGGGTCCTTGCTTGAGCCATTGGAGTATATGCTCATTCATGGTGAAGGTGGGTGACTCTTGAGGATCCGGGCTATTTGAAGTGGTAAAGGGTTGAGGCTTTTCCTTACCATTGGTGTGATCTTGGGCTTCCTTATGGGTGGGAATGGGTTCCGGACTAGCATCTACTCCCATGTGGAGGGTTGTGGAGGTTTCAATTCCTAGTGTTAATGGGTTGGGTAGGTCTAATGCGGGAGAATTGGTGATAGCTGGAGCATGGTGCACTTGGGGTGGTGGGCAAGGGTGGACTTGGATCGGAAGGGGAAGTAGAGGAGGCCTAGGTTGGGGAAAGATTGGTGTAGGAAGCGGGAGGTGAGTTGGGTGAGGGGTTTTGGGTTTGGGGATGGTGGCCATTATGGGCCTTGGTGGAGGGGTGGACACGGTGTCCACATGGTTTTTAATGGTGAGGGTTGGATGAGTGGTGGTCACCATGGAGGGAATTGGGTCGGTTAGGGGTCTCTTGCCCTTGGGATTATTTGGGTTGGAAGTGGGGGCTAAAGAGGCTTGACTAGTGTAGGTTAGTGAAGGGGGTTTTGGTTGGGGTGTGGGGGCCCTCATGGGATCAGGTGGGGAGGTGGCGGCCTTGGAGACTTGGGTTCTAGTGGTAAGGGTTTGGACGGGTGGGTTTGGAGGAGTGAGAGTGCTCCTCGAATTTTGGTAACCCGGGTAGGAAGGGGACATATATTTTGCTCTAAGTTGCTCCTTCATGTCCTTCCAAGTGGTGATGGGAGTTTCCCTTCTAAGTATCTTTAGCCCGATAATTTGCATCCAATAAGTTTCCGCCCGTTTGGTAAGTTGCATTTTGGCAACCAATGCCTTTTCATCCTCGGATATATGATACCAAGTGAAGTATTGGTCCATTGTAGCTTCCCAATCTAAATATTCTCTAGGAGAGGTTCCATCAAAGGTGGGAAGTGGGAAAGGGACCATTCTATCGTCTGTCCTTGGGGCGGGCCTATTTTCTCCAAGTTGGTTGAGTCGGCCCGATATGTTATCAAGCCGCTCATTGGCATAGGTCAAGGCTTTCATGAAGTAGTTGACATGGCCAGGGAAGTTATGGGTGTTAGTGGTAGGCATCTCTTGGTGGCTTGGACTTATGGAGTGGGCCGATTGGTAAGGTCGATATGAGGTGGCCATACTAGGGGGGACAAGAGTGATGCACTTGAAGACTCTAAATGCATAGACATGCCCTAGGACCAACTTGATAGAGACAAGTTGTGAACTTGCTCTGATACCACTTGATGTGAAACCAACCTTAGACCTATTTGCAAGCATTCAAGTTTGAGCAGCGGACTCACACTAGCGAGCTCACCCGTATGGTGCACACTATTACCCGATGGCGACTAGGCGATGTTGGAGAGGGTCCGAGGCGGGACCTTTGGGCTCCAATGGTTGGCTAACTTGGGAAGAACCCCAAATGGGCCTAGGATGCCCAAATCATGGGCGGCCAACACACCAAGGGTGTGGGTTAAGTGGATTCACTCTCAACTTGCCCGCGGTGGCCACTCACGGTACTAGCAATTTGGGCCGAACTCTCACTCTCCGTCCGACGAAGCAATAGCAATAATACTAAGCTAAGCAAGTGATTAAACCAGTAAGAGAGGGACCGAGGCTCATCTAGCCGGCGTGAAGACGCCGACTCCGGCCGGAGACGTGGGCGAGCAGGGAGGCGAGGGTATGTACCCGCACGCCGCGTCGATTGAAGCTTCAAATTTGTGACTTAATAATTACATGAACTACACCCCATGCAAGGGGGGGGGGATATTGGGGTGGGGATTATGCTTAATAAATCCAAAACTACCTCCACGCAGGGAGGGGCCTTCAGCCGGCCAAGCGGGGTGGGGAGATATGCAAAGATAACCGACTTCCCGAGCTTCGCCGATTCTGCCTAGCTTCTGTATTTCTGGACAGAGGGTCGATGTCGATGCTGCCAATAATTCCACCGAGCTCAGAATCTAATGAGACTTGCGCCAAAAGCTTGCTAACAGGTTGAGGATGATGTCTGAATTTTGGCAGGAGTTCTGGAACTCAGGGCTGGTCGGGCCAGTGACTGGAACAGGTCAGCAGCTTCTTCCTCTGGCTGGTGCAGAACTAGTACAGCAGGTTGCAGAGGGTACCACGGACGCTTCTGAACTCCAAATGTGAGGAGCCTGGCGGTGACGTCCTCATGGTCGGAGTAGCTTCGAGTAGGAGTTGACGGGGCCCCAATCGGAGGTCGGAGGGGAGAATGGTGGTCAGATATGTGAGGACAGGTCAAACCTGGACCTGCAGGTGGCTGGCTGCAACCTTTGACGAAGAAATTAGTAACTGATAGCTCCGGTGGCCGAATGAGGTCCTTCTTCTTGGAGGTGAAAGCTAACAGGAATTATTCTCTTCCCTCCAAAAATGGCGCTCAGAGCCTTCACGAGCTGGCCGTGGCAGCTTCTTCTTTCAGCTTCTGGTCTGCAGGCTGGGACAGCAGACGCAGTTGGACGAGATCGGCTCCCCCGATCAGCTCCGACCTCGGAAGCCGGCGAAACCACCTCGGTTGGAAAGCTAACTTGCAGAAGATTCCGGCGATGTAGGCCTTGCCACTTGAATCTCCGAGGGACAGTCATGGCTGCTTCTGCAAGTCGCTGTAGTTCTGCTGCCTGAAACAGAGACAGATTAAGGGGAAGAAGAAGGAGTGGGGAAGGGGATGGCCAAGAGAGCAAGTGGTGGGGAGGGTGTCTAATGGCTAAAGGAGGGAGATGAGAGGAGTTTAGGGGTTGTGGAGGTTAGGAAGAAGAAGGTGGGGAGGGCGAAATGGGCTGGAGAAGGGGGCTGGAGCTGCAAGTGGTGGTGGTGGGAGGGAGAGTGAACACAAGAGAGAAGGTGGGTGTGAGTAGAGGTGGGGGCGAACTTGGCCCAAGGGGAGAGAGAGGGGGTTCGACCTAGGGAAGAGAGGGTGAGGAGAGATGGGAGGGAAATTCAAATGGGCCTAGGAAAGAGATCCTTCAGCCTTGGGGAGGTGAGGAGGTGCTTAGGGAAGTGGAGGGAAGTAGGTGGTGGTTGGGAAGTAGGGCTTGGATTGGTGGAGGGTTGTTGGGACTAGGAGGGGGGTTAATGGTGGGTTGTGGGAAGTTGTGGAGTATTAAAGGAGGTAGGTGGTAGTTGGATTTGAATGAGAGAGGGGGGGAGGAGAGAGGGGAGGTTCGCCCCTTTCCTTGTGGGAGAGAGAAGGAGAGCTAGAGAGAGAGAGAAGTGGAGTAATGAGAGACTTGAAAGGGATTTCTTCAATATTTCATCAAAAAATTGTTACATATGAGGAGTGGGGTGGCCTATTTATAGGCACATGACTTTTTTCACAAAGGACCCTAACAAAAGACACAATGACTAATAACCGAAGGGAAGGGGGTGTCCATGGGCCTAGCCCAATGAGATGGGCCCAATAGCCAATCTAAACAACACAATGACTTAGGACATTGGTAGATAACCTACTAACCTAGGTACATGACTCAAATAAAGGAAAAATTACATGATTAAGACTCAAATAAGAAAATTACATGACTCGACTCACAAACACTTGAGGAATATAATGGCGCTTACCGACGAACAATCCGAGTCCGGAGAAAATGTGGAGGGGCAAGGGATGCCCTCATCAGAACATGATGTTGTGCCCCTGTGATTTTGATGATGGTTTTAATGGTGGTTTTGATGATTAGCCTTTGAAGTGAGTTATTCACTGTGAGTCATCTTGTGTGAGTCTTCATGCTAGTATTCACTTTCTGATCATAATGCAGTTCTTCATAAGTTCTGATATGGCATTGCATATTTGATTATGTTCAGTCATGTTACTATTGCTCCTTAAACTAAAATTTGATACTGCAGCGTCGACCCATCGAACTGCAGCGTCGACGCTGCCAAGGCACTTCAGAGGTAGCAGTAAGAAATTTTTGTACTGCTGCGTCCACGCTGCTTGGGCAATGCGTTGACGCCTGGTGCCTCTTTAACTTCATTTATTCATTGGTCTGGTCTATGGTGCGTCGACCCCTTGTGCTGATGGGTCGACCCCTCAGTTCATTCATCAGATTTATACAAGTCCATACATTGGTCTTCAAGCGTTCCAAGTATGCATATTGATTCAGGTTCTCCAAGTCTATACAATGAAGTCTGATCATTGCATTTGCATTCACAATGTCTTCACACCTAAAGTCTGTACATCCACAGTTAAACTTGAAGTCTGTATATCGGACTGCTTCTTTTGAAGTCTATACATTGTGGCCTTGAAACTTCAAGTCTATACATCTTCAGTTGAACGTAAAGTGTATACGTTGCAGCGTCAACTCATTGGGCTGCAGCGTCAACTCAGCAAGTATGCACATCGCCTTCAGACTTTCAAGTCTATACACTCTATCTTCATAGGTTTCAAGTCTGTACAGCATGCCTTGCTATTCACAACCTTTAAAGTCTGTACATTGGTTCAGACTACTCAAAGTCTGTACAGCGTGAAGTCTAAACATTATTTTTAGGGGTTGTCTTCGTGTCGTTATTTGTTCCATCGCGTGCTGAACACTGCAGCACCTCGTGCTGCTTTCTGTGCCACCTCGTGTCGCTCCATCTGTGTCACCCCTATGTCTTCGAGTCTTATTTTCGGCCATTTTACTTCGAGTCTTCTGTATTCGTGTTGTTTTTTCCAAGACCCCGTGTCTTTCTTGCTTTGTGACCACACTTCGTGTTGGTTTCTGTTTTCGTTCTTCGTGTTGTTTCTGTATTTGTGTCTTCGTGTTATTTTTGTGTTTGAGTCTTCATGTTATTTCTATGTTTGTGTCTTAGTGTTGTTTTTATGTCTTCGTGTTGCTTCTTTCTATCTTCATCCAGGTTTCCTCTGATCGCGTGTTTTACTACCGTTTTACTCCGTGTTATTTCCTTCTCACCTCGTGCTGTTCTAATCTGACTTCGTGTCATTCTCTTCGTAGTGTTAGCATTGTTACTGTGGTACCTCGTGTTGTTCGTTCTTTATCTCGTGTTGTAGTCATCTTATGTACCTCATGTTGTTCTTTCTTTATCTCGTGCTGTAGTCATCTTATGTACCTCGTGTCGTTCTCAGTATAGTGCACCTTTTGTTGTTCCTACACACCTCGTGCAGCTTTAGCTTGAGTGTCAACCGACTTATTTCAGGTATATATATATATAAAGAACCCTGAGTATTAATGGTTTTAATCTCTTTGCAGGAGAAGAAGAAAAACAAAAAGAAGAAGGTGGTCCGAGGAAGAATATTCCCCAGTGACTGGGCTGCACGTGATCCAATACTAAAGGAACCAATGCTATAAGGGCACGTGGACTGAGGTCCTTTGGCGGGAGATGTGGAAGGCACACGCTCGCCCTAATTGCTGTAGTATATATTGAAGCCTTCGTCTTCGGATGGAGGCTGATCGATCGAAGCCGTGAGGGCAATAAAAGAAGAGCAGAAGTGCTGAGAGCTCGATCTAGTACAAGAGAAGAAGATCAGTAGAAGAGGGCTGATCGAGACAGTGAGTGAAGAAGAAGAAGTGCAGCAGAGAGTGAAAGAGAAAGAGAGCAGCAGAAGAAAAAAGAGAAAGAGAGAGCTCGTGAGGACTGAATGAAAAGAGAAAGACAGTGAGAGAGAAAAGGAGAGCAGAGAAGAGAAAGAGAGATCGTGAGTTGAGAAGAAGAAGAAGAGAAGTAGCAGAAGAAGTTCCTACTGGACCGTGGATCAGATCTAGGCCAATCAGCTCCGTTGAGAGCCACATTGTGCATTTCGTTTTTCAGCGTTCTGTTTGCTGAAGTTATTTTCATTTCGTGTTTCTGTTTTTCCTTTTTTTTCATTTGGTTATCCTTGTTCTTCCGATTCTCAGTAGTGAGGTCGGGTTCCTCCTGTGGGTCAGGAGAAGGGAGATCTGATCTCCGGTTGCAAGTAGCTGGGAGCTACTTGTGGGTTCCCTCCGGTTTGGAGGAAGGGAGACTTGTCTCCGGTTCTGGGCTTGTGGGTTGCAAGTCCAGGGGTCCCTCTGGTTGGAGGAAGAGAGGTCTTCGACCTCTGGTTTGCTGGTGACTGGAAATCACTGGTTGGTTCCCTCCTGGTCTGGAGGAAGAGAAACTTCGGTCTCTGGGTTCCAAGTGGCTGGGACTCACTTGGGGTGTCCCTCTGGTTGGGAGGAAGAGGGGAGGCTGTTCCCCTGGTCAAGCTGTGTGGCAGCAACTGTTTGCAGACTGAGTCTGCTTGGTTCTAGCATTGGCTAGTGAAGCCTCACTCCGGTTGGGAGTGAGGGGTGGATGTAGGTCTGGAGGACCGAACCACCTTAAAATCTATTGAGCAGTGGTTTGATTGCTTGATTTGCTTCCGCTAGATGCTTGAATAGGCACGCTCCATCTGCTTGTTATTTTGTTTAATCGAATTAGCTTAATTCCAGAACTGGCCTAGCATCTGAGGTTTTAAATTGGGCATTATTCGTAGCAGGATACATTCACCCCCCCTCTGTATCCGGGCCTAGCACCCTAACAGTTGGTATCAGAGCGGGTTTCTGCTTAGAAGGTCCAGCGACCTGCAGATCCGATCTTGCTGTCTTAGGTGCTAATTTGTTTCTAGTGCATCATTATTCCTGTTGCATTGAATCTACCTTCTATTTGTTTCAATGGCTCCTCCACCCGTCTTTAGTGGTTCTGATTTTAATCAGTGGCACATTGCTCTCCATGCTTATGTTAATGCTGTTAATCCTGATCTGTGGAAATTAATTTCACAAGGTCCTCACACCTTACCTACGAAAGTGTCCAAATGGACCGACAGACACAGAACAAAGGACAGAGAAAATCAGAAAGCCTTTAATCTAATGAAAGCAGCTACTGATAGAGCTTTATGGTCTTGCTTTCATGATTGCAGGTCCGCTAAAGACATCTTGGATATGCTGAAGAAAATTCACAGGGCAAACGAGGACAGCTGCATGATGGCTAACATAAGTAATCCAAGTTGTAGCAATCAAGGCAGCAGTCAGACTGAAGAAGATGATGATGATGAGGTAAACTTCTTCGAGAATTTTTGTCTAGAAGATTGGGAGAATGCATATGCTGAATTATTTGAATCTCATGAACAGTTAAGAAAACAATACAAAAAATTGAGGAAGAATAGTAGGTCAGACAGTTTCAATTCTCCATGTGAAAACAGTGCTGAACAAAAAAATGTTCATGATACTTGTATGTCTGATATTCAAATGCTAAAGAAACAAATTTCATTGCTGAAAATTGAGAATCAAGATCATGTAAAAGAAAACTCTGAACTTGAGAAGAAGCTTAGCCAAACTTGTCATGAGTCTGTTCAGAGTAAAGATTTGCTGAAAGAAGTTGAATGTGTTAAATCTGATCTAAACAAGCTGAAATCAGAAAATGATTCTCTTAGAGGGTTCTCCAAAGAAAATGAAGAAAAATTAGAGAAACTTAAACAGGAGAATAAATTGCTGATTGAAAAACTTAATGCCATAAAGTCTGTAAACATAGAATTATAGAAAGATCTTGAAAAATAGCAAAAAGATATGAAGGAAATTGAAAATGGAAGAAAGTATGAAGTCAATTCAGAAGATCAGCTTCTAATAAATGAATTGGTTCAAAATGATAAGCTTAAAGAAGAAATTGAAAAATTGAAGCTGTTAAACAGTGGCATGTCTGAAAGACTTCTTACTTTGGAAAGAGGAAAAACTGTTTGCATTGAAGATTCTGATAAACTAAGCAATCTGGAAAATGAAATTGAGAAATATAAAACTGCTAACAAAGTTTTGAATGAAGCTATGAATTGCAGTGAGCAAGAGATTGCCAGTTATGAGTTACACATTTCCTCACTAGAAAATGAAATTCAAGATCTGAAAACATCTCTGTCAAAGTTTGTGAGTGGACAAGAGAATCTGAACAGGTTGTTAGGAGTTAAGGTCAATACTCAAAAGGAAGGGTTAGGCTACAACAATGTCAATAAAAAGGCTTTCAAAAATAAGCTAATGACATCTTTTATCAAAGCATCAGATGTAGCCACTACCTCAGAAAATAAACAACCAAATGTTCAGAAGAATCAGAAACAAACTGGAAAAATGGAAAAGGTTAGTCATGTGAAGAAAGGAGTGAATCACATTGAAAAAATGCATGATGTACATCACTCGAACTTTCCTGCCACCAAGAAAAAGACTGATTTTAAATATGTTGAGAAAGTTCAATCTGTGCTTGACATGAATACACATACACATGCACATAAAAATAAGAATTCATGTCATTACTGTGGTAGGGTTGGCCACATTATGGATAATTGCTTCATTCTGAAACAAGAAAACAAAAAGCATGCTAGGAAACATGTCTCTGCTCAGAATAAAAAGAAAACTGAATGCTATCACTGTGGCAAATTGGGCCACAGGGCCATTGAATGCTGGCATACTCAGGGAAGATA
Organism: Amorphophallus konjac; assembly: GCA_022559845.1. NCBI lineage: Eukaryota > Viridiplantae > Streptophyta > Magnoliopsida > Alismatales > Araceae > Amorphophallus > Amorphophallus konjac. The sequence continues at coordinate 204,449,957 of CM040125.1, read as the reverse complement.
ATTCAATTCTAAAACTGTTAAACTCCCTGCAAATGGAAATGTTTTTGGAAGAAATATTTTTAGAGGCAAGCACAATGAGTGCTTCAAATGTGGGAAGTATGGCCACACAGTCAAGGACTGTTGGCACATTCAGAAGAATTCCTTTAACCCCCATGTTATCAAATTCTCTGCCAGAAAATCTATGAGCTCTTGATGCTATAACTGTGGGAAGCCAGGCCATAGAGCTGCTGAATGTTGGCTGGCCGGTTTTAGTAAACAGAATTTTAATTTTGTCAACAACAAAAAGTTTCATGCATATGCACATGGATTTCATGCTAACAAGAATGTGCATAGATCAAATCTGAAACCTGATGCATCTTACTATCATTATAGTAAACAGAACTCTCTCTCTGCCAATAAACTTCATGACAATAGTAATGTGCATAAGAAGAATTTAAAATCTGATAATTCATGTCATTACTGTGGTCAAATTGGTCATTCAATGAATAATTGTTACTTGATGAAATCTGGTGACCATGTTGCTAGAAATGAGCTGAGAAAACCTGCTAGAAATAATATTATCATGTCAGGACCCAAGATTTCTTGGGTGCCTGTTTGTGTAAAATAAACTTTACCTTGCAGGTGTGCCTTGGAATGGAATAAAAGGGGGTATTAAATCCAAGGCACTCAAGAAGAAAAACCCCATTCTCACACTTTTCAGATAATCTCTCTACATTTCCCATTTTGAAAATCTTTGCATATCTGGTTTGATATATTCTTGCATATCATGTTCTTAGCTTCATCTAGTGCATGCATATTAAATCTGTTCTTGCATATTCATTTATCATCTGCCATTTGCACTACTCTCTGATAATGCACTCTGAAACTTCTGAAAAACTAAACTGCATATGTATGTGGCTTGGAATTTGCCCTCCCATTAGCTCGTACCTGTCTGTGTTCATCTATATGGGTTCTATATGGCTTCTAGTTCGTTGACGCATTTGGCTGACTGCGTAGACGCAATTGTGCATCTTTCGCTTACTGTCTTGTTCACTGCGTCGATGCTGACACTAATGCGTTAACGCATTGGTGTGTATTTGATCCATGTATGCATGCTCACATTTAAAAATCTGCCTTGCTTCTCATGAGTCTGAATGTGCATGAATCAAAATCATATGTTCAGTGTCTCATGGCAAATATTGCATGTTTTCAGGGGGAGTTAATTACATTTCCTTGCATAGCATTCAGTGTTGAGTCTTTGCATGCATGTAGTTAATTGCATTGCATTTCATACAAAATGCCAAAAAGATTGTCTGAATGCATAGTGTCAGGGGGAGTCAATGCGTTGCATGCAAGTGGTCAAGTGCATACATCTCTGTCAGAATTCACTGCATGTTATCCTTGGAAATCCTGAAACTTACTAGACCTCCTGATATCTTGCTTGTTGTGCATAATCTTTTCCTCATTGTTTTTAAGTGACAAATCTTGATCATATTCGGAAAACATTGAGTTTCGAAATCTCTGCTATCAATTGGTATTATTTGGCTTCAGAATTCCATCAGTCTTTCATGAAGATTTCAATGGGACTATCTCAATCATAAATCTGAAAATTCTTGAACTAGAAATCTTCTATTATACATTTTTATGAATGACTGAAATAACTCATGTGATTTAAGTTTAATGTATTCAATGAGTTTGGCCTTAAAATCTCTTAAAAATATCTGAGGCATGTTTAATAAACCCTAACCATCTGTTTCATGTTGTGTCTTGTAAAATCTTCTGAAATCCACATTATTGAATACATGACTTTATTTGGTTAAGTACATGAAATTGTTATTGATTTGAAGCAAATGAATTTTTCTGAAATGTCTAAAGGGTATTTTCTGTCAGAGCAATGACCTTGGTCACTGAGAAACACATGTCCAAGGGACTGTGTCATGAGGTACCATAGTTAACTCTGATTAAGAATAATTGAATTTCAGGCAGAGCAATGGCATGCACACTGAGAAATACAACTCACTCATCAAGAAATGATCTGCAGTGTGTCATGATGTGTAAATGCTATCTCTATTCATATAAAGTATGATAGTTAGTCACACTAAGTGCTTAGGGATATTGGCCTCTGATCAAGGTATATCCTCTAGTTACAAGGTGTGCACTGAACTAGAGTGCTCGTAAAATTTGTAGCATGAAAAATTGTTGAACGAATTGAAATATCTGAATATTGATGCTAAAATCAAATTGCTACAACCCTAGACAAAATCATATGACTTCATAATTGCTTGATTTCAATACTGATGCATGTAATTCCGAAAGAAGTCAATAAATTTGATTGTGTAAGAGATAGGGAGTTTTATCAAGATAAATATGAGGGATTGGTTCATTTTTATTAAACCATGGTTTTAGATATCAATACAGAATTTTATTGATAAACTCTACATACATCATGTTTAAACCATGCTGTTTAAAAAGCTCATTCATAAGCCCCTATAATGGAAGACTTTGAAAACCTACGTTTTAGATTTATGAGATTGATATCTCTTTGAAAATCTGGCTGAATTTCTTGTGTTTGGAGCATCCTTGAAGAATCTGTTAATTGAAACTCTTCTGCTCATGAGATTGATGTCCTTGGCTCATTGACCTGAACTTCTCCTTGTTTGCCCCTGTGGTCTCCTTCTCATTCATCTCATAAGATTCCACTTATTGAGGGGGAGATTCCATGTCATGCATCACTTGCATATGAATTGGCATCTATTCAGGAGGAGCATTCCTTGTCATACTGAATCATGTTCATATCATTTCTAACCTTACATTCATATACTTAGGGGGAAGTATTGCATTTCTTGTTGCATCTGCATTTTTACATTTACTCCTTCCCATGGTTCATCTTGATTATACCAAATGAGGGAGATTGTTTGCCAAAAAGGGGGAGATTTTCATTCAATCATTGCATGCTGGTTTCTCTTGATCATCTCTAACTCATGCTTTTGCTGAAACTCTTCAAGGGGGAGAATCATGTTCTTGCCAGGGGGAGAAATTGACTGAATTTTTTTTTGCTATAATTTCTCAAACTATTTTCTTTTTGATGAAGTCAAACAGGGAGAATAGTTTGAGTCATCAGTTTGACTCACTGTGTAGTGTTGCCATCATCAAAAAGGGGGAGATTGTTGTGCCCCTGTGATTTTGATGATGGTTTTAATGGTGGTTTTGATGATTGGCCTTTGAAGTGAGTTATTCACTGTGATTCATCTTGTGTGAGTCTTCATGCTAGTATTCACTTTCTAATCATAATGCAGTTCTTCATAAGTTCTGATATGGCATTGCATATTTGATTATGTTCAGTCATGTTACTGTTGCTCCTTAGACTGAAATTTGATACTGCAGCGTCGACCCATCGAACTGCAGCGTCGACGCTGCCAAGGCACTTCAGAGGTAGCAGTAAGAAATTTTTGTACTGCTGCGTCCACGCTGCTTGGGCAATGCGTTGACGCCTGGTGCCTCTTTAACTTCATTTATTCATTGGTCTGGTCTGTGGTGCGTCGACCCCTTGTGCTGATGGGTCGACCCCTCAATTCATTCATCAGATTTATACAAGTCCATACATTGGTCTTCAAGCGTTCCAAGTATGCATATTGATTCAGGTTCTCCAAGTCTATACAATGAAGTCTGATCATTGCATTTGCATTCACAATGTCTTCACACCTAAAGTCTGTACATCCACAGTTAAACTTGAAGTCTGTACATCGGACTGCTTCTTTTGAAGTCTATACATTGTGGCCTTGAAACTTCAAGTCTATACATCTTCAGTTGAACGTAAAGTGTATACGTTGCAGCATCAACTCATTGGGCTGCAGCGTCAACTCAGCAAGTATGCACATCGCCTTCAGACTTTCAAGTCTATACACTCTATCTTCATAGGTTTCAAGTCTGTACAGCATGCCTTGCTATTCACAGCCTTTAAAGTCTGTACATTGGTTCAGACTCCTTAAAGTCTGTACAGCGTGAAGTCTAAACATTATTTTCAGGGGTTGTCTTCGTGTCGTTATTTGTTCCATCGCGTGCTGAACACTGCAGCACCTCGTGTTGCTTTCTGTGCCACCTCGTGTTGCTCCATCTGTGTCACCCCTACGTCTTCGAGTCTTATTTTCGGCCGTTTTACTTCGAGTCTTTTGTATTCATGTTGTTTTTTCCAAGACCCCATGTCTTTCTTGCTTTATGACCACACTTTGTGTCGGTTTCTATTTTCGTTCTTCGTGTTGTTTCTATATTTGTGTCTTCGTGTTATTTTTGTGTTTGTGTCTTAGTGTTGTTTTTATGTCTTCGTGTTGCTTCTTTCTATCTTCGTCCAGGTTTCCTCTGATCGCGTGTTTTACTACCATTTTACTCCGTGTTATTTCCTTCTCACCTCGTGTTGTTCTAATCTGACTTCGTGTCGTTCTCTTCGTAGTGTTAGCATTGTTACTGTGGTACCTCGTTTTGTTCTTTCTTTATCTCGTGATGTAGTCATCTTATGTACCTCGTGTTGTTCTTTCTTTATCTCGTGCTATAGTCATCTTATGTACCTCGTGTCGTTCTCAGTATAGTGCACCTTTTGTTGTTCCTACACACCTCGTGCAGCTTTAGCTTGAGTGTCAACCGACTTATTTCAGGTACATATATATATAGAGAACCCTGAGTATTAATGGTTTTAATCTCTTTGCAGGAGAAGAAGAAAAACAAAAAGAAGAAGGTGGTCCGAGGAAGAATATTCCCCAGTGACTGGGCTGCACGTGATCCAATACTAAAGGAACCAATGCTATATGGGCACATGGACTGAGGTCCTTTGGCGGGAGATGTGGAAGGCACACGCTCGCCCTAATTGCTGCAGTATATATTGAAGCCTTCGTCTTCAGATGGAGGCTGATCGATCGAAGCCTTGAGGGCAATAAAAGAAGAGCAGAAGTGCTGAGAGTTCGATCCAGTACAAGAGAAGAAGATCAGTAGAAGAGGGCTGATCGAGACAGTGAGTGAAGAAGAAGAAGTGCAGTAGAGAGTGAAAGAGAAAGAGAGCAGCAGAAGAAAAAAGAGAAAGAGAGAGCTCGTGAGGACTGAAAGAAAAGAGAAAGACAGTGAGAGAGAAAAGGAGAGCAGAGAAGAGAAAGAGAGATCGTGAGTTTAGAAGAAGAAGAAGAGAAGTAGCAGAAGAAGTTCCTACTGGACCGTGGATCAGATCCAGGCCAGTCAGCTCCGTTGAGAGCCACATTGTGCATTTTGTTTTTCAGCGTTCTGTTTGCTGAAGTTATTTTCATTTCGTGTTTCTGTTTTTCCTTTTTTTCATTTGGTTATCCTTGTTCTTCCGATTCTCAGTAGTGAGGTCGGGTTCCTCCTGTGGGTCAGGAGAAGGGAGATCTGATCTCCGGTTGCAAGTAGCTGGGAGCTACTTGTGGGTTCCCTCCGGTTTGGAGGAAGGGAGACTTGTCTCCGGTTCTGGGCTTGTGGGTTGCAAGTCCAGGGGTCCCTCCGGTTGGAGGAAGAGAGGTCTTCGACCTCTGGTTTGCTGGTGACTGGAACTCACTGGTTGGTTCCCTCCTGGTCTGGAGGAAGAGAGACTTCGGTCTCTGGGTTCCAAGTGGCTGGGAGTCACTTGGGGTGTCCCTCCTGTTGGGAGGAAGAGGGGAGGTTGTTCCCCTGGTCAAGCTGTGTGGCAGCAACTGTTTGCAGACTGAGTCTGCTTGGTTCTAGCATTGGCTAGTGAAGCCTCACTCCGGTTGGGAGTGAGGGGTGGATGTAGGTCTGGAGGACCGAACCACCTTAAAATCTATTGAGCAGTGGTTTGATTGCTTGATTTGCTTCCGCTAGATGCTTGAATAGGCACGCTCCATCTGCTTGTTATTTTGTTTAATCGAATTAGCTTAATTCTGGAACTAGCCTAGCATCTGAGGTTTTAAATTGGGCATTATTCGTAACAAGATACATTCACCCCCCCTCTGTATCCGGGCCTAGCACCCTAACACATGGGGTGATCCGGCATGGAAAAAAAGGAGAAAGGGATTAAAGCGGCGGCCAATGGCGGAGGAGAGACCATGATACGACGTGAGAAGTGGGGAATCTAGGGGCCGAATCAAGATGAACTACAACCGGATAAAGGGTATACAAACAAAGGATTCAGAGGAAGCCAAAGGGTTTGTGAGCAAATGAACTACAGGGAATGAGCCGAATCGAAATAGCATCCTTCCCAAAGCCAGGAGGGCATTATTGGGATCTAGAAGGAAAACCGATCTGCATTCGAGTTAGGAGAATCTAGTAAACGGTGGCAAACAAAAATCAAGAAACAAAGTTAGGATATTCCTCATTGATTTGGGAACGGCCATAGGTCACGACAACACTCGCAAACCCCTGGCCTCCCGTTGAGGGTATACGTGATCCCGGAACTTGTTGTGGCCCGGGAGCAAACATCTGATACTCACCTAGAATAGTCTAATATGGGCATTGATAAAATGATGGAGAACACGAGCAGATAGAGGTGAACTAAACAACATTAGATTAATTTACCCCTTGTTCAGAATGTCCAGAGACCACATCTGGAAGACATGATGAGCCTCTGGCCTCCAACGGGGTTTCGATCGTGGGAACTCACTGAGGAGAGGATACTCAACACATGTAGCCTCATGGGGTAGTTTATTCGGTCCAGAGACATGCTCTGGTCACCATATAAACACAGAGAGACAAAAAGAGTAGGAGGAGGAGAAACAGATAAAATGCTCCAATCGCCAAACAAAACAACCTCAATTCATTCATTCACTTCCAGTAAAATGATACATGATATAAGAAATTCCAGGAGGGAAGATTACAACACGTGACAGATGAGGGAAGAACAAAAAGAACAAAGAAGGGGGAAGGGGATTGTAGCCCAGATCGGGCACTGTTCGGTGGTAAACCCACCTTCTACAGCGATCTGATGGCAGACTCTCTTATTCTCCTTGCTCCCTTCACTACCCTCTCTCTTCTCTAGAATTTGTAGGCTCTGATGATTTGCCTCCCATCGATCTCTTCCCTTTTTTTAGTTTTTGTCTCCTCCGTTGCTATCTCTTGGAGTTGTCCTTCCCCCCTTTTTCATCTCTCTTTTTTTTCCCTCTGTTCTTCTTGTCTTCGGCCGGAAGTGACCTATTTATAGCCAAATGGGAGTTGCAGGTGATCTGGCGGTGATCCAAAGCGAGGGCGATGGGCACCGGTGATCCAACACGCCATTCTTCTCACGCCGGTTCACATGGGGCCGTCGGATCATGTGGAGGCCGCCAGTTTAATTCTTTGTTCATGTGAGCTCCGCCAGATCAAGTTGCACGTGGGCTGATGGTTTAATTCCTCAATCCATTTCGGGCATTCTTTGGTCCATCTTTTGCTCATTGAAATGGTTGGCTTGTCCTTATTATCTAGACTTCTGATTGCTTCTTCGGGGATGGTCCCGAATATTCTTTTGAGCTCCCGGGTCTTGCTTTAGTAGCTGTCCCTTGCAACCGAGCATCTTTTATTTTCTTCTTTCTCTTCTTTTCTTCTCTGCCGGCGTAGGGGCACTCGGTCAGACCTTAAGACCTACAGATGCAGCATGAAGAAAATTTTCCATGTCAACAAATGCCCCCCACCCGCGGGTGTCGCGAATGAGAGACGAATGAGCGGGACCTGCGGGTGTAGCTCATAGCCCATTTGAAAATGTTGTATGTGTCTTTTTATTCTTTATTTTTATTCATTTTCATCATCATTCATTTTTATATTTTATTTTATCATCTTTTCCATTTTATTATTATTATGATTATTATTTTTGTTTCTTTTATTCTCACCCAAGCAGGCAAGCATTCATCGACCACAAGCATAGATTAGATATATATAGTATAGTTTCCCTCTATCAGGGATAGGGTAAGAACATCACCCATGATTCATAGATAGGGTGCAGTTCACGAAGCACAACTAAGGGAGATGTGCATTCGTAAAGAGGATACCGTATAGAGTATGTGCATAGCGTAAACCACAATCTACACACAAGACTATCTCTCCATGGTGTGTTAGTGCAGGCATGTGAGCATCAAAACCCTATATATAGGGACACGCAGACGTTCTAAGTAACACTAGAGGATTACTCTAGCGTCTACACATACATTTGGATTTTTGACTTTCGGTAGCTTCGCACAACCCCCTTGTTTATTCTTGATTCTAGACTTCACCATTCGGCGCGAGTCTCCTCATGTTTCTTAATGGGGATTCTCGGCTACTAGAATTCACCCCTTAATATGATTTTATTGCGGGGTTTACTTCACCATTTCGCGTGAGTCTCCTCATTTATCTCAGTGGGGATTCCCAGCTTCTTAGATCCACATTCCCTTATAGCGGTCTTTTTATGGAGTTTACTTCACCATTTCACGCGAGTTTCCTCATTTGTTTCAGTGGAGATTTCTGACTTTCTGGATTCGCATTCCACTTATCATCAATTTTTTTTAATGAAGGGGGGTAGGTAGTTTTTTCCTCACGATTACCCCTCATGCAAGTGTAGAGTTTTGAGCATCCATGATGTGTTTAGGAAGAATTTCCAGTGAACGCATTGTGTGTGAAGTGTGGGAGTTTTGTCCCGGGTGTATTTCGTGAGTTACAATAGCACCATGGCTACGACTCTTCCCCTTGACGTATGCACTCACCAAAAATTGGTTTTTTGTCTCTTAATGTGTGCCATGGCATACACATATCTAGAATCGGGGCAACGTTATTTTAGCAAGGGAGTATGGTCCTAGGACATTCAAAGGAGGTGTATTAATACTATATTACAGGCGAACATGCATGTGGAACAAGCAAGCATGCAAATCATATTATGATTACCATTTTTTCTTATTCTCTCTTTTTTTCTCTCTCTTCTTTTTTTTTCTTTTTTCTTTTTTCTTTTTCTTTTTTTTCTCTCTCTCTTTTTTCTCTTCTTCTTCTTTCTTTTCTTTTCTTTTCTTTAAAGCTTAATAGGCATACCCGCAGGTCAGCTATTTTGGCGTCAGGAGACTGATGTCATGGTAGTGGATAGAAGATTTATGTGTTGTGTTGAATCCCGATGGGATTGAGAGTTGGTGTTAACAAAGGGGTCTTTTTGTTCATTTGGTTCGGATTGGCAGTTCCAGCCAAAGGTGGGATGATTGTTGGCTAAGACCGAAGGTCGTGATGCCGAATGACTTGGCTTGGACGTAAGGTCGTGACGCCAAGGAAGAAGGGGTCTTTTTGTTCATTTGTTCGGATGGCAGCTCCGGGCCAATGGTAGGATGATTGTCGGCTTAGACCAAAGGTCGTGATGCCGAATGACTTGACTTAGACATAAGGTCATGATGCCAAGGGAGAATATTTCTGGCCTAGATGAATTGTCATGTTGCCGGACAACTTGGCCTAGACGGTATGTCATGATGCCAATGCAGAATATTTACCGGCCTAGACAGATTGTCGTGTTACCGGACAACTTGGCCTAGATGGTATGTCATGATGCCAATGCAAAATATTTACCAGCCTAGACGAATTGTCATGTTGCCAGACAACTTGGCCTAGACGATATGTCATGATGCCAAAGAAGAATACTTACCGGCCTAGATGAATTGTCATGTTGCCGGACAACTTAGCCTAGACAGTACGTCATGATGCCAAGGCAGAATATTTATCGGCCTAGACGAATTATCATGTTGCCAGACAACTTGTCCTAGACAGTATGTCATGACGCCAAGGGCAGAGGAGGTCTTTTGTTGGTTTATGCGCCAGCCTAGACGGAAGATCATGATGTCGACGGTAGAAGGATTTTTGTTGGTTTATGTGCTAGCCTAGAAGGAAGGTCTTGATGATGTCGATAGAAGGGGTCTTTTTGTTGGTTTATGCGCCAGCCTAGACGAAAGGTCATGATGCTGATGGTAGAAGGATTTTTGTTGGTTTATGTGCCAGCCTAGACGAGAGGTCATGATGCTGACGGTACAAGGGGTCTTCTTGTTAGTTTATGCGCTAGCCTAGATGAAAGATCATGATGCTGACGGTAGAAGGATTTTTGTTAGTTTACGCGCCAGCCTAGACGGGAGGTCATGACGCTGACGATAGAAGGATTTTTGTTCTCTGACTAGACGGATGGTATGAGCCAAAGTGAAAAGGACTTTTTGTTCTTTGGCTAGACGGATGATCTGAGCCAAAGTGAAAGGGATCTTTTTGTTCTCTAGTCGGACGGAAGGTCCAGGCCAAAGTGCAGGTTTTTTTTTCTTTTTTTTTTTTGGATTTGTTGGGTTCATTGAGTTTGTTCGGTTTACTGAGTTTGTTGGGTTTATTTAGTTTATTTGGCCTGTTGGGTTCATTGTTTATTACGTTTATTTGGTTTGTTGGATTTGTTTGGGTTTATTAGGTTTATTTGGGTTTATTGGGTTTGTTTGATTTATTTGATTTATTTGGTGTACTTGAGTTCATTGAGTTTGTTAGTTCGTTGAGTTTATTTGGGTTTATTGATTTATTGTTTGTTAAGTTTATTGCGTTTGTTGAATTTATTGACTTTATTTGGGTTTATTGAGTGTATTGGTTTGTTGGGTTTATTGGGTTTATGTGGTTTATTGATTTTGTTGGAGTTATGGGGTTGTTTGGATTATTTGGTATATTGGTTTATTGGGTTTATTGAATTCATTGGGTTTATTGAGTTTATTTAGTTTGTTGGGTTTATTGGTTTATTGAGTTCAGTTGATTTGTTGGGTTTATTGAGTTGATTGAGTATATTAGGTTTATTTTATATCATCATTTTTCTTCTCCTCTCTTTTTTTTGATTTTCTTCTTTCTTCTTTTTTTTGTTGGGCTCCCTAGCGCGGGCTGGTCTGCTATGCGAGATATTTCGTCCGATGGGACTATTAGTGAATTTGACTGCTTATTGTGCCAATGGGACTAAAGATTAATATCCAAGAGATCGGCGAGGGTGGAGTGCTTCAAGCCAAGGGAAAAAGGTTAATGGGCCCCAGCCTAGCATGATTGGGGGAAATGTTTAAGAGCTCGACGAGGGCGGAATGCCTCAGGCCAAGGGAAAGGGTTTATGGGCCCAGCCCAGCGAGACTGGGGGCAATGTTTAGACCTCGGTGAGGGCGGAGTGCCTCAGGCCAAGGGAAAGGTTTTATGGGTCCAACCCAGTGGGACTGGGGGAAATGTTTAGAGCTCAGCAAGGGCGGAATGCCTCAGGCCAAGGGAAAGGTTTTATGGGTCCAGCCCAATGGGATTGGGGGCAATGTTTAGAGAGCTCGATGAGGGCGGAATGCCTCAGGCTCGGTGAGGGCAAAATGCCTCAAGCCAAGGGAAAGGTTTTATGGGCCCAGCCCGTGGGACTGGCGGTAATGTTTAGAGCTCGGCGAGGGTAGAATGCCTCAGGTCAAGGGAAAGGTTTTATGGGCCCAGCCCAATGGTACAGGGAGAAATGTTTAGAGCTTGGCGAGGGCGGAGTGTCTGAGGCCAAGGGAAAATGTTTATGGGTCGATTTTGGGCATAACGTGCAAACCGGCAGTGGTGAGGCGAGCGTCGTGGGACAAATTTGGTATCTCTTGGTGTATTTGAGTAGTTATTGTGGCAGCACGCCGAAGGATGATGAGAATGCACCGGCTAGGAGCATAGGTTCTAGGCCGAGGGTAGAGGGCTGGTCCCGGCGGGACAAATGGGGAGTATCCTTGAGGGATGAGAAGTTGGTACAACACTATGAATCCTGGTGGGACAAGGGGGGTTAAGGTAGGCCATCTGGAGTCGAAAAGAGTTTATTTGCTGGCTTGAGAGGGAGAGTGGAGTCGAGGGTGTAGGTGACCCGACAGGACTTGTTCATACATCCCCTCTGCAAGGTTTATATATTTATCAGTGCGGCAAAGTGCTGGAAGCCAATGAACGTTTATTCTGTGACTTGGCTGGAAGATCCAGGTTGAGAAGGAAGGGGTACCCCGATGGCGCCGAGATCCATTTTTAAAACAGGCGGCCTGGTAGCCAATGAAGGCTTCTTAGCGCCGGTGGGATCGTTGATTTGACACTACCCCCCCCCCCCCCCCCGGGATATTCGGCAATAGCTATGCATAGGATCAACAACTATCTTCTTTTTATCATTGATTTATGCGGGAGATGCTCTGAGCAGCTATGGCTCCTGCAGCAACGAGCTTCTAGTGCTTACATTGAGTGCCATCCTCTTGGCCCTTTGTGATGGTAGTTGCAGTTGCGGGGTCTTCCTAGCTCTGCAGATGGCGCAGTAATTTCATTTTCCCCTAGACATTCATCATGTAATGCTGCTAGGGAGCCCTTCGCCTATGGAGGTGAATGAGGCGGCCATGTTTGCCTCATAATTTTTTTCTTTTCTTCTTCTTCTTCTTCTCTTTTTTTTCTTTCCTTTTTTTTCCTTCTTGAGAAGAACCTGAGCAAGGATGTTGGGGAATCTGTGATGGCATCTCGTTCATTCAGCTAGCATTCGTCATCATTTATTTCATTTCCACCCCCCTTTTTTATCATCATTTTTTTAAGGCTCCCATGGAGAACAAGGTGTGTTGCTCTTTGTCGGCTAAACTGCCTTGCTTGTTTCTTCGGGGAGTTAGGGCCGTATCTGGACGCATTACTATAGAGTATTCACCCATATTGTGATGGCTTTTATAGAGCTACAACTATATGTAGTTGGGTCTTTTCATTTGGAGAGAGTATCTCTCAGTGGTTTTCTTTAGCAGCGTCATTGTTCTGCTGTCGGTTCTGACATTGGCCGCATTTGTCTCTTCGGTTATGGCTTGCTTGACATCATTCTACACCAGTTGATGGTGTTTGTTTGCAAGGTGACCTCATCCTCCTACCTCTTGCATACTATTCATGCTTATTGCACATGCTTCAGCTGACTCTTTGCTCGTGGAGATTCAGCGATTGAGCGGAGGCTTTCTCCTACTCCCCTTTGCTGCATGAAGGCTGAGTGAAGGTGGGGTCTGTACACCCCTATCTTTAGTCTCACGAGTGTAGGATGACTTTACCCTTGAATGTGACTTATAGTTTGCGGGGAATGCCCCCCGTTTTATTCCAACCTTGATGCCATTGTTGAGAGCCTTTGCCGCCGCAAAGCATATGTATATTTTGAGTCTGTCGACATGGATAGTGCTGACAATGAGTTGCAATGTAGAATTGCATTCATCATTTTTCTTTTTTCTTTTTTCTATTTTGCCCTCAGGATGAGCCCCCCCCTTTTTTATTTTGCGTTATTCGCCATTCTTCTTTTTGTTCGCAAGTATCCATATTCAAGCCGCATGGACATGCCAAATGTTGGCTTCAACCAGATTTGTGAGGAGCAGCTGAGGCTGCGATGCCACGCGGGGTCGCTATCTTCAAAGCGGGTATTTGATAAGGGCGCGGTGGGTCCGCATTGTACTTGCCCATTTGCAATTCACCTTTCTTGATTAGGTGTTCGATAATGTCCTTAAGCACATAGCAATCTTCAATGGGATGCCCCAGTGCTTGGTGATAAGGACAAAGAGTGGGTTATCTTTTCTTTCGGCCTTGCCCAGTTTCTTCGACTCTGGGAGCATAACTTTAACACATTCACGGGCCCACTCAAAGAGAGCCTGAGTCTTGTCCTTCGGAAAGGAGTAAGGCTTTTTCATCTTGTCCCTTAATGAGGGCTCTTCTTTTGCTGGCTTGGCCGAAGAAAGGCTAGTTGCCTCTTTCATTTCCCTCCTTTGTCGCTCAAAGGCTTCAAAATTTGGGATGCAAATTCATTCTGGCGCCTGGGGCTTGCCGCTTTGTTTATTCCTTTGGCTTGGGGTTTTAGAAGCCAAGCAAAACTTTGTCAGACATGCTTTGATATCAGCCACAATGTCATTTAGTTGTTCAAAGGTCTTGACTTCAATGCCAGCGACCCTTTTGCAGGACTTCCTCCTTCGAATTCTTTTTGTAGATTTGAATAGTGTCCCCGTAGCTTGGCGGATGCCTACATCTTTCATGGAGATTTCTCCATCTTCTTATGTAGTCCATAGCGGAATCATCGTCTTTTTGCTTGATTGTTTGTAACTCGGCCTTGGTGACTTCTTCCTTGGTCATCTTCATATCCATTGTTTGTTTCACCCTCAACTTGACCATTGTCTTCAGACCTGCTGGACTCGGGTGTAAGATGGCTGGCTGCATATGCGGACTTATTGGCACCATTGTCTGAGGAGCTATAGTTGCCCCCTGACATGCCCGGGAGACTACATGCTGGAGTTGTTGAGGGAGAATGCCCCCTGTATATTCAGGTACTATTCGGGGCGTGGCCAGCCATGTTGCGGCTTCATGTGAGCTAGTATCACCCTACGCCATCTCAAGTGGAAGTCTTGCTAATTTTGGCGCAGATGGACTCATGTTCATTTCATTTAGCCGCATGTGCAGCATTTCAATTTCATGCTGCTTCTGGTATAATAATGCCATAACGGCAGGGTCTTTCCAGGAGGGGCCGAGAGTGCTATCTTCCGCCTCCGATTTGTGGGAGATGAGTGGCATCCCGCCATCATTGCCGGATGTGTCTAGTTTCTTCGAGACAAACTCCATGTGTCTTATGCCTCTGAGTGGAGGAGGGATGTGGTATTGCGCCTCCTTGTTGGCTGGTGGGTGTTGTCTTGATATTCTCCCGGACTCAATAGCATGGTGGGAGGCAAAAGCTTTAGCCGGATTTGCTCCCTTCTGCACAAAGTAGATTTCTTCATCTTCTTAGCCAGAAGTTTGAGCCAGGCTGGATGAGGCTAACAATGTGTTGCAGGAGAGAGCAACGTATCTCCTTGTAGCCTTTGCATTCTTTTTTCCCCTCCCCTTTATGGTTGGCATCTACCCCCACACGGGGTTGCTTGGTGCATTCAACACCCCTGTTTTTTCTTCAGTTCTTTTTATTAGCCCTCGAAACTCATAGCGTCTTTGAAGGGCATGTTCCTTGAGCTGCACAAGCTGGCTCTCGGGCTGCTTGTGTCACGCCCCGAGCGCGGAAGGAACCCAAGATTGCACGATGAGTTTATATCATTCATGTCAATCAGAGCACGAGGTAATTCGACACAAAAGATAGAGTGCGCTAAAGAGAAATCACTAAGTCCATTTTATTCATCAAAAGCAAAGAACAACTTCCAAACTTGCAAATATTCCATTACCACTAGACTCAATAAAAAAAATTACAATAATGAGTCAAGAAAATAGAAAGACTTGACTCCAAGATAACGATAGACGTCCGAGAATAGCTCTACGCTCAGCTCTCATGGTCATCCCCATCCGATTGAGACCGTCATCGGGATTACCAGAAAAATTAAGGGAAAAGACTAGATGAGCAAATGCTCAATAGGGATTACATCTCAATGACAAGCTTGCTTAAAGTAAATTACATGTTACATGTAATGCAAGTATAGCTATGCATGATCGAGCTCAAAATAGTATGGAACAAGATAACGATAGATTGAACTAGCAAGATTTCAAGAATATCATGTAAAGTTAACAAGAATTTAAGTATGTAGTTGTCAAATATTGGCTATTTCAGTTCTAACAAGTACCATGTCGAGTCAAGCACGCCAAGTAATATCATGTATTTTCATGTCACGAGAGAGTGGAATGTCATAGACTAATCTAGAAAGTCATCCACTTCGGTGCAATGCCACACTGTGGTCAATATAGCTCCCATGGGTACAAGTACTTTCGGGTGCTCCTCCCAGGACCAGACCGGGCCTCATTAACGCCAGGCAGTGAGTCATGTAAATATCTAGACATCCACTATAATGTGTAGCAAATAGAATTCCAAGGGAATAAGCCATTGTAGGAACATTAAGGTAGATTGACAGAATTCAAGGACAGAACATCGGACAAGATGACATGGCGATAAATCTCACATAAAACCAAGACAATCAGGAAATTTGGGATAATTGGCGTCCACTTGGGCCATCGCGAATTACAGAATACACGTCCACTGTGGTGGTCGCTAATTCTGTGAACAGTACATGCACGGAGGAAAATAGCATCACCTGTACTGGACACTATATCCAATATGATGTCAACTGTACTGGTTGCCAATTCCAAACAGTGACAGGACTATCACAGAACGTCAGAAACAGTGCTCCATGATGGCTAGGGCGTCATGTTTCTTCAGAGTGACATGACAAACAAGGTTTCCAGGGTTTTGAGGGTATAACCTGCTCAACTGCTTTGAGGGATGCCAAGGCTAGCAGAGTCTTATGGAGACCTTAGAGAAAGAAATTCCAATCCAGTGGAAGGAATATCCGGCTGAGGGTCATTCAATCTCTAAGAATTGAGGTGAAATCTCAAAACACGTGAAACAAGGAGTCCATCTTAGCCATGAGACAGCAGTGCCAATAGACCCACGTACGATATGGGCCAAAAACTCGATAAAACAGTGAGACAGGAAAATCGCGTCCATCAAGCAGGCATCAATTCATAATTTAGTGTCCCTCTAGAGAAGCGCCAATTCTAGAATTTACTGAATTTTAAATAAACATATAACAATTGGCGTCCGTTTATAGAGGCACCATATCTTTATATAGTGGCCATGAAATGGACGTCAATTCATGATTTCCAGGTTATTTTAATTTTAATAAATTTGACAGGAATCAACATCTCTGTGAAGACGCGCTATTTCCAGAATTAACGTCTGCCCAAATAGACGCTAATTCTTTTCTGTGTACATGCTACAAGGCATCAGGCAGATACGTTTATAGATACTAATCACTATTCCTTTCTTTAAGAATTGCATGAACAATAGCACTTTGACATGTATGGGGATTTTTAAAGATCAGAGTACATGATAATTAAGAGAAAAATATGGGGATCCTAGAATCATGCTCATACAGATTTTACAGATTATGGTTTCATACTTATTAAAATTTGAACATGCGTTATTTATTAAATATGCTGAAAGAAATAGCGTCAGGGGTGGTGGCCATTCATTAATTGGCATCGACCAGGTTGTCGCTATTTCAAGAAATAGTGCCCTTCTGGAAATGCGCCAATTAAATAGCGTCCACTATTCTGGCCACTATTTTCATGTAAACCAGAAAGCTATAAATCTATGTTAAAAACATAAGGAAATAGGGATCATGGATACCAGGAACGGGGATCAGGGATACCTAATCATGAATTATATGCATGCAACCCTTTTTGCTATTATCATGGGCTTAAGTTATTGAGATAGCCTACCTTTACGTGTGTAGCTGACAGGAGGAAGAGGACAATGAACAGAAGAAGCCACATGCTTCTTCTCAGTTCTGCGTAACGGTAGTGGGGTAAGGACAATAGGGAAGATGAGAGAAGAAGGGGAAGCAGACGTTCCTTTTTGACGCACGGGATGCTGGCAATAGTTGGAAGAAGAAGGAAGAAGACGTGCTCCTTCTTCAAGCAACCGATCACGAATAGGACATCGACGCAGCAGCAACAACA
Source organism: Amorphophallus konjac (assembly GCA_022559845.1). Classification (NCBI taxonomy): domain Eukaryota; kingdom Viridiplantae; phylum Streptophyta; class Magnoliopsida; order Alismatales; family Araceae; genus Amorphophallus; species Amorphophallus konjac. The sequence goes on along the minus strand of CM040125.1, from coordinate 204,432,581 downwards.
CCCCTTCGAATGCACGGCAGCAGTAACCCCTATGCATTCGATTAGGCTTGTATTTATAGGGAAAGAGTCCTATGTGAGCTAGGGAGTCTGAGTGGGTTTGAAATTTTCTAAGTATGATCCTAATGAATCTCAAACTTCCCTCGTTCGAGCCGCTTCCATGTTAATCCTGTAAACCCTAAAGCCCTCATGCAAGTATCGAACGTGATAAGGGCTTTGTGTAAACAAAAGGCCCTATCTATAATTGTATTTATACATATGTCCTTAAGGCCCCTTTTTACGAACCGTAATGCCCATTAGCTATTGGGTTATTAAACGTGGGGTCTTTATTGGTTTAGATTTTATTTAAATCAATTTTATGCTCTTTGTCTACTTAATATTTTATTCGGGGTGCTACACCCTCCCCCACTTAAAAGAATTTGGTCCCCAAATTCAATTGCATGCAAATATGGAGGGTGCAGATTACTTACATTTATAATAACTCCGGGAATCTCCTTCGCATAGACTCTTCAACTTCCCATGTGGCCTCTTGTTATGAGCATTTGTTCCATTGGACCTTCACCATGGGAATAGTCTTGTTCCTTAGCACACGAACCTCTCGATCAAGAACCCTTAATGGCTTTTGTTCATAACTCAGATCCTTGTGTACCACCAGATTGTCATGTTCTATAACGTGGAACGGATCATGAACATACTTCTTGAGCATGGAGACATGGAACACATTGTGGACTTCGGACATTGAGATGGCAAGGTAATCTGGTAGGCAACCTCGCCAACCTTTTCTAGAACTTCAAAAGGGCCGATATATCTTGCTATAAGCTTACACTTGACACCAAATCTTCGAATTCCTCGACTTGGGGAAACCTTGAGGAATACATGATCTCCGACTTGAAACTCCAGGTCTCTTCTTCTAGTATCGGCATATGCCTTCTGCCTAGACTGAGCCATCTGAAGACTTTCCCTCATGATTTGCACCTTCTCGGTTGTGTCTCTTACTAGCTCTGGGCCTAGTAGTTGCTTTTCGCCCACTTCATCCCAGCATATAGGTGAGTGACAACTTCTTCCGTATAATGCCTTGAATGGTGCCATTTGGATGCTAGCTTGGTAGCTATTATTGTACGCAAATTCCACTAGAGGCAATTGATCATGCCAACTGCCACCAAAATCTATAACACAAGCCCTGAGCATGTCTTCCACTACCTAGTTAGTCCTTTCCGTCTGACCATCCGTTTGGGGATGAAATGACGTGCTAAAATTCAATCTCGTCCCCAAGGAATGTTGTAGACCCTTCCAGAAGTGAGATGTAAAGCGTGGGTCTCGGTCAAACACTATTGAGATAGGAACTCCATGCAATCTGACAACCTCTTTCATATATTGAGCTGCTAGCACATCAACCGACCACTTACTCTTGATGGACAGAAAATTTGCAGACTTAATCAACCGATCAATAATCACCCATATCCCATCATATCCGCCCTTTGTTTTAGGCAAACCCATGCTGAAATTCATCCCTATATTCTCCCACTTCCATTTCGGAATCTCCAAGGGATGTAATTTACCAGCGGGCTTTTGATGTTTCGCCTTTATCTTTTGGCAAGTAAGGCAGCGAGAAATGAATTCTGCTACCTCCCTTTTCATATTGGGCCACCAAAAGTTTCTCTTTAATTATTGATACATCTTGGTAGCAACATGGTGAATAGTATATTTTGATCGGTGAGCTTCTTCAAGAATCTTGTTCTTCAATTTCCGACAATCCCGTACACAAGTTCTTTCATGAAATAGCAGTCTTCCATCAGAGGCTAGCTTGAAGTCGGGTTGATGATCTAGCATGCCTTTAATCTCTGCTAACACCCGATCATTTTCTTGTGACTCACTGATCTTGGAGAGTTGGTCAAGTTGTAAACTTATGTGACAGAGTAACACATCACTTTTACTTGTTCACATCTATATTCAACTTGGAGAAATGTTCCAGCATTCTCCATTCTTGTATCATGCAGTTGGCTAATAGTGCTCTCGGCTTCTAACTAAGGGCATCAGCTACGGGGTTACCCTTTCCTAGATGATATTGTATGGAGAAGTTGAAGTCCTTGATGTATTCGAGCCAACGTCGTTGTCTCATGTTCAACACCTTTTGAGAGAATAAATACTTCAAGCTTTTCTGATCGGAGTATATAATGAATTGTTCTCCAAAGAGATAGTGCCTTCAAATCTTCAAGGCAAAAACTACCACGGCCAGTTCTAGATCATGCACCGGGTAGTTTTCTTCATTCTTTATAAGTTGCCGAGAAGAATATGCAATTACCTTCCCTTGTTGCATTAACACACATCCTAGTCCGATGCTAGATGCATCGGTATATACTTCGAATTTTTCTCCCTCAATAGGTAAAGCCAACATTGGGGCAGTAGTCAAGTGGTCCTTCAATGTTTGAAAGCTTTCTTCACACTCTTCGGTCCATACATACAGATTCTCCTTTCTTGTCAATCTTGTAAGGGGAACAATAATTTTGGAGAAGTCTTTAATGAACCGCCTATAATAACCACCCAGTCCCAGAAAACTACGAATCATCGAAGCATTGACGGGTCTTTTCTAATTCTTCACAGCTTCGACCTTTGATGGATCAACAGAAATCCCTTCCTTTGAAATCACATGCCCTAAGAATGAAACTTCCTCAAGCCATAAATCACATTTTGAAAATTTTGCATATAGTTGATTGTCCCTTAATAGTTGTAATGCAACCCTCAAGTGTTCTTCATGATCTTCCTCGGTCTTGGAGTATATTAATATGTCATCAATGAATACCACGATGAATTGATCTAGATGAGGCCTAAATATACTATTCATTAACTGCATAAAGGCTACATGGGCATTCGTTAGTCCAAAAGGCATAACAGTAAATTCATAATGCCCATACCTGCTTCTGAATGCCGTCTTGAAAATATCCTCTTCTTTAATCCTCAATTGGTGATATCCCGACCTGAGATCAATTTTTAAAAATTATTGAGCTCCTGAAATTTGATCAAATAATTCATCGATCCTCGGTAGCGGGTACTTGTTCTTGATAGTGAGTTGGTTTAGCTGTCGATAATCTATGCATAGCCTCATCGATCCATCTTTCTTCTTGACGAATAGGACATGCGCTCCCCATGTGGAAGTACTTGGCCTAATGAATCCTTTCTTCAAGAGCTCCATCAATTGTTCCTTTAGCTCATTTAGTTCAGCGGGGGACATTCTATATGGTGCATTTGAAACAGGTCCAGCACCAGGGACAAGATCAATTGTTAATGATACTTCCCTTTCTGGGGGTAGACCAGGAAAATCCTCCGGGAATACATCGGGAAAATCCCAAACCACGCGGATATCCTCAAGCTTCGATTCCTTAACCTCCGTTATAGTTACAAGATCAAGAAAGGCCATGCAACCATTGCTTGAGCCAAAATAAGGGGTGACTTTTTCTGACTCCGAGGGCTAGTGTAAACAAGCTCCGGGTATTCATCAAAAGTCACTAGACCATTCTGGCAGTCTATGATAGCCCTATGCGTGGATAGCCAATCCGTGCCTAGAATAACATCATACCCTTCCATATCTAGACATGTGAAATCGGTAGGTAGATTTTGCCCTTCAACTATGGCTTCACTATCAGGGTAATGGTGTGTAATCTCGGATCCGCTTCCAAGAGGAATGGAAATAATGAGATCTGTTTCTAACAAAGTAGGTTTCATAGATAATGAAGCAGCAAATCTTTTGGAAACAAATGAATGAGTTACGCCGGTATCAAATAAAACACACGTGCAATCTTGGAACAAATATTCAAGGTACCTTCTACTGTTCCGCCTTTGCATTGTTCCGCCTCTTGCAATGCTTGGAGACGACCTTGCTTTTTCACCGGGCGCTTCTCGGTTCCAGCTTGTTCGCTTAATAATTGACAATTAGGAATCCGGTGGTCACGGCTCCCACAATGGAGATAAGCTCCCAGTCTCCTCCAACACTCCTCGACCTTATGTCCAGCCTTATCACAATGTTTACATATCTCCTTAGAGGGTGTGGCGGTAATAGAAAATAGCTTGTCATTCTTCTTGGATTTCTTATCCTTAGAGGATTCTCTTTCATTATTGGACCTCTTCTTGGAGACTGGAACTTTGAATGTTCCCGAACTAGTGACTTGTTCTTTCTTATCCCTACCATGGATCTTGTCAGACAGTTCTGTGGCGTCTTCTAGTAATTGTGCCCTTCTCACCATCTCTGAATAAGCATGTATGTCCATCGATGTCAATTGAGTGATATATTGCGGTCTTAACATGTTGGGAAATCTTCGAGCCTTCATCTTTTTCGTATGCACTAAATGTGATGCATACCGGGATAATCTAGAAAACTATGCCTCATACACGGCGACCGATAAGTTTCTTTGCTTCAACGCGGCAAATTCTGTGGCCTTCTTCTCTTGAATCCAATCAGAGAAATACTTGTTATTGAATTATTCCACGAACTCACCCCATGTGATATGGTCATGCAGCAATGTGGCTTCCATGGGCTCCCACCAAAATCGAGCAACCCGCTCTAGTTGGAAGGTTGCTAGTAGAACTTTTTCCTCATCCGTGCATTGCATTACACTGAATATGTGTTCGATCTCCTTTATCCAATCATCGACATCATCCAGGTCGGACAAGCTGATAAACCTTGGTGGATTCATGTTCCTAAAGCTTCGATGGAGATCTCCTGCTCCATGATTCATACCACCTTGCGCTACTTGTTGAAGCGCTTGGGTAAGACCTGGAACGGTCCGCTGCATGTCTCGCCATTGGGCTTTCTCGGTAACCATGATCCTACAAGGGAATTTAAATTTAATTAATATGGGACTAAACTATAAGGTCTAACGTCCTATACTGACTTAACCCATAGCTCTACCCATCTCACCGGGTAAAAAGAATAAACTTACCCTTGGACTTTGGGAACTTAGGTAATTTGGAAACCTCGGCTCTGATACCACAAAAATTGTCACGTCCTGAGCGCGGAAGCACTATAAGAAAAATGGGAAATACCGACGTAATTTTCTGACGGCAATATATCCGTCGAAAAGATGTCGGAACTATTATAACATTCCAACGAAAAATATTCTATCGTAAATCCGTCGGTAAATACGAACTGATTTTCGACCTATTATTTCGGGTGGAAATCTGTCTCTAAAAAGAGACAACTTTGAGACAACTTAAATTTTGTCGGAATTACATTGGTAATTACTCACTGATTTTCGACAAGAAAGTTTCCGTCACTAATATTTACATATATTTATGTAATAATTATCATAAATGAACAGAAATATGTGTGTAAATTCTGACTTATTTCCGAATGAATAAGATTCCGTCGGAAACTCCTGGAATAGCTTATGTTTAACCGTAATACGTATATATAATAAATAACAAAATAAATATAAATATATCAATAGTTTAGCTGGATAATATTCGAATTCGAATCCGTATTAATTAGCGAATAATATTCTAAATCGTATTTATTATTTCAGATATGGATAATATTAGAATTTGAATCGAACCGGATACAGATATTATAATATTCATTTAATAAAATATCAGTTCGTAATAATATATATCATATAATATATATTTATGTAAATAATATATTATAAAAAATATAAAAAAAATATAAAAAATAAAAAATATGATAAGATGGAAGATTGTTTCACTTCTCGAAATTATAATAACTACCCCATTTTAACTATTTGACTTCTAAAATTAAAACCAGCCGTAGTGAGACCCTTCGTCTTTAAAAACCTCAACTCATGAGTCATGAGTAGTTGGCATAAGTTGGGAGAGACCCTTCGTCCTCCACCGACTTTAGTAAACAAATACGAATACTTTACCAGCAACAAGAGTGCAGGACAGCAGGACTGCAGGAGCGAGAGACGTGTACTAAGAGCCACCATTTTTTCTGTTTGTTAATGCCTCTCTCTATCTCTCTCTTCCATTTGTCACCACTACAACTATTTTTCATGTTTAGACACCTATTTGTTACCCTTAGGAGCTATTTGTCACCCTTAGGACCCATTTGTTACCCTTAGAAGTATTTGTCACTCTTACGACCTATTTGTCACCCTTACGACGTATTTCTTACCCTTAGAAAGTTAGAAGCCATTTGCTTTTCCCCCATTCCTTGCTTTCCCCCCTAGCCGCAGACCATCGCCACCTTGTTTCCGTGTGCCCACGGGTGTCCTGCGCACCCTCCCTCTCCTCCGCGAACCAGCACCGCCGTGAGTGCCGGCCAGCCCACCGTCGCGCTCCCCCTTGCAGCAACTCCGGCAGAGCACCGCTGCCCCTCCGGTGCCGTGCCGGGGCAGTCGGCCGCTATTCTAGCCGGACCCGCCCACCGGCTACCGTCCAGCACCGCTGCAGCCGCCGTCCTCGGTCGCCCATCGCCAGTCCGCCTCCGTCGCCCGCGCAGGGCCTCTATAACATCACATCCAAGGTGTCACTGCCATGGTTTAATCTCTCATGTCATGATTCCTAATTTCATCTCTCAGTTCACATGTTGGATGTATTTTTATTTTATTTAATATAATTTTTCAGGATGTAAAAAAGTGAAAAATTGTCAATTTTTAAGGGAGATGCTATCGAAATTTTTTAGAATACTCGCTCCATTCAAACCAAAATTTTGAAATAAGCACTTTTCTGAAATAGGTATCATGATCTCTCTCTTCTGGAGAATCTGTAGCGACCAGCCTATATGTGTAAACCTTCCTCGTCTGTCCTGGTCTAAAAGCAGGACCAATGGCTTGGCGAGATACCAAAGCTATTGTTCGTACTTTTAGACCAGGACAGAGGAGGAAGGTTTACACATACAGGCTGGTCGATGTTGATTCTCCAGAAGAGAGAGATCATGATACCGACTTTAGAAAAGAGCTTCTTTCAAAATTATGGTTTGAATGGAGCGAGTATTCTAAAAAAATTGTGTCTCAGAGGATTCTAGTGCCGAAACTTTTCAATCAGACGAGGGTGACACTGCATAGTTGGTTGCTTCTAATCTTCGTCTGATCGAATCTGCCGAGCCACTTCATCTGATCGAATCAGAAAATAGCTCTGTAACGGTGACAAATAGCTCATGGTAGTGAAACTTGAAGAAACTCAAGTTCGTTTGAAGGATTTAACGGTGTCAACGAGTAAAATGTCCAGTACATTATTTCCCTATGCAGACCAAGCGTAGTACACTTCCTTACCTATAACAACAGTAATAACAAAGCAAGTAATATGAAGAGGAGCAACACTACTAGAGTACATAATAGAACAACAACAATACAGGACCATGAAGTGGAAGAAGTCGATCCAACTGAACTAAATGAAGCAATTGTTGGGCAAGAGGAGTTATCTGAGAGAGGAGATTCTTCTGCAACTGGTGATATGGTGGAGAATGATCCAACGGATATCTGTTGATTTGTAATTGTAATTGTAAAAAATGACACATTTGAATTAATTTAATTGTAATTTCTTTTATTCATTGAGTTATATGTTGTATGGATTTTATCGGGGTATGTGTGTTTTATGTTGAGTTGTATAGGTTGTGTATATAATTATAGTTTTAAAGGGTGATAAATGGATAACAAAAGTAAAAGATATATTTTGAAGCGAAACAAAGGTGATGGCTGGCGAGCGATAAGGGTGACAAATAGATGTTGTGAGTGACAAATAGCCGTTAATAGTGACAAATAACTCTGTAACGGTGAAAAATATCTCATGACAGTGAAACTTGAAGAAACTCAAGTTCGTTTGAAGGGTTTAACCGTGTATGGGTTTCCTAACTCTACCAACACGGATATGAAGTTTTCCTAGTCATCAAACGACACTGATTAAATGAAGCGAAACGTTTATATTATTTTTCTATCATATTTCACAATTAGGTAGTTTTATATTATTGTTATAGTGTTACATTTATTAAATATCAATTATATATTTTTTTATCAATTTTATAATTAACTTATTATTATACTGTTACATTTATTAATTAGCAGTTTTATGGTCTTTGTCATTTTCACAATTATTTTACTATTATTATGCTGTTACATTTATTAATTATCATTTTTATATTTTTTTCTCATTTTCAGTTAGTTCATTATTATTTTACCGTTACATTTATTAATTATCATTTTTAATTTTTTTATTTTTATAATTATTTAACTATTATTACGATGTTACATTTATTAATTATCATTTTATATGATTATTATCTTTTTCATAATTAGTTTATTATTATTATTATTATTCTATTATATTTATAAAATTTTAATTTGTATAGTTTTTTGACATTTTTATTTATTTTAGTATAATTATAATATTATATTTATTAATTATCGTTGTTAGACAGAAAGAAGAACAAGTTTTAAAGTTTTGGAACCAGTAAGTTAGATAAGCCAAAATCAAGCGCGACGGTTAACACCGCATAGTGGTGACAAATAGTCATCAGTGGTGAGAAATAGATTTCAAGGCTGATAAATGTCTCCTAAGTGTGATAAATATATAATAGAAGTAAAAGATATGTTTTGAAGCGAAACATAGGCGACGGCTGGCTAGCGATAAGGGTGACAAATAGATGTTGTAAGTGACAAATAGCCGTTAGCAGTGACAAATAACTCTGTAACGGTGACAAATATCTCATGGCAGTGAAACTTGAAGAAACTCAAGTTCGTTTGAAGAGTTTAACTGTGTATGGGTTTCCTAACTCTACCAACACGGATCTAAAGCTTTCCTAGTCGTCAAACGACACTGATTAAATGAAGCGAAATGTTTATATTATTTTTCTATCATTTTTCACAATTTGGTGGTTTTATATTATTGTTATAGTGTTACATTTATTAATTATCAATTATATATTTTTATCAATTTTATAATTAATTTATTATTATATTGGTACATTTGTTAATTATCATTTTTATGGTCTTTGTCATTTTCATAATTATTTTACTATTATTATGCTGTTATATTTATTAATTATCATTTTTATGTTTTTATCTCATTTTCAGTTATTTCATTATTATTTTACCGTTACATTTATTAATTATCATTTATATTTTTTTTGTTTTTATCATTTTCATAATTATTTAGCTATTATTATGATGTTACATTTATTAATTATCATTTTATATGATTTTTGTCATTTTCATAATTATTTTATTATTATTATTCTGTTATACTTATTATTATTATTATTATTTTCATAATTATTTGTCTTTTTCATGGTTTATTTGTTATTTTCTTACCTATGTGACAAATTATTTTATTTATTGATTATCAATTTTTATGAATTTTCTTAATTGTTATATTTGTTTTCTCTTTTGGGTTCACCTTCTGTATGTGAGAGCAGCGAGTAAAATTAATGATAAGGGTGATGAATGCATATTATTAGTGACAAATAAGTTGACAGAGGCAACAAATGCACATTAGTGATGACAAATAGGTTGACAGGGGCGACAAATGCGCATGAGGGGTGACAAAAGACTGTTAACGGTGAAAAATGCACAAAGGCGACGACTCTCAGGGGCAAAGGCGGACAGCTCCTGCATGCTATAAGAGTGAAGGATGCCTATTAGTGGTGACAAATAGATCAACAGGGGGGACAAATGCGCATGAAGGGTGACAAATGGATCCTAACGATGAACTATGAGCATGAAGATAGGCCCTACTAATCTTAGAACCATCGACAAACCCTGTCACTTATAGGGGAAGAACTCCCCTTCGTAAAGGTAACCCCTACCTGCGATGGATGGTATCCTTCATTTGACGGTAACCACATCACACAAAGATCAAACATCCATCATGCAAAGAAAGGTTTCAAAAAAAGAAATTATATTGATAGGGGAGCAGGGTACAAGCGGTTACTCATCCTCTTTGGGACGGAACCTGTCAGGTTGGAGGCTCAACACCCCCTTGTTATAAAATAGGCAGTCCACCTTCGCTAAGTCGTCCTGCCACCCTTGCAGGTACCCCTGCTTGTATTCCTCCGAAAAGTCACCACCGCTGCTTTCCCCTGATGGCTGGTCCGGCACCGGCAGGGCTTCCTTTCGGAAGCACAGCCTTTTGGCGGGAACCTACTCTAACGAAGAATCTGACTTCTCAGACGATGACATCTTCACGAGAGTCAAAGGAAATCAGGATGCCCATAGGGTTCCACACAGAGTCTCTATTTATAGGAAGGAGAAGAAACCCCCAGAGGGAAAATGAGTCTTCGTGCCTCCCCAACTTTGTGAAAATCGAAGCGACGGGACAGCGAAGATCGTTCCATCTCCCCCAACTTTTCTGACTCTCGGTCCTTCCTTTTTGTCGGTCATGAGATCGCTTGGACCGAGGTTCCTCTCGTCCGCATACATCAGTCGCATAGTAAACGAGAGGCCGGAGAGAGATACTATAACGGCTAACACCGCATAGTGGTGACAAATAGTCATCAGTGGTGACAAATAGGCTTCAAGACTGGCAAATGTCTCGTAAGGGTGATAAATCGAGAATAGAAGTCACAATATGTGATGAAGCGAAACAAAGGGGACGTCCAGCGAGCAATAAGGGTGACAAATAGCTCGTTATGAGTGACAAATAGCCATTAGAAGTGACAAATAGCTCTGTAACGGTGACAAATAGCTCATAGCAGTGAAACTTGAAGAAACTCAAGTTCGTTTGAAGGATGTAACGGTGTCAACGAGTAAAATATCCAGTACATTATTTCCCTATGCAGACCAAGCGTAGTACACTTCCTTACCTACAACAACAATAATAACAAAGCAAGTCATATGAAGAAGAGCAACACTACTAGAGTACATAATAGAACAACAACAATACAAGGCACATTTAACATTTGTGTAGTCTGTTGGCGTAGTGCCTGGTTCCTTGAATCATAGTCAGGCCCGGGACATACATGATATGTAGGCATGGGCCTTTTCTGTAGTTGAGGATGATCAACATACGTATGCCTGCTATTGCCAACCCCATTTATAGCAGCATGTGCTTCCTCTACCGAGTGAAAACCCTTATAACGAGCTCCAGGGTAACAATTCACTTGGACAAAGTATTTGGGCCAACTATAATATACACCAGGTTCGTGACCAACCCACACTACATAGCATTTATACCTTCCCATTTTCTGAACCTCAATTCTCTACATGTAAGGTGTTATAAAAGATAATAGGTATGACAGATAAAATAATTACAGCAAATTTAATATGAAGTCCAATCCATAAGAGCAAGTTTGTAGATCAGAAAGCATGTAAAATGAAAGTACCACTGCATCCATTTAATATGAAATTACCCAGAGCATATCATATACGAACATATGAAAGGCCTGTAAAATGCATAGACATGGAAGAGGATTAAAAAAAAGGAAGAAGGCACCTGCAGCAGGAACCAGTGACGACAAGGGACCGAGGAGGACGCAGAGGAGACGGGCTCTTCTGTTGGGGAAGCCACCGCTACGCACACTGATCAAGGGGATGACATTGCGGAGGAGCCTTAATAACTTAAAATAGAAGAGCGGGTGTCAATGTAGGGTCACGAGCGGGATCGGTGTGTCGATTTAACACATCGCTGCAATGGAGGTGGTAACGCAGCCCCTCGGGAGCAGAAAAAAGGGGAACGTCGAGAACCCTAACCGAACGATCGTCGCTCGATCGGAGCATATTGTAGAGGTGATTAGACAAGAGAGGGTGTTGGCAAATACACTAGATAAGGGTGAAAAATACCTATCAGTGACGACAACTAGATCTGTAGAGTAGATAAATACAATGGTAAGGGTGAAAATTAGATCCTTCGAGCTAACCAATGAAAAGCAGGAGTTGAAAGGAGGTATCAAGTTCACAAGAGGACAAAAATGTGAACAATGTATCAAGAGTTTATAGAGCAATCAGAAGATCGAAGAACGAAGGGACTTGGTCAATGCCAAGATAGTCAATGTCGACTCGTCAAGGTCAATGCCAATCAAAGAGGACTCAGAAAGCTCAACTTTTTCTTGACTACAGTCATGAGGTTCCAGTCAAAGTTAAAGGTTAATTTATAGATTAGTCAGCTACAGTGATTCAGGTCAAAGATAAGCTATGGAGAGAAGAAGGCAACGGCTGGTCATGTGGTAAGATAAGAGTGATAAATATGCAATAAGGGTGACAAATAGCTCGTATGACTGACAAATGGACAATAAGCGTGTAAATTAGCCAGTAAGGCTGACAAATGGGCTGAAAGGATGAATCGCAGGCTCGGTGTGTCTGGCACCTGCTCAACTCAAAGGCCAGGGGCATAGGCTTTGCACGTGATCTGAGACTATCCTGTCAGAGGTATATTCTCTCTCATGGGACAAGGATATTTCCATATTTCAGCCTGATCATCTATTATTCACCCTTTGTCTCCTCTTTTACACTAGTAAGGCCTATTTTTCACCATTTGCCACCTATTTGTCACCCTTAAAGCGTAGTCGAAGCCCTTTTCATCCAGCGGATGACTTGGGTATTTCTCCTCAGCAGTCTGAACTGGAGTCGGCTCGACAGTCGACTATAGTCGACACTTGTGCATGTAAAGCCTTCATCTTTTCACACTTCAACCTAGTTCCTTGATCAAACTTGAATCTGTCTTCAGAAAACTCATTGATATTCATGAATTAACATATCAAGCACACACATTAACAGCATTAAAACATATAAAACTTTGAAGATCAAAATGTATGACAAAATAAATATCAATGAAGACAGGTATGCCACATTCTGAGGTTTGAGACGTGAAATATTTAAGATGTTGTATTTCCAAAGGTAATGAGGTCGGCCCCTAACCGGGCTCTAAACATATTACAATCACCCTCATTAAATGTCCATGATGTCTCCCCCTTCCTTGACAATTCGTGAACATATTTCAATACATAAATGCCACAGTTGAGGCTTCCAGCTGCCTGTTGGGGACATTCGTTGTCGAATACAAGATCCCATTTCTCAACTCCCTCAAATATCCCATAGAGCTTCAGAGACCCCCGTACAACTGCAGCCTGCAAATGAAAGGTTATAAATTATTAAGGAATAATTAAAAGACAATATAAATATCTATGATTTCAGGTACATGGATAAGAAAAAGTATCCAATTTCTTATAGTGGCATCATGGATGGCCATGCCTCTCATGGAATTGTACGAGACAAAGCGGTGATTCTCCGTGTCAATAGCAAGTAGATGCCAGTGATCTCCAGAGTGTAACACGAAGAATAAATATTTGTTCCTCTATAGTTCTTATAATTCAACATTCTCGTAGGCGCACTCCAACAATTCGTTGGATTTTTCAGAGTTGGCCGCCGTCCTGCCGTTTATGTGATTCACTAAAGTGGTGGGAAAACAAACCCACTGATGAAAGGTGTCAGAATCATTGAATCGTGAGTGGAGGAGATACATCATGGCGTCGATCACATGCAAATTAACAATCATGATTCTATTAGTAGTAGAAACACAAGTTCAGGGTAGGCCGAGTGACAAAAAATTTCATAATTTTCCAAAAAAATTACCGCATCATCTATCATCTGGCTGTATAATAGTTCAATGACATGACGACGGTTCAAAACAATCTCATTCTGTAATCGAAATATGGGGCCACTATATTGGACAAAAATTTTCATGGTAGTCAGAGTAAGGCGGATCAGGATAATTACAGAAACTATAAGAGGACAACTTACTCAATATCCCCAGAGGCACAAGCATCAATGAATTCATTCACAATCGTGTTATCTGTTGGCTTCAGCAGGCCTTTGCAGATCCAATCAGTACTCTGTATGATCTTTCTGAAGGGTCGGCTTCATCTCCCTTCTACATTTATGCCAATATACCAATCTTAGATTCTATACTATAAGAAGTAGGAACAACGCAAACTCACCTTCTTCTGACCCCGTCCTGCAATTTTCTTTGTAGGTGCCCGCCTTTTCCTCACGGGCTTCTTGTCCCGTTGATGAAGGGACTGAGAAAAGACACCTTCACGATGGTCACCATGCCCATTGGTCGCCTCCATCTGAGCTTGGATATCACCTTGCACATCCTCTTCAGGGGCAGCCTTAGATGGCAAGGTATCATCCGTACTTTGTTGAGGGGGCCTTGAAGGTGGGACATCGGCGGTAATGTCCATTTCAGAGGTTTGACATATACTTTGCTCAACATTTTTAGCCCCTTGCACTTCCTTGACAGGGGCTGTCAGAGGTGGCATGACATCAACCGTCACTTGTTCGACGGGCCTAGGAGGTAATGCATCAGCGGTAATGTGAGCCTCTTGCACCCTAGCCAGAAAGAAGGCCCTCATTTCCTCAAGTAGCTGCTGCTGGATCTTCAATGTACCAGCAATATCCTATAGCACAGGCATGCATGGAGCTGATGAAAGAGTCTCATGAGTACTGGGTCGGGTCATCATCTGACCACTATACCCCGTGTCCCTTTCACTTGGCTCAACAAGGAGCCCTTCGATCACCTACATTTCAAACCACATCACTTCGGTTATTCATTAATGTTGAGCCACAAAGAAGAAGTTTTTAGTACTCATAATACCTATTGGCCTCGCAGGGATCCAATGGAGAATTTTAATTTCCTATCTAGGAATGGCCCCCACCTAAATAGTCGGGGGAATGCCACCTGCCTTAGTGGCTGTCGCACCCGCGTGTGCTCAAAAAACCAGACCTGTAATATGAAATATATCAAGTTATTTTACAATGCAATAGAATTAATAATTGACACATTAATTATTACACACCAAAAATAAAAAAGCTTATAGCAAGTGCGGCAGAACAACCAAATATAAATGTATGGGCCTGGGATGCCAAACCGGCTCTTCTCTTAGCACGGTCAATTGTACCTGACCGTCATTTCTGGACTGCCAAAACTAATTGCTCAAACTTGTGCATCGTTACTTGTTGCACGACGGCTGCCCAGTTGTAATCTGAAACTCTACGAATGGCATCTAAGCATGACAGCATCTGTTGTGGACAAGAATGCGTCGACTGTGGGCAAAGGAAAGTGGACAGTAAGAGTACAATCCACAACCGGACAGTGTCGGCCACATCCTGCTCTTCATCAAACCCAACAATTTGCTAGATGAGGGAGCACACTTTCTTCCGGTCAAATGTTGCTACAAATCCAAATTGATGCTGCAACTTCGACTTCTATTTCGCAGATCCATAATGTTGAACCGGCTGACTGGAGCAAGGTAATCCTAAAATTATGCCCACATCTTCCACACTAAATGCGACCTCCTTACTACCCATATGGAAGTAATTTCCTCCACTATGGGCACAAATAATCTCCTCCGATAGTGTCATGGTGAAGGTAACGGGAGAAGCATTGTCAACATATGGGCCAAAGGGTGTGGTCCTCGTCAATGACTTGTGGCATTCCCGAAATGCTATCTGATCCCTGTCCTTCATGTAAATTTCCATAGAACACCGGGAGAAGATGACCCTTGTATTCACTAGATTCAAAAAAATGTGTAAACAAGAAATTTAGTTAATTGACTGATCAAGAAATATAAAAAATATTAAGAGTAAGACAAGGGTGACAAATGTATAGACAAGGGAGTTTAGGTGTGGCAAATAGGTGCTTAAGGGTGAAAAACATATGAAATTTGGAGACAGGAAGGTCTAAATCTGACACCGATAGGTAAATATAAGAGTGACAAATAAATTGGTCGAGAAGGGGGGCAAATAGCTATGTAAGGGAGATAAGGAACCACACTACCTTTAACTTGTCATCCTAAAGTGGAGGCCTTAGAAAACCTAGGTATGTGAACCGTTTCTTCTTCGGCCGTAGGAACCGGTACAATTTCTTGAGATGCAGGTGGGACATCCAGTTTACGGTGGACGGAGCGTTGCATGGGAGTCTCCTTCGGCTCCATGGCTGTCAGTGATGAAAGAGAGCTCGCAATTTAGGAGTGCTCGAATAGCAAATGATGGAGAGGTCACAAATGGCACCGCGAGGAAGATGAGACGCTGAGCACAATGGAGAGACGAACCGGCTTCTGGTAGGTAGCGTAAGAGCCAAGACATGGCGGGAAGGGTAAATAAATAATTAGGGATTTTTAATTTTGAGGATCTAGTTCGATGTCATCATTTCAGTTGATGTGGCCTACGGCGTTGGATCGGCGGCAATACGAGAACAACACCCACGCGTGGCTGACGTGTCCCATTTTCCACGTGGTAGTTTGGAGCTTAAGGGCGACAAATGTGTCTACACGGGTGACAAATGCGTTAGCGAGGGTGAAAAATACCCTGCTAACGGTGACAAATAGGGCTCAATAGAGACAAGGCTGACGCGCGACTTTCAAGGCAGTGTAAGAGTAATGGCGGCGTCTTATCAACTTTAGTGGTGACAATTAGGTGAGTGTGGGTGACAAATGCTCAACTGGAGTAACAAATAACTGGACGTCAGTG
The DNA here is from genome assembly GCA_022559845.1 of Amorphophallus konjac. Lineage (NCBI taxonomy): Eukaryota > Viridiplantae > Streptophyta > Magnoliopsida > Alismatales > Araceae > Amorphophallus > Amorphophallus konjac. The sequence continues at coordinate 204,416,175 of CM040125.1, read as the reverse complement.
TATCGCTGTTAATCGTTAGGTGCCGGGTTCGAAACAACGTTCTACAGGGTTTTCATTTACATTTTTAAATAAGTTATATTAAAAAAAACTTAAGAAAACCTTAAGCTGAAGTTAAGATTTGAACCCGGAGAAATCCGTTCAAACGGTAGAACAATAAACGAAATGATACAACATGTCATTTCAATTTTTTTATTCCATTATATATATATATATATATATATATATATATATATTAGTTTTCCGTATCGGTACGCAATGTCGAATCCAGTCTCGAGCCGTAGCCGGACGACCGGTTCGGCAAGGATGGCCACACTTGCCCCGAATGATGTGCACGTGACTCAAGGCCGACATTGATTATGGCACCTGAGTGCTTCCACGTGGCATTCCCCGTCAGGAGCCCTAGCTCCCAAAAATGAATAATTTTCGTGACGGTAAATTCAAAACACATGAGTTTGACGGGGGCACGGAGCAATAAGGAAATGGTCAACATGTGACCTATACGTCTCTGAGTACCTTTTCGCACCCCGAAGTGGGCCTTTTAAGGTAGCTAGGCTTTTCAACACGCTCTCTCTTCCTTTTATAGGAATCGACTTCTCAGCCATGCAGGCCCATTGCTTGGCGATTAATCAAACGTTTTCGCCTCTTATCGGCGTGATCTTCAATGCATGGCACAGCGGGTCGCCAGTCCCGACCTGATGCCCACCATCGTCTGCTTAGTGATCAGAAGGAGCGCACCTTTGGTTAGTCCAGAACATTCTAGTCTTGGAACCTGAACACATTGTCACACACAATTGATTGGCACGCCCTATCGTGAGTAAAACTGATAAAAGATACAATGATATTTGATTATGGCACCTGAGTGCTTCCACGTGGAATTCCCTGTGAGGAGCCCTAGCTCCCGAAAATGAATAATTTTCATGATGGTAAATTCAAAACACATGAGTTTGACGGGGGCGCGGAGCAATAAGGAAATGGTCAACATGTGACCGATACGCCTCTGAGTACCTTTTCGCACCCTGATGTGGACCTTTCAAGGTAGATAGGCTTTTCAACACACTGTCTCTTCCTTTTATAGGAATCAACTTATTGGCCATTCAGGCCCATTGCTTGGATATTAATCAAATGTTTTCCCCTCTTATCGCCGTGATCGACATTTATGGCACGGCGGGTCGCCAGTCCTGACTCGATGCCCACCATCGTCTGCTTAGTGAACAGAAGGAGCGCACCTTCGGTTAGTCCAGACCATTCCAGTCTTCGAACCTGAACACATTGTCACACACAAGTGATTGGCATGCCCTATCATGAGTAAAACTGATAAAAGATACAATGATATTTGATTATGGCACCTGAGTGCTTCCACGTGCAATTCCTCGCGAGAAGCCCTAGCTCCTGAAAATGAATAATTTTCGTGATGGTAAATTCAAAACACATGAGTTTGACAGGGGCACAGAACAATAAGGAAATGCTCAACATGTGACCGATACACCTCTGAGTACCTTTTCGCACCCCGATGTGGGCCTTTCAAGGTAGCTAGGCTTTTCAACACATCGTCTCTTCCCTTTATAGGAATCGACTTATCGGTCAAGCAGGGTTTGACGTCTCGCTCCGGGATGCCTCGACCTGCCCACGCCCCGACCCCACCCAAGTGGGGGCGGGACGCCCGGGTCATGGGTCGTGAGGCTGACGCTTCATTATTTTAATATTCTATTTATATATTATATATATAGAGTATTTTTTTACTTTGTTGTATTATTTTATATGTATTATATATATAGATTCTTTTTTTATTATAACATTTTACGAGATGGACCGACACTGAGCGAATATGCACCGTCCCGACCCGTCCTGGGCCGTGACCGGGACGGGCGGGTCGGTCGAGACCACAGACCCTGCTTTCAAGGTAGCTAGGCTTTTCAACACGCTCTCTCTTCTTTTTATAGGAATCGACTTATCGACCATAAAAAAAAGATGAAAATTTCTAAATTACAGATCTCAAAATATTAAATAATAATTTTTATAGATCTAATGATATTTTTTACTGAGGGAGATTTTATCCTTTTATAGGAAAAAATGAATGAATGACAAAAAATCACGAATGAATGAATGAAAACATGGCGCCAAATGAAAATATGGGCCAAATAAAAAGAGACAAGAACAGGCAGGGGACCCCTCTCTTGACCTCCTTAGTCCTTCACCCTTCCTCCTCCTTCAACCACTGCATCCCTTTCCTCTCTCATGATCGCACCCGCCTCTCAATCTTTTACCCGGGGGCGGCAGAGTGGCGAGGGCGGCCGAAGGTGAGCTCCGGCAGCGGCGGTGGTCAAATTCTTTCCAGCGGACACCCCCCCACCGCAGGTATTCCCCTCTCTCCCTCTCCCATTGGCCCCCCTTCTTGAGTACATATTATCCCCAAATGGTCAATATGTACTCAAGAGTTGCATAGAGATTACTTTTAAGCAAACCAACTGCTCCTTTGAGAATTTTAACCTTCATGTCTGATCTATAAGATGAACCTTTTCTCCTTATCACCTGCTGTACTCTTACAACATCTGATGAAATTCCAAGCCACAATAGTATTGGGAGGGTGGGAAGAGGGATATGGGTATAAATGTTTGTGCGTAAATGTTGATATGACCCTTTTTTCATTTTTCCCCCTTCAAGACTATTGTTATGATATATGTGATTAGTATGCTTGGATGTGAATTAAATTGGTAGACAGGTGTAGATGCCGATACGTAAGAAAATGTGTATGTGAATGCGAGTATGTTAATGATTTTTTTCCATAAGATGATGTCGATCTCAACCACGGTGCGTGAATATGGAAGTGAAAGTGGATCTGGATATGGATGTATATGTGACCAAACAGGATGTACAAGTGTGGAAAATAGTCAATATTTAGGGGAGATGTACATGATATTTTTTTAGATGTAGTGATGAGACATATTGATATGATTTTTTTAATATGTTAGGTAAATATGGATAGAATTGATCGTTCATGGATGAATCGCAGAGTAGTTGATGGAATGATGTCAGAGGAGTTTAAGGATGGAGTTGATAGTTTTATTCAGTTTGTATTGGGGCATCCAATAGCAGTGGACCAGTGTGGTAACATTCGTTGTCCTTGTTTACGTTGTAAAAATAAGAGATTTCATTAGCTGTGGGATGTGCAAGCTCATTTATACTGGAAAGGGTTCACGAAAGGTTATATGAATTGGGTGTGTCAAGGTGAGGAGTTCTAGTCGTATGAGTCCGGCAATGTTACAAGCACAAGTACCTATGTAAACATGGCACTCGATGCTGCTGGCCCTAACTTTAATGTACAAGGGGAACACGTGTACAACGAAGGACCACCAAACAAGTAGGCTGAAAGATTTTATCAGTTACTTCGGGATGCTGATGAGCCGCTGTGGGATGGTTGTGAAAATCACACTCGGTTGTCTGCTGTCTCACAGTTGTTGAATTTGAAATCTGAATTTCACCTTAGTGAGAGTTGTTTTGACCGTGTGCTCCTCCTTATCAAGAGTATGCTGCCTCGAGATGAGAAGCTGCCTGAAAATTTTTACCGTGTAAAGAAGATGGTCAATGAGTTAGAGCTTGAATACCAAAAAATAGATGCATACCCTAATCACTATATGCTATATTATGAAGATAATGTAGATAAAAGATCATGTGATATTTGTCAGCATGATAGATTTAAACCTAAGAGAGGGGACAATTCAAAGTAGAAGGATGTGCCTTACAAGTCAATGCGATACTTCCCTCGCACGCCTAGATTACAGCGGATGTATATGTCGTCAAAGACAGCTCAGCAAATGATATGGCACACAGAGAGAGTAGGTCGTGTAGATAATATAATTAGTCATCCCGCCGACGGTGAAGCCTGGGCTCATTTCAATCGTACGTATACTACTTTTGCTCACGAGCCACGCAATGTTAGGTTAGGTTTATGCACATACGGCTTCAACCCATTTGGAGGTTCAGTGGCGTCTTACTCATGTTGGCCAGTGTTCATGACGCCGTACAACCTTCTGCCAGGCATGTGCATGAAGCGAGAGAACCTTTTCTTAACTTTGGTGATTCCAGGTCCAAAAAATCCCGAAAAAAAATTGGACATATATCTCAAGTCACTGATTGATGAGTTGAAAAGATTATGGAATGATGGAGTTGTTACTTATGATGCGTACAGAAAACAAAATTTCACTATGAAGTCTGCATTGATGTGGATAATAAGTGACTTCCCTACATATGGAATGTTATCTGGCTGGAGCACACACGGGAGGTTGGCATGCCTTTACTGTATGGCTGATATCAAATCCTTTGTCCTGAAATATGGTAAGAAACCATGCTGGTTCAATTGTCATCGACGGTTTCTACCAAATGACCATCCTTTTTCGAAGGCAAAAGGACTCATTCATTAAGAACACAGTTGAAATGGATGAAGCAGACTTAGAATGGGTGTCTAGTCGACAAATGGCATTGGAGGTGCAAAACTTACTAGATATAGTGCAATTGTCGGGTAGTACACAACATCTTTGTGGATTTGGAGAGGAACACAATTGGGTGAAGAAAAATATCTTCTGGGAATTGCCTTACTGGTCAGCCCTTTTGATACGGCACAACCTGGACTTCATGCATGTTGAGAAGAATGTCTTTGATAATGTGTTCAACACCATCATGAACGTGAAAGCCAAAACAAAGGACAATGCCAAGGCGCGAGCGGACTTGAAGATACTTTACAAACGACCAGAGTTGGAATTGCGGCTGGTATGGGGCAAAGTTGTGCAACCTAAAGCAGCTTACGTGTTGAAAGACACACAGATCAACGAACTGTGCCAGTGGCTGAAGCAATTAAGATTCCCTGATGGATATGTGTCTAACATAGCCCGTTGTGTGAATGTCAATGAGGGAAAAATATTACTATAATGACCAAAGACCAAGGGGGTAGGGGCGCCCCTGGGCCTAGCCCAAAGAATTGGGCCCAACAACCATTCTAAACAATCTAATGAGCCTAATGACACACAAACTTAGCAAAGGCCTAGGGACATGACTCAAATAAAAGGGAAAATATATCAAATGACTCAAATAAAAATTACATAGGACTCAAAATTAGATAACTAGACCATGTCGAATGCAACCGGGGTGAGGAGACGAGCTGTGAACGTGGGCATGGGAGGTGATGTCCCCATCACATTACATGTAACATGTAATTTGCTCTAAGCAAGCTTGTCATTGAGATGTTATCCCTACTGAGCGTTCGCTCATCTAGGGCCACTTTGGTAACGGGTTAAGGTGGGTTAGGGTGGGATAACCGGGGTCGAGTGATTTATTCTCTGTTTGATACATTTTTCCTTAAGCTGGGTCGGATAGGGTTAAAGTGGATTAACTCATTCCACTTAAATAGGTGGAATTAGTTACTCCACCCGTGTTAGGGCCACTTTGGAAACGGGTTGGGTCAGGGCGGGTGGGGCACCCCGAGTAGGCCACCTGCCCTTAACCCAACCGTTACCAAAGTGGCCCCTAGTGTTTTCCCTTATTTTTTAGACAATCCCGATGATGAGTCTCAATCGGATGGGGATGACCATGAGAGCTGAGCGTAGAGCTATTCCTGGACGTCTATTGTTATCTTGGAGTCAAGTCTTTGTATTTTATTGAGTCGTTATTATATTTTTTCTTTGTTGAGTCTAGTGGTTATGGAGTATTTGCAAGTTTGGAAGTTGTACTTTGGTTTTGATGAATAAAATGGACTTGGTGATTTCTCTTTAGCGTACTCTGTCTTTTGTGTCAAATTACCTCGTGCTCTGATTGACATGAATGATATAAACTTGTCGTGCAATCTTGAGTTCCTTCACTACAAGAAAAATGGGAAATTCCGACGTCCATTTGTCGTCACGAATACGTCGGAGATATGTCGCAATGTGAATTTTTGACGTATTTGCGACGGAATATTGATGTCGGAACTCTTACGTCGCAAATTTTCGACGTACTAAAATAGCGTCGCCAATGCGTCCGAAATTATCGACGAAACTATATCGTCGAAATTATGATGGCTATTTATGTCAGTAATTAATAATACGAAAATTAATTAATCATTGCGACAGAACAAAATTTAGTTGAAAATTGCTCTAAAGTTTTCGATGTAATTCCGACAGATATATTATATCGTCGTAAACATATGGGTTAAATTAGTTTCGACGAAAGTTATTTTGGTTGGAAATATGTCGTTAATTTTTGACGTATTTCTATCGGATAAATAATACGTTGAAAACCAATGGGACAAATTAGTTCCGACGAACTATTATTGTGTCGAAAATACATCGTTAATGCTCGACGAATTTGAGACGGATAATTAAAACGTCGGAAATAATGTGGATCAAATTACTTCTGACGAAACTACCTTGGGTCGAAAAGACATCGTTAATGTTCGACGTATTTGAGATGGATAATTAATATGTCAGAACTAATGTGGATCAAATTTGTTCCGACGAACATTTAGTTGGTCGAAAATACGTCTGAACCTTTCGACCGATTTGCGCTAGAAAATAAATACGTCAGGAAATAAGTGCGTGAATATGGTTTCGACAAATTGTTAGTTGGTCGAAATTTCATCGAAAACTTTCTGTACATATTTATTTAAATATTTTAAAATTCAAAAAACCTGTTTAAAGCAACAATTATACACCACAATCTACACAACTCAACATAAAACACGCAATAAACAACATATACAACACACAATATGATAAAATCCTATTGTAAATTAGAATAAAGAACGTCCACAACACATAAATCTTTGAATAAAAAAAGTTACAGTTACATTAATTGAAATGTATCATTTTTCACAATATCATTAAAAAAAATCAAGAGATATCTGCTGCATCATCCTCATTCGTCATTCGTAGCATCTCCACCATCACCGACTGCAGGAGGATCCTACATCATAAAAAATTAATAATAAATAGATTTTAATAAATATAATTATTAATAAATCTAGTTAAATATCTTTTTAATTTTCTAAGGCCGAAAGTAGATAACATGAAGATGATTTCTTTCACTCTCAAATGTGAATTCTTGGAACTAAGTAGTAATGTTATTGTTGTGCCCTGTGGATTTGATGATGTCTAACACTATGAATCATATTATGATAATGGTTTTTTATATCATGAATTTGATGTGTGCTGGCTAATGTCGATATGTTTTCTAATGTCTTGAACGGCATTTTCATATGAAGGCTTGAAGAGTTGTAATGTCAATGCTATGAATGCTTGAACTGTTATGTCTGTATGCTTGAAAAATGTCTGTTTGAAGAACTGTAATATCTGAAGAATTCAGGTAAGCATAAGCATGGCAGTGTCACAGCAGCCCTAGAAGCAACTCTGCAGAAGAAGCCTCCAATCGCTGAAGAAACAAGCTGATATATCACCTTAAGATAGACTATGTACCCGCTGAAGAATAAGGTTGAAAAATATCCCTTAAGGCTGACAAATGTGCATTACGGGTGACAGATACTACCTTAAGGGTAACAAATAGATGAACTAGGTAAATAATAGGCAACAATGGTGAGAAATAGCAGTGCAAAGGTGAATAATAGGCAGCAGGTGTGAAACAGCTGAAAACCAAGAACCTCAAGCTGACTCGGAAGGGCTTACAAGTCGACTTCTGACAGAAGAATTCACAGAATGAAAGAAGACTTTTTAGCTACGGATTAAGGGTGAAAATGGGTGGACAAAGCAGACAAATGGCTATAGAGAGGGGAAATCTAACCGCCCGAACGGAGAGGCCAAATGAGGTCTAATTTGACCCGACGAGGCCCAGCTCCTTGAAGTGGCAACCCCAGGGCCCACTTATTATAAGCCTAATAACTTACTCGGATCAAGCACTTCCTAGGCAGCCTTCGGGTTGGGAAGTCCGAGCACCAGTTTGATCGGAAAAGCTCCTTCAGAGCCTAGTATTCCCTGCCCAATCCATGCACTTATCGCTCGGGAAGCATCTCCTAGGGCAGTGCCTCATGCTCGGGCTGACTGATGGAAGCTTATCTGTACGGCCATTACGCGTCCCTTAAAAGTTGGGAGCTCAAGGGGATAAGAGAGATAAAGAGCCTGCAAGAGGACGTAACCACTCCCTGAAACTCCTCAGCTTACAGGGATCACTCACTCAACGAGCCACTATTTAAACTAGAAGAACCCTCCTATGAGAAGGTAAGCCAAAAAATCTTGAGCAGGAACCACTTCACCTTTTGGTGGAGATGGATCTCGCGCCCCCATCTTCCTCCTAACTCCTTCCTTTGCACCAGTGCTCTACTACTCTTGCTGACTTAAGCATCAGAGGGTTTTCCCCGGGGATCCATCCCTGGGCACCTCTGACTTGTTTCTCCCCTTGCAGTTTATACTCCAAGTGAACATGGTCATCCTCTTCCCAGCTCAGGAGTAGCGCGAGATCGCCCCTCTTCATCTGGCGCCGTTTGTGGGAAACGTACAAAGAGCCATCATGGTGCGAAGAAGTTCTGGCAGGAGGACTGTCGACGATAAGGGAAAAGCCCTGGTGACGGAAGAAGGTGTGCCTTTCCTCCCCACGGACAATTCCCCCTCGAGCAACCACGCCAATGAAATACCTCCATCGGTGGCGGGGGAACAGCTTCCTTGCGGGAGTACCGACACTCTCCAAACCCTCAACGCAAAACTGGATGTCCTCGTGGATCTCACGAGGGCCCAGGCGGCCAAAAAAGAGAAGTCGCATCTCCTCTGGAAGAGCCCCCCCGTGGAGAAGCCTCCCAGCAAACCGCTAGAGGCCGTTTTACCCTCCGGGGGTGGCGGCTCATCCGCAACCAGTCAGGAGGACCATAGCATGCCCCTCCCCCATAGCAGGAAGCCTCCTCCACCCCTAGGAGGGAGAATTCCGGAGCACGCCGACCGTTTGCGGATACTGAGGCCCCTGAGGAGCGTCGAGACAGCATGCAAGTGCGTCCTCCCAGCCCCTCGGGTCAACGACAGCTAGACCTGTCTCTCCGACTGTGAGACTTTGAGAGGCGCTTCGTAGAGCAAGAGTGAGCCGTCCGCGCCTTGCAGAAGACCTCTCCTGTGGAAGGCGAGGAGCGATCCCCGTTCTCCGATTATATCTTGAAGGCCGAGATTTCTCCCATGATCTCACTTCCAACCTTCAAATCGTATGACGGCCAGGGAGACTCGGCCGATCATTACCACAGTTTTGATGCCCTAATGACTTGCATGGGGCATCTGACGTGATTACGTGCCGAGCGTTCATGACCACTCTGGTTCAGGGTGCTCATGCATGGTTCAGGGCCCTCGCCCCCGGTAGCATCCACAACTTCAAGCAATTCGGGCGAGTGTTCAAGGAAAGTGTCACCGGCAGCGATCCTCCCCGGTCAGTGGCGGGATTACTGGCCCTCAAGCAGGAACATGGGAGAAGTTGCGGGCTTATATCAATCGATTCAAATCGGAAGCCCTACGTATCCCCCGCCTGGATGTTGCCTCGGCCATCACCACACTAACCGGGGGCACCCGCGATGAGAACCTACTGCCCGAGCTAGTGCTGCATCCTCCCACCTCCCTCACCGAGCTAATGACCCTGGCCCGGTGCCACGCAGAGTGCGAGGAAGTCCTCAGTGCCTGCTGAGGCACGATAGGCTCGGGTCGGGAGGGGGACAAGAAGCGACCATCCGAGAAAGGGACGGGTCAAGGAAAAAGGCAGAACTAGGATGAAGACCGCAAAGAGCCATCCCAAAAGTATGAGCGGTATACCCCTCTTACCACTCCCATCTATGAAATCTACGAAGACATCAAAGGCTCCGGTCTCCTCCACCAGCCCGAGCCTATGAAGGCCAAGCACCGCAATCGCCGCAAGCATTGCCTGTTCCACAGCGATCACGGGCATCACACCAGCGATTGCCATCAGCTTCAAGATGAGATCGAGTGCCTCGTCCGCCACGGACACCTATCTCAATACGTGTCCGGGCAAAAGGAAGACCGAGGCGCCCTCGAGGAAATGGACAATGCCCCTCGGGGAGTCCACATCAACGTCATCGCTGGCGGCACGGCATCAGGAGGAGACAACAGCCGAGGAAGAAAGCATCACGCCGAGCGGGCGAGCCGAGCCTCTGTTGAGCCCCCTAAGGCCCCGCAGGCGAGCGAACCATCGGCCCTGGTATTCTACAACCAGGACCTGGAAGGGTTAACCACCCCGCATGATGACGCTCTCATTGTATCGGCTACAATAAACCATTGTAACATAGATAGGATCTTACTTGACAATGGTAGTGCCCCTGATCTATTATCCTATGAATGTTTCCTCAAGATGGGAGAGAATCAATCTAAACTCCGCCCGATCCGAACCCCCCTCTGTCGGTTCAACGGCCAGGTAACTTATCCCGAGGGAGCCCTGAGCCTGCCAGTTACTATCGGCACCCCGCCCAAAATCGTTACGGTTATGGTGGACTTCATCGTGATTAAAGGGATGACGGCCTATAACGCCATCTTCGGCCGAGGTATCCTCAGCCGAATGAAGGCGGTGCCCTCTACCTTTCACCAAAAAATGAAGTTCCCCACCAAGCATGGCGTGGGGGAGGTCCAGGGTAACCAGGCATTGGCTAGATGGTGCTATATAATCTCGGTCGAAGCCACAATGCCGGAAGGGAAAAATAAAGGGGTAAAGGGAACCGAGGAGGGTCCAGCAACATCCGAGCCTAGTGGCGAGTTGCTAACGGTCTTCCTCAACGGTGACCCAACTCTAGGAGTCAAGATCGGAGCTGATCTACCACTTGAGGAACAAGAAAAATATAAAGATTTCCTTGCCCAGTACATCCAAATCTTTGCATGGTCGGACGTGCATCTTCCTGGGATCCTGGGAGACATGGTGATGCACAAGCTCAACCTCGACCCAACGGTGAAACCTGTCCAACAACGCAAGAGGAAGCACGCCCTGGAGAAGCAAGCGGTCATCAAAGGGCAAGTCATCAAGGGGTAGAAGACTAGCCTCTTTCATCCGGTCCTGTACCCTACATGGCTCTCCAATGTCGTCCTAGTACCGAAGGCTTCGGGGAAATGGTGAATGTGCATAGACTTCACCGATCTCAACAAGGCTACCCCGAAGGATTGCTACTCGCTACCGAGCATCGATCAACTGGTCGACTCAACGTCTGGCAATGAATTACTCAGCCTCCTAGATGCCTACTCCGGTTACCATCAGATCAGGATGGAAATGGAGGATATCGAGAAGATCACCTTCATCGACTTCGGCGTACACTGCTATACCCGAATGCCGTTTAGGTTGAAGAACGCTGGAGCAACATGTCAGAGACTGATCAACCACATCTTCGAGGGACAACTCGGTCGGAACGTCGAGGCCTACATTGATGATATGCTCGTCAAAACGTCGAAGGCTTAAGACCATCTTGCCGACTTAGCCGAGACCTTTGGCACCCTCCTGAGGTTCAACAAGAAGCTCAATCTCGATAAATGTGCCTTCGGAGTCAAATCCGAGAAGTTCCTAGGCTTCTTGGTAACTCAGCATGGGATCGAGGCCAATCCTGACAAGGTTCAGGCCATCCTGAACATGCGGCCACCCACCTGCATCAAGGACGTCCAAAGCCTTACGGGGCGCATTACTGCGCTCAACCGCTTCCTATCCCGAGCGGCCGAACGATGACTACCCTTCTTCAAATTATTGAGGGGACCCAAAATGGCATCTGCTACATTCACCTGGGATGAGGAATGTTAGAAGGCATTCGCCGAACTCAAAGAATTCTTGGCCTCGCCCCCGGTACTGTCCAAGTCGGTCCCGGGCGAAGCTCTACACCTTTACCTCTTGGCGACCCCTTCCATAATGAGCTCGGTCCTAGTCAGGAACGACACGGGGGTCGAGAGACTGGTTTACTATACCAGCAATGTGCTTAATGAGACTGAAAGAAAGTACCCCGCAACTGAGAAACTCGTACTAGCATTGGTTATCTCAGCCAAGCGCCTCCGACCCTATTTTCAAGGGCACTACATCGTCGTATTGACCGGCGAACCCCTGAAGAAGATTCTCTTTCACCATGAAGCCTCGGGACGCCTCGTCAAGTGGGCCATCATGCTCGGGGCCTACTACATTTCGTATCACCCCCGCTCGGCCATCAAAGGATAGGCCCTTGCGGACTTCATCGCCGAAAGCACGGTTCCGATTTAAGAAGCACCTCTACCTGCACCCGGGCCCACCTGGGACCTGTTCGTCGACGGGTCCACCAACTCAGCCAGAAGCGGTGCCGACATTCTTCTCAAGTCCCCCGAAGGAGCAAAGCTACGGTACGCCTAGAAATTCAACTTCCAGGCATCCAATAATACCTCCGAGTATGAAGCCGTTATCTCGGGGGCCAGGATGGCTCGACGACTGGGGGTCGAGCGAGTTAGGATCCACACCGACTCCTAATTAGTCGCTAGCCAGGTTAACGGCGATTACGAAGCTCGGGAAGGACAAATGATCCAGTACCTCCAGGTGGTCAAGAGGATGGCCCGACTTTTTGAGAGCTTTAAGGTAGTCCAGAGAGCCAGGGAGGAAAACACCCGAGCGGATGCCCTCTCTCGCCTGGCCACCTCACTCGACCCCGAAGGTACTCAGTCGGTCTTCCTCGAAGAGCTCGAGCGATCGAGCATCGAGTCTGAGCTTATGACCGTTGACCCAACACCCCCGAGCGACTGGCAGACCCCCTACATATCCTGGCTTCAGGATTCACAAGAGCCTCCCGACCCCCGAGAAGCTCAGAAACTCAAGTACCAAGCTCGGTGTTTCGTCATGCTGGACGATGCCTTGTACTGTAGGTCTTTCTCTGGTCCCTCCTCAAGTGTATCGGCACCGACAAAGCCAGCCGAGCGATTCAGAAAGTACATGAAGGCATCTGCGGCACGCACCAAGGAGGAAGATCACTCGCCAGGATCTTGCTTCGGCAAGGTTAATGGTGGCCCACTCTCCAGCGCAACTGCACGACCTACGTACAGAAGTGCGACCGATGTCAGCACTTTGACCATCTGATTCACCAACCCGCCGCGGAGCTCATCACCCTTGCCAAGTCGTACCCCTTCACTCGGTGGGGGATCGATATTTTGGGACCATTCCCCACAGCCCAGGCTCAGAAGAAGTACGTCATCATCGCCATCGACTATTTCACCAAATGGATTGAGGCTGAGGCCACCACCAGGATCACCGAATCAGTCGTGTGGAGTTTCGTTTGGAAGTCGATCATTTGTCGCTACGGTGTCTCCCGAGTGATCATGAGCGATAACGGTCGATAATTTGATTCTCATTACTTCAGAGACAGATGTGCCGACCTAAACATTCGCAACCACTTCACTTCAGTAGCCCACCCTCAGGCCAACGGACTGGTCGAGAATGCCAACAAAACTATCTTGAAAGGCATCAAAACCAGGCTCGGCAAGGCCAAGGGAAGCTGGCTCGAGGAATTACGGAGCATACTATGGTCGCATCGAACTACTCTGAGAATGGCTACCGGTGAAACACCTTTCCAGCTGGTGTATGCCACAGAGGCCGTGATTCCATTGGAGGTCGGCAATCCTTCTCTCCGAGTCGTCCACTTCAAATCCGAGGTCAATGAGTAGAAACTGCTAGAAAACCTCGACGTAGCAGACGACATCCGATAGATTGCAAATATCCGAGCAATGGAATACCAACGGCGCGTCACCCGATACTACAACTCTAGAGTCCGAGACAGACCTTTCCAGCCAGGAGACTTCGTCCTGAGAAAGGTCGAAGCCTGTCGACCACTAGAAGCGACGGGGAAGCTAGCCCCTAACTGGGAAGGCCCCTACCGAGTGGTCGAGAGGCTCGGGAAAGGGGCATATCGATTGTCCACCATGGAAGGGGCACTCGTCCCTCGGACATGGAGCGCGACAACCCTTCGAAAGTTCTACTTTTGAACATCTGGCAAGCATGCACATGTAAGCAAAATAGAATAAATGCCATCCTTCTCTTTTCATTAAACTCTGGTGTATATCAAGTAGGCCGCAGCCAATACAATATACAGTTCAGCAAAAAGAAAAATTACATCCACGGGTACTATAGCACGAGCAGAGCGCTCGGCTGACTCGGTAGGCACTCCTACGTCCATCCACTGACTCTGCCTAGTGCAGAAACTGACTCGGATAAGGGATAGCAGACCCTGTTGGCTTGAGAGTCTCGAAAGAAAGGTGCCAGAGGGATTGGGAGAAGAAGAAGGAAAACAAGAGAAGGCCTCCCTTGCCAACTCTCTGGAAGGAGGACGGAAGCTGAACGGAAAGCAACCACCCTCAAGTGGTGCAAGCAAGGATAAAGGCACCCTCCAAAGAGTGAAAGAAGAGGGGAAAGATGAGCAGCAGGGATGGAAGAGGAGGGAGAAGCGGGCTAAGGTAAGGAGGGAGCTTGAAGAGCTCCCCCTCCCATCAGGATGGCGTCAGCGGGTCAGGGATAGGAAGGCGACATGCTCCAGCATGTCGAACCCTCTCCCAAACCGACCTCTGACAGTCGAACCCTCTTCCAAACTGGAGTAGCAAGAGCTTCCCTCCTACTGCCATCTGCCTCATCATCTTTTGAAGCACTTTCCATGCTCCGCGAGATCGATAGCACAACGCACTTCACGGAAAGGGAAGAAGGAGAAACTGTCAGGGATGGCCTTAAGCGATGAAAGGAAGAGGGGACGCCCCTCAGACCTTTTATAGGCCGAAGGGGGAGCTGATCGCCTTAAATGACTCTCCCCTTAAAAACACGCTAAAGGAGCCTTCCCTGAGACGGTTACCTCATTTCCCAACATCCCCCCCCCAGCGGGACGCACGAAGCGGCAAGTCATTTAAGGTGGCATGGAAAAGCGGAAAGGTGCCAGTGCCATGCCAGTTATCTGACAGATCGACACGCGCTATATCTGCAGAGAAAATCAGCTCCTTCCCCAACAACTACAGATACGCTAGTCAAATCATGCCAAAAGCGATAAGGAACAGTCAATTCAGCACTTAATATTTCCGCTATTCCAAAAAAGATTTTCTCGCAACTACATAAGGGAAAAGAAAAAGAAAGAAAGAGCTTGTACATCAGGCCTCGGGCCCATCCCGAGGCTTAATAGATGAGGGCCCCTTAGCACCAGACGATCTGCCCCCAGTACTCTCGGTGATGGCTGACCCAGGCACTGACCCCACCTGCGTGGGAACTATCTCAGTCGTGTGCCCTCCCGAGGCTGCTGGAGTTGGCGATCGCTCGGGCGAGGTCGAGACCCTCCTCTTCGCTCGATGTATAGTGGGTGGAGTCGGTAGAACCCCAGTCTGAGTCATAGCATTGCTCGGAAGGAAAAATGAGCCCAGACGCCTGGGCCTCAGCCTCTATGATGGCCCGATTGAAGCCTTGGGAGAAGCCCTTCTGAAGGCCTAGACGGTAGCCCGACTCATAGTAGGGGAAGGTAGCAGTATGAAGAGATGTGTGGTAAGCGTCTGAGCATTTATATTGCTCGAGCTCTTCCACCCCGGCCAACTCCGCCTTCCCCTCAAGCTCGGCTATCCTCTATTCTGACTCGGACAACCTCTTCTCGGCCTTGGCCCGTGCATCCTCGGCCCCCCGGACTCGGTCCTCGAGCCCCTCTCGCTCGGCCTTCCATTGCTCGTCGCGCTCGACCTGAACTCGGCACTCCGCTTCCAGGGACTCATTCTTCAGATCGACCATACGACAGGCCTAGGCCAGCTACTCAATCAATGACCGAGCCTCCGCATCGCTCGATTGCACTTGTGCCCGGAGCGGGGCCACTTCCCGACGAAGATCCCCAAGATCGAGGGTCAAACGCTCGACCTTCTGATCAAGCGCACAGCGGGCCCATGAGAGAGCCTCACGCTCCAATTCCACCCGAGCGTACGCGTCCACTGCCTCGGCGCTTAGCTTGGCCAAGACCATACCACCCTGTTAGGGTGCTTGGCCCGGATACAGAGGGGGGGTGAATGAATCCTTCTACGAATAATGGATTAAATTTAAAAAACCGGATGCTAGATAAGGAAACAGAATGGAACCAATTCTATTCAACTCAAATACAATCACATTGAGCGCACCTATTCAAGCATCTAGCGGAAGCAAACCAGACAATCAAGCCACTGCTCAATAGATTTTTAGGTGGTTCGGTCCTTCAGACCTACATCCACCCCTCACTCCCAACCGGAGTGAGGCTTCACTAGCGAACGCTAGAACCAAGCAGACTCAGTCTGCAAACAGTTGCTGCCACACAGCTTGACCAGGGGAACAACCTCCCCTCTTCCTCCAAACCGGAGGGAACCTCTGGACTTGAATCCACAAGCCCAGAACCGGAGACAAGTCTCCCTTCCTCCAAGCCGGAGGGAACCCACAAGTAGCTCCCAGCTACTTGCAACTGGAGATCAGATCTCCCTTCCTCCTAACCGGAGGGAACACGACCTCAGACCAGAGGATCGGAAAGCACAACAAACCAGAAAACAAAGAAAAAAAACAATAAACGAAAATAACTTCAGCAAACAGAAGCTGAAACACAAAATGCACAATTTGGCTCCTAACAGAGCTGACTGGCCTGGATCTGATCCACGGTCCAGTGAAGACAGATCTTCAGGTAAACTTCTTTCTTCTTCTCCATGAGCTCTCTCACTCACTCTCTATCTCTCTTTCTTTCTCTTACACTCTCTTCCTCTTTCACACGAGCACTATCTCTCTCTCTCACTTTTTCTTCTTCTGCTGGATCGAGCTCTCTGTAACACTGCCTTTTCTTTCTTGGCTCAGATCAATCTTCATCGGTGGACGAAGGATTCTATTTATAGCGGCAGCAGATGGATAGGGCACTAAACGCGTGTGCCTCCCATGCTCGATCCAGAACCTTCCTGCTACGTGCCCTTTTTGTATTTGTTCCTTCAGTATCGGATCATGTGCACCCAGACACTGATGAATGTTCTTCCTCGGACCTGCAACGAGATAAGAACCATTAATATTGAGTGCCATAAGAGCTAGAACTGCATGAGGTTAGTGGACACGACAAAAGGATACACAAAACAGAGAACGACACGGGATACAGTGGTGACACAATGAACATTACTAAGAGAATGTTACGAGGTAGACAGAAAAACAACGCGAAGACGCGAAGACAAGAACAGAAACCAACACTAAGTATGGTTTCAACACAAGAAAGACACGAGGACTAGGAAGAGTAAAAATGACACGAAGACACAACAAGACAAATGACACGAAAGTGAAACAGGAAGCAACACGAGGTGCTGCGATGTCCTGTACGCGATGGAACAAAAACGATATGAAGAGATGAAAAAACGACACGAGGTGAAGACAACACGAAGATGACACAGTAATCGACACGGGTTGAGAACAACACGAAGTCGAAACAGTAATCGACACGGGTTGGAAACAACACGAAGTCAAAACAGTAATTGACACAGGTTGAAAACAACACGAAGTCGAAACAGTAATCGACACGGGTTGGAAACAACACGAAGTCAAAACAGTAATTGACACAGGTTGAAAACAACACGAAGTCGAAACAGTAATCGACACGGGTTAAAAAAACAACACCAAGATGAAGTACAAGAATTGACATGGAGTTGAAAGACAACACGAAGACAGAACAGTGATTTGATACGAACTCAAAATGACAAGAGGTGAAACGACACAAAGTCGAGAACAGAAATCAACACGAAGTGTGATTTCAACATCAGAAAGACACGGACTGACAACGACACGAAGTAAGATTAGAACAGTACGAGGTGAAAAACAATCGTGAGGACAACACGTGCTGAATCAGAAACCGACACGAAGTGGC
Source organism: Amorphophallus konjac (assembly GCA_022559845.1). NCBI lineage: Eukaryota > Viridiplantae > Streptophyta > Magnoliopsida > Alismatales > Araceae > Amorphophallus > Amorphophallus konjac. The sequence goes on along the minus strand of CM040125.1, from coordinate 204,398,375 downwards.
TGCAAACAAGCAAGACACGAGGTCTTCGTAAAGCAACAGGAAGTGTGGTCAAAGCGAGAACGACACGAGGTCTAATGAGAAAGACCAACACGAAGATGGTGAAAACAGTACGAAGTAAAGATCAATGACACGACGTGTCACTGAATCAAAACAAACACTACAGAGAAAAACGACACGCAATGTAGAGGAGACAACACAGACGCACGACCTGAAGGACAGTAAACATAAACAACACGCGGTAAGAGAAGACGATACGGCGTGTTGGAAATACAAACAGTACTTAAACTAAAGCGACACGAAGACAAACAGTTCAACACGAGGTGTTATATACAAACATGACGAAGTGCCAATCAACACGAATACAGTCCCTGAACAATACCTGAAGTGAAATGAAGGTTCATCCTTCAACAAGCATGTTCTTTGTTCATTTTTTCACAGAAACAATATTTTTGTTAAATTTTCACATAGACATAATTTTTGAAGACCACTAAGACTTATCATGTTGTCATCATCAAAACATGTAAAGATTCTACAAGACTCAACAATCTCCCCCTTTTTGATGGATGGCAACACTATGAGTCTTGAGTCTGTGCAGAGAAGAAAAAAAAACACTAGATAGCCATTCGCAATGAATATCACAAACACAAACATGATAGCCATTCGCAATGAATATCACAAACACAAACATTAAACATTTTTCTTTTCCTGATTTCTCCCCCTTTGACATCATCAAAAAAAAATGAAAACAAGAAGAATGCAACAACGCAAATGGTATGAGTTAAGTTAATTTGTCCAAGAGTCTGAGGGAGAAGGCCTCAAAAGGGCAACAAAAATACAGAGCATCAACTTCTCAAGAAAAGTATCTTGCATGTCTGCTAGAGGGGCCACGCGTCCTGCCTTGTGGTGGTCTCCCCCTTGGAGAAACAGAAGAATGTTCTTGGGGTGGAGTTCTGCTGGAAGAGGCGTGACCAGGTGTTGAACCCAAGATAGACTGAAATTCCTTTAAATCATTTGATAGTTCAGCAAGCCAATACGCCACAGTGCTTCTGACATTTGCCACTTCAGAAATAATGTCTTCTTGGCGAACATTGACCGTTTCATATCTGTCAGTCAGAGTTGTCATTTCTGATAAGAAGGTGATCAACTTATCATAGATTTGCTGAATGCCTGGACCTAGGGCACTTGAAGACTTCTTCAACAATTCTAAAGCTGTTCTGATCTCATAGCAATGATCTATTATGGTAGAAGACATTTTGAAGGAAGAAATACTAACATCATGTGACTCTCTCAGAGCTTTTGCAATTTTTGAACAAATCTCCTGTAATCCTTCCATCAAGGATTTGTTTGCATCATCTGAAGCCCTTTTGTTTAGAAGGAATCGTCTCCATTTAGTGAGGAGAGATATCTCAAGCTTCAGTAATCTGGTATGTACCTGATTAATGTTGAGAGTGACAAATGTAAGCAGATCATCTAATTTCTTGTCTTGTCTTTGCATCTGCTGAGTCAGGTTTATGAGAAGCTCTTCAATGTTGGGCGCCCGAGTAGATTCAATGTTGGGTGCCTCTGCAGATAGAAGTCTAGGTGGACCTAGAGGTATACCAAAAAATTCACTGTCAGGTGCAGTTCTCTCAGCTGCTTCCTCTTGTACTGGCATTTGACTGCTCTCAGCTGGAACCTGAACTTCATCTGCAGCTTGAGTTTCTTTCTGAGGGAATATATCTTCAGGTTCCTCTTCTTCACTTGAAGATTCTGTATCTAGTTCTATGACAGGAACCTTTTCTCTATCTTCTGTGAGTTCCTGATCTGCAGGGCTGCCAACTAAGGCCTGCTCAAGACTTTCAGATACGACCAAGTTGGTAGCCTCTTCCAAGCTTCGCTCAACAGTTTCTCTTAAAATTTCATTAACAAAAACAGCAAGATCTTGATCAGTACTGTCTTGCTCTTTAGCTGGCTGTTCTTCAGGCACTATTACCTCTTCAGATGTCTTCCCAAACGAATCAAATAGCCCAGCAATAGTTGCATCTAGATCTGTCTGAATGCTTTCGTCAGACAATCTGATGTCCTCAGATGCAGCCTCAACTAGCCTCTGAAAGGAGAAGGATACTTCGGTGGGTGCTGCTGGCAAGGTGGACTCTGGTTGTTCAGCTGGTGTTTCCTGATGATCAATCTCAGAAACTAATTGCTCACCAGTTGGGGCTAAGACTTGAAATTCTTCCAAATGCTCCCCCTGAGTTTGTGATTCTCTGGCCTTTTGGACCTTAACTTGCCCCACCATAGAAGAGTCCTCTAAGCCCAAAAACACTGAAACAAAATTCATATTAAAAATGTTTCGGGCCTTAACTTCTGATGCGGCCTCTCCATCCAAGCAAATCTCAGAATGCTTGAAGATGTCTGTCATATGGGCGGCATAGGGAAGATGTCTCTTGGATCCAATGCATCCCTTCATGACATTAAAAATGATCTCTGGCAGACATATCTTCACATTTTGAATCAGACAAAACAGTAGAAATCTCTGCGTGTCTGTAATTCTTCCTCTAGCCCCAGTCTGTGGGGTGATAATGGAAGCAATGACGTTCTGAAGGAGCTTGTGAAGAGGAGGAAATGACGATGTCTGATAAGCTTTTAGCTTCAACTGCCCCTTATCATGAATGTTACTGGGTTTACCAGTAATGACAGAGAAAGCTTCATGGAGACTGTATCGAAAGCTTCCCTCTACCTCCCCTTTATCTGGAATACCGAGAGCTTTGTGAAGGGAGTCACATGTAACAGTTATCTCGACCCCTTTAACAGATGATAACAAAGTAGACTTGTCTCGGCTCAAGGACAAGTTATTGTAAAATTCCATTACCGGCCTAGGGTAATAGACACGGTGACTTTCTAAGAAATTTCTCCACTCCTGAAACTCAAAGATTTTCAACAATTCTGGAAACTTCGAGACCAAGGTTTCATCTCCGAAATCTATTATTCTAGGAGGAATAATTTTCCCACTTTCTAAGAACACGGTAGACTGAGAAAACCTGGTACCTTGTTCTGAAGAGACTTCCGCAGTAGGTTCTGGCTCAAGACATCTCTGTTGCTTAGATGAAGGCTCTTCAACTATTTCTTTTCCCTTCCTCTTTCTTTCTCCCGGAGCTACTGACCTTTGCTGATCCATCTGTCGGAACTTCCAGAGTATCAACTCTCTCTTACAGGCTGCTATTGGAAGTGAAGCTAGACTTAAGAAAGGAATAGACCTCTGTGGGGGAAGAAAGTGAGCGGGAAGAGATGAAGATGGGTTTGAAGAAGACGCTCAAGGTAGAGCAGCACGAGGATGAATAGGAAGCGGCAAGGGGAAATAAGGGTTTGAGGTGGAAGGCGTGAGAAACAAGAAGGGTTTTGTCGGGTAGCTTTTTACTCATATCAACTTTTTCTGTAAATACCCAAAATACCCTTAGTCCTGATGTAACGCAACCACAGCATGTTAAAGTTAGCCCTTCAATATGTGGACGGGTTATATTCTTCCAAAAACCAAGGTCAGTTAACTCAAGATATTAAATCAGCATAATCACAAAATTAGCTGTTAAAGTTGCTTAACCTAGAGAGAGACACGATTAAATTGCTCCTTATGTTTGTCAAGCAACGAAATAACACATCAAAGTCAAGCAGATTTCATTTCTTCATTTAATGGACGAGAAGGCATACAGGGTCAACCAATTTGTTGAACACAAGGTAGAATAGTCCCTTTTTACACAAGGAGACATGTTTATCAGACACCAGAAACCCTGGTTACTCAGGACAGACTACCTTTATGCCAATGATGCATTTTTTTTTTTTTTTTTGAGGACTTCCCCCCCCCCCTTTTTTTTTTTTAACATTTCTATACAGAGATAGCTAGTTGTATCATGACAGAAGCTCTGGACTTCTTTGATCAAGAGTGTCTATTTCTCCACAAAAGCCATTGCTCTGCCACAAAGAGTGGCGTATTCCCTGGAGGCACTTCTCATGATTTTAGACAAAATCAGAAATCTTACTTAACACAATTTTATCTCAGAGCTCTCTTTACATAAGTTTCAGTTAAGTCGAGATCCTCAATAAGTTTTTCTCATTTAACAGAAAGTTTTATAATATGTTGACCAACACTTGAGAAGATAACTTAGAAGGATCAAGGACCAAATATAACCCCCAAACATTGAAGTTCTTTATTAACAAGGTGTAAATTGTTACACTAGATATTGGGTGGTTTAAGGTATACAGATCATATCTGATAAGAGCAAGAAGACTGCACCCACAATTTCTTCGAGAGAGAGTCTGAACCAAGAGTGATAGGTGAGAGATAAGGAGGTGGCTGATCGAATAGAGAGAGATGAGATGAGATGAGCAGCACTCCTATCAGCAAGCCAGCAAGTGAGAGATCACTCAAGACATTAGGCACTAAGGTCATATCCAAATATAGTATTTTTGAAGTAGTTCAGTCTCACATCCAGAGTAACTCTTGGGCAACAGACTGCAACCTCTTGAGATGACTGATCTTAAAACCATATTAACTGCATCGGCTGACAAAGATCTTCAGAAACCAAATAGCCTGACAAGCTCCTCTTCATCCCACTCAAGGACAACTCACACACGACTCTTGGAAGTGTTAATTATTTAAAGAATGCAGTGTTTGCCACGAAAATTAAACAAGTGTGTTTATGAGTTATGCATAAACAAACTCCCCTGATCAGCAGAATGACTTATGGTACTAGGCGGAGCATTTGGTCTAATAGACCACCTCACACATAGTAAGAACCTCCTGACAGATTTCTCTGTCTTTTGGTAGCTTACCATTTGATATACCAAAGAGGTCATGGATAACAGGGTAACCTCAACAGTCCTATAAGCAATTCAGATTTCCAAAGAAATAGCCAGATATGCAAGAATGCATCAAACCAGATATGCAGTAAGTTTCAAAATGGGACATGTAGAGAGATTACCTGAAAATTGTGAGAATGGGGTTTTCATTCTTGAGTGCCTTGGATCATTTCCCCTTTTATTCCAGTCCCAAGGCACACCGGCAAAACAAAGTTTATTTTGCGCAAACAGGTACCCAGGAAGTCTTGGGTCCTGTCCTGACATTATCACTCCTAGCAGGTTTTCTTAGCACATTTTTAACTTGATAGTAAGGAGCAGTAGTTTTCAGATCTGGGTTATGCACATTATTATGAGTATGAATTGTATGTGCATTAGCATGGAAATTTCTGTTATTTGCATTACCAAACTGTTTTCCATAATCAACACATTCAAAGTTTTTTCTTTTGAAAACCACTTTGTTCTTTCTAAGAGCATTTGTACTAGCAGGAAATCTATACTTTCCAGAACTGAAATTTTTCCTTTGAGCATGCCAACATTCAATGGCCCTGTGGCCATACTTTCCACATTCAAAGCATGAGATAGAATTTCTTTTAAAAGACCCTGACCAGCATTCAGAGACCTTGTGACCAATTTTGTTGCAATTAAAACATATAATGTGCTGGTTCTTGTTATAGACATGCTGATTTGCAGAGTGTTTTGTATGATATGAGCATGATTTTTCCTTACTACTTGCAAACCAACAATGAGTAGTAGTGTGTCCTACTTTATCACAATTAGAACATTTGACATTCCTTTTCTGACCAGACACAGATTTTCTAACATGCTTGTTGTCATCTTTTTCCATCACAAAACAGTTACTCATAAGATGTCCATACTTACCACAATAATGACATGAGCCACTTGATTTCTTTAAAACATGGCATTTATCTGATGAGTTCTTAGCATGCAGATTGTTCCTTTGAATTTTTGATGTTTTATGATTTTTATTTTGTTTATCTGTTTTCTTAGCCTTGTACTGAGATGGAGATGAGATAGAAGGCTTTTCCTGTTCAGAGGATTTGACAAAGACAGTTTTCAGGTTGGCTCCATCAACCTTCCTCATGACTGGACTGTAACCCAGTCCTTCCTTGTTAAAGTTAATCTTTGTTCCCAGTATTTTCTGAACAATGGGCTGTTTGTCTTTTGATGTAGTGGCTACATTTGAAGTATTTACAAAGGATGTCATTACTTTGTTCTGCAAGGCCTTCTTATTGAGATTATTGTAGCCCAACCCTTCCTTTTTGACATTGACTTTTACACCTAGCAGCTTGTCTAGGTTTTTCTGCCCATCAACAAATTTAGACAAGGAAGCTTTCAAATCCCGAATTTCATTTTCAAGAGATGCAATGTGTATTTCATAACTAGTGATCTCTTGTTCACTACAATTGACAGCTTCATTCAAAACCTTGTTAGCTGTTTTGTATTCTTCAATTTCCTTTCTTAGCTCATCTACCTCTTCAGTCTCGTTTGTACAGATAGCTTTTCCTTTTTCCAATGTGAGAAGTCTTTCAGACATGGCACTGTTTAACAGTTTTAATTTTTCAACTTCTTCTTTAAGCTTATCATTTTGAACTAGCTCATTTATTAGAAGCTGATCTTCTGAGTTAACCATGCTTTCTCTCCTAGCTTCAAACTCCCTCAATTCCTTTTGTTGTTTTTCAAAATCTTTCTGTAATTCTATGTTTACAGATTTTATGGCGTTAAATTTTTCAAACAGCAACTCATTCTCTCGTTTAAGTTTCTTTAGTTGTTCATCATTTTCCTTAGAGAGCTTTCTGAGGAAGTCATCTTCAGATTTTAAATTGTTCAGCTCAGAGTGAACACATTCAAGTTCCTTCTTCAGTTCTGCATTCTGGTTTTTATACATATGATTATCAGACAGACATGCATCATGAGATTTCTTCGTACTTGAACAATTTTTACATGGAGAGCTAGAACTATCTACCCGAATACTCTTTTTCAACTTTTTATACTGTTTTCTTAACAGTTCATGAGATTCAAATAATTCAGCATATGCATTCTCCCAATCTTCTAGAGAGAAATTCTCGAAGATATTTACCTCATCATCATCATCTTCTTTAGTTTGATTGCTGCCTTGATCGCTGGCACTTTGATTTCTTCTGTTGGCCATCATGCATCTGTCCACATCTATCTCCTGAGTTCGCTTCAGTGCATCCAAAATATCTTTAGCAGAACTGGATTCAAAGAAACATGAATGAAAAGCTCTATCAGTAGCTGCCTTCATTAAATTTATTGCTATCTGATTTTCTTCATGCATGGATTTGTGACTGTCAGTCCATTTGGACTTTTTCTTAGGTAGTTCATGAGGACCATGTGAAATTACTTTCCACAGGTCTGGATTCACAGATTTAACATGACTCTTCAAAACAGCGAACCATGCATCAAAATGCGTACCACTGAAGATCGGTGGATGGGCCATGAGAACACACAGATTAACGCACAAGAATATTGAAGCACTAAAAAGAAATAAGCACCTAAGATTGCAAGATCGATCTGCAGGTCGCTGGACCTTGTAAGCAGACACCCGCTCTGATACCAACTGTTAGGGTGCTTGGCCCGGATACAGAGGGGGGGTGAATGAATCCTTCTACGAATAATGGATTAAATTTAAAAAACCGGATGCTAGATAAGGAAACAGAATGGAACCAATTCTATTCAACTCAAATACAATCACATTGAGCGCACCTATTCAAGCATCTAGCGGAAGCAAACCAGACAATCAAGCCACTGCTCAATAGATTTTTAGGTGGTTCGGTCCTTCAGACCTACATCCACCCCTCACTCCCAACCGGAGTGAGGCTTCACTAGCGAACGCTAGAACCAAGCAGACTCAGTCTGCAAACAGTTGCTGCCACACAGCTTGACCAGGGGAACAACCTCCCCTCTTCCTCCAAACCGGAGGGAACCTCTGGACTTGAATCCACAAGCCCAGAACCGGAGACAAGTCTCCCTTCCTCCAAGCCGGAGGGAACCCACAAGTAGCTCCCAGCTACTTGCAACTGGAGATCAGATCTCCCTTCCTCCTAACCGGAGGGAACACGACCTCAGACCAGAGGATCGGAAAGCACAACAAACCAGAAAACAAAGAAAAAAAACAATAAACGAAAATAACTTCAGCAAACAGAAGCTGAAACACAAAATGCACAATTTGGCTCCTAACAGAGCTGACTGGCCTGGATCTGATCCACGGTCCAGTGAAGACAGATCTTCAGGTAAACTTCTTTCTTCTTCTCCATGAGCTCTCTCACTCACTCTCTATCTCTCTTTCTTTCTCTTACACTCTCTTCCTCTTTCACACGAGCACTATCTCTCTCTCTCACTTTTTCTTCTTCTGCTGGATCGAGCTCTCTGTAACACTGCCTTTTCTTTCTTGGCTCAGATCAATCTTCATCGGTGGACGAAGGATTCTATTTATAGCGGCAGCAGATGGATAGGGCACTAAACGCGTGTGCCTCCCATGCTCGATCCAGAACCTTCCTGCTACGTGCCCTTTTTGTATTTGTTCCTTCAGTATCGGATCATGTGCACCCAGACACTGATGAATGTTCTTCCTCGGACCTGCAACGAGATAAGAACCATTAATATTGAGTGCCATAAGAGCTAGAACTGCATGAGGTTAGTGGACACGACAAAAGGATACACAAAACAGAGAACGACACGGGATACAGTGGTGACACAATGAACATTACTAAGAGAATGTTACGAGGTAGACAGAAAAACAACGCGAAGACGCGAAGACAAGAACAGAAACCAACACTAAGTATGGTTTCAACACAAGAAAGACACGAGGACTAGGAAGAGTAAAAATGACACGAAGACACAACAAGACAAATGACACGAAAGTGAAACAGGAAGCAACACGAGGTGCTGCGATGTCCTGTACGCGATGGAACAAAAACGATATGAAGAGATGAAAAAACGACACGAGGTGAAGACAACACGAAGATGACACAGTAATCGACACGGGTTGAGAACAACACGAAGTCGAAACAGTAATCGACACGGGTTGGAAACAACACGAAGTCAAAACAGTAATTGACACAGGTTGAAAACAACACGAAGTCGAAACAGTAATCGACACGGGTTGGAAACAACACGAAGTCAAAACAGTAATTGACACAGGTTGAAAACAACACGAAGTCGAAACAGTAATCGACACGGGTTAAAAAAACAACACCAAGATGAAGTACAAGAATTGACATGGAGTTGAAAGACAACACGAAGACAGAACAGTGATTTGATACGAACTCAAAATGACAAGAGGTGAAACGACACAAAGTCGAGAACAGAAATCAACACGAAGTGTGATTTCAACATCAGAAAGACACGGACTGACAACGACACGAAGTAAGATTAGAACAGTACGAGGTGAAAAACAATCGTGAGGACAACACGTGCTGAATCAGAAACCGACACGAAGTGGCTGCAAACAAGCAAGACACGAGGTCTTCGTAAAGCAACAGGAAGTGTGGTCAAAGCGAGAACGACACGAGGTCTAATGAGAAAGACCAACACGAAGATGGTGAAAACAGTACGAAGTAAAGATCAATGACACGACGTGTCACTGAATCAAAACAAACACTACAGAGAAAAACGACACGCAATGTAGAGGAGACAACACAGACGCACGACCTGAAGGACAGTAAACATAAACAACACGCGGTAAGAGAAGACGATACGGCGTGTTGGAAATACAAACAGTACTTAAACTAAAGCGACACGAAGACAAACAGTTCAACACGAGGTGTTATATACAAACATGACGAAGTGCCAATCAACACGAATACAGTCCCTGAACAATACCTGAAGTGAAATGAAGGTTCATCCTTCAACAAGCATGTTCTTTGTTCATTTTTTCACAGAAACAATATTTTTGTTAAATTTTCACATAGACATAATTTTTGAAGACCACTAAGACTTATCATGTTGTCATCATCAAAACATGTAAAGATTCTACAAGACTCAACACACCCTCCATAATCTGCTCGAGAAGAGTGGAGGGGGGACTTTTCTTGAGCTCTCCTCGCACGGCTCCCGAAGCTATGGAGTGGCACCTCCGGTATAAAGGAGCCCGGACGCTGAAGGTGCTGGTCGAGGGAGGAGAGACCCTCTCCAGGGCTACCGAGACTAGGACACCTCCCTCAAGCGACCTCGCCTCGAGGGCCCCACCGATTGGCTTGGGCTAGGCCGCCTCGCCACGTACCTCCCCGGCCTTGATCAGCTACGACTGAGTCGCTTCATCCTGCGACCTTCCACCCTCGATCGGCTCAGACCGGACTCCTCCGTCTGGCGCCCCCTCTGTTCCGCCCGGCGCCCCGACATCAGCCACGGTCCCTCCGACATCTGCTCCCTCTTGCTCCAGAGATAGAGAAGGCAACAGAGGAACCTCATCGGCTGGGCAAGCGACCTCCACCTTCTCACGCGTTTCTTCTCAGCGGACAAGGCCTGCAAGGAAGACCCCAGCAACTTCACCACGGGATCCTTGCACATGACCCCCCGGCGTTCGGAAGCATTGTCCCGGGCGAACAGCTTGCCCTTACCTCGGGCCCGGGAGAAACCCTCCGAAGCTTGAAGATCACTCGGAGCCGGCGTATCATCCACGTCAATGACCTCCAGCTCGGCCGGCGGTGCCTCCTCCTTGATGCGGGATGGGACTGAAAGGGCTAAGACCTACGACTACAACGAAGTGCGGCCAGCACTCACACGCCAAAGGCAAGCCGGGCGGCTGACCTCCGTAGCGTTCCTCCAGGTGGAGGCGTCTCTCAACAAGAAATCCAAGCCCATCGACCGTCCCTAAGAGGGAAGCGCGGGGATCTCAGCGGCTAAGGAACCGCCGTACGACTAGGGGAGTCTAGTTCGAGCTCGGTGCTCATTAGGGGCACGGGACGGGTGCTCTCAACTCACATTCGCGCGGTGAATTACAAAATAGCTAGGATCCTACACTCTCACGCGACATATAGAATAGCATACTAGTAAAGCAAAGCAACAGAGTAGGAGCGTCGCGTGTACCTCCATTCCTAGGCGTGGGGAAGAAACCCCGGCCGAGATCAACAACCCCGATACACACGACACATAATAATACAATGCCAACCAAAATGCCCACTCCTCGCAGGGAGATAATAGGCTACAACAGTAGACTTTGGGGTTGCCGATGCACGGGCTGACGGGCGGCACTCGGTGAAGGGTTGGCCGTGAGGAGGTTCCCGAACGGTAATCTGCCGGTTCGCAGCAGCGCGCAGGTCGCCGGTGAACTCTACCACGGGCCGGTCCGGAGTCCGAATGGGACGCCGTCAGTGGGAGTGCGAAGCCAGGTCACAGGGGGACGCGTCGGCCAAAGAGGGTGCACAGATTCGCACTGTGGTGGCCGTGAGGTCGTCTGCAATCTGTGACTAGTTTCCTGCACACACAACAGCGCGCTCGAGCGAGAAAATTAATAACTTAATGCTCCGGTGTGCGAACGTGATTCCGCCTGTGGGAGGACGATGGGGACTCATAGCAGAAACTTCTGATCAAAGGGTTTGACCAGATTGCATCGAGGTAAGCCGTGGTGGCTTCTGCAACATGTCGCTGGTACTGGGGTCGGACTGCACAGGATCAGTCTGCGCGGTCCCACGAGAATGAACGCCACGCACAGCACGATCGTCGAAATGAGGCGAGATGTGCGGCGTTGGAAAGAGGATGAAAAGTTGTTCGAACCTTCAGAAGATGAGCCGCATCACGCCACCAGGCTGGGCGCAGTCGCAACAGTGGTATGCTTCTGTCCTCTGGGCGACCAGTCGGACAGAGGTACGATGGCTGTGGTGAAATTTTCTGAAACGAGGTCGGAATCGACGAAACCACCTGGGTTGGTTCCGGGACGCCGAGGGCTACAACGTTGATGAAGAAGACTTGGGCATAAAACTGATGTAGAAATCGTGACAAGAACAACACCCAACTGCACCCTCTGGGCGGGTTGATTCGAATGGATTCTGCGCAGTCGTGAGAGAACGGATGCCACGAACAGTGCCGAAGTCGAAACAAGGTGAGACTACCTCTGGATCGAAGAGGACTCGGGGAGGAACAAACTCACAGAAGAACTCGGCCTGATTCGCACTGTGGACGTCGGGGTCTTTTCTGCAAGTAGGGATTCAATTCTGCCTCGGATCTGCAGGGTGCAGATTATCTTGATCTTCAAGCTTGATGGTGGAGATGAAGACGAGGGCTTGCGAGGGCGGCGTGGAGGAACATGGAGGATGGATGCCTTGGCGTCGCACCAAGGGGATGGGGAGTCGCACCCCAGGTTGATCCCGTCGCAGGAGCAAGGAGGAAGAGAGGGGGAACCTCGGCGTCGCACCGAGGGGTGGGGAGTCACACCCCGGGCTTGCTTCCGTCGCAGGAGCAAGGAGGAACAGGGAGGAGGGCACAGCCACCTTCAAGGAGAATCAGCAATTTTTTTTTCTTTCATTCATAATAATTCTCCAAAGAAAATACAATCCTTTTATATGGGGAGGGGAGATGCTAGGGTTGAAACCCTAGCCAAGAGGGAAAGAGGGGTGCGCATGGTGCTTGGGGGAAAAGGGGGGGTGCGCAACTTTCCTAGATTCTAGGAGGAGATTGGGGAAGGGGGGCGGCCAAAGGAGGGAGGGAGTGGTCGACTGGGGAAGGGAGGAAAGGGGGGGTGCACCCCACTTCCTACAATCTAGGAGAGGGGGCGGCTGCCACCTTCCAAGAGGAGGGAAAGAGGGGGGGGGGGGCGCCCAAAACCCTAACCCTAGGGAGGGGGGCGCAAACCCCTAGGTGGGCCAAGCCTTGGGTTGGGCAGCCATGCCAAATGGGCCAAGGCTTAAACCAAGAAAGTGGCCCAGTAGCCCTATCTCCTACCTAACAAGCATAAAATGCCCCAACTAAAGTCTAATTGGCTCCAATTGGCCTACGAAGGTCCACAAATAATAAAAAGTGTCCACACAGGGACTAATCCAAGGCCCACCATGGCCTAAAGCATGAAGATAACTCCGTTAGTCCGCCAAGTGATCGCCGAGCCAAAGGGATGCCGGCGTGGTCCGTGTACTCCATCGTGAGCTGCGGCACGTGTCCTCACCAATTCTCCCCGGGTAGGAAGAACTCGACCCTATCGAGTAATGGTCCTGGTCACTCCAATAGCGCTCCAGCAAGTCCGGGTCGATCCTCTCTAGCTCTCCACGTGTGATCCAGGTGTCGTCTGTCGTAGGGCGCCCTCTCCAACGCACTAGGAAGCGTTGGTAGGCTCCGCTCCTGGTAGTGGTCACCTGCTCATCCAGTATGCAATCTATATGCTCGCATTTCTGTAATGGGGCTGGAGGAGGTGGACGCTCCGAAGGTGTAACACTCTCAAGAGGAGGGGAGGGCTCAAAAGGCTCACTGGGAATCACCGCGGGGTCCCGATATGCCACTAAATCTGAGACATTGAACATCGAACAGATCCCATAGCCTTCTGGAAGCTCAATCTCATACGCATTCGACCCAATTCACTTCAAGACTCGGAAGGGTCCAGCACCGCGGGCCTAGAGTTTCTTCACGGCCCCTGAAGGAAACCGTTCAGGTATGACCCTGATCATGACGTACTCTCTCTTATGGAACTCACGGGTGTGTCGATGCGCGTCAGCTAACTCCTTATAACGTGCGTTGCTGGCCTCAAGGTGGTGATGATGCAGACTCCGAATAAGATGGGTAGACTCATACCTACGTGAATGCAGGGGCGGTCCTGGACATCCAAATATGGATCTAATATGCCTATGACATCTACCAGACTTGACAACACAGGGAGGACCTGGACAACCAAAGTATGACCTATCATGCACATGTGTCCTACTAAATATGGCAGACTCAGGAGGACGAATAACCCCAAACTCACTCATGACATTACCCCTATATGATGAGGGACATGGAGAAACATAAGAAAGAGACATGTGTCCCTGGCCTCCTAAACTCTGGCGTCTGGGTGTATGCGAGGTGAGATGTTGACTAGCAGGCCTGGATAGGGTATGATAATAGACCTCCTCGACAAGGTGGGGAAAAGAATACGAGTCGAGAGGCTCACTAGGGAGGGGATCGAATGGGTCAAAGAAATGATGACCCCTCCCGATAGGTCCCTTTACTATACTTGCCCATGTCTGACATTCGCCCAGGTGCAGATGATCACCTTCAGGCGCTCTAATGTATGGGGCAAGGGGCTCATGAGGGAGGCAAGGAAAGCTAGGTTCCTCCCTCGGGACCGTGACACCATAAGAGGGGACAAATCAACCTCCACGGGTATGGGAAAGAATAAAAGGACCTCGGAGGTGATATGTCCTATGGTGTAGACCGAGGTAATAGACCCCATAGCAGGGAGTGTAAAGCTATGACTATAGGGTTGGTCAGACCCTAAGGTCAACATATATGTCAACTCCCATTGACAATCTAAACTACTAAGGAAGTCCTTTACATTTCCAAGAAAGCAGAAGGACCGAAAAGTGTTGTGAAAGGAGTCAAGGGGTACAATTGGGAGAGCTGGCTCCATGGATGGGTAGCAAGGGATCGGAGCATCTAGAATTAGGCCCTTCCTTAACCAGCTAGCTAAAGGCTCTCCAATGATAAGTTTGCCTTTGGAAGGAAAGGATGGCTCAAGATGAGGATCTAAGGGAAAATGTCATTGCAAGGTTGGGGCTGGGGTGACTAATAGACTGGTGTCATTGGATGGTGCCTTACCTTGGCCCACTAGGATCTCTATGGGTTCGCTCTCTAACTCCTCAACCTCAGTTAGGTACTCTTCAGCCAACTCCTGTTCAGCCTCGTAAGTCACTGGAACAAACCCAGGTGGGGCATCCGCTGAATGTGTGTCCTCCAAGATAGGGGAACGTGAAGGACACTGGTCAGAGAACCGGGCATCCCCACTACAGGGGGCCATAGGGGTGGGCGCCGGGAGTGGTGGGGGACATGAGCCAGGAGGCGGAGTGGATCGCTGGGGGTGGGTGGCTAGCGACACGGAGGTGGTCGGCGCAGCGCCGTCGTGGAAGACGAACTCGCCTGGAAGGTGAGATGGGTGTAAGGTGCAGGTCCTCTTGTCCAGGTCGATGGTCGCTCTTCTCTCCTCCAACCAAGTTTGCCCTAAAATGATGCATGGACCAGCAAGTGTGCCGATCTTACACCATGCACCATCGTGATATAGAACGGGGCCGAACCATCGTTGAAACTCGACAAAAGCTAAGCCACCGCAGAGAACAATCTCCCCGGTCTTAGAGAGAGACTCAACAATGTCCTGTGAGACATAATTATATGGAACCTTACTGATGAAGTCGATCTCCGCATGCAACCCATTAGGTAGGATGGCTACGGATACGACAGGGCGCTGGAATGACTCGGTCATCGATATAGGGGTCGGGTTTCCCGACGACTGAGTGGTAGGGGCGACACCCAGGGGTCGTGCCATAAGAGCCTCGAATTGGGCCACCAGGGATGACCAATCTGACACGTGGGCTCAAGGAACCGCCATGGGGCTGGCGGGTAGCTGGACATGCATATGCAAGACTCAACGAGACAAGGATAAAACTCGAACTAGACACAAACCTAAAATGACAATGCAATGGTAGGTTACCTAGATGAACTAAGAGACTCAATGCACCCTAGACAACCTAAGGACTCAAATGACCTAAGACCCCAATTTGTTAGAACAAACTGGTTCCCTAAGCTCTGATACCAATTTGATGCGGGACGGGACTGAAAGGGCTAAGACCTACGACTACAACGAAGTGCGGCCAGCACTCACACGCCATAGGCAAGCCGGGCGGCTGACCTCCATAGCGTCCTCCGGGTGGAGGCGTCTCTCAACAAGAAATCCAAGCCCAACGACCGTCCCTAAGAGGGAAGCGCGGGGATCTCAGCGGCTAAGGAACCGCCGTACGACTAGGGGAGTCTAGTTCGAGCTCGGTGCTCATTAGGGGCACGGGACGGGTGCTCTGAACTCACATTCGCACGGTGAATTACAAAATAGCTAGGATCCTACACGCTCACGCGACATATAGAATAGCATACTAGTAAAGCAAAGCAACAGAGTAGGAGCGTCGCGCGTACCTCCACGCCTAGGCGTGGGGAAGAAACCCCGGCCGAGATCAACAACCCCGATACACACGACACATAATAATACAATGCCAACCAAAATGCCCACTCCTCGCAGGGAGATAATAGGCTACAACAGTAGACTTTGGGGTTGCTGATGCACGGGCTGACGGGCGGCACTCGGTGAAGGGTTGGCCGCGAGGAGGTTCCTGAACGGTAATCTGCCGGTTCGCAGCAGCGCGCAGGTCGCCGGCGAACTCTACCACGGGTCGGTCCGGAGTCCGAATGGGACGCCGTCAGTGGGAGTGCGAAGCCAGGTCACAGGGGGAGGCGTCGGCCAAAGCGGGTGTACAGATTTGCACTGTGGTGGCTGTGAGGTCGTCTGCAATCTGTGACTGGTTTCCTGCACACAGAACAGCGCGCTTGAGCGAGAAAATTAATAACTTAATGCTCCGGTGTGCGAACGTGATATGTGGGAGGATGACGGGGACTCATAGCAGAAACTTATGATCAAAGGGTTTGACCAGATTGCATCGAGGTAAGCCGTGGTGGCTTCTGCAACATGTCGCTGGTACTGGGGTCGGACTGCACAGGATCAGTCTGCGCGGTCCCACGAGAATGAACGCCACGCACAGCACGATCGTCAAAATGAGGCGAGACTTGCGGCGTTGGAAAGAGAATGAAAAGTTGTTCGAACCATCAGAAGATGAGCCGCATCACGCCACCAGGCTGGGCGCAGTCGCAATAGTGGTAAGCTTCTATCCTCTGGGCGAGCAGTCGGATAGAGGTACGATGGCTGTGGTGAAATTTTCTGAAACGAGGTCGGAATCTGACGAAACCACCTGGGTTGGTTCCGGGACGCCGAGGGCTACAACGTTGAAGAAGAAGACTTGGGCAGAAAACTGATGTTGAAATCGTGACAAGAACAACACCCAACTGCACCCTCTGGGCGGTTTGATTCGAATGGATTCTGCGCAGTCGTGGGAGAACGGATGCCACGAACAGTGCCGAAGTCGAAACAAGGCGAGACCACCTCTGGATCGAAGAGGTCTCGGGGAGGAACAAACTCCCAGAAGAACTCTCGGCCTGATTCGCACTGTGGACGTCGGGGTCTCCTCTGAAAGTAGGGATTCAATTCTGCCTCGGATCTGCAGGGTGCAGATTATCTTGATCTTCAAGCTTGATGGTGGAGATGAAGACGAGGGCTTGCGAGGGCGGCGTGGAGGAACATGGAGGATGGATGCCTTGGCGTCGCACCAAGGGGATGGGGAGTCGCACCCCAGGTTGATCCCGTCGCAGGAGCAAGGAGGAAGAGAGGGGGAACCTCGGCGTCGCACCGAGGGGTGGGGAGTCACACCCCGGGCTTGCTTCCGTCGCAGGAGCAAGGAGGAACAGGGAGGAGGGCACAGCCACCTTCAAGGAGAATCAGTAATTTTTTTTCTTTCATTCATAATAATTCTCCAAAGAAAATACAATCCTTTTATATGGGGAGGGGAGATGCTAGGGTTGAAACCCTAGCCAAGAGGGAAAGAGGGGTGCGCATGGTGCTTGGGGGAAAAGGGGGGGTGCGCAACTTTCCTAGATTCTAGGAGGAGATTGGGGAAGGGGGGCGGCCAAAGGAGGGAGGGAGTGGTCGACTGGGGAAGGGAGGAAAGGGGGGGTGCGCCCCTCTTCCTACAATCTAGGAGAGGGGGCGGCTGCCACCTTCCAAGAGGAGGGAAAGAGGGGGGGGGCGCCCAAAACCCTAACCCTAGGGAGGGGGGCGCAAACCCCTAGGTGGGCCAAGCCTTGGGTTGGGCAGCCATGCCAAATGTGCCCATGCTTGAACCAAGAAAGTGGCCCAGTAGCCCTATCTCCTACCTAACAAGCATAAAATGCCCCAACTAAAGCCTAATTGGCTCCAATTGGCCTACAAAGGTCCACAAATAATAAAAAGTGTCCACGCAGGGACTAATCCAAGGCCCACCATGGCCAAAAGCATGAAGATAACTCCGTTAGTCCGTCAAGTGATCGCCGAGCCAAAGGGATGCCGGCGTGGTCCGTGTACTCCATCGTGAGCTACGGCTCGTGTCCTCACCACTCCTCAACCGCTCGCCTCAGGTCTGAACGAAGGAGAGCAAATTATGAGAAGGAAGGCACTCATCTGATAAGAAGAGAACGAGCCCCTGAGACCCTTACCTATCAGCAGCAGTGCTCGAGAAAGGTACTCCTCGATGTTGGACGGGGTCAACAACTCAGTAGTCGGCCGGTGATTCTGCAGAAGGATAGCAGCATCCCTCTCCACCTCCAGAGAGACCTCTGTTTACTTCGGAGGAATGTTCGGGTGAAAATTGTGCACCATCAAGAAATCCCAGACCACACCGACCGCAGATGCACCCACCCAAAAATATTGGGTCTTCCACCCCTTGTGAGAGGAGTCCTTCACGGAAAGGGACACGCAACTCCTTTTTCGCTTCGCCTGGATGAAAAAGAAGCCCTTCCCAGCAAAAAGGTTCTCCTTCAGCTCGAAAAAATAATGGAAGAGGTCCAGCGAGGTGCTCACCCCACTCTGGCCGTAGAGGAAAATGAAGGAGAAGATAAGGGTATAAGAGTTGGAGACCAGTTGGACAGGAGCCAGCCGGTAGAACCGAAGCATATCGGCGACAAAGGAATGGAGGGGTAGGCGAAAGCTGCACTTCCAGGCCAAGAGGAAGGAACAGAAGAGGCCAGAACGAGTGGCCACGCTAGACTCATTAGGTTCAGGCACGAAGAACTGAAACCGCCAAGGCAGCCCATACTGGTTCTCCAATCGCTTCACATCAGCCTCGCCCAGTTCGCTGCGGAGAGGCTCCGATGGCACCAAAAAAGATCTTGGGGCCTGTTCTGCCTTTCGCCCCTCAGCCTCAGGATTTTGGTCTACCATGGAACAAGAAGAACTAGAAGAAGAAGAAGGGGAAAGCTCTGGACTAGAGGACTCCGGAGGAGAAGGAAGTTGACAGATCGCAGCCGCGGTAATCTCTTCCAGCTCTGCGAATGCCGCTGCGATTCTCCACTCTTCCGAACTGCTCTCACGGCACATGAGCCCCCCTCAAATATAAATGCAATAGAAGCAAAACCCTAAACCCCAGAGATAAAGGGACGGAAACAACGCGCAATGCTTATAACCCCTAGCTGGAAGCAACGCGGCGTTCCGATCTTCCGTAGAGGGGCCTTCTTGCAAAAATTCTCAGAATTATCATCATGACGGGAGTATTTTCAAGACAAGCCGCATCATGTGGCCCTTGCAGAGAGAGACCTCCCGCCAACTAGAGCCATGAAAAGTCCAGCCCAAATGCTACTCATCCGAGCCTAATTTTGGCTCGGGAGTAGGAGGGGGACAAGTGGAGAGTGGAAATCTAACCTCCAGAACGGAGAGGCCAAACGAGGTCTAATTTGACCCGACGAGGCCCAGCTCCTTGAAGTGGCAGCCCCAGGGCCCACTTATTATAAGCCTAATAACTTACTCGGATTAAGCACTTCCTAGGCGGCCTTCGGGTTGGGAAGTCCGAACATCAGTTCGATTGGGAAAGCTCCTTCGGAGGCCAGTATTCCTTGCCCAATCCATGCACTCATCGCTCGGGAAGCATCTCCTGGGGCAGTGCCTCATGCTTGGGTCGACTGATGGAAGCTTATCTGTACGGCTGTTACGCGTCCCTTAAAAGCTGGGAGCTCAAGGGGATACGGGAGATAAAGAGCCCGCAAGGAAGACGTAACCTCCCACCGAAACTCCTCAGCTTACAGGGATCATTCACTCAACGAGCCACTATTTAAACTGGAAGAACCCTCCTATGAGAAGGTAAGCCAAAAAATCCTGAGTAGGAACCACTTCACCTTTTGGTGGAGAGGGATCTCGCGCCCCCATCTTCCACCTAACTCCTTCCTTCGCACCAGTTGATGTGAAATGACCTAGGACCTAGATTGCAAGCAACGCAACGGACACGGCGATGTCACACAAGTGAACTCACCCGCGTAACGCACACATGTGCCCGTGGGCAATCCGGTGATGATGAAGAGGGTCCGGGGCGGGACCTTGACGCTCCGGGGGATTTGGCTAGCTCGAGGCTGAACCCCTAAGGGCCCGGGATGCCCGATTTCATGGGCAGCTAGCACGCCAAGGGCATGGGTTGTAGGGCCTCGGATGCGGGAAGGACACGCGACCGTGCTAAGATGTACGACGGACCCGATGTGCGGCCAGCACTAGCACGCTAAGGTAAGTCGGGCGGCTGACCACCATGGCGTTCTACGGGTGAGACGTCTCTCAATAGAAACTCTAGCTAGCAAGACGATCGTCCCTTGCGAGGGAAACGTGGGATCGCAGCGGTTAAGGAACCACTGTCGCCTAGGGTGGTGCAGTCCGAGCTTGGTGCTCGATTGGAGCTATGGAACGAGCGCTCTCAACTCACAATCACGGTGATTTGTAGCTAACTATCGGCCCTAATCTCACAAGCGCAGCATGATAGATAATATACTAAATCAGCAAAGTGAGGGTGGAATGAAGCACGTACCTCCATGACTAGTGCGTGGGGAAGAAAACCCCGGCCGAATCCGACAACCCCGATACACACAAATAATTTATTGTTACAATTCCAGAAGTATTCGCCCACTCCTCGCAGGGAGATAACAGGCTACAACGCAATTTTTTGGGGCTTTTGGGACTCGGGTTGACGGGTAGCACTCGAGGTAGCCGAGGAAGGCGGTCGGGGTCGATCCGGGTGACGATCGTGTATCGGTCCGGTTCTGCCCACACTGGTCACCCTGCGCAGCGATCTTGCAAAGGCTGGTACGGTAGATCCGGGGTCCGATCGGACTTTCGTTTATTGGAGAACGTCGGCGACAGGATGACGTTTCTCTACTCTGAAGGGCGTGATCAAATCTGTCAAGATCTGGGCGTAGTAGCAAAAGTTCTCAGCTTCTGGTTCTGCGCACACAGAACTGCACAGAATGGCAAAGAATTATAGGAAAAATGGCTCCCGGTGTCAGAACGAGGCGCCGTTTCTTGCTGATCGTAGGCGACGTCCATAGGAAGTATCTGACCAAGGGGTTTAGTTAGATCAGCAAAGGGGATGGTGGTGCAGATTCCAGAAGTTGACTCAGCTTCTGGATCGGGTCTGCACAGGGAGGTCTGCGCAGTCCCACGAGAATCTCCGCCACAGTCAGCACAGACCTCGGATTGGCTCATAACCAGCGGTAACGCGAAGGGGACTCAAAATTATACGATCATTCAGAAGATCAGCTTCAGAAGGCATGGGAGTAGACCTGGAGAAATTCGGGATCGGGAAACTCAGAATCTAGACAGCAAGGTCGGGCAGATCAGCGCGACGTCACGAAACGAATTGTTGCCGACGATCCAGAGCTCCGATCGACGCGAAACCACTGCCAAATTCTTCCTAACTCACAGACGCTTCTCTGAGAATTTTTGTGGAACCAGATAAAAAGGGGATGAGGAGGATAGAGGAGCGAGTCGCACGCCCAAATTAATCCCATCACAGGATTTGGCCAAGGGCATCACACCCCATGGAAAGAAGCGAATCACTCTCTTAATGCAATTTTCTCTCATCAAAACTTCATTAGCTCCACTAAGAACACTATACATGTGTTTAAATAGAGGTAAGGCAAGGGGAGGGGGCTGGGACATGCGTGGGAGCAAGGGGAGGGAGAGGGGAGTTTGACCCTTTGACAAGGAGAGGGGAGGGGAGAACAAGGGGGGGGACAAAGACTCACCTACTTTTGAAAATCAAAGGGGAGGGGAGACAATGGAGCTACCTAATGTTGACATTAAAGGAGGGGAGTCACCATTAAGTAGGTGGCTAGCTCCCCTTGGACCAAGAAAGGGGGGCACCCCCTTCTAGAAGCCCACAACCCACTAGGTTCCATTCACACTAGCCCATGGGCTTGGCCCATGTAGAATCCCAATAGTCAAGCCCAACACTATTCTAGCCCATTACAAGACCTTGAGCCCATTTGCCTTTTACACACTATTACAACCCATTAATTGTCCACAAGCTCCAAATAGGGCCCAACAAGGCCAAACAAATGAGAAATGAAGGTGAAGGCTTGGCCGATGCGTCCACGTCCTCCGCGAGCTATCCGGGTCTCGCCGTGTCCTCGTCCACCGGCATGTATTGCGGCGTGTCTCTGCACCAATTCTCCCCTGGTGGGAGGAACTCGACCCCATCGAGTAAGGGTCCCGAAGCTTGAGCTCTCCGCATGTGATCAAGGCATCGTTTGGCACGGGGCGTTCTCTCGAATGCACGAAGAAATATTGGTAGGCTCCATTCCTGGTGGTGATCACCTGCTCATCCAGTATACAATCTATATGCTTGGGCTGAGGCTGGAAGAGGTGGACTCTCGGGTGGTGTGTCACTCACAACAGGAGGAGAAACCCCGAAACTCACTAGGGATCATCGCGGGTTCCGGTATGCTACCAGATCTGAAACATTGAACATCGAACTGACACCATAGTCGCCGTGTAGTTCAATAACGTACGCATTCGAACCCACTTGTTCATGACTCGGAAAGGGTGGAGATCGCGTGCCTAGAGTTTCTTTTTGGTTCCCGAGGGAAAACCGTTCAGGTATAACCCTGATCATGACGTACTCTGCCTTTTGAACTCACGGGCATGTAGCATGCATCAGCTAACTCCTTATACGTGCATGGCTGCCCTTTTATTGGGACACGACTTAATGCAAACCATATGCATGAAAAAAACAAACTGTAGAAAGAAACAGACTCATACATGACCCTAGACAAACCGAGACACGGACAGTCGAAGCGACAAAGCCTAACGACTTCTAGGACTGACGACAAGCACACCAGACGCTTTAAGGACCGGTTGGACTCTGTCTGCATACTCCAAGTGTAAAGATAGACTCACCCACAATTTGATGTTGTGAGCCTCAACCCTCGTCAACCGTCTCTGATTTGAGAAGACTCATCCTCGGGTAGGGAAGTGTAAGAGGATCAGGAGGCGGGTGACGGGAAGGTAATCCGGACGCCTGGTGTGGCGCTCAAAAAAGGGTAAGTCCGGATATTGTCTCTCGTACGCATGGTAGAAGTCAAAACATACCGCGTCAACATAGGGTGCCGACAGTGGTATGGTAGTCACTAGCGGTTGCGCTACCGTAGGAAAGATGAGTAGTAGTGGGATGGTGGCGTTGGCGGATGGCATATCCACCGAGGACAAAGTGGGCGGGACAGATAGGTCCGAGTTGTCCGATGGGATTGGGGTGACTAACAGACCCTGGCCCTCTATTGGATCGCTCTGTAGCCCCAAAACATCAGTGAGGTAATCCTTGGCCAACTCTTGGTCAGCCTCATAACTCACTAGAATCGGCCTGGGTGAGGCATCCTCCGAATGGTTGTCCTCTAAGGTAGGTGAACATGAAGGACATTGGCCGAAGATATGGCTAACATGGGCGGGCACCGGGAGTGGTGGCGAGCGTGACTCCGGAGGTGGATCAGACCGTTGAGAATGGGTGGCCAGTGATACGCAGGTGGTCGGCCGAATGGCATCATGGAAGACGAACTCGCCGGGTAGGTGAGGTGGGTGTAAGGTGCAAGTCCTCCTATCCCTGCCAAAGGTCGCTCTCCTCTCTTCAACCAACTTTTCCCTAAAACAATGCAAGGGCCAGCAAGTGTGTCAACCTTGCACCATGCTCCTTCGTCATAAAGAACGGGGCCGAACCTCCATTGGAATTCTACGAATGCTATGCCACCGTTGAGAACAATCTCCCCGGTCTTAGAGAGCGACTCAACTATGTCTTGTGAGACACAATTAGACGACACCCTACTGATAAAGTCGATCTCCGTATGCAACCCATTAGGTAGGATGGCAGTGGACACTATAGATCGCTGGAACGACTCGGTTGTGGGCTTAGGGATTGGGTGTCAGGCCATGAAAGCATTGTATTAGGCCACCAGGGATGACCAATCGGACGCATGGTCTCGGGGGACGGCCATGGGGGTGGCGGGTTGTGCACATGCAGGCACACGGTGACAAGACCGGACTCTCGTGGACTAGACACGACCCTAAAATAACAATGCAAAGTTTGAATACCGACTCGACTACAAACCTAGAGTCAACCCATATCCGGTACCTGGCGGAGTTCCGGGATCCAAAGATCCTCTCACGCGAGTGAGTCACCTTCCCGATAGGCGTAACCTATCGTTCGGGCAACACATTTTGATATACCGAATATTGGGATGCAATTCAGCCTTGGACTTAGACGACCCTAGACTTAAACTAACGCTCTGATACCAATTTGATGCGGGACGGACACGAGACTTGGTGAAGACGTATGACGGACTCGATGTGCAGCCAGCACTAGCACGCTAAGGTAAGCGGGGCGGCTGACCACTGTGGCGTTCTCCGGGTGGAGACGTCTCTCAATAAGAACTCTAGCTAGCCCGACGATCGTCCCTTGCGAGGGAAACATGGGATTGCAGCGGTTAAGGAACCACTATCGCCTAGGGTGGTGCAGTCCGAGCTCGGTGCTCAACTGGAGCTAAGGAACGGGCGCTCTCAACTCACAATCACGGTGATTTGTAGCTAACTATCGGCCTTAATCTCACAAATGCAGCATGATAGACAATATACTAAATCAGCAAAGTGAGGGTGGAATGAAGCACGTACCTCCACGACTAGTGCGTGGGGAAGAAAACCCCGGCCGAATCCGATAACCCCGATACACACAAATAATTTATTATTACAATTCCAGAAGTATTCGCCCACTCCTCGCAGAGAGATAATAGGCTACAACGCTATTTTTCGGGGCTATTGGGACTCGGGTCGATGGGCAGCACTCGAGGTAGCAGTGGAAGGCGGTCGGGGTCTATCCGGGCGACGATCGGGTACCGGTCCGGTTCTGCCCACGTTGGTCACCCTGCGCAGTGATCTTGCAGAGGCTGGTACGGATAGATCCGGGGTCCGATCGGAGTTCCGTTTGTTGGAGAACGTCGGTGACAGGATGACATTTCTCTGCTCCGAAGGGCGCGATCAGATCTGTCCAGATGTTGGCGCAGCAGAAAATGTTCTTAGCTTCTATTTCAACACACACAGAACAGCACAGAAAGGCAAAGAATTATAAGAAAAATGGCTCCCGGTGTCAGAACGAGGTGCCGTTTCTTACTGATCGTTGGAGGCGTCCAGAGAAAGGATATGACCAAGGGGTTCGGTCAGATCAGCAAAGGGGATGGCGGGGTAGATTCTGGAAGTTGACTCAGCTTCTGGATCGGGTCTGCACAAGGAGGTCGGCGCAGTCTCACGAGAATCTACGCCACGGCTAGCACAGACCTCGGATCGGCACAAAACGAGTGGCAACGCGAACGGTACTCAAAATTATACTATCACCCAGAAGATCAGCTCCAGAAGGAGGGGGAGTAGACCTGGAGAAATTCGGGATCAGGAAACTCAGAATCTGGACAGCAAGGTCGGGCAGATCTGTGCGACGTCACGAAACGAATTGTTACCGGCGATCCAAAGCTCCGATCGACGTGAAACCACCACCAAATTCTTTCTAACTCGCAGACGCTTCTCTGAGAATTTTCGTGGAACCAGATAGAAAGTGGATAGTGACGATAGAGGGGTGAGCCACACGCTCAAATTAATCGCGTCACAGGATTTGGCCAAGGGCATCACACCCCATGGAAAGAAGAGAATCACTCTCTTAATGCAATTTTCTCTCATCAACACTTCATTAGTTCCACTAAGAACACTATACATGTGTTTAAATGGAGGTAAGGCAAGGGGAGGGGGCTGGGACATACGTGGGAGCAAGGGGAGGGAGAGGGGAGTTCGACCCTTTGACAAGGAGCGGGGAGGGGAGACCAAGCGGGGGACAAAGACTCACCTACTTTTGAAAATCAAAGGGGAGGGGAGACAAGGGAGCTACCTAATGTTGACATTAAGGGAGGAGAGTCACCATTAAGTAGGTGGCTGCCTCCCCTTGGACCAAGGAAGGGGGGCACCCCCTTCTACAAGCCCACCACCCACTAGGTTCCTTTCACACTAGCCCATGGGCTTGGCCCATGTAGAAACCCAATAGTCAAGCCCAACACTATTCTAGCCCATTACAAGACCTTGAGCCCATTAGCCCTTTACACACTATTACAACCCATTAATTGTCCACAAGCTCCAAATAGGGCCCAACAAGGCCAAACAAATGAGAAATGAAGGTGAAGGCTCGGCCGATTCGTCCACGTCGTCCGCGAGCTATCCGGGTCCCGCCGTGTCCTCGTCCACCGGCATGTATTGCGGCGTGTGTCCGCACTAATTCTCCCCTGGTGGGAGGAACTCGACCCCATCGAGTAAGGGTCCCGAAGCTTGAGCTCTCCGCATGTGATCAAGGCATCGTCTGACACGGGGCGTTCTCTCCAAAGCACGAAGAACTATTGGTAGGCTCCATTCCTGGTGGTGATCACCTGCTCATCCAGTATACAATCTATATGCTGGCGCTGAGGCTGGAAGAGGTGGACTCTCGAGTGGTGTATCACTCA
Source organism: Amorphophallus konjac (assembly GCA_022559845.1). Classification (NCBI taxonomy): domain Eukaryota; kingdom Viridiplantae; phylum Streptophyta; class Magnoliopsida; order Alismatales; family Araceae; genus Amorphophallus; species Amorphophallus konjac. The sequence continues at coordinate 204,371,924 of CM040125.1, read as the reverse complement.
CAACAGGAGGAGAAAGCCCGAAACTCACTAGGGATCACCGCGGGTTCCGGTATGCTACCAGATCTGAAACATTGAACGTCGAACTGACACCATAGTCACCGGGTAGTTCAATAACGTACGCATTCGAACCCACTTGTTTCCTGACTCGAAAAGGGTGGGGATCGCAGGCCTGGAGTTTCTTTACGGTTCCCAAGGAAAACCGTCTAGGTATGACCCTGATCATGACGTACTCTCCCTTTTGAACTCACGGGCACGGAGCATGCATCAGGTAACTCCTTATACGTGCATGGCTGGCCTTTTATTGGGACACGACTTAATGCAAACCATATGCATGAAAAAAACAAACTGTAGAAACAAACAGACTCATACATGACCCTAGACAAACGTAGACATGGACAGTCAAAGTGACAAAGCCTAACGACTTCCTAGGACAGATGACAAGCACACCAGACGCTCTAAGGACCGGTTGGACTCTGTCTGCATACTCCAAGTGTAAAGATAGGCTCACCCACAATTTGATGTTGTGAGCCTCAACCCTCGTCAACCGTCTTCGATTTGAGAAGACTCGTCCTCGGGTATGGAAGTGTAAGAGGATCAGGAGGCGGGTGACGGGAAGGTAATCCGGACGCCTGGTGTGATGCTCAAAAAGGGGTAAGTCCAGATATTATCTCTCATATGCATGGTAGAAGTCAAACTATACCGCGTCAACGTAGGGTGCCGATAGTGGTATGGTAGTCACTAGCGGCTGCGCTACCATAGGAGAGACGAGTAGTAGTGGGATGGTGGCGTCGGCGGATGGCATATCCACCGAGGACAAAGTGGGCGGGGCAGATACGTCCGAGATGTCCGGTGGGATTGGGGTGACTAACAGACCCTGGCCCTCTATTGGATCGCTCTCTATCCCCAAAACATCAGTGAGGTAATCCTTGGCCAACTCCTGGTCATCCTCATAACTCACTAGAATAGGCCCGGGTGAGGCATCCTCCGAATGGTTGTCCTCTAAGGTAGGTGAATATGAAGGACACTGGTCGGACATATGGCTAACATGGGCGGGCACCAGGAGTGGTGGCGAGCGTGACTCCGGAGGTGGATCGGACCGTTGGGAATTGGTGGCCTGTGATACGGAGGTGGTCGGCCGAATGCCATCGTGGAAGACGAGCTCGCCGGGTAGGTGAGGGGGGTGTAAGGTGCAAGTCCTCCTATCTCAGCCAAAGGTCGCTCTCCTCTCTTCCAACCAATTTTTTCCTAAAATAATGCATGTGCCAGCAAGTGTGTCGACCTTGCACCATGCTCCATCATCATAAAGAACGAGGCCGAACCTCTATTGGAATTCTACGAATGCTAAGCCACCGTTGAGAACAATCTCCCCGGTCTTAGAGAGCGACTCAACTATGTCTTGTGAGACACAATTAGACGACACCCTACTGATAAAGTCGATCTCCATATGCAACCCATTAGGTAGGATGGCAGTGGACACTATAGGTAGCTGGAATGACTCGATTATGGGGTTAGGTGATGGGGGCATCCCTCGCCCCTCCACTTCTTTTGAGGCTCGGATTGCTCATCAGCGTGCGCCATTGTGTTCGTCATAATTTTATGAGTCTAGTCATGTAATTTTTACATTTTATTTGAGTCATCATCATGTAATTTTCCCTTTATTTGAGTCATGTACCTAGGTTAGTAGGTTATCTACCAAAGTTTTGTGTCATTGTGTTGGTTTGTTAGGCTATTGGGCCCAACTAATGGGCTAGGCCCAGGGGCACCCCTCCCTTGGAGTGCTTGGTCAATAGTTGTTTAGTCAGTGTCATTTTCATCCTAGGAAAAGTCCAATGCCTATAAATAGGCCCCCACTCATCTCATATGTAACAACTTTTGCATGAATATTGAAATCCATAATTTCAAATCCCACTAGACCTCTCTCCCATTATCTCTCTCTCTATTGGGGTGGATTCCCCCCTCTCTCTCTCTCTCTTTCTTCTCTCTCTCTCTAAAAGGGGCGAACCCCATTCTCTCCCCTCCCCACCCTAATTTTGAAATTTTTCTCTCTCCTCTCTTTCCAACCACCTCCACTCCCCACCTACCCCATTAAAGCCTCTTCCCATTCCCCACAACCATCATCAATACTCCCCCCCCTTCCCAAGACCCCCTCCACCAATCCTCTCCTCACCACCCAACCCCCAACTACCCCTCCCACTTTCCCAAGCACCCTTCCCACTACCCCAAGCACCCCTCCACCTCCCTAGGCCTTTGAATTTTGAAATCCCCCTTCCCTCCACAGCCCTAGGTCGCCCCCCCCTCTCTCTCATCTCCTCCACTCTCCCATTGTTCTTCTCCATCACCCCCACCTTCCACCATCTAGACTGGCGACCTGCAGAGGATCACCTGCTAGCAGCGGCCACCCCGACCACCTCCACGCGAATCTGAAGGCCCAAGAGGTACCCACGGAAGCGTCTTCTTGTCTTCTTCGCAACGGCGGTGGTTTCGTTGTCGTCCGAGCAACGAGATGCCCGCGAGAGCCGTTCTCCCTCGACTGCGCGAAGCTCTCCTGATAGAGCACCTGAACGTGATTGGAAGCTCTGCCACGACAAATCCAGCATGAATCAGAACAAAAGATCTTCTGCAAAGATCTTCTTCGACTTGTCTACTTTTAGAATCAAGAGGTGGAACTCCAATCGGCATCCGTTCGCCAGAGTTATTAATTTCTTCCTCTAGGCGCTCGGATCTACCTCCACTCAGTCTGCACCAACCCCTCCTCAGTGTTCAGAGCCCACCGGTTGACCCTGACATCATCTGTCATCGCCGTCAGTCTTGCTTTAAAGAGGACTCATCAACGGTTCCAAAAACTCCAGCGGTACCTGATTCTGAGCTCAGGAACGGTCGTGGCACCATCTTCTTCCCGCTGTTGGGAACCTGAAACTGTCAGATCCGAGGGTCTGCCACCCTGTTCAAGCCCCCACCCCGACCAGCAGCGGTGCCTGAAGAAATTTACAAAACTCTGGAGCCACCCTGTTCCAGATACGAAGATTCTCGAAGTAGTTTCGTCCCTAAAAAAATTCGGGGGAAGGCACAGCAGCAACATCTTCGACTGACTATCAGCACTCACAGAGAGAAGACTGAACCGATCTCGGTCTTCATTCGGCGTACTTTCCCCGTTTCTCCCCTCCCCGCTTGGCCGGCTGAAGGCCCCTCCCTGCGTGGAGGAATATTTTGGTTGTAATTTGAACCCCCACCCCTAGTCCAACCCCCTTGCAAGGGGCGTAGTGCATGTAAATCTTAAATTTCAGGTTCGAAGCTTCATTGGCGCGGTGTGCGGGTGCATACCCACGCCTCCCCGCTCGCCCCCGTCTCCGACCGGAGTCAGCGTCTTCACGCCGGCTAGGTGAGCCTCGGTCCCTCTCTTGGCTGGTTTCAATTCATTGCTAGCATAATATTATCACCATTGTTTCGTCGGACGGTGAATGAGAGCTCGGCCCTAAATTGCTAGTGCCGTGAGTGACCACCGTGGGTGAGTTGTGAGTGAACCATTACATCCCACACCATTGGTGTGCTGGCCACCCATGATTTGGGCATCCCAGGCCCATTTGGGGTTCTCCCCAAGCTAGCCAACCTTTGGAGCCTCAAGGACCCGCCTCGGACCCTCTCCATCATCGCCAAGTAGCCTTCGGGCACTAATGTGCGCCAAGCGAGTGAGCTCGCTAATGTGAGTCCGCTGCCCAACTTGAATGCTTGCAAAATAGATCCAAGGGTGGTTTCACATCAAGTGGTATCAGGGCAAGTCATTGACTTGTCTCTACAAGTCAAGTCCTAGGGCATCCTTGCATTCTTGTCCGAACTGTGCATTGTCAACCCATCATTGTTAACATTGAGTCTTGGGTCACATGGCCCCTCTCCCAATCATATCCCATGCATGCTTACCTAATGGAGAGCCCGTAGAAATTGATTTCATTGACCTAGAATCTAAAAATTTGGTGTCCCCCGATATCATTACCTCTCTTTGTAGGGCCGGACAAATTGTGCACAATGGAGACCAAGTCTTTATTGAATTCCATAAATGGTTCGGGAAGACTAAGTATTTGGATGGGGCTTGGTGTCAAGAGGGAACATTGGCGGGTCCATGTATAATCCTAGGTAAGAAATGGTTAGATGAAAGGAATGCCGACATCGACCCAACACGTCGGACTTGCCTAGCGCATCTGCCACACCTTTCGGGAACCTTTAAATTCAACAACCTTGTATTCTCCCACCCGCGGGAATCCCGCCCTTGTTCACCACCCCGGGTGCACCATACTCCGGCCATCATCACCCCACCATCAAAGAACCTTCCCACTCCATTAGTTTTGTCAGAAGTAGTCCACCCGCTTTGCCACATGAAGACAAATACCCCTCGGGAACCTATCCCCTCCATGGAGAGCCCCCATGTCCCAATTGAAGAGGAAGCATCGCACGAGGATCTTCACCCTACACCACCCCCTCTAGATAAGGCCGAATTCATCTTAGAAGAGTCCCTTGTTAGGTGGCTAAGGGAGAGCTTGATTAGAGAAATCATGACCCATACCTATCTACCCATGAAGCAAGACCACCATCTTGTGCCCATCCACACTCCTCACACAACAATCCAATCCTACTATGAAGTAGAGGGTTTTGATGACCACCTTAAAGGCCTAGAATGGCAGCTAGAGTTGACATGCTTGTTGACCTTAGGGACGGCCCACCCAACAAACCTTAGTCTCATCCACCCTTGTGATGGGTCTATCACCTCGGTCTGCACCATTGGTTGCTACACTAGCGACCTTCTTTTCCTTCTCCCCATGGTGGAAGAACCCATCTCGGTCCACTCCCCTACCATTGAGATCCCAAGTGCTTTGGTCAGCCAACCCACGAACGACCATGGCCCAATTATCTTGGAGGAGGATGACCCATATTTTTGGGGCTTTGAGGATGTGGAGTTCCTCTCTCTAGGTCACCATTTCCACGATCCCTTTGACCCCTTCCCATACCCGTGTGACCCAATCACCTTTTTCACCACCCACCTTTTCCTATACCCACCCACCTTACTCACCACCAACCTTTTCCTACCCCAACCAACCATGTTGTACCAAGCCCACCTCTCCCAAGACCCGGTCCACACCAAGGGAACCATGACCATGGGTGAAATACACTTAGGAAACAATGAAGTGCCCGTCTCCATGATACCCACCTTCCTAGATCCTTTCGACCCTTTCACATGGAAGATCAAGGGCCACCCCACACCCATGCACATGGAGGTCATCTCTAGGATAGGAGTGCATAAGTCTTGGCACAACACACCACTTGGCATGATTAGAAAGTCGGGTCCATTCATTCACATCACCCACATGTCAAGTAGGAAGCATGAGTGGTCCCTATTTGGGTGTAACGGTCCTCCCCAATTCACCATTGGTCTTATGTATGCTAGGAACCTACATGGGTGTCCGGGTCCTCCAACATTCATCACACTCACTCATAAGAGGGACACCTATGGATGCCCCGGTCCTCCCAAATCATTCAAAGTCTTCATAACATCAATGCATGATAGGTCTATATGTGGTTGCCCTGGACCACCTTTGCATATCATACATTATCCACTCACACCGCATCATAGTGCATGGCATATGTATCCGAGCAAGTATCAAGCAACAAGCTGTGAGATTCACAACAAGCGGGCAAAAACTCATGGGTGTCACTTGGAATTCCAAGTTGGTAACTTGACGATGATGACTTTGGAGTGGCTCTACCCCAGGGTCACCTCCAATTTGAGGGCACGAGGACTTGGACCTTGCCAAGTTCCGAGTGATTTTGGCAACCCGACTTGCGGGTTGGACTTACCGATGGGTTTTCGGATTCACCCCATTTCTCATGTGGCGGATCCGGCACCCTCTAAGGGCACCGCGGTGGATCCTAGTGAGTGCCTTGAGCTTACACCTATCCTTACGAGAGACACCCTCGGAGTGCCACCACAAATTAGCCTGAGAGCCCGACGTGAGCACATGGCGGCAATACTAGGCAAGCAAGATCCCATCGCCAGCATGAGGGTGTGTCCGAGCCACTTTGACGAGCTGAAGCGCCCTTCTCCGGCTATGAGCGAAGGTTGAATTTGGAGATCGTGGTTCGCCCGGAGCTGCATTTTGGTGTACTACTTCCCCGGTGGACCCATACTCGACGGGGTCGAGTTTTCCCCACCCCGGGGGTATGATGGGAGCATCCCTCGCCCCCTCCACTTCTTTTGAGGCTCGGATTGCTCATCAGCGTGCGCCATTGTATTCGTCATAATTTTATGAGTCTAGTCATATAAGTTTTACATTTTATTTGAGTCATCATCATGTAATTTTCCCTTTATTTGAGTCATGTACCTAGGTTAGTAGGTTATCTACCAAAGTCTTGTGTCATTGTGTTGGTTTGTTAGGCTATTGGGCCCAACTAATGGGCTAGGCCCAGGGGCGCCCCTCCCTTGGAGTGCTTGGTCAATAGTTGTTTAGTCAGGGTCATTTTCATCCTAGGAAAAGTCTAATGCCTATAAATAAGCCCCCACTTATCTCATATGTAACAACTTTTGCATGAATATTGAAATCTAGAATTCTAAATCCCACTAGACCTCTCTCTCATTATCTCTCTCTCTATTGGGGTGGATTCCCCTCTCTCTCTCTCTCTTTCTTCTCTCTCTCTCTAAAAGGGGCGAACCCCATTCTCTCCCCTCCCCACCCTAATTTTGAAATTTTTCTCTCTCCTCTCTTCCCAACCACCTCCACTCCCCACCTACCCCATTAAAGCCTCTTCCCATTCCCTACAACCATCATCAATACTCCCCCCCCTTCCCAAGACCCCCTCCACCAATCCTCTCCTCACCACCAAACCCCCAACTACCCCTCCCACTTTCCCAAGCACCCTTCCCACTACCCCAAGCACCCCTCCACCTCCCTAGGCCTTTGAATTTCGAAATCCCCCTTCCTCCATAGCCCTAGGTCGCCCCCCCCCCTCTCTCATCTCCTCCACTCTCCCATTGTTCTTCTCCATCACCCCCACCTTCCACCATCTAGACTGGCGACCTGCAGAGAATCACCTGCTAGCAGCAGCCACCCCGACCACCTCCCCACGAATCTGAAGGCCCAAGAGATACCCACGGAAGCGTCTGCCTGTCTTCTTCGCAACGGCGGTGGTTTCGTTGTCGTCCGAGCAACGAGATGCCCACGAGAGCCGTTCTCCCTCGACTGCGCGAAGCTCTCCTGATAGAGCACCTGAACGTGATTGGAAGCTCTGCCACGACAAATCCAGCGTGAATCAGAACAAAAGTTCTTCTGCAAAGATCTTCTTCGACCTGTCTACTTTCAGAATCAAGAGGCAGAACTCCAATCGGCATCCGTTCGCAAGAGTTATTAATTTCTCCCTCCAGACGCTCGGATCTACCTCCACTCAGTCTGCACCGACCCCTCCTCAGTGTTCAGAGCCCACCGGTTGACCCCGATATCATCTGCCATCCCCGTCAATTTTGCTTCGAAGAGGACTCATCAACAGTTCCAACGACTCTAGCGGTACCTGATTCTGAGCTCGGGAACGGTCGTGGCACCATCTTCTTCCAGCTATTGGGAACCTGAAACTGTCAGATCCGAGGGTCTGCCACCCTGTTCAAGCCCCCACCCCGACCAGCAGCGGTGCCTGAAGAAATTTAAAAAATTCTGGAGTCACCCTGTTCCAGATACGAAGATTCTCCAAGTAGTTTCGTCCCCAACAAAATTCGTGGGAAGTCACAGCAGCAACATATTCGACCGACTGTCAGCACTCACAGAGAGAAAACTGAACCGATCTCGGTCTTCATTCGGCATACTTTCCCCGTTTCTCCCCTCCCCGCTTGGCTGGCTGAAGGCCCCTCCCTGCGTGGAGGAATATTTTGGTTGTAATTTGAACCCCCACCCCTAGTCCAACCACCTTGCAAGAAGCGTAGTGCATGTAAATCTTAAATTTCAGGTTCGAAGCTTCATCGGCGCGGCGTGCGGGTGCATACCCACGCCTCCCCGCTCGCCCCCGTCTCCGGCCGGAGTCGGCGTCTTCACGCCGGCTAGGTGAGCCTCGGTCCCTCTCTTGGCTGGTTTCAATTCATTGCTAGCATAGTATTATCGCCATTGTTTCGTCGGACGGTGAATGAGAGCTCGGCCCTAAATTGCTAGTGCGTGAGTGACCACCACGGGTGAGTTGTGAGTGAACCATTGCATCCCACACCCTTGGTGTGCTGGCCACCCATGATTTGGGCATCCCAGGCCCATTTGGGGTTCTCCCCAAGCTAGCCAACCTTTGGAGCCTCAAGGACCCGCCTCGGACCCTCTCCATCATCGCCAAGTTGCCTTCGGGCACTAATGTGCGCCAAGCGAGTGAGCTTGCTAGTGTGAGTCCGCTGCCCAACTTGAATGCTTGCAAAATAGGTCCAAGGGTGGTTTCACATCATTAGGGATTGGGTGTCGGGCCATGAAAGCATTGTATTGGGCCACCAGGGATGACCAATCAGACGCATGGTCTCGGGGGACGGCCATGGGGGTGGCGGGTAGTGGACATGCAGACACACGGTGACAAGACTGGACTCTCTTGGACTAGACACGACCCTAAAATAACAATGCAAAGTTTGAATACCGACTCGACTACAAACCTAGAGTCAACCCATATCCGGTACCTGGCGGAGTTCGGGGATCCGAAGATCCTCTCACGCGAGTGAATCACCTTCCCGATAGGCGTAACCTATCGTTCGGGCAACACCTATTGATATACCAAATATTGGGATGCAATGCAGCCTTGGACATAGATGACCCTAGACTTAAACTGACGCTCTGATCCCAATTTGATGCGTGACGGACATGCGACCGGGATAAGACGTACGACAGACTCGATGTGCGGCCAGCACTAGCACGCTAAGGTAAGCTGGGCGGCTGACCACTGTGGCGTTCTGCGGGTGGAGACGTCTCTCAATAGAAACTCTAGCTAGCCTAACTATCGTCCCTTGCGAGGGAAACGTGGGATCGCAGCGGTTAAGGAACCATTGTCGCCTAGGGTGGTGCAGTCCGAGCTCGGTGCTCAACTGGAGCTAAGGAACGGGCGCTCTCAACTCACAATCACAGTGATTTGTAGCTAACTATCGGTCCTAATCTCACAAACACAACATGATAGACAATATACTTAATCAGCAAAGTGAGGGTGGAATGAAGCACGTACCTCCACGACTAGTGCGTGGGGAAGAAAACCCCGGCCGAATCCGACAACCCCGATACACATAAATAATTTATTATTACAATTCCAGAAGTATTCACCCACTCCACGTAGGGAGATAACATGCTACAACGCTATTTTTCGGGGCTGTTGGGACTCGGGTTGATGGGCAGCACTTGAGGTAGCCGAGGAAGGCGGTCGGGGTCGATTCGGGCGACGATCGGGTACCGGTCCGATTCTGCCCACGCTGGTCACCCTGTGCAGCGATCTTGCGGTGGCTGGTACGGATAGATCCAGGGTCCGATCAGAGTTCCATTTATTGGAGAACGTCAGTGATAGGATGATGTTTCTCTGCTCCGAATGGCATGATCAGATCTGTCTAGATCTGGGCGCAGCAGCAAAAGTTCTCAGCTTCTAGTTCTGCACACACAGTACTGCACAGAAAGGCAAAGAATTATAGGAAAAATGGCTCCCGGTGTCGGAACGAGGCACCGTTTCTTGCTGATCGTTGGAGACGTCCAGAGGAAGGATTTGACCAAAAGGTTTGGTTAGATCAGCAAAGGGGATGGCGGGGTAGATTCCAGAAGTTGACTCTGCTTCTGGATCGGATCTGCACAGGGAGGTCTGCGCAGTCTCACGAGAATCTACACCACGTCTAGCATAGACCTCGGATCGGCACGAAACGAGTGGCAATATGAACGGTACTCAAAATTATACGATCACTCAGAAGATCAGCTCCATAAGGCATGGGAGTAGACCTGGAGAAATTCGGGATCAGGAAACTCAGAATATGGACAGCAAGGTCGGGCAGATGTGTTCGACGTCACGAAACGAACTGGTGCCTTCGATCCAGAGCTCCGATCGACGCAAAACCACCGCCAAATTCTTCCTAACTTGCAGACTCTTCTCTGAGAATTTTCGTGGAACCAGATAGAAAGGGGATGGGGAGGATAGAGGGGCGAGCTACACGCCCAAATTAATCCTGTCACAGGATTTGGCCAAGGGCTTCACACCCCATGGAAAGAAGAGAATCACTCTCTTAATGTAATTTTCTCTCATCAACACTTCATTAGTTCCACTAAGAACACTATACATGTGTTTAAATAGAGGTAAGGCAAGGGGAGGGGGCTGGGACATACATGGGAGCAAGGGGAGGGAGAGGGGAGTTCGACCCTTTGACAAGGAGCGGGGAGGGGAGACCAAGGGGGGGACAAAGACTCACCTACTTTTGAAAATCAAAGGGGAGGGGAGACAAGGGAGCTACCTAATGTTGACATTAAGGGAGGGGAGTCACCATTAAATAGGCGGTTGCCTCCCCTTGGACCAAGGAAGGGGGGCACCCCCTTCTAGAAGCCCACCACCCACTAGGTTCCTTTCACACTAGCCCATGGGCTTGGCCCATGTAGAAACCCAATAGTCAATCCCAACACTATTCTAGCCCATTACAAGACCTTGAGCCCATTAGCCGTTTACACACTATTACAACCCATTAATTATCAACAAGCTCCAAATATGGCCCAACAAGGCCAAACAAATGAGAAATGAAGGTGAAGGCTCGATCGATGCGTCCACGTCCTTCGCGAGCTATCTGGGTCCCGCCGTGTCCTCGTCCACCGGCATGTATTGCGGCGTGTGTCCGCACCAGCCACTCTCACAACTCGCTCCACGGTGGTTGCTTAATTTGATGACAATCTGGGATCGAGCACTCTCTCACGGCCGACGGAGCAACCAAAAGCAATACTAAACTAAGCAATTAAATCCCAGCAATGAGAAGTGTTTCGAAGCTCACCTGATCGGCATGAATACACTGATCTCGATCGGAGACGAGGGCGAGCAGGGAGGCGTGGGTGCACACCCGCATGCCGCTTCGGTGTAGCTTTGACCTGAAAATTAAAATGTTACACTGCTACACCTCTCGCATGAGGGTGATCTCGGGGCGGGGACTTATTGAAATTACATCCAAAACTACCTCCACGCAAGGAGGGGCGGTCAGCCGGTCAGGCGGGGTGGGGGAAAAACGAAGCTAGAAGCCGAATTGCTGGGCTCCTCGGTTCTTCCAGCTTCAGGAACAGCCGGATAGGCAATCACTGTCGATGCTGCCACGGGGTCTCCCGAAGTCCTTTGTTGACGAAACTATCGTCAAAATCTTCTGTGTTGGCCTAAGAGGTCGTCAGAATTATTGGGGAATTTCTTGATGACGACGACGGCCGGGGTAGGGTTGGGATCTGGACTGCTGCACTCTGCTCCTGGCAGTGTCTGGACCGTTGTTGTTGGAAGGGAAGGCTGTCACGTGTTGTGCCTCTGTGATTTTGATGATAGCAAACACTATAAGTCACCATGTGTTTGCATGAAAGATTGTATGAAAGATTGAATGTTTATGCATCTGCTCTTTGCACTATACATTAAAGAGGATCGGTTGTTGTGCATTGCTTAAGTCAGGGCTATTGAATAATTGTTATATACATCATGAGTATAATTGTTGTATGCATCACGAGTCTGATGAGCATTTCATGGGTATGCTTGTGCTTGCATCACACTGAAGAAGGTCAGTGCATTTTCTGTCTCGGTGCAAACTTTGCATTAGACATATGCGTCTTACTTTGCGTCTTATATAGCATAGTTAGTGCATGTTTTACTTCGGTGCATATGTGCACTCGGTGCAATGTTGGTCATGAACACAACATACGTAGGTCGGTGCATATAGAAGATCGGTGCAAAGTTTTGCCTCGGTGCAAACCTTGCCTCGGTGCACATTGTGTTCATGCTCACTTTAAGGTATGTACAACCCTATTAATTCAGTAGAGAGTCCGTGCATGTTTCATCTTAAGTGACCGAGCATAAGGTCGATGCAACCTTTGTTGGTGCACACTGGATAGGTCGGTGCAAGGCATGCTTTGCACACACCAAGTCGGTGCATTCTCTTGGCTGCTCATACACGGTCGGTGCAAGTCATTGTATCGGTGCATATTCCTTCTTGCGCACACTTACTCGGCGTAAGTTTTGCCTTGGTGCATAACTGTGTCGGTGCATGTTTTGTCTTGCGCCACTTCTCCAAGTCGGTGCAAGATCGCACTGTGGAGATTACAGCCGATGCATATCTGGCGTGTGCAAGAATGCACTCGGTGCAATTTGCATTGTGTGCATTCACGCGGTCGGTGCAATCCTATCTTACACTAATCAACTCTGTGCAACTTCCGTTGCTGAATGCACATAGAGTTTGTGCATCCGCTGAATGCACATAGAGTTTGTGCATCCCTCTCATACTCGCACACATGGAGTCCATGCCAGGCTACTCACGACCCGAGCAGGTCTGTGCAATGCTTGCACACTGCATACACATAGCTAGGGCATCCGTTAGTCTTGTGCTGTAAATAAGTCTGTGCATATGCTAGTGTAACAGTACTGAACTTGTGCATGAATGTGTATACATCACAATTAAGTCTGTGCACATCTGGCTTATTCACCTATTGACTCCGTGCAGTACTGTTTAACTCTTTACTATATGTATAACTGTCTTGAGCTGATATTTCTTTCTGATTGTATGACATGTATTTTTTTTAGAAGAATAAGAATGGCACGCGATCCAATAGTGGAGGAGGTTCCAGGATTGTGACACGTGGAAAGTATTGAGCTAGGATGCTGTCACGTGGGCCAAGGCATTTGGGCGAGAATCATGGAAAGCACACGCCCTACATCTGATGCTCATATAAAAAGGAAGCCTCTCCTTCCAGAGAAAGGTGATCGAAGCAGAAAGATCTAGAGCCAACGCGATCCAGAGAGGAGAAGAGAAAAGAGAGAGCAGAGCAGAAGAGAAAGAAGAGAGTTTATTAGTTCGAGAGAGGAAAGAGAGGTAGTAGAAGAGAAAGAAGGATAGAGAGAGAGATAGAGAGTTCGAGGAGAAGAAGAGAAGCTTCATCAGAAGATCTGTCTCTACTGGAATCTGGATCAAATCCAATCTAGTCAGCTTCATGCGTGCCACATCTGTGCAGATATCGTCTACAACTTTCAGTTGCTATGTTTTCTTATATTTTGTTTTCTTTTGAACCTTATTTCAAGCTGTTCGTCAGCGGAGCAAGCTGTGTTGCTAAGCAGTTGCAGAGGAGGATTCCTCTGGTCGGCTAAGCTGTATTGTCCAGCGGATCAAGTTGTTAGGTAGTGGATGGCTAAGCTATATTGCCCAGTGGAAGCAAGCTGTGATGCTCCGCGGTTTGTAGGCAAGCTGTGAGGCCCAGCTGTTTAAGCTGTGAGTCAGCAGGAATCCACACTCGGGTTGAGTGTGGGGTGGACGTAGGTCTAAAGGACCGAACCACCTAAAAATCCTTTGTGTAGTGGTTCAATTGCCTTGTATGATCCGCTAGATGTATGCATAGGCACGATCTATTTTCTTCAGTCTAGTGGGAATTTGGTTTGCACACTGAACACTTGATTCCGATTCCATGAGAACCAATTTGTTTAGAAGAGCTAAGTATTCTATGTAGCTTACATAGGGTAGATCAAGAGGTTAATTCATTTGATCTCTTTCTCGTTGCTTGAAGTGAGGACCCAAGTTTATCTAGGCTCCATTATGCTTTAATTCCGCATCTCTGATTGTTATAGATTTTAATTGGGAGATATTTTAAAGAGGGATTCATTCACCCCCCTCTGAATCCATCGCACCGATCCTAACAGTTGGTATCAGAGCGGGTCTATGATTGTCCAGATCCAACGATCTGTAGAGGACCCTGCTATTGCTTTTGGTGCCTCGCTCATCTATTGCTCATTGCTGTGAATTTGCTATCTGGCTTAATGGCTCATCATTTTGCGTTTGATGGTTCTAATTTCAGTAAGTGTTTAGGCGGCCTATGTGTATAAATGAATTCCATTGACCCTAATCTATGGAATTTACTTTCAAAAGGCCCATACCAATTACCTCATGATAAGACCAAGTGATCTAGAGAAGACAGAGTAAAGAACTATGATAATGTCACAGTTCTTAACATTTTGAAAGCTGCAGTTAACACTGATAAATTTTCCTTCGTTCCCATGTGTGTGTCTAGAAAAGAAATTTTGGACAGAATCACTGCTGCAAACAAGGAGTAAGACGAAAAATACTTGATGGCCAATCGGAGAGAGAATGATGATGATACAATTTCTTAGGTAAGCTCCGGATCAGAAAAAACAGCTCTTGATAAATTGATTGAAATGTATGAAAACTTGTTAGAAGAATACAAATCTCTTAAGACTGAAAAGAGAAAAATGAAAAAGGAGATGCTGTACGAAATAAGAGAACTGAAATGTGAAAATGCAAATCTGAAAGATAGTCTGAAAAGAAATGAAAATTCATGCAATGAGTGTGTTTCTGCAAAAAATTTGAATAATAGTCTTTAATCCGAACTGAAAATATAGGAACAACAAATTGACTCTCTGAAAGAAAAATTAGAAGAATTGAAGAATAGAAATTCTGAGTTAGAAATGTCTAAATAGAAAGTGAATGAGAATTTAAAAACTGTGGATCAAAATAATTTGATTGATGAAAATAAAATGTTGAAAGATCAAAATAAGAAGTTGATGGTGTTGAACATTGTTGCTACTGAAAGATGCATGACTGTTGAACGAGAAAAATGTGCTGAAATTAAACTTAATGATGAAAAAGAATAAAAACTTCTGCATGAGATTCAAATTTTGAAAAATCTGAATGATGCCATGAGAAACAAATTCTCACCTGTGAAGAAGATATAACAAACTCTGAAACATAGATCACTTCACTTAAATGTGAAATTGTTGATTTGAATAAATCACTGTCTAAATTTGTTAAGGGAAAAGAGAATCTGGATAAACTGCTGGGAAACAAAGTGAACATTCAGAAAGAAGGATTAGGCTTTAATCCAGATAATGAGAGAGGTATGAAAGGAAAAAAATAAATTATTTTTGTGAAAAGTTCAGAATGTGCCAGTACCTCAAAATCGGTTTCACCTAAGAAATCTCAAAACATTCATAAGCACGGGGCTGAACAAAAGAAAAAGAAAAATTGCTGTGAAAAATCTTCTCATAAAATTCAGTTTGAAAAGAAGAAAAATGTGCTGTGTTTTTATTGTAATAAGATAGGTCATATGATGCATGAGTGTAAGTTGTTTGAATTAGATGACCTATCTACTACTACTGCACAAAAAATTCATGTTAGAAATCATACTTTTCAAAGAAAGAAAATAAATTATTTTTGCTGTGAAAAAATAGGACACACTCTTGCACAGTGTTGGCATGTATAGGGGAGTA
The DNA here is from genome assembly GCA_022559845.1 of Amorphophallus konjac. Classification (NCBI taxonomy): domain Eukaryota; kingdom Viridiplantae; phylum Streptophyta; class Magnoliopsida; order Alismatales; family Araceae; genus Amorphophallus; species Amorphophallus konjac. The sequence continues at coordinate 204,356,468 of CM040125.1, read as the reverse complement.
AACCCATTTATAAATATGTTAAACTCCTTGTTCATCAAAATAACTTTGATAAGGAAAGAACTGAATTCATGAAAAAGACTTCTTATTGTTTTAACTGTGGAAAACTTGGCCACAGAGCATATCCGTGCTGGTTGGCAGGTTTCAGAAAATAGAATTTTATTGTTCATAACAGAAATTTCAATGTTCATGCACATAGATCCAATGCTCACAATAATGTGCATAAAAAGAACTTGAAATTTGCTACCTGTCATCACTATGGTCAGTTTGGGCATTCCTTGTCCAACTATAAGTTGATGGATTTTGATGATTCTGTGGTTCGCAAAAAGTCAAGAACACCATTTGGTGGTGTTAATGGTAAACCAGGACCCAAGGTTTCTTGGGTACCTGTTGCATCAAAATGATGTGTTTGTTGCAAGCGTGCCTTTGAGATGAATAAAGGGGTTAATAATCCAAAGCACTAAAGAATGTAACCCCCAGGATCCTGCACTATTCAGGTCAGTTCTGAAAACCTGTTTTAAATGCTGTCATCTGAAATTGTGTGTTTTAGATAGTTGCATATCATGCTAATTTGTCTATGCTCAATTGAAATGACTCCAAAAATTAGAAATGGACTAGGAGTTTATGGTATTCTTTCTCTGGCTGCACTACATATTTGTTTCATGTGTGTGAATCATGAAATCATGTTTAAAGCTTCAATTGGATGATATGCATTCTGTCAGGGGGAGTTTAGTTGTTTTTGCATGAAAGTCAGGAAATTCAGAATTAGGAAACATCTTTAGAAAATGCATTGAATGTGCATACATGTGGTGTAGAGCATTGCATATCATTATATGTGAAAAATCCAATAAGAAGAATCTCATTGCATCTAGACAGGGGGAGCATTTTAGTTTCATCAGTCTTTCACACTTTGAACACCTCCTGTCTGGCTATCCGAATCACATATTCTCTCTTGATGATAAAATCCTTGCCCTCCATTCATTATCAATACATGACAAGCTGATCTGTCTGTATTCCAAACTCAGCTATTGGTTTCTTGTAAATCTATCTGATGCATATTGATCATGCCTGTTGCAAGCATGAGTTCCATTTGTCTTACTTGCTATGGATGCTTGTCAAATGTCTCTTGCTGCTGAATGCTTTGTCTATGTTAAACGTACAGAGAAGTGAAGTAATATCAGTTTGTGTACCCTTTCACAAATCTGAAATCATCTTTAATGAAGAATCTTCTATTATACAAGTTTAAGAATGTTTGTTGATTTGAATTGGTTTAAGTCTTATGTATTCCTAAGTTTGAATTTGAAGGACCTAAAAATATCTGAATCAATTTTTTTAATAAACCTTAACTGACTGTCTCATGTAAGTTCATGTAAGATCTTCTGATATCTGAAAATTGAAACCTTGACTTACTTTGGTTGAAATGCATGTAACCTGTATTATTTTTAAACAAGTCACTTTGAATGTTAAAAGGGCAGTAACAACAAAATCATTGTAAAAGAAATGAATATTATGGCAGAGCAATGACTGAATTGCACTGAGAAACTGAACCCTCCATCGAAGAAATGGAGAGGAATTTATGTCATGAAGTGCTTCATGTTACCTCTGTTCATATGGTTAAATCCATAGGGCTGGTTTCACTTAGTAACTGGGGGTACGGGCGTCTGAAAAATGTGTACCCTTAATGTCAAAGGTGTAAATCATCTGTGTAGTTTTTGATCAGAGACAAATATGGCAGTTTATGCTTAGTAATTGGGGGTACTGGTGTCTAACCCACGTGTACCCTTAATGTCAAAGGTATAAATGACACTTGTCTGGTCACTAAGCTCAATGTTAAAAGTAAAAGTGAAAAAGATTTGCTATAACCCTTGCAATTCAAAATTCACTAAGTGTCATTTTGTTAAACCTCAATACTCTTGACTTTTTTTCCTAAAGAAGTCAATGGAATTAATTATGTAAGATAAAGGGAGTTTGAACTAGAATGTTATATGAGAAATTGGTTCATTTTTATTAAAAAGTTGCTTCAGATATGAGTATTATATTTTATTGACAAACCTTGTGTACATCATTCTTAAACCATGCTTGTCAATTAAAGCCATTTCATAAGCTTTTATAATAGAAGATTCTGAAACTTTAAACATGGGTATATGGATTGAGTACCCCACTAAAAATCTTCACTTCTCATATACTTTGGTTTGGAAATCACACCTGCTCAGATTCTGCTCACTTGAAACTCATTGTGCTTATCTTCTACACTCTTTTACAGTCCACAAATCAAGTTGTGCTTCTGTTAATTTTTTCAATCTGTCATGATCCGAACTACTATATCAATATACCAGGTATCATACTTTCAATCTCACTGATCCTGTGGTTGCTGATCATCCATGATCCTCTTGTTGCATTCATGTTGTGTCATTAAGGGGGAGAATAGCTTTTCTATGCCTTCATGACTTAGTCAAAGGGGGAGTTTTTACTTCAATCATTTCATGCATGCTTATATTTCTCTCTCAAACTATTTTCTTTTTGCTGAAGTCAAAGGGGGAGAATAATTTGCCATGAGAGTCAATGTTGACTCATAGTGTTGCCATCATCAAAAAGGGTGAGATTGTTGTGCCTCTATGATTTTGATGATAGCAAACACTATAAGTCACCATGTGTTTGCATGAAAGATTGAATATTTATGCATCTGCTCTTTGCACTATACATTAATAAGGATCGGTTGCTGTGCATTGCTTAAGTCAGGGCTGTTGAATAATTACTGTATATATCACGAGTATAATTGCTGTATGCATTACGAGTCTGATGAGCATTTCATGGGTATGCTTGTGCATGCATCACACTGAAGAAGGTCAGTGCATTTTCTATCTCGGTGCAAACTTTACAATAGACATATGTGTCTTACTTTACATCTTATATAGCATAGTCAGTGCATGTTTTACTTCGGTGCATATGTGCACTCGGTGCAATGTTGGTCGTGAACACAGTATACTTAGGTCGGTGCATATAGAAGATCGGTGCAAAGTTTTGCCTCAGTGCAAACCTTGCCTCGGTTCACATTGTGTTCATGCTCACTTTAAGGTCTGTACAACCCTGTTAATTCAGTAGAGAGTCTGTGCATGTTTCATCTTAAGTGACCGAGCATAAGGTCGATGCAACCTTTGTTGGTGCACGCTGGATAAGTCGGTGCAAGGCATGCTTTGCACGCACCAAGTTGGTGCATTCTCTTGGCTGCTCATACACGGTCAGTGCAAGTCATTGTATCGGTGCATATTCCTTCTTGCGCACACTTACTCGGCGTAAGTTTTGCCTTGGTGCATAACTGTGTCGGTGCATGTTTTGTCTTGCGCCACTTCTCTAAGTCGGTGCAAGCTCGCACTGCGGAGATTACAGCTGATGCATATATGGCGTGTGCAAGACTTTACTCGGTGCAATTTGCATTGTGTGCATTCACGCGGTTGGTGCAATCCTATCTTGCACTAATCAACTCTGTGCAACTTCCGTTGCTGAATGCACATAGAGTTTGTGCATCTACTAAATGCACATAGAGTTTGTGCATCCCTCTCATAGTCACACACACGGAGTCCATGCAAGGCTGCTCACGACCCAAGCAAGTCTGTGCAATGCTTGCACACTGCATACACATAGCTAGTGCATCCGTTAGTCTTGTGCTGTAAATAAGTATGTGCATATGCTAGTGCGATAGTGTAATATCTTGGATCTTTCGGATCCTTCCTTTTTGGGTCCCGGATTTGCTTTCTCATAGTGTCTGTCTCCGTTGTGTCTGAAATTTTATTTCGGACATCTTTCGTGTTCGGATCGGCGCGATCAAGAGTTATTTTGGAGGCCCGGAGTGGATCCGCGGCTTTTCCGCTCGTGTTTTCCGATTTCCGCGTGCGGGTTTCGGTAATTCCTTTGGAACCTCATTGGGGGTGAACCGTGTCGTTCACCTAGGTCAGAGTGGTACCATTGCGATCGGTGCGTTCCGAGGATCGTGGACACGTGATTTTTAATTTTTTGGTATTTTTCAGAATTTTTGGATTTTCTATAAATGCCCCCCTCCTTTTTCTCTCTCCCATGAGTGACCGCCCCTTTCTCTCTCTCTTCGACCGATTACGACCGCGGTGAGCTCCCCTCCGGCTGCAGACGGCGGTGGGCGACGGTGCGGTGACGTTTGCGGCGGCGAGGTGATCTCGTGGGCATGCCGTGTTCATGGGAAGGGTGAAGGAATGGGGTTTCTAAAATCGTTCTTTGCGGTTTGTGGACGATCTGGCGTGCCTCGAAGCGAGATTGAGGTATGGTGACGTTCCCTAGCTCCCCGCGTTCCATTCCCATGGTTTCTAGCCTGAGGGGAGGCCGAGAGATGGGTTTCTATGCCGGGTTGGGGTTTTCCATGATTTGGGGAGAGTTCGCCCGATCTATGTTTTTAGGCCGTGATTCGGCGTTTTAATGGCTTAGATGCATGTTAGGGGTCCTTAGGGGGCTCCCCTGATGTGACACCACCTTGGGGATGATAGTCATAAGACCTAAGACCCCTCGGACCTAGCATGCAAGCGATGTAACGGACCGGCAACTTCCCTCGAGCGGACTCACCCGCATAGCGCGCACCCAGGTCCGTAGGTGGACCGGCGATGGGGATGAGGGTCCGAGGTTGGTCCTTGAGATTCCAAGGGGTTGGATAGCTTAAGATTGAACCCCCAAGGGTCCCTGGATTCCCACTCTCGCAGGCGGCCAGCACGCCGAGGGCGTGGGATATAATGGCTCTCTCACAACTCGCCCGCGGTAGACGCTCAATTATAAGCACATTCGGGATCGGGCACTCTCTCACAGCCGACAGCACTAAGATGCAATACTAATTTAGCAAATGAAACCAGCAAAGAGAAGTGTTCAGTAGCTCACCTGGTCGGCGTGAAGACGCCGACACCAGCCGAAGATGAGGGCGAGCGGGGAGGCGTGGGTACGCGCCCGCACGCCGCGTCGATGCCGCTTGACCTGAAAATTTATAGAGTACACCACTACTCCTCGCGCTGGAGGGTGGGACAAGGGGTTGGGGTTAATGTAATACAGTCAAAAACTACCTCCATGCAGGGAGGGGCTGTAAGCCGGCCAGGCGGGCTGGGGAAACTACGATAGAAAAACCGAGTTGCCGAGCTTTGTCGGTTCTGTCGGCTTCAGGAACAGCTTGACAGGTAGTTGATGTCGGTGCCGCCACGGGCTTAGCCAAGCTCAAAATTAGTCAAAACGGGTGCCAAAACTTTCCAGACTGACCCAGGATGTCGTCTGAATTTTCTTGGAATTTTGTGATGATGTCGCTGGCCGGGGCAGAGCCTGGAACAGGGATTGTCTTTGCTGGTTCTGGTTGCTCCCAGGGTGATGCTGCTGGAAGACAGGGGCGCCATGAACTATCCCGTACTCGGTTGGAGGCGAGACTGGTACCGTTGTGATTGTGGTCAAGTCTTATTTTCATTGGGACCAACGGCGCCGTCGACAGATGTCAGATCTGATCGTGAAGGCCCGAACAACATGGATGTGTTGGTTCTGGCTTGGGAAAACTGACCTGACGCACTTGGAATGGAAAATTTGTAACTTTTGAAACCGAGGTCCAAACTTAGCTCTGCTTCTTGGGGATGGAAGGGGACTTGAAGGAAAAGCCCTCATCCAAGTTTCGCGCCCAGATCTCCAAGGGAGTGGCCGTGGTCAAACTTGATCTGGAGCTCCAGTTCTCTGCCTGAGTGGTTCTGTGCAGTCGAGGAAGAATCGCTCTCACGGGTAGCTCGGTGCTTGGAAGAAGACGAAACCACCTCAGCTGCGAAGCTGGTTGGATGACAATTCCAACGGTATATGGTACTCCTTCTGAAGCTTCACGATGACGTCGTGGCCGCTGCTGCAAGTTGCTGGTACACTGCTACCTGCGAACTGGCCTGTGCAGAGTGGTGATAGGTGACGGGAAATGGGGGTAGATGGGAGGGGAAATGAGGTGGATGTGTGGGGGGGCAACCCCTGGCTGTGAGGGGGTCTGGGGGGGGTGTTCCAAGGTGTGGGAGTGGCAGAATGGGGGCTGGAAGGAGGTCTAGCAGGTGGAGGGAGGGAGAGCTGCGAATTTGGTTGGAAGGGAGAGAGGGAAAGGGTATTTGAAAATGGGTTTAAGGGTGGGATTAATTTCTGGTCTTGAGGATGGGAAGAGGTGTGTGGGGAAGATAAAGGTGGGGCTTGGGGAATTCTCCCTTGGGGGATGAGAGGGTGCTTGGGGAAGGGGAGTGGGTGGTTGGTGGTTGGAGGGTGGCTTGGAGAGTGGTGGATTCCACCTTGGGAGTTGGGGGGACTTGAATGAGTGTATAGGGAAGGGGGGGATATTAATGAAGAGTGAATGGGAGGAGAGAGAAGAAAATTTGAAATTTGGGGGTAAGGAAGAGAGAGAGGGGGGGGACCCTGAGAGAGAGAGAGAGTGAGAGAGAGGGGAATCCACCCCTTAGAGAGAGAGAGGGAGAGAGAAATGGAGAGTCCTCTCCAATAATACACTAATTCACTCAATTTTTTTGATTGACCAAAAGATTACAAATGAGGGAGTGGGGTGGCCTATTTATAGGTACTCATATTTTCCTAGGACTAAAATGACCCTGACTAAACAACTAATGACCAAAGTAGTCCAAGGGAGGGTGCCCCTTGGCCAAGCCCACTAGTTGGGCCCAATAGACAACTTAATTAACCACATGACCAAGACTTAGTTAAATGACCCTTATACCTAGGTACCAGACTCAAATAAAGGGAAAATTACATAGTTTATGACTCAAATAAAATATAAAAATTACGTGGATAGACTCAAAAAAATGTGAAGAACACAATGGCGTGAACCGTCGATCCATCAGAGCTTCGCAAAATGTGGAGGGGTATGTGATGCCCCCATCATACCCCCGGGGTGGGGAGAACTCGACCCCGTCGAGTATGGGTCCACCGGGGAAGTGGTACACCAAATGCAGCTCCGGGCGAGCCACGATCTCCAAACTCAACCCCGCGTCCATGGCCGGGGGATGGCGCTTCAGCTTTACAAAGTGGCACGAATACACCCTCATGCTGGCAATGATACCTTGCTTGCCTAGTATTGCCTCCGTGTGCACACGTCGGGCTCTCGGGCTGATTTATGGTGGCTCTCTGGGGGTGTCCCTCTTATAGGAAGGTATAGGCTCAAAGCACTCACTAGGATCCACCGTGGTGCCCATATAGGGTGCCGGATCCGCCACGTGGGAAATGGGGTGAATCCCAAAACCCATTAGTAAGTCCAACCCAAAAGTTGGGTTGCCAAAGCCACTCGAAATTTGGCAAGGTCCAAGTGCTCGTGCCCTCAAATTGGAGGTGACCCTAGGGTAGAGCCACTCCAAAGTCATCATCGCCCAGTTGCCAACTTGGAATTCCAAGTGGCACTCGTGAGCTTTTGCCCGCTTCTTGTGATTCTCACCGCTCGTTGCTTGATGCTTGCTTGGATGCATATGCCATGCACTATGATGCAGTGTGAGTGGGAAATGTGTGGTATACAAAGGTGGCCCAGGACAACCACATATAGACCTATCGTGCATTGATGTTATGAAGACTTTGAATGATTTGGGAGGATCGGGGCATCCATAGGTGTCCCTCTTATGCGTGGGTGTGATGAGTGCCGGTGGACCCGGACATCCATGAATGCTCCTAACATACTTAAGACTCATGATGAATGAAGGTGGACCATTACATCCGAATATGGACCACTCATGCTTCCTACTTGACATGTGGGTGATATGAATGAATGGACCCGACTTATGAATCATGCCAAGTGGTGTGGTAAGCCTAGACACATGCATGCTTATCCCAAAGGTGACTTTTATGTGCATAGGTGTTGGATGGCCTTTGAGCTTCCATGTGAAAGGGTCGAAGGGATCTAGGTAGGTGGATATGGGGTGGGGCACTTCTTAATCTCTAGGCGGGTGTTGCCTAAGGTCATGGTTCCTATGGTGTAACCCGGGTCTAGGAAGGGGTGGGTTTGATCCATCATGGTGGGTTCGGGTAGGGGAAGGTGGGTTGGTCATATGAGCATAGGAAGGGGTCGAAGGGATCTTGGTAAGGGCTTCCTAGGGAGGGGAACTCTATGTCCTCAAGATCCTCACAAGGTGGTGAGTCATCCTCCTCCCAAGTAGCTGGTCCAAGGTCTCTAGTGGGTTGACCGTTCAAGGTACTTGGGATCTCAAGGGGTGGGGAGTAGACCGTGATGGGTTCTTCCTCCAAGGGGAGAAATAGGAGGATCTCACTAGTACAATGCCCACTTGTGCAAAGGGAGGTGATGGAACCGATGGATGGGTGGACAAAGTTGACGGTGCTAGGCTCCAATGGTCGCATGGCTAGTAGGCCGGTTAAGTGGGCTTACCAATGTAGGCAATCCACAAGGTCTCCCAAGTCTTCCACAAGTAGAAGTTTTGATAAGTGACATGGGGAGGCCGGGTGGGCACAATTTGGGCTTGATATCCCAAGGGTGAGAGGTAGGGTGGTGATCTAGGAATGGTGGGGCCTTGCTTGAGCCATTGGAGTATGGACCCATTCATGGTGAGGGTGTGCGGCTCATAAGGACCCGGACTAGAAGAGGTGGGTGGAAGTGGGGGGTCTGGGATTTTCTCTATGGTGGGAGGTGGATCTGGATTGTCATCCATCTCCACTTGGGTGTGTGTGTGGGCCACAACTTCCAAGGATAATGGGGTAGGAAGGTGTATGGTGGGTGGGGTGGTAATGGTCAGCGTATGGTGCACCCGGGGTGGTGAACAAGGACGGACTTGGGTTGGGCTTGGTAGGGGAAGTTCTTGGGTTGGAGTTGGGGTCGGGGGTGGAAGATCGGTTGGTTGAAGAGGTTTGGATTAGGGTGCGTAGATCTTTCTAAGATTGGCCCTCATTTCGACCCAAGATACGATGGGTGCTTCTCCTTTTGCTTCTCTCGAATCTATAATCTTTCCTAGCTTGACGCCAAAGCAAACTCTTGGCATAGTTGACTTGCATCGGACATGACAGAGTGAACCTCACAAAATGTCGATCTATGGAGCCCTCCCATTCTCGATATATACTAGGGTGGGATCCATCAAACACAAAAGCCGCTAATGGGTCTAAAGATGGCGAATATGCTAAGTAGGACGTGGTCATGATGAACGGGTGATAAATGCAATGGCCCTAGGACAAGACTTAGTAGAGACAAGTCTAGAACTTGCACTCATACCACTAGATGTGACACCACATTGGGGGTGATAGTCACAAGACCTAAGACCCTCGGACCTAGCAAGCAAGCGATACAACGGACCGACAACTTCCCTCGAGCGGACTCACCCGCGTAGCGCGCACCCGGGTCTATAGGTGGACCGGCGATGGGGATGAGGGTCCGAGGTTGGACCTTGAGATTCCAGGGGGTTGGCTAGCTTAAGATTGAACCCCCAAGGGTCCCAGGATGCCCACTCTTACAAGCGGCCAGCACGCCAAGGGCGTGGGATATAATGGCTCTCTCGTAACTCGCCCGCGGTAGTCGCTCAATTATAAGCAAATTCGGGATCATGCACTCTCTCACCAGACGGCACTAAGATGCAATACTAATTAAGCAAATGAAACCAGCAAAGAGAAGTGTTCAGTAGCTCACCTGGTCGGCATGAAGACGCCGACACCAGCCGAAGACGAGGGCGAGCGGGGAGGCATGGGTACGCACCCGAACGCCGCGTCGATGCCACTTGACCTGAAAATTTATAGAGTACACCACTACTCCTCGCGCAGGAGGGTGGGACAAGCGGTTGGGGTTAATGTGATACAGTCAAACACTACCTCCATGCAGGGAGGGGCTGTAAGCCGACAAGGCGGGGTGGGGAAACTACGATAGAAAAACCGAGTGGCCGAGCTTCGTCGGTTCTGCTAGCTTCACGAACAGCTTGATAGGTAGTTGATGTCGGTACCTCCACGGGCTCAGCCAAGCTCAGAATTAGTCAAAACTGGTGTCGAAACTTTCCAGATTGACCCAAGATGTCGCCTGAATTTTCTTGGAATTTTGTGATGATGTCGCTGGCCGGGGCAGAGCCTGGAGCAGGGATGGTCTTTGCTGGTTCTGGTTGCTCCCAGGGTGATGCTGCTGGAAGAAGACTCAACCACGATCGCAACGGTACCAGTCTCGCCTCCAACAGACTACGGGACAGTTCGTGGAGCCAACGGAGTTGTCGGCAGATGTCGGAGCTAATCGTGAAGGCCCGAACAACAGGGATGTGTCAGTTCTGGCTTGGGAAAACTGACCTGACGCACTTGGAATGGAAAATTTGTAACTTTTGATGCCGAGGTCCAAACTTAGCTCTACTTCTTGGGGATGGAAGAGGACTTGAAGGAGAAGCCCTCAGCCAAGTTTCGCACCCAGATCTACAAGGGAGTGGCCATGGTCGAACTTGATCTAGAGCTCTAGTTCTCTGCCTGAGTGGTTCTGCGCAGTCGAGGAAGAATCGCTCTCACGGGTAGCTCGGTGCTTAGAGGAAGATGAAACCACCTCGGCTGTGAAGCTGGCTGAACAACGATTCCAATGGTATATGGTATGCCTTCTGAAGCTTCACGATGATGCCGTGGCTGCTGCTGCAAGTTGTTGGTACACTGCTACCTGCGAACTGGCTTGTGCAGAGTGGTGATAGGTGATTGGAAATGGGGGTAGATGAGAGGGGAAAGGAGGTGGATGTGTGTGGGGGCAAACCCTGGCTGTGAGGGGGTCTAGGAGGGGGTGTTCCAAGGTGCGGGAGTGGCAGAATGGGGGTTGGAAGGAGGTCTAGCAGGTGGAGGGAGGAGAGCTGCGAATTTGGTTGGAAGGGAGAGAGGGAACGGGTATTTGAAAATGGGTTTAAGGGTGGGATTAATTTCTGGTCTTGGGGATGGGAAGAGATGTGTGGGGAAGGTAAAGGTGGGGCTTGGGGAGCGGAGAATTCTCCCTTGGGGGATGAGAGGGTGGTTGGTGGTTGGAGGGTGGCTTGGAGAGTGGTGGATTCCACCATGGGGGTTGGTGGGACTTGAATGAGTGTATTGGGAAGGGGGGGGGATATTAATGAAGAGTGAATGGGAGGAGAGAGAAGAAATTTTGAAATTTGGGGTAGGGAAGAGAGAGAGAAAGGGGGGGCCCCTTAGACAGAGAGAGTGAGAGAGAGGGGAATCCACCCCTTAGAGAGAGAGAGGGTGAGAGAGATGGAGAATCATCTCCAATAATACACTAATTCACTCAATTTTTTTGATTGACCAAAAGATTATAAATGAGGTAGTGGGGTGACCTATTTATAGGCACTCATATTTTCCTAGGACTAAAATGACCCTGACTAAACAACTAATGACCAAAGCAGTCCAAAGGAGGGTGTCCCTTGGCCAAGCCCACTAGTCGGGCCCAATCGACAACTTAATTAACCACATGACTCAAGACTTAGGTAAATGACCCCTATACCTAGGTACCGGACTCAAATAAAGGGAAAATTACATAGTTTATGACTCAAATAAAATATACAAATTACATGGATAGACTCAAAAAAATGTGAAGAACACAATGGCGCAAACTGTCGATCCATCATAGCTTCGCAAAGTGTAGAGGGATAAGTGATGCCCCCATCATCCTGATGTGATACAAAATGCAGCAAGGTGAAATGAGACCCTTGGACCTAAATCGCAAGAGCACACAAGTAGGAGATCAAGCACAAAACGCCGAACACCGCGCACACCCGATTCCCTAGGTGACTCGGTGATGCCGAGTAAAGATAGTGGGTCTAGCCCCTAGCTGGTTAGAGGACCAGCACTTGCTAAGTTGTCCCTCCCAAAGGTTGAAGGCCCACAATCACAGGCGGCCGGGGTGCCTTGGGGCACTAGGACACTCACTCACTAACCACGGTGACCACACGACAAAGGTGGATCCGGGATCGAGCTCTCCTCCTCACCGACCAGCGGACTAGCGATGCGGATATGAAATGAACAGAAATGACGGAGCAAAGTTTTAGAGGCTCACCTAGCCGGCTTGAGGAAGCCGACTTCGCTCGGAGACGAGGGCGAGCGGAGAAGTGTGTTCCCCGCACACTGCGTCGGTGAAGCTTCACCTGCCAGAATGTTGTTACACAACTACACCTCACGCAGGAGGGGGTTCTCGGGGTGGGGGTTAATGATTTTACATTCCAAACACTACCACCTCACAGGGTGGGGCGGTAAGCCGGCCAGGCGAAAGGGGAGGGGGGGGGGGAGAAGGGGGATTAAGGACGGAGCCGAAGTGAGCCTCCGGGTACTGCCTGGAATCCGATCTGTTGACCAGTTGGTGCTGTAGAATTCCCCGCGACCGCTGCCGACCTCAGAAAGACACGGGACCAGCGCCAAATTGTCGGTGACGGGCCCCTGGATGTCTGCAAATTTTGACAGGGCTTCTGGAAGTCGCCGCTGGCTGGTAGGAACTCTGCAACTGGGCCACAGCTCTCTGGTCTGCACTGGTTCCAGGAACAGGGGATGGAAGGACCAACTGCCACGGTCACTCCCGGAGCTCAAATGCGGCGGGACCAACTCTGGAGCGTCCGTGGCCAAGGTAGCTCTCAGCAGGAGTTGACGGGTCTGCAATCCGATGCCGTGGCTGGTCGTGGTGCCAAGAAGAGGGGGGCTTGGTCGCTGTAGACTGCCAGCGACAGACCCGCGCTGTCGTGGGAGAAAATTCGTATCTCTGTCCTCCGGTGTCCGAATGCCAATCCGCCGCCTGATCCTGAACGGGGACAGAGAGGAGCAGAATGTTGATGAAGAAACATGAGCCTGGTTCAGCCTTGGTTGATCGTCGCACTGCGTTCTTGTCTGTTATGGTGCTGGATGGAGTCCTCCCTGCGCGACTGTGGGAGAATCGCCCTAGCCAGCAGTTCCGATCTCAGAAGGAGGTGAAACCACCTCGCCTGTGAAGATGACTTGGAGCTCTTTCCAGGGATGTAGGACACGACCTCAGCAGCACAAGGATGGAGCTGTGGCCGTCGCTGCAACCGGAGGTTGATCTGCAGGTCGGCCTGCACACAAAGCTGAAGCTAGGATGAAGGGGAAGAAGGCTTCTTTGGTGAGTGAAGGTGGGTGGGGTGCGGCCAAGTGGAGCTAGACGGGGGGGGTCTTGTGTGGTGTGGAGAGGGATGAGGAGGGGAGAAATGGCCGAAATCTGCAGAGGGAGGGAGTGGAGAAGAGGGTGGACGCAGCTAGGGTATGTGTGTGGGTGGAGGGTGCGGCCTAGGCAATAGGATGGGGGTGGATTGGTGGTGGGCGAACTTGGAAGGATGGGGAAGTGGGGTGGTCGACCTAGTGAGGTGAAGGGGCTCCTTGGGGAGGGGAAAGAGTCCTTGGGAGGTGGAAGGTTGCTTGGGGAAGGGGGAGGGATGCCTTGGGAAGGTGAAAGGGTGCTTGGGGAGGGGGGGTGATTAATGGTGTGAAGTAATGGGGTCTTGGGAGGTGAAGAGACTTGCTTAGGTGGCAAGTGAGGTGGCAAGGGTAAGGAGAGAGAGGGGGTTCGAACTAGAGAGAGAGAGAGGGGGTTCGAATTAGAGAGAGAGAGGGAGGGAGGAGAGAGAGGGGGTTCGGCCCAAGGAGAGAGAGGGAGAGAGCAATAGAGAGAGAGAGAGAGTTAGACTCAAGTGGATGCAAACTTTTAATAATTCTTCATTAACCACAAGAGGAGGGGTTGGGGCCCTATTTATAGGGAAATTCCTTTTTACAAATAGGTCTTTGACACTTCACATACTAACACAAAAGCCAAGGGGAAGGGGGGGTGCGCCCATGGGCCTAGCCCAGTGGCAAAGGCCCATTAACAAGCACAAAGACTCATGTGACTCAACTAAGGACAATTAATTAAAAACCTAGGTACGAGACTCAAATAAAAGACAAAAGTACATGATAATGAAAGGGGAAAATCACACAGTGACCTAGGGAAAGATACTGAGATCCACTCCGGAACAGAGACGGCCTCCTAGCTGCTCCCGGGTGGGAGGGAAGTGCCAAGCCATAGGGAATCGCGAGTGATGTCCTCATCAATTTCCCCGGGCTGGGAAAAGCTCGACTCTGTCGAGCAGAGGCCCTCCCTGCTGCGGTACCGCTCCAACAGGTCAGGATCTAGCTGCTGGAGATCTTCCCTGCTCACCCAGGCATCGTCTGAGGGCGGTCGTCCCTTCCACCGGACTAGATAGCGCTCATAAGCCTTGCTCCTTGTGTTGGTGACCTGTTCATCTAATATCTGCTCCACTTTATCACGCTGGTTCCTCAAGTCGGGTGGAGCTCTCTGTGGTGTGGGGATACTCTCAAAGGATGGGTCTGGCTGGATATCCTCACTAGGTGTCACCGCGGGGCCCCTGTAGGGCACCAGGTCCGCCACATTGAATGTGGGGCTTACTCCATATTCTTCGGGAAGGTCCAATACATAAGCATTGGTGCCAAGTCGTCTCAGCACCTGGAAGGGGCCACCCTCACGTGGTCTCAACTTTGAGGCATTCCCAGGGAACAACCTCTCCGTTCTCACCATCACAAAATCACCTATCTGGAATTCCTGGTGGCGACGGTGGGAATCAGCTGATCTTTTGTAGATCTCATTACTCTTGTTGATGTTCTTGCGAATTTCCTCATGCAACTCTCTAAGGTGTTGGGCAAATGACTCAGCAGTGATAGACACCCTAGCATGAGGGGGTAGGAGAATGAGATCAGTAGGCTTCCTAGGCTTGTAACCATGCACAGCTTCAAAGGGACTCATGCCTATGGACCTACTGGTGGAATTATTGTATGCAAACTCGGCTTGGGGCAGAATGAGATCCCAATTTCCAGGACGGTCCTCAACAAGACATCTAAGAAGATTCCCCAGACTCCGATTGACGACCTCCGTTTGGCCATCAGTTTGGGGGTGATAGGCTGTGGAAAATTTAAGCAAGGTCCCCATTAGGTGCCAAAGGGTTTTCCAGAAATAACTAGTGAATTTGACGTCCCTGTCAGAGATGATGGTCTTGGGTAGGCCATGGAGACGAACCACCTCATCAAAGAATAGACGGGCCACGTGGGAAGCATCAGAGGTTTTTGAACAGGGGATGAAATGGGCCATCTTTGAGAATCTGTCCACGACCACAAAGATGGAGCCATGCTTCCTCTGGGTTCGGGGTAGCCCTAACACGAAGTCCATACTTAGGTCCTGCCATGGCCGATCGGGAACGGGTAGAGGGGTGTATAGGCCAGTGTTTTGTTTGACTTACTTGGCAGTCGCACATGTGCGGCATTGCCCCACAATCTTGGCCACATCCCTCTTGAGGCTGGGCCAATATAACTGCCCCTCAACCAGGCCAATAGTCTTGTGTACCCCAAAATGTCCAGCTAGGCCCCCAGCATGTAACTCCCAAACCAATAAATCCCTTAGCGAAGTCCTAGGGATGCAAAGCCGATGCCCTTTGAAGAGGAACCCATCCTCTAAGATAAAGCCATGGTGTTCTTGGGAGGAGTGGGTGGTTAGGTGGGTGTGGATGGGCCCAAATTCGGGACAAGTCGGGTATTCTTCCTTCATCCGATCGAAGCCTATGACTTCTACACGGACGGTGGCTAATAGGGAGACCCTCCTGCTAAGAGCATCCGCAGCGCGGTTCTCACTCCCGGCCTTATTTTTGATTACAAATGTGTAGGCCTGGATGTACTCAACCCATCTAGCATGCCGAGCATTCAATTTCTGTTGAGAGTTGAGGTATTTTAGAGCCTCATGGTCGGAGAATATGACAAATTCTTTGGGTAGGAGGTAGTGCCTCCAATGGCGGAGGGATTGCACCACCGCATAGAATTCTTTGTCATAGGTTGTATATTTGAGCCTGGCATCACACAACTTCTCGCTAAAGTAAGCCACGGGATGTCCCTCTTGGCTGAGGATCCCACCAATTCCTACCCCAGAAGCATCACAAGTTACTTCAAAGACTTTGGAGAAGTCCGGGAGGCATAAAACCGGGGCTTGGGTCATTCTATTCTTGAGTTCCTGGAAGGCCTTAGTAGCTGACTTAGTCCACACAAAGGTTCCCTTTTTGAGGCAATCTGTGATTGGGGCTGTGATGGTGATAAACCCACGGATGAACCTTCGATAGAAAGTGGCTAAGCCATGGAAGCTCCGGACTTCATGGAGAGTGCGGGGCTCCGGCCAGTCAATGATGGCTTGGACTATTTCAGGGTCCATAGATACACCTTTGGTGGAGACAACATACCCAAGGAAGGTAATGGATTCTGTCATGAAATGACATTTTCCTAGATTGGCAAAGAGGCTTTCTTCCCTAAGGGTGGTGCAGACCTGCCTGATGTGGTTGAGGTGGGCTTCCTTGGACTGGCTGTAGATGAGGATGTCATCGAAATAGACTACAAGGAAGACCCCAATGTAGGGCCTGAGGGCCTCGGTCATGAGGCGCATAAATGTGCTTGGGGCATTGGAAAGCCCAAAAGGCACCACCAGCCATTCATAGAGTCCATCTTTAATCTTAAACGCTGTTTTCCATTCATCCCCGGGCCTTATCCTCACTTGGTGGTAGCCACTTTTGAGATCTATTTTGGAGAAAATGGTGGCTCCCGCAAGCATGTCAAGCATATTGTCAAGTCTAGGTATAGGGAACCTATATTTGACGGTGATCTTGTTGATGGCCCTACTATCGACACACATTCGCCATGTCCCATCTTTCTTTGGTGTGAGAAGAGCGGGGATGGCGCAGGGGCTTTTGCTAAGCCTGAGAAAGCCCTTTCTAACAAGCTCTTCTACTTGCCTCCTTAACTCAGCATGTTCGGTGGGGTTGAGGCGATAGTGTGGTAGATTTGGAAGGGAGGCTCCCGGGACAAAATCTATGGCATGCTGAACATCCCTCATGGGAGGTAGTTGGTCCGGTAGTTCATCGGGAAACACATCCTTGAATTCTTCAAGGAGTGGGTGTACTTCCATGGGGTGGGGATTGGAGGTTGTTGACTCTCCTAGACAAAGGATAACCGCACACACGGGGGTTCCTTGGGCAATTTCCTTTTCCAACTCCTTTCTAGTGATGAGGTGGAGGCCTTTGATTGGCCCAGTGGGAACTTCGGGGTGGGGTTTTGAGAAATTGATTGTGTGGGTGTAGGCGGGCCCTTGGAGCTTGGTGAGGGAGCGGGAGGAATCCCTTTAGTAGGTGGTTCCTTTCGGGGTGGGGAAGGGTTGAGGCGGATGGCCTTCCCCTCGTGCACAAAGGTGCATGTGTTCGTCTTCCCATGGATGGTAGCATCTACATCGTATATCCAAGGTCTCCCAAGTAGGATGCTTCCTACGGCCATAGGTATGATATCACACCAAACTTGCCCTTGGTAGGATGAGAAGGTGATGGGGATAAGACAACATGTGTTGACGGGGAGGGAGTGATTGTTGATCCATGACACACGGTAGGGTTTGGGGTGGGGTGTTGGGATAAGCCCAAGGAGTTTGACGGTGTCCGGGGATACGGCATTGACACAACTCCCATTATCTAAGATGATCTTCCTAACATGACCCCCAAGTTTGATGAAAGTATGGAAGATGGAGGTCCTACGCCAATCCTCCTCTTGGGGTTGGGTAAGAGTGCATCTTATCACCCCAAGGTGGGCTGATTGGTGGTCATCTTCTACACCCTCTTCAAGGAATTGCTCCACGTACTCATCTTCCCACCCTATGGCAGCCTCGTACTCCTCCACATTCTCATGAGTTTCTTGGGAGGTGGTGGGTACGCTCTCCATGACAAGATTGGACATCCCCTTGGAGGGGCATTGGGTGGCTATATGGCCATAACCATGACACCGAAAACACTTAATCGAACTACTCTCTGGGGCCTTCCCTTTGGAGGTTTCCTCTCTCCGGGGAGGGGGATTGGGTGGAGTGGTTTTGGAATGGGGAGGGTTGGTTGGCTGTGGGTAGGTCCAGGTGGGGGTACTCCCACTAGGAGTAGGGGTTTTCAACAAGGGCGGAAGATTGGGTCGTGGACCCATGCTCCTAGGCTCCACTGGACGGGAAGGGGTGACCCTTGAATTCCTAAAGAACCTCTCCGTATCCCGAGCTATTTGATAAGCCATTTCAAGGGAATCCACATCCCTCATAATTAACTCCCTTTTGATGTATGGATGGAGACCATTCCTAAATCTTGATAGGGGGCTAACTCCTCATGTACTCCACATTTTAGAAGATAGGAGTCAAACAATTCTATATACTCTACCACGGATTTTCCCTCTTGGGTGAGGCATTGCCATTCATCTAAGAGTGTTTGGGTGTAGGAGTGGGGAAGGTATTTGAACCTTAATTGGGCTTTCATGCCTTCCCATGTTTGAATGGGTTCTTCCCTCCTAATTCTTTTCCTAGTTTCAACACTCATCCAATAGGTCTTGGCCAATTTAGTAAGGTGCATTTTGGCTAGCCTAACCTTCCTCTCTTCGGTCATTGGGTACCAATCGAAGTATTGGTCCATAGCACTCTCCCATTCTAGGTACACATGTGGGTTATGTGACCCATCAAAGTTAGGAGCCTCAACTTTGATCATCCTAAGTAGGTAGTCATCCGGGTCATCCCTTGGTCGCCTCTCCCAAGCTCTATGTGGGCGGGGCCTCTCATTCTCGGGGTAATAGTCATTCTCTAAGTCCTCCCTTTCATGCTCAACCCGGAGTGGTGGGGCCCTTTGGGGAATGTTCCTAGGGGGGGTCCTAGCTTCCTCAATCCTATCCAATCGGGTGACCACACCATTCATTCGCTCCGTGAGGGCTAGAATGGCAGCCTCTATCCGTTCTATAGGGGTTTGGGGAGTTCCCCTAGGGTCGTTTTGGTTGCCTTGGAAATTGGGATCCATGGGTGGATCGGAGATAGTGGGATCGGGTCGGTATGGGGTGCCCCTACGGGTGGACATGCACAAGGACTTGATGATGAAAATGCAATTGTCCTGGGACCTAGGCTTGTAGAGACAAGTCTAAAACTTGCTCTGATACCACTTGATGTGATACAAAATGCAGCAAGGTGAAATGAGACCCTTGGACCTAAATCGCAAGAGCACACAAGTAGGAGATCAAGCACAAAATGCCGAACACCGCGCGCACCCTATTCCCTAGGTGACTCGGTGATGCCGAGTAAAGATAGTGGGTCTAGCCCCTAGCTGGTTAGAGGACCAGCACTTGCTAAGTTGTCCCTCCCAAAGGTTGAAGGCCCACAATCACGGGCGGCCAGGGTGCCTTGGGGCACTAGGACACTCACTCACTAACCACGGTGACCACACGGCAACGGTGGATCCGGGATCGAGCTCTCCTCCTCACCGACCAGCGGACTAGCGATGCGGATATGAAATGAACAGAAATGACGGAGCAAAGTTTTAGAGGCTCACCTAGACGGCTTGAGGAAGCCGACTTCGCTCAGAGACGAGGGCGAGCGGGGAAGTGTGTTCCCCGCACACTGCGTCGGTGAAGCTTCACCTGCGAGAATGTTGTTACACAACTACACCTCACGCAGGAGGGGGTTCTCGGGGTGGGGGTTAATGATTTTACATTCCAAACACTACCACCTCACAGGGTGGGGCGGTAAGCCGGCCAGGCAAAAGGGGAGGGGGGGGGAGAAGGGGGATTAAGGACGGAGCCGAAGTGAGCCTCCGGGTACTGCCTGGAATCCGATCTGTTGACCAGTCGGTGCTGTAGAATTCCCCGAGACCGTTGCCGACCTCAGAAAGACACGGGACCAGCGCCAAATTGTCGGTGAGGGCCCCTGGATGTCTGCAAATTTTGACAGGGCTTCTGGAAGTCGCCGCTGGCTGGTAGGAACTCTGCAACTGGGCCGCAGCTCTCTGGTCTGCACTGGTTCCAGGAACAGGGGCTGGAAGGACCAACTGCCACGGTCACTTCCGGAGCTCAAATGCGGCGGGACCAACTCTGGAGCGTCCGTGGCCAAGGTGGCTCTCAGCAGGAGTTCACGGGGCTGCAATCCGATGCCGTGGCTGGTCGTGGTGCCAAGAAGAGGGGGGCCTGGTCGCTGTAGACTGCCAGCGACAGACCCGCGCTGCCGTGGGAGAAAATTCGTATCTCTGTCCTCCGGTGTCCGAATGCCGATCCGCCACCTGATCCTGAACGGGGACAGAGAGGAGCAGAATTGTGATGAAGAAACTTGAGCCTGGTTCAGTTTTGGTTGATCATGGCACTGCGTTCTTGTCGGTTCTGGTGCTGGATGGAGTCCTCCCTGCGCGACTGTGGGAGAATCACCCTAGCCAGCAGTTCCGATCTCAGAAGGAGGTGAAACCGCCTCGCCTGCGAAGATGACTTGGAGCTCTTTCCAGGGATGTAGGACACGACCTCAGCAGCAGAAGGATGGAGCTGTGGCCGTCGCTGCAACCGGAGTTTGATCCGCAGGTTGGTCTGCACACAAAGATGAAGCTAGGATGAAGGGGAAGAAGGCTTCTTTGGTGAGTGAAGGTGGGTGGGGTGCGGCCAAGTGGAGCTAGAGGGGGGGGTCTTGTGTGGTGTGGAGAGGGATGAGGAGGGGAGAAATGGCCGAAATCTGCAGAGGGAGGGAGTGGAGAAGAGGGTGGACGCAGCTAGGGTATGTGTGTGGGTGGAGGGTGCGGCCTAGGCAATAGGATGGGGGTGGATTGGTGGTGGGCGAACTTGGAAGGATGGGGAAGTGGGGTGGTCGACCTAGGGAGGTGAAGGGGCTCCTTGGGGAGGGGAAAGAGTCCTTGGGAGGTGGAAGGTTGCTTGGGGAAGGGGGAGGGATGCCTTGGGAAGGTGAAAGGGTGCTTGGGGAGGGGGGGTGATTAATGGTGTGAAGTAATGGGGTCTTGGGAGGTGAAGAGACTTGCTTAGGTGGCAAGTGAGGTGGCAAGGGTAAGGAGAGAGAGGGGGTTCAAACTAGAGAGAGAGAGAGAGGGGGTTCGAATTAGAGAGAGAGAGGGAGGGAGGAGAGAGAGGGGGTTTGGCCCAAGGAGAGAGAGGGAGAGAGCAATAGAGAGAGAGAGAGAGTTAGACTCAAGTGGATGCAAACTTTCAATAATTCTTCATTAACCACAAGAGGAGGGGTTGGGGCCCTACTTATAGGGAAATCCCTTTTTACAAATAGGTCCTCGAGACTTCACATACTAACACAAAAGCCAAGGGGAAGGGGGGGTGCGCCCATGGGCCTAGCCCAGTGGCAAAGGCCCATTAACAAGCACAAAGACTCATGTGACTCAACTAAGGACAATTAATTAAAAACCTAGGTACAAGACTCAAATAAAAGACAAAAGTACATGATAATGAAAGGGGAAAATCACACAGTGACCTAGGGAAAGATACTGAGATCCACTCCGGAACAGAGACGGCCTCCTAGCTGCTCCCAGGTGGGAGGGAAGTGCCAAGCCATAGGGAATCGCGAGTGATGTCCTCATCACATCCCCCCTTGATTTCCCACTCTCCTATGGAGGCATGGGGGCATGGTTGCATTTTCAGGCATTTCCCGTCGTTCCACCGTTGGGACGGTGTGACGGTCCGTCCAGTGACCGTCACAGCCTGTGATGCTCCAAGGTAGGTGCGTCACAGGGCATGTTTTGCCAATTGGATGGTCAGTGGGCCTGACGGTCCCACGATAGACCGCCAGGGCGTGTGACACGCCTAGGTTAGACCGTCAGGTGACGATTTGACCATTGGCATCCGACCGTTGGGGTTTTGACCGTTGGGGTCAAGGCCTCTGACGCACCCAGGGTGGGGCGTCACGGCCTTATAACGCCCCTGTGTGGGAGCGTCACAGAGGATGCATCACCACCTTCTGACGCACTTGGGTTGGAGCGTTATAGACTATGACGCCCCTAGAGATGTGCATCATGGTTGTTTTCTTCGTGTCTTCTGACGCACCAGGCTAGGCGCGTCACAGACTGTGACGCACCAGGGGTGGCGCGTCACGGCCTGTTTTGCACGGAACGTGTGACGCTCCTGTGTTGGACCGTCACATGGCTGTGACGGCCCAGAGATAGACCGTCAGAGCTGTGACGCTCCTGTGTTGGACCGTCAGGCTCTGGACTGCACCGGGTGGTTCGTAGTCCCATTTCTTTTCCAACCGTGGTCAGTGTGCGACGGTGCTGGTGCGTGGGACGGTCCCCGTACTTCGTCAGACACAGACGTTGTTTTTCGTTGACTTGAGAGTCTACTCCGTAGTGACCCTCCACTAGTCATAGCCTGCTTACACGTTTAGTGGTACCACCAGGGAGTGGTGGAGAGGCTACCCAGAGGACGGTTTTAGACTGGTTTCCGTCGGGCCCCGCATCTAGCAGCTAGAGTCCTACTGAGGGGAAAACCGGTTAGCGGGCCAGACCAGGGACGGACGGTCTGTGTGTGCACACGTGGTTGAGGGCGATTGGACCCACGCTGACGGGCATGACCCCAGCTAGTCACTTGTTTGTGGTTACTTGTACGGTGTCCTTGCCTCCGCCGGGGGGCTATCGTGCCAGGCAGACACCTGCGGTGCGGTGTAAGACGTCAGGGGACGCTACCAAATGTGCTTCTAGTGGGAGGTACTTCTGTCGAGTCGGGAGTGACAGACTATCAGTCAGTCTTTGTGACTTTGACCTTCGGGTTTTTCGCCGGGTTGACCGATGAGTTCTGATTGTCTCACTGCGGTGTGTGTGTGGGCTTTCGTGCCGTGAGACCGGTGTTGTAGTTGCAGGGCTTTCCCTTCCGAGGTACTCGCTTACTACTAGCATAGTGTTTTCTCCGTTTGCGAGGTAGGGTTCGAGTGATCCTTACTGAGTCTTATTCTAAGACTCATTCCCTGCGTGTTTTCACCATGTTTCAGGCGAGGCACGGCTTCAGGGGAGCGCATCTGAGGCTCAGCGTAGTTCAGGTGCCCATCGTTAGTGCCAGAGGTCAGAGCCGGGGTATGCCCCGTATAGCTGTACTTTTATTTCTTGTCTCTGTACTAGTTGTGGACCACTGTTGTTATTTTGTTATACCTTGTGGACCTTGTATCTTGTAAAATGTTAATTTAATTCCTGCTTAATCATATAAACTGTTTAATTTCATCAATTATTGTGATACTTGTGTAGTTTCCACACCATCCTTCTAGCCCTTCCGAGTCTTCGGGCTCGTGGGTGGCGGTGCGAGTCTCGAGTTATCGGGCCTTCCCAATAATCGGATTCTCGGGTCATTACAGTTGGTATCAGAGCGCGGTTGTGGAATTATACGAGAACCATAAGTAATTATAGTGGTCCATTAGTCCACAGCAATGATGTACAGATGACGCTGGCATCGGGCACCGTGTGTTTTTATTAACCTTGCTGTCTCCATGTTTTCTATCTTTTGCTTCAGGAGCGAGTATGGCACCAAGGCAGAGCATTCGCTTTCAGTAGGGGCAGTCGGCTGGGGCTCAGGAGATCCAGCAGGAGGTTTAGGAGGTGCAGGAGGAGCAGAGTAGAGTGCCACAAGCGGCCACTGAGGCAGTAGATACTGTGAGGTTTCCGGGGGCCGAGGATTTCTTCTGTGGCATGTACCAGCTTATGTTGCAGCAGTTCGGCGGAGAGGCTTGTGAGGGCTCGTCGACCAGGGGTGGGCCAAGCCGAGCAGTGAGGGATTTCATGTAGTTTCATCCACCTTACTACGGCGGTCAGTCATACCCTGATTTGCCTCGGAGTTGGATCGACGAGATAGAGCGGGTGTTTAGTTCCATGCGGTGTACTGCGGAGGACAAGGTGATGTTGGCCTACAACCAGTTGCAAGGCACGGCTCGGGAGTGGTGGTCTTCCGAGTGGAAGACGTCCATTCAGTCACGTCCCCTTTAGCAGATTACGTGGAGTGACTTTATCAGTGACTTCGAGTGTGCTTACTGTCCAGAGTATATTGCTACACAGAGGATGCGTCAGTTTTTGGAGCTGGTCCAGGGCGACATGTCTGTGTTACGTTACAGGGCTCGATTTGTTGAGCTGGGTCATTATGCACCTCATGTCATGGAGCATGAGAAGGTGAAGACTACGCAGTTCGTACAGGGCTTGAGATAGGAGCTGAGACACCATTTGATCATGAATGCTGGCACTGATTTGGAGACAGCTTCTCGTGTAGCAGCGTCCTTGGAGATGGATATGCAGAGGACTCGAGGATCGATTAGCCAGGGGCTATCCTTGTCAGGCCGCAGCCAGCAGTCGGCTACCCAGTAGCAGGGCTCTTTTCAGCATGCGACGGGTGGTTCAGGAGTGCCGACACCGATGGCGTCAGCGACAGGATCTGTGTCTTTTGGTTCGAAGGTAAAGAAGTTTCTCAAGAAGAGTTTCCACAAGAAGCACAAGGATCAGAGGCAGGCGTCATCGGGCAGTTGATGGGAATCGACGCCAAGCACTGACATTTTTAATTTGCATTTGTGTCCTTTTAGTTTGCTTTTATATCCTTGGGAAAGTATGTTTAGAATTGTAAGGCTTTATAAGCCAAACTGTGAGTCTTTAGGTTTTAGTGGGTTTTTGTGCAAAAGTCCAGTAGGACCAGCAAGGGGCCCCCTCACTCCTTCTCCATTGGTCCAACTAAGCCATGTGGGGCTGATCAACCATCATAGGTGGCTTCTAGATGCTTTGACTTTCAATTAGACACATCGGGGACAAATGGACTAAAAAGTCCAAAATGGCTCCTTCATAGTCAAGGGGGTGCCCCCCCATTAAAATGTCATTTTGTATTTTATTTTTTTAGGCCAATTGACCACATGGGGGAAGAAAATGCTACCCCTCCCCTCTCTGCCGCAAAATCCCACCCCCCTCCCCCTTCCTCCCCTTCTATATAAACCCATGTATAGTGTTTTGTAAGAATTAATGAAGAGAAAAATTTGTGAAATTTGGTTGGAGCCAAAGATGGGTGTGCCCTACTCCTCTCTCCCTCCCCCTCTTGTAGATGGATTTCTACAAAATCTTGGATGTGAAGCCCTTCTATCTTCTCCTTAGACCCTCTGGATTCTACTTCTGCCGCCGCCGCCATCGCACTGCCATCGCGTCGCCGTCTTCATCGTCGGAATTCTATCTACATCAGGATAGAGCCCTACTCCGCGATTTTTAGCTCTCCATAAGGAGCTCAGATCGTACCCAAACTTGGAGGGTGAGTCATCCACGTCCACCCCAGCCTCCACAAAAAAAACCCGTCATTTACCTTTCGTTTGCTATTTTTTCATTTTCGTGTATTTCCACCTTCCAGTTCTGTCTTCTGTTCAGATCCTGTCACAGTAATCCTGAGTTTCCCCACTTCGACCCACTTATTCTTATTTATTTGAATCCCCAATTTTATTGGGAGTTCTATCCACCACCCCCATCATCCATGAATTTTCTTGTAATTTCTAAAGTCCTTTTTGTATTTTTAAAAATTTTTATCTTCTCCCAAATCTGTTCTATCCTGTGCAGTTCAAATCTGACCCCCTGTCAGTATAAAATCCCCCAAAAATCGAAACCTCTACAAAAAGTCAACTAAAAATTATCCCCGTCTTCCTTGTTTCCACCTCTACAACTTTTGTGAAGAGGTCAACTTGCAGATCAGAACTTTGATTCACGGTCAACGTCAGTTCTCAAGAAAAATCACTTCTATCCTGAGATTTCGGGTCCTGTCCAACAATAGCTTGTAAAATCGATGAAGGCCAGATCTGAGAAATTCAAAATTATTTCTTGGGCTCTATATCGAAGCATTTTGAAATATCATTCCAACGATACCTCTTGTGCGTCGATCCGACGTCGGGAGTGATCGCAGAAGAAGATCTCGCCGGCTCGCGTCCTGTAAAACAGCAACTTTAGATCCGTGGGCAGCAGGGTCAACAAGTGAGACCGGAGCCGACTCGCCTCTCATGAGGTGAACCAGCGTGCCGCTGTCCCGGGGAGCGCCTCTTCAGGAGCGAACGTCACAGCGGTACCACTCTGGGCCCACTCGGATCCACCGATGAGCACGTGGGCCCCACGTTTGTGAATATGCGTGCCACTGAAGCTACATCAAAATGCTGCCCCTCAACCCAAGTTCGGTCCTCCCGGGCCCCATCTGTAGCCCGTTACCTCCCTGCGTGGAGTGGGCAGTAGAAATTATTTCTGTAATTATTGTGATAATTATTTAATCAGGAGTTACTGTCTTGGTCGGGATCATCTTCCCCACGCCCGGAGCGTGGAGGTAAACTCGCTCCCACTCTTTATCACATTTTACTTATCTCGTATACCTTTTGAATGCCGCTGCTTGTGATAGGTAATTAGCTCGATATCTATTTTTATCACCGCTGCGAGAGAGTGAGTGTACCGTCCCGTGACTCAATCCGAGTTAACGTGGAAAGGCTGATACCCGAGACTCACTGCCGGTTTCTCAACCACGCATGGGTCCACGTCTTCCCTCGCTTTGGGGCGATCACGAGCTAGAGTCCCAGGTCGCGTGTCCGCCCCGCATCAATTTGGTATCAGAGCGCCAATTGAGTCTAGGGTAGTCATTAGTCTTTGCTTAACAAAAACACACAAAAAAAGTCTAAGTCGAGGTGCTTCATTTACATACCATTATTCGGTATATAAAAAGGTGTCGCCTGACCGTTAGGTTACGCCTATCGGAGAGGTGATCCACTCGCGTGAGAGGATCTTCGGATCCCCGGACTCCGCCTTGTATCGAATCTTGGTCGTGTCTAGGTTTGTAGTCGAGTCGACGTTTCAACTTTGCATCGCATTTTAAGTCGTGTCTAGGTGCTTGCAATAGTTGCATATAATTTTGCTTATAAAATAAAAAACAAAAAAAATGCCATTGCATGCCCATTCCTAGGGGATCCAACCCCATCTTTGCAACCATGGCCGCACCCCGAGTCCATAGTCCCGATGAAGTGGCCGAAATGTTCCGAGCCATTATGGAAGCAATGGAGGGATTAAGTACACGCTTGGATGTGTTGACTATAGGGGTAGATCGGATGGAAGGGTTGAGTACGCGAGTGGATGGCATAGGCACACGCCTAGAAGAGCAGAAGAAGGCCTTAGAGAATAGGATGTGTGCTCAATTTGACGGATGCCTACCCGAGCCTCACATCCCGGTGCCACCCCAAGGACCCCTTGTCCACGAGGAGGACATTCCTTCCTCACCCATGAGGGCTCCATTGCCATCACCCTCTACTTCCGAACTTTATTCGGAACCATCTTATTTGGAGCCACCAAAGCCCGAGCCACCCATGTTTCTAACGGGTACGCTTTTCATCGCCGAGCCACTACTTAGTTGGCTCAAGGATTGCTTGGTCCCACCTCTTACCCATCCATGGACCCCACCCTACCATTGGTGCCCGTCAACTCCTTCCACACTACATTCCGGTCTAGTTACCATGTTGATACCTTAGATGACCTTGTTATGGGATTAGACTCGCAATGGCAGTTGACACACTCCTTGGCCCGAAGCTTTGACCAACCCGCTAGTCTTAGCTTCACCCATTCAGCCTTAGGGTCCATTACCTCCGTGTGCACCGTGGGTTGTGTCATCACGGAGATTCTTCTATTCCTCCCCATGTTGGCCGAGCCTGACTTCATACCCTTTTGTCCGAGGGAGGAATCATACTTCCTACCTACGATCACCGTCCCACCCGCCACAATATATGAAGGTG
Source organism: Amorphophallus konjac (assembly GCA_022559845.1). Classification (NCBI taxonomy): domain Eukaryota; kingdom Viridiplantae; phylum Streptophyta; class Magnoliopsida; order Alismatales; family Araceae; genus Amorphophallus; species Amorphophallus konjac. The sequence goes on along the minus strand of CM040125.1, from coordinate 204,328,933 downwards.
ACCATCCACACCTTCAAGACTTCTACACATGGGACCGTGACTTGTGGGAACCCACCACATGGGGTCATACCTTCTTTGATCCCTTTGACCCATTCCCTAGTGGGCCCTTTGACCCACCATATATACTTCAATTCTTCGAGGGAGTCCACTACCACACCCCTTCCCTACGGGCCAGGACGTCTACACCCACCAAGCCCATTCCCTTGCGAGATACACCATCATCTAGGAAGAAGATGCATTTGGTACCCCTGGCCCTCCCACATCCAAGTCCAATATGCATGCATGGTCCACTTTAGGAGGTCTAGGAATTCCCCATGATGTCAACCATCGGTTACGTCAGATGCATGCATGGCACACATTCGGGTGTCCTGGTCCACCATCGCCTATGCGTAGGTCGGACTAACATTAGGTTTGTTTAGGGTATTTGTGAGTCTTTGTTTCATTTGTGTGTCGTGTGTCTGTGCATACATTGAGTCGAGTCGGTTTGTATGCTCGCATTGTTAGTCCCTTTCGAGTACGAGACTTGTCGGACTTTGGGATTGGTTCTACTTTACATATCGGATCTAGTCACATAAGGGACAAGCGGCGATTCCTAGTGAGCCTTTGAGCCGCCTCCATTCATTTGAGAGTGACCCCACCCCGGAGTGTCCACCTCTAGCCCCATTCCCCAGCAGCGTGTGCATATCGAATGTATACGGGATGAGCAGGTGTCGATTACTTAGAGTGGAGCGTACTCCGCGCTTCTAGGTTCGGTGATGCATCCGCCGGAGCTACTCGAGCAGCCGCACCCCTTACTCGACGGGGTCGAGTTCTTCCCACCCGGGGAGAATTGATGGGAATCGACGCCAAGCACTGACATTTTTAATTTGCATTTGTGTCCTTTTAGTTTGCTTTTATATCCTTGGGAAAGTATGTTTACAATTGTAAGGCTTTATAAGCCAAACTGTGAGTCTTTAGGTTTTAGTGGGTTTTTGTGCAAAAGTCTAGTAGGACCAGCAAGGGGCCCCCTCACTCCTTCTCCATTGGTCCAACTAAGCCATGTGGGGCTGATCAACCATCATAGGTGGCTTCTAGATGGTTTGACTTTCAATTAGACACATGGGGGACAAATGGACTAAAAAGTCCAAAATGGCTCCTTCATAGTCAAGGGGGTGCCCCCCCATTAAAATGTTATTTTGTATTTTAATTTTTTAGGCCAATTGACCACATGGGGGAAGAAAATGCTACCCCTCCCCTCTCTGCCGCAAAATCCCACCCCCCTCCCCCTTCCTCCCCTTCTATATAAACCCATGCATAGTGTTTTGTAAGAATTAATGAAGAGAAAAATTTATGAAAATTGGTTCGAGCCAAAGAAGGGTGTGCCCTACTCCTCTCTCACTCCCCCTTTTGCAGATGGATTTCTGATAAATCTTGGGTGTGAAGTCCTTCTATCTTCTCCTTAGCCCCTCTGGATTCTACTTCTGCCGCCGCCGCCATCGCATCGCCATCGCGCCGCCGTCTTCATCGCCAAAGTTCTATCTACATCAGGATAGAACCCTACTCCGTGATTTTTAGCTCACCATCAAGAGGTCAGATCGCAACCAAACTTGGAGGGTGCGTCATCCACGTCCACCCCAGCCTCCGCAAAAAAATCCCATCATTTACCTATCGTTCGCTATTTTTTAATTTTCGTGTATTTCCACCTTCCAGTTCTGTCTTCTGTTCAGATCCTGTCACAGCAGCCCTGAGTTTCCCCTCTTCGACCCACTTCTTCTCATTTGTTTGAATCCCCAATTTTATTGGGAGTTCTATCCACCACCCCCATCATCCACGACTTTTCTTGTAATTTCTAAAGTCCTTTTTGTATTTTTAAATATTGTTGTCTTCTCTTAAATCTGTTCTGTCCTGTGCAGTTCAAATCCGACCCCCTGTCAGTATAAAATCCCCCAAAAAATCGAAACCTCCATCGAAAGTCAAATAAAAATTATCCCCGTCTTCCTTGTTTCAACCTCTACAACTTTCGTGAAGAGGTCAACTTCCAGATCTGAAATTTGATCAATGGTCAACGTCAATTCTCAAGAAGAATCACTTCTGTCCTGAGATTTCGGGTCCTGTCCAACAGCAGCTTGTAAAATCGGTTAAGGCCAGATCTGAGATATTCATGATGTGTCCCCTGTGGTTCTGGAGTTTTGATGATGACAGATATTATGCCTCATTATGATTACATCCTTGATGATATAATCCTGTTGCATTATGAGAAACTGTCAGAACGGGTTTAATGATGACTCACAGGTCATAAAGTTAACCCAAGTCAAAGTCAAGTCATGATAGGTAAGGTTAATGCTCAGATCAGGTAATGCTCTGTTAGATCTCCTGCATACATTCAGTTCATATCTGCTATATGCATTCACTTCATCGGTCCATGTTCATTGTGCCTGAAAGTCTGTACATTCTCCGGTGTTTCATTGCATCAGTCATACAGTCTGCACTCTTCACTCATGCCATAGTCTATACATGCCATAGCTTTGCATTTACAAAGTGTGTACATGCCACAATCCTGCATACATGAAGTCTAAACATTGCATCACTTGTACATGCATTGCCTTCACGTAGAGTCTACGCATTCCCCCACAGCCTGCACAACATGTCTATACATTGTCTGGCAGCCTGCACAGCAAGTCTATACAGCGTCCATCAGCCTGCACACAAAGTCTATACATTGCGTTCAGCAGCCTACACGCCAAGTTTGTACACTGCATACACATCATTGTTATATGCATGCTTAGTCCATTCACTTGTTGACAGCAAGTATATACATTGTCACCTGCATGCATTACATCAAGTCTATATAGCCTGCCTTCATGGTATTGCAAGTCTATACATTGTGCGTGGTTCAAAACAAGTCTGCACAGTGTCTATCGCTTGTCACTCATTCAGAGTCTATACATCAGTCAGCATTGCCTGTTGCATTGTTCATCAAGTCTAGACATTGTGCATTCCTTCATATCAAGTCTAGACATTGCATGCCACAAGTCTGCACATCCTGTTTGCACTAAGTCTGTACACTGTCTGTGCTTTCACGTGTCTGGTTGCATGAGTCATTGAAGTCTGTACATTGCTTGGCGCTCACGAAGTCTGTACATCGCCCTGTCGTGTGAACATTGCACTGCAAGTCTATACATCGGCCTGGGGCTTGCCAAGTCTGTACATCGCATTTGACGAAGGCATTGGAAGTCTATACATTGATTCACTGTTCATGCATTCATCGAACAGGTCTATACATTCATGGCATATGTGCAACGTTTGTCTAAAGTCTATACATTGGCTCAGCGTCTCATGCAAGTCTATACTAGCCAGAGTCTATACATTGTCTAGCACACACACGCTCAAAGTCTGTACATCCAGCTCTGTCTCACTTAGCATTTCACAAAGTCTGTACATCGCCTGGGGCTTGCTAAGTCTGTACATCGGTGAAGTCCATACATCCACCGCTAAACCTTCCAAGTCTATACACTGTCCTTTTGCTTTCAAGCCATTCATCAAGTCTATACATTCCCAGTCTTTACCTACGTTCAGAACCCCAAGTCTATATATTGGTAAAGTCGGCACATTGTGGTTTGAAGCTGCATCAAGTCTAGACATTGTCCTTTAGCTAGCACGAAGCCAAGTCTATACATTGTCTCGTTCACATGCTTCAAACTCTATACATCGTGGGCTTCGAGTCATCAAAGTCTATACATTGGCAGCTGAACTGTACAAGTCTATACATTGCCTTTGGGCATCAAAGTCTTTACATCGCTTATGTCATGAAGTCTATACACTCGTGAGTGTGTCATCAAGTCTATACACTCGTGAGTGTTTCATCAAGTCTATACACTCACTCGTCTCTCCAAGTCTATGCATCGGCGCACTGTTCATGCATCAGTTCTCCAAGTCTATACATCGGCGCACTATTCATGCATCGGTTAAGTCTATACACTAACTATGGCTTGTTCATGCATCTTACCCACGCAAGTCTATACACTGAGGTCGCATGAAGGCACTCAAGTCTACACATTCTCACACTGTACATACTTGCCTATATGCAGCATTCATGTCTATACACGTTTTGTTAAAAGCCTTAACCAAGTCTATACATCCATCTGATACTCTCATATGACTTTGTCACAGGTATACACTTCGAGAAGAAAGATGGCTGGGCACGTGATCCGAGGTTGGCACCTGGCATGTGATTCGAGGACAAGAGGGCACAAGCCCTACACACGCCCAAGCTGTGGCTGGTATAAATATAGAGCTTCTTCAACATGAAGAAGACAGATCAAGATTAAGGAAGAGTGATCGAAGTAGAGGCAGAGAGCAGAAAAAGGAGAGAACAGCAGCAGAGAGGCTGAAAGCAGAAGAAGAAAAAGAAAAAGAGATTGAGATCGAGAGTGAAGAAGAAGAAGAATAGTGTGAGCCTGATACTGAGAAGAAGAAGAGAGAGAGAGAGAGTTCGTGGAGAAGAAGAAAGAAGCCTTCATTGAAGATTCGTCTGTCTGGCATTGGATCAAATCCAAACCCGTTTTGCTCCTGCGAGAGCCACTTAGTGTGTCTCATTTCCAGCTTTACGTTTGCTGTGTTTTTCCTTTGTGTTTGCTTTTTATTTTGTTCTTTCCATCTATTCACCTTGTTCTTCCGATTCCCTTGTTTGGGATCGGGGTTCCTCCTGTGGTTTCAGGAGAAGGGAGACTTGCTCTCCGGTTTGCTAGCGACTGGGTAGTCTCTAGTGGTTCCTCTGGTGTGGAGGAAGAGAGGTCCATGACCTCTGGTTTGCAAGTGGCTGGGAGTCACTTGTGGGTTTCCCTCCGGGTTGGAGGAAGGGAGATTCGTCTCCGGTTCTGGTCTTGTGGGTTGCAAGTCCAGGTGGGTTCCCTCCTGGGTGGAGGAAGAGATACCTCGGTCTCTGGTTGCTAGTGACGGGTAGTCACTAGCGGTTGTCCCTCAGGTCTGGAGGAAGAGGGGAGGTTGTTCCCCTGGTCAAGCTGTTTGGCAGCACCTGTTGCAGACTGAGTCTGCGGTTCTAGCGTTAGCTAGTTGAAGCCTCACTCCGATTTAGAGTGAGGGGTGGACGTAGGTCTGTGGACCGAACCACCTAAAAAATTATCTGTGCCGTGGTTTGCAGTGTGCGTTTGCTCCTTGTCTTCTACCTCTTTCATAGGTTGTATGAACACTCTTGTTTCTATCTGTAGTGACCTTGAGCATTACATATTTTGCTAAGTGTGTTTGGTTTCCACTGTTCTATCTTCGGCATTAGTCTTCATCAGGTTCCACTAGTATAGTTAGCAGTTCATCTGGTCGATCAAATGTTTAATTGAGCTCTATAGTTCTTATTCCGCAATTGTATCTAGCAGCAGGCTTATTGTTTTTAATTTGGGTAATATTTTTGAAGAGGGATACATTCACCCCCCCTCTGTATCCATCGCACCGTCCCAATATTTGGTATCTGAGCAGGTTGTCTGCATAGAAGGTCCAACGACCTGTAGATTCGATCCTGCTGTCTTGGTGCTTTCTAGCTTTTGGTGCTTCATTATTCCTGTTGCATTTATCTGATCAGTTTTCATGGGTGATCCACCAGTTTTCAACGATTCTAATTTTAATGTGTGGTTTGTCAGTCTGCGCAATTATGTTGATGCAGTTAATCCTGATCTGTGGAAGTTAATTTCACAAGGTCCTCACACATTACCTAAGAAAGTGTCCAAATGGACCAACAACCACAGATCAAAGGATGGAGAAAATCAGAAAGCCTTCAATCTGATGAAAGCAGCCACTGACAGGGCCTTACACTCTTGCTTCCATGATTGTAGGTCTGCTAAGGACATTCTGGATGTGCTGAAGCGAGCTCACAGGATAAATGAGGACAGCTGCATGATGGCTAACAGAAGTAATCAAAGTGGCAGCCAAAATGAAGAAGAGGATGATGATGAGGAGGTAAATCCTTTCGAGAATTTTTCTTTAGATGATTGGGAGAATGCATATGCTGAGTTGCTTGAATCTCATGAACATTTAAGAAAACAATACAAGAACTTGAAAAAGAAAAGTGATCGGGGTAGTTCAAGTTCACCTTGTGAAAATTGTTCAAATATGAAGCAATCTTATGATGCCTGTTTGTTTGATATTCATATGCATAAAAATCAGAATAAAAAATTGATGAAAGAATTTGAATGTGTTAGCTCTGAATTGGCTGTTCTGAAATCTGAAAATGAATGTCTTAAGAAACAGTGTGAAAAACTCCAGCCTCAAACAATATGTTCTGATAAATCTGCTTGCAATGAATGTGCATTCTTGAAGGAATTGATTGAAGATTTAGACTCTGATGATAATATACAGAAGAACTTCATCACTTCCTTGAAGGAAGAAAATGATTCATTGCTAACTCAGAAGAAGGAAACTGATAAATTACAAGATAAGTTGATTGAAGAAAACATTTATCTGAAGGAACAAAAAAAAAAGCTAATGGTTCTTAACATTGTTTTCTATGAAAAATGGCTGAAGATTGAAAAAGGGAAATCTATCTTGAAAGAAAATGAAGTGAATATTGAATTCACATTGACACAAGAAAATGAGACTCTGAAGAGTCTGAATGATGAATTGCAAAATCAAATCATTTCGTGTGAAGACTACATTGTGTCTTTGGAGAGAGAAATTGAAGATCTAAGAAACTCCCTGTCAAAATTTGTTAAGGGAAGAGACAATTTGAATAAGCTCCTTGGAGCGAATGTGAATTTTCAGAAGGAGGGACTGGGTTACAATCCAGTCATGAAGAAGGCTGAGAAGGCTATTGGAGATAAATTGAAAACTATTTTTGTTAAATGTACAGAACAAGAAAAGCCTTCTACCTCATCTTCACCTCAGTACAAAAAATAGAAAGAGACTGAAAAATAGAAAACAAATAAAAAGAATTCTTCAGTGCATGTTGATCACAGCCCTCACACACACTCACATGCATCTAGAAAGAAAATCATCTGTCACTACTGTCACAAATATGCCATCTCATGCATGAGTGTAGATTAATGGAACTAGATGATTTGAATGCCAGGAAATCTCATGATGAAAATTCTTCATCTCAGAAAAAGAAAATAGAATGTTCTCACTGTGGCAAATTAGGACACACGATTGCACAATGCTGGTTTGCAAGTGGTAAGAAAACATTTCATTCATATCATGCTAAATTCCCTGCAAGCTAGCATGGTTTTAATAAGAACAATTTTGTTCCTGTAAACCAGCACATCACTTGCTATAACTGTAACAAATTTGGTCACAAGGCCACCGAATGCTGGTCAGGCTCTTTCAGAAGAAATTTAATTAGCTGCTCTCAATGTGGAAAGCATGGCCATACAGTCAAGGACTGTTGGCATCTTCAACAAAGGCGGGCAAATTTCAAATATTCTAGACATCCTTCTAAGGAAAACATGTTTGGTAAGATTAACAGGAACAACTTCCATAATAAAAATAGAAACCAGTATGCACCTGCACAAAAATTGCATGCTAATAATTGTGTGCATAACAATAAATCAAAGCATGTTGCTTCTTGTTATTATTGTGGGCAGTTTGGGCACTCCATGAGTGACTGTCGTTTAATGAAATCTGATGACTTACATGCCCAAAGATTATGGAAAGCACCTATCAGAGGTGTTACTAATAATGTAGGACCCAAGAAGTCTTGGGTACCTAGAAACACAAAATGAGATCTGTGCTTTGCAGGTATGCCTTGGGGATGAGGAATAAAAGGGGGTCAAATAAACCAAGGCATCCAAAGTTTGGTAAAATCCGACCTCTGCTGGTAGACATTTAAGTGTTTGATAACATTGTTTAGATAGCTGCATATCATGTTTGATTTGTTAATCAAAATTTCATGCATATAGCTTCTCAACTGCATCTATACTTGGCATTAAAATCTCTCAATAAATATGATGTGTTATCTGTGCAACAGTTCAACTGAAATTGGTGCATACATGAGATTAAAAGGTTGTCTGCATTTGATGCATACATATGCTAATTACAGTTGTCTGATATTTGTTAAAATGCATAATCACTGAAAATAAATTGCATTCTGAAAAATCTGAAAAGTTGAATTGAATAAATCTGTTGCTTGGATGATGTCTCATGCTTAAAAATGGTCATCTGCACATTTGACATGCACATGCATTCACAATTGCATAAAAGTAACATATTGTCTGCTTAAGATGCATATAGAAGTGTCGACACCTTGAGTGCTAGCTCATGCATACATTTAGGGGGAGCATTATTCATATTCTATCAACTGAACTTCCCATCTTCAGATTGAACTGCTATCTTGCTTAAATCCCTGTGATGAATGTGTAATGCAACACATTTCAGCTTCCTGCTTCAACTGTTATCCGTCATTTTCATTCATCCTATCCATTGGTATCTGTTGAATTGGCTGCTCCTTAAAATGATTCGGCCTTCCTTGAAAATTCAGAAAGACTTCTCTGTGCATATCCTCATCATAAATCTGAAAACAACTTAAAGAGGAATCTTCCATTATATAGGACTATGAATGTCTGATACTTTCAGCCGGTTGAAGATTCATGTATGTCTTGTGTTTGTTTATGAACATATCTTGAAAATATCTGAGTTAGTCTTAATAAACTTTAACCAACATTTTCATGTTGTGCCTTTTAAACTCTTCTGAATTCTGAAAATTCTGAAATCATGATATTCCTTGATTGATATGTATGAAAGTAGTATTGTTTTTAAACATCTAAAAATCTGGAACATGTCTAAGGGTAAATCTTGTCAGAGCAATGACTTTGGTCACTAAGAACCCTTGTCCAAAGGACTGTGTCATAAGGTGTCATAGTTAACTCTGCTTAAGAATGATTGATAATCTGGCAGAGCAATGGCATACACACTGAGAAATACATCTCACTCATCAAAGAAATAATTTGTAGTGTGTCATGAAGTGTAAATGCAATCTCTGTTCCTATGAGGCATGACAGTTAGTCCTTCCAAGTACTTAGGGATACTGGCGTCTAAACAACGTGTATCCTCTAGTTACAAGGGTGTACTAAAACTCAAGTGCTCATGAAGAATGTTATGAAAATTGCTGTTAATCTAGTTTATCATTTGAAAAAGTGTGCAAAAGAAATATTCTATTGGAACCCTTGACAGAAACAAATGTTTTCTTATGTGTTTAACTTCATTACTATTGATTGCATCTCTTAAAGGAATCTTTGAAATTGAGTGAGTAAGAAAGAAGAAGATTAAACAAGACTTTCAATATGAAAGCTAGGTTCACTTTTATTAAAACTGATTTCAGATATGAGAACAGAATGCTAATGAACAAGCCTTGCATACATCATATTCTGATCTGACTTGTCAATGAAGATCATTCATAAATATCTATAATAGAAGAGTCTGAAATAGCTGTTTAATCAGATTTATGAAATTGATATCCCATTGAAAACCTTTCTCATTCATTCTGAGTGCTTTCTTTCTCACAGTGGACTCCATTACTTCAGACCTGACTGTTGACTTCTTTATGTCTTGAGCTTCATTGCAATCACTGTCCATCTAAGGGGGAGAATTCTTGCATGTCCCTGTGGTTCAATGTTCATTCAGGAGAGTATCTTGCCAGGGGGAGTTTTTGATAACTATAACTCACAGCATTGCATAATAGCTCCTTCAACAATCAATGAACATTCCATTCTTTTTGATGTTGTCAAAGGGGGAGAACTTTTGTGAGTCATCATTTGCATCAATCAACACTTGCATCACTTGCTGTGGTGCATGTTAATGAACTCTGTCATATCTGTGGTGCATGTTATATGATATTTAATAACCATCATGATGAATCTATTGCAATGACTCATAATATTACCATCATCAAAAAGGGGGAGATTGATGTGTCCCCTGTGGTTCTGGAGTTTTGATGATGACAGATATTATGCCTCATTATGTTTACATCCTTGATGATATAATCCTGTTGCATTATGAGAAACTGTCAGAACAGGTTTAAGGATGACTCACAGGTCATAAAGTTAACCCAAGTCAAAGTCAAGTCATGACAGGTAAGGTTAATGCTCAGATCAGGTAATGCTCTGTTAGTTCTCCTGCATACATTCAGTTCATATCTGCTATATGCATTCACTTCATCGGTCCATGTTCATTGTGCCTGAAAGTCTGTACAATCTCCGGTGTTTCATTGCATCAGTCATACAGTCTGCACTCTTCACTCATGCCATAGTCTATACATGCCATAGCTTTGCATTTACAAAGTGTGTACATGCCACAATCCTGCATACATGAAGTCTAAACATTGCATCACTTGTACATGCATTGCCTTCATGCAGAGTCTATGCATTCCCCCACAGCCTGCACAGCATGTCTATACATTGTCTGGCAGCCTGCACAGTAAGTCTATACAGCGTCCAGCAGCCTGCACGCAAAGTCTATACATTGCGTTCAGCAGCCTGCAGGCCAAGTTTGTACACTGCATACACATCATTGTTGTATGCATGCTTAGTCCATTCACTTGTTGATAGCAAGTATATACATTGTCACCTGCATGCATTACTTCAAGTCTATACAGCCTGCCTTCATGGTATTGCAAGTCTATACATTGTGCGTGGTTCAAAACAAGTCTCCATAGTGTCTGTCGCTTGTCACTCATTCAGAGTCTATACATCAGTCAGCATTGCCTGTTGCATTGTTCATCAAGTCTAGACAATTGCATGCCACAAGTCTGTACATCCTGTTTGCACTAAGTCTGTACACTGTCTGTGCTTTCACGTGTCTGGTTGCATGAGTCATTGAAGTCTGTACATCGCTTGGCGCTCACCAAGTCTGTACATCGCCCAGTCGTGTGAACATTGCACTGCAAGTCTATACATCGGCCTGGGGCTTGCCAAGTCTGTACATCGCATTTGACGAAGGCATTGGAAGTCTATACATTGATTCACTGTTCATGCATTCATCGAACAGGTCTATACATTCATGGCATATGTGCAACGTTTGTCTAAAGTCTATACATTGTCTCAGCGTCTCATGCAAGTCTATACTAGCCAGAGTCTATACATTGTCTAGCACACACACGCTCAAAGTCTGTACATCCAGCTCTGTCTCACTTAGTATTTCACAAAGTCTGTACATCGCCTGGGGCTTGCTAAGTCTGTACATCGGTGAAGTCCATACATCCACCGCTGAACCTTCCACGTCTATACACTGTCCTGTTGCTTTCAAGCCATTCATCAAGTCTATACATTCCCAGTTTTTACCTACGTTCAGAACCCCAAGTCTATACATTGGTAAAGTCTGCACATTGTGGTTTGAAGCTGAATCAAGTCTAGACATTATCCTGTAGCTAGCACGAAGCCAAGTCTATACATTGTCTCGTTCACATGCTTCAAACTCTATACATCGTGGGCTTTGAGTCATCAAAGTCTATACATTGGCAGCTGAACTGTACAAGTCTATACATTGCCTTTGGGCATCAAAGTCTATACATCGCTTTCAAGCTTTCCAAAGTCTTTACATCGCTTGTGTCATCAAGTCTATACACTCGTGAGTGTGTCATCAAGTCTATACACTCGTGAGTGTTTCATCAAGTCTATACACTCGCTCGTCTCTCAAAGTCTATGCATCGGCGCACTATTCATGCATCAGTTCTCCAAGTCTATACATCGGTGCACTATTCATGCATCGGTTAAGTCTATACACTGGCTATGGCTTGTTCATGCATCTTACCCACGCAAGTCTATACACTGAGGTCGCATGAAGGCACTCAAGTCTACACATTCTCACACTGTACATACTTGCCTATATGCAGTATTCATGTCTATACACGTTTTGTTAAAAGCCTTAACCAAGTCTATACATCCATCCGATACTCCCTTATGACTGTGTCACAGGTATACACTTCGAGAAGAAAGATGGCTGGGTACGTGATCCGAGGTTGGCACCTGGCACGTGATTCGAGGACAAGAGGGCACAAGCCCTACACACGCCCAAGCTGTGGCTGGTATAAATATAGAGCTTCTTCAACATGAAGAAGACAGATCAAGATTACGGAAGAGTGATCGAAGTAGAGGCAGAGAGCAGAAAAAGGCAAAAGAAGAAAAAGGAGAGAGTAGCAGCAGAGAGGCTGAAAGCAGAAGAAGAAAAAGAAAAAGAGATTGAGATCGAGAGTGAAGATGAAGAAGAATAGTGTGAGCCTGATATTGAGAAGAAGAAGAGAGAGAGAGAGAGTTCGTGGAGAAGAAGAAAGAAGCCTTCATTGAAGATTCGTCTGTCTGGCATTGGATCAAATCCAAACCAGTTTTGCTCCTGCGAGAGCCACTTAGTGTGTCTCATTTCCAGCTTTACGTTTGCTGTGTTTTTCCTTTGTGTTTGCTTTTTATTTTGTTCTTTCCATCTATTCACCTTGTTCTTCCGATTCCCTTGTTTGGGATCGGGGTTCCTCCTGTGGTTTCAGTAGAAGGGAGACTTGCTCTCCGGTTTGCTAGCGACTGGGTAGTCTCTAGTGGTTCCCTCTGGTGTGGAGGAAGAGAGGTCCGTGACCTCTGGTTTGCAAGTGGATGGGAGTCACTTGTGGGTTTCCCTCCGGGTTGGAGGAAGGGAGATTCGTCTCGGTTCTGGTCTTGTGGGTTGCAAGTCCAGGTGGGTTCCCTCCTGGGTGGAGGAAGCGAGACCTCGGTCTCTGGTTGCTAGTGACGGGTAGTCACTAGCGGTTGTCCCTCCGGTCTGGAGGAAGAGGGGAGGTTATTCCCCTGGTCAAGCTATTTGGCAGCACCTGTTGTAGACTGAGTCTGCGGTTCTAGCGTTAGCTAGTGGAAGCCTCACTCCGGTTTGGAGTGAGGGGTGGACGTAGGTCTGTGGATCGAACCACCTAAAAAATTATCTGTGCCGTGGTTTGCAGTGTGCGTTTGCTCCTTGTCTTCTACCTCTTTCATAGGTTGTATGAACACTCTTGTTTCTATCTGCAGTGACCTTGAGCATTACATATTTTGCTAAGTGTGTTTGGTTTCCACTGTTCTGTCTTCGGCATTAGTCTTCATCAGGTTCCACTAGTATAGTTAGCAGTTCATCTGGTCGATCAAATGTTTAATTGAGCTCTATAGTTCTTATTCCGCAATTGTATCTAGCAGCAGGCTTATTGTTTTTAATTTGGGCAATAATTTTGAAGAGGGATACATTCACCCCCCTCTATATCCATCGCACCGTCCCAACAATTCAAAATTATTTCTCTAGCTCTATATCGAAGCATTTTGATATAGCTTTCCAACGACACCTCTTGTGCGTCGATCCGACGTCAGGAGTGATCACAGCAGAAGATCTCGCCGGGTCGCGCGCTGTAAAATAGCAACTTCAGATGCGTGGGTAGCACGGTCAACAAGTGAGACCGGAGCCGACTCGCCTCCCACGAGGCGAACCAACATGCTGTCGTCCCAGGGAGCGCCTCTCAAGGAGCCAACGTCACAATGGTAACTCTCCGTGCCCACTCAGACCCATCGATTAGCACGTGGGCCCCACGTTCGTGAATATGTGTGCCGCTGAAGCTAGATCAAAATGCTGCCCGTCAATCCAAGTTTGGTCCTCCCGGGCCCCATCTGTAGCCCGTTACCTCCCTGGGTGGAGTGGGCAGTAGAAATCATTTCTGTAATTATTGTGATAATTATTTAACCGGGAGTTACTATCTTGGCCGGGATCGTCTTCCCCACGCCCGGAGCGTGGAGCTAAACTCGCTCCCACTATTTATCACATTTTGCTTATCTCGTATACCTTTTGAATGCCGCTGCTTGTGATAGGTAATTAGCTCGATATCTATTTTTATCACCGCTGCAAGAGAGTGAGTGTACCGTCCCGTGACTCAATCCGAGTTAACGCGGAAAGGCTGATACCCGAGACTCACAGCCAGTTTCTTAACCGCGCACGGTCCATGTCTCCCCTCGCTTAGGGGCGATCACGAGCTAGAGTCTCAGGTCGCGTGTCCGTCCCACATCAGCAATGTACAGCTACCGGTCCCTTTTCAGTGTCAGGGATCAGTGCGTGGATCGTGAGGACCATGTCCTCGGTGTGGCGAGTCGCACCCAGGCAGGCAGTGCACGGTGCCGGTGATCTGTTTCAGGTGTGACCAGCCAGGGCACATGGCGCGTGACTGTCCTTAGAGGTAGTAGCAGCAGTAGCAGTTTCCTCAACAGCAGCAGCATCAGCAGCAGGGGCAGTATCTGCCGCTACCCAGGTCAGCGAGTGTGGGAGACAGGCAGAGAGCTCGAGGCAAGATCACACACATGACTAGGGCAGAGGTAGTGGCGTCACAGCTCGTGGAAGGTACCGTTCGGAATTTGGGTTGTGCGGCTTGAGTTTTGTTTGATTCTAGCGCGTCTCATTCGTTTATTTTAGAGGATTTCACGCTGAGTATCGAGGAGCCAGTGACCCAGTTATCTTGTGATTTGGCAGTGGAGTTACCTTCGGGTGATTTTATGATCACTCCGTGTTGTTTTGACGAGGTTCCTGTGTGGGTTGAAGGGCGGAGTTTACCGGCCAGGCTCTATGCATTACCGTTTCAGGACTTTGATGTGATTTTGGGCATGGATTGGCTCGAGGCACATCATGCGTTGGTGGAATGTGGCTCGAAGAGGGTTTATTTCTGACAACTTTGTGGACCCACTTTCTATTCCAAGGTATTATGTCTTCCTCTTCCCGTTTCCTTATTTCGGCTATTAGGGCTCGTCGTTTGCTTCATACGGGTTGTCGGGGTTTTCTCGCTTCTGTGGTCGTGGCAGACTAGATGGAGCCGGATGTCGAGGACATTCCGGTGGTGTGCGAGTTTCCTGATATTTTTCCGGAGGACTTACCTAGATTGCCTCCCCAGCGGGAGATCGATTTTGTGATCGAGATTGTGCCTAGTACGGGACCTTTGTCGAAGGCACCTTACCGTATGGCTCCCGCTGAGTTGCGAGAGTTGAGGGCGCAGTTGCAGGAGTTGCTGGCCAAGGGGTACATTCGTCCTAGCTTTTCCCCTTGGGGTGCGCCAGTATTGTTCGTGAAGAAGAAGGATGGTAGTCTGAGGCTGTGCATTGACTACCGGCAGCTGAACGAGGTAACCGTTAAGAACAAGTATCCATTGCCGCGGATTGATGACTTATTCGACCAGCTTCAGTCTGCTCTAGTGTTCTCGCGGATTGATTTGCATGCCGGTTATTATCAGTTACGGATTCAAGAGTCTGACGTGGAGAAGGCTGCGTTCAGCTCGAGATATGGGCATTATGAGTTTCTAGTGATGCCGTTTGGGCTCACCAATGCCCCCGCA
Source organism: Amorphophallus konjac (assembly GCA_022559845.1). NCBI lineage: Eukaryota > Viridiplantae > Streptophyta > Magnoliopsida > Alismatales > Araceae > Amorphophallus > Amorphophallus konjac. The sequence continues at coordinate 204,313,644 of CM040125.1, read as the reverse complement.
GTGTTTATGGATTTGATGCAGAGGGTGTTTCGTCCCTATCTAGACCAGTTTATGGTCGTGTTTATGGAAGACATCCTTGTTATTCGCGGTCTGCCAAGGAGCACGCGTACCATTTGGGTGTGGTGCTGCAGACGTTGCGAGATCACCAGTTGTATGCAAAGCTCAGTAAGTGCGAGTTCTGGCTTCGTGAGGTGCACTTTTTAGGGCACGTGATTTCTAGTGATAGTATTTCCGTGGATCCTGCCAAGGTCGAGGTAGTAATGCAGTGGCCGAGGCCAAGGTCTGTGACGGAGATCCGGAGTTTCTTGGGGCTTGCAGGCTATTATCTGAGGTTTATCCAGGATTTCTCTCGCGTTGCGGCCCCGATGACCAAACTTACGCGGAAGGATGTGCCTTTTGTCTGGACTGATGAGTGTGAGCAGAGTTTCAGGGAACTAAAGAGATTGCTCACCTCGGCTCGGTGTTAGTTTTTCCTTTTGGATCGAGAGGTTTTGTGGTATGTACAGATACTTCCGGGGTCGGATTGGGTGCTGTTTTGATGCAGCATGGTAGAGTGGTGGCGTACGCTTCGCGGCAGTTGAAGCCCCACGAGGAGAACTACCCTACCCCTGACCTGGAGTTGGCAGTAGTGATCTTCGCGCTGAAGATCTGGAGGCATTATCTGTACGGTGAGAAGTTTGAGGTGTTCACTGACCATCAGAGTCTGAGATATGTGTTCACTCAGAGAGACCTTAACCTCAGGCAGAGGCATTGGATAGAGTATATGAAGGACTATGACTTCACCCTATCTTATCAGCCGGGCAGGATGAATGTCATCACCGATGCTTTGAGTCGAAAGGTCGCGGTCAGCGCCTTGATGTTGAGGAAGTGGAGGCTCTGGGAAGAAGTGCCAGAAGTGTCATTCAGGCTCAAGATTCCCCGAGAGCCAAGGTTAGCGGTGCTCGCGAGTCTGACTGTCATGCCTGCTATCCGTCGTCAGGTGATAGAGGCTCAGTATGCAGACCCGGAGTTGCCCCAGATTTTGGCCATGACTGATGTGGAGCTTGGCGAGGATGGTGCCGTGAGGTTCCGTGGTAGGCTATACGTCCCCACCGAGGATCAGGTTCGTCGTGCGGTGTTGCGCGAGGCTCATGGGAGTAGGTACACCGTAAACCCGGGCGCGACGAAGATGTATCGAAACTTGTGGAGGCAGTTCTGGTGGCCTGATATGAAGAGAGATGTTATCGAGTTCGTGGCCAGGTGCCTGACCTGTCAGCAGGTGAAAGCAGAGCATCAACGACCAGGAGGTGTGCTGTAGCCCTTGGATGTTCCCGCATGGAAATGGGGCCACGTGACCACGGATTTTGTGGTGGGATTACCGAGGACTCCGAGTGGGCAGGACGGTATTTGATTGCTGGTGGATAGGCTGACGAAGGTGGCTCGGTTGTTACCGATCAAAGTCAGTTGGAGTGTGCCCAAGTTGGCTCGTCTTTATGTGGAACGGATCGTGCCTCTGCACGGAATTCCCATTTCCATTGTGTCAGATCGAGATCAGCGTTTCACTTCTGGATTCTAGAGGAGTTTCCAGCCAGCACTTGGCAGAGTTAGCATTTTGCTCAGCGTATCATCCTCAGTCAGATGGTCAGTCAGAGAGGACCATTCAGACTTTGGAGGATATGTTGAGATCCTGTTGCCTGGAATGGCAAGGGAGTTGGTTTCACCACCTACCGTTGGTGGAGTTTGCCTACAACAACAGCTATCATTCGAGCATCAGCATGGCTCCTTATGAGGCGTTGTACGGGCGTCCATGTCTGACTCCACTTGATTGGTTCGAGATTGGTGAGCGTGTTTTGACGGGACCGGAGTTGGTGCAGTAGTGTGTGAATGTTGTGCACCTGGTTCGTCAGAACATGTTGGCGGCCCAGACTCGGCAGAAGAGCTATGCTGATCGGAGGAGGCAGCCCCTCATGTTCGCCGTTGGTGATCGTGTGTTCTTGAGAGTCTCTCTGATGAAGGGGGTGATGCGCTTTGGACGACGTGGGAAGCTGAGCCCCCGCTGTGTGGGTCCTTTCCTTATCGTGGAGCTCATTGGTGAGGTAACTTATCGGCTACAGTTACCCTCTGAGTTGGCGTCGGTGCATGACGTGTTCCACGTCTCGATGTTGCAGAAGTATATGCCCGATGACTCTCATGTGCTTGAGGATTCTGTTTGGCCCGAGGTGACTCCAGATCTTTCTCTCCCAGAGCTTCCCGTCCGCGTAGAGGATAGGCGAGAGCAGCACCTACGGAACAAGGTCATCCCCTTGGTTAAGGTGGTGTGGCAGTGGCACTCTGGTGGTGAGGCTTCTTCGGAGCATGAGGACGAGATGCGTCAATAGTTCTTTTACCTGTTCGAGTGAGTCCCCTCTTCTTCCCCTGAGCTTTGTTCTTAAATTTCGACGAAGAAATTTGTTTAAGGGGGAGGGATGTAATACCCCAGATCTTTCGGATCCTTCCTTTTTGTGTCTCAGATTTGCTTTCTTGAAGTGTCAGACTCCATTGTGTCTGAAATTTCATTTCGGACATCTTTCGTGTTCAGATCAGCGCGATCCGGAGTTGTTTCGGAGGTCCGGAGTGCGTCCGCGACTTTTTCGCTCGTGTTTTCCGATTTTCGCGTGCGGGTTTCGACAATTCCTTCAGAACCTTGTTGCGGGTGAACCGAGTCGTTCACCTAGGCAAGAGTGGTACCATTACGATCGGTGCGTTCCGAGGATCACGAAAACGTGATTTTTAATTTTTTGGTATTTTTTGAAATTCATGGATTTTCTATAAATACCCCTCTCCTTTTTCTTTCTCCCCCACCTTTTCTTCTTCTTCTTCCTCTTCCTTCTTCCTCCCGTGAGCGACTGCCCCTTTCTCTCTCTCTTCGATCGACGATGATGGCGGCGAGCTCCCCTCCGGCTGCAGACGGCGGTGGGCGACGGCGCGGCGACGTGGGCGGCGGCGAGGCGATCTCGTGGTCGTGCGGTGTTCGTGGGAAGCGTAAAGGAACGGGGTTTCTTAAAGTGTTCTTCACGGTTTGTAGACGATCCGGCGTGCCTCGAAGCGAGATTGAGGTAGGGTGACATTCGCTAGCTCCCCGCGTTCCATTCCCGTGGTTTCTAGCCTGAGGGGAGACCGAAAGATGGGTTTCGATGCCGGGTTGGGTTTTCCATGATTTGGGGAGAGTTTGCCCGATCTATGTTTTTAGGCCGCGATTCGGTGTTTTAATGGCTTAGATGCATGCTAGGGGTCCTTAGGGGGCTCCCCCCTTGATTTCCCCCTCTCCTATGGAGGCATGGGGGCGTGGTTGGCATTTTTGGGTGTTTCTCAGCGTTCCGCCATCGGGACAGTGTGACGGTCCTTCCAGTGACCGTCACAGCCTGTGACGCGCCAAGGTAGGTGCGTCATAGGGCATGTTTTGCCAATTGGGTGGTCAGTGGGCCTGACGGTCCCACGATAGACCACCAGGGCGTGTGACGCGCCTAGGTTAGACCGTCAGGTGACGATTTGACCGTTGGCATCCGACCGTTGGGGTTTTGACCGTTGGGGTCAAGGCCTGTGACGCACCCAGGGTGGGGCGTCAGGGCCTTGTAACGCCCCTGTGTGGGAGCGTCACAGAGGAGACATCACCACCTTCTGACGCATCTGGGTTGGAGCGTTAGAGACTGTGACCCCCAAGAGGTGTGCGTCACGGTTGTTTTCTTCGTGTCTTCTTACGCACCAGGGGTGACGCGTCACGGCCTGTTTTGCACGGAACGTGTGACGCTCCTGTGTTGGACCGTCACATGGCTGTGACGGCCCAGAGATAGACCGTCAGAGCTGTGATGCTCCTGTGTTGGACCGTCAGGCTTTGGACTGCACCAGGTGGTTCGTAGTCCCGTTTCTTTTCCAACCGCGGTCACCGTGCGACGGTGCTGGTACGTGGGACGGTCCCCGTACTTCGTCGGACAAGGACGTTATTTTTCGTTCACTTGAGAGTCTACTCCATAGTGACCCTCCACTAGTCGTAGCCTGATTACACGTTTAGTGGTCCCACCAGGGAGTGGTGGAGAGGCTACCCAGAGGATGGTTTTAGACTGGTTTCTGTCGGGTCCCGCGTCTAGTAGCCAGAGTCCGACTGAGGGGAAAACCGGTCAGAGGGCCAGACCAGGGACGGACGGTTTGTGTGTGCACATGTGGTTGGGGGCGGTTGGACCCACGCTGACGGGTGTGACCCCAGCTAGTCACTTGTTTGGGGTTACTTGTACGGTGTCCTTGCCTCCGTCGAGGGGCTATCGTGCCAGGTGGACACCTACGGTGCGGTGTAAGACGTCCGGGGATGCTACCGACTGTGCTTCTAGTGGAGGTACTCCCGTCGAGTCGGGAGTGACAGACTGTCAGTCATTCTTTGTGACTTCGACTTTCGAGTTTTTCATCGGGTTGACCAATGAGTTCCGATTGTCTCGCCGCGGCGTGTGTGTGAGCTTTCGTGCCACGAGACCGGTGTTGTAGTTGTAGGGCTTTCCCTTCCGAGGTACTCGCTTATTGCTAGCGTAGACGTTTCTCCATTTGCGAGGTAGTGTTCGACTGATGCCTACTAAGTCTTGTTCTGAGTCTCATTCCCTGCATATTTTCACCGTGTTTCAGGCGAGGTGCGGCTTCAGGGGAGCGCGTCTGAGGCTCAGCGTAGTTCAGTTGTCCAGCGTTAGTGCTAGAGGTCGGAGCAGGGGTATGCCCCGTATAGCTGTACTTTTCTTTCTTGTCTCTGTACTAGTTGTGGACTATTGTTGTTATTTTGTTATACCTTGTGGACCTTGTATCATGTAAAATGTTAATTTATTTCCTACTTAATCATATAAACTGTTTAATTTCTGCAATTATTTGTGATACTTGTGTAGTTTCCACACTATCCTTCTAACCCTTCCGAGTCTTCGGGCTCGTGGGTGGCGGTGCGAGTCTCGGGTTATCGGGCTTTCCCGGTAATTGGATTCTCGGGTCGTTACAGACAGTACTGAACTCGTGCATGAATGTGTATACATCACAATTAAGTCTATGCACATCTAGCTTATTCACCTATTGACTCCATGCATTCCTGTTTAACTCTTTACTATATGTATAACTGTCTCGAGCTGATATTTCTTTCTGATTGTATGACATGTATTTTTTTTTAGAAGAATATGAATGGCGCATGATCTAAGAGTGGAGGAGGTGCTAGGATCGTGACACGTGGAAAGCATTAAGCTAGGATGCTGCCACGTGGGCCAAGGCATTTGGGCGGGAATCGTGGAAAGCACACGCCCTACATCTGATGCTCATATAAAAAGGAAGCCTCTCCTTCCAGAGAAAGGTGATCGAAGCAGGAAGATCTAGAGCCAGCGCGATCCAGAGAGGAGAAAAGAAAAGAGAGAGCAGAGTAGAAGAGAAAGAATAGAGTTCGTTAGTTCGAGAGAGGAAAGAGAGGCAGTAGAAGAGAAAGAAGGATAGAGAGAGAGATAGAGAGTTCAAGGAGAAGAAGAGAAGCTTCATCAGAAGATCTGTCCCTACTAGAATCTGGATCAAATCTAATCCAGTCAGCTCCATGGGAGCCACATCTATGTAGATATCGTCTACAGCTTTCAGTTGATGTGTTTTCTTATCTTTTTTTTTCTTTTGAACCTTATTTCAAGTTGTTCGTCAGCGGAGCAAGCTGTGTTGCTCAGTAGTTGCAGAGGAGGATTCCTCTCGTCGGCTAAGCTGTATTGCCCAGTGGATCAAGCTGTTAAGCAGCGGATGGCTAAGCTGTATTGCCCAGCGAAAGCAAGCTGTGATGCTCAGCGGTTTGTAGGCAAGCTGTGAGACCCACCCGTTCAAGCTATGAGTCAGCAGGAATCTACACTCGGGTTGAGTGTGGGGTGGACGTAGGTTTGGAGGACCAAACCACCTAAAAATCCTTTGTGCAGTGGTTCGATTGCCTTGTATGATCCGCTAGATGTATGCCTAGGCACGATCTGTTTTCTTCAGTCTAGTGGGAATTTGGTTTGCACGCTGAACACTTGATTCCGGTTCCATGAGAACCAATTTGTTTAGATGAGCTGAGTATTCTATGTAGCTTACATAGGGTAGATCAAGAGGTTAATTCATCTGATCTCTTTCTCGTTGCTTGAAGTGAGGACCCAAGTTTATCTAGGCTCCATTATGCTTTAATTCCGCATCTCTGATTGTTATAGATTTTAATTGGGAGATATTTTTAAGAGGTATTCATTCACCCCCCCTCTGAATCCATCGCACCGGTCCTAACATCACGACCACTCCCGTGCTCCGTTGATGGTAAAACTAGGACCGTTCCGTTCGTCATCGAGTTCTCTTCGAACGGAGACCCACGGGGCCATCGGCGGAGTTTTGAGCAGACCACGAGGGCTAGAAGAGTGCAAGGAGGTCGAATCTGTCTCCACTTGGATTGACCTGCGCACTCGAGGTAGGAAATTTGGAACTTTGTGCTTCGGGCTTCAAACGATGCTCCGCTTCTTGGAGATGAAAGGGGACTCGTAGCAGAAGTCTTCAGCCAAACGCCGCTCTAATATATTCAAGGTACTGGTCGTGGTAGCCTCTGCAAGTGATAGTTCGGTGTCTGCCATGGAGGAATTGCGCAGTCCGGCGGTGAAGACTCGTTCGGGTAGCCACAAACTCATACGGAGGTGGGACCACCTCTGTTGCAAAGTAGACTAGACGACGATTCAACCGGTATATGGTATGCTCTCTGAAGCTTCTTGTTGATGACATGGTAGTCTCTGCAAGTTGCTAGTACTCTACTGCCTAAGACCTGAGAATTGCAGGTGGTGATAGGTGGTGGGGAATGGGGTAGAAGGGATGGGAAATGGGGTGGATGGGTGTGGGGGCAACCCCTAGCTGTGAGGGGGTCTGGGTGGGGGCAAACTAGGGTGAGGGAGGGGGAGAATGGGGGCTGGAAGGGGGTCTAGGAGGTGGAGGGAGGGAGAGTTGCGAATTTGGGTTGGAAGGGAGAGAGGGAAAGGGTACTTCAAAATGGATTTAAGGGTGCGATTAATTTCTGGTCTTGGGGATGGGAAGAGCTATGTGGGGAAGCAAAAGGGGGGCTTGGGAAGATGGGATTCTTCCCTTGGGAGATGAGAGAGGTGCTTGGGGAAGGGGAGAGGGTAGTTGGTGGTTGGAGGTTGGAGCAAGGATTGGAGGAGTATCTCTTGGGGATGGGGTGGAGTAAAGAGAGGGGTTGTGGGAAGTTGGAGTGACTTTAATGGAGGGGGAGGGGAGAGAGGAAGTGGTTGGGAGGGGAGGAGAGAGAATGGGGGGCGGCCCCCTTTATAGAGAGAGAGATAAGAGAGGGAAGAGAGGGAGGGGAATCCACCTCTTAGAGAGAGAGAGAGATGGAGAATCCACTCCAATTACACTAACATGCACTTAATTTTTTTGATTGACCAAAAGATTACAAATGAGGGGGTGAAGGGGGGTATTTATAGGGACTGGACTTTTCATATGACGAAACAGACCTTGACAAACTAACAATTGACCAGCTCTATCCAGGTGGGGGCGCCCATGGGCCTAGCCCATTGAATTGGGCCCATTAACCAACCTAGACAATCTAATGACACTTAGGTAAATAACCCTTATACCTAGGTACTTGACTCAAATAAAAGGAAAATTACATGGTTTATGACTCAAATAAAATATAAAAATTACATGGATAGACTCAGAAAAATGTGAAGAACACAATGGCGCATGTCGTCGATCCATCTAAGCTTCGAAAAAATGTGGAGGGGCATGGCATGCCCCCATCGTACCCCCGCGGTGGGGAGAGCTCGACCCCGTCGAGTATGAGTCCACCGGGGAAGTGGTACACCCAAGCAGCTCCAGGCGAACCACGATCTCCTGACTCGACCCCGCGTCCATAGTCGGGGGACAGCGCTTCAACTTCTCAAGGTGGCTCGGACACACCCTCTTGCTGGTGCTGACATCTTGCTTGTCCAGTATTGCTTCCATGTACACACGTCGGAGTCACATGCTGATTTGTGGGGACTCTCCGAGCACTCACAAAGGTAGGGGTAGGCTTGAAGCTCTCAATGGGATCCACCGCGGTGCCCTTAGAGGGTGCCGGGTCTGCCACGTGGAAGTGGGGTGAATCCCAAAACTCATTGGTAAGTTCAACCCGTAAGCCGGGTTGTCAAAGCCACTCGGAACTTGGGAAGGACCAAGTCCTCATGCCCTCGACGTGGAGGTGACCCTAGGGTAGAGCCACTCCAAAGTCACCATCACTAGGTTGCCGACTTGGAATTCCAAGCGGCGCATACGAGCTTTTGCCTGCTTCTTGTAAATCTTACCGCTCGTTGCTTGATGCTTACTTGGATGCATATGCCATGCACTATGATGCAGCGTGAGTGGGAAATGTGTGGTATGCAAAGGTGGTCTAGGACAACCACATATAGACCTATCGTGCATTGATGTTATGAAGAGTTTGAATGATTTAGGAGGACGGGGGCATCCATAGGTGTCCCGCTTATGCATGGGTGTGATGAATGCCGGAGGACCCGGACATCCATGAGGGCTCCTAGCATACATGAGACCAATGCTGAATCGGGGAGGACCGTTACACCCAAATAGGGACCCCTCATGCTTCCTACTTGACATGTGGGTGATGTGAATGAATCGACCCGACTTTCTAATCATGCCAAGTGATGTATTGTGCCAAGACTTATGCTGTGACGACCCGGACTCCGAATACCGGATGTACCTAATAGGACTATCGAGTAGACCCGATACCACTTGGAACCCGTGAAGCCTCCCAAGAGCTGTAAAGCTCCGAAGGGATAAAAGGACTGTTGTGTAGTACATTGAAGTTGTAGATATAACAATAAGCAATTAAATTTCATTAATCGGGTTTGCTAAAGTAACAGAAATAAAATTACTTTTTAATTAACAATTAAAATTAACGATTATACCAGAGTCCAGTCCAAAGGAAAGATAAGTACAGTCCAACAGAAAGAAAAATGTACACTGAGGTCGGGGGAAGCCCGACACAGGTACCGCTGGTAACTACGAACATGCCACACCAGGAACCGCGAAGGAAGGAGAGCGCCACACCTGAAAAATAGGGGTAAGCCTCGTGTCACTAGCTCAGTAGGGGTCACGCGGATCCCCACTGAAAAATACGTAGTAACACGGAACAATAGCTAAAACAGTAGGAGTAGTAAAGCAGGAAAAGCTAAACTACAACTAGAAAGCTATGAAAGAAAGCGGGAAGAGCAGGAGTAGAAACAGCTAAAAGAAAAGGGAAAAATACAGCCGTAAAGAACAAGAACACGGCTATCAAGCAAGGCACGGCTCTCTAAGCTACTCCAAACAGCGACAGAAGGGCGAACCTTGATTTCAAAAAGTCAGCAGTTACCGATCCGTCAGCCAAGCACAAGCCCTAAGGCGAAGGCCCACAAAGACAGGCGAAAAACCTAGAAGAGACCTAGATGGACACGGAACACTAAAGCCTACACGATTGGATTGTCATGCACGCTCCCTAAGTGCAAACACATACACAACTGGATCATTGTGCATACCACACAGCACTGACCTCGGGTAAGGCCAAGAAAAGACTAACCCGGGAAGGTCAAGACACACGAGGAATGCGAGAGTCACGTGTCACGTGACAGAAGCACCTCCTCACTAGAAGAACGGCTAGATGCGTCCACTGACGTCTTACACTGCGCCACAGGTATCTCGATACGGACGCTGAGAACGATGGAGACTGAGATACTCTCTGAACCAAAATAGGAACTACAGTAATGAGTGACTAGTCAGGGTCACGCCCATCGGCGTTCGTCCAAACGCCCCTGACCACGTGTGCACACACCAGCTCATGCCTAGAGACAGGCCTCTAGCTAGTTCCCCCCCCCCAACAGGACGCTACCGTAAAGTAGGGGCCCACGGAAACTAGCCTAAAAACTGTATCTCGGGAACTGCCTCAACCACCACTCCAAGGTGGGCCGACAGTAGGAACATGTCGTCAGGCTACGACTAGTGGAGGCTCACTAGACACAGAGACTCGGAAACACGAGTGCTGGAGTACAGACAGGCCGAGAAAGCACTATCGCACGTACGACGAAGCACCAAGGCAGCCCACCCACTGTCAACAGACTTAGGACAAGGCAACTAGACCTGTCGACACAACGATCCTTGAGTGTCACGACTCGGGGTCAAGATCATCGCACAAAGCGGTGACACGCCGCCAATCGATCTAATCCAAAGCCAGAGAAACCGACACAGCCGGGGGAAATGACTCACGGGGACCTGAGGGATCACCAACACACTTGGACGTGCAAATCGAGGTAGGATAGTACCTCTAAGCGTCCAGAACCACTCTCTCGAGCTGGACAGAGAAGACGAGACACACACAAGGTTACTTGTCAACAACTGGGTCTCACAAGGTAGACCAGAACCTAATAACGACTCACAGAACATGACCTCACGCACAAGCACCCTTGGCTACCTTACAACATGGTCATAGCCCTCATAGGACGTCAACAGACATCGACGGGTCAGTGGGCAAACCATAAGGTCAAGCCAAGACAATCAGAAACCAAATTACTGGTAAACCATCCTCTAGGATGCAAGCGATGCATCACTCGGCCGCTAAGCAACACAAGCAGTCAAGGAAGAAGCCGCTACACACGCAGAGGCAAAGACTCTGGCGGTCTTACACTGGGTCGCGAGATGATAGTGGCGGTCAAAGATATGGCCGCTACACTTAGTCAACCCTCGAACCGATCTACCCAGTTAAACCACCATAGCGGTCTAATAAAGACGCGCTAGATAGACTAGGCGGTCTAAACATGAGCCGTCACACTAACCACCCTAAAATATTGACCTAAGACAAATAGACTGTAGCGATCTAAGGAAGGTGCGCTACAATGAAGAGGCGGTTGAAGGTTGGTCTACCACAGTCAACCGACTTAAAACATTGACCAGGTCAAATGGACAATAGTGGCCTAAGAAAGGCGCGCTACAACACATTGGCGGTCAGAACTAGGGCCGCCAACTCGAACCGACATACACCCGTTGACTTATTCAACAGACCGTAGCGGTCAAGACTAGGGCCGCTACAGCAAGCGTAGCGGTCTATCGTAAAATCGCTAAGCTAAACCGACTTACACTAGAATCGAGGAAAAATGAACCTTGGCACACCCCCATAGGGCCGCCAGCTCAGCCGACCTAAAACTAACCGACACACTATGGAGTGTGGCAGTCCATTGTGGGGCCGCCAGAGACCTGTAGCGGTGTCTGAAATGACCGCCAACATGATACGGCGGGAAAATCATGGGAATGGCCGGATCAGGCCGTTCCACGCCCCATACGCATCTAAACGCAGGGGAAACAAACCTAATCGACAAAATTAACCTTTCATAGGCCGGAAGGGGTCCATGCAACATCTAAATTGCAAGAAATGGGCGATTCCAACGAATCGACCCTAATTGGGTCACCGGGGTTCCCGCACTTGTACCAGCCCCAAATGACGACCAATTAACACGAAATCAGCGGAAATGAAATACAGACATGCGGGGGGTCACAATGAAACTAATCTAGTCGAAAACCGTCGCCATTTTTCGGTGAACCCGGCGCACACCCCCCGAGCATGCTTTACCCGAAATTGAACGAAACCCACTCGAATGCGCACCGTTCGGCACGAAACTGTGAGGGAACGTAGAAGAGAAGTAGGTGATCCATCTCCCTACCTCCACCGAAGATTCCGTGTACCGAAGTGACTAAACCACGCCGAAAACCACATCGCGAGCTCGACCGTCGGCTTTGAATCCACCGTTTGGGATCACGCCAAGAACGGTCCGATCCTCGCCCCATCGCGCACCCTATCACTGCCACAACATCTTCACTACCTGCCCATGCCTCCTCCGTCTACAGCCGGAGCCGGAAGGGCGAGAGAGGAGAGAAAATGTGAGAGAGAGAGGGACGCGCGCGAATGAGGAAAGGAAAGAGGAAAGAAAAGAAAAAGGAAAAAAATTAGGAATTTTCCTAATTTCTGAAAATTTCAATTTTGTCCCAAAAATGGACTAATTCAGAAAAATATGCAAAAATAGTCGAAACGGTCCTCTCAAAGAGTACATCGCAACTGTAGCGTCCTCGAGTCTATAAACTGAGAAATAAACTCACCAAAGGGTTCTATAACTTGTACGAGAGAAAAACTCACGCGGATCGTAAAACTCAACTCAGGACCTACAAAAGCGATCTGAAACTCTTCGAAAAGGATCCGAAAGATCCGATAAGAATCTAGGGTATTATAGCCTCCCCTCCTTCAAGAAATTTCATCCTCGGAATTTAAGGAACGAACAAGAAGAAGCAGGGACGAACAAGCCCCCAAGAGACAACTTAAAACAACATGAATCTCAAAAAACACGATTTAGAGGAACACTGCCAGACCATCATCACAAGCATACGCTCTGGATCTCACGGAAAATTGATCTAAAGAACAAGCATGGCACACAACTGAACGCAAGTCTGACACCTCCGAAACAAGGCAACGTCGCTTACGTCTCACAGGGAAGGAGACACGATCCTACCATGACAACAACTATCGGGAAAACAAAATGACAGACACGGCAAGCATCAGATTAAACAAGGAAGCATAGTCCTCTCAGCTGACAGCTCAACACATCGGCTCCAATGCCAAAGGCAACGACGAAACTTGGCACACAGGATGCCAACAACAGCACTGGACCACAAACACAATCAAGTCAGTCCTCACTCAGATATTACATTTGATTCAAGTCGCATGCCAACTCTACCAGGAAAGAAGAGTACAGCACAACTAACCGACAAGACCATGGTCCACACGATGCCAAGACAGATTCACAGGGAAACAACGAGAAAATGGCAACATCAGCAGTTGCAGGATTTCGACTCAGTACAGAACACAGGACCACGGAACACAACTGCAAGCTGGGTCACATCAAGGTGCAATAACAGTAGAACACACGACTATAATGGACTAGTCATGCAACAAATAGCTCACCAAGAAAAGACTCACGACAACAAGAAGAACAACGATCTCGAAAAATGCATCTCAAGGACCACGATCAAGCCCTGAGAGCACAACACCCAAGAAAGAATTACAGAGCAGAGGGTACTCAACCAGCAGAAATGTCGACAGATACCCCAATACTCACAAATACCAGTGCCAACACCATAATGCCTCCAAGAACAATGGCACGGCAACAGATAACATCAAGGCACAGGAAGCCAAGATGAAGTCACATCGAGAAGAACAATTCTCTAGACTGGCCAGAATCTTACAACCAACGATCCTCAACATGTGGGTTATCAGCCCACACGCTTCCGCTGCGCACTCATTCGACACACACATGCATCAGAAATGTCCTGGTATCCGCATCTTAGCACACACTCGACGCCATCGCAATTCGTGAAAATTGCAATGTGATCACGCCATGAGTACTGATTCTGCTAACAACCGATCACAAGTCGCCTAAGTGCAAACCAAGAAGAGTACCAGCTTCAGCACAAAGCCCAAAGAAAGACTAATCTTAGCTTACCATTACGTCATGAAAGAATAAATGAGCCTTCACAACACATCGGCCGCTAGACACGGCACGATCAACACGGTGCACAACGGCTCCTAACACAAGGATTAGGTCCAAAACCAAGCAACCGTAGAACAAAGAGCAGATCAGGCTCAGAATTAATACTGTCCACACTTAAGTACACATGACAAAGGTCTCACTAAGATAGCACTCCAAGGCTTACCTCTAAAAAACTCCACCAACGGGATGAGAAGCATCAAGCTCACTAACAGTAGCTCACCAGGAAGGAAAATCCTAGGTGCGCTTGAGCATCTTCTCAATCGAGGCAACAAAGCAGCCACTTCAATAGAAGCGAAACACCTCAGGAGCTGCACAGACTCAAGCTGGGATGACCAAAATAATGTAAGAACGTGTACGGCCATCACACCAACTCGAAAAGTCACCAGCCACCTAAACAAACCACGGAAAAATCTCGAACAATGTACTGTAGATTCAAGCCTACCGGCGAACTCTGCCAAGTACAGTATGATCGAGACAAACACCACGATGAAAAAGAGCATCCCGTCCCATCTTGACGAGAGCAAAACCATCTCATACAGTGCTGACACAGCACGCACAAGACAACACGCGGAAACAAAGCGAAAAAGAATCGTGAAACCAAAGCCAGCGAAAGACTGTACTGGACTTTCAGGATTCTAGACACTGTATATCTCGGATTCCCATGTACTCCACACAACAACCGCTCTGATACCACCTGTGACGACCCGGACTCCGGATACCGGATGTACCCGATAGGACTACTGAGTAGACCCGATACCACTTGGAACCTGTGAAGCCTCCCAAGAGCTGTAAAGCTCCGAAGGGATAAAAGGACTATTGTGTGGTACATTAAAGTCACAGATATAACAGTAAGTAATTAAATTTCATTAATCAGGTTTGCTAAAGTAGCAAAAATAAAATTACTTTTTAATTAATAGTTAAAATTAATAATTATACCAGAGTCCAGTCCAAAGGAAAGATAAGTACAATCCAACAGAAAGAAAAACGTATACTGAGGTCGGGGGGAAGCCCGACGCAGGTACCGCTAGCAACTACGAACACACCACACCAGGAACCGCAAAGGAAGGAGAGCGCCACACCTAAAAAAAGGGGTGAGCCTCGTGTCACTAGCTCAGTATGGGTCACGCGGATCCCCACTGAAAAACACGCAGTAACACGGAACAACAGCTAAAACAGCAGGAGTAGTAAAGCAGGAAAAGCTAAACTACAACTAGAAAGCTGTGAAAGAAAGCTGGAAGAGCAGGAGTAGAAACAGCTAAATGAAAAGGGAAAAACACAGCCGTAAAGAACGAGAACACAGCTACCGAGCAAGGCACGGCTCTCTAAGCTACTCCAAATAGCGACAGAAGGGTGAACCCTGATTTCATAAAGTCAGGAGTTACCGATCCGTCAGCCAAGCACAAGCCCTAAGGCGAAGGCCCACAAAGACAGGTGAAAGACCTAGAAGAGACCTAGACGGACACGGAACACTAAAGCCTACATGAGTGGATTGTCGTGCACTCTCCTTAAGTGCAAACACATACACGACTGGATCGTCGTGCATACCACACAACACTGACCTCGGGTAAGGACAAGAAAAGACCAACCCGGGAAGGTCAAGATGAACGAGAAACATGAGAGTCACGTGTCACGTGACGGAAGCACCTCCTCACTAGAAGAACGACCAGATGCGTCCACTGACGTCTTACACTGCGCCACAGGTATCTCGCTACGTACGCCGAGAACTACGGAGACTGAGATACTCTCTAAACCAAAATAGGAACTACAGTAACGAGTGACTAGTTAGGGTCATGCCCATCGGCGTTCTTCCAAACGCCCCTGACCACATGTGCACACACCAGCTCATGCCTAAGGCTAGGCCTCTAGCTGTTTCCCCCCCAGCAGGACGCTACCGTAAAGCAGGGGCCCATGGAAACTAGCCTAAAAACCATATCTCGGGAACTGCCTCAACCACCACTCCCAGGTGGGCCGACACCAGGAACGTGTCGTCAGGCTACGACTAGTGGAGACTCACTAGACACAGAGACTCAGAAACACGAGTGCTGGAGTACAGACAGGCCGAGAAAGCACTGTCGCACGTACTATGAAGCACCAAGGTAGCACACCCACTGCCAACAGACTCAGGACAAGGCAACTAGACCTGCCGACATAATGATCCTTGAGTCTCACGACTCGGGGTCAAGATCATCGCACAAAGCGGTGACACGCCGCCAATCGGTCTAATCCTAAGCCAGAGAAATCGACACAGCCGGGGGAAATGACTCACGGGGACCTGAGAGATCACCAAGACCCTCAACAGACCTGGAAACGTAAATTGAGGTAGGACAGTACCTCTAAGCATCCAGAACCACTGTCTCGAGCTGGAGAGAGAAGCCGAGAGACACACAAAGTTACTTGTCAACCACTAGGTCTCACCGGGTTGACCAGAACCTAATAACAACTCACAGAACATGAGTTCATGCACAAGCACCCTTGGCTACCTTACAACATGCTCATAGCCCTCCTAGGACGTCAACAGTCATCCACGGGTCAGTGGGGAAACCATAAAGTCAAGCCAAGACAATCAGAAACCAAAATACCGGTAAACTATCCTCTGGGACGCAAGCGGTGCATCACTCGGCCGCTAAGCAACATAAGCAGTCAAGGAAGAAGCCGCTACACACATAGAGGCAAAGACTCTGTTGGTCTTACACTAGGCCGCAAGATGACGGCGGCGGTCAAAGATATGGCCGCTACACTCAGTCAACCCTCGAACCGACCCACCCAGTTAAACCACCATAGCGGTCTAATAAAGACGCGCTACACGGACTAGGTGGTCTAACATGAGCCGCCACACTAACCGCTCTAAAACATTGACCTAAGACAAACAGACTGTAGCGGTCTAAGGAAAGCACGCTACAACGAAGAGGCGGTTGAAGGTTGGTCCACCACAGCCAACCGTCTTAAAACTTTGACTCGATCAAACGGACAGTAGTGGCATAAGAAAGGCGCGCTATAGCATATTGGCGCTCAGATCTAGGGCCGCCAACTCGAACCGACATTCACCTGTTGACTCATTCAATGGACCGGAGCGGTCAAGACTTGGGCCGCTACAGCAAGCGTAGCGGTCTATCGTAAAATCGCTAAGCTGAACCGACTTACACTAGAATCGAGGAAAAATGAACCTTGGCACACCCCCATAGGGCCGCCAGCTCAGCCGACATAAAACTAACCGACACACTATGGAGTGTGGCGGTCCATTGTGGGGCCGCCAGAGACCTGTAGTGGTCTCTGAAACGACCGCCAACACGATACGACGGGAAAACCATGTGAATGGCCGGATCCGGCCGTTCCACACCCCATACGCATCTAAATGTAGGGGAAACAAACCTAATCGACAAAATTAACCTTCCACAGGCTGGAAGGGGTCCATGCAACATCTAAATCGCAAGAAACGGGCGATTCCAACAAATCGACCCTAATTGGGTCACCGGGGTTCCCGCACTTGTACCGGCCCCAAATGACGACAAATCAACACGAAATCAGTGAAAATAGAATACAGACATGCGGGGGGTCACAATGAAACTAATCTAGTCAAAAACTGTCGCCATTTTTCGGTGAACTCGACGCACATATCCCGAGCATGCTTTACCCGAAATTGAACGAAACCCACTCGAATGCACACCGTTCGGCACGAAACTGCGAGGGAATGCAAAAGAGAAGTAGTTGATCTGTCTCCCTACCTCCACCGAAGATCCCACGCACCGAAGTGACTAAACCACGTTGAAAACCACATCGCGAGCTCGACCATCGGCTTTGAATCCACCGTTTGGGATCGCGCCATAAACGGTCCGATCCTCGCCCCATCGCGCACCCGATCACTGCCACAGCATCTTCACTGCCTGCCCATGCCTCCTCCGTCTAGAGCCGGAGCCGGAAGGGCGAGAGAGGAGAGAAAATGGGAGAGAGAGAGGGACGTGCGCGAATGAGGAAAGGAAAGAGGAAAAGAAAAGAAAAAGGAAAAGAAATTAGGAATTTTCCTAATTTTTGGAAATTCCAATTTTTGGCCCGAAAATGGACTAATTCAGAAAAATATGCAAAAATAGTCGAAACGATCCTCTCAAAGAGTACATCGCAACTGTAGTGTCATCTAGTCGATGAACTGAGAAATAAACTCACCACAGGGTTCCGTAACTTTTACGAGAGAAAAACCCACGCGGATCGTAAAACTCAACTCAAGACCTACAAAAGCGATCCGAAACTCTCCGAAAAGGATCCGAAAGATCCAATAAGAATCTAGGGTATTACATATGCACTCCTATCCTAAAGATAACTTCCATGTGTATGGGTGTGGGATGCCCTTTGAACTTCCATGTGAAAGGGTCGAAGGGATCTAGGAAGGTGGGCATTATTAAGAGGGGCTCTTCCTTGCTTCCTAGGCATATGTCGCCTATGGCGATGGTTCCCTTTGTGTGGCCCGAGTCTTGGAAGAGGTGGACTTCGTCCAACATGGTTGGTTGGGGTAGGGAAAGGTGGGTTGTGGGTAAGGTGGGTGGGTCATATGGGTAACTTGACTCCCAATGGAAGGGATAAAAGGGGTCGTGGATTGGGCTTCCTAGGGAGAAGTGCTCTATGTCATCGTGGGTCATCCTCATCTATTGGGATGATTGGGCCGGTGTAGTGAGTGGGTGGGTTGGCCAATGTCCTTGGGATCTCAATGGTATGGGAGTGGACCGAGATGGGTTCTTCCACCATGGGGAGAAGGAAAAGGAGGTCGCTAGTGTAGCAACTAACAGTGCAAACTGAGGTGATAGACCCGACGTATGGGTGGATGAGGTCAAGGCTCTTGGGTCGGTCCGCCCCTAGGGTCAACAAGTAAGTCAAGTATAATTGTCACTCTAGACCCTTGAGGAGATCATCCCAACCCTCTACCTCATAGTAGGATTGGATCATGGTGTGAAAGGAGGGGAGGGAAACAATTTCAGATTGATGTCCCACGGGTGAGAGGTGTGGGGGTGAACTAGGGATGGTGGGGCCTTGCTTGAGCCATTGGAGTATGGACTCATTCACGGTGAGGGTGCCATGAGTGGTGGTGGTTAGTTCTTGAAGGACCGGGCTAGGAGAGGTGAATGGAATGGGAAGCTCTTGGATGTCCTTTATGGCGGGAGGTGGGTTCGGATTGGTACCCACTACTTCTTGAGTGGGTGTGTGGGCCATGGTCTCTTCTACCAAAGGGCTGGGACAGTCATTTAGGGGTGGGGTGATGGTGATAGCCGATGTGTGGTGCACCCGAGGTGGTGAACAAGCATGGGCTTGGGTTGGGATTGGTAAGGGAAGTAGTGGAGGTCTAGGTTGGGGTTGGGTTGGGGTAGGGAGAGGAAGATGGGTGGGTTGAGGGGGTTTGGGAAGATTGACCTTGGGAGGGGTGTCCCTGTTGGGGGACGATGGAGGGGTAATGGTGGCCAGGGTGGGAGAGGTTTTAACCACTATGGGCATGGGAAGATGCTTCCTCATGGGGCATTGTCTGGCGATGTGCCCCAATTGGTGGCACCTATAACATTCTGGCTCGCACTTACCCGAGATTATTTCACTCACTTCTATCTTCATAGGGCTCTTTCCCTTTTGAGAAGGGGTGAGGCGAGGGGTGGCGGAGGGGGCCAATGGCGCTTGAGTGGTGTGGGTTGTGTAATGGGGTTTTGGTTGGGGTGGGGGGAATTGGGGAACTGGAATCTTGTGTTGGTCGGGTGGGGATGGAGGAGTTGAAGTGCTCCTTGGGCTTTGATGACGCGAGTAGGAAGGGGACACATATCTAGCCCTAAGTTGTTCCTTCATGTTTCCCCAAGTGGTGATGGGATCTTCCCTTCTAATTATCCTTAGCCCGACAATTTGCAGCCAATAGGTTTGAGCCCGTTTGGTAAGTTGTGATTTGGAAAACCGGACTTTCTCATCCTCGAACATGGGATACCAAGTGAAGTAATCGTCCATTGAGACTTCCCAATCTAAATAGTCGCTCGGTTTGCTAGACCCATCAAAGGTGGGTGGGTGGGAAGGTGCACTCCTACTGGTCGCCCTTGGGGCGAGCCCATTTTCTTCTATTTGGTTGAGTCGACCCGATAGGCTATCAAGCTGCTCATTGGCATAAGTCATGGATCCCATTAGGTAGTCGACATGGCCATGGAGGCCATGTTTGTTGGTGATGGGTTTCCCTTGGGGGTTTGGACTCCTGGAAAGGGCCAATGGGTATGGTCGGTATGAGGCGGCAATGCTAGTGGACAAGAGCGATGCACCGAGAGAATCTAAATGCATATGCGTGCCCTAGGACCAACTTGTAGAGACAAGTTGAGAACTTGCTCTGATACCACTTGATGTGAAATCACCTAGAACCTAGATTGCAAGCAACGCAACGGACATGGCGATGTCACACAAGCGGACTCACCCGTGTAACGCACACATGTGCTCGTGGGCAATCCGGTGATGATGGAGAAGGTCCGGGGTGGGACCTTGATGCTCCGGGGAATTTGGCTAGCTTGAGGCTGAACCCCTAAGGGCCCGGGATGCCCAATTTCATGGGTGGCCAGCACCCCAAGGGCGTGGGTTGTAGGGCCTCTCTCACAACTAGCTCCGCGGTGGTCGCTTAAATTGATGACAATCTGGGACCGGGCACTCTCTCACTGCCGACGGAGCAACCAAAAGTAATACTAAACTAAGCAATTAAATCACAGCAATGAGAAGTGTTTCAAAGCTCACCTGATCGGCGTGAATACACAGATCCCGATCGAAGACGAGGGCGAGCGGGGAGGCGTGGGTACGCACCCGCACGCCACGTCGGTGTAGCTTTGACATGATAATTAAAATATTACACCACTACACCTCTCGCAGGAGGGGGATCTTGGGGCGGAGACTTATTGAAATTACATCCAAAACTACCTCCACCCAAGGAGGGACGGTCAGCCGGCCAGGCGGGATGGGGGAAAAACTAAGCTAGAAGCCGAATTACCGAGCTCCCTGATTTTGCCAGCTTCAGGAACAGCCGGATAGGCAGTCACTATCGGTGCTGCCACGGGCTCTCCCGAACTCCTTTATTGACAAAACTAGCATTAAAATCTCCTGGGTTGGCCCAAGAGGTCGTCAGAACAATTGAGGAATTTCTTGATGACGACGACGGCCGGGGCAAGGTCGGGATCTGCACTACTGCACGTTGCTCCTGACAGTGTCTGGACCGCTGTTGTTGGAAGGGAAGGTTGTCACGACCACTCCCATGCTCTGTTGATGGTGAGATGGAGACCGTTGCGTTCGTGGTCGAGTTATCTTCGAACGGAGACCTACAGGGCCACCGGCGGAGGTCGGAGCAGACCGCAAGGGCCAGAAGAGTGGAAGGAGGTCGAATCTGTCTCCACTTGGATTGACCTGCGCAATCGGGGTAGGAAATTTGGAACTTTGTGCTTCGGGCTTCAAACGACGCTCCGCTTCTTGGAGATGAAAGGGGACTTGCAGCAGAAGTTTTCAGCCAAACGTCGCTCAAATATATTCAAGGTACTGGTCGTGGTAGCCTCTGCAAGCTGCAGTTGGGTGTCTGCCAGGGAGGAATTGGGCAGTCCGGCGGTGAAGACTCCTCTGTGCAGCCACGAACTCAGACAGAGGTGGGACTACCTCTGTTGCGAAGTACACTGGACGACGATTCCATAGGTATATGTTATGCTCTCTGAAGCTTCTTTGTGATGACGTGGCAGTCTCTGCAAGTTGCTGGTACTCTGCTGCCTGCGACTTGAGAATTGCAGGTGGTGATAGGTGGTGGGGAATGGGGTA
Organism: Amorphophallus konjac; assembly: GCA_022559845.1. Lineage (NCBI taxonomy): Eukaryota > Viridiplantae > Streptophyta > Magnoliopsida > Alismatales > Araceae > Amorphophallus > Amorphophallus konjac. The sequence continues at coordinate 204,292,273 of CM040125.1, read as the reverse complement.
GAAGGGATGGGAAATGGGGTGGATAGGTGTGGGGGTGTTGAGACCCGAATGGTGGCAATCAAGAGGGGAGGGGTGAATTGGTTGGCCAATTAAAAATTACTTCCAAGTTAAAACTAGTTAATTAAACATACAAGCACTAATCCTCACTCGAACATGATCACACTTGTGAATGGGTGTGGATAAGGGTAGGTGCTTGATGATAGAGGTGGTGTACGCTCAACTCACCGTAAAGTCCACTCGACAAAGAATGCAAAAAATCAAACCACAAGTGACACGCGAAGTTTTTAGGTGGTTCGGGTACACTGCCGTGTCCCCTATGTCCACCCCTCACACGTGAGGATTAAGACTTCACTATGAAGTGAGCCACACACACACGCTGTGTAGAACAGCAAACACACACACACACACGGCACCCGATCTGGGCTGCCAAACATACACACACACACGTTCGTGCTTCCGAACACGAACACCACACACAAGAATCTGATTTAAGATTTACAACATATGCACAAGCTCAAGCAAAAAGATTCAGAAAAAAAGAGAGTGAAGAAATGTTTATCATGGTTGAAGCTCCCCCTTTCGCTTCTCTAGATGTAGTTCAGCACTTCTGCAAGTGGAAGAACGATCTTGGAGGAAGTATGAAGCAGTGCCGCACGAACAAAGGTTGCAGCTTTATATCCGATGCAGCTTTTGGTTGTAGATTGTCTTGAGGCTTGATTCAAGCTTCTTCCCTTCACTTTCAGGTTTAGAACAAGGTGGGAGTGGAGCTTGGAGCTGCTGCTGTGACCCTGTACACACAAGGATTAGAGAGAAAGCCCAATTTCAGATCTCACCAAGACTCTCTTAGGGTTTACACCCAAATGATATGTATATATTGGTATAGGACGATCAGGGACAGCCTAGAGACCAGATCCATAATTTTAGGAATGTTTTAGGGATGTTGGGATGACTTTCGGTGCGATGCCACGGAAGTCAAAATTCACGGCTCGGGTTCGAGACTGAAAGGCTCGACCCTTGGGGTCGACCTTCGGGAGAGTTAAAACGTGTTCTGGACCAATGGGTCGACCCTTGGGGTCGACCCTTGCAGTTGAGGTAAAAGAACCCGTCGGTTGAAAAAACAAGCTACCAGGGGTCGACCCTTGCGGCTGGGGGTCAACCCAATGGGTCGACCCTTTCAGCTGGAGTTTAAAAGCTCATGTGTTTGCAGAACCAGGGGACCTAGGGGTCGACCTAATGGGTCGACCCTTGTTCCAGAACTTCCATAGAATGGATTAAAAGGACACACGAAGTCCAAGAAACAACCAAGGGGTTTCAAGTTGGGCTTTCGACCATTAAAGGGAATGTTGCTAAGACAAGAATAAGAAAACCCAATTCATTTAAGCTTAGATGAGACCTAAACTAATTTAACCCTTGAGATCAAAATAATGAACTTCAAACCACACGATCAAGGGCCAATAAATTGAAGTTGATCTCACCAACCGTCCTTGAGTTCCTTAAGCACTTAGGCACGTTCCATGCCCTGTAAAGGCATATGTTCTGAATTAGATTTAGCATTGTAATTTAAATTCAAATGCCTTACCAGATGAAGTTACTCTTGTACCTCCAAAAGCTCCAAGACTACATCAAGGATGTGCATTTCTAAAGCTTTTCACGTTAGAACAACTCAATTTCAATTCATACAAATATGTAGTGTTTGGTCATCATCAAAATCCATTTAGTATACCCACAAGGAGGGGGTTCAACAATCTCCCCCTTTTTGATGATGACAAAATACTATATGCCTTGCATAAACATATGACTTCAAAAATGATGTAGCATTCATATGGAATTCAACCATCAACCTTCGTATCAAGAATAAAACTTTCATACTTCACATGAATCATTCAAGAAACATCATATCATGAACCATACCGATCCAAACATATAAGATTGACCATAAAAGGCAAGATTTCTTCTGACAACATAATTTAAAGGTGAACAAGGTCTGAGTTCAAAGGCAAATGACAATATGCAATGCATGAGACGCAACTGAAATGCAACACAACTAAAATGCAACACTGCTAATGAACAGAAATAAAGGCACACATGCATGCAAGCATACAACATACAATAACATATAAGTAGCCGAAGAGTCGGGGCACACATATATGCCTAAAAGTTCTCCCCCTTTGGCATCATCAAAAAGGAGGGGGTGATTAAGGATAAGTAGGGTGCCATTCTGCAGGAGCATAACCGCTTCAATCATCATCCGGAGTGGATGGACGTGATGGATGTCGAATATAATCCAGAATTTCCTGTAACATTTGGGTTTGATCGGCCAAGGCGTCGGTGAGGATCGACTGAGTGTACTCATCGTGAGAAAGCTTCAGATCATGAAGGTCCTTTGTCATAGCATCAAAAGTCTCCCCATACGTGTCTAACCGATCATCAATAGAATCTAAGCGATCCATGAGCAGTTGGACCGCCTCGGAGGGCATCTCTGCAGTAGGAGCATGGGGTTGTTCCTGACCGGCCGACTCTCCATCATCCTCATCTTCCTCATCAGAACTGTCGATTGGAACGACACCTTTCAGTTGGCGAACAAGCTCACCATTTCTGAATTCATAGCCCATGTGGTGATAGATGGAGTGCATTGTAAAAATATCAGCCTCTCGAATAGTTTGGGAGGATTCCTTGGACAGATCCAGCTCCATGTATACAAAAATGGCAGTCAATGCAACGACATATGGTAAAGTTCTGTTCTTGTGCTTCATGCTTGAACACATATGTTCCAAAATAAGTGCGGGAAAATAGATTGGGATACCACCTAAGAAACAATAGAATAGGAACATGTGGATTTCAGTGACTTTGTCATGTCCTACCCCTCGCGGCAGTAAGATGGTTGTAATCATCCGATGCAAAATGTGTTGTAGGGGAGGAAAATGATTAGCATTTAATCCAGCAAGCGACTTATCACCCTTATCTTCGGATGTCATGTATTGATAGACTGTTTCATCTGGAACCAAAATATCACCAAAAGCATACCCCTCAATTGATAAATTAAAAGCATCACTTTTTTTTCAACACCGGCCAATCAGAATCAAATCTGGTCGAATGCACATTCCCCCAAGGTGGGAACATGTTCTCACTCCTCCAGACCGATCCTGTGACCAAAGAATTTTATTGATTATATGAAAGAATACATCTTCTCCGGGGCATACCCCTGTCCATATCTACAGCCAAAAACCAAAAACTATAAAGCCAATAGGCTAATTACAATTGCGTATAGTGGGCAATCCGCCATTATCCAGTCTAAATGCTCCCCTTGCCAATTGAGGGAGATCCCGCACACTGGTAAAAATGCTATTAATGTGAGTAGAACATGCATAAGAGGCCAGGGCATCAGCAACTTGATTGCCTTCCCTGTATGTATGCTGCACCAAACATCCACATTTGGATATTAAGTCAAGGATATTCTTCCACCAAGGTAAAATTAGCCAGCTAGGTGCCACTTTCCTTCGGATAGCAGCTACTAAAAGAGCACAATCAGAGAAAATAGCTCCCACCTGGAGGCCTCCATTAACTACTAAAGACAACCCATCATGGAGAGCCCTAGCTTCAGCTAAAAAGCTGCTTCCTTCCCCATAGTTAAAAGCAAAACAAATTATCATATTACCATAATGATCTTAATACAACCACCACCCCCACATCTCCCCGGGTTTCCTTTAGATGCCCCATCCACATGCAAAGTAAACTGTGAGGGAGCTAATTTGCATAAAACTGCAATAGACCGCTTTGTATGAACTTTAGGGAATAGTCAGAAATGCGCCAAGATGTTCATCTGTTCAGCTGAGATCATGGATGAAAAAGACAGTTTATTTAAGGCATAAGAGATTGTAGCAATCACTTTCCTTTTAATGATGTCTCCACAAGGTGCAACACCTTCAAATTTTAAGGCACATCTAACCCACCAAATCTCCCAAAGAATCAATATAGTAGCATACATACTAGAGTAGCTATAAGCTGACTGCAAGTTGGATCCAGCGAAGATATTCCAGCATCTGATGGTTAATTGGTCACATAGATTGATCTTAGCACTGAACAGTGGAGAAATCCAATTCCATAGATCTACGGCCAGCTCACTTTTAATAAAAACATGATTTAGATCCTCTTGAGATGGAGATTTACAACAAACACATTTGGAAACCAAAGGAATACCACATTCAGTCACCCTACAGTCCACTGGTACTGCTCGATGAAGGAGCTTCCAGAAAAAAATAGCAGCCCTTGAGGCAATACTTGAGTGCCAAAGCTTAGCCCACGGACGTCTGATTATACCTGTCAACCTAATTAAAAGCAGCACTTAGAAGCTCCGGTGAGAGGATAACTTGAATCCCATTCACTTGTGTAATTGGTGTGTCACCGGCCATAGGCAAATTACTATAAAACTGATGCACCAGATTTAGATAAATGCGGCGATGTGCAGACATGAAAAAATCCTGATTTGGTTGACTGTAAAGAATATCGACAAGGCTTGGAATATAGCGGCTTAGATTATCAAAATCGACCGCCTAGAGATGGAGAACTTTCTGATCCATGACCTTGCTGGCTGATGGGTGGCCTCTAAGAGCTTCAGCTTGAGTGGCCTATTTAGAATGAACTTCCCTAGTAGAGCTTGTTGCAACTCCTCTTCGAGAGGGGCGTCTCCTTGGGGCCATCTTGAACACAAATCGAAAGAATCACTTGATGGGGTATAGAACGAGATGGTTCAACTTGGAAGACTAAAACATGGATTAGAGATCCTCCACACTCACAAAGAGTTTACCTCAGGTGGATTAAAGATCAAAAAATGACCCTTGGAGTCGCAAGAAGGAGATGCGCGCGGGTGGCCACCGGAGGAACCACGGCTAGGGCTTGAGAGATTTAAAGCCAAGAATGGATTTTTAGGGCTTGCAAGGGGTGGTGGCTAAGCTTGAAAGGGGGTAGGAGAGGTTTCATAAGCATGGGAGGGGCCAACTTAGGGTTGGAGCCCCATTTGCAGACGACGCGGTCGCGACGAGTCCGCCCGGCCGGTTCGGGTCGACCCATTGGGTCGACCCCAGTACCCTCCACCCCCGGACAGAACCGGGTTACACGAGGGTCGACCCATGGGGTCGACCCATACCATGGTTTTCAACCTTTTAAAGATAAACGAACTAGGAGGGCCAAGGAAAGATTGGCTCAAGTCCCCAATGATAAAAAAACTAGGTGAAATTAAGGAAATTTTGAATAATATGAGGGTTGTAATCAATTGGGGAGATGTTTGAGAAAACGACTAAGATTATATTTGACGTTTATGGTCCAATGATCCGGATTTCAGATTTTGATCAGTTTGTACTCCGTTGTTGGCATGTAAATATATCCAAGGTGATTTCGGCAATAGAAATAGCAATAAACATGTGTGTATACAATATACATAGAAGAAATGCAGAAACACATCAACATGATTGTTCACACAATTTGGTTTTTCTTTTGTTTTTCACACAACATAATGCACATGTATGGCAAAGGAAAATGCAGTTATGTATTACACTTATGCAAATGCAAGTTATGCAACAACCTATAAACACATAGACGCACATGATCATGATTCAGACTCATCTATCCTACAGACCCCTAGTTCTCTTCTAAATGTTGTGAATTTTTCTTCACTAAGAGGTTTGGTGAAAATGTCGGCAATTTGACGATATGTTTCAATAAAGCTGATTTCTACATCACCCTTGCTTACATGATCCCTAATGAAATGATGTCTAATTTCAATATGCTTGGTGCGAGAGTGATGAATAGGGTTCTTTGACAAGTTTATGGCTGATGTGTTATCACAAAGGATTGAGGTGTTTTTGAAGGACATGCCATAGTCAATCATTTGTTATTGGATCCATAGCACCTGGGTAACACAGCTACCGACAACCACATCCTCGGCTTCGGCGGTTGATAGTGCCACTGAGTTTTATTTCTTGGAGGCCCATGAGACCACGCATCCCCCAAGAAACTGGCAGTACCCGCTGGTGCTTTTCCGATCCACCTTACAACCCGCATAATCAGCGTCGGAATAAGCAATTAAGTCAAAACACAAATTACGCGGAAACCACAATCCCAAATTAACTGAACTAGCAATATATCTGAAAATACGTTTAACAGCCGACATGTGTGATTCCTTTGGGTTTGATTGAAATCGAGCACACAAACATACATCAAATTGGATGTCAGGTCTATTGGCAGTTAATATAGCAATGAGCCTATCATGCTTCTAAAGAGTTTCTGGTCCACGGATTTACCTGATTCATCTTGATCAATTTTTATTAAGGTGGACATGGGAGTTGGTTGTGGTTTGGTAGAGGTCAGATTGAACTTTTTCAGTAGCTCCATTACATACTTCTTATGATGTATGAACATACCGTCAGCCGTCTGTGTGATCTGCAATCCTAAGAAGAATGTCAATTCTCCCATAAGACTCATTTCAAACTCACTTTGCATCAATTTGGCAAAGTCTTTGCTGAGAGCATCTTTGGTAGAGCCAAAAATAATATCATCTACGTAAACTTGAACAATTAAGATTTCCTTACCATTCAACTTTGTGAAAAGGGTTTGATCAACATTACCTCGTTTGAAACCATTTTGAATGAGGAAATCACTTAACCATTCATACCATGCCCAGGGTGCTTGTTTCAGACCGTAGAGTGTCTTGTCTAGCTTGTACACATGGTCTGGATGCTTCGTGTCCTCAAACCCCGGCGGTTGCTCCACGTACATGTCCTCCTATATGTAGCCATTCAAAAATGCACTTTTAACATCCATTTGAAACAATCTAATGTTGTTACAGCATGCAAATGCTAATATAACTCTCACTGCCTCGAGTCTTGCTACTGGAGCAAAAGACTCATCAAAGTCGATTCCTAATTCTTGGCTATAGCCTTTGGCTACAAGCCTGGCCTTGTTCCTAGTTACCACTCCTTAATCATTTGTTTTGTTTCGAAACATCCATTTGGTTCAGATCACAGAGTGGCCTTTTGGGCTTGGCATGAGGAACCACACTTTGTTCCTTTGGAACTGGTGTAGTTCTTCTTGCATGGCCAAGATCCATGATTCATCCTTCAAGCCCTCTTCTATAGAGTGAGGTTCAAACTGGGAAAGTAAAGTAATATAGTCCTGATTTTCAACTTCGCTAAAAGAGGCTCGTGTTCTTGTTCCGTCTTCAACATTGTCGATCACATTCTCTTGCGGATGGTCCTTTTCGAAAGTTCATTGCCTTGGAAGCTACTATTCAACCCGAGCTTCCTGATTTTCATCATCTTCTTGTGATTCTTCTTCTTTCTGTTTCTCAGTTCTTTCTTCCACCTTCCCGGTATCATCTTCATTCATCTCTTCGTCCTACAAATCAAATTTTTCATTGGTGTTTTTGGAAGATGATTCATCAATAAGAACATGAGGACTTTCCTCAACTACAAGAGTTCTTAAGTTGTACACCTGATAGGCTCTTGAGCTAAGAGAGTATCCAAGAAATATACCTTTGTCACTTTTAGGGTCAAATTTGGCCAGGTCCACCTTACCATTGTTGTGAATATAACAAGCTGAACCGAACGGTCTAAAATAGGAGATGTTTGGCTTCTTATCTCAGTACAGCTCATATGAAGTTTTCTTCAACAGTGGTCTTACCATAGCACGATTGACAACGTAGCAAGCAGTGTTCACTGCTTCAGCCCAAAAGTACCTCGGCAAATTATTCTCGTTTAGCATGGTTCTTGCCATCTCAATTAGCGTCATGTTCTTCCTTTCAATAACACAATTCTGTTCGGGGGTTCTTGGTGCAGAGAAGTCATGCGTATAGCCTTGAGCCCTGCAAAAGTTGCTGAACTCATGGTTATCAAATTCCTTACCGTGATCGCTCTGCACGGCTTTGATGCAACACCCCTTTTCATTTTGAACTACCATGCAAAATGCTTCAAACTCCATCAGGGCATCATTTTTATGTGAAGGGAAGTAAACCCAACAAAATCTTGAATAATCATCCATAATGACAAAGCCATATAATTTATCACCCAAGCTATGTGTTCTGCTTGGTCCAAATAGGTCAATGTGGATTAACTCAAGGGACCTTGATGTAGTTACATCATTCTTGCACTTGAATGATGTCCTTGTTTGCTTACCCATGCTGCACGCCCCACAGACTCCTTCATCAGTAACCTTTAGCTTAGGCAATCCAACTACCAAATCATTTCGAGACAGTTTTAGCAAAACATTAAAACTAGCATGCCCAAGTCGGTGATGCCAAAGCCAAACATCATCATTATTCCTTGCAACCAAACATATATTTTTATGAGAGGGTTCATCGAAATCAATCATATATACATTGTTATGCCTAAAACCAATGGACTTTATCTCATGAGTATTTTTATTCACAACGGTACAATGGTTAGAATCAAAAGTCACATTGCATCCTTTATCACAAAGTTGACTTATACTCAAAAGATTATAATGCAAACCTTTCACAAGCAAGACATTCTTAATGGCATGATTTTGATTCTTACCTATCTTACCTTCTCTGATGATTTTGCCTTTATCATTACCACCAAATGCCACTGTTCCACCACCCTTTTCATGCAGGTCCGCAAACAATTCTTTATTTCCCGTCATGTGCCGAGAGCATCCACTGTCCAAATACCACCTATTCCTTTGAGCTCTCAACCAGACCTGCAATCACAACAAACGTACTTATGCAGATTTTGGTACCCAAGCAAGCTTGGGTCCACGATGGTTAAAAACATGAGGCATGTATTTTCTATTTCTGGTTCGAGCAAAATTTTCATCATCAATTTTCAGAATTCTGCAATCATACATGTCATGGCCCATCTTTCCACAATAGAAACAAGTAATGGCTCTATCTCTTTTTATCCTCCTTCCTACATTAAAAAAGGAATTATGTACATGTGTCTTTGGTATGGAAGGAAATGAACTTTTGGGGGCCCATTGAGTTGTTTGAGTTTTTGATTTCTCAAGGATGGCAAGAGCATCCATCGACTCTTTTATTTCAGCTATTTGTGATTGAATCTGATTTTCATCCTTTTCTTTGGCTTGATTGCATGCAATGCTTTCAAGCTTTTCTTGTTCCACATTATTTATCAAATCTTCATGCATTTTAAGTAGTGTGGATTGTTCTTCTCTCATGCATGAAATTTCTTCTTCAAACAGTTCAATTTTGGATGTAAGAATTTCATTCTCATGTTTCAAATGTTCATTTTCTGATTTTAAGTCATGGCATTTTTCACAGGACTTTTCAGCATGCACACAATGATCAGTTTTCTTTTTCAGATTTCTATTTTCAGATTTAAACCTTTTACATTTTTCATATAAGGATTCATAGGCAATCTGCCATTATTCACAAGTAAGAGTTTTAGTTTCAGAATCTACCTCATTTCCATCGTCGTCATTGTCCATGAAGCATAGGTTCTGGACCATCTCATCTAGTCCATCTTCATTCCCGGACTCTTCCTCATCTTCATCACTCCAAGTGGCCACCATGGCCTTGGACTTCTTGAATTTTCCTTTCTTCAGCTTCTTCATCAGATCAGGGCACTCACCCCGCATGTGACCGGGTTTCTTGCATTCGTAGTAGATCACTTCTTCTTTCTTGCTACTTTCTCCTCTATTTGGACCTTGCCTTCTTGGTCCCTTTCTGAATTGACCACCGAAATTTCTAGTCCTTTTGATGAAACTTCTTGCCCTTCTTGTAATCATGGCAACCAGCTCTTCATCTTCAGTGTTGCCGGTTGAATCATTGTCACTGCCCTCTGAATCTTGTGGATTCACTTTTAGGGCCAAAGGTGTGACTACCTTCTTCTTTTTGTGGTCCTCCTCGCTTCTTTTGATGTTGATCCCATATGTCATCAGGGAGCCTATCAACTCGTCCAAAGTTAAAGTGCTGGGATCCTTGGAATCCTCGATTACAGTGGCCTTTGTATGCCACTGTGATGACAGGGATCTTAGAACTTTCCTGAAGAGCTCCTTGTTTGAATACTTTTTACCTAGACCCTTTAGTCCATTTGTTATTTCTGTCAGTCTTGCGAACATATCAGAAATGGACTTGCCTGGTTTCATCATGAATAGCTCATAATCCGGGATTAGCAGGTTCGCCTTGGTTTCCATTACTTCTGACGTTCCTTCGTAGATAAGGCGTAACTTGTTCAACATCTCCTGCACAGAGGAACACATAGAAATGCGTGAGTATTCGATAGAATGAATGGCACACTGAATTATATTCATAGCTTTAAAATTTGCTGAACACTTCTTTATATCTTCTTCATCCCACTCATCCTCTATCTCAGATAAGACATACGAACCCTTACTTATGACACGCCACAGATCATAGTCCTGGGATCGTAGAAAAACATACATTTTGTTTTTCTAATAAGGATAATTTGATCCATCAAAGAAAGGAGGCCTTTGAATCGAATGCCGTTCGGGCATCATCCCCTTGTTTGCCATCTAAAGAGATCTAGCTATTCGATCGTGTGGTCGAGTAAAACAGAGACCAAAGCTCTGATACCAATTGTTGAGACCCGAATGGTGGCAATCAAGAGCGGAGGGGTGAATTGATTGGCCAATTAAAAATTACTTCCAAGTGAAAACTAGTTCATTAAACATACAAGCACTAATCCTTACTCGAACATGATCACACTTGTGAATGGGTGTGGATAAGGGTAGGTGCTTGATGATAGAGGTGGTGTACGCTCAACTCACCGTAAAGCCCACTCGACAAAGAATGCAGAAAATCACACCACAAGTGACATGCGAAGTTTTTAGGTGGTTCGGGTACACTGTCGTGTCTCCTACGTCCACCCCTCACACGTGAGGATTAAGACTTCACTATGAAGTGAGCCACACACACACGCTGTGTAGAATAGCAAACACACACACACACGGCACCCGATCTAGGCTGCCAAACATACACACACACACACGTTCGTGTTTCCGAACACGAACACCACACACAAGAATCTGATTTAAGATTTACAACAGATGCACAAGCTCAAGCAAAAAGATTCAGAAAAAAGGAGAGTGAAGAAATGTTTGTCGTGGTTGAAGCTCCCCCTTTCGCTTCTCTGGATGTAGTTCAGCACTTCTGCAAGTGGAAGAACGATCTTGGAGGGAGTATGAAGCAGTGCCGCATGAACAAAGGTTGCAGCTTTATATCCGACGCAGTTTTCAGTTGTAGATGGTCTTGAGGCCTTATTCAAGCTTCTTCCCTTCGCTTTCAGGTTCAGAACAAGGTGGGAGTGGAGCTTGGAGCTACTGCTACGACCCTGCACACACAAGGATTAGAGAGAAAGCCCAATTTCAGATCTCACCAAGACTCTCTTAGGGTTTACACCCAAATGATATGTATATATTGGTATAGGACGATCAGGGACAGCCTAGAGACCAGATCCATAATTTTAGGAATGTTTTAGGGATGTTGGGATGACTTTCGGTGCGATGCCACGGAAGTCAAAATTCATGGCTCGGGTTCGAGACTGAAAGGGTCTACCCTTGGGGTCGACCCTCGGGAGAGTTAAAACGGGTTCTGGACCAATGGGTCGACCCTTGGGGTCAACCCTCGGGGGTTTCCCGAACGGGTTGGAAATTAAAGTGACCAGGGGTTGACCCTTTCAGCTAGAGTTTAAAAGCTCATGTGTTTGCAAAACCAGGGGACCTAGGGGTCAACCCAATGGGTCGACCCTTGTTCTAGAACTTCCATAGAATGGATTAAAAGGACACACGAAGTGCAAGAAACAACCAAGGGGTTTCAAGTTGGGTTTTTGACCATTAAAGGGAATGTTGCCAAGACGAGAATAAGAAAATCCAATTCATTTAAACTTAGATAAGACCTAAACCAATTTAACCCTTGAGATCAAAATAATGAACTTCAAACAACACGATCAAGGGCCAATAAGTTGAAGTTGATCTCACCAACCATCCTTGAGTTCCTTAAGCACTTAGGCACGTTCCTTGCCCTGTAAAGACATACATTCTGAATTAGATTTATCATTGAAATTTAAATTCAAACGCCTTACCAGACGAAGTTACTCTTGTACCTCCAAAAGCTCCAAGACTACATCAAGGATGTGCATTTCCAAAGCTTTTCACGTTAGAACAACTCAATTTCAATTCATACAAATATGTAGTGTTTGGTCATCATCAAAATCCATTTAGTATACCCACAAGGTAGGGGTTCAACTAGGGGCAACCCCTAGCTGTGAGGGGGTTTAGGAGGGGGCAAACTAGGGTGAGGGAGGGGGAGAATGGGGGCTGGAAGGGGGTCTAGCAGGTGGAGGGAGGGAGAGCTGCGAATTTGGGTTGGAAGGGAGAGAGGGAAAGGGCACTTGAAAATGTGTTTAAGGGTGGGATTAATTTCTGGTCTTGGGGATGGGAAGAGGTGTGTGGAGAAGGTAAAGGGGGGCTTGGGAAGATGGGATTCTCCCCTTGGGAGATTAGAGAGGTGCTTGGGGAAGGGGAGAGGGTAGTTGGTGGTTGGATGGTAGAGCAAGGATTGGAGGAGTATCTCTTGGGGATGGGGTGGAGTAAAGAGAGGGGTTGTGGGAAGTTGGAGTGGCTTTAATGGAGGGGGAGGGGAGAGAGGAAGTGGTTGGGAGGGGAGGAGAGAGAATGGGGGCGGCCCCCTTTTGAGAGAGAGAAATAAGAGAGGGAAGAGAGGGAGGGGAATCCACCCCTTAGAGTGAGAGAGAGAGATGGAGAATCCACTCCAATTACATTAACATGCACTCAATTTTTTTGATTGACCAAAAGATTACAAATGAGGGGGTGAAGGGGGGTATTTATAGGGACTGGACTTTTCATATGATGAAAATGACCCTGACAAACTAACAATTGACCATCTCTATCCAGGTGGGGGCGCCCATGGGCCTAGCCCATTGAATTGGGCCCATTAACCAGCCTAGACAATCTAATGACACATAACTTAGGTAAATAACCCTTATACCTAGGTACTGGACTCAAATAAAAGGAAAATTACATGGTTTATGACTCAAATAAAATATAAAAATTACATGGATAGACTCAGAAAAATGTGAAGAACACAATGGCGCATGTCGTTGATCCATCTGAGCTTCGAAAAAATGTGGAGGGGCAAGGGATGCCCCCATCACCAGTGCTCTACTACTCTTGCTGACTTAAGCATCGGAGGATTTTCCCTGGGGATCCATCTCTGGGCACCTCTGACTTGTTTCCCCCCTTGCAGTTCATACTCCAAGTGTACGTGGACATCCTCTTCCCCGCTCAAGAGTAGCGCGAGATCGCCCCTCTTCAGGCTGTATAGCAGTGTGAAATGACTATTCAGTGGTGTAAAGTGGCTCATGGCTCTGACATTTGAAGAATGATCAAACTGGTTGAAGAGAATGATTCCCTCTATGCTTCAGAGGAAGAGAGGACTAGTCCTATGGTTGTGGGTAACTGGGTGTTACTCACGGTTCCTTCTAATTTGATCAGAAAAAGAGATGAGAGTGTTCTTCTAGGTCAAGCTGTAAGTGAGCGTTTATTTGCAGACTGAGTCTGCGGTTATTACTATTGCAAGGGGATGCCACACTCAGGTTTGAGTGTGGGGTGGACGTAGATCTGCGTGGCAGATCGAATCACCTAAAAATTCTGTGTGCCGTGATTAGCATTGGTGTGATTGGCCCATATCATCTTCCTCCATTCACAGGTTTGCGTATGAACAAATCTTTCCTATACGCTAAGTGGTTGTATTGCAGTCTGTTAGATCTGTTAGATCTGTCTGATCTGAGTAGATTCTGTGAGATAGCATTCTCTTAGTTAGTGCATTCTTGTCACTTTCATTTATATTGTTCTCACAGATATCATCTGAGCTCGTGGTTTGATAGCTGAGTGTTAAATTGTCTTAGGCTTAAAAATTGAGGTTAAAATTTTTATAAGATCTATTCACCCCCCCTCTAGATCATGCTGCGCACACATATTCATATACTTGCTTTCGGCTTTGCCTATAGAGCACACAACATTGGTATCACAGATACTCCACTATTATAACTCTAAGGTCTACGAAATTAAAAAATAAATTAAATACTAACATGAGAGGGTTGTGGTGTGCTCGAGGGTGCTCCCTGAGACAAAATCCCCGCCTGGGCCAGGAGGGTAGCAACCACCCGAGTAAAGCGTGCCTCCATGCGTTCCTCGACTAGGTCTACCGCATGTTCGACGATGGATGTAATCTGGCTCGTAGAAGTGCCGATGGAGGGAGTAGAGAAGGAACTGCTACCAGGGTAGGACGAAGCTGAGCCCGGAGAAGATGCTAGAATCGGGCTGGTGTCCAAGCTCTGCCCAAAACCGTATACCCGTCCTTTCGTCGGTGGGCTGGCTACTGCTACCCATGCCATAGGATCTAGTTGCGGCTGCTACGTCTCCTCGTCCCCATACTTTTTAGTCATATGCCTGTCATATGACTCCTGTAAATTGAATAAAAAATATTGTAAATCTCATATTAATCAATCATATTTAAAAATAGAAATAGAAAAGAAATGTGTATGTATATAATCTTACCACTACCGTGCGAGCTCTCTCGCTCACATACTGATCCGTCCCCTTCTTTTGGTGAACTGTAGCAAACAAATCATGGTACGAGACTGTACCACCCCTCTTCTTTTCCTGTTATACATGTTATAGAGAATAAATAGGGACATATAAGAAATAAATTATAATAAAATTAAGATGATTACTTACCAATCTCTCCTTCAGGGTCGCGAAGGAAACGGATCCAGAAGTATGGAGATGCACATATGGATGTAACGCACATGCGGCTTTGGCTTTTGCGGATTTGGCCATCCAATTAGGCTCGGCCCATCGATCACAGAGGACCTCCCAGTGCTCCCTCCTCATCCATGTGGGGCCATGTGCCTTCCAAAGGCCACGGTCCTCGCTCCCCCAGGTTAGAGCCTTGGAACGTTCCCGACAGCCATGTAAATGATGCTTATAATTTACAGTTGTTGTGGCCTCCCATACACGTCGAGCTCGTCCGGCGTCAGCTCGCCTCACAAACTGATATCCTTACTGTCAAGAATTCAAATTTTATAAGTTAGTGGATTGAAATTGTGGAGTTGGGAAATATGTAATTTAAAAGATTAAATCGTATACCAGGAACTCGTCATACAATCGATCACGGATATCCTAAGAAAATTTTCAAAATGACTTATATGGGCCAGTCACATGTCACTCAATAATGTTGGTAATAAAACGAGAAGCCTCACTAGGCTCTACTTTATCCCTAGAATTATAAATGTTAAAATGATAGCCAAAAATTATATATATAGTTGATGGATAGATAACGAACATAATTCATGAGTTTAAATATTTACCCAGAGATACAACATGGCTTGTGTCCCTCTTGCAACACCACCTGCTCGCCCTCGTGATGGCTAACAGCATCGTCTGCCTGTTGTGTGCCCGGGTGGGCGGACGAGCCAACTATCACAGGTGGTGTGCCCGACGTACCTGTTACAAGTAAAATAGAAGTAGTTAATCAGAATTTAGCTCATTATTAAATAAAAATTTCAACAAGTAAACATATACAATTCTTATCATTTAACTAAGAATTTAAATAAACATAGCAGTAGAGTGTGATGGAAGTGGTGTACTTTGTAGGCCCGATGTAGAGGCACTCAAACCTATAAACAAAAAATATCATGAGCAAGATAAAGTGCATATTCACTACTCGTTTTTCTAAGAATTTAAATAAACATACCCGCAGTTGTTGGTGTGGGCGGTGCACTCTGTGTACCTGGTGTGGAGACATAAAATATCGTGAGCAAAACAAAGTGCATATTCACTACTCATTTATCTAAGTGATATGTGGAAGGATAAGATATAGAGGGGTGGTGAATATATCTCTCGATTAAAACCTATGCCCAAATTAAAATAAAAAATCTGGCGCTACCCACTTTTAAAACATAATGAACAATATGTTAACAAGAGTTTGCGTAGAACATACGTCGAACACTTAAGCACTTAAGCTAATGTCTCTGTTGACACATATTTTTCACCCTTAAGAGGGTATATGTCACCAATAGCAGTCTATTTGTCAGCCTTATGTGTGCATTTATCGTCCTTAGCTTCTTCTGCTGGCGGGTAAACACAAGTGGACTTCCCCTTCATGCAGATTTAACACTTCACACATATCAGTGCTACAACCTATTTTTCACCTGTAGAGAGCTATTTGTCAGCCTTACCTTCTCATTTGTCACCACTAATGAGTCATTTGTCTGCCTTATCTTCCTGCCTTCCCTTGTATGAATCTTAATAGATTTGTTCATCATTTCTAAAGAATTTAGACTTTGACTACACAGACTTGTGTTGACCATTGTCTTAGCTCCATTGACTGTGTGTTGACTACGTTACCACGTTGACTTTTCTTCATTTCTTGAGAAAATAACTGGCTTTTAGCCTGTTCTATGTGCAACTGTCAACCTGTTCTTCGTGCAATTTAGAAATAAACTACACACACAAAATCATTATAGCTCCATGGATGATTCTACATCAACAAAACACATTGACTATCCACCTGAAGAGTATACATGAATCTAAATTTTGACAGCATCAAAACATGGAGCCGAAACACTAAGGATTTAAATAAACATACGCGCAGTAGTTGGTGGGGGCGGTGCACTTTGTGTACCTGGTGCATATATTTAAATCCTCATGAGCAAAACAAAGTGCTAAGTCACTACTCATTCATGAACGATCTTAAATAAACATACCCGTAGCAGGTGGTGGGGTCGGTGTACTCTATGTACCTGTTGCAGAGACATAAACTATCATTACCAAAACGAAGTGCATATTCACTACTCATTTATCTAAGAATTTAAATAAATAGACCCGCAACAGGTGGTATATTGGGCACTATGCTCTGTGTACCTAGTGCAGAGACATAAAATATCATTACCAAAATGAAGTGCATATTCACTACTCATTTATCTAAGAATTTAAATAAACAGACCCGCAGCAGGTGGTGGGGGCAGTGTACAATGTGTACCTGGTGCAGAGACATAAAATATCATTAACAAAACAAAGTCCATATATTCACTACTCATTTATCTAAGAATTTAAATAAACAAACCCGCAACAGGTGGTGGGGGCGGTGTACGCTGTGTACATGGTGCAGAGACATAAATTATCATGAGCAAAATAAAGTGCATATATTCACTACTCATTTATCTAAGAATTTAAATAAACATATCGGTAGAACCCCTCTCGAAACCACCTATCCTCGAAGATCCGGTACGACCACGAACCATCTAATTATTGACAACAAGAATAGTAGTGCATATTAGTCCACAACTAATTACGAGGAGAGGTGGCAATTAATAATGATAAGAAGTGCATATATGTTAAATTTCTTACAAAATATTCAATCATTATCTATTTCATCTTTAGATGCTGAATATATATTAAACTCAGCCTCACCTTCGTCATCTTCCCAGTTCTCACTAGATTCATACTCTTCCTCCTCAGAGGACTCCTCCTGCCCAATAATTACTTCATTTAGCTCAATTGGATCGACCTCTTCCACTTCGTCCTCTATAAACAACCGAAGTGGCTCGTCAGATTCGATCAGATGAAGATTAGAAGCAACCAACTCTGCAGTGTCACCCTCGTCTGATTGAAAAAATTCGGCACTAGAATCCTCTGAGACAGCTTCAATCAGATCTAACTCATCATTAGGCAAAGCTTTAATTTTACCCTACAAACGGCCCACCAATCTTTATTCTTGGACGATGAATAACCATAATAATACACTTGCTTGGCTTGTTCGGCCAAAATGAACGGCTCATAGGTATTCAATTTTGATCTATGTTTGACATCAACAAGCCCATATATTGCGTCATTTCGAACTGAATGAGGATCAAACCAATGACACTTTAAAAGGAATATATGCTTGTCTTATTCGAGATACTGCAGTTCTATGACCTCCTCGAGAATACCATAGTAATCAAGATCATTTTCATTGTATGTACTACCTTTCAGGCATACGCTGCTATTCATCATAGACTTATTTCATCCATAATCTCTGGTGTGAAATCTATAACCATTTACAAAAAATCCTGGATAGGCATGCGCGACCTTCGAAGGTCCATAACTTATCACCCAGACTCTTCCATCAGTAACATAACCTTTTTAACCTATGAATATAAATGACGTTACTTTTCTTTTGATACGTGCAAACACCTCAAGCTTTGTGGAATTGGTAGATTGACACTTACTTGACCTTTAAGCCATCTGGCAAAAGATCTCTCTCGTTCATTTTGAACCTCCATGTCATTGAGGTGTGGACATTGAGTAATTAATTCTAAATCAAATTACCTGCAATGATGAATGCAACATCACCGTAAATGGGAGGAAGACCGTCAAGATGCTTATAAATTTTTGGGAGTTACAGAGTTGACGACTCACTCAACATAAGGTTCAATCTTAGCACAGTTAAGGAGAACATATATCTCTGCGGCAGACAACTCTCTGTCCTCTAATATGTGATTCGAACAACGTCTGAATGCACATCCTGGATACTTAAATAGGGACAACCGGTCGGACGGACCCACCTCTCCTCCATCATCATTACGTGGAGGTTGATTACGACGAGTTTAAATTTTGGGTTCGAAGTACATCAAACAGAAGTTCAAAATTTCTTCAATAATATACGCCCCGGTAATCGAACCCTCTACTTTAGCCTTGTTGCGAACCTTTATTTTCAGGTCATGCATACACCTATGACAACAAATCATATGATAATGACATACAGTGACAATGACAGACACGTGTAAGTACTGTCAAATAATTAGTAAACACATACTGATTACCTCTCAAATGGATACATCCATCGAAATTGTACCGGTCCTCCAACTTTGGTCTCGTATGGCAAATGGATAATCAGGTGCTCCATGGAATCGAAGAATGCAGGGGAAAATATCTTCTCCAACTTGCATACTGTCGTGACCACATTCTGTTCCATAGTTTACACATCCCCAAGTTTGACTTCTGATGCACATAGAATCCTGAAAAAGTGACTCAACTCAGTCAATGCTCTCCATATAGGCTTTGGCAATATGTCACGGAATGCAATGGGCAGAAGTCTCTCCATGAACACATGGCAGTCATGACTTTTCAATCCATATAGTCAGGGACTTTTGTAGAAATGTGGGTTGCCTATATATAGGACCCCATTTCCTCCATTTGAGTTAATAAATGAATGAATGAAAATTGCCATTTGAGAGTTGAAATTTCCTATTGGAGAGATTCCATTAGTTGAGTGAGAAACCCTTGGGAGTGATTCCCACCTACCCCCCCTCTCTCTCTCTCACCACACAAGGAAGGGATGTGCCCTACCCTCTCTCTCCTCCCCTCCCAACCACCTCCACTCCCCACCTACCCCATTAAAGCCTCTCCCCATTCCCCACAACCCTCTTCAATACTCCACCCCTTCCCAAGACCCCTTCACCAATCCTCATCTCACCTCCCAACCCCCAACTACCCCTCCCACTTTCCCAAGCACCCTTCCCACTATCCCAAGCACCCCTCCACCTCCCTAGGCCATTTGAATTCAAATTTCCCCTTCCCTCCATAGCTTTGGCCGCCCCTCTCCCCTCCCCTTTGGTTAGGGTCGCCCCCCCTCTCATCCCCTCCATCTTCCCTTGTTCACCTCCATCACCCCACCCTCTACCATCTAGAGTAAGAGAACCTGCAGAAGATCTGAAGCTTGCAGCAGCGACCCCGACCACCTCCGGATGATCCTAGAAGCCCAAGAGCCATCGTTGGAAGCGTCTCTCCGTCCTCTTCCCAACGGCGGTGGTCCTGTCCCGTTCTGAGTTCGTGATCGCCCAGGGGAGCCATTCTTCCCCGACTGCGTAAAGCCTCCCTGGCAGGAGTTCAGGTCCAGAGTGGAAGCTTGACTGTGACGATCCTGTTGGGAATCTGATCAAGAGTTCTTCTTAAAACGTCTTCTACTCTGAGTTCTCTTTCATCCTCAGAAAGCAGAGCTCAGTTTGGCGTCCGGATCTGGAAGTTATCAATTTTATCCCCCGGGTGTGCGGTTCTGCCTCCACTCAGTCTGCACCGACCCCTCCTCAGTGTTCCGAGCGTACCGGTCTGCTCCGACAACATTTGGCATCCACATCAAGCTCTTATCGAAGAGGACTCATAGACGGTTCCGAAGACTCTAGCGGCGCCTCATTCTGAGTCCGGGAGCGCTGGTGGCAACAACTTCTTCCTGCTGTTGTGATCCTGAAGCTGTCTGAACTGAAGATCTACCTCCCTATTCGAGGCTCTGCTCCGGCCAACAGCGACCTCCCAAAATTCCGAAAAAATTTGGACGACTTTCCCATCCTCCTACGAAGAATTTCCAGGTGGTTTCGTCCCCAACAAAATTCGGGAGCAGTCACAGAAACTACTTCTTCGACCTTCTGTCAGCACTCACAGAAAGCGGGCAGAACCGACATCGGTCTCCTTATTGGCTGCGAGTTCGGTTCCACCCCTCCCCGCTTGGCCGGCTGAAGGCCCCTCCCTGTGTGGAGGTAGTTTTAGATGTAATATTTGTTAACCCCCACCCCAAGATCCCCCTCCTGCGAGAGGTGTAGTGCTGTAATCGTTTGAGCAGGTCAAGCTTCTCCGACGCGGCGTGTAGGGAACACTCGCCTCCCCGCTCACCCTCGTCTCCGAGCGGGACCGGTTTCTTCAAACCGGTCGAGTAAGTGCTCCAACCTAGTTCCATCTTGTGCTTGTTCTTTCCAATATTAGTTCATAAACTCCGCTGGCCGTGAGAGTGAGAGCCCGATCCTTGAGCTCCTTGCTTCAAGAGATCACCGTGGGGTGAGGAGTGTAACCCGTGCCTTGGCACCTCGTCGGCTCCCTTTAATTGGGCAGCCATACCCTTGGGGAAGCAAAACCTTGGCCTTGCTGGCCCTCTACCAACAAGGGCCCAGCCCACACAACCTCCACTTGGCATTGCCAAGTTACCCTGGGTCTTGGTGAGCATCGGGTGAGCGGTCGCCAATATCGGTCTGTTTGATTGCAAATTGTGCTTGTTCATTTTGATCCAAGAGTGTGTCACATCAAATTGGTATCAGAGCAAGTCATTGACTTGTCTCTACAAGTCAAGTCCTAGGGCATGCTTGCATTCTTGTCCAAACCGTGCATTGTCAACCCCTCATTGTTAACATTGAGTCTTGGGTCACATGGCCTCTCTCCCAATCATATCCCATGCATGCTTACCTAATCGAGAGCCCGTAGAAATTGATTTCATTGACCTAGAATCTGAAAATTGGGTGTCCCCGATATCATTACCTCTCTTTGTAGGACCGGACAAATTGTGCACAATGGAGACCAAGTCTTTATTGAATTTCATAAATGGTTCGGGAAGACTAAGTATTTGGATGGGGCTTGGTGTCAAAAGGGAACATTGGCGGGTCCATGTATAATCCTAGGTAAGAAATGGTTAGATGAAAGGAATGCCGACATCAACCCAACACGTCGGACTTGCCTAGTGCATCCGCCACACCTTTCGGGAACCTTTAAATTCAACAACCTTGTATTCTCCCACCCGCGGGAATCCCGCCCTTGTTCACCACCCCGGGTGCACCATACTCAGGCCATCATCACCCCACCATCAAAGAACCTTCCCACTCTATTAGCTTTGGAAGAAGTAGTCCACCCGCTTTGCCACATGAAGACAAATACCCCTCGGGAACCTATCCCCTCCATGGAGAGCACCCATGTTCCAATTGAAGAGGAAGCCTCGCACGAGGATCTTCACCCTACACCACCCCCTCTAGATAAGGCCGAATTCATCTTAGAAGAGTCCCTTGTTAGGTGGCTAAGGGAGAGCTTGATTAGAGAAATCATGACCCATACCTATCTACCCATGAAGCAAGATCACCATCTAGTGCCCATCCACACTCCTCATACAACAATCCAATCCTACTACGAAGTAGAGGGTTTTGATGACCTCCTTAAAGGCCTAGAATGGCAGTTAGAGCTGACTTGCTTGTTGACCTTAGGGACGGCCCACCCAACAAACCTTAGTCTTATCCACCCTTGTGATGGGTCTATCACCTCGGTCTGCACCATTGGTTGCTACACTAGCGACCTTGATGCGGGACGAGACCACGGACATGACAAGCTCGCGATCGTCCCTTAACGAGGGAAGCGTCGGACGTGCGCGGTTGAGAAACCGGCAAGAGCTAGGGTGGTCGGCTCTCTCTTTCATGCCCGGATCCGGTCACGGGACGGTAACGCTCTCTCTCGCAGCAGCGGTGATATAAATAGAAAGCGAGCTAATTACCCTATCATGCTCTCTAGCAGCGGCATAAATAAGCATATATGAAATTAAGGAAAATGCCAAGTAAGGGAGCAAATGCGATACCTCCACGCGCTCGGCGTGGGGAAGACGGACCCGGCCGAAAACTCGTACTCCCGGGAAACTTAACACACAATAATTACAGCAATGGGAACATGTCCACTCCACGCAGGGAGGTAAAGGGCTATACAAATGGGCCCGGGAGGACCGAATTCGGATTGACGGGCAGCTTCGGGTGTTGATTCGGCTACACGCATGTTCACGACCGTGGGGCCCACGTGCTGTCCGGAGGGGCCGTGTGGGACCCGGTGGTACCTCTGTAGTGGAGACACTTGGAGAAGTGCTCCCCGGGCTGGCGGCACGCTGGTTCACCGGCCGGAGGCCGGGCGACTCCGTTCGGCACCGATCGGAAAAACCGATCGGAAATCTGCCGGTTCTGTATTTCAGCGCGCACTCCGGCGAGAACGGATGCTGCGATCAGCACCGGTGTCGGAATGTGACGAGATCAGAGCCATTGGAAAGCTTCTTCGAAGTACTACAATCTAGTGGCCTTCAGAAAAATTCACCAGATTTGTACTTTGTGTTGGCGAATTTTATATGCTGCTGTTGTACAGTAACCGAAGACTCAGATCTGCAGACAACTTCCCTGTTGATTGCCTTTGACCGTGAAGTAGATGTCCGAATTTGAAGATGTGTACTTCAGTAAGGTTGTAGGAAGTTGAACAAGGAAACTAGGAATATTTTTGGATTTGGATTTGGAGGTGGTGGTGATTAGTTCTGTTTTTTGAAGTGGAGGGTGGTCGGATCTGGGATCTGACTAAAAACACTGTATCATAGGAAGAACACGAATTTCTAAAAATATCTAAAAGGCTGATAAAAAAATAAGAAAATTTGTGGAGGTAGAGGGTGATGGACAGAACTCCCAGTAAAATTGGGAGGGTTTGGAAAAATCAAAAAGATGGTTGGAGGGGGAGAACTCAGAGGTTCTGTCACTGTAGATAGAAACCTGGCAGATCTGGGATGACAGGTTGGACGAAAATGTAAAAAATCTAAACGAAAGAATTTTGGCGTGAAAATTTAGGTGGATCTTGGGATGCAAAGGTAGAACACACCATAAAAATGTCAGCTTGAGATCTTCACGTGGTGGAGATCAGATATTCGGACAAGAAGCCTCTATCCTGGATGGACAGAACACCGAAGGCGGCTCCGCGGCGGCGGGATGGCGGCACGAACGGCGGCGGCGGCGACACCGATGATCACCGGAGATAGAGGGGAGGGGATTGAAGATAGAACCACTCTAGAATTTGGGGTTGGGGAAGGAAGAACACCAGGGGAGAGAGGGAGAGAGGGCACACCCTTCTTGCTTCAAGCAATTTTCACATAATTTCTTCATTAATCTCTAATGACACTATACATAGGCTTATATAGAAAATGGCAAGGGGTGGGGGGCTGGGAATTTCGTGGGAAATAAGTCATTTTTTTCCCCCATGTGGTCAAAACTCAAAAAAAATAAATTACATATGAATGGAGCACTCCTTTGACTAGGTAGGTAAGGTAGGTGGCCAACCTTTGAAATTTTAACCCCTTTGTCTCCCATGTGGTCAATTAGCAATAAAACCTTCTAGATGGCCACCTAGGATGGTTGACCAGCCCCACATGGATGAGGTGGACCAATGGGGAAGGGGAGGGGGCCCCCTAACTGGACCTACTACACATTTGCACAAAAACCCACACAATCCTAGGGAATGACACATTGGCTTACAAAGCCTTACAATTGTACATATACTTTCCCAAGGATATAAAAGGACTCAAATGTAAAAATAAAAGTTAATGCTCGGCGTCGATTCCCATCAGACCATCTTTTCCTTCTCCCTATGGTGGAAGAACCCATCTCGGTCCACTCCCCTACCATTGAGATCCCAAGTGCTTTGGTCGCCCAACCCACTAACGACCATGGCCCAATTATCTTGGAGGAGGATGACCCATATTTTTGGGGCTTTGAGGATGTGGAGTTCCTATCTCTAGGTAACCATTTCTACGATCCCTTTGACCCCTTCCTATACCCATGTGGCCCAACCATCTTACCCACCACCCACCCTTTCCTACCCTCATCCACCATATTGGACCAAACCCACCTCATCCATGACCCAGGTTACACCATGAGAGCCATGACTTTGGGCGATATACACCTAGGGATCGAGGAAGTACCCCACTTCATGATATCTACCTTCCTAGACCCCTTTGACACATTCCAATGGAAGTCCAAAAGCCCACACATAGGAGACCACTTTGGCACAACAATGCATAAAACTTGGCGCAACACACCACTTGGCATGAACACTATGTTAGGCCCATTCATTCATATCACCCACATGTCAAGTAGAAAGTATGAGTGGTCCATGTTCGGATGTAATGGTCCACCTTCATTCATCATGGGTCTTAAGCATGTCAAAGGCATCTACGGATGTCTGGGTCCCCCGATATTTATCACCACTTTGCATGATAGGGCCACCTACGGGTGCCCCGGCCCACCTAGGCTGACCAAAGTCTACACTGCATCATTACATGATAGGTCTACTTTTGGTTGCCCAGGTCCACCTATCACCCCTAGAATGTCAACATTCACAAAATTACATGAAAACCTTCGCAAGCACATTAGCAAGGAAAATGAGATCTATAAGAGGCAGACTGACTCCCTTCGGCGTCACCAAGAATTCCACGTGGGTGACTTTGTGATGGTGAGGAAGGAGAGGCTCTCCCCGAGAGTCATCTTCAAATTGAGGCTACGTGAGGCTAGTCCCTTCCAGGTCCTGAGGCGCATTGGCACTAATGCCTATGAGTTATATCTCCCCGAGGACTATGGAGGTCGTCCCACATTCAATATAGCTGACCTAGTGCCATATAAGGGACCCACGGTGGTACCTAGTGAGGATATTGAGCCTATTCCCTCCGTTGAGAGAGCACCCACCCGTGAGGAGAGACCACCAGCCAAGAGAGCCCAACGTGAGTGCATTGAACGAATATTGGATGAACATGTCACTACCACCAGGAGCAAGGTATATGAGCGCTATCTCGGCTGGTGGATGGATCGGTCTCGTTCGGAAGACTTGAGGGTAGTACCACTTCTACACCCTCCGAGGAGGGAAGGACACTTACTCGACGGAGTTGAGTTCTCCGCACCCCGGGAGTATGATGGGGACATCACCTCCCATGCCCACGTTCACAGCTCATCTCCTCGCCCCGGTTGCTCCGGCATGGTCTAGTTATCTAATTCTGAGTCCTATGTAATTTCTATTTGAGTCATTTGATGTATTTTCCCTTTTATTTGAGTCATGTCCCTAGGTATTTGCTAAGTTTGTATGTCATTAGGCTCATTAGATTGTTTAGAATGGTTATTGGGCCCAATTCTTTGGGCTAGGCCCAGGGGCGCCCCTACCCCCTTGGTCTTTGGTCATTGTAGTAAGAGTCAGGGACTTTTGTAGAAATGTGGGTTGCCTATATATAGGACCCCATTTCCTCCATTTGAGTTAATGAATGAATGAATGAAAATTGCCATTTGAGAGTTCAAATTTCCTATTGGAGAGATTCCATTAGTTGGGTGAGAAACCCTTGGGAGTGATTCCCACCTACCCCTCTCTCTCTCTCTCTCACCACACAAGGGAGGGCTGCGCCCTACCCTCTCTCTCCTCCCCTCCCAACCACCTCCACTCCCCACCTACCCCATTAAAGCCTCTCCCCATTCCCCACAACCCTCTTCAATACTCCACCCCTTCCCAAGACCCCTTCACCAATCCTCATCTCACCTCCCAACCCCCAACTACCCCTCCCACCTTCCCAAGCACCCTTCCCACTACCCCAAGCACCCCTCCACCTCCCTAGGCCATTTGAATTCAAATTTCCCCTTCCCTACATAGCTTTGGCCGCCCCTCTCCCCTCCCCTTTGGTTAGGGTCACCGCCCCCTCTCATCTCCTCCATCTTCCCTTGTTCACCTCCATCACCCCACCCTCTACCATCTAGAGTAAGAGAACCTGCAGAAGACCTGAAGCTTGCAGCAGCGACCCCGACCACCTCCGAACATTCCTAGAAGCCCAAGAGCCATCGTTGGAAGCGTCTCTCCGTCCTCTTCACAACGGCGGTGATCCCGTCCCGTTCTGAGTTCGTGATCGCCCAGGGGAGCCATTCTTCCCCGACTACGCAAAGCCTCCCTGGCAGGAGTTCAGGTGTGAAGTGGAAGCTCGACTGCGATGATCTTGTTGGGAATGTGATCGAGAGGTCTTCTTCAAAAGTCTTCTACTCTGAGTTCTCTTTCATCCTCAGAAATCAGAGCTCAGTTTGGCGTCTGTATCGGGAAGTTATTAATTTTCTCCCCCGGGTGTGCGGTTCTGCCTCCACTCAGTCTGCACCGACCCCTCCTCAGTGTTCCGAGCTTACCGGTCTGCTCTGACAACATTTGACATCCCCGTCATGCTCGTGTCGAAGAGGACTCACAGACGGTTCCGACGACTCTAGCGGCGCCTCATTCTGAGACTCGGAGCGCTGGTGGAAACAACTTCTTCCTGCTGTTGTGATCCTGAAGCTGTTAGAACTAAAGATCTACCTCCCTGTTCGAGGCTCTACTCCGACCATCAGCGACCTCCCAAAATTCTGGAAAAATTTGGACGACTTCACCATCCTCCTACGAAGAATTTCCAGGTAGCTTCATCCCCAACAAAATTCGGGAGCAGTCACAGCAACTACTTCTTCAAACTTTTATCAGCACTCACAGAAAGCGGGCAGAGCCGACATCGGTCTCCTTATTGGCTGCGAGTTCGGTTCCACCCCTCCCCGCTTGGCCGGCTGAAGGCCCCTCCCTGTGTGGAGGTAGTTTTAGATGTAATATTAGTTAACCCCCCCCCCCAAGATCCCCCTCCTGCGAGAGGTGTAGTGTTGTAATCGTTTGAGCAGGTCAAGCTTCTCCGACGAGGCGTGTGGGGAACACTCGCCTCCCCGCTCGCCCTCGTCTCCGAGCGGGACCGATTTCTTCAAACCGGTCGAGTAAGTGCTCCAACCTAGTTCCATCTTGTGCTTGTTCTGTCCAATATTAGTTCATAAACTCCACTGGCCGTGAGAGTGAGAGCCCGATCCTTGAGCTCCTTGCTTCAAGAGATCACCGTGGGGTGAGGAGTGTAACCCGTGCCTTGGCACCTCGTCGGCTCCCTTGAATTGGGCAGCCATACCCTTGGGGAAAGAAAACCTTGGCCTTGCTGGCCCTCTACCAGCAAGGGCCCAGCCCACACAACCTCCACTTGCCATTGCCAAGTTACCCCGGGTCTTGGTGAGCATCGGGTGAGCGGTCGCCAATATCAGTCCGTTTGATTGCAAATTGTGCTTGTTCATTTTGGTCCAAGAGTGTGTCACATCATAATGGAAGTAGAGCTATGCATGATCGAGCTCAAAATAGTATGGACCAAGATAATGATAGATTGAACTAGCAAGATTTCAAGAATATCATGTAAAGTTAACAAGAATTTAAGTATGTAATTATCAAGTCATGTCATGAGATATTGGCTATTTAAGTTCTAACAAGTACCATGTCGAGTCAAGAACGTCATGTAATATCATGTCTTTTCATGTCACAAGAGAGTGGAATGTCATAGACTAATCTAGAAAGTCATGCACTTCAGTGCAATGCCACACCGTGGTCAATATAGCTCCCATGGGCACAAGTATTTTCGGGTGCTCCTCGCAGGACCAGACCGGGCCCCATTAACGCCAGGCATTGAGTCATGTAAATATCTAGACATCCACTATAATGTATAGCCAATAGAATTCCAAGGGAATAAGCCATTGTAGGAACATTAAGGTAGGTTCACGAAATTCAAGGACAGAACATCGGACAAGATGACATGGCGATAAATCTCACATAAAACCAAGACATTCAGGAAATCTAGGATAATTGATGTCCTCTTAGGCCGCCGCCAATTACAGAATCCGCGTCCATTGTGGTGGTCGCTAATTCCATGAACAGTACAGCCACGAAGGAAAATAACGTCACCTCTACTGGACGCTATATCCAATATGGCGTCAACTGTATTGGTCGCCAATTCCAGACAGTGACAGGACTCTCACAGAACGCCAGAAATAGCGCTCCATGATGGCTAGGGTGTCATGTTTCTTCAGAGTGACATGACAAATAAGGTTTCCAGGGTTTTAAGGGTACAACCTACTCAGCTACCTTGAGGGATTCCAAGGCTAGTGGAGTCTTACGGAAGCCTTAGAGAAAGAAATTCCAATCTGACAGAAGGAATATCCGGCTGAGGGTCATTCAATCTCCAAGAATTGAGGTGAAATCGTGAAACTCGTGAAACAGGGACTCCATCTCGGCCATGAGACAACAGTGTCAATAGACCCGTGATATGGGCCAAAAACCCGATAAAACCGTGAGACAGGAAAATCACGTCAATCAAGCAGGCGCCAATTCATAATTTAGCGTCCCTCTAGAGAGGCACCAATTCTAGAATTTACTAAATTTTAAATAAACTTATAACAATTGGCGTCCATTTATGGAGGCGCCATATCTTTATATAGCGTCCATGTAATGGATGTCAATTCATGATTTCCAGGTTATTTTAATTTTAATAAATTTGACATGAATCAGTGTCTCTGTGAAGAGGCGCTATTTCCAGAATTAACGTCTGCCCAAACAGGCGCTAATTCTTTTATGTGTACATGCTACAAGGCATCAGGCAGATACGTTTACATATACTAATCACTAGAATCTGAGTGTAGAAGAAGAAGAAAGTAGAAAGAGATTGAGAGCCCAGTTTCAGATCTGCATACCCAGTTCGTGAGAGAAATATTTGAGTGCAGCCAGAGCCCCTTTGACGATCTATTCAAGCCATTGACTCGTGGATCAAATCTAGAGTCACTCTGCTCTGCGGAGCTACATCTTTTATTGTGCTTCTTTCATTGTTTTGTTTTGTTTTTCCTTTCTCTGAAGTTACTTCCGATGCTCTGTTTAGAGATCGGGTTTAAGGAAGCTGTGAGGCTCATCGGGTTAAGCAAGCTGAGGCTCAGCTATTTGGGATTGGTTCTCAGAAGCTGTGGATCAGCAGTTGTAAGAGATTTGTTCCCTCGAAACTGTGGATCAGCGATTCAAGTTGTGAGTCAGCGGAATCCTCACTCAAGTTGAGTGGGGGGTGGACGTAGGTCTGTTGGGTGCAGACTGAACCACCCAAAAATCACCTGTGTCTGTGGTTTTTCTTTGTGCGATTGTCTCCTTCTTCTACCACCTTCACAGGGTTGGTCGTATGTTGATTTGGCTTCATAGTTCAAAACTAGCACAATCGCCAAGCGTTTGACCTTATGTCTGGTAGAAGCGTGCATAGTGTTCGATATCAGTTCTGTTTATCCGTTCTGTGAGAGAGCTTTGCGATCTATCATTCATTTCCTTCTAGTTTAATTTGATTTGGTTTGAGTTTTAATTTGATCATAATTTTTGTAAGGGGATCTATTCACCCCCCCTCTAGATCTCAACCTTGCACCTAATAAGATGCTCATTTCTAATACAACGCCCGAGTATCGCTTTGTCTTAGCCCTGAATGACATCACCTCCTGGAAAAATCTTTATAGTCGAGCCCGCTTTGTTCGCCAACAACTCTACAATTCCCTTGACCTTGAGTCTCCTCCACATCCCACGTCCATGTACACCTCGCCATCTACATATACCTCTTATGTACCCTCCACGACTCAGCCTTCCACTTCCACTTATCAACCATCCGCGAGTTGGCCTCCCACCTCCGTATATTAGCCTCCCATGAGTCCACCACCTCAACCTTCCACGAGTCAGCCTTCCACTTCTTCGTATCCCCATGTGTCTCCACATGTGTCCCTACCTCCGGTCAAGGGAATACCGCACCCCGAGCAAGTGGATGTTGTCCACTACATACCTCCCCGCTCCACTCATCATACGCCATTACCTAATCATTCCACTAGTCATGTACCCTTGCCTACGCAACCTCCACTTCCGTCTCCACAACCTTCCACTCCATCTCATACCCCTCGGCACCCATCTTGCCCGAAGCGGGCTCATTACCCTCCATTGCCGGAGTCTTTCACGGATATTTTTCGGGCTTTGATGGCCACTCACGCGTTGTAGCTCCCTCCACCTGTGCCTTGTCGAACCGCAGTCGGGAATTTGCTTCAATTCTGTGAATATCATCATCAGCAGGGGCATTTGGTCGAGGATTGCCCTTAATTCTGGGAGTTTGTTTATGACTTGGAAGACAAGAAGAGGATCGATTGGCCCGCGATTCATAAGGTTGTTCTATATCTCCGCAACAAACAACAGTAGCAGCAAGCGTCACCCAGGCAGCCATCTCCCTCACTATAAGAATAGGGGCACCCCTGTAATCCTTTATCTAGCGTTGCACCCGCTCCACCATCTATCCCTTCACCTTCTCCACCTAGTCCATTATCTACCTCATCTTCACAACCTCCATCAACCCCAGTCTCTACTCAGGCTAGTTCCCCCACTCCTTCTACTCCCGTTGTTCCCACCACTACTTCCACTCCTAACGCCGCTCGGCGTGTTGTATCGATACGCCGACGATGGGCGGCATGACCTTCCCCCTCTCCATCACCACCACCTTCCCCCTCTCCATAACCATCACCTTCCCCTCCCTCGCCATTACCATCTCCATTACCCTCGTTGCCTTCACCATCACCGTCACCGTCATCATCAGCTAACCATCACCGTCACCTTCACCACCGCGTCTCCCAAAACCTCCTACCTCATCTTCTCCACCTAAGCCTCTGCCACCTTTATTGTCTTCTCTGCCAGCACCCTCATCACCTGAGCCTGAGCAAGCTACGCCTCTGCCTTCGCCTTTGCCCTCACCTCCACCTATGCCTTCACCTTCAACCGAGACTATCACTACCCTACTGCTGCCACTAGATGTTACCATCCCCGTTGAAACCTCCAGTCCATCATCCACTTCCACCTCAAGGAGCTGGTGTACGCTACCTTTGGTGCCCCTTGGGTCTGGTCCCCGAGGAGACGATGAGCCATGTCAGGGCGATTTAATGTCGGCCGGATGTTTCAAGCTTCAAGACTGTATTTGATATAAAATAAGAATGTGATCTAGAAGGGGGGGATGAATAGATCACTCCCAACTTCTGGCGACAATGGAATTTAATCGATGAAGACGGAATCACAGCAAGTAAATCACCTCTCAACTAACCACAGCTAATACAAACCAACAAGTATATCTCGAGAAATCAAACTTAAATGGAACAGCAATCGAACAGTTAAGATGCCAGAAGGAAGACTAAAGATTAAACGCTCTACAATTCGAGTAGAGAGAGCTGAGCAGAGTGATGAACCAAATGAGATATCAGATAGTTGCCAGGGATACGAGGAGAAGGTTGGACCCTAGAGTCTCCTCACACAAGAAGGCAACCCTCCAGATAGACCTGACCTATCGTTTGAGCTGTGTCGTTTAATATACCTCCTGGACACAACGAATCTACACATGCAATCCTTGAAACAATAAAACAAACCACACAAAAAGGCACAGAGGATTTTTAGGTGGTTCGATTACTGCCCGCAATCTACGTCCACCCCTCGCTTACACCGAGCGAGGATACCTTGCACTGGTAATACTGTCAAGTAGACTCAGTCTGTGACAATTTGCAGGCTCACAGCTTGAAATCAGAGGGAGACAAATCCCTCAACCCAAGTTCTGCTACCCACAGAAACTTAGCACCTGGGCTTGCTACCCACAAGGCCAGACCCGAAGGATGACCTCCCTTCCTCTGAATCCTCAGAGGGAACCTGTGAGAGACACCCCGTCACTCACAACCGGAGACCTCAATCTCCCTTCCTCCAAGGACACTTGGAGGGATCAAAATGATAAATCAAAATGAGAAGAAAATGGAAAAATAGAAAACTAAAAATAGAAACAAGATGTAGCTTCGTAGAAGCACTTTGAATCGAAATGGCTGGCTACTCTCAAATTTTCTTTTCTCACTCTCTTTCTTCTTTCTGGCACTGCTCTCTTTTCAAATGGGTTCTTCACATAGTAGGAACTCTCGCAGCTTTCTGCAGCTTTTAGCATCTTCACTCGAAGGACGAGGGAGTCTTTAAATAGAACATGGGCTCCGAAAAAGGTGAGGCGAAATCCCATTGGTCCACCTGGCAGTAGAATATTATTCCTCTGGAAACCTCTGAAAAAGTGTCCCATCTTTTCTTGGATCATGTGCCATTCTATCGCTGGAGTTGGTTTTCCAATCGGGTCTGATTTTAAGTTGCAGAACAGGGATTCGAATCTTCAGACCTGTTAACACCCGAATGTCTACATCGACCTTATTAGTGGGCTTGTACTGTGGCATCGACCTTTCTTCTTGATTTGCTTAAGGTGCACCGACCTTGTTGGCATAAGTTGTTCAACTGCACCGACCTGTCTCTTGAACTGACTGAGGTGCATCGACCTTAAGTTGCAATTCTGACTTACAAGCATCGACCACTTATGACATGCACAGACCTTAACATATGCAGTGAACAAGATGCACTGACCTTATAGCACATACCATGCAAACGTGCATCGACCTACAAATATGTGCATCGACTTTTCAATGCAAAAAGCATATGTGCATTGACCTACATTAAAACGTTCATCGACCTTCTAATGCAACAAGCATATGTGCATCGACCTATATTCAAATGTGCATTGACCTTTTAATGCAACAAGCATATGTGCATGGACCTACATTCAAATGTGCATCGACCTTCTAAAGCAACAAGCATATATGCATCGACCTACATTCAAATGTGCATCGACCTTCTAATGCAAAGAGCATGTGTGCATCGACCTACATTCCAATGTGCATCGACCTTAGGTGCATAACAGTGTCATGTGCATCGACCTACATTCCAATGTGCATCGACCTTAGGTGCATAACAGTGTCATGTGCATCGACCTACATGCAAATGTTCATCGACCTTAGGAACTTTGATTGTTCATGAGCATCGACCTGTCTTAGCACAACATTTATCTGCCTCGACCTGAATCTTTAAATTGTAGCCTCTGCATCGAGCTTTCATTTTCTTCAATGACTTCACTACTTCTTGTATTGAGCAAGTGTTGACTTTTTCTGCTTGATATCCTTGTTACTTTTTTACTCGAATCTGAGTGTGTTGGTGCACTTCTTTATCAAACCTGCAATTTGATTAGACAGTCTTTTGGTCAATTTGAACCACAACACTTTGACACATATAATTAGAGTTTATTGATTTAACGAAATAACCATATTGTTCTGACATCATCAAAACACATAATACAATAGTATCTATCGGATGCCAATCCGCATCCTGGTCCCTCGCTGTTTTGGGGATGATGAGCCTATTCTTCCGAAGATGGTTGTCAAGAAGAGTTCCCTCGCACTGATGCCAATCTCTTCAAAACTGAGACCGGTGGCAGTCTCATTGCTCGCCGGAGGTTCTACCATTGATGCTTTGATCACCTCTCGCTCTGTTTCCATTCAGATAACTGGTAAGGAAGGGTGCTTTACCTGGATTTTGCTAACGCGTACGGCTGCCAGGGAAGTCATGCATTCCATGTTTAAGGGGCAGTTTGCCGTATTTTCAGCATTTTCTAAGGACATTCTGCACATTCTATGCAATTTCTCTCGGTTTGTCAGTAGGCCGGCCACGTCAATGCCGTGTATCGCTCTCCCTTAGTTTAATCCTTCCCTCTTATCAAGGGAGTTGTTCTTCCAGCCTGATTGCCGAGTAGAGTTGCCGAACCTTATGCTTTTGGTCCCAAGTGACAAGACTCCATGGTTTTATGATATTCATCATTCTAAGGACTTAGTTGTTCAAGAATGTCCACATATTGTTAGCGTCGGGTGTCTAGGGATAGTTGTCCCAGTGAAGCTGCATATTCATAATTGGCCCAGGCCGTCCACACAATGGGCCCGCTATTTGGGAAGACATTGCAAATTAAGTGGCCCAAAGGTTCGGGTCCGTGCCATGCGGGTCTAGTACTAGCAAATTGCTGCTAAGAAGAGGCGGTGGCGCAAGCACAAGGGCCGTCAGTTATGCACCTTGGGGACCACTTCTCCTCCCTCTACCTCATTCATCATTCCCTCTACTGAGCTCCCACCCTTGGGTGATGTACCTTCCTTCTCCCAGTCCTGTTTCTGTGATTCTCTCCTCTCTTCCTGGGTACACAAACCCTCACTCCTCTCCTTCCCATCCAGACTCTCCGGATCTTCCTTATGTTCGCAATCCTTGGCCTCACCCTTGGCCCTTCTTTCATCTCGATCTTGAGACGTCTTCCGATTTTTCTCTTCCTCGTCCGGGTCCTCTTGGTCTTTCTAATCCTCATTTCTCTTCATCCGAGTCCTCCGGATCTTTTTTATCTTCATTCTCTTCAATTGTCATCTGGTTATCCTCTTCCTCCGGAACTTTTGGATTTTGTTTATGATCGTTCTCCGACCCTATCGGATGATTATTCTCCTTCCTTATCTTTGCTACAACCTTCTTCTCATTGTTTTTCTATTCTTTCCTCCTCACCCTTCACGGTTCTCGCAAATTTTCATATTTTTTTCGAGGCTTTAGTCTTCCTTGATCCCAGCTAAGTTCTGTTTATTCTATATTTGGTTCCTTGTTATATGGGCCTCTACGCCATAGCGAGGGAGTTCTAGCCCTTGCCTCTCTTCCTTTTTATCCTTCTTCATCCAGTTTGGCGTCTGCTGCTTTTTAATGTCAAGGATTTCAATCATTTGCTATCCTTTCATTTTTATCCTGCCAAGCAAGGAATAATGAAGCTCGCGCTGATCAAGATCGCTTCAGGACACTAGTTTTCACTCCATGGATTGCAAAGGTATCTTGTGCAAGAATATGCTGTCATTTCCATTTTATACTCTTGTGCATGGTCATAATGTTGGTTTCTTTGACACATATGAGTGGCTTTAGAAAGTTTAGTTACTTAGGAGTCAAAATGAGTTTGCTTCTACAGCATCTTAGGTTGGTGATAGCTCCGCGCTGGGAGTCCAATTTCTTTTCCCGATCGTTGAGGGTGATTTTGAGTATGGGTTTTTCACACACTATACAGCGAGCTATAGTCGATCTCTCTGAGGTAACATCGTTGCTGGTTTGGGCATCCTTTGGGTATGCGCAAAGGCCTTTTCTTCTCTGTGCTCGGCTAAGTGCTGGGGCAAGAGATTGACGGATAAGATGCCCAACCTAGGCGCTCCCTAATACGAGAGAGGTCTTAAATAGGGGCAGTCTTGACCCTCAAAAATAAACATTCTTGCTAAATCTGGCCAATGAGGGCTGTAAATATAAATATCAATTCAATATCAAAATTATGAAATAAAGTCATGGCAAGAGTGGCAGTACAGTTCCCCGCGGGACGTCATAAGCCCGGTCGCATGCGTGCCAGATAATAGGTCTCAAAATCAAAGACACAAAGCCCCAGCGCAACAGACTATATCTTTGAGGGGTAGTGCCTTGGAAGGAATTCAAGTCTTGATATCTCCCATCCTGCATAAAGCTTGACTCCATTTTCTTCCGTTTCTCCCTCTTAGGCTGGGTTGTATCCCGGGTATGGCCTTAGTAGGAGCACCGTTCTTTAAAGGTGGTTGGTTGTGACGCGCCACCCTCAAATGCACGCCCTGCTCAAGGTAAATCCTTAGCGAGAGGGGATGAATGACCACCCCTGGCCAGTAGTTTGAGCCCGTCTTTGGGTGTTATAGATTGCTTTTTAAAAAAAGGGTAGAAAAATTTTCAAAAAAATCCAAAAAGCAGCAAAAATGTTCAAAAATCCAAAAAATTAGAAAATTGTCCAAAAAAAACAACAAAAAATCAAAACTATGTGTCTCCTTTCTTTATATTCTTCATTTTTGGTCTTTTGGAGCGTAGATATAATCTGTTTGTTAAATGTGCAGGTTGCAGATGCTCAAGCTTCCTCGCTCATATCTTTTGCTTTGTCTCCTGTTCACATATTTCTGATCTGTTCATCTCTTCCATCTTCTCCCTTGATCTGTTCTGGACCTTATGTCCTTCTCGACTCTTATTTGGCTCACTTCGCTTCGCTGCATCATATCTTCATGAGAGGGCATTTCCTCATGATTAGAACCTGGCAGTTCTACTTGATTTGATCTTGGGCTTTGGTTGAGGAGCGTATTTATCGTGTCTTTTGTCAACTGTGTTGTCGTCCCCCATGGTTGTCATCCTACATGTTGTCTTTTGTACCCCATAGTTGTTGTCCCATACATGTTCTTGTCCCACCGCATGTCCTTGTCCTGCGTGTATTTTGTCCCGCCGTGTTCTTGTCCCACCGCATATGCTGTCCCACCATATTCTTGTCCCACCATGTTATGTTGTCTTGCCCCACCGTGTTTTTTGTCCCACGCGTGGTGTTTGTTCTTGTGATGTTTTGCCTATGTTGTTATGATTAGTTCATCTTTGTCATGTCATGTTTTCTTAAGTGATGTTTGTGGTGTTATGTTTACATCATCTTCTTTATGTTCATCCTTGTTCATTTATGGTTGTCTTATATGAAAATCCCTTAGAAATCTGAATATCCAAAAAATCCAAAAATGCTCTTTCGCTTGGCAGGTAAGTCAGGTATGGCTATCTATCCCATCTCTTTGTTGCATTACTATATGGTATCTACATTATTATAGCCTCTCAAGGATCGGCTGGTTCTCTGTGTGTTCTAGGATCCGATGTTCTACTTTACCAAAAATGATGATGATCTAGGAGCATACGGTTCATCGTTGGATAGGCTGTTAGTTTGAGTCGGGTGGGGGACAATGGACTCTGTCTCGCACGCTGTGGTTGCAAGAAGACTCTTGACCCCGTCTTACTCGGTCTAGCAATATTATCCTTGAGTATTTTTTGTTTTATCTTTCTTTGCATTCATTTTGATGATTTCTTTCTTTTAGCCCAACATGCATCATATCATTTTTGAGCATTCACGTCTCATGATCTTTTAAGGTTTCCTCCTCAGCAATGGATAATTGTGCTTAATTCCTTTGGATAAGAGATCTTCATTCAACTCTGAATTTGAACGTTTTCTCTGATCTACCCGCTCGGTCTGGTTGGCCAGCGTGATTCCTTTCTAGATTTTATCGCAATTTCTTTCTAGATTTTCAGCTATTACTCCTTTCCGATCCCCTCATTAGCTCTGGATTGTGTCCCCTGATGAGGTCGGTCGTGTTTCCTTTTCCTTAGTTAGTTAATTTCTCCAGACATGTCTTATCCGCGTCATCCGTTCCTTGTGGTTAGTTTGGCATTTTCGGGAGAATTCTTGTCGCTTGTTGGTTGTGTCGGGTGTCTTTTGCCTTGATGCCCGCTTTTCAGTTCTCTCTGCTTCATCTCTGCTTCATCTCCATTGCACGTCGTTGTTGCTTTCGCTCTATCTCCTTTCCATTCCGCCTTCGCATTGCTTTCGCTCGTTCCCTTGCAAAGCGAACATCAAGGAGGGGCATATGTTGACACCCGTTTTAAGCCAACGAGTTGAGTTATTTCTCTTGTTCATTCTTTGTGATGTCCTGAATTACCCATTGTTTTGGAGAATTCCTTGATCTTATTTTAGGCCCATTTCTTGGTCATTTCCCTAGCCCATTAAACTATTTTCCTTGGTTTCCCCATGTTCCGGTCCATTTACCATCATCCCCGCCGGCCGTACTACCTTTTACTAGCAGGGGGATGGTGGCGGCCATCTGGATGACCGCCATCATCAGAGGGCGGCCTCTAGGATGGCCACCTTCTGCCTAGGATGGTGGCGGTCTTCCAGGTGACCGCCATCATCAGAAGGTGGTCTTCCAGAAGGCCGCCTTCTGCCTGCTTTCGCCAAGCTGCCGTGTTCGTCAATGCAATTGTTTGTGTGTTCATCCCTTGGGTTAGGTTGCGGTCATCCCATGCCCGTTTTCTCCAAGTTGCGGTCGTGCGACTGACCACCTTCTTAGTACAGAATCCAGATGGCCCCGAGCTCCATTTTCTTCACCCGAGGACTCTTCGGAGTCCTATTTGGCACCATTTTCGATGAAGATAGGCTGCCACATCAATTTCCAATGCATTCTGGGCTATTATTCCCACTATTATGTCAAGGTTTATCAATCTATATCCCTATTTTTGGGTGATTATCCTCAAAATCTGAGCCTAGGGTTTTTGGGTTCTATAAATAGCTGCCTTGTTAGTGTGCGCAAAAGGGGGCATTTTTTTGGTTTAGGGCGAAGCCATGCTGCAGCGCCGACTCATTTCTTTGACCCCAAGCCGTCCAGGGGAGTATTAGCTTCGTCTTCCATTCCTTAAGGGTCCTTATTCCCGTTCTTTCCTTTGTTTCTCTGCATCTCCTTTCTCTATTTTATCACTATTCTGCACATCTGCACTTTTGCACGTTTTGCGTCACGTTTTCCCGCAGCCTTGTTGCATGTTAATTCATCTTTTACATCTCCATGCATTCACAACACACACACCTATTATTTTGTCCCTTTTACAGGGGTTAAAAACCCTCCCTCGGTGCGTTCTCCCCTAATTTCTCATGCTATTTTATGCACTCGGGATTGGTACTACACTTCATATTCTAATGAGTTTTTATCTCTTGTCTTGGCTTTTTTCACAGCAAAAAAAGGATAGAACGTGAGGCCCTCACTCTCTGGCCAGCTTGAAGGCGAGGAGGTGTGATCCACATTGTTTCCCGCACCCATTTCTTCACACGCGATCACGTGTAGCGGTCTTCCTTGGCCGCATTCATCATCCTTATTTTCCAAGGTACGCAGTGTCGTTGCTCTCTTTTCTTAGTCCTTTGGCATTGTCAACCCTTGGTGGTGATCACAGTACACATCTCTTTCTTCATCGCCCCTTTCCCTTTGCTTATATTTTCATGCTTATGCATATATTGTCTTGTTGGGGTGGGTAGATTAATTATCTACAGGACCATATCAAGGCCCCCATGTTTGCCAGGCATTGAGCGTTCAGGTGGAGTAAGAGTCCCACGTAATTTCTAGAATAATTCATTTATAATTATGGCAAATCTGAGTTTCAAGAAAAGCTTAAGAAGCGTAGTATAGCGCACAACTAGACATTTAGTTATGGAGGACTCTAGAGGTGGCCCCTACAGGCTCAAGAGGTGGCTCTCGTTATGTAGCACTTTGCGCCATTCCAGTCTCAAGAGGTGGCTCTCATAACATAGCACTTTACCCTGCATGGCACTTAGCTCCTACACTCCTAAATGGTAGTTTATGGCTAAAGTATAGATCTAGAAAAATTTCCATTTCCAAGGACAAGTAGTATGAAGAGTAAATGACGCTTACAAGAGAAGTTCAAGGATAATTTAAGGCATCATATTTAACGACATTAAGATAATAAAGAGAATAATTTACTAGTCAAGGCATGATTAGCTCTGCGAAAAATCTTGTAAAATAGGTTTAGATCAAGTTTTTTTTCACAATTGGGTGCTTAGCAGAAAACCAATGAGATCTCGGCCACGTAAGAGGCGGGACAGTGGGAGGTTCTCCTCACATTCACAAGATCTTAATTAAGTAACTACTTATCCACTTAAAGCGTTTGCCCGTGAACCCCTAGCCTTAGACACTGGTCTTTCTTGGTAGACTTTCTAGCTAAACGATTTTTTGGAAACACAAAAACACGTAAATCGAACAGAAATTATTCTTGCATATTCTAATATGTTCATTTGTAAAAGAATTTCAATGAAGGAAAAGACATTGAAAAAAAAGATGTCAAGCTTTCAGATAGAGCTTAGATCAAAATGGACAGGGTCAATCATGAATAGAAATTTTACGAAAATTTGAGCATAGTTATTTAAACCTTTAACGATAGCCTTATCAGTTCATTTACGTAGTCATTTCTTTCTTGATAGTCTTTTTAAGGCAATAACATTATTTTAAAATTCAAAATTTAAGTTTTGAAATAACGCACATAAACAAGGCAAATCAGACATGGTTACCACCTTCAAATCACGGTCCATGTGTAATCCGCGTTCTTAGATAGAAAATCGAAACTCGTTCTTACAATGAAAACTCTAATTTTTTGACTTTAAATATCAAAATAAGCCACAAATACATGATCATGAAAAATTGCATAGAATCAAAATACCCATGCAAAGGAACATATATGAAGATCTAATTAAGTTTTGTCTGAGAGAAAACTTACCTAGTGGAAGATCGAAGAGGAAGAAGAACAAGAACGAAGAACACTTTGAACACTACGCCAAACTTTAAGATTTCCTCCTCTCTACAACTAGGACTTCCCCACTGGATTTTGTGCTTTAAGTAGCGAAAGTTATCAGCCCTATTTATAGGCCAAATCCCATAAGTATGTTATTGCTAATTTAATTCCAAGTTAATTTTTCACCTAATTTCCCTATTTCACCAACCCATGTTACTATTACACCAACTTATGTTGACAATAAATTCCAACATGTGAATGTTGAAATAAATCCCCCTCTATGACATTACCTCATTTATTCAATGATGTTTTATTGCTAATTTAATTCTAAGTCAAATTTTCACCTAATTTTTCTATTTCACCAACCCATGTTACTATTACACCAACTTATGTTGACAATAAATTCCAACATGTAAATGTTGAAATAAATCTCCCTCTATGACATAATCAATTACCTCATTTATTCAATGATATTTTATTACTAATTTAATTCTAAGTCAAATTTTCACCTATTTTTTCTATTTCACCAACTCATGTTACTATTACACCAACTTATGTTGACAATAAATTCTAATATGTGAATGTTAAAATAAATCCCCCTCTATGACATAATCAATTACCTCAGTTATTCAATGATGTTTTATTGCTAATTTAATTCTAAGTCAATTTTTCACTTAATTTTCTATTTCATCGACCCATGTTACTATTACACCAACTTATGTTGAAAATAAATTCCAATATGTGAATGTTGAAATAAATCCCCCTCTATGACATAACCAATGACCTCATTTATTCAATGATGTAAGAAATGAAACCATCCACTATTTAAGATTTAATTAGAGCTAATAATTCTCTCTTAAATCGGATGCTACAGTACTGCTACAGTACCGACGTCTTTGCCATCTCAAAATCGTGCCGCCAATCTTGCCGTTCGTGTTAACACGTGGGATAGGGTTCACATTTATATATTCTACATTTTAAAGACATAAATAAATAATATTCATCATTTATTTTATTTTCATCTTTCATTATTTTTTTCACGTATAAATGCATATATATAATTTCGAGTTGCTACATTTGTATTCCTTGATAAACAAATGTTGTGATGATTCAGACTAGGTGTATTACATGCCATACACTAAGAGGGAGAAACCTAAAATGGTGAGTGCATATACTTAGGGGGAGACATACTCATGTCTCTAGCATAATTCACAGTATATACTTGAAACAAAACCTCTAGACTTTGAAAAATTTGTGTTTAATGTCTTTTAACCATAAAGATATTAGAAATTCTTTCTAACACTTACATGGTATTGGAAACTCTACATGGATATTAGGGGTAATCATGGGAAAAAAGTTGCATTCCCCTATAAAATATGAATAAGTGGAATGTGGATCTTAGTAAACAAGAATCCCCATTGAAACAAATGAGGAAACTTGTGTGAAATGGTGAAACAAATTACACAAGAAAAATGTAATGAGTGACGGATCCTAGTAACCGGGAATCCCCATTGAGACACATGAGGAGATTCGTGTTGAACGGTGAAGTCCAATTTAAAAATAAAAAGAAAGGGACTGTATGAAGCTACCGATAGTCGAGGATCTAAAATGAAATTGTAGAGTGAAAAGACATCGGTTAGTGTTATTTGGAAATTTTGTATATCTTTATGTTTAAGATTCATTACACACTTTTGAGCACATGCACTTCACGGAGTTTTTGTTTTGGGCATATATTGTGAATTTGCCTATATACATGATTAAATGAACTCTTTGTACATGCATAGTTTCTTTAGTTTTGGCTCATGCTATACTTCTAGCTTTTAAATCCATTGCACTTTTCTTATCCCACTCTCTGAGGGAGATCTATCTAATCTATATGTGTATTTGCATATCTATAAAGAATGCTTGCATACTTGCATTTCATTCCCCTGCATGATCATTACTCGCATTTATTCCCCTCAGCTTGGCTTTTGTTGTTGACAAAGGGGGAGAGATCTGTATGCTTAGAACTATGAATATGCATGAAATTTTGATCCATGAAGTTCTTCTGT
Source organism: Amorphophallus konjac (assembly GCA_022559845.1). NCBI lineage: Eukaryota > Viridiplantae > Streptophyta > Magnoliopsida > Alismatales > Araceae > Amorphophallus > Amorphophallus konjac. Next base: position 204,249,677 of record CM040125.1, on the reverse strand, counting down.
ACAGCATGATCGTTTGAATGTTGAGTTGGAAACTCTGAGTGAGAAATTTAATGTGCATACTTGTCATACTTGACGTTTTATCTTTAACAAGTGGTGCTTCAGTTCCTAACAATTGATATCAGTTTATCTCCATAAGTGGTTTGAATATTTTAATGGGATTTGGTTCTTTTGGAAACTAAGAAAAAATTGAGTTGTCTGGTTGATTCTCCACATCTCTTTATCTCTGGATATGAATGCATGATTGTGCTATGCCCCACTTTTGATTATGCCAAAGGGGGAGAAGATCTATGTAACTGTCATAAAGTTTTATCATCATCAAAAAGGGGGAGATTGTTGTGCTACGTGTGTGATTATGTTGACAACAAAACTTTATGTATGTTTGAGAAAGTTGTTTGAGAAAGTCTTGTATTGAATGAGAATGAAATTGTGGAAACATGTTTACATGAATGCATATTGATGCATGAGATGCATGTGACTTTTCAAGGGATGCGAATAATTGTGAAAGTCATGGAAACATGAATACATATATACATATGGGTGTTGTTGCATCCCCTGGTTGTTTTTGGGGCTTGGTTTTAATGATAACAAACTGAGTGTGCTTGTGTGCGTGTATCATTGAGAAACACATTTGCATCTTGTTTAATGAGTTAAAGGATGGCTTCAAGGATCACACTTGGAAGTCAAATGAATGCTCGATGATTAAGGAGTTTATGCTTTGATTCTCTTGGCTTGCAGGATCAAAATCCATCGTTCACACTTGGAATTCAAATGAAAGCGTGAATAAGTCAATCTTATTGTCCAGGATCCAAAACAGGTGGTAAATCATGTTTACATTCTTCAAGATAAAATGGTAAGGCTCAATAATTCTCAAAATCCTTAAATTGATTGAATGTTGAGTTTGGAGGTTTTTCTTCAGTTGAGTCGACCCCACCCCATGTATGCGTCGACTCCTCAATGATCAGCAATTTTACCTCTTCAGTGGAGTCAACCCACTCATTGTTGTTGAGTCTATGTAATGGTGCAAACTGAGATTCAGAGGGGGGGGGGTGAATTAATCCCCTTTTAAAAATGCCCAATTAAAACTGTACTTATAAAATCTTGTGGAATAACATCAGATATACTCAGTTAAACTGATATTTTAATGAGACTCACACTCGAACACGTGTTCATATGTTCTTGTGTTATTCTCACCAGAATGCTTGGCTAGCACACTCAGCAACCTCACTAAAACGCTCAGTAGGGATCAAAACATAGACAACTGAAACACACAGTGAATTCAACGTAATCTAAACTAACCAGATGTAACGTTCCTAAGCATACATCTACCGTCAGTCAGAATTGCGATCAAACCAAGGACACAGAGTTTTAGATGGTTCAGTCTGTTGCCCGCAGACCGACGTCCACCCCCCACTCAAACCAGAGTGAGGCTTCCTGCTGCCTAACAGCTTGAACCGCTGAGCATCACAACTTGCTTACAGCTGAGCATCATAACTTGCTAATCCGCTGAACATCACAGCTTGCTGTCCGAGGTACACACCTTGCCCGCTGAGCATCACAGCTTGCCCTACTGACACACAGCTTGATGTCTGAATAAAGAGAAAAATAAGGATGAAACACAGCACTAGAAAGATGGAAATGAAAACAAATAAAATGTAGCGCTCGCAGGAGCAGGCTGGCTTGGATCTGATCATAGAACCAATCGAACAAATCTTCAGGATCTTCAAATTCTTCTCCTCAAGCTTGCTCTCTTTCTTTCTCTTTCTTCCACACTGCTATGTGACTCTCTCATTTTCTTCTTACTCACCCTCACTGAAATTCCGATACTCTATTTTTATAACTCTCAGATCTTCACTCTTTCTCTTATAGTAGCTCTCTTATTCTTCTATCTCGCTCACAGGTTTCTTTCAGTGGAGTCTCACTTTTAAGCCTATCGAAACTTCTACTTCTTCGATCGCTCCTCTGTGTCTCACTGAATTCGATCGCATGAGAAGCTTTTATAGAGCCTCAGACTTGGGTCCCACGAGCTCACGCTTTGGCCATGTGGAAAATACATTTCCCGCCCAAAGATTCCAACTGGAGTGCGCTGTTGGGAATCCACGTGGCAGATGCTCATGAAAAGCTATCCACGTGGCTAAATCTTCAGTCGAGATTCCTCCTTGGATCACGTGCATTTTTATTTGAGCCTCGAGTCACGTGACTGTATCTTGCACATAAAGTGTTTGATCTGATGGCTTTTGATGACTTAAGACTCTTCATGCTTAAACCCCCGTCAAATAGAATATAAGGCATTTCGTCAAACACTTCATCAGCATGAGTGAATAGTCAATGTACTCTGACTAATAAGAAAATTTATCATAGTATGAGTCAGACAAAGATGCATCAATGATTTTAAGACAAGTGTGAAAGATGCACAGACTTGACTAAGCATTATGCACATATGATGTACTGACATGATATGAAACCTAGACGCACTAGCATTGACCTATTACTGGTATGCTCAGACCCAACAGTGCATGTGCTTAGACTTGAGTGCTTATACTTAGACATGTGCTTCGACCATGTAATGCACACTAGCACATATGCTTAGACCTTATTATGCAAGTTAGTACATGTGCTCAGACCTAATAGTGCAAGCTTAGACATGTGCTTCGACCATGTAATGCACACTAGCACATATGCTTAGACTTGATAGTGCTATAAGCAAAAGATGCACAGACCTTCTATTGTTGTATGCAAACATGCACAGACCTTATAATGCTATATGCAAACATGCACAGACCTTGTAGTGCATAACCTCTATATGTGCACAGACCTTATTGAGTGATATACAAACATGCACAGACCTTATGAATGACTAAGGCAAATATGCATCAACCTTATAGATGACTAAGGAAAATGTGCATCGACTTTAGTTAACTAAAGTTCAAATGTGCATCGACCTTAGTTGCTATGTAACACAATGTGCACCGACCTCAGAATGTAGGATGCAATATGTGCATCGACCTCAGTTGCTATCTAACACAATGTGTACCGACCTCAGAATGAACAAGGTAAATGTGCACCGACCTTATAACTGAACAAGATGAATGTGCATCGACTTTACTTTGTGCTAGCGAAAAGGTGCACCGACCTTATAACTGAATAAGGCAGATGTGCACCGACCTTCTGTATGCACAGGACAAATGTGCACTGACCTTCATGCAGCATGTGCACAGTCTTGCGTGAAGGTGATCCGACCTTCATACTTTTAGTGAAGACATGCACCGACCTATTATGCTGCTAGTGAAGATATACACCGACCTGATGTGATGTGCATAGACCTTAGTGCATGCAATGAAATGATTGTGCATTGACTTTAAATGACAAAAACATGTATGTGCACACAACATGTTCGACGAAATGCATATGCATGCAATTTGTTCGACTAAATGTAAATGCACACAATCTATTCAACGAAATGCATATGCACACATCTGTTTGATGAAATGATTACGTGATCAGACTCTATGTAAATGCATGACCTATTTTCATGTATGCACCGACCTCCTCTATGCATTGACCTTGATACCAAAACATATGCATGTGCATCGACCTGTGATGAACGCATGCAATAGTAATGCACTACAGTGTCGACACATTAGATGTAACATTTGCATGTGCGTCGACCTGCATGAGTATGCACTAATTTATGTAATAGATATGACATAGGCATCATCAAACCATAGTGAACCAAAGAAACACATATGATGTCATTAAAACCATTAATGCAATCAACACTTATGACATCATTTTAATATGAGTCATAGTGTCTGACATCATCAAAACCTTAGTGATACAACAATTGCATTGTGTCGACTCCTTCTATGGTTCATGCACTTCATACATGGGTTTTCAAAATCTTGAAAGGGCTTTCACTTACTTTCTACATTAGATTTTTGGACTTGCAACATGCTCAATTTATTTATAGAAAACTTGATGAATATGGTGTAAATGGTCTTCATACTTTGGTTAAATGCATGGCTAATTGCTCTTGATTTTTGGTTGATGAAAATTGAGCTTTGTTTGTGTTTACATGTATATTCTTCATGGGTCTTAAGGCTCACATTGTGCTTAAATATTTCATATAAGTCTTGGCTGAAATTGGTTTGATAATGCTTATTCATTGCATTGAAGCAAGTTGACTTGCTTCCTTAGGAAGTCGACTTGGTCTATTTGGAATGGGTTTTCTTATGGTTGAGGCATGTTAATCCTTTGGCCATGAAGTGAGAAATTGTCTTGTGTTGTGGGAGATTGAAAGATGTGATTATTTTAAAGAGAAGAATCATGTTCAAGAAGAGTGATGCTTTTGATTTTGATGCCTATACTAATATGATATTAATGTGTTAACCACTTGTTCTTTCATGTGTAAGACTGTGCTTATGGTTGCGTCAACTTTGCCTCTTGTTTAATTGGTTTCTCATGGTTTCATGTGTTTTGAACTAGTGGAAACTTGGTCATATATTGTATGAGCTTTTCATGTACTTTGTTCATGGGTTCAACTCAAAAGATAAGCCATGTTCATGAGAACTGGTTGAGACTTACAAATAAAACTTTGTAAGCTAGCAATATACTCTATTGGAATGTTCATGCATGTTCTTCATAGGACTCTTTAGCTAGTGTTCTAAACTTCATGTGAATTTTGGTGGAAAGTGGTTGAATTGTGCTTTCATATTGCTAAAACACCAAGGAATACTTGGTTGTGTGGTTTTGTCAATTAACCCTTTCATATTTGATTGATCTACCCTTAGTTAGGACTGAACTACATCTAATATGGATGTTTTGCAGAGTTCGGTCAACCGACCAAGGAGCTTCGGTCGACTGATCTTCGTAGAACTGAATGTCTTTCAGGTCTGTAGAGTTCGGTTGACCAATGGCCAATTTCGGTCGACCGATTCCATCGGGCGTTCCGGCAAGAAGTTTTTGAACCCGTCTCGAAACCCTTTAAGCCCAATCCGTTTGTGCTCCGTTTTAACCCCCTTTCCCCTAAGGTTATCATATACATCTAGGAGGGGTTTTGCAAGGGTTTTGTAAGAGCTATATGGCTCTTTTGCACTCTTATATATATACATATACATGAGGTATGAATTTAGAAGAGAGATATTCTCTTATCTTGCAGGTGAAGAAAGTAGAAAGGAAGAAAAGGGGATGAAGAGAAGGAGATTTCATCTCCTCCAAAGAATTTCTGGAGTTCGAGGAAGAAGGAAAAGAGAAGCAGAATGAAGAGAGGATCAAGAGGATGTTGAAATCACGATCATTCGTCTTCCCTCCAACCTGAGCTACAAGAAACGTCATCTATCTGCCTTGGAAACAAAGGGGGATAAATTCTACATCATTTATCTGAGAATTTGTGATGTCCTTCATTGTTTATATTTCTGGTTGAGCTTATATTGAATATTAGTCTTTATTCTTTGAACTCAGGAATATTGTCTGTGGATTGATCGTCTGCATGAGATCGTGTGTGTGGTTGGTGCTGCGTCTGTTGCAGCGTGTGTGTGTGTGTGTTGTTGATCTGGTCGTCGGATCGTGTTGGAGACTCCATCTCCATGTGTGTGTTGGGGCTTGTTCCCCGTGTGTGTGCAGGCGTAGTCCTGCGTATGTGTTGGAGCTTGGCTCCATGTTGGGGAGTTATCCCCGTGCTGGTTTTTTAGCGAGTGAAGCCTCACCGATTTGGTGAGGGGTGGACGTAGGGAGCCCGTCGTGGTCCTGAACCACCTTAAAATCCTTGTGTCTTATGGTTTGCCTTGTGTTTGTGTGTTTGATAGCTTAATCCGCTTACATGATCGAGTGAGCTCGGCGAGATTGAGAGAACTCAAGTTTACTTTGTTTAGTTTATTTTCATCAATCTAGTTAAACATGCTAATTGTGCTAAGTAAGTTTTAAATTTGCCATATCGCGTGGGGGACAATTCAACCCCCCCTTCTTGTCTACTCGCCAACCGGGCCAACAATTGGTATCAGAGCCACAGCTCTATTTTCTTGAGGTCTAACGACCTATAGAGAGATCCCTGTCGACGAGTTTCTTAAGCAACATGTCTGGTAGCTGTTCGTTTACTCTTCCTCCTCATTATAATGGTAAGAACTACATTTCTTGGAGAAATAAGATGAATGCCTATCTTAGTTTTAATGACCGTAAAATCTGGGAAGTTATATGTGAAGGTCCACATAAACTTCCATCTGATGAAACTAAGTGGAATGATAAGCATATAAAGAAAAATGATGTTACTCTTAAGGCTTTGAATATTCTGAGGAATAGCATAGAGTCTAATGTTCTTTCCCGAATTTCTTTTTGCTGGTCAGCCAGAGATTTATGGGATAAATTGGCTATGTATGAAGCAAATGCAGAAAATCCGCAAGTTGGTTCAGGCTTGATGGGTTGTGCTGAGGAAAGCTCAAGTCAGGTAAATTCTGACTCTGAAGAACTCTCAATTGAAGAATGGCAATTAGCATATGCTGAAATGCATGACAGATGTAAGAAATTTAAATCTGAAAATAAGAAACTAAAATAGAAACTTGAAGAAATTATGCATACTTTAGCTCCATGTGAAAATGTGCATGCTAATTTTTCTTGTGAAAGTTGCAAATTGCTAGAATCCAAAATTGAAGACCTTAAGTCAGAAAATGGATGTTTAGAAAGCCAAAATGATTTTAAGGAATCTAAAATAGATTTGCTTGAAGAAGGAATTTCTGACATGCGTAAAGAAGATGCTTTGATTGAAAATTCTGATAACATTCTTACATCTGAAAATGAAAGTCATGAAATGCGTGAGCAAAATAAACTCTTGTTGTCTAAAATCTCATTGCTTGAAGACACAGAAAAAAGTCTTAGAAACAAGTTAGATCCATTGTCTGACGATGAAAAAATATTTGAAAAACTTCTTGATACTAAAATTGACAGCAAGAGCGTCATGATTGAAAATGAAGATCTTAAAAAGAAAAATGATGCAATGCTAATTCAGAATTCCTTGCTTGAGAGTAGATTGAAATGTTTTGATAGGATTGAAAAAGAGATTTCGTTGTTAAAGTCTGAGAATGAACAGTTGTTGGCAAAGATTTCAAATTTTGTTGAAATAGAAAAAGTTCTTGCTTAAATAACTGAAAAACTCCACTGCACAAATATGGAAAACAAAAATCTTTTGTAAGAAAATGAGAAGCTCACATCAAAGAACTGCTTGCTTGGTGATAAAATCCCTACATGTGAAAATGAGATAAACAATTTGAAGATTGAATTGTCGAGGTTTGTTAAGGGCAAGGAAACTTTAGACAAAATGCTTGGTGTGAAAATTAATTTTTAAAAAGAAGGCATTTGATATTCTCTCATGAATAAGAAATCATTTGAAAAAAAATTAAAAACTTCTTTTATTCATGCTTCCGATATACCTAGCACTTCCAAAGCACCTTCTCCTATTACACAAATCAAAATTTCTGAAAAGAACCTTGAGAAGACGAAAAATGTCAACACAAAACCCACAATGTAAAATAGATTTCACAAAGTTCAAGGTGGGTAGAAAATGAAAACTAATGCTGAATGTTTTTATTGTGGGATGTATGGCCATGTCATGGATGAATGTGATGTCATGAAAAAGATGACCAACGTGCATGCCAAGATAAATATGCTTTCAAGAGACAAAGAAATGCTTCTTGTCTTTATTGTGGTAAACATGGCCATGTAATCGAAAATTACTTTGTAAAGCAACAAGATGATTTTCATGCTATGAATGTTAAATCTATTTTTCATAGAAAATTCAGTGATAAACATATTTTTCATGCTCAAAGGTCTTCATCTTATAAGGGAAAGTTCTTTGAAAAAACTCATGCTCATAATGAAAAATCATTCGAAAGATCCACTTCTCCTTGTTATTTTCATTGTAAAAAGTATGGCCATATTATGAAAGATTGTTGATTATTGAAGAATTGTGATGTTCATGCTTCTAGGATGAATGCTAGGTTTGATGTAGATAAATCTAGAGTTTTTGCAAATAAAAGATGGAATGCTTTTGAAAACTCCTTTGCTCATAAAAGGAAGTATTTTGCTAGAGATGTTTCTCCTCATTGTTTTTATTGTGAAAACTATGGACATGTGCTTGAGGATTACAGGATCATGGCAAATGATGACATGGAGGCAATGAAAAAGAAGAAGAATGTGTTTGCTAAAAATGCTACTAACCTCCAGGGACCCAAGAAGACTTGGGTACTTAAATATGTCAAATGAGTTGGCTTTTATGCAGGTGTGCCTTGAGGTAAATAGAGAATAAAGGGGTTTCAATAAACATGAACATGGCACACTCAGTTAGTAAACCCCGACCTTGCTTATCTTCTTTATCAAAATTGGTGATTTTGATATTTTTTCTTATGCTACTCTGATATATTTTATTTGCATCTCTTCACAAGCCATATAAGCTTTCAATTAATGAATATTTGATATATGAAATGGTGATATGTGGGTTGTTCACTTGCCCTTTGCAATTCCACAAATTTCGTGTAGTAATTCGTAGATCTACCGCACCCGAAATGCGTTGGTTTCCTTGCCTCTGACGAAGTGATTCTCCAACTGCTTATGCTGATTCTGCCTCAGGCCCTATGGATGACTGTCTGACTCAGGTCATTCTGACGTGTCTATGCCCTACTACAGGTACAGCTTCTTCCTCTGACTCCGTCTATGCGGATGCAGCAAGCCGCCTATAGGTGATTCAGTCGATGGATGTGATGCCAATGTCTTAGCCACCGTCTACTCTTTCCTTTCTGAGGAGTGTGACCAGTGGTGTAGACCCGGTAACCTCGGCCTCTAATCCTATAATCTGTCTGTAAAGACAGACCTAACAGCCTAAATTGAGAGGCGTGCACATAGCCGCCGAACATATTCAATACTTTGAAAGACACAGGCGATAAATCAACCTGCACTCCCTCCGTCATGAAACGCTTAGCGAACTCAAGCGCACCCGTGGAAGACACTAGTGATTTCTCTTTCTGCATCTTCCATCAGCCGCAAGTATTCCATTGCTACCTTTTCATCAGCGATAACTAAGTCATCTTAGCTAATAGAATAGCGTAATCCCAGAATAACTTACCGGGGCGAGCCCACCATGCCGCTATCCACACTAACGCATGATGCGTTAGAGCAAATACCGGCCATGGGGAGTCAAACCCAAGGGGCTGACCCTTCGTAAAATGGTAAATATTCCCTCGCAATCTCTTTTCAGAGAAAGTTTCGGGTACCCTGAATACAGTATTGGACATTATATTTACCCAAGCAATATAAATTCCCAAAATAGCCCTGATAAAAGGCCACCGGTAAAGAATCAGTTGCAGCCTGCAGATCAAAAGAGAAAAGACGAAGCTTTCCTTTCAATCGAAGTATAGGCTTGGTCAAATGTACCGTCAGAAGGGCGCTAAGCTTTGAAAACCTTCATGACCCACTCATGAAGCGGACGCACAAGCGCCTGCAACAGAGGGCGCTAAGCATGGCAAAGGTTCGCACCGCGGAGTGGGGCTTTCGAATGTCACTTTTTCTCTCGCTTCATCCTGCCCAAAACGAAACTTATGGGCTTGGCGCTGCGCTGGGGCACTCGCAAAGGAGACTCGCTTTTTGGGACGCTCTTTGGCACTGGTTATTGGAACTATTCACACTTAATTAACGGGAAAGCAGTATTTTTATTTATTTCTATCGGGCTTACGGGACGTGGACATTTGCGCTGGCTAGCGTTAGGGCGGGACTTGTTAGGCGTCAAAACTTGTTCGCTTTCAACTAGATCGGATTCTATTCTAGGCCTATGATACTGTAGCGAATCAATTCGACTGTATACGGGAACTTCAACTAAAGCATCGTAATTTGCAAAAAAAGCGATAACAACCGAAGCCGATACCAGAGTTTCGGAGAGACTCACGCAAGCGCCTCCTCTTGGGCCTATCCAGTACGGGATATGGTCGTGTTCCAGTTCAAGTGTAAGGGGAAAGCTCTTTTCTTTCGGGTCATATGTACGTCCCGCATAGGTCGGTCTTGGGCAAGGAGTCCTTGGAAACGTCGAGAAAGCTTTTAGCATAATTGGGTGTTCAGTTGTCTTAGAGACAGAAAGACTCTCAATCCTAAGAAATAGGCACAGTACTGGCATCTCCATCGAAGCTTTTGGACGAAGCTGTGGTGGACTCTTTTCTAGGATTTGCCTTTCCGGTAAGGTCAGAAAGTCAGTCTATGAAGAAGATTGAATAGGCGGATCGAACTCCAAGCAAGGTGTAAAGCGGTAAGGCATTACGCTGTGGCAGTATACTTTCTTGCTATCCTTTCTGAAGCAAAGCAAGTCAGCGGTAAGGTATATAGAATATATAGATTCTATCCCTTTGTAAGCAAAAAAGACGCTTTTTTCATTCAACTGTGCTTGAAAGAGAGAGGATAGGGAGACCTCTAAGTCCACTAAAAGCACGATTAGACTAAGCAATGAAACGTTAGACAAGACAGATTGCAGCGCTTAGAACGCACGTTGAGCTGCTTATAAGGTGTTTGCCTATAAAAGAACTAAACTCATCTTTCTCATTAGTGAAGGCAGGGCGCTAAGCATGGAACTGTAAGAAGCAAGGAGGGAGTGGGAGTTAGGTTAGGATCGACCTCGCACCATTGACGACGCTATGCCTCGCTCTTCTATCAAGTGAAGATCTCGCCTACGCTTCACTGGAAGGCTACCAAAGGCCGATAAGCAGACAGAGAAGATCCTTTCAAAGAAGGAGAGGCAGTGTAAGCAGCTCTTTAAAGGAAGTCAAAGCCAGTTGGGAATGCAATATTTCTAATTCCACTAGGGACTTTCTTCTTTTCTTTCACTTATTCTCACCCTTCCTGCTTTTTATAGTGCTCTGAGCCCTGCAATCCCATTGAGCCTATGCGCAGACCGCAGACCAAGAACATAGTCTTTCCTAGCCAGGCAGTTCTACTGTACCAGAGATTTGCTAGTTGAAGCCTACATCTCTATATCTTCTTTCTTTGCTAGTAGTCAATGCTCATTCGGAAGCAGGAGCTTCTTCAAGTCAAGTTCAAAGGCTCTCTTAACTGAGCCGAAGGTAGCAATGCCTTAGTGGATCATCCAATGAACTAAGCGTGTACCGGTATCATCTTAACCCTATCTCTTCTCAATACGAACTCGCCTCAGCTAATAAACGCCCTTGACAGCTAACTACGCTTTGTTTACATAAATGCTCCTGTTAAGGATAAGGACTGTCGTCTACCACGCCATCTACTATAGCACGATTTCATGGTATAGCTCCAATGGCTGTACTCTCGAAAGCCTATCCCTTTCGTGAGGGGATTCAACCCTCCATTTCAGTGATTTCTTGCCCGAGAGAACCTGCCCTACTTTACTTAATTACGCTCACTCCTTTGATTGGGCCATACCAGTTAACAACCCTAGCTCTGATCTCGCTATCGAGTACCTACTTTAGAGATAAAGCTGCCAAGCAGCAGAGATTGAAAGCACTTCGCCTCGGGCCGGGCTTATTTCGTGGAAGAACTTCGCCTTCACTCCCTGGCCTCGGATTTTCTCCAATTTCGAACAAATCAACGGTCCCGGAACCGGAACACGACATAACGAGTGTGACGCACCTAATACCGACACTCGACCAAGGGTGAACTATTCTACCTGAACTGCCCGAACCAGGAACCAGGAAAACTGTCACAATACAACTCCACTCTTTCTTGGCGAAAAAGCACTCGAAGAAGAAGCCTAAGTAAGAAGAATAAGAAATTCAAGGATGATGCCCCGCAAGACAAAGACTGCTGCATAAAGTACTAAACCAGAGGCACCACCTACTCCCCCACCACGCACTTTTGGTGTCGATCGCTACGCGCCTGCGGCCCATCCTCCCGTGCTTGTCGGATGCTCATTTCCCTCCTAGAATAGAAGTGCTTGCGGTTGAAACTGATTCTGTTTGTTCAAGGAACATACGAATCACAAACGGCTCAACTCGTTCGTTTTCCAGTGTAAGCCCAACTCACAAAACGGAGGGTTTTTTACCGGATTGACTGATTCGCCAAGCATTTCGTCTCTATCCGCTGAGATGATAAGTGTGCACCCCGCAGAAGCAAATAAAGTGGAGAATTAGTGTATGATGATGGAGCGACAATTCATCTTTCCATAGTTATATAACATTCATTCCAACTATCATCAGTTGGAAAGCAGGCAAATGAATAAAACAGCAGATGTAGTTTCTCCGTTTTCTGCTTCAACATTCAGTGGTTTGCTCGCGGATTCCATTCCTAATGCTTCACTTGCTACAGGGACTGATTGGTCTTGCACTTCACCCGAACTTGATGCGGGGTTTAAATTCCACACATATCGATCGGCCCTTACTATTACAGCAGGTTCTAAAACTAAAAGGCGGCTTGTTCCTCCGTCTGGCCCGAATCCGCTCCATAACTAGTGTAGTGGAGGCGTGAACCGTATGGTATGTGTATTGCAATAATGAATGAATGCACGAACACCAAAAGACCAGCCCCGTTTATATGTGGGCTCATTTCATAACGTATTTTTTAATAAAGAACCGCGCTCCTAGTTAGTGTAACGTAGGTGTCTTTCTCGGTTGATGGATGAATGCCTATATCTGATTCTCTGATCATTTCTGACCATCTTAATCCCTAACCACGGGACTAAGACCCAGAGATCCCTGCACCGCAGGTATGCCCCCATAATCTTCTTGATTTTCTAGTCTGCCTTCCTCCAGTATTCCTACCTTTGGATGCAAACCATACTTATCTACCAAATCGTAGGTCTTCCAGATAAGGCCGAACTTAAAGACATCACTGTCCCTGTTTCGGCGGTACCAAGTCGTCTCTACGATAGGTGCATTAAAAAGATCATGGAGTGTGGGATCCGGGCCTAAGGCGACGGTGTAGTACCATTTGTTCCATTTGAGCCACTGCTCCATCCAATTACGGTAGAGCGTGCGCTCAAGCAGTTCAATATGGGACTCATCCGGAAAGAGGTTTTCTGGTGGAAGTTTTAATTCCACTGGAACAACCTTCTTGCGGATGTAATCTACTATCAGACCCTTCAGATAAGGATCGAGAGGAATCCCTCTCCCAATCCAAAATTCTAAAGGTAGTAGATCACCACTGGTCGGCTTTGAAAACGCTGTGTACAAACGCTCCAATCTCTTAGAGCGCTTGTGCCAGAGTTTACCAAGGGCACGATAACCACACCCACTCAACCTGGCTAAAACGCGGAAGTCCATCCTATACTTCACACGCAAACCAAGTAAAGTGAGCGAGGTCCGACACTGGAGCAGAGACCGTACCGATACCGGTGACAAGTCTCTACCGCCAACGAAGAACCTCTTGGCGAACTCCAGAGCCCCTCTGCTCGAAATGAGCGACTTCTTGTAGGAAATCGTCACTCCAAGATCATCGAGGATCTGGCGATATTCTTCCGCAACCGAAGGATCTGAAATAACAACATCATCACCCAGAATCGCATAATTCCAATAAGGTTTATGCGGGATCTGAGGGATTTTGCTGCTAACTTAAAAATCCTCGCTCTTTAGCCCACATCGAGCCTTTACAAGGCTCGTTCCGCTACCAACCACACTATCACGTGATGTGATAGTGCGAACAATGGCCAAGATGAAAGGTAACCAAGGGGAATCCCAGCTCTAAAATAAATAGAGTAGGACTTCTTAGTCAAAGGACGATCCACGGTATACATGTTCATCCCAAGGGAAGCAACAACAACAGCGCCTGCGAAGTGAGTCCCGAACAATAGTCTGGTAACTTCCATGACTATAGCAAGGGGCCACCTATCCGTCGCGGATTTAAGATCGAATGAAAACAAATCGGTCTTATCTTTGACGAACGCCAGTGGACGTTCTTGATGGAACGTACCATCGCAACGGATCGAGTGAAGAACTCGCATCGACCAGTCTGGACGCAACAGGTTTTGCCGCACATAATTACAAATTGCAAATATGCGGCGCTTCCCCCCTCCCTCAATTGACGCTGCCAACCGGCCTCCATGAGGACTGTCATAGGCTCCTAATGTTTCCATAGTCCGTTCTTCTAACCACGGTTCGATGACCTCTCGGCCGACGATATCCGAATCCTTAAAGTAAAGGCCGCGTCATCATTCTGGGGGTCGAGCGCATAGCGGATGCGCTCCCTCCAGAGCACTGGAAAGATAGATTCCAGGTACGACCGCGTTTATCACACCTCTGGGCTTCTCTCGAGAGAGAGGGTTCCCTTACTTTCAGGGTGTGGCAGTTAAAATGCCCGAACTGCCAAGGGGTCTTGGGATTCTCTCTCCGATCTTGATACTTTTGTGCTTGAGCGAACACTGTACTCCTTTTGGATGACACAGTGGCTCACTTGGGTACTGTGGCGCCAGATCCCACGCTCTTGATCAATCCTCCGGAAAACTATGAGATCTGAGCTTTTGTTGACCTAGAAATGCATCGGATTAGCCTAGCAATCTCACTTGGAAACGATTGGTTTCCGAGAAAAGTGTTTGATTATCAGCCTCCGCCTGACTCATACCACGGTGGATCCTGGGAGGATTCGATGGACTTTTTCTCCCCAAATATTTCATTGATCTCAACCTATTGAAGAGCCTGGCTTAGCAGACAATCCAATTTGAGTTCGGAACTATTTGAATAGAAAAGCAATACAATAATAGGCAAGTTAGTTCCTCAATCCTATCATATAATAGAGATGCTAAACTCTGCTCTCGCAGATCCTTCGTACTAGCTTGAAATTCTTAGTTCTATCAAATCTCGATAGTCTTTGTCTTCAGTCTCCCCTATCCTCTGCCTGCGAAAAGAGAAAGAAAAAGAACCGAGAGTGACTATTAATCGCCCGAAGCGCTCTTCGGTAAACTAGATTGCGAACCAGCCCTAGCTTGACTCTAAAAAGGCTTTTATCGATCCGATAGTGAATCAATGCCAACTGAGACCTATTATCCACTAGATGTCGATGAAGCCAATAGTGAATGAAATGCTCACTCCCTGGTTCTGGTCGTCTTTCATATCGAGCCATTGAAGCAGCGCGTCGGGCTATAATCGGACAATTCCATCGTGCTATGAGCGGACAATTCCGAAGAAATGGTAAGATATGGGTAAGAGTTCTCACAGATCTTCCTATTACGGGGAAACCTACAGAAGTGAGAATGGGAAGAGGAAAAGGAAATCCTACGGGTTGGATTGCTCGTGTGTCCACGGGACAAATCCCATTTGAAATGGATGGTGTGAGTTTGTCAAATGCTCGACAAGCCGCTACATTAGCGGCGCATAAACCATGTTCGTCAACCAAGTTTGTTCGGTGGTCGTAATTGGTTAGTGGGAAAAAAGCGGGCCGGGACTCAAAAGAATTTGGCGAAGTGTTTGTTCCTGAACGACGGAAGTAGAAAGAAGGAGAGGGCGCTAAGCATTAGGTGAAACATTCTCCCTTTGGGTTTGGGGAGGCAGATCTATTGCTTTGGCGGACATCAGGGCGAAGAAGATATCACCGAGAGATTCTGGCAATGGAGGATAGGATGTTCTCTTCGGCCCTGGCTTGGTGTAATTTGTGGGCGGAGTTTGGTTCTTTCGATAAGGAATCTGCTGGAGGTGGGAATGAATGGGGATCCCTTATCCCAGGCTTATCTCCCAACTAATAGCTCTTCCCAATGGAAGCTTGCCATCAAGTGGCGCAAAGAGCATTGGATTCTAGGAGGACTATAATCAATAGCATTTCGTCGGAATACATCCTATACCTCACTTTCACCAGTATCTGTCTTTTAACCTTTGTAGTCCTATGCATAGTCAGTACGAAAATGAAATTTCCTAGTTGCCCGTCAACCGCGCTAACTGATTAGCCCCCTCCGCCTATTATTGTAAGCACAGCCTGAACTACTTCGCCGAAAAACGGGCTCTGTATTCCGTTTTCGACTAAGCTTTTGTAGAAATCTGCCAAGTAATGCAACCGGTCAGGCGCCTCTGACTCGTTAAGCAAGTGCCGAACGATCGTCGGAAAGGGGGCGCTTCGCCTAGGTGGGGTCAGCCCATATTGTGGAAAAAGATCGTCCAGTAGTTGACAGATTCGTTCGATTATAGTCCTTTCTATAGTTTCCCGGACCGCGTCCTGATAATTATCCTGGGTCAACCTTCGGAGCTGCGAAAAAATACGAGAGCTTGAGATTATCCAAAGGCTGGTAGGCAGGACAATTGTAGTAGAAAGGTAAAGTATAAATTGCAGAAGATTTTCCTCCATTGTTTTTTAGTTTTCATTTGACTGCTCCTCACTATGGATGGAGACTTGATGTTAAGTACGGACTGGAAGATCATTCCAGAGAAAGTTTGGGAAGAGCTAAGCCGAGCCGAGCTCTAACTACGAAAATAGAAGCGCGAATAAAAGAGGAGCCCTACTTTGAATTCACAGCTAGTCTTTCTCTTGTGAATGACTCCGTTGCAAGAAGAGTAAGCGTCTTCTCAATATCCGGTGTGTTCGTAGGAGCTCTAAGCCTATCTGCTGTTGAATAACCGGTGTGAGAGTTATAAAGCTAACTTCATGCGTAAGCGGTTCCCTCTTTCCTGTTCTTGCAATAACCGGTCTTTCTGGTCTTTTGGTCTTTCCTTTCAGTGATGTCCATTTTCACCTAACGCGCGGTCGGCACGAGCATGATCGTTATATACAAAATTCTTCGCTCCAAAGCGTGCAACATGATCTTTTTTGAAGCAAGGGCCCCTGGCCTCAACCGATTTATCTTTATCCGACCGAGCTCCCTCAAAACTTAAGGCACTATAGGCCCGGCATACATGAAGGTTTTGTAAATACTGTAACTGGGAACCTCAAAATTTCCCACTTGGACAATAACTTGAAGTGCTTTTTACATGAATAAAGACCCATAGCACTCCTGTGCTTTACTGCGAGGCCTCTTATACCCCAAAATCCGCATCAGCAATCATCAGTTTCGTGTATAGAAAGACGAGACTCGCCGCTCTCCACCATGCTACGAAGAAAATGGACTGTCTTTTATGTATATATGTCTCATCCTCGCATGGAATTTCGGGTCTCTCGCTAAGGCAATCGCACTCTGATTATCACCATTATCGTCACGGGTCCGACAGCTTACTCAGCTTCAGAGCACGGAGAAGTCGTCTCAACCAAACGGACTCTTTCACCCTTTGACTGGATGCCCTCAGCTCTACCTCCCGTGAGCTCGTGACGCAACACGACTGAACTCGTTCTGTACGGCAATCGAAGCGCACCAACAAATAGCTCCTCCACAAAGTGTAAACACATACCCAGTGGTAGACTGACGCTCATCTGGGTCTCCTGCCTTTAGACTAGTAGGGGCAGCTGTAGCTTTACCAGTTGTACCTATTCCAATTGGTTAGCTGAAAAGGATGCGGATTTACCTCTCTTCATTTAGCACAGGGACTCTTTTGAATAAGACTGTTCGTCTGGCGGTATCGTATATAACTGGGGGTACCTAAAAAACTCTCTCTGCCGCTGGTGGAACTGGATATCGATCCAACGGGTTCGGACGTGAGCGAAGGTTCTGGAAGAAAGGTACTATGGTTCAATGGGTGAGGATGCTAGGTTACCTGGTTCTCAAATCGGGTATTGAACCCTCTCTCCCTCCTGCGCTTTCAATCTCCGTGCTCTCCCAGTCAACAAGCCATCATAAAAAGTTTGGAATTTATGATCAACCCGGTTTCTGTCAAGCTCCCAATTCAGGTGTGTTGGTCCTTTCCTCCAAATAAATGGGCAACTGAAGTTAAACACTGATGGTGCCAGCAAGGGTAACCCGGGCCCTGCAGGCGGAGGAGGAATTGTTAGGGATTCTGCTGGAAACGTTCTATTTGCATATGCTCTATATTACGGAGAAGCACAGAGTCTTGATGCTGAATTTAGAGCTGCACGGGATGGCCTAAGGTTTTGTCAAGTTAGAGGTTTGAATGTTAGTATTGTCGAGACAGATTCACAGGTACTTGCTCAGGCTTTGAATGAAGGATCATCCATTCCATGGAGAGTTGCCCAACTTGCTGAGGAGATTAAAGCTCTTCTTCAGTTTGTACCAGCTGAAGTTTCTCATATTGTCAGGCTCCGAAGGAGGTTGCTGATCGATTAGCTAATTATGCTTGTCAGAGTAAGGAAAGAAGATTTTTCTTATCATGGGACACTTTACCATCCGAGGCTAGAGGTGCAGCAAGGCAAGGATACTTGGCAGCTTCCAAGCTTTCGTTTTTGATTTTACAAGAAATGTACACTCATGAGGCATCTATGCCTAACGATGTATTCTTTATTCAATAATAAGAAATTGGGCTTTATTATAGGGTCTTATTTAAGATTCCCCTTCTTACTGATAGGGGTAGCTAAAATAATTCCCTATCGGTTACTTTTATAAAAAAAAGATCTAGCGAACTCAGCAGCTTTCCCAATCATGGGAACAATCTGTTCCCGACGAAGGCCAAGCTCGCCCACTGCCCCTCAGCTCTTAAGGAAAAGCCCCGCTTCGGTCTCATGGGAAGTGACACTTATCAGTGCATCGAGAAGTGGTACCCAGGTCTATAGCCAATGACTTACATACTTCACCGTAACATCTGTCGCCAACACAAAGGGAGCCCCTCATTTGGTGTTGGAAACCTGATTGCTTGTCGGGCTCCAATCACCTGCAAAGGGCTTGACTCTTTCATAGGTCGAGATGATTGGAACTCAACCTTTACTGATCACTCTGGCTGAATATAGTCCACTCTCGACTGATCACTCGAGCTTCACTTCGTCTACCCTAATAATGTCGTGGCGAAAAAGGCTAAAATAAAGTGCATGGAATATAGACAGATGGCATGGCACTGATAATATAAAAAAGGGAGAAATATATCAATGCAGCCTCTCATTTCACATACTTTTGGTGGTAAATCAAACGCACTAGCGCCTCAGTTGTCGGCTAATTGCTACTTTGAGGCATGAATCTCCTAAATTTAAATGTCAAGCAAATAAAAAGTGATTTTCTAACTTTCGAGCGTGATGTAGCTATATGTTATATTAAGCCCATCCATCCGATTCGACATCCTATTCTCCAATGAATGAGAACTGGCAGATTATGTCACACTAGTCTTTTTTTTTGCCTTATACCTCCTCCTTTCAACAAGAAGCATGGCAAATAAGTAAGTTATGGATGACACTCTTATTAAGGATAGAAAGAAGAGGCAGACCTGACGGAGGAAAAATAACTACTGTGTCAAGCCCGTCATAGCTTGAAAAAAGAAAGAGACTTATTGAAAGCTAATACCAAGTTTATGGAAGGCATAAGAGTTAAGCGCTTGGAATAGAGCATCAGTATGGCACCAAAGCCACTCATCTCGTTCACATCAATGGACTTTTTTCAAAGTTCTCGAAAAAGAGACTTTGACAATAACAAATCGTATTTTGATAGTGAAAACCATGCATGGATTGAATTGCGTGAAACCTTCCCACGAAGACAAATAGCCAGATCCGAATCTGGTTCCAATGTCGAAAGAAAGAGCCGTATCAAACTGACCTAAACTGGGCCTCAAACTACCGTTGACCTCTCTATATATGTATGTGGTTAGCGTGCACCTCAGCCTATAAGTGCACCCGATCTTGAGGAAGTCCACTTTCACCTAAATAAACTAGGCTTGCATCTCCCATTAAGTCTGGCTGAACAAAAACTACTGCTGACGCTGACGGTTTGATTGCCGAAAAAGGGTCTGATTCTCCCTATGTGGTGCTTTGTCTCTGTGGACTTGCCTTGGGCTGGCTCCGTTCACGGTTCACCTACGAGGCAAGATGATTAGCACCGAACAGTCTGAGTTTAGCTATTGTCGACTGAAAACGGCCCAAGACCTCTCCCTACAGGTCCCCATCAACAGGCTGACGCCTTCCTTCCCTCAAAACCACTTCTAATGACGAATCCGGATCTAGGTCTCAAACAAAAACTACTGCTGAAAATAGCTTGAGCAAGAAAAAGCATTAGTTGAACGACTTTTATGGAAGATCCAGAAACTTCAAGCACGACCGAGGCTTTTATTGTTTAGAAAGAGGTATTCCACTCCTGTAGGGCCAATAGACGAGAAGACAAAAGATGTAACCCCTAAGATCGAGTGCTCCTGATCTTCGGTAATAACTTTGTGTTCGTTAGACTGTGCTAGGTCTGTTCACTTTTTCAAAGTAATGTTTGTTAGGTCTCTTGAGGGAGCTTTGCTGCTAGTGGTGAGACTGAAAAAAGAATGAGCATTGACTCTAATCGGCGGAAGACTGATCAATTCTTTTATAACTGCTTTCTCCTCTAAGGCACGTGAAAGTCGACCCTTTCTATCGTATCATGCCGCGTGACGTCTGATCTTGGTGGACCTGCTACGAAAGAAGTTCAGCCTTTACCTGAGACAATCTACCGAGCCGAGCCGACTACAATACCGCCCAAACGGATTATTTACTCTATCTCTGTTGAAAACCACCGTCACATCCTTTGAATTTTCAATTCCCCAACCGATCCCCTCTTTCAGACTTAGCTATCCATTGAATTTAGATGATCAGGACATCGAGCTTATAGAGTACATGGAATCAAAGTCTTTCCATTTTGGTGGTCACAGCAGAATTGAAGCTGAGGAAAGTTCAAGATTGGAACTATATATAAGCCGACAGCCCCTTTGTTGTCCAGCGTGACAGGAAGGGGATTGCCCTGCTGTGAAGGAAAATAATCCGACATCGGTGTACGATCTAATCTCTAACTTGACGAGTCAATCTAATTAAGGAAGCAAAGCAACGATGACTGACTTTCTGAGACTTTCGCGCAAGAACAGAGATCGAAAACCCAGGGCCTTTAAGAATGTGTCTTCGCGTTATCAGCGTCTAGGCCGGACAACTCGTGGCTAAGGTCCATTCTTGCATGTGAGGCGCTTGCGGGTAATTGGAGATACTTTGTGAAAGACAAAACGTTTCACTTTCTTTTATGATCAAGTTAGTGTGTTTTTTCTACGCACACTAGTGAAGCGCGCTCACGTAAAACACACGAACTGAACTAGCAAGATTTAGGGTTTGGTATTTCAGACGGCGCAGACTCAAGGAAGAAGGAAGCTTCAGAGCTGGAAAGGCTTAATAAGCACATCTCCAATAGTACACTTAGCCCTTCGGCCTTATTTCAACTTTCACATGAATTTTCAGCACATTTTTACGAAAAAGTTATTATTATTATATTAACATAAGCATTGAACACTTTAGACTAGGTTTTGGCCCATACATGCAAACACAACAAATAAAACCAAACTAAGACACTTAGCATAGGAGTCTATCTCCAGTAAGCATAGGAGTAGATCTCCACCAAACAAAGACAAAGAAAGCCATGCATTAAAACACACTACTTTGCGTCGACGGACTACTTATTTAAATCTTCTAGAAAGAGTCGACGGACTCTTCTAGTCCC